>JAZDUH010000458.1:23442000-24735500 GCA_036419115.1 Scarus forsteni
ACGTGCAAACATTATCGTGATTGCTTTCAAACACTTGTCAAAATGAAGCACTACATGCCTTTTTCCTTACTTGTACAGCAAAAGCACTTGATGGACATTGCCGGCTACCTGTTTATGAAATTACGGCTGTAAAGGATGCAGTGTGTGACACTGTGATGTGACGCGATATCTGACGCTTGTGTTTAGCTAGGACAAGGTGTTAGCACAGAAACCCTCTGAGGCTATTGTCCACATGTACGTTTTCCTCCACCGTTTTAAAAATGATCCTGTCAATACATGTGAAGTTTTCCAAAAAAGTCTTCATCCACATGAAAATGCAACAACCCATAGGTGAACAGTTAAATGTTGTTTCTAATCATATATAGACATATGTGACATGCTGTAGTTTTTCTGTACAAAAGCAGCTTCATTGTCATAAATGACTCCAAATACATCTACAATATTGTAAAAGGTGTTACGGTTTAAATTGTTATCTGGTTAACTGGAGTTATCACACAGTTTTAGCAAATGTTTTCTTGCTTAGATGAACTTACTTCGGATCTGGACAAATATGCACATAAAGCTAAAATGTGTGGACATGGTTTACACATTTTCCAGGGATGTGCATCAGCTTTGGTTTCATATTGGTATTGCCAGATATCAGTGCTTAATTAATGTGGAATGTACAGGTAACAGCTCCAGATGTTTATATGCTGTGTTATACCAGATTAATGCTGACATATGACATAGCTAACTGCTGATTCAGAGAGGTTTTTTTAATAGAACAAAAGACATTGTCTTATTGGAAAATTCTGTTTTCATGACCAAACATGAGAAATACTAGTTTTGTGAGAAAACTATGCTGACAGAAGTAATTGTGATAACACTGGTATTGGCTAAAGTGTCTGTATTGGCAACAGCCTTGATTTTTACAATCAATGCTTTTTCCCCCTTTGCTTTTGTAATGTGATCAGTGATTTTCAAACAACAAAATTTTTGGCCCTTGAAAATGTTTTCATTTCATTTTTCAGTCCATGTCCCTTTAGGGCCTCTGTAATTTTCTGATACATACTGAACATTTTCACAGTCTGAAAATACATTCCTCATAATGTTTTAAAGACATTGGTACTTCCAGTTATGTTGGATTGAATACAAACATTGGTGTTTCTGTGTGAGTGAACATGTAAGTAACCTGTGGTGTCAGTGTGTGTGTGTGCAAACCAATTTTCACCTCCCTGTTTTTGTAGCCTTACCAGCTTTTGCAATCAAAACTGCCAAACATGATTCATTGACTGTAAATCATATAATGTTGCCAGGTTGCGGATCTTCAAACCTGTGTCACTTCCCCCCTTCGTTAGCGCTAATGAGCAGCCCGGCGCACCAACAGAAGCTGCGGTCCAGCGACAGATGAGGCCCTTTGACAACATAATAAAGTGGAATGTTTCCGTTTTGGACCGTCGCCTGGGCAAGAGTGGGAAAGGCTGAAGTCGATAAATAACTAAAATACTTTCAAACATCTCCAGTGATAAATTGAAGCAGCAGGGAGAGCCAGATGCCCGGGCTTTCTGGGACCAAATTCAGCTGTATGTAATTCAAAAAACAGGACCGACCAAGTGTGGAAGGAGATTACTTTGAAAGCAATTCAAAGATGGTAATTTTTACCTTCTCTGTAGTAAAATACAACAACAAGAGCATGATGTTTCATCCTTAGCTTGAAGGAGGGACTAAAAAAATGTTCAAATCATGTTCCACGGCTATGAAGAGAAGATCCCAGGACTGGCAGTTTCACACAAAACACCAAACTGGTGATGGGAACATTGTATGTTCATGGCATAAACACAATGCATATAAAACTTCAGTCTGAATCCATTTAAAATTCAGTGTCTCTGCTTTTGGAGCATATAAGATTGGCAAGCGTCTCACATGGTAATTTTTCTGTGTTAACTAGAGGGGGAAATGTTCCAGTTTACGTGCACTACACCTCCAATCAACCGTGAAATTAACATAATGTAAAAGCCCGCCTCATCATATGCCCAAACATATGATTTCAATGGCTATTTGGCTCATCAGAAAACATGAGTTTTTGTAGCTCTGCATCCTTAACTGCCCCAGAGCTTTAAAATCCATGTTTTTCTTTTATTTCCAGATATATGCAAACTAATGATGATTAAAATGGGATATGACACTTGCTCCAAAGACACAATTTTCCTCAAAAACACTCAAATAAGTTGTTAAAATATGGAGACTTAACACCATTTAAACCCAAAACACCCCTTAAATGTGCCTCAAAAATAATAACACTCCCAGCAGCAGAACCCTTTGATACATAGAGTAAAGGTTAAAAAATACAATGTAAAAAAAGAGGAGACTTTAATGTGGAAACATAATGTATGTGCTCGCCTCAACTTTCCATGCAACCTTAGGTGACCCATGTCTCGCCCGTGACACCCTGTGACGTGGTGCGGTGATCGCACAGCTACACATACATGGCAGGAGATACAAAGCTCTCCCCACGGGCGATGTTGGCAGCAGGTGTGTCGTGGTTGGATGAATCGAAGTCGTTGACGTGGTGGCCGTCAGCAGCGCGATCTTTGAGCTCATTGATGTTGTCGTATTTGGCCGAGTTGTCCAGGACGGGTGGGGCACCTCCATTCAGGGCCCCGGTGGACTCATCATCCAGGTTCTGCAGGTGTAAAGACATTGCACACACATTATTAGTTTCTCTTTTTATTCTTACTGATCAGACAACTTGACAATAGAAAAAGTGACAGTTTATAATGTGCTAAAGGGATACACCAACAGGTTTTTGTTTTCATGTCTTGCCTCCCTCCTGAGTCCATGACAAGCAGATAGACTCCATGTTTTCGGACTGTGTGAGCAGTAACAAGAAAGAGATGAACGGAGCTCGCCCACCGCAAAGTAGCTTAGCTCAAACACTGGGAATCAATGGGTAGTGTTTGCCTGCCTCTGCCTACAGTCATGAGATAAACTCTTCAGCAAATCTAAATGGTCCCATGAGCTTTTTGTGACTTTATGTTAGTTACATAGTTATGTTACATTATCTATTTAAGACTAAGATTAGCATCTGGTGTACTTTTCAAAAGAAATATACCTACAAAACTAAACTCCTGGCTGCATGCGGAAGCCAGTTCAGACATGCTTTGTTTTGTTGACCTACTTACAAATCTCTTCCTTGTTACTGCACACACAGTCAAAAATAAATGGTGTCTACCTTCTTGTCATGGGTTTGGGAGTGAGGCAAGACATGAAACCCCCCAAAATGTTGCCGTGTCCCTTTGATGATAAACCATAAAAAATAACAAAACTCGTGGAAAATAACAGCTCTGTTTGGGCTGTCGAGTGATTGTAGCCTGCATGTGGATTCATCCCTAATTTTAATGTAAATCATGATGAACTGCAGTTTTTAATCAAATGTCTTAAAGTCTAAGTTTAGGTCTATGTATAAGCATATGCAGCTCGATTTCCCTCCTCTTTGAAGACGCTCAGATCTGAAGGGATCTTGTGGGGAAGCTTATAATAAGCTCTGTACAGATTGGCTGCTCAAAAGGTGTCTGATGGGGGAGGAGTGGTTACAGGCCACAGTGCAGACTTTCAAAACAGTCATGGCGTCTGTCTGTGACCAACAGAAAGCACTCATGTAGGTGGCGGTATTACGTAATAAAGGTATAGTGCACTTCTCTGTGAACTTAGATTTGTGCAAATTACTACTTTGATTATTAGTCTGAAAATAAAAATGAAATAAAAACTCTGATATGTCAGTTATTACATAATAAACCACTGGAAGTAAGAACCAGTGTTTTCAGGGACATCTTCTTGAAAGAAGTACAACACATTTCTCTGTGAACAGAGAGTTTTGTAAATTGTGTCATGTTTTTCTGCTCCCCAAGCCCCTTCTAACAACATTTGAAGTGATAAAAATGTATTTTGCTGATCATGGGACTTTTTATATTGATATAAAGTCTCATGGGCCCTGTGACATGAGTCCATTTTATACAAATATAAGGCCAAAGCACATTAGCATCATTTATCAAATTAAAACAAAATTCCCTACCCTTTGACTAAGTCTGAAAAAGTAAAAATAAAATAAAAACTTTGATAACTCTGTGAATCCAATTCATCAAAATATGACTTCAGTGTTAAACTCTGTGTAAAAATCTGCAGAATAAAAATTCATTTCCCCTTTTAAACAGATTGGTTTCATTATTTTACTCACACACAGAAAAACAAGTGATGCAAAGAAAAAATGATGAGAAACACATAATATATATCCACTTCTATACCTAACATATACAGCTGTTGACAGTATTAATTATACTTAGTAGATACAGGTTAACATGTACAGACTGATAAGACACTGTGACAATGTCAGGCTTTTATTTAACATGGATATGAAGTTTGTGTGCCTTGAGATCTTTGGCTTAATTATTTATGTACAGTCTCCAATCATGTGATGCATAATTTTATTCTGGTAAATTTGGACCTCAGTTTCACTGTTTTAAATGTATAGATGCTGACAGCTGTACCTTTCATGTACCAAAGAGCTGGGCAAAGACAAAAACGAAAAGCAACAGTTACAAAAAAGCACAATATTGGAGACATAAAGTGCTTATTATGTTATTTGATTGGCTGGTTCAGGACAAACCCACTGTGTGAATCTGTCCAGACAGATATAAATCCCACTGTGGCTGAATGGTGCTCGTATGTCATTGAAAATAAAGTTAAAAAAAAGCTTGTGTGTTCTGGGGCTGGTGCGTGTTAGTTACCGTGACAGGCTCTCCCCCTGTGGGCTCGTAGTAAACCTCTCCTGGGCTGAGCGGGGCCGTCTCTGTGGCTGTGGGAGGCTCTGATGGCTTGTTCAGCTACACACACAAACAAACCACACCAACACAAGGACGGCAACACAGAGAACACAATATAACATAATAGAGCCATGAGGAGAGGAAGAGAGCAGCAAACCACAAATGAAAACATGATGGCTAATGAGAGGACAGAGCTATAAACTCCAGTCCAACCCGGACGGAGACATAATGGGGGTGGTGACAATTTTTATTTAGCTTTTTATGGACTAATAGAGATGTTGTGTTTCAGAGAAAAAAGAATAAATAAGTCAAAATTTTCCAAAAGTTGAAAAACCATTTGACTCTTCATTGGGTTGAATGATGTCTTTTTCCAAAAATGAGCTTAGATAAATCAAAAATACATTTTTTTTTCCCAAAAGAAGAATTGGTACTTCTTTCTACTTTCCCTCGTTGGACTAATGGAGCCTGCAGGGTTTTTTTTCTGAAAAAAAAAAAAAAACAAGTGCATTCTCTTGATCGGTGTTGTTTGTGGCAGTCATCTTAAATTTAGTCTTAGTCTTTCTGATGAACATGTTCATTAGTCTTAGTCATACTTTAGTCATTTCAATTCATGATAGCAGTAGTCTTATTTTAGTAGACGAAAAATCAAAAGGTTATAGTCTAGCTCAGGGGTGGGCAACTTTCATTACCAAGAGGGCCACATAAAACCATTTTCCCAGGCTGAGGGCCACATTGTTACAAATTTTCAGAAACTCTCGATGATGAAAAAGAATATTGGATAAACAAAATATGAGGATATAAATTTGTCATGAAATTAGAATACCAATATTCATATATTACAATATAAATACAAGTTATTATGCATAATCAAATGAACTCGACATAGAATTCAAGCAAATTTAGCTTACATACATGGAATTAAAGCCAATGAAGCTTTTTCCAAATCAATAAAAAGATGTGTTTTTCACATTTTTTGAGCTCAGATATTTTGCTGCTGCCATTTTAAATAAAGTATTGAGTAATACTTGATATAATGTTAACGGCTTCATGAAGAGATTTAGAGACACGATAATAGCAAAGTAAGGTTGTAAATAACTTACATAAGATTATATAGAGTTATTCGTACTGGATATCTGAATTTTCTTCATATTTACAGCTACTGGTTTTTGGGAATGAATGGCGGGCAACATTTAGTGATGTGGAGGGCCGCACTTGGCCCCCGGGCCGCCACTTGCCCACCCCTGGTCTAGCTCTAGTTTAAATGAAGGTATTAGTCTTTTAACACATTTTTAAATTAATTGATGTGCAGAACAAAAACATTCTCACTTTGGCAATTGTGGCTTTATGTCAGAGAACGTGCTGAACTGCAATAAATATGCACATGTTCATAATATGAGAAATAGATAAGGAACTTGATTCTCAACTTGAATGCCAGTGCAATTAAGATGCATATTATTTGTAATAAAAGACATCATACAACCCCAGTATTGTTCATTCCTAAGTAAGCGCAATGTCTTTAACTTCTGCAAACATTCAACAACAAGCTGCAGCTACAACAGTTACAACTAATCAAATGATACTGATATTTTTCAATTTCCCTGAGGAACTTTTTCAAATGGATTAATGAGGTATTATCTATTCTAATTTATTTATGTGCAGTGGTGAAAATATTTTTGAACTTTTCACTTTGTTTTATTCATATTGTTGAGCTGCGCTTTAAGTGAAAATGAAGAAAAGGCTGTTTGGTTCACGCAGGTTGTGAAAGCAATCTGATCCAAACAAGGACCAAATGAGGCAAACATGGAACATGGACTTCTTTTCATGTTTGATACAAATGCCAAAACCAGATATTTCTGGGTTATATAATGAGGGCCATAGATAAAGCAAGACGTTGCCTGCATTTCATTAGGCCATCTGCACAATGTTTGTAGTTTTGTCACTGCAGCCTGCTGTGACCTGCAGCTCATGATAACTGGTGTTTATTAAAAACTGACTTTTGGTAGTTGTATAAAACATATTATGAGCTATAATCACTGACCTGTACAGTAGTATTCAGTTTCTAAGCAATCAAAGAGTAAGATTATCAGTCTGGTTATAATCTGAAGCAACAGATTGAAGGGCAGGTAGCAGAGATATGATCTTAGCAAATGATACCAGTCATATTTGAACATTTTCTTTCAGTTTTTCTTTAAGACACAACACCAAACAAAGCAAATTCTTTATCATTTAGCTTCTGGTTGCCATGAGAGACATGTGAGACTGTCTTATTGCAGTGAAGCTGGGGGACATATTCATTACTGCAAATCGAGGTAGGAAATGTAAATATATTAACTGTAAAGAGCCTTAAGGAAAAAGTCAAAGTGTATTTTAATATTCTACTCAGAGACCAAAAGGTCCTGCTGCTAACGTAGAGTTTGCTCAGTAAATCCGAGAGTTAAACACACTCAGAGAATAAATATTTGATGAAGACTCAGACAGATAAGGCTGTAAGGAGGTATTATTCTACAGAAGGCTCTTTCTCAGCCGTCATGCAAAGATTTAGTACATTTTCACTGTTAAACCCTGTGAACTTTTTCTACGTAATGGTTGTTTAGATGTGTTTTCTACATCTAATCAACATGAAATGACTCAGTTTTAGTCCCATTACATAATGTTGTTTTAGCCTGACAAAATGTGGCAGAGTGATGGAGTAAAATAAGCAGAAAGAGGAGGGAGAGGAGGAGGGCAGCGCTCTAATGGAGCTCTTTACGGACTGAGCTAATTATTTCGACACATAAGCCAACTCACATCTCAAATCAATAGCCATTAGCCCCATTATGACTGCCCAAATGGACTCTGTGTGCGTGCATGTGCGTGTGTGTCTGAACAATACAATCCCTGGGACAATAAAGATCGATCTGAAGCCATGTGGACCGCTCACCATCTCTGTCGAGCTGCCGGCCTTCACAGGAGGAGGGGGCTTGTGCTTTGGAGGACCCCTGGATGGAGAAAAGGAGCCATAATGAAGAATTGATCTTTTTGGATTAAGACATCAGTTTTCTTTAGAATAAAGAAGATGCCAGTTTGGTTCAGGAGAGCAAAGTAAAAAAAAAAGAATTTTAAGGATGACCCACATGTCCCCTCACAGTCCCACTGTACCTGGAGATCTTTTTATGGACAAAGTCTGCGGCTGCTGTGGGAGCAGAGTCAAATCAAACCACCGATAGTTAACGAAAAATCACATTTACTTCTAGTTTGCAAGTACTAATTTTAACTTTAAATTGTTTAAGTTAGTTTGGAAAAACATAAAAAAAAATATGTTAACTGCTTCAAGTTAAATATATTCATTACCTTAAATTTTCCCTTTTTTTTAAAGGTAGAGAAATCTTGTTTTTGTCTTGACATCTGAGACATATTGCTGTCATGTAAACGCAAGATGGAACATTCCTAGTTGGGTACGCAATGGACAGCTGGAATAAATGGAGAGTGGTGTGTCTGTCAATCCTGGAGGTCGAGGACGTGGAAGACGTGTTCTTGTTTGCGGCAATTGGAGTAGCGATTACAATCATGGGACTGGGCCTCGGAGGGATTATGTAGAGGCTGAGACGTATGAAGGCTGAGTTTTCAGCAACGAGAGAGGCGATGCTGCAAGCATGCGATGAGATCAAGAGAGCCGGAGGTCACAGAAAGATGGCTCGCGCACCCCTCAACAAAATCCGACTGGGAGGCGGAAACGCCCGCATGGAAAAAAACTACAGCAGAGCCCGGGACGACAGTGCAGGAGCACGCCTGGGTGAAGAGGAGAGTGACGACGAGTCACACGTTTAACACGTTTGAAACCTGGAAAAAAGAAAAGCAACGCGGACACACCACCCCAACATCACTAACTGGGACTAACAAAAAAAAAAACAAAAACAAAAAAAAAACAGTCATGAATTATGCCTTACGTGGAACAAAGGATTGGACTCTGCCTTACGTGGAACAAAGGATTAGTCATAATAGGTCAATATGGACCCTAAAAGACAGTCAAGAATTATGTCATACTTCTGTAAATGGAATAAAAATTTATAATAATTTGATGATATGTGGAAAAGAGGAGACTAAATATTGAGAAAATGGGGACGGGACTAGATAAGCTCTGCTTCTCCCGTCTTCCCTTTCGGACATGTACATTTGATCAACTATTGACAATGTGTGATGCTGTATAAGTGTGCTGACGTGACCGAAATAAATAAATAAATAAATGAAATTAAAAAAAAGATGTGCAATCTGCCAAGTTATGCCTGTATCTGGGTGATGTTTTGTAGTGTTCAGTGTTGGGAAAGTTGGGAAAATGTAATGCATTATCTATTACTTGTTACTGTAATTTCAAAGTAATTAGCTACATTATAATATTGCTGTATTTGAAATGTAAGGCATTACACTATTACTACTACTACTTCTATTACTTTGAAGTTACTCTCGTCAAAAGAATCCACAGGAAATATGGATTTGCCATTCTAACTGTAGCTCATTACGCTCAAAAAGCTCATTACACATCCAGTGAAGGTGATGTGGTGGCTGACTGAGTTCAGCTTAAGGCTAAAAACAGCAGAATATAATAGCCACATTGATTCTCATGGCACAATACAAGAAATGATCATAGCAAAAACAGACAAAAGGTAAAATTCTGGTAAATTGTGTTAGAGATACTATAACTTTAGGCCTATCAGAGAACTTTTCTCCTCTGCTGATCTGACAGAGTATTTGGAGAATTTGTATTTAAACAAACAAACAAAACAACACCTCTTTATTTTGGTTTAAAAATGCATTGGAACTTGCATTACTGGCATTTGTACCATGTAAAACATTACCTTTTTTTGTAATGCCTTACATTATTAAGTTATAAAAAGGAATGCATACAGTAATCACGTTACTTTTGTAATGCATTACTCCCAATGCTTGTGATAGACCATAATTATTCTTTGCCACAGGCTGAGTGTTTTGTTAAGCCGGACATCCACTATGCGATTTTTGGCCCTTTTTCACACAATTTTTCACCCGTGCAACTATTTTGGGGATCGGGCCGAGTTTTGGCTCAATCATGCGTCTCACATCATGTAGTCTACACTTGATAACGAGAAGCGATTAACACCTCACGACCACCTCCCGATTGATCGGATGAAAATCAAACCTGTTTGAAATTCTGGTCGCCCCTCGTGAGGCTATGTCACACTACACATGAGCAAACGTAGATACAGACGAGAAAACAAATGCACAAGACGAAGCAGCATGGCATCACAGCGGACTTGGACCCAATCAGTGGAGGGGCGACTAGTTGAGCTGTGGCAGGCACAGCGGAGTCTATTCGGGCAATGCGTTTTTGTTTGTTATTTATTCACATCTGTGAGCATCCGACCACTTTCTACTTCTTCTTCTTCTAACTACTTTTAACGTTGCATTTCCAGATACAAGAGCCCGACATGTCGTCATGTATTATGACTTTATTATATTATAAGTTCTTATAATAAATCCATGCGTGTTATACATGGACGAACAGTGTGAGCAGTCAGATCGCATCCGAGCATCGGGTTGTATAGTGTGAGAAGAAGAATGGTGAGCTGTGACCTGTTAACCCCTGTGATTCACTCGTACAGTTTGAGCAGCAGCTGAACGCCGCGATCGAAAAAGTCATACAGTGGATACCCGGCTTTACACAGCTCTTTTTGTCGTATATATGACTAATTTGGAGCAGGAAAAAAAACAAAAATAACAAAAGCTGGTATTAATAGTAGCAGAAGACAATCACGCCGGTGAGTTCTTCCTAACTTCAAGTAGTTAGTCTTTTGTTATTGTTTTGATCAAAAGCCTCCTAGTGGTGAAATGTGCACACTGTGCACTTTGGTTGTGTTTGCTTTTATTGTTTTCAGCAGAAAACCTTTTTCCATTCTTTTTATTTTTTTGTTAAGCTTACATCCTTTATTGACGCAGACCCCCAGTCTATCTAAAATTCCCAGGCCTTGTTACATTTTGAACATTTACACACATTATGGCTGTTTGGCTGACCCCCACTGCTGGTTACACACATCACTATCACACAGTTTTGCTTTTATTTCTATTTGATATCTGATTTGAAACTTTCCTGTACAATACATGTCTTGCATTCCAAGACAGGTGACAGGTGCCTAGTTTGGATTTTTTTTACCCCTCTCCTTTTCCTCTTGTTTTCTTTTCTGCAAGCACTTTTAGGAAAAGTGCTATATAAATAAAGTTTGATTGATTGATTGCCTGTTGTAGGGGTTGTCATGACATTTTACATCAAAACTATAGAAAAATTCACTTTTGGCGAGAATATGAACTATTTTAGATAAAATCTATTTTATTGTTACCTCCGCCAAGGAGGTTACAATAGACGCTGATCCGGATCAACACCAAAATCGAATCAGTTCTTCCTTTTCTCATGCTGAACATTTCCTAAAAATTTCATCAAAATCCATCCATTACTTTTTGAGTTAGTTTGTTCACAGACGGACAGACAGTCAGACGGATGGACAGACAGACGGACAGACAGACAAACAAACTCTCCCGCAAACATAACTTCCTTGGTGGAGGTAATTATGAATCCAATTGCTAATGGTATGTTTTCATGGTCAAAGAATCTAAATATTTCGATGAAATAAAGGTGGGATTAATATTTATGGTGAAAATCACAATATGGGTGAGGACTGTGGCGCTGGCGGAGGTCTGCGCTCTCCGTGTGCTTTTCTAGTTACTACTGTGGCCCTCCCTTTCATTTAAATCAGCTTGCTCAATGTCTTAAAATTGCAAACATAAAGAAAGTTTGTTTTTTCAGTGACATGCAAAATGCATTTTAAATGAACAAATAAGGGGAAAAAATCCATTAAATTCTCTGATATGAGTCACTCATGACTTACTTTAATGGTTTCTGTAAAAGTCTAATAAAGCATTACCAGTACTCTCAGAAGAAAAAGACAAATGGACTGAAATAACTGTCAGTAAGTAAGATTTTTCTTAGTTGTACTCGCAGGTAAAATTTGGCCAAGGTAAATTAACTAATCAGGTAGAACAATAAAAATACTTGTCATGCTACCTTGTTCTGAAACTGAAAACAACATTACTGTGGCTGTAATGTAACTGAAGTTTTCCATCCCTGACTTTGAATAAAATGCACTTCTCAGTTTGTGTTTAATGAGTTTGAGCACACTTCACTTTCTCCTCTTAATCAAATATCCTCTGAAGTTGAGACCTTGTTTTAACAATAAGTTGCTTTCAGCAGTTAATTATGACATCACATCATGAGATGTAGAAAAGAACACAATCGATGTCTTTTCTATTTATTCATCAGGCTTTTACTGCACTTAAAGCATTACTGGTATGAAAGGTGTTTCTTTTCTCCTGATAAAATATGCAGTATTCAGTCTCCTATTAGATTGTGCTTTGTTAGAAATGTGTGACTTTCAGCGGGCCTTGCTGTGCAGATGAAAACGTCTCAACTGAAACATAATTTGATTCTAAAAAATGAGCTAAAGTGGAGGCTGAGTTCTTCAAAACTTCACTCTGACTTTGGCTCTTTTGGAAATAAAACTATCATACATTCTGATAAGTGGGTATTTCAGACTAATGGTTGATCACATTTCAAGATTTGAATTTAATGTTTTTTTTTTTATCATAGAGCGAGCTAATGTGGGTAATTGCTATATCTGTCATTTATAGTAGGAACACTCAACTCACATTTTAGTGTCAGCGCTGTGACTGACAGGGTTGTTATAAAAATCTACCGAGCTAATGGCAGGTAATTACTTCTACCTCAGTACTTACTGTATTTTACAACTTTTAAAACTCCATCACATTCCTCTGAAGCCTGGGAGACACTCAGATATTTCTAAAATATGTTGTAAATGTGAGAAGCCTCACAGAGAAAGAGAGATAATGACAGGCATGACCAAAACACTGCACCACAGGCTACAACACATTCTTTCCACTTTGAACCTGTCCTGGCTTTAACAGCTAAAATCTCACTACATCCACATTCATGCTGCTCTAAGAAGCCGTAACAGAGTGTTGGTGACTTGGTCTAAAGTTTGCCTCACTACCAATCTGTAGGTCAAGGGTTAGAGCTGGCTCCAGCTGTCATATGTCGATGTGTCCTTGGACAAGACACTTAACCCAAAGGTGATCGTCCTGCTGCATCAGTGCTGTGAAAACGGTTATGGAAACACATGCTTGTGTTAGCGATACTATCTTAGAAACTTCAACAATCAGTGGGTGAATGTGAGAGTTAATGGGTGTGAATGTAGGATATCTACACAGATATAACATTTTTAAAGTTTGATGACGCACATGTATCCTTAACATTAGCCACAGAGATAGCAGGTAATTATGCTTGTATACAGAAAAAGTGGCACAGAAGCCAGGGCTATAAATTCATTTTCTGCCAATTTCTATCCACCTAGATTTTTGTAGAGCCTCAACCTCCTAGCCATGATCAAGTTCAAACATCTTTTTATTTCACGACAATGGTAACCATCAGAATATGCATGTTTAAGAATGTTAGGTTGGTGCATTTGATGTTTTTACAAAGGAGACGAAAAACCCCAACAACTAAAAATACGGAGCTATATCCAAATCATTTACAGTTTAATCATGATAAAAAACCTTAAAATAAAAAATATCAGATTTCTTCTTATATCCAAATTAATAACTTCCTTATTGATGTTTGTTCAGTGCTGCTCTGTGATATGTTAGCAATTCTGCTTTATTTATAACATCTATACTCTGTAATGGACTTGCTGCAATGAGCCAATAAGGTTAAACTGATGATGAAACAATGGTAGGACATCACACTGGTAGGCCTATTCAGGAAGCCGGTGAAATGATGTGTTCTAGGCCAAAGATGGCACAGCAAAGAAGGAAGAGGGAGAAGTCTCAATGCAAACTTTTTGTTTTGTTCATCAATGAGACATGCCAAAGGGCAGATAAAACTACAAAAGCACAATATGACCTCTTTAGCTAAACTGCTAAGATTAATCTGGATTTGTTCAGTGTTTACAAATTCACTGCCATATTTAAGAGGATGTATTTTTTATGTATTTTTTATGCATTTTTTTGCGCATTTCATGCCGTTATTGATGGGAGAGAATGACAGTGGATAGGCTTGTAAAAGGGGGTGAGAGAGTAGGGGAAGACACTCTGCAAACTGGTCACGGGCTGGATTAGAACCCAGGGCTGGAAGAAGTATGTATATGGGACGTGCCTGGTTGCTAACCACTCCACCAAACCAGCACCCAAGGATTTTTCATTTTTTATCACTTTGAATTGAAGAAAAAACTTGAGCTCCTTCTCTTACACACTTTTCTTAAAGATGCTATGAGTAGTTTCTAAGTAATTACAAAAAAGTCTCACTTTTAGATATATGCCTGATTGAAATACACACTTTAAGATGAGCTTTATAGCATCAAAATAGGTTTTCTATAAATGCTATTCCTTAGCTTTGCGGTCGGGTCGAACAGAGCTGGACTGGCCTGGATACTCAACTTTGGGAACAAGACAATTAAAACTAGAGCAAATTTATATTATTCAGACACGTCTTAGAGTAGCGATATATAGCCGTCTGCAAAACTACGATACTGAGTTTTCCAAAAATTGCTTGTTGTCACACATCAAAAACTACCGCTACATAACTAGAAAGAGATACATTACCTCGTCGCTTTGCATCCTGTAAGTTGTTGAAAAAAGAAGTTGTAAAGCAATGCAGAGTTCTGAGGAAGGTCCGAGCTGCATTCATTAGCATCACAACAAACACGCTTTGGCTTGGGTCACGTCTTTACGACAGTCAATTCTCCTCATAGCACCTTTTAGGACTAGATGTCGGTTTTGACAATTTTGGTCCTTTCCAATAACATCAATCATGAATAATATCAACGCATTGAAAATTCTGACAAACTCAAATTGAACCGTCTGACTCACGGAGTAAACGCCCAGAAAATGAACCATTTGTCAATTCCTGTGTTTCATCTGTTTGACACGTCACTGTTTGATAAAAAAAGAAACATGTTATTACCTCTTTTATGGCTACATCTGAGAAGGTGTAGGGTTCAACAGGAGGCAAGAGAAACAAGCATTTTGGGAGTAAACCCCCGGCGGCTCCAGCCTATAAACCTCAGGTTGAGATTTGTGACCGAGCTAGCTCTGCTGGTTCCCCTCACGATGTGTAATAACTTTTAATGAGCCCTAGATCCTCTGGGGGAGATTAATTCCACTCAGGAGGTTAAATAAAGCCAAGTATTACATGCAGGATTGTTAATAAAGGCTTACTCTGCGTCCTCCTGGCGTTTGCGGATGAAGAAGATGATACCAACGATGATGCCGATGAAGGCGAGAGCGCCGAGGATCCCGCCGATGACGGCTCCTGTTGGTGGGCCAGGGGTGATCGGCCTCTTCTCTTCTTTAATGGTGGAGGAGCACATGGAAGAAAACAGAGAGAGAAGAGAGGATTTTATCACCACACTTGTAATTTTCATGTGACAGGGACTTGCACTTTATCGGCGGTTACTGGCCATATATGTGTTTTATGTGTTTTCTGCCGAGGTTGGTGCTGCAGGGGGAAAAAAAAATCATGATCTGAGTAGATCTGAAGTATTTTATTTTTATCTGTTATTGGGGAAAAAGCACTAAACAAACATCAGACATATACTAAAATGTATTTGCATTAAGACTTAAAAGAACAAGTACGTTTTCTAACAAGAAACAACAACCGCTCAAAACCTTCCACTGTGTTATTTGTCTCCTGTGAGCTTCTGTATGAAAGCTGCTGCATTTATAAAACATGACTGATGGCTTTGTTAATTGTGCTGTCAGATGAATCATTGTATATATTTGATGTTTCTCAGCTTCTACATTGCGCAGGTTAATCGGTAAGAAGCTTCTACTCTGCTCACAAAATTCATCTTAAGTTCTAACCTTGGTCATGCTGGTCTTAAAAGCTTTGTTTATGAGATACATTCAGTTATAATAGCTATTTACCTTCAACAAGATAGACACTCACCGGCTGCTTATTTGGTACATCTACTGACTGCTTCTTAATACAAACAGCTTATTGGCGAATAACATGGCAGCTGCTTGGTACAGCAAGGCATTAAAACATGGTCAAGATGTTCTGCTGAGGTTCAAACAGAGAGCCAGACCGGGCCACAACACCTACTATTAATACTTTTCAAGGAAACTTGTTGAGGAATCAGTCATGTCAGGACAAGCCACTTGAAACCTCCTCGCTTTCCTTGAGTCTTGACTGGCCCGTGACTACCATCACAACCCCGGTGAAGACGTGACAAACACGGAGTGGCTAACGCTACTCAAATAGGCCCTGGATGCGTTCTTGTGAGGGAAGCCCCATCTCATGTACGCAAAACATGTGCTGTGTGTAGGGCCCCATGATCCATGGGGGATACCCATTTCGCACAAGAAGACGCATTCTCCACTGTCCGATGTAGCCACGATACGCTCTGTGGAGTACAGGCTGGATATTTTGTTGCTGTCTGCAGCCAATGTACATGTGAATATTTGTTATTTATCTATTTATCAAATTGTCTTTTTTTTTTTTCATTTCTTTCTTAAATTTTTAGTTAATATTGTATTTATTTATTTATTTATTTATTTTATTTTTTTTTTTTCTCTCTCTCTCTCTCATTCTCTTCCCTCTTTTTCCCTGGTCTGCTTAGCTGTTTGTGTATTTTTGTTTGTTTTCTGTTTTTAAAGACATCTAATTGATGACTTGGCTGTAGAGGTGACAGATAAGGGAATGTTGGATGGGTGGAGGGGAGGTGAGGGAAGGAGTTAAGGTTAGACCAGAAGGCTGGGTGGACTTGTCTGAAGGGGTTAAAATACTCTGTTTTTCTGTCGGCAGCTTACTCATGGAACTGTCAAATGTCAATCCAGAAAAAGCGACATGGTATACTAATGTATATTGTTTAATGCTATGAGTTGAAAACAATAAAACGATTTGACACACATGTGAATATTTGATCTCAAATGAAACTCTAATTTGGCCTGGGGTGGCCCTTGTATATGGCGGAATTGAGGCACAACCCCAGAGAGGAAGGGCGACTCTCAGTGGCAGGAAGTTGGCTGGTAATTAGCTGAATCTCAGAAGGCATTGACCTGGAGGGGGAAAATCAAAGCAGCTGCATCTGTGGTGCATGTGCCCGACAGCAAGAAGGTAGCTGTTTCGGCTTTATCTGGCTCAGGGTGTTTCTATCAAGGGTTTGCATGCTCTCCCCTGTGCATGTGTTACTTCTCTCTGGGCACTTCAGCTTTGTTACAAAGACCAAAAACATGTTTGCTGAATTCCATAGTGAGGCAATCAGGTAATTAGGTGTGGCGAAGTGCGGCAACTGATCCAGGGTGGACCTCGCCTCTTGCCGGAAGTCAGCTGGGCTAGGCTTCAGCCCTCCATAGATGGATGGATGGATTAATGACCAAGTGCCTTATAGCTGCAAAACAAAGCTTTGGAATTAGCTATATTGTCATATCTACAAGTATAAAATGGTGCAGGAATGCATTTTGCAGACCAACCAGAAAGTTAGATTTATGCTGGTCCCCTTGACTAAACACTTAAGATATTTTGCAATGTTTTCTGGGATCATTGTTGATAAGAGGGTCTATGGCTGATGAACATTCACGAAACTTAGATTAATTGGTCATCATGATAATCTTCATGCTTGAACATAACTGCTAGAGTAAAAAGGTGGTACTGAGCTTTAATGGAACTACGACATGCAATTTAAGTAAGAGGCTCATAACACATTTCCAACTTACAATGTCACCTTGTGCCCTTGTGTTTACTAATTATGTGTTATGATTTATTCACAAACAGAACAAAAATGATGGCATTAGGGTCTCTGGCTACTTTTGTAGTCTTTTTTTAGCCTCCTGTTAAAAAAAAAAAACACAAAAATACTTTGAACTCTGAAAGCAGGGTAATATCAGATGCTTTTATGTTGCACAATCAAATGTTTAAATTTCGTATGCATGTATTCATCATGGACCTTATTTCAGGTTTTTATATGTAAAGCTATTTTAAAATCTCCGTTACTTTTAGCCGTAGGAACTGAAAGTGCTAAAATGCTGACTCACTTCCACATTTGGTCTCTCATTCATGCACCAGTCTATTAAGTCTCTGTCCAAGCAGCCATGTTTGCAGGTTGGCAGAGACTTACATCCTCTGAACTGATTCATGAATAAGGAATACATTACGTAAACATTGTCTAGAAATCTTCAGAGGACTGGCAACGCAGATGCAGCAATCAAAAATCAAGTTTCTCTTCAATAAAAGCTCTATTTGTGATATAATGACAGAACATTACAGCAGTCACATAAAGAATTCAGTCTGAGTTCATATTAAAGTGTCTCAAAGTGCTGCTGTATGCTGACGCTCATGAATGCTATAAATCTTATTTCTCATGCTGACCTCCACTTCTCCTCTCAATTAAGCATCTGTTTATCTTTCCGGATGACGGCGAGGCTTCTAAATCGACAGTGAAAGCTTCTTATGACTGTGGTGCCTTTATTTAACAGATAAAACCGAACAGCAGGCCGGCAGCAGATGATGTTACCAGAACAACCAGCCCCCGAAACACATCTCTGCTCTATCAACACAACGAGGGTTTTATGATTTCAACATATTCTTCTCAAGTTCTTCTACACAACAATATTTCATCACCTGCACAAAGGTAAAAGCACTCTCTGAATGTGAAACAGAGATGATAAAAGGATAATTAGAGCAATGATATCCCCACATTTAGCTTCACCACATGCATTGAGCTAGCCTGCCTGCATTTTTACAGATAAAAAGAAGCCAATTTGTGCTGGAAAAATGTGCTGTACTTGAAATGAAGCCAATGAAACTCATTAAAATGCATTCTGTATGTTCAAAAACTCGTTACCATCCAACAGAAACATTTTTTTTTCTGATACAAGAATTGTTTTCCCCATCTGCCAAACTCACATCCTTTACTGCCAATACTCCAACCAGAGAAGTGTTAGCCAGGAGGGAACAGAAGACAAAACATCTGGATGCAAAATATGATGCAAAAACAAAACAATTAAAAGGTTTCTATTGCCCAAAATTAGCCCTACAAACATTTTCAACACATTTTAACCATATGGCCCAAAGATTGTCAGGTTAAGTGGAAAAAAAGTTTCTTTTCGCGTGTCTGATCATTTTTGATGGAAGAGCATAAAAGCAACCAAAAAGCAAGTTAGAGATGCATGGTATTACATTTTAACTAACATCTGAAGACATATGTCTGAAGGAGCACATGACAAAAAGCCTCTGTTAGAGCAGGAAGTGAATACAGCGACTACAGCAGGAAGCGACTTCTTGGACTGAGATTAGCATAATGCTAACACACTCAGTAGCAGTTTTGTCAGCAAGCGTCTGAACCACATTTTTCTTTTTAATGAAAAACAAATAACAACACTGAAAGCATTTCTTGATAGAGAGGATATTTTTGTTCCCCTTCTGACATGTTATGGGTCAAGTCTGTTTAATAAATAGGCTTTGGCAGCAGTGTCCGCCTACTACAACATTTAGCCCAAATAAATGTGAATGATTGGATATGCTTTACTCTCCCAAAACACAATTTATGGGCTGTTTCTCAGGTCTGCATTGTGGATACTGAACAGTCCTTTGGGGGTGTTATGTTACACTAATAATGTCACTATTTATGTCAAGAGCACAAAGTCTCTACTTTACTAAAGTTGAATGTTCCCTCTCAGTGTGACGGTTAGTTTGTCTTAGAAAAAATTGTTACATGGAAAACATGTTATTCGTTAATTAATGAATCTGTTTCAAATGTAGACATGCAGTGATGAGAAGGTGATAACAAGGTGTACCTTTATGGTAAACTCACACATTATG
Organism: Scarus forsteni; assembly: GCA_036419115.1. Classification (NCBI taxonomy): domain Eukaryota; kingdom Metazoa; phylum Chordata; class Actinopteri; order Labriformes; family Labridae; genus Scarus; species Scarus forsteni. The sequence goes on from JAZDUH010000458.1 coordinate 23,461,696, forward strand.
GAGACAACATAGCTGATATATAGGGTATACGGATGATATGCATGACTGAATCATCTGCTGTAAATATCCAAAAATGGGTGTCTACCAGTGCTGCTAACCAGAGCATGACACGAGAGCAAATCTTCACTCCTGTCCCGTCCCACTCCCAGAGACAAAATCCCATTCCGTCCCAATCCCGGGCCAGAGTGAAAAAATGAATCCTGTCCTGTCCCACTCCTGTAGAATGACTCCCACTCCCATCCCACTCCCACTCAAAATTACTCCCACTCATGTCCTGTTCCCGTTTCAATAAAACCAAACATGTTGAAAAAATGTTGCATTTTTTATTTTAGGTAAAAGTGCAGTGCATATAAAAGGCATTGCCTTTAAGTTTTGTTTTTTTTTTACTTTGTGCTGCAGCTCTCTTTTCAACGTGTCGTCTTCTTCATGGATGTATTATAAGAACATCCATGGTCTTCTCCCTCCATGTTGTTTTGTTATGTGTGTTGCCAGCAGCCGCTCGGAGTCGCTTTACACTTCCGTTGGTGACAGGAAGTCAAACCACTTTTGTAGTTCTTTTGTGTTGCGAGTGCGGTCAAGAGTGTTGGCTCTCACTGAGAGAGGACTACAAAAATGGATGCATCTGTTCATCTGGTTGTTTAACACGGCTGAAAATGATCATCTATTAATGTTGTTCCTGCTCCTGCCCGCTCCCGTTGCTTTTTTCCCCCCGTCCTGTCCAGATCACGGGATTAATTAAAAAATGACTCCCATCCCATGGGAATCCCTAACCCTAACCCTAACCTATCTGCGGATATCAGTGTTGTACCAATAACATAGTTAATCTTTAATTTAAGTGGCTAAAACCTGAAATTAATTCACCCTTTACTTTGAAAAGCTAGCAGGAGCTATCGAGGGCCATGATGATGCCATGGCGTGGGCAGTATGGTGGTGCACGTTCTTCACAGCAAGAAGGTCACTGGTTTGATCCCCTGGTCTGGCAGGGCCCTTCTGTGTGAAGTTTACATCTTCCTGTGCATGCATGGGTTCTCTCTGGGCACTATGGCTTCCTTCCAAAGAAAAAAAACATGCTCATTAGGGTGACTTGTGACTCTCAGCTGTCTTAAGGTGTGAGTGTGACTGGCTCTCCATCTCTCTATGTGGCCCTGTGATTGGCTGGTAACTTGTAGGGCAGGGGTGTCCAAACTTTTTGCCATGAGGGCCAGATTTGGTAAGGTGAAAATGTGCGGGGGCCGACCATTCAGCTTTTGTCTCTGACTGTCTCTTAATATCTAATGAAACGTCTTCAATTCTCCCTACCACAGTGTTACAAGCCAGGCAAAATCTTGCTTCTTCTCAGGACAAATTTTCTCAACTATTTTCAGCACACAGTCTTTAATAAATTCACCCTCAGTGAAAGGTTTGCAGTGCTTGGCAATCAGCGTTGCCACCTCGTAGCTCGCCCTTGTGGCATTTTCACTTGACTCACAGGCTCTTGTGAAAAAGCGCTGAGGTGCCGTTAAAAAAGCTTCACGTTGTTTCAATGTTCGGCCGCGTTGGCCCCCAGTTAGCTTGTAGTATTTAGCGTTTTGTCTGGTGGTGCTGCTTGACATTGAATTCCTTGAAAACAGCTACAGTCTCGTGGCAAATTAGGCAGACACAGTTGATTCATATTTCTGCGAAAAAATACTCCAATTTCCACTTGTTCTGGAATCGGCGGCACTCGCTGTCAACTTTTCTTTTTTTAGCTACAGTCGTCATGTTTGAAATGGGATGGGCTGAAATGATGACAAAAGGTCAGGTGTCAAGTGCCACAAGGATGTGGCCACAGCGCTACTGCCATCTTCTGGTGAAATGTAAAATAGGTTTTTTGTACACGAGTATTTTATACAGCAGTCAACGGTGCAAGAGGGCCACATGTAATTGATTTTATAACAGAGACTGCGGGCCTGACTTTGGACATGCCTGGTTTAGAGTGTTAGCCCCCCCATGACTCCAAAAGGGAGAATCAGTATAGAAAATGAACAGATGATGGTGTCATAGCTTTAGTGTGAATCCACAGTGAAAGGACAGTGGTTCTGTGTTAGCATGTTAAGTGCCCAGCTTTCTTCTTCTATGGTGAAAAAGAGAAGCAAACTACCCACCCACCCTGTCAAATGTAGCCCAGTTGAGTCAATTGGAGCCGACTGGTTGTGCCACAAAATTGTTGTGACTCTCCTCTCACACTTTCAACTCACTGATTAAAAGTGCTAAATTCCCTATAGGGGCCCAGTCCACAGCTTATGCCTAAGTCACACATTCCCGTTTCTCATAGCGACTGTGCACGACTGTACACGATTGAGGAGGCTGGTGTGATCGCTATGATACGGGATTAAATGACTGTCTCACCCCTGGAGACACTCCGTAAATACACCGTCAGTGGCGCAGCTACAGCGCTTCAGGGGGCGTTTGTCCCGCTCTAGTCAGGTTAATACAGTGATATTAGGAGGATTCCATCCCGCTGACAGTACGTCAGCCCCGCTCGAGCTCAGTTCGCGTCACGTAAGCCCCGACTGAGCCCCATCGCTTGCGCCGTCTTTAACGGGACACAGTCGGGGCTCATACGGATACATCCTTGTCAGTCGTCCTCATAAAGCTTTCAGGATTGAGCCACGATTGGGCCACGATCAGCTCGACTGAGCTCCGTACATGCCACGCTAATACCGCTCACCTTAGGACTGCATTAGGCTTCCATTCCGCTATACTGAGAGCGCCGATTCTCCACGACAGTTTTGAACAGTTCAAAACTGTCGTGGAGCTTCTACGTTCCCCTCCGTCCATCCACGACTATACAACGCTGATCCAGACCAAGTAGCGCATGCACCACGACCAAAGCATGCTTTATCAGGATTATGACAATCGTGCACAATCGCCATGAGAAACGGGAATGTGTGACTGGGGCTTTAACAATTTCCTGAGTTGGTTGGAGGCAGACACTTAGAAAATACAAAATGTATTCATGCATTGTTTGGTCTCAGAGGTAGTTGACATGGGCAGATCAGAGGTTTTTTGAGACGCTTGCAGGCAGCTTTTGGTCTTTCTATTTGATCATGCCCACGCACTCAGATTGGTACTTAAAACCCTTTAGTTATTGACACAAATAACCCAGTATTGATCAGTTTTGGCACCACTTTAATCTTTTATCATGCTCTTTTGCAGGAAAAAAAAAGACTTGTTTGTTTTCGCCCTGGGCCAAACAACACAAGATCTTCTGTGGTTCAGTCTGACCGAGGATTGGCCCACGACCCACGCAGCTTCAACCAACACCATCTGTAGAGTAAGAGAGTCCAGCTCTGTGTGTTCAGAGGAAAATGAAGTTACAGTGCATTCTTGTGAAAGTAACTGGATGATGACAGGGAGCTTCCTCCAAAACATACAGTAGATATTAATAAAGCAGGAACACGTAAAGAAAATGGAGTAAAAGGGTTATTCTTACAGTGATAACAGCCACTTGTACTTAAAGATGAGCGAGAGTAAGGGTCAGGATGTGTTAAATGCCACTTTTAGACCACCTGTATTTTCCTCTCATCACCAGCAGGTGGCATTCAGGTGCAGCTTTCTACCTTCCAGGCCATGACTCAATAATAATAGATGAGTCCAGACAGACAGATAGATAGATAGTGGGAAAGATGGATGGATGGATGGGCGAGGTGAACATGCAGATTTGTTCGCAGAGGCTCGGTAAGGTCGGCTTTGCATATTCATGTCGGCACAAATCCACCGAGATAGGACCGGCAAGTTTATATTACTGTGTGTGTGTGAGGGGAAAGTGTGTGTGTGTGTGAGTGAGTTATGGAGTCTACCACAGTCATCACAGACAGCGGAGGGAGCAGGTCGTTATTATGTATGATCACAAACAGTGAGAAAGGACGTAATAGAGATGGAGGGATGGAGCAGAGAGCAGAGAAAAGGGAGAGTGTATGACAGACCTGGGGGCAGAGGAGGAAAGGAAGGACTCAGAGGAAATAGGGATGATGCTGCAAAGGTGAGGAGTAGGGCTGGGAAATTTGATTTGTTTTTAGAGTGAAGCTGTCAGGTAAGAAATAATTGTTTTATCAACATACTATAACTTATGTTGACTAAAATTCCAATTAAGACTTGATAAATGCTCATTTAAGAGATCCGTATGAATAGACTACTTTACAATTTCTTTGCAAATCAAATACTTAAAGCTGGGTAATTTTGGAGAACTAGCATGAATTTAAAAGTAGCATCTCCTCAAGACTCTGTCTCGTCTCTCCCACCTCTCCTCCAAAATGACGCCACCCGCTCACATGCATACGCGTGGCTGATATATCCAGAAGACTGATTCAACTCCAAACCCACAGCACAACATTTATGTTTTACACTACACCAAGTCATGTCTCAGTCAGCGGTAAGAAAACACCAAAACATTATCAAAGTAAAGTTTAAAAAAACAAACCTGGAAAGTTAGTTGGTAATCACAGTCCGATGTTGATCGGGCTATAGGTAGTTCCACTGCCATTCTCCACATAGCTGTCAAGTCTCTCATTTTGGCCATGAAACTACCATATTTTACGTATTTTATCCTCTTTCCCGACGTCCTCCTGTATTAGTATTCTCCTGTAAATCTCCCATAGGACGATATCATAATAAAAACATTCCTCTGCCTCTCCAAACTGAGCTCTGTCTCTAGCCTGAATGGGGCGGCAATGCTCCAAAATGATGGATGCCAACCGCCGTAAAACTGAAGAAGAAGAAAAAGCCTCGTGAGAACATCCACCTGCAGCAGCCTGGGTGGCAGCTGTCTCGAGATTAGAGCCAACAGCAGAACAAACCAAGAAAAACAAAGAGTTTATTTTAGATTTCTTGTACACCTGTCTTAAAATGTGAGGGATACTGGAGCCTGGTTGGGGTTGTGGGACGGAGTCTGTGCACGCCGGCAAAATGTACTCGCAGGAGACGGGCAGAATGGTGACGAGATTTGATTGGTTTAAGAATTGGTGACACGACATGTTTATTGGTTGATGTTTTCCCTGTTTTACTCCTGCTGTAGATAGCGGATATTTTTCGCTCTGTTTTAAGAACACATTATGAATTGATTGCCATTGGGCCATAAAGACCATTTTATCCAGTATTAAAAATAGAGTATCTCAATCAGATTACCAACCCTAGCTTTAACACCCTCATCATGGGCAGTCAGCAGAAATGACAACAAAGAAGTCAAAGATGTCATCATGGCTGACAAGAACTGCTGTATAAAGTCCTCTAAGTTTGTACAGTTCTAAGCAAGGTTTGATTATCAGAGGCACCACATGTTTAACATGTGTATCACTGAAAAGCTGTGCAAGACATTTTCAACAGAAAATCCACAGGAATCTACAGGGGAATGGTTAAAAACCAGACTGACCAGCAGAATCAATAATAGCATTAATATCAATAAAATCATATTAACTTATTAATCTACCTTTATTTAACCAGGCTAGTTGCATCTGACCAAGAACGACAGTAACACACAGTGACAACAACCACACAAACTCATACAACCCACAGGAGATGGCCAGTGATAAATTATCAGTTACATACAGAAAGCCTGGATTCAAACGTTTTATCAAGGAAAAACATTTAGCATAACAACACTTTGTAGATTAAAATTGTTCTGAAGATATCTGCAAGCCAAAGGACCTTCGAAACAACAAACTGCAAAATGTCCAGTGGCTGAGGGTTGTGTGTTTCATCTTTGTGTATCAAAAGAGAGGAAAGTTGGTTCAGCCTCATTCCCAGAATGGCTTTATAAAAATATATTAAAATGATGAGTGTTCAAAGAAGTCCACTCCACCTTGGAGTACAGGGAGCAAGACAATGAGGAACAAGTAAAGATGCCTCTACCAGCCATCTTTTGTTTTCCATTAAAGGAGAAACAGGACTCATTTCTGCTGTAAAAACCCAACAGACCAGTCAGCTTTTTCGCCACATACTGGTGTGCTCCCGAAAAGACAGGGTCATCAAGTTTAACCTCCAAATACTCAAAAGAAGATACCAACTGACTTCCTCATCTATTTTTGTAGCAATTTCTCAGAGAGTGTCTTTGTTGTTGTTCTTGAAGATGTAAAAAACATGAGTTTGGCTCAATAGCAATTCCCGTCCCGAATATCAAGCATCAAATTTGTGACCATTACTCTAATGGTAGCAGACTGGAGTTTCATCTGACTATCAAAATACAGAAAGAAACAGAGACAGACACAGACCGCAGATTAATTATCTGAAAAACATGGTTGAAATGGGAATTGCTTTATGTATTTATTTTTGTAACATTAACATCATAAGTAAAAAGATTCTTATGCTGATACATCCAATATAGCAAAGCAATAATAACAGAAACTCCAGACATCAATTATTGAGTATTTTGTAGTTTTAAACAACTCCACTTCTCTACATTTTGCCAGTCTTTTGTGTAATATGTATCATAAGATTTTAACTGTCTGCACTTTATGCACTCGTTAGTGTGATAAGTGTATTTTATTTCTACACATCGACCATCATTTATAATTACCTGTGTGAAAATTTGAGCAGATTTGGGTGCAAATTTTCTCCCAGCAGCTCCCTTGTGTGTTTCATTTGGACAATCACAGCATATGCTAAGGGTGGTAGCTAAAAACAATCATCATGTAAACAACACGTAATAGTTAAGCCTAATGTTTGGCACAAAATGAGACAGAAATAAGAGATTGTTGTTTGGTACCTGCAAAAAGACATTGGGACAATGTTTCTTATGGCCCAGAAAAGCTCATTTTAATGACTCTTCAAGTTGTTCAGGGATGTTAAGGTCCCATGTCATGGTGTGTTTGACTGTTTCTATAATTACATAATTCCTTGGGTCTCTTTTAATAAAGAATTTGATATGAGTAGAATAAAAAAAGTAAAATTTTGACCCTGCAAAGAATTGGATGCAGCTCTTTATCCCTACCATTTGGAAACACTCCGATCCGAGTGAACAGATCCAAGCAGAGGGGCTTTGTGTAATTTTAATCTAAAAGTGGGGTAATAACAGTGGTACCATTTACTGCAATGCATTTTCTAGCAACTGTACCTATGAGCTATTTCTCTACACGAGGAGAGCTGCTTTGTTTGCATACTTACCAGTGCCACGGGCTTTGAAAGACTCCACTTCAAAAAACCTTAACTATCCCTTTAAGCTGCCTTTTTTTTTATTTACCAGCTCTATCTTTTCAGATTTTTTTCTTTTGTATTGCGAGTTAAAACTTGTTTGTGATAAACAATCCAGATGTTGAACATTTTGGTCCAGCTTTTAGTTTTGTGTCCAAAAAATGACCATTTAAAAAAAAGCAGCTTCAAAAATATCAAGGCAGAATATGCAGTTTGAAGCCCTTGAATTGACTCTAGGAAAAGAGATGATGCTGCAAAGGTGGAGAACAGGAATGCAAAATAAGACTTCAAACAAACGGATCGAGAAAAGAGGTGAAGAGGATGCATTTCCTCACAGCTGGAGATACATGCACACAAGAAAAACAATGTGTGTCACAGTCCCCTGCTCCTGTCCTCACACTCGTGTATGTGTGCTAAAGCATTTGATGTGCACTGGGGTGTTATCAAAGTTTACACCACCAATGTTCTCCATTGATGTTTACGGTCGATAACAAACTGCCTTTTCAATAAACAATGAGTGCTCGTGCTGCATGCAGAAACACAGAGGGGAGGTGCGAGCAGGTTGGGGATTTTCTGCAAGGAAACAAGGAGCTGATTGGTCAATGAAATGCAGGAAAATTGTGGGAACACAAAGAAGAAAGCGGGCAGGTGTGAGTAAAATCTCCCACTCTGACATGTTAAATCCCTGAACAGGCAGCGAGTGTGAGCCACAATCCTCCACAAACGCATCTGTTCTCCTCACTGCAGGCTAACCAGAGGTGTTAAACTGCACATCACAACAATACGGCTCCTCTCTAACACCTGCGATTGTGTGTCAGAGTGAATTAAAGAGGGATAATACTCCGAGAGGGGACACCAGCAAGAGAAATGATCAGATCACTGCAGAAGTGGGGAAACTTGGACGAGTGGCTGAAACCAGATGCACTGATTTGTAGATACAGGACTTGTTTCTTTACAGCTTTGAATAAGCAGCCTCTCTTCTCTAAATATCCAAATAAAGCCCAGTTCAGAGAAAGACTCATGACTAAATGACTTGAGATTGTGACTGCGTGTGGCTGGCTGCTCCACAAACTTCTAAAATAGATAAATTGATAGATAGATGGATAGAAAGTTTTTTTATTGTCATTCAAATATACACTGAGGGTGCTCACATGAATAAAATGTTGTTAAAAATGACTCAGAAAGCAAGACTTAAGGCACAAATACTTCAAATTGAATATAAATGTTTAAAAACAACAGTACAGCTAGAGTGCTTAGAAATAAGAATACAAGTGCAACTACAAAAGCCTGCAAATCCCAATTTCAAACTTTTAGTGTAACAGTGATTTTGAGGTAGATGTATTTTTCAGGGTCGTTGTGGTGCTTGTTTTTATATAAATTAACATGTTATGTCGTCCGAACGTAAGACTAATCCTGCATGTGGTGCATGTCTCTTGGCAACTTACTCATGAAAATCCCCAAAATTGAAGGATGCCTTTTTACTGCAAGTTTTCTCAGGGCGTTGGGGCCTTAAAGGAAAAGTTCGGTTCCTGCAGCTTTTACATTGTTTATAGAATGAAGGACAACAATATACTCACCCAGAAGGCTTTCCTGATGCAAACGGTGCTTCGGGAGATATTTAGATCCAAAATCGAGCAGCGGACACCGATATAATGGTAGCCTGTAGGGCATAGATCGCCGCTCCTAAAAACTGCATTAATCGTCCAAAAACTCATGTTTTTCACCAATATTCCATCATGATTTGCGCCGAATGGACGGCCATTGCAGCCTGTGTCTCTCCACACAGCGCTGTGTGGCCGAACTAACCTCTGAACTGACGAGTTTGTTTACATGCTCTTCGCGCATGCGCAGTACTCTCTGTAGCGTTGCGATCGCTTCCTCATTTCTATGAGCTCCTTATCTGTATACTGTGGCTCCAAACTGTAAGGACGTCCATCATATTCAAAGTCCTCCTCCACAACATCTTCATCCCATAGACATTCGTCCATTTTGCACAAAACTGGAAGAAGAAAGTTGATTTGTAGCTGCCGATCTTCCCCTGAAACAATGAGCCGCACTGCGCATGCGCGAAGAGCATGTAAACAGCTCGTCAGTTCAGAGGTTAGTTCAGCCACACAGCGCTGTGTGGAGAGACACAGGCTGCAATGGCGGTCCATTCGGCGCAAATCATGATGGAATATTGGTGAAAAACATGAGTTTTTGGACGATTAATGCAGTTTTTAGGAGCGGCGATCCATGCCCTACAGGCTACCATTATATCGGTGTCCGCTGCTCGATTTTGGATCTAAATATCTCCCGAAGCACCGTTTGCATCAGGAAAGCCTTCTGGGTGAGTATATTGTTGTTCTTCATTCTATAAACAATGTAAAAGCTGCAGGAACCGAACTTTTCCTTTAAGGTGCTGACACGCCGGATGCTACTTGTACTACCTCGGCGATCACTCTCCATGCAAAGTCAATGTACAGCTGCGATGGGGTGGGGCTAACCCTCCCGCGACGTGTTTGCCGCGTACAAGACAACTACTTCACTCATCGCGTGATGTCAAAGTTAAAAAAAAGTTGATCTATTCTGACGATGTCGTGTGTGGCTGTGCGGCAACAGCCAATCAGAGGTGTGTGCGTGTGTGACGGTGCCCGTGACAGACAGTTTTTCATCCAGGCTACAGAGGAACGATGTATGTCTGTGTGGGAAACATCAGTCAGTGAGGACATTAGTTCCACCTAGACGGACCGCAGAAAACTCGGGACCATCAGCTGCAGTGTTTTGTGGTTGATAAGTGAGTGAAAATGATACAGTTGGAATAATGTCCACTTACACATCCTATTATAACGACGACAAGGAGTCACGCGTCTAACACATGTCTGAAAAGTGAAGAAAGAAAAGCAACGCAGGCACACCATTCCAACATCACCATCTCCAACATCACAACCCCAACATCACAAACCGGGACTAACAACAACAACAACAACAAAAAAGCCTTAAAGGTGCATTCAGCGATCTTCTAATCTTCTAATCTGATGCAGTATTTGTCAAAATCACCGTATTTCTCTTCTCCATCCACAAGATGTCACCACTGACAGCATGTTGAAAAAAAAATTTGGTCTCAATATACAGCCTTGACTCAGAATTTCAGCAGGTAAATACTGTGGCTCGGTCCGAGTTACCAAAACAAAGTAAACCCCCCCACATCCAGGGGGCGATCATACTCATGCGCAGATCAGACAGAAGGGGGAGGGGGAGTCGTAGTTTGCGTAGTGTGCGCAGTTAGCGTAAGAGAGAGATACAATAGTTGCGGTAGCAATGGCTGAAAACAGCCCAAAAGAAAGAGGTCAGAGGAGTGAAAAGTGGAAAAGAAGGGCTATGACCAAAAGAGCAAAGACCCGGGTCAACATTGGTGTTGCTTTCCGACGGTGGAGGGAACTCCGCGAATTGAAAGACCTGAAAACGGACGCGGATGTCGCCGTCTTTCTGCTGGACAGGTAAGCAACATTAGCTTCGTGGTGCTTCACATAACAGTAACAGCCGTCAGGCATTCATCTTATTGTCTAATCTGCCAAAATGTACTGTTGTTGTGATGTTTTCAATAACGGCAGTCGAGTTGTCTGACCAGTCGGGGTTTCCTTAGCTACGTCAGCTACGCAGTTTCTACGGCCGTTTCCATGACGATGCACGTCAATCAGCTTTCAGGAGGCGGGTCTAAATTCGAATATAAACAAACCCTCCACTCGTTTTCTCCCACATCGCTGACTGCACCTTTAAGTGGAACAAAGGATTATGTAATATGTCAAATACGGACACTAAAAGAGAGTCAAGAATTATGTCATACCTCTGTAAATGAATAAAAATGTATAACAATTTGTTAATATGTGGAAAAGAGGAGACTAAATACTAAATATTGAGAAAATGGGGACGGGACTAGATAAGCTCTGCTTCTCCCATCTTCCCTTTCGGACATGAACATTTGATCAACTATTGACAATGTGTGATGCTGTATAACTGTGTTGACGTGACCGAAATAAATAAATAAATCAAATCAAATTATATGAAATATGATATGATCGTGGTGAAACTCAAGCGGGCTTGTGGTGTGAACGCAGCTTGAGTCTTTTATTTCGCTCTACCAACAGTCACAAGGCTGCAGGTTGAACAAGACAGTCACTTAAAGTTGATCCCACTGCTGCATTAGCTGAACTAGCTGCATTAGTTGCATTACTTGCGTGAATATGGGTATGAAAGGGCATGGATATGTTAGCTGTATATGTTGCATAACTTACATAATTGATGTTTACACTTTGCTGAGACTCTGCGTTAGAAAAATTGATTAGCTGATTAATGACCTCTGCCATAAGAGGGTATGTTTCTGTCTGCTTAGTTAGCCTAGTTTGTTTTTTTAACAGGATAAGTGAAATTATCTGAACAGGTTAGAAAAGGGCAGAGGAGGAATCAGGTAGACTATGATGGTGATCCATATCCTGATGTGGATGTAGGACTTTATAAATTCAAATAATTTGTTGACTTTGTGAGGGCAGTTTTTCACATTTTTAACAGAAAATTCTCAGTGGATCTGAATGATGTTTTTGGGAATGTTGATCATTACATAAGGAACAAGTGATTAGATTCTGCTGGTGATCTGAATTTGGATGTGGATTCAGGAATTTATTTGATTTCTTCACAGCGTGAGATCAGGCACTTTGCTACATATTTGCCTTGGCAGAGGTTTTGAGCTCACCTTGCACTTCTAGTATATGATACAAAGACTATTTCAAAAAATATTTTAAAACTTCAATTAGTTGGATGACAACAGTATAGCTGTTGTGTATCCTAAACAAGGTGGACAAGCTTTGCAGACCTCAAAATAGAGACACTTTGAATTTACTGTGAGCTCTTGACACACAATGATTTTTTATCCATGCATATAATCAACATTTGTTTCAATTCTTATAATTTTCGTTATAATCATTATTATTTCTATCATCATTATGTCAATATGAACAACTGTAAAGGTAGCATTAGTACCTAACACTTGTCGTCAGTCACCGCTTTCTGTTTATCTCTACATGATATGTGATTGCTAGCACATTGTTATCTATTATGTTACCTTTTATTCATCAAACCCTTTCATAGTTTTACATACTATCATGACATACTGTACATTCCTAAGTATTGCTTAATCCGCATCAAAATACACTTTCAAACATAAATAACAGTAGCTTGGCCTTGTAATAAAGATATTTAAGAAACTCCTTTATCCTTTTAACACCATGCATATTTTGGTGTCATAGCAGGGTAAAATGTTTTGGTATCTGATTTCAGTTGGTTGAATTAGGGATGAGGAATGTTCAAAATGAGGACATTAGTTTGTTTGTTGCATTTGTGGGTACATGGGACACAAGGCCTGAAAATTGGGACATCTGGTAACCCTAACTTTATCTGCACTCACACTGCAGCCAAATTAATGAAGTGAGAAGAAAAATGTGGTAAAAATGTGGAAAATTGTTGATATTGTGGTCATATGGCTGTATTGAGAATTAATGTCTGTCATTCAGCTTTGCTCGCTGGAGGAAACTTTCATGCCTGCAGAAAATTTTGAAAATTATTCCAACTCTCACCAACTCTTAAAATAAACCTCGAGTATGTTTCTCGTCCAGATGGAGGCAGTGTGCTCAATGTTCAGACTTTGGTTGACATTGAAAGAATAAAAATGGGAGCCAAAAAGTGTTAGAATTTAAGTGCTTTAAGTTGCATCAGTGACCACGTTTGTTACCTGCTTCAGTAGTTCAGGTCTCCAGGGTTCAGGTTGTAATAGTCAACACACCCACTATGTCTGCCTCAGGCTCCAAAAGCTCTCAGGGCTCCATCCTCCCATTCACCTCCACCCATTAGCTTCTTTCTTTATGCAACACACATCCCCATTTCCTCAAGAGTGAGTCTACGCAGGCTCCTGCTGCAGTAGTGTAATATTTATATGAATTATCAAACATTCATACTGCTAAATCAATACCCGCAGTTTCACTCTGTGGCATTGCTTTCTTACACTGAGAAAAAAAGAGTGGGTGGGTGGGTGCATATCTCCACTTGATCCATTTCTGTACATTTTCCCCGTCACCAGGCTGCTAAAAAACAGCCCAAATCTGCCCAGACATAATGCTATTATCTAAGTGACACTCAAGTGGTGAGAAATTGCAGCAGAAACACGCAATTTAAATGAAATTGAAACAACAGCCCCGGTGTAAAGCGCTCCATCGCTCTCTCTTATCAAACAGTGTGTGGGCTGTATTAGCCATCAGAAAAGCACATTGTGCCCAAGGCCTGCACTTAACTACTATCTCTGCTGGGTACACAACATGCAGGAAAAAAAAAAACACACGTATTTGGTAGAAAATAAATTAAAGGAACCCACTCACAGATGCTGAATCCCACACACGGATACACACTTCACACAAACACGAGTACTCGACTGAAAGGTTGCTTGTAAGGTTCAGGATTTTAAGCGTGGGGTTGTTATTCCCATGGCAGCCATTACCGTTTTACATCACATGGAACAGAGAGAGAAATCTCTCCCTGAAGAAGCAGCAGAGGAGATTGAACACAGGACAGGAAATTCAAGGACCAATTTGCACTGAATTTATACCAAAAATTGATTCTCAAATGTGTGATGGCCAATTGCTTTTTTATTAAAAGAAGAGGGTGGAAATATGGTTTCATGGGTATATCAATTATGCTCAAGATGAAATATTCTTACAGAAGTATCACCATAAGGATTATATGGGCCCAAGACTGACATCAGCTTGGAGAATTACTCCCTTGTAATGTAGTTGGATCAGCTGATTACCCTGCCAAGGAGGTCATGTTATTGCTGTATTATTATTTGTTTGTTTGTTTGTTTCTCTGTTAACATAACTCAAAAATTTATTGTTACATTTCCATGAAATTTTTAGGAAATGTCTGAATTGGGACAAGGAACATGGGAGTGATCCAGATCACCGTCTGGATCCAGGAATTCTTTAAATGATTCTTTAACATTGTGAGATAGGACCATTTTCGGCATTTGTGCTCATCTGTATGTTTTCATGGTCAAGGAACCTAAATATGTGGATGAAATAAACATGGGACCAACATTTATGGAGAAAATCACTATATGGGTGAGGACTGTGGCGCTGGTGGAGGTGCGCTCTCTAAGTGCTTTTCTAGTTTAGTGTCTGTAATCAGAACCATCTTTCCAAGCTCCAACATACAATTGTGAGTGACCCAAAAAGGATCAGCCTGAAGAGTCCTTAAAGTAGGAAGTAGTGGGAGCTAAAAGTGAAATGACAACAAGAAGTTACAGCTCGAACAAAGATTAAAATAAATGCTAACAGCTTTCAGATCCTGAACACATTTCTTTATCAAATGAAAAACTAACAACAACAACATCACTGTCTTTCACTGTTGTGTCGACTTTATGATGTTCATTGTTGTTGCTGTCTGTGAGGTGCAATGTTGTTTCTTTGTTAGTGGAAATTAACTTCCCCCCAGAGACCGATAAATCTAAATCTAATCTATCAACCAACCATTCTTAATAGAAAAGACATTTCCTATTGCCGAACACTTTCTCTAGCCTTGCCTTTCACTTTTGTCCTCTTAACCTGAGACAAAAGATGGACTGTTCAATTAAAACAATACAGAATATATTCCACCAGTTCATCTGGACAACAGCCCATACAGAGTGTTTGGAAATGAGCTGAACCTTTCAGGAGCAAGTCTAACAGATGATTGGACAATCATTCTATCAATCATGTTCATTCTGGGCCAATCAGATAACGTAGGGGGCGGGCACTACTGCTGCTGTGTAAAATACAAATATAAGCCACTTCTTGAGCAAACTCGCCAACATATATTGGAAACTGGGTGAAAATATGCTTTCTATCGTGAAGTGTTTTTTCAGTTTTTTTTCATATATTAAAGAAATGTGGTCTAGATCTGACACAAATGCTACTGAAGCTCTTAGCATCTATGCTAATCTCTAAGTGCGTTTCCATTACCCTTGGATATGTGCAAAAGGTGAATAGTGCAATAAAAAACTGGTCATGGAAACACCGGAATTTCGAAAAAAGCACTAAAATATCACTAAAAAGTTTTACACTTTCATGAGGTGGTTTTTCAGACGTTTAGATATTCAAATATATCGCAAAAGCGCAATGGAAACACTTTTTCCTGCAACAGGACGTGACGTACCTGGTCACATGATCACTTCTCTCGGAGTAAACATGCCGTGGTACGTTTGGACAGAGGCGAAGACTGAGACTTATCTTGCCATTATTCTCGAGAAAAACACAACTACCATACTAGACAGCAAACAACAGAGGAATGCAGAGTGTTATTAGGAGATAGAAAAGGAAATGAGGGAGAAAGGGTTTGACAAGCCTTGGCATCCAATCTACTGCAGTGAAATCTCGCGGGATGATATTTCACGAGAGTTATGAAGCTCCTGCCTAGAACAACCTTCAATGGAAACATGTTCAAAACGCAATTATACTTTGTCGAAATTTTAGTGATATTGCTTTTATTTTTAGAAAAACTGTAATGGAAACCCAGCTTCTGTACCAGCAGTCACTTCCTGCTGTTGTCATGCTTGTAGCTCCCACCTCTTCCTGCTCTAAAGGACTCTGATTTGGCTGTCCTGCTTCAGGCCGAGCACAGTCGTTGTGGATTGGATTTCTAAATGGATCTGCCCGATTACAGACATTGAATCAGGTTGGTCCAGCTGCACAGCAAGGTTACTGACCTCTGGCACTGACAAGGCATTTGGGCACAGAAAACTGTTACTCACTGGAAATTCTTTCTCTTTCAGACCATTCTCTGTTAACCACAGAAAGATATATATGCCATGTTCAAAGTTACTGAAATCACTTTTCTCCGTCATTCTGATGCTCAGATTGATCTTCTGCAGGTCACCATGACCATGTCCACATGCCTGAATGAATCAAACTGTCACCACGTAATTGGCTGATTTGCTATTTGCATTGATGTGCAGTTGAACAGGTGGACCTAATGACTGGTTGCTGAGAAAAGTTTTTGAGTTGAGATTATTTCTCTTCTGCTTCTAGCTCTTTAACTTCCTGGCGGTTGTGGTGGCCCTCGCAGGAACATAAAGAACGGGAGCAGTCATTCAGAAAATGTTGAGGACACAGCGGACTGTAATCACTGCAATAAGCTCTGAAATGATGCTGCAGGAGCGAAGAGCGAGCCTGCTGCTGCTGCCGCTGTTCAGCCATCCATATAATACCACTCTGAGAAGTGAGCATTTTAAAACCTATGGCTGATGGAGAGGACGACTTTGACTTTCTAAGGTTGCCTTAAACAAATGTTTCTCACGGAAATGTTCCCCAAAGACCTCTGGAAGAAGTTTGGACACACATTGAACTAAAACATGACAGGAAGTATGATGGGATATGGCTGAATTAACTTTAATATCAGATTGAGCTTCTAAAGTCCTCTACCCTCAGAAAGTTTAAACTGGCAGCTTTAAGGTTTAGGGACAGAGCAGAAAAGAGGGTAGAGAAAAGAAGCAAGAACTTTAGAGTTGAAGGAGAGGAAAAAAGGGAAAAGAGCGAGAGAAGAAGGAAATAAGGGAGAACAGAAACCAAAGGATTGGGCAGGTGAGGCAGTGGCAGGGTTCAAGAAGAAGTGAAGGATCAGGATTGGTATTCAAGGAGGAAGATGGGACCAGAGACAGACCAGAAAAGGAAGGATGCAGGAGAAAAATAAGGGGAGGAAATAGGGTGTGGAAAAAGATGGGAAGGCAGCTAGGAAGAAAAAGGAGGAAGAAAAGAAAACTAAGAGGAAAGGAAGCATGTTTTTATAGTGTGAAAAGAAATGAAGGAATGAAGAAAAGCAAATAGAGGACAGTAAAAGTGAAGCAAAATTGGGATGAAATTAGGATGGAAGGATTGAGAGTGACTAAAAAGGAGGGGAATAGGGTGCGAGGGAAGACTAGGAAAGGAGGATAGGATGTGGAAGTTTGGGAAAGTAAGGGAAAGCAAGTTGAGAAACTAAGATAACATGAGACAAAAAGGAAGGTAAGATGATGGAGACAGGAGAAGGACAGTAAAGAAGGATCCTTGAATCACAAGGAAAGGAAGCATAAAGGTTCGTTCACACCAGACGCTACTTGTACTACCTCAGCGATCACTGTGTGGCTGTGCGGCAACAGCCAATCAGCGGTGTGTGCGTGTGTGACGGTGCCCGTGACAGACAGTTATTCATCCGGACTACAGAGGAACAATTTATGTCCGTGTGGGAAACATTAGTCAGTGAGGACATTAGTTCTGCCTAGACTGACCTTGGGAAACTCATAGATAATGCTGCTGCAGGGCATCAGCTGCAGTGTTTTGTGTTTGATAATTGAATGAAAAGGATACAGCTGGAATAATGTCTGCTTATACATCCTATTATATGATATGATAGCGGTGAAACTCGAGCGGATGTGATGTCACCGAGCGATGGCCGACAGCAACGGTGACCAAACTGAGGTGTTTGTGGACACGCGACGATACGTCAGTGGGCGACGCAATTTTGGTAGCAGGGTCGCGGTGTGAACGCAGCATAAGATGGAAGAAAAAGGAGACAAGAAGTTAGTTTAGAGAAAAGTGGGAGGCAGGAGCAAATGGGGGTGCAGGTAAACAGAGTTTAAAAGGATATAAAAAGAAAGGAAGAAATATAAGAGAAGTAATCAAGGATCTAATGGATCACGAGAAAGGAAACAAAAATAACAGATGAAGGAAACAAATAGTTTAGCAGGAGCAAATATGAGGAGAGGAAACAAGGATCTGAGAGGCAATAAGGGATGACACATGAGGAAAAGAGCAAAGAAGGAAGGAAAGGAAATTTGGAGAGGAGAAATTTTCAACTGAAGGAGCTTGTGAAAGTGGCAGGACAGGAGGGGGAGTAAGTCGAGGAGGAGAGGAGAGGAGGGGGGTTGATAGGAGTGTTAGTGGCCCGCAGAGGAGAGGAGATTTTTAAAGGTCTAAATGCTCCCGAGGGAGACCATGAGTGACACTGAAACAACAACTACCTCTCTGCCTCTCCCTCAGCTCCTCACTAATTCCATTTACCTCCTCTTTTCTCCTTCTTGTTCCCTCCTCCTTCCTGTTATTTCTCCTCTCTGCCGTCACCCTCCTCTCCTCCATTTGCCCTTCATTAGACTCCCTCATTCTCCTGCAGTTAAAACACTCCTTAAATCACTCTGTTTTTCCTCCTCTCACAGCTGCTCTGTCCCTTTCTGTCGCTCCCTGCTGCGGCCACATGAAAAGCACCCCGTGCTGCTTTGCCCTTACTTTACAAAAACACCTATTTTCCACACAAGGCCCCCTCCCCCCATTTTCTCCTTCAAACTCATTTTCACAAGCAGCAGCATTAGCGGCCTCTTGCATTTACCGACTTTGCGAGTGGCTGTGAGTCAGTTTGCCTTTTCAAACGGAGAGAACACAAACGTACATACGTCGCAGAGCACTAAAAGACCGCTGAGTGAACACAAATTACTGCAATCAGCCGGCAATTATGAAGAATAAAAGGAATGATTATAATCTTTGAGGCTAAAAGCTTGTGTGTGTCTTTCAGCGAGGTACTTGAGAGCTGGGGGGGGTGAGAGGGAAAAAGAAGGGAGGAAAGGAGTAAAGGTGAGAGGGAGAAACAGAGAAGAAGGCAGCAACAGGAGGAGCTTTTTACTTGAATAGTGTGCAGAACATTAAAGATGATTTTAGGGAAACCTGCAGCTGTTAAATATCACAAACCTCTTCACCATGCAGGTCCCCTGCAGGGACTATCTTAGATTTGGAGGTGAAACACGCATTTATGCTTCAATGGGAGTCAACAAAACATGGATACTAAAATCTGTTCATACTTCGGCAACCTGAAATGACATTTATTAAAGCAGATCCCTCAAGAAGGAAGAGCTTTTAATTTCAAAGTCTGAGAGGCAACTTAAACCACCGCCTGGTGCTTTCATATCTCCAAAAATCAGCAAAGTTTGGCAAAAATCTCACGAAACTTCACAATATTGTTTTTGCTTGCTGAAGATGATCATAGTGCCCAATAAACCTTCCCATTTGACCTCTTCAATCAAATCAGCTCATCCCGTCGTCCTGGGGAATTTTGCAATATTTTATTCACAACAGACAGATCATGAAGACAAATGTCCATCTGCTTATGACCTCCACAATGTAATCGGTTTGTCCTTCAGACAGAGACATGTCTCACGTCTCACGTCTTCTCCCGCTTATCCGTGGTCGGGTCGCGGGGGAAGCAGCCTAAGCAGGGAAGCCCAGACTTCCCTCTCCCCAGCCACCTCGTCCAGCTATTCCTGGGGGATCCCGAGGCGTTCCCAGGCCAGCCGAGAGACATAGTCTCTCCAGCGTGTCCTGGGTCTACCCCGGGGCCGCCTTCCGGTGGGACGTGCCCGGAACACCTCACCAGGGAGGCGTCCAGGAGGCATCCGGACCAGATGCCTGAGCCACCTCATCTGGCTCCTCTCAATGCGTAGGAGCAGTGGCTCTACTCCGAGCTCCTCCCGAATGACCGAACTTCTCACCCTATCTCTAAGGGAGAGCCCAGCCACCCTGCGAAGGAAGCCCATTTCGGACGCTTGGACAGACAGAGACATTTCTATTTATTTTGATTCAATTTTGGAAATGTTATTTCAGTCAGTTATTTCTCCCCTTTAATTGTACCAATTGTATGTTGTTTTATTGGGAAGCCTTATTATACACCTTGATAGAACTTGTTTCTTCCTATAAGTATCTTGGTGTTGTAATCGATGATTCTCTGACCTTCTCTGGTCCCATTCAGCAGCTTGTTAAAAGTTAAAACTGAAGTTAGGTTTTTTCTTTAGAATTAAGTCTTGTCTCTCTTTTGAATCCAGAAAAAGGCTGATTTCTGCTACACTTATGTCTGTGTTGGACTATGGCGATGTTTTGTACATGCATGCCTCCTCTAATAGCTTACACGCTCTGGATACTGTGCATCATGGAGCTCTGAGGTTCATCACTGGTTTTAAATCTCTTACTCATCATTGTTTGCTGTATGCTCGTGTTGGATGGTCTGGTATGTTGGATCACTGGCATATTCTTATTTTTAAATGTATTCTTGGTCTGCTCCCATCCTACCTGCTGACCTACATCAGTCAGAGGAGCACAGCATCTTATAATCTTCAGTCCCAGGATCTTTTCTTATTGTCTGTTCCAAAAGTAAGAACTGAGCTGGGAAAAAAGGCTTTCAGGTTTGCGGCACCACATGCTTGGAACTAGAAAAGCACTCGGAGAGCGCAGACCTCTGCCAGCACTACAGTCCTCTCCCATATTGTGATATTTACCGTAAATATTAGTCCTACCTTTATTTCATGTAAATATTTAGATTCCTTGACCATGAAAACATACCATTAGCAATTGGTTTCATAATGATATCTATTTTAGTTCAGTAGTTATTCACAGAAATCACATTTTTTGTCATGGCAGATCCAGATCCGGATCAGACCAGAATTGAATCACTTCTTCCTTTTCCCATGCTGAACATTTCCTGAGAATTCAATCAAAATTCATCCATAACTTTTTTAGTTATTCTGTTCACAGACAGATGGACTCTCTCGAAAACATAACCTCCTGTATAGAGGTAATGAACTACAAAAAGACCTGAAACTAAAAGATCAGGTGTCACTAGACACTTTTAAGACAATGTTGAGCAACTTGGAGGCAAACACATCTGGCTGCAGATGTTTTGACTAATGCACTATATCTTTCTCCTGTGGACAACCCAAGCAAACTAAGCTGTCTGATTTGTGACTTCTCTTTCTTAATGTATTGAATTCTTGTTGTATGTGTTTAATGACTGCATGTGTTTGTGTAAAACTGTTGAAAATGCTGCTGTCTTGGCCAGGACACTCTTGTGAAAAGATTTTTAATTTCAATGAGGTTTTCCTGGTTAAATAAAGGTTAAATAAAAAAATTGATTCTAAGGATTGTCCAACACAGTTGAACGTATGTCAAAATCTCCTGCAAGTGGAACCTTGTGTTCTGCTCAGCACAGTGGCAGCATCACTTGGTGTCCATCCTGGTACCATCTCTAAACTTAAGACCAAGTTCTGTGGGACTAATCAAGTCAAAGATGGACTGCAAAGTGGGAGTTTCAGGAAGAAAGCACCCCAAGAAGTCCAGCTCCCCTCACAAGCAAATTAAGATGCTGGGTGCAAAGTAACACTCCCCTTATTCATAAATTAAAAAAACAATTATGGTGGAGAAATCATTCCATTCAATACTGATAAATTATTCTGTCTTTACACTTTTCCTTAAAATGTAATATATATTCACACAGCTCTTCAGATCATTCTGTAAAATATTCCTTTTGGGAATATTGGGCTCCAGAAACAGAGACATCTTCAAAGAGGTTCTCACAAACTGATGCTGAGATTAATTTTTTTCTTCATCTTCTAAGTTAAATACATACAAGTGCTTTGGGTAAAAAGCAGAAAAGACATAAACACTGTTCACCAAAACACCACATGATAGATTAGGAATGGGCAACTGGGGGCCACGTGCGGCCCCTATACTCCCTTGGTATGGCCTGTCAATCATACTCACAAGGGAATGTGACAACATTTGCAGAAGAAAAGCAATGCATTTTTTAAAAAATGTATTTTATAGGCATTTTGTGCCTTTCTTGATCAGAGAGACAGAGGATAAGCTTGTGAAAGGGGGTGAGAGAGTAGGGGAAGACACTCTGCAAACTGGTCACAGGCTGGATTGGCAGAAGCATGTACGGGATGTGCCCATGGATGTATTATAAGAACTGGATAGCGTGGCTCCGCCTTCTACCATGTAACGGTTTTGAAGCCAGAATATCCCCCGTCAGGGCGCCGCCATTGTGCAGCCAGTAGAGGATTTGGACCATATTTGGACGCAGCTGTCGTAAACAGTCGCAAAACTCAGCAGCATACCGCGTACACAACCATTGTGAAGCTGCCGTAAACCGCGGTTATTTTTTAATGTCTATTAACTGATGAAAAAGAAACTTTTCAGAAAAAAGAGGACTCAGAAAAAACGCAGCCCAATAATACTTTTATATCACCACAGGATACGGATGGGAGAAATATTTCTACGAGGTGTATTAATTTTTTGAAGTTGCACTACGGCCCGTTCAGATGAATGGGGGAGACGGAGACTTGACCTATTCTGCAGCCAGTCACCAGGAGGAGCAGTTTCGGTGGCGGCTTCACAAAAGTCCATGTTTTTTTACAGTCTGTGGATGTGCCTGGTTGCTAACCACTCCGCCAAACCAGCACCCCAAAAAAGAGGGGTCTGAAATGAAAATAAACACAATAACAAAACTACAAAATGTTTCCATCCACTTCTGACGTGTATTTTACAAAGTAGCTCACATCTGTCCTTTACAACGCCTCAGTGGCACACCCACTACATTATCTGATTGGCCTGTAGTGGGTGTGATTGACAGACCAATCGTCCAATCACCTGCAGGATAGGCTTTAAAAGGTTCTGCCCATTATATAGGCTCTTTCTAAGATGGACTAGTAAAACATACTGAGCAGTCCATTTGTTGAGTCAGGTTAATCACATTGTCTTATTGTAAAATGCTTCAAAATAACAATTTCTGAGGGCTGAAATTGACAGACAAAAAAGCCAATAACATTTTTTGTTTGTTGGCTTGATTTTTTTGACTCATTATTAAAAAAATGTCAGCTGAATCACTTTGCCAAAGTTTAAAACATCAGCTTGTGATCGTTTTGTGTTTTCAGGTCATGTTATTGTCTGCTGTGAGTTTTATTCCCTCTCTGAAAAATAAGAATTCGATAAAGCACAACAACAGGACAAAAAAGTTTTTCTTAGCAGACTTCTCTAACGTCAGTGGTAAATGTCATCATTTTGGCATCAGTCTGTTTGAGCCTCATTGATCGGCAGACAGACAAACTCCTGAGGGCTGATTGAAGATTTTTGGTGTTCAAGAATGAACAATCTCTCAAAAATGTTTGAAGGGCAGCTTTACAAAGAAAAGAGGGATGGTGGGGAGGAAAGACTAAAGACCGTGGAGGATTCATTGGATGATGACTCAGCTGACATGAGGAGGAACATAAATAATTTCCAGAAAGCTCCATCACCGAGCACTCAGTGTAATTAGCCAGCAGAGAGGAGACAGATGACATCCAACCAGCAGCCTTCACATACAGACTGTCTGATATGTACAAGCAACCTAAAGAGACTCAAACACATATACTTCTGCTAGAGAGGCTGGTCTGATGGGAAGATTCATGTCTCATCAGAGGGTCCAAACACTTTCGCTTCACTATCAGTCATATTCAATGGCCTCGTTTAAGGCCCGAACAGATATGATGCTCTGGGTTCAATGCTAGCTGGACTTACTGTGATGAACTGCTCAGTAATAAAATGCTAAGGGAGATGTTCATAAAAAACTTCTGAATGAATCTGAGCTCCAGGTGACACCTGGTCCAAAGTTTACAAATGAAAATAAATGCATCTTTCGGAACTGACGGCCATCTTTTGACACGGAGGCAGTTAGGACCCAGACGCGAGACAGATTTTGCAGTGCACAATAACCAGCTTTATTAAACGAACAAGTAGAGAGTGATGATCGAACCCACAATCCTTGGAACATGGCGCTGTGACGTAGTCCAGTCTTTGAGTGAGAGCAGGTTTTGGACTCACTTCGTCTTTCGACACACGAGACGGTTCAGATGGCCCGAGATCAGGCTGCCACCACTGATTCGGGCACACAGGCGGGTACTCGGCGTCACACACAGGCAGAAGAGTCAGATACTGGAGAACAGATGGCCACCATGGATCAGGATTCAAGAACAGGTACTCGCGTCAGGAACAGAAGGCAAGGTCAGCAACCGGGGATCAGGCAGGCAGGTAGGTGCAGAACAGAAACGGGTCGGTACCTTGTGGTCAAGCCGAGGATCAGACGATACAGGTCCGGATAGCAGGTCTGTAATCCTTGGCATGAGAGCGACGACAGTCTGACACAGAGTGAGTGTGGAGCTGGGGTTTAAATAGGTGGTTTGATTGCAGCAGATGAGATGCAGGTGTGAGCAGGAGCGCAGGTGACAGCAGTTGAGCTGATTAGGCTGAGACTTGAGTGTGGCAGACTGAGACTGAGGCTATGACATCTTTAAGACTTTGTCAAACAGAGAGGCCCATTCTGCCTTTTCTGTGTGCACACACTGAGAGTATTGCCTCATAGAATTAACTTGAGTAACACAGCTACACATGTTGGTACTCCCCTCTTTCCCTGGGAGAGAGTCTACTGTTCCTCAGTAAAGCAATAGGGAGGAACCCGTCTTCTTGGGGTGTTGCCTTCCTTTGTGGTCTGTCTTTGACTTGTCTCCCAAAATTTAGTCCTAAGTTAAATGGTACGAGGGCTAACACCAACTAATGAGTACCAATCTGCAACAAACACCAGCTTTCAGTTGCAAGGGATTCTGGCACTTGTTTTGGGGCCCTACCCACACATTTAGCTGTGACGGTTATTAAAAAAACTGCACAAAACTTTCAAAGACATTAAATAGAAAAAAATTGGTATCATTAAAGGGGAGAAATAATCAACTGAAATAGCTTTTTTGGATATCAAAAAAGCAACTTAATCACTTTTGTCAGGTTTGGCTGATGCTCTGGGTTTCAATTAAATAATTTAAAAACAATCAGATGTAAGTTATTTCAAATAACATTTTTTCATATTAATTGTAAGATTTTATTTGCATTCATACCAGATGTTAGTGTTGATGGAAGTCATCACATTACAGAAGTGATTTTTACATCTGACAAGGAGGTTATGTTGTCTTTATGTTTGGTAGCAAGGTAATATAAAAACTCTAGGATCGACTTTGCTAAAATTTTCAGATTTTGTCGGTGGCTCAACTTTAAAATGATGATATTTTGGTGGTGATTTGGATGACCACCATCAGTGAACAATTGTTTTTTCTCATTAACTGTCAAATGAATACTGACATCAACATGATTATGAGTGCTAGGTGTTGGTTTTCAAGGTTAAGGAATCATATATTGTGTAACTATTGCCGATAGTGTAACAGTAATAGTTGACCCACCTCGGCAGAGCTTTTCACTGTCACTTCCACCAACTCAAAATCAAACTACAAGCGCTATAAGGGCACAAACTTCTGTCAAGGCATTTCCAACATTGTTGCAAAAGTCATTGTTGGAGCTATGGGAAAATGTGAAAAACTACTAATTCCTGGATCATCCCCCAGATTCAAATCCCCACCAAAATCTAGACCTTCCTTGTGCAAAAATCACTGCTTTAGGAAAATATTATCAAAATAGTTTGAGGACTTATGGAGTTATTGCCAAAAATGTGAAATTCTGCTAGGTCTTGCAAACTATAAAAAAGCTTTGTATGCATATCCAATTTTGGAACACCACCAAAAAAGAATTACTACTTCCTAGTGCCATGGCCAACAACCCTTAAAATGCCATCAAAATGCATTAAAAAGTTAGCAAAAATCTGAAAAACTGTCCTATCTCACAATGTTAAATAAAGATTTTAAAATTCCTGGATCTGCATCCGTATTCAGATCAAGACCAAAATCTAAGAGATTGGCACGTCTGTCCTTTCTGAAAGAGCCACAACATTTCATCAAATTCTGTTTTTTTGTTTCATACAAAAACATGACCTCCTTGGTGGAGGTAATAATAAAGCTGTCCACACTGTAGCACCCTGCTCTATTAATGCATCACATCATAAGCTCGAGGACACCATCCAGAAAATCAGCCTGAGAGCGAACCGTTGGCACAATATTGTGACTCTTCAGGCCACTGTCCACACTGCTGTACACAACAATTCCAGGCTGAGAGCAGCACTGAAACACACACTGACACAGACACACACAAGAGCTGAGGCACAGTGTGACCTTTTATTATAAGCATGTCTAACTCTGTGTGTTTGTGAGTGTGTTTGTGTGACATATCCGTGGATGTGCACCACTTCACAACCTTATCAGAAGCCTGAGATCCTCTCTCATTTTCTGACAGCTTTTTCTGTCCTTCCCCTCCGTGTATGTATCTGCCCACTTAACAGATTAAAACACACACACACACACTTATGCACATGTGGAAGCGCTCTGTTGAAGCTCCTCCAAATAACGCAAAGAGTAGAGGAGGGGTGGGAGGAGAGAAATGGCATTGCTCTCTAAATGATCCGGAGCAAATGAGTTTATCTCAGAGACAGACAGCCCCCCGAACCATCCAGGATCAAACTAGGTCACAGTCAGAGAAGGAGGAGGAGGAAACATACATCACCTCATCAGGAGGTGAAAAAACAGCTGTGTGAAGATGAGGAGAGGATGTATATCTCCTCTCTGTGGTCCCTTTGCTTCTTCCTCTCTGCCTATGTAAATCTGACATTTAGCGTTGTTACCACTCTAAACAGATCCGCCACTAACCTGGTCAAATTACATCAAACCACTAAGAGAGGGAGGAGGAAGGAGGGAGGGCAAAGCTAGCTGCACGAAGAGTTTTCCATACTGCTGTTTCAAGGTGTAATATTTACCCCCCATCATGTTTCACCTCCACTGTGAACGTCCTGTGGGCAGAATGGGGGGAACGAGCTGACCTTCTCACTGTTCCATCTCCAGAGGTTACAGAGGTGTGAGATTTGAGGAATGAGGCAAGCAGACTCAGCGGGAGACAGGAGCGCTGCGAGTGAGCCTCTCTGCCTTTGTGTGCATGTTGGGGCACACACCACGCTGAGTGCATCCATGCTGTATTGCAGTGTGAATCGCCACAGATGCAAAGTCTTACAGATTCAATGTGAATGTCCCGAGTAAATACAGAGTCTCAATGTATACTTATGGTTGAGAGGAACGTGGGCATTTTACAAATATAAGTTTCTTTGGAGCAGGTTTTAAGATTGGTGAAAGGTTTTATCAAGTTTTGACAAAATCAGATCTAAGGGGGTGTTCGCAACAACAAAAATGGCAGAGAAAAGAGAATTTTCATTTGTTTACACAAGAACGGTGCCTGGAGTGCCGGACTATGCAAACTTTTGTAACCAGGATCCAAAGTGAAAAGTTTGAAGCTGTTTTTTTTATGAGTCTCCATGTAAACGGGAATCATGATGCACTCCTTCAGATAAGGGTTGCGCACATATCTAGGAATAACCACAGATCTCCCATTCCCACTCCAGTCCAGTTGATGGTGGTCATGCACCTTTAAGGTGCTTTGCCAACCACTTATATGGAATTGACAAAGAAGAAGAAAAGGAAACCGCCCATCAACATCCTCCTGACTATACTCCTAGAAAATAATCACCATTACCATTTAGACATCAGGACCCTCCTGAAAACGAGATATACCATCTCAAGAGGCTAACCTCTAATAAATCAGACGACAGGTCTGTGGTTCATGGACCTAACTTTAGTGCTTACTTTAGTCCACTTGTCTCCTCTTACCTCCCGTCCTTCACCCTCACACCCAACACAGCATTGTGTGGATTTGCTGTTCATCATGAGACTGGGATCCACATTCAAGATTTCCTGCTGCTTAACAGAAGGTTTTTTCTTGCCGCCATGATGGAGGGATTCATGATTGGCTATATGGATTCATGTTGGGTGTTGGATGGATATATTTGTATATATTTTTGTATGTGTATTTTTGTATATGTATCGATGCATATATGTGTATCCATAAAATGAAGAGCTTTAGGCTCTATTGTAAAGTGTCTTGAGATAACACTTGTTATGAAATGGCGCGATACAAATAAAGATTGATTGGTTGATTGATTGATTGACATTTGGTTGGTTTCCGAATCCAGAATCAGTCCAACTTCATCATCTGTCCGGACAAAAACTCCTAAGTCTTGCGGATCTGTGTGAAAATGCAAAGGAAAAGCCTTTCTGTTTCTGGTGACAAGGTTGTTGTGTAAATGGGGCCTAAGTAAACCCCTTCATGAAGCACCATGCCATAATTTATTTGTTAATTTTCAGCAAACTTAACTTCTCAAACACTGGAAGTCTGTAAAAAATAAAAGAGCAGTGGGAGATTTTGTCAATACCATCTTAAAGAAAGTTTGAAAAGATCCCAGTTCAGAATATTGATGAAGAGAGAACAGAGTGAGAGCAGAAAAGTACGAAGCTGTATGTATTTAAAGAAATGAGAATGAGACATTATTGAATATCCATCTGAGCTGCGGGGAAGACGCATTTTTCTTATTACGAGGCAGCTCGCTCTGAAATCACTGGACTAATCTATCACTCAGGCTTAAATGAGTTAAAGGTTTATCATTTTCACTTTTTAATCAGCTGTGAATTTCTTGATTGATTGTATTAGTTTTAAAAACTGCACATTTCGACTCAGTTTTGACTCCTGCAGCTCTGGCTGTGCCTCAGGCTGTCTGTGTGAGATCTCTGAATTTTCTTTTACTGATGTATTTTTTTTTTCTTTTTGTCCTAAGGATGTTTTCTTTGTTTTTAGAGAGATCAGGGAAGTTCAGGAACTTTAGCTGTTTCAAAACAACCGAGACATCATATCTGACACCAAGCCGTATAAACATGATCAAATAAGTTCCTGGAGTTTCTTGAGTCATGGTGAAAATCTGATCCCTGTCTATTTTTAAATTACTAGGAGGTTTTTATTTACTTTCTCTTGAGGAACTGTCTGAACTGCTCACCTTGATGTTGTGATCAGCCCCCTCCATCCAAACATGGAGCAAAAGGCATGTGAACATTATTACCCCATCCTCAAAGTGGCAGCACTCATTTTTCTCCAATAACTCAAAGCCCAATGATATGTGAATGGTGAAAATACACACTATATTATAACAATATGGGTTTCTACACAAATCAGAAAAAATAAAAGGGAGCTCTTAGATCTCTGTATGGTGTATTTGATGTGTTAGATCAAAATGACTGAACCCAGCCACGAACTGTTTAATAATGCTGTCATGTTCTCTCTATTCTTCTCCAATTAAGGGGTTCTGTGATGGGCTTCTTGTATCAGGTACATCATACATAATCATTATATTTGTTATGTTTAATTATAATCGTTATAGTTGTTAATGTCGCCATTATCATTATCTGTCTACCAGTGGCAGCTGCTGGTCAGTCAAGGAGGGGAAGTTCCTTTTTTTCCGGCCTACATCATAAATTAGTTTATTTATTTAAATGTAAATTCTATCCTCCGTTCCTTTTCAAGAAAATGATCTGTGACCCTGTCGTACCAACTAGGTGTCTTTTCCAGGGATTTTACCAGTGTTCTCTCAATGGCCAGCAGAGCTAGACTGCTTAAACGGCCTTGGCCCATTGTGTTGTGAGTGTAAGACTTGAGCCGCTTTAAACAGGCGAAGCTCCTCTCCAGAACA
The DNA here is from genome assembly GCA_036419115.1 of Scarus forsteni. Classification (NCBI taxonomy): domain Eukaryota; kingdom Metazoa; phylum Chordata; class Actinopteri; order Labriformes; family Labridae; genus Scarus; species Scarus forsteni. The sequence goes on from JAZDUH010000458.1 coordinate 23,491,216, forward strand.
ACTGAATGTAAAACTTAGAAGATGCTCTGGTGGAGGGTTATACTTCAAGACTACTGATTGGCTCATTTCACTGTCAACCAAAAAGGGATTCGGCCTCAGACAGATCATCCAATCATCATGTCGAAGCCGAGCGTCCAGGCCAGCCCACTGCCTCATAGACCCCCAGAGACGCTGAGCATCCAATGGGCGGGACAAAGCCCAGCGTTTATCCAATGACCATCCAGTTTCCACAGTGGAACAACCCACTCTACGCTTCACCCATCGAAGTCAGAAGACGCTCAGCGCCCGACTGTGTTAAAGCTCTGAGACGCTGCGGGGATGAATGAGAAGGAAGTTGCGCCAGTTACCTGTGATAAGTAGCTGATTCTGAACAAAAAATGAAAGTATTCTAGTGCATATTTAGTCAATGAAATGTACACACAGCAGTACATATCACCACTTTTTTGTGGGACATTTTAGGGGAAGTTGAGCTTCACTTGCAGTCTTAGAGCAATCGCCACTGCTGTCTACCCATAGTTGCTTATATTTCCAAAGTAACCATCTCTAGCACCATACAGACATGAGGCTCCTCTTGAAAATGAGGTGCCACATCTCCAGAAGCCTATCTTTACTAAACTGATACTCAACTGAGACAAACATGATAGGGATGAATTTATAGTCTGGGCGTCCATGAGTCTGTCACTACCATAAATTCTTATTTTCAGTCCTTTGTCCTCATTATCAGCTAAAAATACATCACCTATAAATTCTCATTTTGATGCTGTTGTATTATTCAGTGTTATTGTAAATTTTACATTTATTACTCTTTTCATGACAGTTGTTGATCAATAAAAACTATCACTTTAACCCTTTCACGCATGAGGTCCACTACAGTAGACAGAAATGTGGAATACATTTTCTGCCCTTTAGGTTGCAGTACTATGTACAACTACCAGGTGGTATATCCCCAGCCCTTTTCTAGGTTTTGTAAAATTATTATTTTTTATCTTAAAGGTAATAGGAGAACCTATTACCGGCGAAATAAAGGCTCTGCTACCCATGAGCACGCGCGCCGACTGCTGCGTTCCAGTAACCTCGGAAATGGGAGTGACATCATCTCCCACTTATCGGTGTTCCAGTTGAAGTCGGAAAAAAAACATGCTGATCTACCAGGCTATTGTTAGCTGTTGTTAGCACGCCCTGCGTTGTTGTATGAAGAATGTGATTATCACTATGGCAGAAGTTTTGTAAATATAAGTCTAATACGATGTATACAGTTGATCTAGAGCGACACACCCCAGTCAGAAGTGCAAATAAATTGATTATTACAGGAGCTAAATAACTGTTCACACTGGGGGCATCCATCTTCAATTGTCAACTCAGGGGTGGCAAGGTTTCACCAAGTTCCCAGTAGGAAATTCAGACTTCGGGGGAAGTTCCAGTTGCAGTTTCCTACTCGGAACTTGGAAATTCCTATTCTGACTACAACTGGAACGCACCAAAAGACGTGATGCTAATAATAATGCAGCTCGGACCTTCCTCAGAACTCTGCATTGCTTTGAAACTTCTTTTTTCAACAACTTACAGGATGCAAAGCGACGAGGTAATGTATCTCTTTCTAGTTACGTAGCGGTAGTTTTTGATGTGTGACAACAAGCAATTTTTGGAAAACTTAGTATCGTAGTTTTGTAGCCGGCGATATATCGCTACTTACATCCCGGTGCTCTAAGACGTGTCCGAATAATATAAATTTGCTCTAGTTTAATTGTCTTGTTCCTGAAGTTGAGTATCCAGGCCAGTCCAGCCCTGTCCGACCTGACCAGAAGGCTAAGGAATAGCATTTATAGATAACCTATTTTGATGCTATAAAACTCATCTTAAAGTGTGTATTTCGATCAGGCATATATCTAAAAGTGAGACTTTTTGGTAAATACTTAGGAACTCCTCACAGTCCCTTTAAGGCAAAATATGACATCTTTAAAATCAAAAAGGTCTCAGTGCTTAAGCTTGAGGGTGGGATGGGCACATGTCTGACTTTAGCTATCATTGCCATGGAGGTAATAATTGATATCTTAACAGTCTTGATATGAAAATGTAGGAAATACCTCAGAATTAATTAAACCTGCTGCATCCTCAGAGGCTTTGACGGGATCATTCCTCCCTCCTATCAAGCAGATGATGCAGTGATCAGCCTTGACTCACTCCGACTGACTCTGTGTGCCAGCTGTGCATTCATCGCCTCCTCTTTGGCTTTTCACCTCGACAACACTGAAGACTGGATGACTTGGCTCTCGATGCCAGCTGGCTGAGACGCTCCGTCAGAGGTTAAGCTGTGAGGGTAATACCTGCGCAAAAATATGAGAATGCAAAAATGTGCTGCAATATGTAAAAAAGACTCGGGGTGCGTTCCAATTCAGCCTCGGCGGAGACGGTGAAATAGCCTCAGGGGCACGGGGGAGATCAGTTTTTATGAAGTGCTCCACGGGTTAGTTCAAGCGTTTGGAATGTATTCAAGTGCTATTTTACCCCGGTCTGAGGCCAGGGGAGCACTTTTAATATTCAACCTACTTCACTGTTCACTTCACACACACAAGATCACACACACACACACCACATGTCACTTCAGTCTACTTCAAACGCACTTCACACTGCAACTTCAAGTCCCTCAGGCCCAAATCGGGGTCGTGTTCTCCTGTCAGCCAATCATCACGCCTCTGAGAGGATGTGTGTGTCACAGACAGAGAGAGAGAGGGAGAGCGAGGAATAAATAAATAAAGGAGCCAATCATCGACACCTCCAGCCATCCATCATCCGGGCAGCTGTCCGTTACCAGGTAACTGTGCATAAGCAATAAGCAGGGAGGCATTGTGGGAGCAGCAGAGGTCAAGAGAGACGTGAGCACACAGGAGAGGGTGGAAGGTCAACACGCAGACAGGTGGCAGGTGGAGGTCTGAGGATTCAGATGTAGCGCAGAGGCACAAAGACACACAATAGAATACAAAAATATGCACGCTGACCCAGAGGCACATAACAACACTCATGCACACAACATGAGCTGAAGAGAGGCTGCTGTACATGCCTGAGAGTCGAACACACTGAGAAATAATAATAACTAAAAACGCCCACACAGAGGCAGAACACGGGTCGCACATTGGCACAAATGCTTATATAGACAACTCTTATACTGTACAACCATATGGTGCACTCTGGCTAATTAACGCACTCAAACACATGAGGACACACACAAACACACATGCACACTTTAGATGGGCCATTGCATTTAAAGTGTCGAGGGACAGGGTATTACACAGATGGCTGTGAGGGTTTGTGTCTCTTTGTGTGTTTCTGTTCGTGTCTAATAGAGGCAGGATGGAAATGACAGGGGGACGGGGTATAAGGAGTATTCTCATGGTACAAACTTGTGCCTCAAAGAGGTTTGGGGCGAGTCTGGTGACAGCACACTCCAGGCACAGAAAAATGTTCATTGCACAAGAAGGTTTGATTAAGTTGCTGAATCAGAATACTTTATAAATCCCCAAAGGGAAATTCTGTTGTTTCAATTCCTCTTAAATACAGTATAGCAGGGCTATTCAATTAGGAATTCAGTCGGGCCAGATTTTCAGACTTAGGACATGAGCTGGGCCGGGCATTTTTGGCAAACAGTGAGCAAAGTTACCACTTAAAAGAAACACAAATAGATAAACACACTAGATGCTTATTAATTTCTGAGGTACTTCAAATACATAAGGGTGTACCTCAAGGTTCAGTTCTGGGACCGCTCTTGTTTATTGTTTATATCAACTGCCTGGGTCAGAATGTTCCAAATGTTAATTTTCATTTCTATGCTGATGATACTGTTATTTATTGCTGTGCACCTACACCTGCATTAGCTTTTATCAATCTTCAGCATGCTTTTGATCAAGTACAAGGTCAGCTTTGGCAACTGCAGCTTGTTGTAAATGTAGAGAAAACTAAACTCATGTTATTTTCTTCTTCAACAGCAACAAAGGGAACACTGTCGGAGAAAATTGTTAATTTTGATGATCAACAAATTGAACTTGTATCTTCTTTTAAGTAATTGGGGTTCTTACTTGATGAAAACTTGTCTTTTAAAGAGCATATTCAGCATACTGCTAGAAAGCTGAAGGTTTTACTTGGCTTTTATTACAGATACAAGTCCTGTTTCTCTTTTAATGTTAAAAAGAGACTGATTGAGTCCACATTTTTACCTCTTCTTGACTATGGTGATGTTTTATACATGAAAGCCTCTGCTCAGAGTCTTCAAATGTTGGACAATGTTTTCCATGGTGCTCTGAGATTTATCACAAACTGTGGATTTCTGACTCATCACTGCACTTTATACTCTAAAGTCATTTGGACTTCTTTAAATGCACGCCGACTTGGGCACTGGTATGTGTTCATTTACAAAGCAATCGTTGGTAAAATTCCTGACTACCTTTCCTCCTTGTTAATCTTAAAGGATGGATTACATAACCTGAGATCAATGAGCTTTATACAGTTTGTTGTCCCCAGAGTCCAAACTGAATTGGGAAAGAAGGCTTTTAGGTTCTCTGCACCTTCTGCATGGAATAATCTGCAGACTGAATTTAAGCTGCAGAGCTTGGTGTCTCTGAATGTCTTTAAATCTGCAATGAAAGCTCTGGAATACAGAAATTCTGAATGTCACTGTTTTAACTGAAGACCCTTATTGTTTTCCGCACTTCTTTGTACTGTATTGAGTCTGTGTGACTGTTTGTTGAAACTGTGTTTTGCTGCCATTCTTGGTCAGGTCTCCCTTGAAAAAGAGATCTGCTGATCTCAATGGGACTAACCTGGTTAAATAAAGGTTAAATAAATAAATAAAAAAATAAAAATTTATTGCCCCATCCAAAAGGGCATAAACTCAATAAAGAGCAGCACTTAAACTAAACTCCTGCTGAAATACTGTTTCTTTAACTTTTACATTTCAAACAGATAACTTCAACATGTTTTGACAGGTAATACAAGCACATATTAAGGTGCATATGAACATAAAAAAGTGCAGATTAAAAATCACCATCTTTTGGTCACATTTAAAAGTGCATTAAAAGTAATCTGCTTAATGGCAACCTTTCAGAACATGTTGCATTCAATGTCTGTAGTAATGTTTGAATATTTGTAAGACCTTGCAAGTGCTTGAAAAGGTTTTTTCTGTTTTTCTCACCAGACCTAAGTCCCAATCACTTTGATTTCGGGCCACTCGAGGGTTTGCTTTTGGGACGCATGTGGCCCGTGTGCCGTTAATTGAATAGGGCTGTAGTAATGCAAGGAATATTAAAGGCAATAAAATAGTTAAAATAGTCAAGAGACGTTAAAGATAGTTAAGAGCATAAAAACTATTTTTTAAAAATTAAATAAAAATAGAAGCATGTTAAAATATGCAGAATGTTTGAGTTATACTTCATCCTCCTGTAGAATCTTTAAGCTATATTTATTATTATTATTATTATTATTATCATTATTATTATTATTATTATTATTATTATCATTATTATTTTTATTATTGCTAAGCATTTTTATTCTGTATCATGAAAATGAAAGTTTACATGCTGCAAAAAAACAAATTCTTCCACAAGTTCCATTCCATGATCAAAAAGGGGCTGGAAGAAAAAGTCTTATGATTACCAGACTCTTTCTCAAAATAATAAAACAAGAAATAGTTAGATGGTCTATCCGTCAGATATTGAAGACTTACTGCTGATCAAAACAGGAGAGAAAGAAACCAAAAACTAACTACTAATTACTTTAGATAACTTTAAATGCTTTCGAAGAGTATAGTTAGGGTTAGTCAATTATTTCTCCCCTTAATTAATAAGAATTTGTCTTGTTTATACAGTTGGAAAACCTGATTAGTCATCTACAACGAGGCACAACTTATAAGGACTGTACGTTCTTGGAATGAGCAACAAAGTTAAAATATCAGTAGCGCACCAAAAAATATACCAAAATTTCCTCTTCTTGGAAGAAAGCCTGCAGTCCTTTAGTGGAGCATGGGTGAGGAAGAAAACTTCTTGGGGTGTTTTCTTCCAGGATGCTCACTCTTCAGTCTGTTTTTGTTTTCACTCGTTGGTACTAAGCTTGGAAATGGTACCAGGGCTGACACTGAATAATGTTGTCTCCGTGTGAACCAGAACCAGGGGATTTAGGCAAATGTTTCTGGGTGTTTCACATGTTTACCTGTGTTTCTCATTCCATGAATGCATAATCCTGACAAGATGCACCTCTTTGTGAGGGTGACTTCTCTTTTGTGATGGTTGTTCTTGCTGTTAAATCCGTCACATCTCCTCTGCCTCTACACTCATCCCACCTGTCAAGTGTAGACAGTGGCTTGCACCTGCGTTGCATTAAGTTTGTATGATATGCTTGATTGATGCACTGAGCTGCCACAGGGAACACATGGTGGCCATTATGTGTCTGATTTGAGAAGATGTACATGACATCTCATCAGCACAAGTGAGCAAAGCATCTGTCACTGATCAGCACAAGCACAAAGTGACACGATAATCAGAGGGACATGAGCTGAGAAAATGTGATTCAACTGAAGATTTTAAGTTTTTTGCTGTTAGTGTAATGAAATAAAGAGTAATAATGTAGCCGTGGGCAGTTTAATTCCTCAGCTGATGTTATTAAAACATCTGTAGCCTTCAGGTTTGTAAGACAAGGCGGTGGTGCCACACATGCTGGACTCAAATCACAAGTGTACATGGGTTGAGGTATTGATGAATACTAACTCCTCTTCTCTCTCTGTTCTTTGGTTTTGATTTGTTTTATATGTCTTTTTCTTAAAATCAAGATCAAGTTTTCTGCGAGCAGAAGTAAGAAGCAAGAAGTGGAGCAAAAATATCCTTTCCATAAGATGTTCTTAGTGTTGTTATGGTTTTTCATTTAATAAAGAATTATGGTCAGGCACATTGTTTTGTTTTTAGCATTTTTGGTAAGCTCTGCATGAGACAATTGAAATAAATGGCTATTTATAATACATGGTAATAACAAATACATTTATTCAGAACTAAATACAATTTACAGAACTAGCATAATATTTCATTAATGTCTGCAGTAGAAGAAGGTCGCACACAAAAAGAACATAGATATATAGTGAGAATTTGAAACTCAATTTATAGAAAACAATTATGGTTACAGATGATGCTTCGAAATGGGCTTAAAGTGCGGCAAACTAATAATTTCACTAGAGGGCAGTAATACGCTGTAGTGTAGCTTCAGAAGCAGAACAAGGAGAAGAAGCAGCAGCGCAGAAGAAGGAAGTGCTCCCGGGTGAAGGCAAAGCAAGCTTTACGAAAGGAATTATGGCCGTATTTTATATCCCAACTTGTGAATAATAAACCCGTAATAGATATCAGATAAAGGCTTGTTTTCCGTTTTTGGATTTTCGATTACCAAACGAAAAACGGGAAAAGTCTCGTTTCCCGTTTTTCGTTTCCCTTCATCCAAACGGAAATCGGAAAATCGGATGGTTTCCTGTTTTCCGTTCACCCATATCAACACGAAAAACGAATGGCTGCAAAGTAAACGGACCCATGTGAAGCAGTCAAAGACTCACATGCACAGATTTGAGAAATGAACGCCCTGGATGTCTCGACTGCTGTGGATTCAAAGAGCTATAAAAGCTGGTTACTCCAATGTAAATATTAAATCTGAAAATGAACAGAAGCCGAGAACAAATGTCTGATATTAAACATTAATAAAAGTAATTACATTGCCTTTATTAAATCTCTGCTGATAGAAAGGGGTTATTAAACAACACTGTGGCACATACGAAGTCAAATAAAGGCTTCAGGTTTTATTGCATGCTCAGTATCGACACATGGCTGTAATACAGTTTAATCACTTGGAGACGTAATAATATGGATTTGTACTATTTATATCCTCTGCGTCACGCCATAATCAAATGATTGAGAGCCCCCAGCTTCAAGACGGGGCATGTGGATTGCAAGAGAAAGAGGTTATAGAAAATTCAAGACGTTTGAGGCCAAATTACTTCTGCTGTCTTTCATTCCCCTCCGCTAAAATAACACATTTATAGAGTGTTGACCTTTTCGTCTTTGGGTGACAATCAGTTTGGGGGACTCGCTTCAATTAAAATAGAAGCAGAGAGGGAAATGTGGAGTGCAGTGAAGATTGTTCTGTTCAATGTTGAATCAGTTGAAAGCACTCTGTAGATAGAGAGGGCCTGATGTATGCCACTGCCACTTAAAACAGCACAGATGCTTTTATAGTTTTGTGAGGCACTTTCAGGTTACTACCTACTTTCAATGAATATGATGAAATTACAATAGAAGGGGAAAACTGTAAGGATTTTTAAAGGCATTTCATAGATTCATTAAGCAACCACTAAGAATCGATAAGGAAAGCTTGAATTAAAAGCCTTTACAATGTTAACAGTATGGTTTGCGTGAATTTCAGTAACAAATGCATCAACAGCCTGGATATAACACCCGCCCACCCCTGTTAGAAAAGCCCTTCTCTCTATCTGTTTGTTGCTTGCTCCACTCATAAGAAAACGTGTGTTCAAACAGTATATCCAAAAAAATTAACCTCGCAATGTCATTGGGGGATTACCCATCAAGCCACTTTGTGAACATCTGTTTCAAAGGTGCTATAAAAAAAGTTATTATTATTATTGTTATTATTACACCATCTTGAGCCAGGTGTTAGTTCAGCCTACAGGCGGCTCCAGTTAAAAAAACATGTATCTAGTTGGGGTGTAGTGAAATTTTTTGCTACAAAATTTCGCATAATAAAAAAGGACAAAATGAAATTCAAAGACGCACGAAATAAAAGCACGAAACGCAAACACGAAGGGGCACCGCGCACCACTGAGACTGGTGATTTTTTACCCTCCTCACCTACCGTAGCAAAACACTCGCTTCAGAATGGAGGAAGACGAGGTCGCGGATTTAGCTGACGCTCCTTGGTCAAATAAATCGGTTGTGTGGACCTATTTTGGCTTCCCATGTAAGAGACAAGAGAACAGTGAGGAAATTGTGGACAAAACAACAACCGTGTGCAAAATATGACGCTACAGTTAGCCGTATACTGCGGCGAGTACAACTACCAACTACTTTGAACTGGAGACAGGCAGCAACTGTATGTTTGTGTAAGTCTGCATAAAAAACAATATTTGATTTTTACATCTACTGTTGAGTTGACAATTTGATCATACTTGAAGATCAGAAGTATATGCACTGTTATAGGCTAAATATTATAGTTCACAGTTCAGACATTCATAGGTCTAAACTGCAGCTCTGAGGACTGCTATTTGTTTTCCTTTTCATTCAAGGATGTACTTATCCTGATTGTTACAACAGCAAAGCACTTTTTATTGAGATTTTATGTTTGTATTTGCACTGTAGTCTAAATAAGGCGAAAAAACTAAAATTTTGTTTTTTATCAAAGAGCATTTATTTTGTAACATTTTCTGTATGTCTGCATAAGGAAGAAAATAAAGAAAATGAGATTTTTGAACAACTTCCTACTGTTGGGAATTTGCTATAATCTTTATTTTGTATCGTGAGTATTTCGTATCGTGAGCTCTTTTTCGTATTTTGTATCGTTTCATGAATTGACCATTTCGTTACACCCCTATTATCTCGGTATGTCAGTGCAGCTGCAGTAAACATTAGAGCACATCACTGGTAAGCCAGAGCTACATTCACTTCAAGTGGGGAATATGTTTCTGACTGCTTATGAGGATTTCCACAAAAATGGCCCCGTTTGCTCAAGATAAAATAAGATAAAAAATAAAACAAGAAGTAAACAATACTATCAGTTTTTTCAGATTAAATAAAAAGGTTTCATTTTTCAGCTTTGCCATAAAAAGTTGTCTGGTAAAGTCATATGCAACTCATAAAACTCAATTTTCAAATGCAGTGTTTTAATAGCACTTTTGATAAGCTGATTTGAAAACATCCTGTGATTTTCTGGATGTGATTTTTGATCAGTTTAATGTCTTTTCTGCATGATAAATTATGTTCTTATGAAGAAATGTGAACTCTAACATGTTGCAGTTCTCTAAATGATGCTTAATTGACTTTATAATGCAGGAATATGTCACTGAATGATGTACATTATAATTATTTCATTTACCTGCTATCACAAACAAGTCTTGTATTGATGTATTAACTGACGCAGGTCGGCTAAAGCTGACGCTCTGACTGCAAAACACAAAAATGTACCATCTTTCTGTAGAATGAAAAAAAAAGAAAGATCAGTGAATCACTTTTTAAACATTGCATTTCAATTCCCTTTTCAGACCCCCCTCTATTTAATGACTTGTCACCATCATTATTTGTCAATGGACGATAAACACAGACTTTTACAAGAGACAGAGCAGCGTATTGTGCTGTTATTTTGTGACTTTATGTCAACAGAATGTGTTATTGTGCTTTTGAGACACTTTAGAGTCAATCAAAACAGCCTGAAGCTTTTAACACAGCCTCGTTGTTCTTTTTTGCTTTTCTTTCTGATTACATGAAGCTAAACATGACTCCCAGCAGAATTATTGTGTGCATTATGATGTCAACCGCTCTCTCAATAGATATTTTAAAGCCTGAGCAGCAAAAACGTGCCTGATTTGATTAATCCAAACTAACACACGATCATGAGCAGTCTAACGTCCTTGTGTATTTTACAGGTGATAACTCTATTTTAGGCGTTGAACAGCATTCACAGACTGTTTATGAGTCAGTAAAGTGGGATGATGTACTTTTGTAGGTCAACGGTGTCGGCTCTCTTGACTGAAAGCTGATGGGGACATTTCACTGTTTTCTTGGATTGTTGCTGATGATAAGGTCTGTGGCAAAAGTTTGTGAAACACATTTCTTTCATTGAGATAATCCGGAGGCGTGAACCTTTCATGATTTTTGAGCTTCTGTAATCGGCAATTGTGAAAAGATATTAAACCATTATGAAAATACAACATTGAAAATTGACCTTGAAATTATCTATTTTAAAAATACAATGCCATGTTGTAACCTGTTGTTTGAGAGTTGTGTACGTATTGATTTTTATTAACGAGCTGTTAAAATGATTGCATTAGTGTCCCCGACCATTTTTCTTATCCTTGTTAGCAGTTTGTATCTTTCCTGTATCTTTTCTTTTAATTGTATCAGTTATATTAATTTAATCATTTCTTTTACTTTAGATTGTCTGGTGTGTTAGTCTCTAAATCCTCTTGACATCCCACCTACTATCATTACAATTACAGGTTAATACTTGGACCTCTACTCAGTGTTTATCTACTGGGTGGTTGTAAGAAAATGGTTAGCACATTTGTGTTTGTGTATGTCCGCATGTATATGTGTTTATGTATGTATCCATGCGTATGTGTATGACTGATTGTAAGCTACCGCCCTCCTAAACGCACAACACTCTGAACTTAAAAACAGGGCAAACATTAGATTTGTTTAATTATTTCAAATGAAACTTAAAATCTAGTTTGCTTATGTTTAACACAAACCACATTTTTTGACCTTGTGATGTGCGAATCGCTAAATACCAACATACTTCAGCCTTTATGGACTCACTCCCACACCACTTGATATCACAACCTTTTAGAGTGGGCCAGCTTCGCAAGTGGGTCATCAAAAGCCACCCCAAAGTTCAGGCATCATAAAACCTTTTAGCTCTAAATTTGACCAGAAGTTCCTCTGAATGTTTACCCGTCAGTTTTACAGCTATTTGAAGTTGGTGAATAACTATCCCATACTCTCAGACCAGAAAACTACAGTCATTGACTGAGTTCGGTCATTTAAGCCACGTTTCCACCAAGTGGTCCAGTATGGATCGGCATGGTTTGGCTCAGGCTAGATCGGTAAAACCTGATCCTGTTGGCATTTCCACAGCAAACTGAACCCTACTTGGTAGGCACCGTATAAGCTAGATGCCGACAGCCTGACATCATAGCAGCGTGACACCGTGTACCCTGCTATTAAACACAACGAAGAAGAAAACGCGACACAGTAAACAAAAAGCAACGATGGCAGACATCCAGCATTTCTTCTTTTTTGTGATCTGCATGTGGCTTTTTGTTACTAAGCGTAACCAAACTTTGTTTCAGAGAAGGCTGTGTGCAGCGAGAGTTATCTTCACAAAGACGAGTGGAGATTTAAACATGGCGGGGTTATGTGTTGTTCTGTGTCGAACAGGAAGTGACGTCTCCTTTGACCAATCAACGGACTGCAGTGTTTCTGGCTCCACCTTCTGGGGTTGGATCGGTATGCTTGGCACCCCAACAGAGGGGTCCCAAAAAGTAGGACAGTTCACTTATAGGGGGTCCTGTCCTGGTTTTAGGCTATGGAAACGCTACAAAAAGCGAGCCGTACCGAGATGAACCGAATTGAACCCTCTGGTGGAAACAGAGCTATAGTTACCATATGTAAGGTGCTACTGCGACCTGGTGAACTCTTCCTGGTAAATATAACCTTCAGCTGAAGTTTGAGGCTTGTATTCACACTTGCAGTTCAAGTTTTTAAAATCCCTTTAAGTAAAATCCCTTTAAACAGTTAAGCTGTCTTCCTTTAACGTTTTGCCAGTTGCCCCCCTTGATGGGTCTTTATCTTTGGTTTTCCCAGTTTCTGATAAAATAAATATATATATATGATCCATTACCCAAATTTTATTACCTAACTTTTGATTTACTGCATGTTACATGTATATCTGACTTAAAAAACAGAAGCTGAAATATTGTTCTTTTAACCATGTTGCATGTTTTAATAGTTTAAAAAGTTTTAATGAACTTCTTCATTGACATTGGATTTATAAGTTTTTGTGTGTATTTCAGCCTTTGTGCCTTTGTGTTTCTGTGTGTTTGTGCCTCTGTCAGTGTTTGAGTGTGTTAGCTCTTCTCCCTGTGACACAGTTTTCTGCTCGGAGGGAACCGTATGCTTCCTGCCATCCACTGCCACAGACACACAAACAAAGAGCCCAAGGCCTCTGTGGCTTCCCTGTCCTTGGTACCCTATCGGTCATTTGTCCCCTCGCCGCTGACCTACACACACCCCCTCTCCCACAGACACACACAAACAATAAAACCATGCATGCATTCATCAACAAGCTGGGAAAAACATTCCAAAATAGCTCACATCATAATATCATGCACAAAAATACACTCATGAACGCACACAAAGGGCAGGGAGATAAAACAATGAGCTCACACATGAACACACACGGAACAGAGAGCAACACACAAAGTTACACAAAAATACACACAACTGGTCAATAACTATTATATATCAATGTATCATTATTGGCAGTGGAACTTAGTCTATGAGGGCTTGGGCTGGGGACCAGTGCATGGCTGGCTCCGGTCCCAGTTGAAATATACTTGAACGTTGGTTTGGTCGCTTGGTGGTGCAAACGAGTTGTCAGGATTGAGGAATGCCTTCATGTCAGCCTGGCATGTGCTCAAAAACTGTAATTCTCAGTTTTACATCAGGGAAAAAAACATGCAAACTCATGAAGAAAGGCTCCATCCAGCCCGGGAGTTGAGGCAGCAACCCTTTGGCTGTGAGGCATGGGTACTACCAACACTACCATGCTGCCCTGTTCAAGGGTTGAATCACTTAATCACATTTTCAATAAAGTAACATATAACCTTGAGCTTCGACTTCAAAATCGAATAGGTTCATCTGCGCCAGGTCTAAAGCCTTCAGTGCTCCAGAGAGCCCAGAGCATTCTTTTCAGACATTTATATACATTTTAGTGTGTTTAACATATTTACTTTGTGTTAGAGTACTTCTATGCACAGGACAAAAGTCTGTGGAATTCGGGTTCTGCCCTTTTTAAGATCTCAGTAGCTGCCTAAAACTGTGCCACCTCCCACAAATAGACCGACCAGGCTGACTACCATTGATTGTAGCTCAAGCTCATAGCTCAGGCTTGCTAGTAGGCTTGTCACGCTAACAAATTTTGCTGGATGATAATTGTCCCAAAAAAATTATTGCCGATAAACAATATTATTGTCAATATTGTTTTGAAACATCATTTTTTCATTAAGTAATTATAATATGTCATAATAAAATGAGTACACGTATTAAAAGCAATTACCTTTCATTTCTTATGAGTATTTAACTGTAATTGAAAGGTCAAGAACTTTTTATTTAAATAAATTAAACAAACAATGTAATAAATTTAACAAAAAAGACGAAAAAAAACAATGAAAAAGGGAAAAATTGCATGTAAAAAATCATTATACTAATCAAAAACAATTAAAAGAATAGAACTTGTCTCTGTAAAGAAAAAAAAAACTCCAATAGAAACACAAACAACAATAAAAAAAAAAAATAAAATATAGTTTATTCAGTTCAGGAATTGTTTGTGACATGTACTTTCTCCCAGTCAATAAGTACTGTCTGTCAGATGTTCGTAACATTCGTGGCTTTTCAGCTGTACTGAAGGGTTGCATTTCTTTTGCAATGTAGCGAACGACACTGTCTTTGAGCGAACACCATTTTGTGCTGTTTCTTTTTATCTTTACTTTGCCGACCAAACGCCTCAGTAAGCGCAGACTGGCAGGACAAAGGCTCCGCTGCACCTCCCCTTCTTCATCATCACTACTTTCAAACAAATGCAACATATCGACTCGTCGGTGTTCATGGACTCACATCTTGTTCATTCTGTTTAAAACCAAAATATTCCCGCACTGGGGTTGTGGCATTCAGCTTAGGAACCATAGCTTTCATGCCGTCACTCATATGAGTGTGTTACCTCGTTGCTCCTCATGACGCTGTCTGTGTAAGTATATGCGAGCGGCCCTGCCTCCCCCCAAAGATTGAATGAATGACAAATGCTCACTCCGCTAAATCCACTATAAAAAAAAACGCACCAAGGTGTTGAGAAGTTGCACAGAGTGAGACATGTTCTCATCCAGCCTTTTTGGAAGAAAGAGAAGAGGAAAACAAACCTGCATGCATGTGTCAACTTATCGAGGCTGGCAAACTTACCAAGGACGTATTTATTTATCGTGTGGTTAATTGATTTATTGATTATCGTGACAGGCCTACTTGCTAGCCCAGTGCAGAGCAGAGACTGAAGAAGGCAGAGTCATTGTCAACAAGGAGTTGAGAAGAACTAAACTGACCAATCACAACTGAGCTAATCTGTTAACTAATCATAGCAGACTTAGCCCATGCAGGAAGGGTGGTGGTCTTATGTAGTCTCAGATGGACTGGTAATTCAACTGGATCAGGGGGTCTCAGTCTGTGCGAACTAGAGAGTTTTTGAACAGAAGTAACAAGTCTGGCCATCCTCAAAACTCTCTAAGTTGATGAGTTTACAATCAATGGATGAAATGAAGGTCCATCACATTGACCTTTGACTCACCCAAATTTGTTCAGAGCTTCTTTGGGTCTGGGTCGACACCAGAGCAAATTCAGAACATCATTTAAAATAACGCCCCATATAAGGACAAACTGACAGCAGACAGCTTATCAGAAATCATGTCATGTCCTGACTACACGGAGGCTTAGAAAGATGAAAAGTCTAGAAGAGGAGTGCAAAGCAGACTTCAGTTAGCTTGACCTTTGAATGCTTTTGGATGTCAAACACAGACATCACTAAAAAATGATGGTAATCTTGTTATCTGGTAGTTCCAGGGCTTCATTACCAGTAAGTTTTCAAAAGAATTGGGAATGTAGAACAAGTTAAACTGAACTAAAAACAGAAAGTAGTCGATGGTGATAATGAGAGAGGAAGCTGGAATGTGCATGTGGAACAGCTCCATGATATGAATTCTGGTAGAGACAGATTTGATATTGAAAACATTAAAATACAATATTTATTGTGCAGCAGATGAAGCACTGTTTTCTATTCATGAGGCTGAGAGCGGACGGTAAAATTCTCTTTCTCTCCCGGTTTCAGAACTCATCAGGATTTCAAAACCTAGTCTGGCTTTTGAAAACTTCCTGGGTAGTAATGGTGTCTGACATCTTAGACAGAATTTATAAAGGCGTGAGAGAAACATCGAAATAAGTTCTGCGTGTGATTGAATCTGTGAAATTTCCAATTTGAAAATGTCACTTTGAGATGGGAAATTCCTCCATTTACCTTTCTTTGGTAAAGATTACTTTTTAAAAATTCCTTAAAATGGAGAAAAAAGAATTAAAATGAAAACGTAATGATTTCAATAAGCTTCAATGGGAATTTTCCAATTTAACAGACTGCAACACATTTAATAACAGGAACAAAGTTCACGATCCTGAACCTCTCTTTGGTTCAGAGTTCATATTTTCATGAATCGAACATTGGTATGTCAAAGACTTCTTTGTTGCTGAGGCATTAGCATATTTTAGAAGGTCTTAGCCATGAATAAAAAAGGAGAATGGACGTCTAGAAACAGAAACCTTGAAAGCTTGTGGTCCCTTTTAAAGCAAGAATATGTAAACTCCATACTTAAATCATTAAATTATCACCAGTTACGACTCTTTGAGGAGGGAAAACCTTAAAAATGAAATGAATTTACAAGAGGAAAAAGTGTATATATCCTTTGTTTTCTAACACTGAGTCAAGAGCACATTTTTTGTAACCGCACAATAGAGCTCTTTGGCATGAACACCATTTGTTTCAAATCTTGGTCATTTTTCACACTTATGGAAGCTTAAGGTGTTTATGCAAAAAAACTTACATTTCTTTAAACAAAACAAAGTTATAATCTAAATAAGCTGATATAAGAAATGTTTTTTAGAACTTCCTACGATATGAAATGATTGAAACTAACAATTACAAAGACAATAAAAAAGGCAACAGGTCACTTTTGAACAACTTCATGGATTTGATGGTTGTCTTACACATGACTGATATTGCTGATATTTTTAAGGGGCTGACAAAAAAGTCTGAGTAAAATCTTAAGAGTCTTGTTGAAGTCTTTTTTGTGATTGATGTCATAAAATTTGCTTTTTTGTGGGAAATTAGACATGTGGATGGACAAATCTACACATGTGTGTAGCCCACCGGGGTATTCCCCTATGGACAACTATCCAATTCTGATAAGAACTTATTGGGCTGTAATTTCGTGGCGCAGCGCAGGGGGCGCAAGCCTGGCGCACCCCGCGCAGTGTTAATTTCGTGCGGCGCACCACCGTGCGCTGCCAATTTGACAATTTGGTAGACTGTCTGCGCAGAGGTGGGTGTGACGGCGCACCAAGGGGAGGTGATGGCGCACCAGGGGGAGGTGTCGGCAGATTCATGTTGGCGCAGTGACAATTTTGTGCCAAAAACAGTGCAGAAAGTGCGCTGAAAGCTCGCCAGCTGCAACCTGGTCTAACCTCGGCGCAGGGCGGAGCGCACCCTCCGCAGCTGTAATTTGGTGACAAGCGCACATGTGCGCACGCCTCAGAGGCAGGTTTCCAGAGTGTCAGGCACATTTTAATGCAATAAACAATCACAGCAATCACTATTTAATGTCCCCGTCTGAACCAGCATATACATCTGTATCTATATTAACCTTCCCGTCACATCTGATGTCGGATTAAAGCCGTTTGTCATAATGGAAACTTAACCTGACGGCAGCTGGAAGTTTGATGCACATCTTACAAGTCAACAATAAACAGCCTTAACATCTGATACTGAGTAAATATCTGGCTTCTCCCATTTCATTAAATTAAAAGAAAAGAGGGAGAAAAAAGACGAAGAAAAAGGAGAGAAAATAAATGTATGTCACTCAGGATTCAGCGCATTTAAAGGCGAGGAGAGGCGCTCATTTGATTGGTGAAGACAGCGATCGGCTGTGTAAATCCCACTCACGTCTATTCTCCTGCTATTCTGACATTTGCACGGAGAGGCAACCTCTGCGCCCCTGTGCGCCATGAGTGCGCCTCTCTTGGCACTGCAGGAAACTTGCAAAGTGCGCAGGTCACACCCAGTCCGCGCGGCGAAGGCCGGCGCAGGCAGGTGCGCCTGCGCTTGCGCCTGGTCTACGAAATTAGAGCCCATTAAGTTATCAAGCAAAACTAGCAAAACTAACCTTGCAATGCAGCTGGATCCACCTGATTCAATGTCTGTCACCAGACAGATCCATCTTGCAAGGCTCTAGTGTACAACAACTGTAAGAAGCCCAAAGCAGCACGGCCCAATCAGAGTCCCTTAGAGTAGGAAGAGACTGTTCAAACAGATATTAACATAGATGCTAACAGCTTAGGCTCCAGTTTTGTCAAATATGGGCAACATTTCTTTATTAAGTGAAAAACAAACAACACCACATAAAGCACTTATCAATAGAAAGGATATTTATGCTCCACTTCTGACTCATTTTGGCAAGAGTTTGTCCCACAAAGTGATATTTTGTTTTTCCTTTACCTGCTAGATATGCTCTTAAAAGGTTCTGCCCATCCCCAAAAACTTTCCATGGGCTGTTGGCCAAATGGACTAGCAAAACGTGTTGAATGGTTCATCTAGTGTGCCAGGTCAGTGGGAATTTCGCAATATTAAAATTCCTTGAAAAAATGTCCAAAGATATCCAGATGTTTTAACCCAATGTTGGATCTTTATTTCAGATTATTTCCCCTTCAATATACAGAAAATAAATACAGCACTGATTACACTTTGAAGTGTTAATGCAGAGTCAACACCTAAAAGAAAGAGTTAATTTCTAGCACTATGTAGACGTGTTGATTGGAAGTCTCACTGTTTAGTGCTACAAAGTTGTGAATCTTAACACAAAAAAGAGTCACGAATTACACTTAATGAGTGTCTCCAAAAGAGTGAAACACCCATAATACACTAAAGAAAGTTTTCAAACTAATTCTAATAGCGTTCATTTCATCATGCAGATGTTGCTGTAAGAACCTGCCGCTTGTGGTTTTGTGTCAGTGTCATTACACAGATTCCAGGGTTGAGGTTAAAGAGTCAGGCTGATCAGTGAGCCGCTCTCCTGAATGTGTGTGTGAGGATGTTCATGTGAGTTTACACCTCGTTTTCATGCGACCTGCGTGCTTTAGAGTCCACAGCTTGTTTGAACTCGACAGGTATGCTGAGGTTCGAAACCTCGGGCTGAAGCAGCTCTCTCACTGTCCCGGCTACTTATTTATGTGTGTATTTGTGTGTGTTTGTGTGTTTGTCCAGAAGTGATTTGTTGCAGCCCCAGCAGCTAGTGATGAACTTTGTGACCTCAGACAATATCCTGCCTTGACTCACTGCTCCTGGGTGAATACACCACACACACACACACACACTTATACACAAACATATGGACACGTACACACTGCAGGCTAACAGCTGATTTTTCTTCTCTTGCTTTAGGCGGCGCAGAAACCATTTTCTCCACCCTGCACGCTTTCTATACACTCATCCATCACCAGGTTCTTCTGCTAAAGACTCCTAATCAAGTCTTCCTCCTCTCTCTCGCTGTTCCTGACCTCGTTTCCTCTCTTTACCTCTCTGTCTCGTCCTCCTCCACACCTCCTCTCTGGCACTTCTTCTTTTCCAGTAAACTTTTTATTTATTGCTCTCTTTGGCACTCTTTTGCGCCCTGCCTCCTCCCTACTTATAACTGCGTCCCATCTACTATCTCTTTGTCCCCATGACCTCTCTCTTAGATTCATGACTTGAAGTGTTTACTGTCACTTGGGGAAAAACGGCATAAAAAAGTCTCCTATGATAGAATAACTACAGTATTTTATATCAAAACATAGAAAAAAATCAAAGAGGTACACAGAAAAACAACATCTGGAGTTTCAGACAAAGATGGATGTGGGGGGCAAGAATGTGCATTTAAGGCATAAACGTGCATTTAGGAAATAGTGACTGTATTTCAGGCATTTCTCAATAAATCAACATCCTTTAAACCAGCACAACACTTCTTAAACTTCCTCTGACACTAATATTTGCATTTCAGAGAATCAAATTAATATTAAAGCCTCGTAAATTTTGGTTTTAAATATTTAAAGGAGAGGTATACAGTTTGTATCGCAAATCATGCAAATCCCATTTTCTCTGACTAAAAACAAATTTTGCTTTTCCTATGTGATTTTTCTTCTAATACTTTAAAAAATATATATTTTTTGTTGTAACAAGGCCATCAATTGAGATTGGGCAATGAAGAGTCTCGCTGATGTCACAGTTATAATGTGAATTTTACCTCTCTGTTACTGTTCATATTATTTTTTCTTCTTTTTGTGAAGCACTCTGTGACCAAGATCGTTGGAAGTGCCATATTAATACAGCTATATTCATTTACATACTCACCTAATCTATTATCAGCTAACTACACTAGAGCACAGTGATCTCACTGTCATGATCAAGAAACAATTTTGAGATGATATGAGCTTTGACATGGTGCATTATCCTGCTGGGAGTAGCCAACAGGAGATGGGTACACTGTGGTCAAACAAGGATGAACGTTGTCAGCAACAGCAGTCAGATAGGCTGTAGCGTTTTAATAAAACTAGTACTATCAAACCCCAAATGTTCCCACAATTCACCTTTCCTTTCCCAGTTTAATGATCAGTTTAAACCTAAGCAGCTTCTTGAGCATATCTCCATTTTCTGAATGTACTGAGTTGCTCCCATGCCAGGAGTTCCTAATAAAGTGGCCATGGAGTACATCATCCATCAAATAATAAGTAATTTTTACAAAAGAAAAGCTCCCAAACATATCCATTTAATGATAAATTATATTTGGTGGCACGGCAACAAGGTCTGTCTTTCTGTTTTCATGGCCTCCCTGTGCATGCGTGGGTTCGTTGTCTCTCTTTGTGGCCCAGTGATTGCCTTGCAACAGGCTCATGGTACCCTCAGTGTCAGCTGGGATAGATGGATGGAAGGATAAACTTTATTTTGATCTTGTTCACTTCAAACAAAAATACTGGAAAATGTCCAGAAAAACTGAATAAAAGTATTTTGCTTATGAACTGAAAAGGATGTCCAACATCTTAAATATATGTTATTAAACACATAAAGTCTGAATGACAAAGCTACAACTACACAAAGGTCAGTATCCAAGAACTTTATGAGTTTCAGATAGATGTTCACAAAATGTGATGAACACCTATCTCTGATAAATAACAACTGGGCCGGGGTATTGCTGACTCAATAAATGGGCCCATGGTTTTTCTGTAAAATACAGCCATCATTAAATCTCTGAAATGTGTCCATTCACTGTCCTCCTACGGCCTCTGTTTTGGCTATTTGTTTTTATTTGTTGCTCGGTGCTTCCATTTGTTTTCTCTGCTGAACAAAAGCGTGAAATATGGCCTCCATTAGCTCACATTAAGAGACAATAACGGCAAACAGACTTTTACTCGTGGATGGTTCAAGATTCAGGTGGAAGTCAATTTACATTCTGCTCAAAATAGTTTTGGCCATCCATTTCAATTTCTTAAAGGGAAAATAATCAGTCAGATCTTCTGCATTGCAGCCTCTGCAAGATCAGCACTATCAGAAAGTGAAAGTAGAGTGGTGTCTGACCTTAAACAACCCACATTTTATCAGTTTACCATCATCAGTGAGGATATTTGTGCCCCTCAAAGAACTCTTCACATAAGCACCCAAGCAAGAGATGAGCATGAGGCCAAAGGACATTTGACTTTTCACTAAAACTCTTACCAGTGTGTCCTTAAATAAAGCGGGATCACAAACAGCTGGTGAACATGATACACAACATTTGGCCTGACTTCTATGAAAGGATAAGGCCATCTTTCACTGCAACTAGACAAATGTGCAAATCAATTAATCAATCAAACTTTATTTATACAGCACTTTTCCTACAACATATGTAACTCAAAGTACTTGCAGGAAAGGAGACAAAGTACTTGCAGGAAAGGGGGGAGGGCAGCCAGCGGGCGTTGATTCAAAGGGAAACCTGCGACCTTGTCTCAGCTCAGACCCCACAAAGTCTTTGTCCCATACGGTGACTGTACAACCTTGAGAGAGAGAGTTTCTAATCCCGAGCAAAGTCAAACTCAAGTCCCTAAACGACTGAAGAATACAGTGTTCATATTTAACTTTGACCGGTGTGCAGCAAAATGTTATCTGTTTATACTTTTGTTATGATGGACATTTGAGCAAAGTCTGAAGGAAATCATTGTTGGGATTGTTTTGTGATTTAGTTTTCAAGAGTCTGAATTTACAAGCAAGGATGATCAAAAAACTACATGACCTATGACACATTAGCTAGACAATAAATGAATCAAGTCATTTTTAAGTTGAAGTTGACATTAGTGAAAGTTTGATCAAAGAATTCATGAAGTAAAGATCAGGATGGGTAGCCTCACCCCTTTAAATGTTTAAGACTATGACATGAGAGCAGGTTAAAGGCTCACTGAAATGAATGAGCTCTGATGACAGATCCAGGTGGAGTGCCATTTCTGACTACATGGTTACTCGTAATCTGTCCTACTCCTTCCACACTATCCCATCCCTCTTTCTATCCAGAACTCCACCTGCAAAAGTTCTTCCTCTGTTTGCTCCGGTTCATGAAGATATTCTCTCGTACCTACATCTTATGTCACGCTGTCTTCACTCATTTTTAGTTCAGCTTTAGTGAAGCTAGTGTTTCTTGTTTCTTCTGATGAGCAGCTGATGACAGAGGGATACAAAACTCCTACGACTCAACAAAAGTTGCCAACAGGATCTTTGTGAGACGCTGTGAAGAGTCTTACTGTATCGTCCAGTCAAGCCAAAGATGTGTTTTGTGTAGCTTTAATCTAAAAGTGGATAAATGTGAGGCTTTTGTTGGCACCATACCAGCCATCTTCCACCCCCAGCTATCTCTACATTGGCAATCACAAGCTTAAACAAAAAGACTAAAGCTGGAACCAAAGACGGTCCAGGAGATGAGACATGGAAGGAGAAAAGTCTTAGTTAGAACATAGTTATGTCTTAGAGTAGGGTTCAGGAGAAAGAAACAAGAAGAAGGAATTGAAAAAGGACAAAAACAACAACTAAGAATGAGAGAGGAAATAAAGAAAGAAGAAAGAGGAGCAGAGGGAGATGAACTCCACTCTGAGAGCTCTTAAGCTCTTGTTGTGTACTGTGATGAGCGATAGTGTTTGCAGGGTTAACAGCCCAAAGCCCAGGGACGGAGGGAATACACAAAAGCACATATACACAAATACACACACACAAATGTGTGGTGAGAGGGACTGGGCAGAGGGATTGTACACACACAGCAGAGAGGGATGAGGGCAGCAGAAGAGGCCAGGACCCCAGAGGATACAGAGAAAAGCAAATAATGGGGAGAGGAAAAGTGTTGAGAGAGAAAGGTGAGAAACAAGAACCAGAGAGGTGGAGAAACAAGAGGGGGAAAATAACATAAATGGTAAAGTGCTGAAAAGTTCCTCTGTCAATCTAAAGTAAAAGCCCTTTAAGACAAGTGGGGCCAATTTCGGAACAAACTGAGTGGTGCAGGGATGATGTATGACGCTGACCTCGGAGTTAGCATCGTATGGGCCAACACTGCCAAAAAAACAGAAGGTTTTGTTTCGTGGGTTTCCTGGCAAAAAAGATAAACAGATTTTCTTCTTAGGTTGAAGTCAGGCTACATGATTTATACTCGATTACACTCCGACCCTAACAATTGATAGGTAACAGGACCCAAGAAAATGGGTTGTTTTATTTTGTGTAGTGTGTCACAGTGACTGACAACAACAGTCTGTGGCGCCTCATGACTCAGTAACCTGAAATTCTATTTTTTTTTAAAGATTATTTTTTGCAAACTGGCCACAGGCTGGATTTGAATCTGGGACGGCAAAAGACGTTTATGGGTGGTGCCTGGTTGCTAAACGCACCCATAAGAAAGTCCAGCACATTTGATAGTTGTCCTGCATCCTATGACTCCTCCCCTCATGTCAGCAATATTAACCAATGAGAGCACTGGAAGCTCTGCATGTGTGACAAACAAAGGTATAAACAAACAGAAGATGATTCTTGAAAGCTAAGTACAAGACTACTTAGCCCTGAAACCATCATTCTGGTCTTTAGCATGTGTTGTGGAGGAGCTAGTACCAAACTATAAAGACAAATGTTGGAGGAACAGCAGAGGAACCTTTGCTTCTCTGTGAGAGACATGTTGACAATAAAGTATAGCACTTCAAATACAGAATGTTTGATTGTTGTCTGCACCATCAGGTTGGTCATTTATTGCAGTCCGTTTCAGTCATGTGGTCTGTCATGCTTTTCAGGTCTATTTTTTAGCTGTATGATCTCCTCTGGCATAGAAATCCTTTGGTCTGTCCTCAGCATAAAATGTTTTTTCCAAATGTTCTCCAACTATGAGCCGTGCTGTCATGTGAGGGTCAAAAAGTACACCTTGTTATCTCAGAGGTGCTGTTTTCAGGAGCATTATGTCAGTGTTATCACTGGAGTACAATTACAGAGACACAACAGCCACTTTAGACAAACAAAGTTTATACTCTCTAAAAAGACCATTAAATCAAACTTGGGGTGCTGATGAGTGCTTACAGGGATATGCCATTATTCATTTTCTTTTTGTAGGTTGCCTCAATCCCGAGTCCATGTTAAGCAGATAGATGCCATTCGTTTGACTCTGCATTCTGCAGTAACAAGGAAAAGACTGGAATAGCTCGCCTTCCACCAATTAGCTTAGCTCAAACACTGGGAGTCAATGGGTAGGGTTAGTTATCTTCTGCCTACAGTAATCAGATAAACTCTTCAGCAACTCTAATTGGTCCTGTGTGCTTTTTTTAAACCAAGTTATTTAAGTTATGTATTTATAGACTAAAACTAGCACTTCATGCAATTTTCGGAAGAAATACATACAGAACTAAACCTCAGGGTGCATATACGCAAACCTCCACGGACATGCTTTGTCTTTTTAGCCCTACTTACAAGCACATCCATGGTGTCTCATTGGTCTATGTCTATGACATGGTGGAATTAATCATATGAGACAGGATCATATCAAACATGTTAGACTTTTTTTGTTGGAGTTGTACTTTTGTCTCCCCCCACCCTTCTCTGTTTAATTAAGGGTTGATTTGAGATGGTGATTTCAGTCCAGCTGCTCCTAAAAACTAGCGTCATAGTTTTCAGTATCTGAAGAGGAGCCATCACTCAGACTTTGGCTGCGGTCGAATAGTCACCTCCTAAGCCCTTTCCTGTCTACTTTTCCTTAACCCTGATTCAAAACTTCATGAGGTTAAGGAAAGGAGAAAGGAGAATTCAGAAGGACTTAAAAAAGGAAAACTGCTGTGCAGAGAGAATCTGACTACACCTTCACTACGCTACGTCATCATGTGACGGCGGTTGTTACAGCTGCATTGAAACTACAATTTTCCGAAGGCGGACTACAAAAGACCGTCATAGAAGTGCTCATGTATCATGACAATGTTGTTCCTGTCAGACAACACTGAACATAATAACCTGGTAAAAAATATATCTGCATAACCGATGTTGGAAGTGAAGATTTAAATAAATTTGTCTACTCATTATCAACATGAACACCAATCAGTGCATGAAAATAAATGGTAACTAAATGAAAGAAAGGCGCAAATTGTTTAGACCACAATCTAATGGTGTACACATTAGTAATATGTAACCATGTTTAAAACATAATCAACATCAAATGTCTCATATCCTGCTCTCTTCAGAGAATCAGACTAGTTTCAAAGAGAATCAAAGTTAAGGCACATTTTGGTAAACTTTTGAAGGGATTGAACAGCAGTGGTAACTCACATGGTCTGTGTGATTTATTTGTCATTATTCGGTTGAATTCGGAAGCAGTTGGATAACGTGCTGTTAATAAATGCTGTTGCCGCTGAGAACTGTGGGACAGAATATTTTCCTCTCCTTTTGTAAAGGATGGTCCAGTGTATCCTATGCTAAAGGAGACAATAAAGGAAGCATTGTGCCACCTTTCCTATGCATTTAAACTATTCGAACAGCTCTAATCACGACCTACTTCTGGTTCATTTCACTCTGTTAGGAACCTTCCTAAGCAAAAAAGACTATTCGACCGCAGCCTTTGTCTGGTACTTTGTCCAGTTTGTGATCTAAAACATATCTGGATACACAATACAACTCTCAGTTACAGAAATATAAACAGATATAACTTATCTACTTTAAATTTTAATGTTTAGTCTTTCAGAAATGTGTTCTCCATTACGTGAACCATCTTATTCTTTTATTTTCCTTGAAACTAATTTTAATCTTTCTGTCTCATTAAAGGGTTTGAGGTTACCAAGAGTTGAACATGTAATCACAGTTCTTGCATTTTTTTTTTCCCATCATGCCATAACACAGGTGCAAATTATAATGCGCTCAATCACAGGGCAAAGGCAAAATGAGAAGTGACAGCTAAAGTTTGACATGTCCACAAATGCACTCTTATCCCAGTTTGCCAAATATCCACATTTAATCATGAGACTTGATTGTCTCACATTGACGTTGTTGGCAGTGTTTTCTCTTCTTTTCTGACTCCAAATCCACAGTTTAATCTACCCAAACATGAACTCTGAGGACGTATTTGGTTTAGTCAATCATTTGTTCCCGAAACACTGCTGTGAGCGGACCTGCTTGTCTCTTGCTGTGCCACATGGAATAGATTCTAACGTCAGTGCGATGGAGGGCAGGTTTTTAATGTCAAGTCTGAAAGCCCTTTTGCATCTCTTTCAGGAACTGGAGCACACTTGGTACTTTGGGATTCAGGATCAGCTGGCAAACGACACAACTCTGCATTCTCCTAAGGTCCTCAGAGCTCTGAAATATCTTTCAGTTTCATGTTTTGGGTCAACATCCTGAGGCTTAAGTGTGATAGTCGAGCCTCACTGCCCTCATTGGGATTGTTTTACCATCTTAGGACCACTCGGTGACTAACCAGAGAAATAAGTGGAGACGCTGAGGAGCTGCAGAGTTTAATTTTTGCTCCCAGAGACTAAATGCAGACAAACAAGAGAGCACAGCCATGACTTTAGTTTTCAGAATGGGCAGGAAAAAATACTCAGAGTTGTGCATTTCAATTCCCTTTAATTCCATCATATTAAAGGTATGTTGATATTTAGCACATAGATGCTGCTGCTCATGTTGTTTTGCCAATTGATCAGAAAGAACTCTGAAGAATGAAAATCTTTTTGTATCATGCTGGTCTGTGTGTTGGACTTTCACATTATTATCAAGAAACAAAAGCCTTAAAAGCACCACTCTGCCGAAGAGAAGGCACATTGAGTGAGCATGAAAACAACACAGGACAAAATTGATTCAAATGACATGTCTGAGAGAGCATAGATGGGCAGTCAAAAGACGAACGCTGATGCAGATCTAAAATCAATCCTGAGACTGAAAAGGCTGAGGAGAAGATCTTTGCAGTGCAATGGCTGATATCACAGAGCAGATGATAGAAAAAAAACAACAAAATATAATCGGACAAAGCCCTCTTTTCTACAGACTTACTCTAAATCATGTAAAGTGTTCATATGTACAGCTGCTGCTAGAAAGACTGGAATGGGAATTTATATAATTTTGTTGATACCAATGCCATTAATGATACAGCTTATTGATACGAATCATTTTCAATTCTTTAGGACTTTTTTGTGTGGAATAAGGTTCGAGTTAATCTAATAGCCTGAGGCCAGAGCCATTTGAATTCAAGTCCATTATGACACAGTTATTTACAAGAACGTTCACAACACAATTGTTGCTTTTAATCCAAATAGAAAGTTGCATCAGAAGTTGAGTATGTGTGTAAGATTATCTGTCTGTATATGCCAGACCTTCGACCAGCCACCAGGTCCAGTACTCATGACCATCAGAGAAATAAAAGTAAGACAGTGTATGAAATCATTTAAAAAAGAAGTTCATTATTCAGTTCTTCCTCCAAAAGCTGCTCTGTGCTTTTACATCAGAGCACGCTGTAGTTGGCAAGATCTGCATTTGAATACACAAACTAACTATTTGGATCAGTGTTTTTGTAAAATGGTGTGCCATCCAAACCTGCCTCCCTGTTTTGTAAAAACTAATCAGACAAAAATAAGAATGCATATTTAACAAGCATGAATGTAAACGTGAGATTCACACACAGAGTAGTTTCACCTGTGGTACTGCAATTTGGGTCGGCAGTTTTGGTAATGGATGATTAAGGTTGTAAGTTCAAGTTTGGCTTCGGACAACACATGGCGATGTGTCCTTGGGCATGACACTTAAAGGATAAGTTCGGTTTCTACAGCTTTCACATTGTTTATAGAACGAAGTAGAACAATATACTCACCCTGAAGGCTTTCCTGATCCAAACAGTGCTTCAGGAGAAATTTAGATCCAATATTGAGCCGTATAATGGTAGCACACGGGTAATATATAGCGCCGCTCCTAAAACTGTTTTAATCGTCCAAAAACTCATTCGTTTCACCAATATTTCATCATGGTCCGCTCGCGCTACTCCTCCATGACAGTCTGGTGTCGCTCCAGACATGTTATTGTGACAGTGCTGACCTCTGAACTGAAAAGTTTGTTTCCGGGTGCAAACCGGGTTCATGCGCAGTACGGCTCATTGTTTCAACGGCCACCACCGGCTACTCAACAACTTTCTTCTTCCAGTTTTCTGCAAAATGGACGAATATCTATCGGATGAAGATGTTGTGGAGGAGAACTTTGAATATGATGGGTGTCCTTACAGTTTCGAGCCAGATTTTACAGATGAGGAGCTCATCGAAAGGAGGACGCAGAGGCAAAGAGAAGAACAGCTGGCCAGAGAGCAGACTTCAGTTCAGAGGTCAGCACAGTCACAAAAACATGTCTGGAGTGACACAGACTGTAATGGAGGAGTAGCCTGAGCGGACCATGGTGAAATATTGGTGAAACTAATGAGTTTTTGGATGATTAATGCAGTTTTAGGAGCGGCGCTATACATGCCACCATGTATATGGAAGTGCATGCCCCGTGTGCTACCATTATACGGATGTCCGCTGCTTGATTTTGGATATAAATATCTCCCGAAGCACTGTTTGGATCAGGAAAGCCTTCTGGGTGAGTATATTGTTCTACTTCATTCTATAAACAATGTGAAAGCTGTAGAAACCAAACTTATCCTTTAAACCTAAGTTGCTCCCACTGCTGCGTCAGTGGTGTGTAAAAGGGCAATAAAGGGCATGAATGGGTCAGGGTAAGTGCGGTGTAAGGCAGCTTTGAGTAGTCAGACTGGAAAAGCACTTCATAAGCTTAAGTCCATTTGAATCTAATATTTTTAAAAAACCAACAGAAACCCAAGAACCTCAAGGGTAATAAAGGCAACAACAAATAATATAACAGAAAAATAAAAGAAACAAGCTGATCAAACAGGCAGCAGCATGTTTGCTGGTTAAAAATGTTTGTATACACAAAGCACAAAATATCTCTGTTTCCCTCCCTTTAAGTTCCCATTACACAGACATAAAAATAAAAAAATTACACCTCACAGCTGGAACCAGAGGAAATAAACCTGGAGAATGAAAGGAGTTGAGAAAAGTAATAAAAGTGTAACAGATTAAAAACATGTCCCCCTGAGGAATATGAGGCAAAAATTAGAGTAAACACTGAAACTGAGAGATAAAAAACAAGTATCAGGCTTGTAGGCACGGTGCAGCAGCAGGTAAGTACACGTGCCTCACAGCAACATGGTTGATGGTTTGATCCCTGTGTCAGGCAAGACCCCTCTGTGTGGTGTTTGCATATTCTCCCTGTGCATGCCTGGGCTCTCTGGTTTCCTCCAAACACCTCCCACAGACCAAAATAATGCTCATTAGGTTGATCTTTGATTCCGAATTGTCTTTAGGTGTGAGTGTGAATGCTTATCTGTCTCTCTATGTAGCCCTGTGATTGGCTGGTGACTGGTTCAAGGTGCACCCTCTAGCTCAGCGCTGGGCAACTGGCAGCCCAGGGGCCTCATATAGCCCTCCACCTCACTAGATGCCCATCTTATCCAAAAAACAACAAATTGTAAACATGAAGAAAACTAAGATATCAAATAGAAACTAGAAAAACACTCCACCAACACCACAGTCCTCTCCCATATTGTGATTTTGACCATAAATGTTAGTCCTACCTTTATTTCATGTAAATATATAGTTTCCTTGACCATGAAAACATACCATTAGCAATTGGATTCATAATGATATCTATTTTAGTTCAGTGGTTATTCACGAAAATCACATTTTTCGTCATGGCGGATCCAGACGGTGATCCGGATCAACACCAAAATTGAATCAGTTCTTCCTTTTCCCATGCTGAACATTTCCTGAATATTTAATCAAAATCCATCCATAACTTTTTGAGTTATTTTGTTCACAGACAGACAGACAGACAGACAGACAAACAAACTCTCCCGAAAACATAACCTCCTTGGCGGAGGTAATCAAGCAAAATGCAATACTATATTTAGAAAAATAGGTTAAATATTTGTGCTTTAAAAATCGGAAAGCACTCTTTTGCTCATTGGTTGAAAAAAAGCTTTATTAGTAATTCTGTGTACATCGGCTAAATTAGCTTAAATTCTATTTTAAGATCATTCAACTCTGCATTATAATGTGTAATGTGTTTTGATGTATGAATACCGGTACACTATCATATGATAACTTTATATTTGCATATGTTGCTATCAAACATAATTTTTCCCATTGACAGTATCCAAAAATTTGTAACAATGTTGCCACCAGGCTGGTATAAATGGTTTAATGTGGCCCTCTTTGCATTAAAGTAGCCCATGCCTGCTCTAGTTCAATGCCAGCTGGCATAGGTTCCAGCCCCTGTGACTCCAGGGAGGATGAGTGGTATAGATAATGGTGTTTGGAGCTGCAGTCACTGTCCTGTGACAAGTTCACAAAGCTGACTTCTGCTGTCTGTCCACACAGTTTGTCTTAAATGGGTAAAATTAGTTTCACACATGCTGTTCCTGCAGTTTGAAATCTGCTGCATGAGGATTTGTGTCTTGTCGAGCTGGCCTCTTTAAATCAGGCTGGAGATGCTCTGACAATAATGTTTGGACTGTAACACTGAACTGACTGGATCCGTCTGTGTTGGTCTGTGTTTGTAATTGTTTCACATCGGTCACTTGGTTAATAAGCTGTGGCCTGTCTTGGTCAGGACTCTATTTAAGAACTTTAATGTCAAGAGCTGCAACATAAGGACAGATAAATCACTCTGATTTTCTGCCATTGACTTCCCATTTACTGGCTCAAATACTGGGTCACTCCACCCACCAAACCCTCCCCCTAAAACACCCAGATGAATCCAGATTAAGGAGAGACATGCTGCTCAGCTCTGCCCACCTCTGCTGCCCACTTGCTTATGAGGCCTTCTGTGCAGCCTGTTTATTTCTTTACATAAGGAGGAGTTGGTGCACTCTGTCTGCAAATGGGAGGTTGCAGAGTCCAACTCTGGCTGTTTTGCATCCTCGGGAAAGACATGTTACCCCAAGTTTCTCCCCTTGCTGCATCAGTGGTGTGTAAATGGGTATGAAAGAATGTAAACGTTTTGTGTTAGAGCCATTCCACTCGAGATGCATTTTTCTTGTGTGCTGTAGTGGTGCGGGTCGTGTTGTTATGCATATTATCAAGTCAGAGCTTTCAGACTGGAAGTGAAAGCCACAAATCCCAGGTACATCTCCAAGGCAGAGAATCTTGAGAAAAGGAGACTTGTGTAATCTGTTCTTAGATCATGTTTCTCAGTCAAATCAGACAGAAAAAGATAAATGCAGTGCCATGTTTACCTTAATCCTGCTGGTATACATACAGGTAGCATATGCCACAGAAAAAAAACTGTCCAATTACTCTTCCTGTCTGTGCTTCTCAGAGTTAGCATGCTGTTTAAACCAGAAAAGCACTATTTATGCTTGAGCAACACTTCTTTTGTCCCTTTGACAGATTACATATAATGAGGAAGTGGCAGTACCAATTTGCAACTGTAGATGAACCAAAAATGCTTTTTGGCTAAAATCCAGGAAGTCCCCTTTTAAGAGCTTTTCTACCTCACTATGACAGTTACGGGTTTAAGTAAACCAAGTTGAGAGCAGTTTGTCAGGGTCCTCAACAACAAGTACACAGCAGAGGTGGGTGGAGCTAAGAAACAGATTTCCAGTCTTTTTTATTGCCTTGGTGTAGGGCCTTCGCCTGATGGAAGAGACATATTTTTTTCCTTTGCATCATGCTTTTAATCTAAAGTTTTCATCTTGTTTGCCATAATAACATCAAAAGAGTACAAAACTGGAACTGAGAAAACAAGTTTCAAAGGGAAAGTTTTAATTTGAAAATCTGCTGAGGTAAAAGCTGCTCTGATTTACACATTGCTGACATGAACAACTACACTCAGGAAAAACAGTTAATAATGGCAAAACTAATCCAGACTATGCAAATGCACACCCTGCTGGTGTGCAGCTATCACACAGCACACACAACACAAAAGAGTTGTCTATAAAGAGAAACTCAACAAAGGCCAGTTACACTAATCACCTCCCCCGGGAAAAACACAGGAAGGACCAGAGATGCTCGTTCTTTTCTCTGCTCTCTCTGTCTCTCACACACACACACTTTCATACTGACACACCAATCAACTCGCAAACACAGCCTCAGTTAATCAACATGCAGCCCCAGAAAAAGTAAACGCTAATGAACACCCAAAGAAAACTAAATTTAACGCTCGGTGGGGTCCGGCTTAGAAAAAATTAAAATGTTGTGAAACTTTTGCATAATTGAGATTAAAACTGCTCCATTTTCTCAATTGATGACCATGTAATTATCACGTTACGACTTATTAGCGATGGCTGGGTTTGGTCACGGAACATTTCATCCGCATGGGAAATAATCCCACTTGTTAATTACTGCAGGGATAAGAAACTGTAGCTCATTCTGTGCTCTGAGTTTACTACAAAATATATGAAAACATAAATACAGTCAAATGTAGTCTAATGTTTCCTCATGCGGAAAGGCTTTGGTGTGATCTCGCTGCAGATGTACTTGACATTTTCTCTTAATCTGCGATGATTTCAGAGCCTCTTCAGCTAAAGGGCACACGCTTCATTTGGAGCTCAGCGTGAAGCATAAATAAATTATGCTAAGTGAAAGAAAATTCATGTGATTTACTTTTTATCTGGGATGCTTCATATATCGGCAGGAGACGCCTCAATCATGTTTATAAGCTTACATTTTTCTTCTTTATGATGTGTGTGCGGATACCAGGCTGTGATTCATTATGCATTATTACCACATGGTCTCGTCTACAATAAGGTATAAAACACATGCTTGAGAGATTACCCGGAGACTTGTGCAATTCATTCTATGTTCTTGAAATAGTTATGCACACGAGCGACATCCAAGCATTCAGACTCCATTACACAAAACAAGAGGGAAAAAAAACTGCCTTTACAGTATGTATCCACAAAACTCCTGGCAGTGAGCGTTAAAGGGACTGTGAGGAGTTTCTAAGCAATAACAAAAAAAGTCTCACTTTTAGATATATGCCTGATCAAAATACACACTTTAGGATCAGTTTTATAGCATCAAAATAGGTTATCTATAAATGCTTTTCCTTAGCCTTCCAGTCGGGTCAGACAGGGCTGGACTGGCCTGGATACTCAACTTCGGGAACAAGACAATTAAAATTAGAGCAAATTTATATTTTTCAGACACGTCTTAGAGCACCGGGCTGTAAGTAGCGATATATGGCTGGCTACAAAACTACGATACTAAGTTTCCAAAAAATTACTTGTTGTCACACATCAAAAACTACCGCTACGTAACTAGAAAGAAATACATACCTCGTCGTTTTGCATCCAGTAAGTTGTTGAAAAAAGAAGCTTTAAAACAATGCAGAGTTCTGAGGAAGGTCCGAGCTGCATTTTTATTTGCATCACAACAAACACATGCTTTGTCTTGGATCACGTCTTTTGGTGCGTTCCAGTTGTAGTCCGAAGTAGGAATTTCAGAGTTCTGAGTAGGAAACTGCAACTGGAACGTCCCCTGAAGTCTGAATTTACTACTGGGAACTCAGTGAAACCTCGCCACCCCCGAGTTGACAATTGAAGATGGATGCCCCCAGTGTGAACAGTTATTTAGCTCCTGTAATAATCCATTTATTTGCACTTCTGACTGGGGTGTGTCGCTCTAGATCAGCTGTATACATAGTATTGTTAGATATTTACAAAAATGCTGGCATAGTGATAATCACATTCTTCATATGATATTTGTGGACAACAACACAGGGCGTGCTAACAATGGCTAGCAATAGCCTGATAGATCGGCATGTTTTTTTCCGACTTCAACTGGAACGCCGATAAGTCGGAGATGATGTCACTCCCAGTTCCGAGGTTACTGGAACCCAGCATTATGACAGTCGCCGCGCGTGCTCATGGGTAGCAGAGTCTTAATGTCGCCGGTAATAGATTCTCCTCATAGCGCCTTTAAGCTGCATAAGATCACCTGCACAAATTAACTGAACCTTAAACGGGCCTTTCAGGACTTCACAATCACAACAGCAAATGAAAATCGGCTAGTACCTGTGAATTCTGCACGGCCTTGCAATTTTGTATAATCATCCTCACTCTCCCTCATCCTCCTCGACCCATGCATCAACATCAGATTTTAGACTGAGATTTTAAGGCCAATTAAACCAGCCTCAAGTGGTCCCTTGAGGTACTACAGCTTTTGACACTTCCATCTTTTACCAACTCTTCTTTCTACAGAAAATTTACAACACAAACTTGATCCCTGTCCACTTTCTCCTCTCTCAGTTCATCCTTAGAGGTGTCTGTGTACTACTGTCTGACAAAAGTAGCCTCATGAGCCTAAACAAGCAGAGGTGAATCCAAACTTTCTGGTTGGGGTGTCCAAGGTCCTAATTTCAAAACAAAATGGACCAAAAAAGGACACACACTGATATCTGATGAAAATGAAGTATACTTCAGAAGATAATCATTGCACTTACAGCACATTTTTCGAAATTATCATTTGAACACTAGAAACAGTTGCTACATTTTTCAATATTGTAAGAGTTTAATTCAAAATCAGGATTTTTTAGTGCAAAAAAAATCTTCCCAACATTGCAACAAAATCCTGGAGGGACTGCTTAAAATGCATTTGAATCACAGATCCATTTTTTTGTGTGAATAATTCA
This sequence comes from Scarus forsteni, assembly GCA_036419115.1. NCBI lineage: Eukaryota > Metazoa > Chordata > Actinopteri > Labriformes > Labridae > Scarus > Scarus forsteni. The sequence goes on from JAZDUH010000458.1 coordinate 23,526,274, forward strand.
CACACATTTGTTTTGTTTTGAATTTCATCCAGTTAATCTAAGCCTACACACCAACATATCCAACCATAGTAACCAACTGCTGTGTAGTGGACCATTTTGACGAGGCTTTAAATGTCAGTTTTATGTCATGTTATGAAGCTTGAAAGCTTGCAATCGCCAAGTAATCCTATCATAAACGACATGATTGTGTCTGTACCAATAAATCAATCAGTGTTAGGTAAACACTTACTTTGATATTGAACTTAAATGGCTCCTCTGGTTTGTCTCTTGACTTAAAAAATAAATTTGGTTCTGTACAAGTATAAATGGTAAATAAAGGAAATAGGATCTGAATGATGACAGCTGCAGGCTGCACAGGAAGGACAATACATCAGCTGTTGGCATCATCTAATCCTGTTTTTATTAAGTCATGACTATTTTTCACCAAATTTGACCTCATAAGCTCACAGTCTATAGAACTACATCATCTGGAAAATTTAATATTCTCATGTTGTCCAGTTTCCACTCAGGTTCCAATCAAACCCACTAAGTCTCCATCAGCTGTCATCTTTTCTGCGCATACTCCAGTACATACAAGTATCCTTGTGTATCCACAAAGGCATGCTGATCATAATCCCTGCAAAAAATTGCCAGTGTATCATGTTGGGTAGGGGTAGTTATTCCTCTCTTCTGAAGCATGCAGAGCCTTCCTGGCTGCCAGTGCACAGAAGCTTTCAGCAGATCTACTCTCATTTTGTGAGCTGTTAAGGCAACCAAAGTCATTTTACAGACTTTGTGACTTTTATTTATCAGTATTTATACTTTCAGCTGCTTTTGTGGCCCAAAAGTGCATCCCTACTATTGGCTAAAATGCATAATAGTTTATTGACAACAACACACAACTGCTTGATGTCATGTTAGTCTCCAAATGGTCAATACCTAGGACTTGATGCTGGTTTGAGAGCAAATGATTTTCACATCAAATATTGACTGAATTCTTCTTCTGTTTGCTCCCTCCACTCAACAAACTGAATGCCAAACTAGCCCGTCTCTTTGTCCACTGCTCTATAAAACATACAGCTCTTCTCTTCATAAGTAAAAGAACATTAGATTACATGAGCCATCGATCCAATTCAATCGAATGTTCCATCTCAAAAGACAATGCATTAAATTAAGACCGTAACATGGTTTCACTGAGCCTTTTAAAGAAACCATGAACATGAAACACACCACACACTCTCTATCTTCTCTGACTGCTTTTTTTGCAGCCTGCAGAGAAACAAGAAAAGTCTCTTCTGAGTCCAAACATTGTACATATATGCCGTTACATTTCAGCAATGACGACGTCTGTGAGTGGACCTTAAGAGGTTCCCTGTCAGGAAAATGTAAACACATGTCGTTTTCACGCCTCCTGAGCACATGATGAGATCCATCGTAAAAAAAACAAAAAGAGCGAACACATTCCTACATCAGTCTGGCTTTCTCTTCCTCCATTTCTTCCTCTGTATCTCAATCCCATTACAGTTTATCTCCTCTCTCTGACTCCCTCTCTAACTAACTGTTTATCATGCAGTGAACAGAGCGAGTGTTGCTGGGTAATATCTGTGTTCCTCCTCTGGTTTTCATATCTATTACTCCGCTGTGTCTCGTGGTGCATCACGCTCCACGAGGCCAGAGAAGCCCGAAGAGGAGCTCACTAATGTCTGTAAATGAGAGAGAGCAACAGGCTTTATTATTACTGAATGAATACCCCCACACACACCCTCACTGTGAGTTGAAGTGTAAACAGAAGCAGTCCATTAGTCATACTTAGAGCACATTAGAAGGAGTATTGTAATCAGTTGTGAGGCAGAGACACTCGCAGACCACACATTTGAAATATTATACTGAGGCTCTTAGTGTGGAGCTGTAAACATTGGATTTATGACCCTGAAAACAAAGGAGAAACACACTATCAAAGACCACCATAAGGAACAAAAGGATATAAGAAAGTGTAAGAAGACTCTGAGAAATGAGACCAGGATTTAGTCAATACCTTCAGGGATGAATGTCGAGGAAACAAGAGCGTATATATATGAAATAAAAGAACAGGAGAGAGAATACAAGAATAGACTGACATAAAAAATAAATTATATATGTTCTTTTTGTTGCAGTGTGTATATCTCCCTGTCCGTCTGTTCGTCTGTCTGCAAAGGCTCACTGCTATTGTATAAATGATGGATGTCTTAATAATGTAAGAGTGAGTCAAGTCCATGATTTGAAGCTGTAGCCCATCTGGGTAGTTGTTCTCTGTGTAAAACTGATTTAATTCTCACCCAAATCATGATGATTTAAAGGGATAGTTTGTTTTTTTGAAGAATGGTAGTGTGTGGTACATGGGATGAGCCTGAATGTGAGCCACACATGCCACAGGGTCATAGCTAGGCCTGTCACGACAATCAATAAATCAATTAACCACACGATTAATAAAAACGTCCTTGGTAAGTTTGTCGGCCTCGATAAACTGACACGTGCATGCAAGTTTGTTTGTTTTCCTCCTCTCTGGATAAGAAGATGGTTCACTCTGTGCAACTGTCTCAACACCAGGGTGCATTGGTTCTTTACTGGATTTAGCGAAGTGAGCATCTGTCACTCATTCACTCTTTGTGGGGGGAGGCAGGGCCGCTTGTGCACACACATAGAACTGCAAGTGAGCGTCATGAGGAGTAACAAGGAAACGAACACTAAAATGAATGATGGCACGAAAACTACGGTACCTAACCTGAATGCCACAGCCCCAGTCTAGTAATATTTTGACTTGAAACAGAACGAACAAGGTGTGAGCCGATGAACACAGAAGATCCAATATGTCGCATTTGTTTAAAAGTAGTGGCGACAAAGAAGGGGAGGTGCAGCGGAGGCTTCGTCCTGACAGTCAGCGCTTACTGATGCGTTTGGTCGGCAAAGTAAATTTAAATAAACAACGCAAAATGGTGCGCGCTCACAGACATTGTCGTTCGCTACATTGCAAAAGAAATGCAACCCTTCAATACGGTTTAAAAGCCACTATTTTAGGAAATATTACAAACAATTCCAGAACTGTATAAACTCCATTTCATTTATTGTTTTTATTCATGTATGTTTTTATTGGAGTTTTTTTTTCTTAACAGAGACAGGATCTATGTTTTTTCAAATTGTTTTTTACTAGCACAATGATTTTTATTTACACGCAATTTTTCCCAAACAAGGGTCCATTTCATTTTTATTGTTTTTTTTTCTCTTTTTTTTTGTTAAATTTGTTATATTGTTTGTTTTTAATAATGTTAATAAAAAGCTCTTGACCTTCCAATTACAGTTTAATACTCTAAAGAAATTAAAGTTTATTACTTTTGATATGGTGTACTCCCTTTATTATGACGTATAATTACATTCATGAAAAAATAATGTTTTAAAATAATATCGACAATAACATCGTTTATCGGCAATAATGTTTTGGACAATAATCATCCAGCAAAATTTGATATTGTGACAAGCCTATTCACACCTCAGTTCTCCCTCTGTTCAGAAATCAGAAAGTTTGTTTACATCTGCTTTAATTCCAATGACCAGGCTGCACTGATAAAGCACTACTTTGAGACATGCAACAGCCTACGTTTCCTTCCACCAGCAGCATTTGCTTCTCAAGACGAAACAACCACCACCAAACAGGATAAATTAACTATAGCTGCAGCAAATATGACTGCAATTTACTTTGGATATTTTGGAGTACTGGTATGGACTGAAGTACACACCAGAGAAACTTCTGTAGATGAAGAGTCAACTTGAAAATGGTGAAATCTGTGATGAAACCTTTGTACTTCTGTGAGATACTATACGTCAGCATGAGTGAAGGAGGAGGGTGTGTGAGCAAAGGGGGAACACACAGATAAGTATTGGTGGAAAACAGGAAAAAAGGCCGTACTGTGAGTCAAATAAGAAAGAAGATCGAGAAAAATAAGTCTTTTATTGTAAAAAGACTGAGAAAGAATCACACAAATGTACGTGCACTGAGTAGACGGGCAGGCAAAAGATAAATATGTTATTAAAGAATGCTTTTTCGAGGGCCAGCTCACTCAAGCTAAACCACCAGACTGAAGTTTTGACTTTAATTTGACTGCTAACAAATCAAACTTTTATTTGGTGAATATATAAGAAAGTTTATGTGGATATAAATGCTGCTTTTTTTCTTCTTTCTCCTCTTTCAGTGAGGGAATGAAAAATATTGTGATTATGAAAAAGTTATATGAAGAAACAGAGCAACTGTCCAGAAGCCTAACAAATCCTTTAAGTCTTTATAACCCAGTTGATGTAAGGGTGCAACGATTTAATACTGCCCATTCGTCTCAATTGAGCAGAGTTTAGAGAGGACATTACAGTGATAAACAAGAATCTTCGAGACTCAGTGAAAAGTGTATTTAGAGCACAAAGCTGGTGCTGTTTAAAAATCTTTTCAAAAAATGGCACCAGATGAACAACTATTGTGCTCCCCCCCACTGCATTATATAAAAACAGTCAGTCACAGTCGTAGCTGAAGCCTCTCTTTTATACTCTGGGTTTATATGCAGTTATTTGCTCTGCAGGAGCAGATGGTCAGTGTATTTGTCTTTAAATAGTCCTGCTGAGACTGTTGTGTGTCTGAAACTGTGTGGGTGTAAAGTTGTTTAATAAGACAGCGGTTTTATGATTTTTGTCTATGAGTATATTAAAGTATAGATTTTAAGAGTCTGTCGCAAACTACCTCTCTTTTCCATTACCCTTTCAGAGAGTATTTTAGAATATACAGCTTTAGTTTTAATGATAAACACATAAAACCAGCGACATCAAGGGAAGTGCTGCTGTTTCTGCAGTCAAAATCTGATGATGTAACTTCACAAACTGAGTCCTAAAGGATTTGAGTAAAGTGACAAAACTTACAAAAATAATCTTAAATCATCTGATAAACATCACAACACTGAATAAGAAAGTCTTGAATGCAGATGAAAAACTGCCCTGAACAATATAATGATTTAAACTCGTGATTTGATGTCATTAAGCACATGATCTGATAGGTAAACTAGAAAGCACTCGGAGAGTGCAGACCTCCTCCAGTGCCCCAGTCCTCAGCCATATTGTGATTTTGACCATAAATATTAGTCCTACCTTTATTTCATTGAAATATTTAGATTCCTTGACCATGAAAACACACCATTAGCAACTGGATTCAACACCAAAATCTAATCAGTTCTTCCTTTTCCCATACTGAACATTTCCTGAAAATGTCATCAAAATCCATCCTTTACTTTTTGAGTTCTTTTGTTCACAGACGGACAGACAGACAAACAAACAAACTCTCCTGAAAACATAACCTCCTTGGCGGAAGTCCAAATGTAAAAAGAAGCCTTTGAGCGAATATCCAGTTAGACTGTTTCTGGACGCAGTGGTGAATCACACAGGCTTTAAGTCAAGGGAGCCAACCAGTTTTTGATTTCTTCATACACCCCACTATTGTTTCTTTCACTAAGGCCATTTTTTTTTTCAAAAAAATCAACTGAAGATGATAAAAGTTGGTCATAAAGCAAGTTATTCTCAGTTTTACTAAATGATAAAGTATTTATTTTTATAGAGATTGAGTAGACAGTAACTGGTTGATAATTAATGGAGAGAAAGTTGGATTAAATAAGTTTTACCCCGTTCTCAGTCCTTTTCAGACATGTAACATTTTTTGTCTGTACTTCTGTTTTTGCCTTTTTCTGTTTCAGAAAAAATAGTCTTTTATCAATCAATGTTATGCATATATTTCTGTCATTAGGGGCACATGATATCTGACTGACAAGTGGGAGCGTTGTTGTCTTTTGTAGGAGTCAAATCTTGAAGTCTATAGTTGGTGACACTAATGAAAATTTAGTTTTGGTCATAATTGTTAAAATGGTGACCCCGGGGTTTGGTCTCAAAATGTCTCTTCAGATGGTGGCATGACAAGGTGTATGTCCACTCTTTATATGATCAAAACTTATCTTCATAGTCCAGGAATCAATGTAAAATCGATAAGAAAATGATCAATAATTTGGCACACAAACAAATAAAAGACAGAAAAATGTGCCTAATCAAAAATGCAGGTGTCTGTAAATAGAAAATGTTGTTAAAATGTCTGACTGAGCTAAAAAGAGGATGAAAAAATGACAGAACATATTTCTTGTTACCTCCAACACAGCTCTGAATACCTGCCCAGACCCTGGAACCGACTCAAACCTGATGTGAAAGAGCACAATGTGAACACAACAGCACAATGTGCACGAGCTGCAGCTCTGCACTACAGACCAACACGAGCAGAACCACAGGGAAGGCGAGACAAATGAAGAACTGGACCCTTTCCCAAAGAAACACACTGCAGACATCCCTCTAAATCACTCTTAACACCCGTGAGATGCTATTTTCACTTGCTTAGGTAACATCACACAAATGCCATCCGCTCTCCAGCAGCTGGAGCGCGGGTCCTGCCTCGAGCCCTTTGGCATCTCCAATCTCATGTTGCAGGAGGGAGACAGTAATTAGCTCCTCAACTTCAGAAAGACAAACACTTTGCCAGCCAGCCAGACGCACAGCCGGCAACAGCCTGCTTAAAGGAGCGGAAAAGAGCGGAGGAGCCACTCGATTTAGGAGCACAAAGGCGCTCGCACATGCAGAAACACACACTCTGTCACACACAGGACACAGAGGGTGCAGGTACCAAGACTGTGTGGATTGACTCTGTGTGTGTGATCTCTGAGTGCAGCCACCAGCCTGTTTGATGTTTTTTTGACCATTTGTGCTGCGCCAAAGAAGTTATTAATGAGTGGCTTGATGATCCCTCACCAGCTCTGTGTGTGCGTGTGTGTGTGTGTGTGTGCCATCAAGGCCTGCATGATGCTAATGGGGGGTAATGATATGGACTCTAATTGTTATGGTGGCTAACCTAGCATGAAGGGACCAATCTTCTCTGAAATATATACAATACCACTGATGACTCCCTGCTCTGTTACACATAACAAACAAACAGAAGGCCCAACACACCAGTGCGCACAAACACACAAGCTTTTCATCCTTGTACTTTAATCAAGGACAGTGTCATCACCCTCGGAGCGAAGAGCCATTGTCGCATGATAATCTTTTTTTTCTGGGGTAATGGACAGGCAGAAGAAAAAAAACCCTGAACATACGAGCTATCTTCTGAAGAATATTTATGTAAAATATAGAATTAAAAGAAAAAACAAGTTGAAAATGATGCCTCCTCACCAGCCATTTATTCATCTATCCAGCCACCTACCCATTCACACTGATTATCCTGTTTAGGTTCACAAAGGAAATGAAGCTGATTGCAGCATAATCATAGTCTAAGCAAATCATACGTCTGTATTAAAAGTGGAAAAAGAACACTTATAGTACAGCTATCACTGCTTAATAATAAAGAATGTCTTATTGTGCCCTGTGTATGAGTCCATGACACCACATAAACAGCTCCTAATGCATTAAATCCCAAGCTGCAAACTTGATGAATCAATCAGCTTTTATACGATAACAGCAATTTACAGCCACAGAGGAAAGAAACTGAAGCACCTAGGGGTGACTAATTTTAATTATACACAATTCACACGGTGCTAAGGCAAGCAGTGGCATGGCTGGTTGGGACTTGGTCGAGCTGGGGATTCCCACTTGCCTTTAGTGACTTCAGAGACCTGTTTAAATGGTGCCTTTCCCTCCTCTCCAGCCTATCACCTGCTGCAGCTTGATGTCAACAATCCAATCAAAGGCACCTAATCAGACACACACCTTACCTGCAAACAAAGTCACATGACAAGCACACAAAGAGGGTGCTCCAGACACAGCCAAACAAATACACTGCCTGGCCAAAAAAAAAAAAAAAAAAAGGCGCCAACTGGATTTAACTAAGCAAACAGGTGCAAGCCTCCTATTGGGTAGTTACTGCATAGGCGATTATCTTTCAGCTGGCAACAAGTTATTTAACTCCAGCTGATGCAGTGAGCAGCTTCTCATTTCTAAAAACAACCATGTGGAAAGACACATCCTGTGGTCATGGAAAAGATGTTAGTCTGTTTGAGAAGGGTCAAATCATTGGCATCAAGCAAAGAAAAGCTCTAAGGAGATTGAAGAAACTACTAAGATTGAGTTAAGAACTGTCAACACATTAATAAAAACTGGAGGGATAGTGGGGAACCATCATCTTCAAGGAAGAGATGTAGTCGAAAAAAAGTCTTGAATGACTGTGATTGGCGGTCACTTAAACATTTGGCCAAATCAAATGGAAGAAACACAATAGTAGAACTCAGGGGTACCGCTGTGTCGCCTTAAGAAAACCACTTTCAGTAAGGCTAACTGGAGAAAAAAGGCTTCAGGCTGCTAAGGAACACAAAGATTGGACTCTGGAGGACTGGAAGAAGGTCATGTGGCCTGATGAGTCCAGATTGACCCTGTTCCAGAGTGATGGGAGCATCAGAGTAAGGTGAAGTGATGCACCCATCATGCCTAGTGTCTACTGTACAAGCCTGTGGTGGCAGTGTTGTGATCTGGGACAAATCTTGTGCCATCTCAAAATTGTAATCAAAGCAATAGGCAGTTTCAATATTAGAGTGTGTTTTGTTTTGGTGGCGACTTTTTTGGGGGCCAGGTAGTGTACAAAGATAAACATAATACAAAATAAAAGGTGACCAGGGTCGTAACAAGGTTTATCGGAACAAATCATTTCAAACTGGTGCTTAGCAAAGCTCCATCCATCCATCCATCCATCCTCACATCCGATGTTTCATCCATCTATTTGTATCCAATCATCTAGCTGGAGCTGATCCAGGCTTAATGATAAATCAAAATAAAAACAAACCAGAGGAACTCCTGACATAAAAATACTCATGACCTTATTTTAGTGTCTATAACCAGACTGTTCACATATTTGGTCATTATCAGACAGTTTCTAAAATGGTTTCCAGTCAATATCACCGGTGTTCCCCAAGGCTGCATTCTGGTGTTCAGTTTTATTCATCATACAGACTTTTGACTACATGATATCCCTCAGCTCTGTGGGAGGCAGAAGTATCGCTGTTGTCAATAGACTATAATTCATTTTAGCTCGTCATTCCTGCTGAGTAGTACCACTCAGTATCTTAATCACTAAATCTGTTATATGAGACTCTATACAAAAAAATGAGCTTCAACTGGAGTAAAAAATAGATAAATCTTCAAGCATTATGTAAATCGATGAGAAGAGTCCAAACTGAGGCGGGTTCCTTTAATAGAGACAAAATCAATTAGAAGTCCTTGTTCTTTAGATTGATTAATTCCACTCAATAAAGGAAGGCAACAAGTCTTTTTAATGCTGTTTGGGTAATCTCTCATATAAATCTTGAGATATTTTCCAGTGGTTGAAGGTCAGGCTCCCTGAGTATTACGCTGATGTTGCTGCAGGGTGCCTTCAGGGCGATCTTTTATTCTGCATATACAGAACAATGTTTCTGCAATCCTGAGCTGCTATATATTACAACATGTGTGTATTGATATCCTGTTTGTAGAAATGATGATAATCTCCCTAAGATCATTTTGTGCATAATTTTTAATAAATAAACATGAACTCATTATAGGGTCTGTGCAATAATTAAACAAACGTGTAGACCTTAAATTTCAGAGAAAACAGCTCACATGGGCTGTATGTGGTTAACTGCTTTGGGGGAAATTGATGATAGATTTTACATATTGATTTGTTTCTTTTGTCATGTTTTAAAGATACACAAGTGTGTATTATTGATGATGCATAAATCATAAATATGTCAAAGACCTTGCGTCAGCTATGAACATTAATATTCAACCTTTGAATTCCAGATCAATAATCCAAATATATTCAAAATGATCTTTAAGTTGCTGCCAAGTTGTGATTGAAAAGGCTGTCAAAGACACAAATCACCACAGAAGCTCTGGTGTTCAGCTTTATTCATACATAATTTACAGCTAGAGGATTTAAATGAAGAAAGAGCCCAAATAAGATGAATCCCTGCCCATGTTTTATTGGATCTGAGCAGTGTTGAATAAGTCGGTCCTGTTGATTACTGCACTGGTTCTTAACTGGTGAAGTCTCACAACCCACTGCTGTGTGCTTGGTGAAAAATTGAATAAAATTTCAAGCATTCAATTTTATTTCAAAAAGTAAGTTTGCATTTTTGACACAGGACAAAACAAAACACTTTCAGGTGGATGTGTACAAGTACATTGATCTCCTCCTACAGACCAAAAATGCACTTGTTAGGCCAATTTGATGACTCCAAAACTTCCCTTTAGTGCTAGTGTGTCTGTGAATAGTTATTTGTCTCTGACAGTCAGCTCTGTGATTGGGTGGCAACCAGTCAAGGGTGTACCCCACATCTCACCTAACGGTGGCTCAGACGCCCTTGAACCCTGAATGGGATAAGTGTTAGATTATGGATGGATGGACAGCGAGGACATGGATACGTTTTATTCATTTCTTTTTCCTGTTGTAACAGTTTTGGTTTATTCCCTATTTCCCAAAAAGGAGATTAAAACCCAAAGTTGCTTAAAATGGCTTTCAAATAACAAAATACATGGGTGTGTGTCCTAAGGTTTCAATTTATCATAGACTTTTGCCACAGTTAATCTTTCCAGGCTTTTTCAACCCTTTAAAAACAGCTTTATGAACCTATTTTGGGTACCAACTCACCAGTTGAGAAGCAATGACTTGCTGGATACTTTCGGCATATTTAGAAAGGACAATCAGTCAAGTAAATGGTGCTAAAAGCATATCTAGAATTATTTTCAACACACAGTTTCTTCTGCAAGGTAACTCTTCTTCACATTCCCACTGGTGTTCCACAAGGCTCTACTCTGGGTCATTTTTTGTTTAGCATGAACAATATTATTCTTGTGGATTCAAATTGTCACAACTTATTGGTTAGATCTCTTTTCATTCTCTGTTTGAGGTCTTCAAGCATTTTAATTCTCTTTCATCAAATAGAAGCTCATTATTAATTTATAAAAATGACTGAGTTCTACTTAAGGTCACCAAGGAGAAACTAATCCAACTACAAATGAACAACAAAAGGAACCGAAGGTGAAATTTTCAATAATCTTGTCTTAGAGAGTGGATCTTTGAGGTAACTTAAGGTTGTTCAATTTTTGGTGGAGTAGTTTCTTCTTTATGACCTTAGACAGCACTGAACAGATGCTAAAGTACATGATTGTCAGATTTCAAACGGACCAAGCCTCACACTGCTGATTCTAAAATGTAGGGAAGTGAAGAAAACACTGAACCAATATTTTATGCAGTTTTGTTATCCAGTAGTGAATCAGTTAAGTCAGGAACATATCCAACAACCTTTACTGGCTATAAGCACGAGTTTTAAACACAATTCCCACTTAATTGGGATTTGTAATAACAGTCCATAATTCAGGCCCAATATTTTAGTATTTAAACAAACACATTCCCCATTTCAATTCAGAAGATTCACATACAGAGGCTTTTAAGTTTGAAGTCCTTCCATTTAATCCTGTACAGGTGCCAACTGTAGCTTTTTATCAACCCTGAACTACTTCATTAAAACATTAGTGTATCACAAATGAGACCATCACTGGCAGGATTGGATATCAGCCATATGGAGCCACTGCAAAATGGGTTCATGGGAAAACATACCGCTGACTCAAACAAAGATTTGGGCAGTGATTACACCAGCTCAGTGAGATGGAGGCACCCAATTTTCTCTGTTGGGGTTTCTTTTGTTTACGATAATTATACAGAGATATCACAGCTAATTTGACAATGATAGAGCGGTGTTTGGAAAGCAGTGTTTTGCATTTCTTGTGAAGTAACCACAGCTGAATGAGTGGATGAAACAAAAACTCCTTGAGCATTTTTTTGCATAACCTTTAGAATGTGCAGTTGTGGATCTGTGACAGATGACAGAGGTGTGTTAACATGTGTTAAACCAGAGTTACATACTACATTAACCATTAATCAATTAAACATGTTAAATAATAGATTTAAAAAGAGTAATATTAATTGGTTATCGGATATAAGTGTTCCATATAGCTATTGGTTTAAATATTAAATGCATAGCTGAAAAAACAACAACACACATATACAGTTGTGCCCAAAAGTTTACACCCCCCAGCAGAATTTCTGATTATTTGGCCTTTTCTCAGAAAATATGAATAGTAACACAAAAAACCTTTCTGTCACTTATGGTTAGTGGTTGGGTGAAGACATTTATTGAAAAAAAAAATAGTTTACTCTTTTTAAATCATAATGTCAACAGAAACCTCAAAAATGACCCTGTTCAAAAGTTTACACCCCCTGGCAGTTTTGGCCTGATAACATGCACAAAATTTGACACAAATGGGTTTGAATGTCTACTAAAGGTAACCATCCTCTCTGTGATCTATTAGCTTGTATTCACAGTGTGTTTAAAAGCTCAGTTTCTGAGCTCCTGACAGACACGCACATCTTTCACTACGATGAAATTTCAGGTTTCTGCATCATAGGTAAAGCAAAAGAATTGTCAAAAGATCTGCGAGAAAAGGTATTTCAACTGTATAAAACAGGAAAAGGAGTTAAAAAGATATCCAAGGAATTGAGGATGCCAAGAAGCACTGTTAAAACTCTAATTAAGAAGTGGAGAGAGAGGGATTCTGTTGAAACCAAACCACGGTCAGGCAGACCAACAAAAATTTCAGCTCCAACTGCAAGGAAAATGGTTCAAGATGCAAAGAAAAACCCTCAAAGAACTTCTGCTGGAATACAGGACTCTCTGAAAAAAATTGCGGTGGATGTTTCAAGATCCACAATAAGGAGACACTTGAAGAAACATGGGCTGCATGGTCGGGTCGCCAGAAGAAAGACATTTCTACGCGAATGCCACAAAATATCCCGCTTACAATACACCAAACAGCACAGACAAGCCTCAAAACTTCTGGAACAAAGATATTTGGAGTGATGAGACCAAAATTGAACTTTTTGGCCACAACCATAAACGTTACATTTGGAGAGGAGTCCACAAGGCCCATGATGAAAGGTACACCATTCCTACTGTGAAACACTGAGGTGGATCACTGATGTTTTAAGGATGCGTGAGCTACAAAGGCACAGGAAAATTGGTCAAAATTGATGGAAGGATGAATGCAGCATGTTATCAGAAAATACTGGTGGAAAATTTACACTCATCTGCCCAGAAGCTGCGCATGGGACGTTCTTGGACGTTCAAACATGACAATGATCCAAAACACAAGGCCAAATCAACCTGCCATTGGCTACAGCAGAATAAAGTGAAGGTTTTAAAGTGGCCATCTCAGTCTCCTGACCTCAATATCATTCAGCCACTCTTGGGAGATCTCAAACGTGCAGCTAATGCAAGACAACCAAAGAATTTACAGGAGCTGGAGGCTTTTTGAGAAGAGGAATGGGCAGTTTTACCATCCGAGAAAATGAAGACCCTCATCCAGCTGACCCCTCATACCACAAAAGACTTCAAGCTGTTATTGATGTTAAAGGGGGAAATACACGGTATTAAAAACTGCCAGGGGGTGTAAACTTTTGAACAGGGTAATTTTTTAAGTTTCTGTTGACATTCTGATTTAAAAAGAGTAAATTTATCTTTTTTTCAATAAATGTCTTCACCCAACCACTAACCATGAGTGACAGAAAGGTTTTTGTGTTATCATTCATATTTTCTGAGAAAAGGCCAAAAAATCAGAAATTCTGCTGGGGGGTGTAAACTTTTGGGCACAGCTGTATAAATGGAGACTACACATAGGGGGTGACCACATGTTTACTATATGGAGATAATCCAAACAGAAGCTGATGAAATATAGTCATACAAAAAGCAGCTGGTCTGCATTATAGGACGAAAAAAGACACACACTCATGCATGCACACACTCGCTTAGCACTCTGTCCATGCTAATCAGATGGTTCATTAACATAATAAAAGGGTGTGGTGTCAATTGGACTAATGTATGCTGGCTTATCCTCCGGCCACCTTGTCACCTTGCTGACAGAAGGCGTTCAGCAAGGTTGGGCCCCGTGTGTGTGAGTGTGTGTGTGTATGTGAATGTGTGTGCATGAGCATTAGAGAACAATAGAGGAGATTTAAAGGAATGTCAACGACAACCACATGTTAATTTTTGCAAACTAAATGATTATTCAATCTTTTCTTGTTGAAAAGACGGAGCAACAAAGGATGAATAAAAGAGTGAGAGCTGCGTTTGACTCCAGGCTGAGGTGTTTCTTCTCTCCTCAGCTCCTCTGACATTTCCTTTCCAGCTGCTGCGTTGCATGCAGTTGTTAGGACAGATGTGTGTTTAAGTGTTTGTGCGTGTGTGTCCTTGTGAGTTAGTATGCAGGTGTGTAGGCACAAGTTTTTCCTAGCACTTCCCTAAGGGTGAAAGCTGTTCAAACTGCCAGCTTGTATAGTCTGTAATCACAGCTCTCCACCGAGGTTACACACACAGAAACACAGATCAACACACACACACACAGCAGGAGATAGCTATACGACCCTATTGACACATACAGGCAAGAACACAGCAGCACAAAGCCAATATGTCCAACCTAAATATTCACACGCACACACATTAAATTGACTGAATTTGAGCCGTGGTGCTGACAAGCCCCCAAGAGTTGGCTGGTTTCTCAGAAAGCCTGTCAAGCTGTCTTTACCTGTGTTCTCAGCGGGCGCAGCACACAATAACACAACGTGACACACACAGTGAAGGAGGAGGAGGACACATGCACAGAAAACAAGCCCAGACAAAGAGACAAATTCTTAGAAAGTCAACAATATGTCAAAAACATAAAAAACACATCCTGTGCTGCTACACACTTCACTGCAAAGAGAGCTCGTGTTATTTACTGGTTTTAACACACAGATATTAACACACACTCTGACAACACACACATTTGAGCACACACTCCAATAACACACTGATATGTCAATGCAAAACACAAACACCACACTCAGTATTATTTTTTAAGAGTATCTAAGCTTTCAAAAACATCTTCACCCAATGAAAACACAGGCAAAAATTGCACAATTTAATGCTGTTATTAAATGGAAAAATGTTCCAGATGTGCAAAATACTTTATTCTCTTTTTTTGCAATGAACATTTATTTTAAGTGAGGACATCAGTGTTGTGCTTAAAATAAAAAAAGCCAAGGCCTAACTTTCAATCACAAGCCTTGGAATTAATTGTCAACTTAAAGGATAAGTTCGGTTTCTACAGCTTTCACATTGTTTATAGAATGAAGTAGAACAATATACTCACCCAGAAGGCTTTCCTGATCCAAACAGTGCTTCAGGAGATATTTAGATCCAAAATAGAGCAGCGGACATATGTATAATGGTAGCACATAGGGCATACAGCGCTGCTCCTAAAACTGCATTAATTGTCCAAAAACTCATTAGTTTCACCAATATTTCATCATGGTCCGCTCGTGCTACTCCTCCATTACAGTCCCGTGTCGCTCCACCCATGTTTTCGTGACTGTGCTGACCTCTGAACTGAAAACTTTCTTTACGGCTGCCGCGCATGCGCAGTACGGCTAATTGTTTCAGGGGCGACCGCCAGCTACTCAACAACTTTCTTCTTCCAGTTTTGTGCAAAATGGACGAATATCTATCAGATGAAGATATTGTGGATGAGAACTTTGAATATGATGGGTGTCCTTTCAGAGTTTACAGATGAGGAGCTCATCGAAAGGAGGATGCAGAGGCAAAGAGAAGAACAGCTGGCCAGAGAGCAGTCTTCAGTTCAGAGGTCAGCACAGTCACAAAAACATGGGTGGAGCAACCCCGGACTGTCGTGGAGGAGTAGCGCGAGCGGACCATGATGAAATATTGGTGAAACTAATGAGTTTTTGGACGATTAATGCAGTTTTAGGAGCGGCACTATACATGCCCCGTGTGCTACCATTATACGGATGTCCGCCGCTCGATTTTGGATGTAAATATCTCCCGAAGCACTGTTTGGATCAGGAAAGCCTTCTGGGTGAGTATATTGTTCTACTTCATTCTATAAACAATGTGAAAGCTGTAGAAACCAAACTTATCCTTTAAGTGTTTCATAAAACACAGAAAAAGAAGTAAAGTGCATAATTATTTCTTGATCAATATGCTTTTTATTTTTAACTGCATTTCTGAACAAAAAAGTTATGAGTTGAATTTTATGCTTGATTAATTCCTGACTTCTCAGAGGAGCCTGGTAGGTCCCAAATTTTGGAATAAAAAGGTGAATTCAGTCTAAAATTCCTCAATCCTGGTCAAAATAAATGTCCAACAACAATAACATTTTTAGTTTTAAACATGTTTGTTGGTTGTGAAAGAGTAATACTTTTTTCTAATTTTCTAATTTTTATGACAGATGTTGCAGAGTTATATATATAACTTTTTTTATTTATACATATATCTACTATTAATTGTGGAAATGCACACACATAAAAAGCAGATCTACCAAAATGGCTGCCAAGCTGCATGGTTATCAAACACAAAACAACATTGGCCAAAAAGATAGTTCAAATGTACTTTTTTTTAGGCACCCAGAGCACCTACTAACCCACAAAAGTTGAAATAAGCCAACAAGTCATTTGTGATCGCTCATGGTCAATCTACATTTGAGAACAACACCACCTCATACCTGTATTTTCCACTCACAGCCACTGAGGCCTTTACTGTAGCCTGACCCATGTCACCACCTTCCCTGGAAAATAAGGGATGGCGGACAACAATCTCATTATGCATTCAAAGAGACACACAGTGCTCCGTGAAAGACTATTTAGACTGTTTGGCTGATGGAGAGTCCAAAGCTTCCTCCAGTGATTGATGTGAAATTGTATTTTGACCAGGGCTCAGCACAAACATTTCATACCACTACAGGGGGCTGTTAAGCGGTGGAAAAGGGTTTGATATATTACCATTAAACATTACGTTCCTCTCAGAGAGCCTTCTGGGGAGATTGCATCATATATTACAATGCTATTGTTTCTTTACTTTTCTTTTCTTTTTACATTATGTTATAAAAGTGAGGCATTCAGATCTGCCGCATATGGTTAAGGGACATATTTGCAGAATGTTTTAGGCATACTGATGGGGATAGAGTTTTCAATCTGCATTCTCTGCTGATTTTGTCTTTATGTCTTAACATTCTCTGAGAGCTTAAGGATACAGACAGAATGCTACCACAGACAGTCTTCATGCGACACCACACTGTGATGGACCCATCCCCTGGCAGATGAGAAAGGCCTCCCTCTGCTGTGAGCTTTGGAAACATTCATTGTTCCTGCCTGCCACTTATCCGTGTTTGAACCTGTTTAATCTCTTTTCCCTCAAATTACAGAAAGTCATTTCTCAACTGGATGCACCAGCAGCTGAGGCAACAAGCCCAGGACACTCAGGCCCAGCCCAGCCAGATCAGATCAGTGCTGGCTGATACAACCACAGGACGCTCCATGGCTGCAGTAGGTTACAGTAGACTGTGGTGCCAAACAGACTTTTTCTGATTCTGCCATAAATGCTGCGTAGACTTGGTCAAACTATGACTGCCTTTTATAGCATTACTGCCTAGAACAATGGCTTAATTGACAGCTGCAGCCCAACACAGTGAAACTGTCTCAGCGTTAGTTAGTTAGTTAGTGTCCTGGACTCTTTCTACCAGACAATTGCCCAAGTCGCTCTGATCCGAGCCCCAAGCAAGTCTCGAGTCATTTGATCAGAGTCTCAAGCAAGTCCCAAGTTTTTTCTGTTGTGGGCAAGTTGAGTCACAGATTTAGTAAAGTCAAGTCGAGTCGAGTCACAGGTTATAACGGGTCGAGTCCCTCACCATTGTTCCCCAGTCCACCCAAAAAGCACTCAAATTTTTTTGAAGAGAGAAACCTGATCTTCCCACACATACAACACACATGTACACCCTCTAATGTTAGCTTTGCTAGCTTCATATTGACCACAAATTCAGGCTAACGTTCCTGCCATATTGACCTATGGCAATAAAAATTGAAAATCTGCTGCGCAAAAACCTTCTTGAAGGGGTGTGTCTGTATATTTTACACTATTCTGGCCATGTGGACACTTAGGCTGAATCCCAAACTGCTCCCTACACACTACCAAGTGTCACTCCAAAATCAAGTCACACTGTTAGCTATGGAGGGCACTTCCATTGAAGGGGGAGGGTATGTAAATATAACCAGCAGGAATGTGAGGCCCTCTTCACTTCACCGGAAAACGAAAGACCTCATCGCCATGGCAACAGAAAGACGCCCTGTGCATGACTGTTGGCTGTTACGCTGTGGCAAAGATTGTGACCCGCTAGGATAGGAGCTAAGTTATAGCCTACTTCAAATTATTTAAGTGATTCCACGTCTTTCAATCCGATTACCATCTGACAATTCCAATCAAAGAAATGAATAAATGCTGCCAGTTGTGCTCACATTTTATGGTGCCAGGGCTGCACAATCATATCAAACGTCAGCACAGAGAAACATTTGCTTGTTTCATTTAAATCTCTTAAAACCACACTTTTGGGATTTTCTGTCTGAGTGACAAAGGTGTGGGGAACAAATGGACACATACGGCACTTATACTTATGTTGTTTCCTCTCCCATTTAGACGTTGCACTTCCTGCAAAAGTCGTCGAAAGTGTGCATTGATGCAGACTCGCTGTTTAAGGGCTGAACGGTCCACGCCACCTCTGCACTACGTAGTTTGGAATGACCCTTAATATGGGGGACCCTCCGCGTGGATGCACAAACGGAGGGATAGTGGGTAGGGAGAGTGTGTAGGGGGCGGTTTGGGATGAAGCCTTAATGTGCTTTTGTGAGGGAAGAGCCATTTCACAGAGACACCCTCATCCAGACATTCAAAGAGTTGGTGGGTCCTCCATGTGGCTGGAAGTTGGCTGGTATTTGGCCGGAAAAGGAAAATTGAAGTGGCTGCATCTGTAAAATCCTACATCCATCAGGCACAAGGACAAATGACAAGCATGCATTGGGGTGGATTTAAGATAGCAGGTCAATGTCAGTTTGCCAGTTGTGAAGGAGAGGAGGACGTGTCACCCTCTAGTGGATTGTTTTATATATCTACTGCAAATATGAAGTAATTAAACATTTGCAAAGTAGCAGTTGGATTAGTCAGAATGGATGTATATTTTCATGCATAAAAGAGCCTAACACAGGCACGAGCACTTTGCTATTGTTGAAAATGACACACACAATCACACAATCATGCACACACGCTCACAAACAGATGGGGACCTCAGGCTTCACAGTGAGCGACTGCATTTCAAGCAGGTAAGGCTGCCAGTGGCCATCACATAAAGTGGAGGAAAGAAAACAGAGAACCAGAATAGAAAGCCTTCCCCCACCCCTCTCTCTGTGTTTCTCTTTCTTTTGTGCACATACATTGACACAAACACACACACAAACACACACAAACATCACATGGTCCTGGCTCTCCCCATTTTCTTTCAGGATAATGTTTTCCTCACAGAGATCACTTGGGGCGATACGATGCCTCAGGTTCATCACATCCCACATTCTCATCACATATACACATTTAGACACACACACGCACACACGAACAGAGGTTCACACAATCCTTTCAGCTACACAAACAAAACCATCTGTCATATTTACCCCTCGTGTCACTTTCAAACATGCTGATCCACTTCCCTGGTCATAAAACATTTGATTCAAGCTGAGATATTTCAGATCCACAGATTTTTCTGCAGCTACTTTTAGCATCTTGACATCAGTGAGACACAACACCCTTTAAATTTGTATGATTACAGTGAAACAAGTTTAGCACTGCTCCTGCCTGCCTACATCGCTGCTTTTCCAATTGTTTGTCTCATATTCTCTTATTCCTTTACCTCCCCCACCTCCTGTTGTGCCATCATATTGATTATTAAACATTCCCATCCATCAAAGCTTTCTATCCAGAGCTGCAGGCATCATAGGAAATGTAGTCCGCACAGAAAATTACCCAACAATTCAAAATTAGATCAGATTTGTTGCTAATGGATTTGTAGTTGAGAGCACACAAGGGCTCAGTTGCATTTTTCATTCTTTCTCTTATATCCCTGAGTTCTATTGCTCATATTTACCTCTGTGAATGAGGTTATGTTATTGTCAGCGTTTGTTTGTTTCTCTGTTAGCAACATAACTCAAAAAGTTATGGACAGATTTTAATGAAATTTCCAGGACATGCCCAAATTGGAACAAGGAACAAATGATTAGCTTTTGGGAGTGATCCAGATCACCGTTTGGATCGTGGAATTTTTTAAAGGATTTTTTAACATTGCGAGATAGGACCATTTTTGGCATTTGTGCATATTACTGCACCACAATAGTCAGGGCATTTGAAAAAAAAAAAGTGGACAAGTTTCCAGAACAAGAAAAATGTTGATATCCTTGGAGTTTTTGTCATAGTAAGGGGACAAATAAAGGCACATACTTGCAACAAATGCCAACATACAGCTAATGTGGAATCTGGAGTGTTCAATCGGATTTGTTGTATCTTCAAAAACTTTGGAGCTAGATCCAGAAGAAAAACGCCATGGCGAAAAATGTGATTTTCGTGAATAACTACTGAACTAAAACAGATATCATTATGAATCCAATTGCTAATGGTATGTTTTCACGGTCAAGAATCTAAATATTTAGATGGAATAAAGGTAGGACTAATATTTATGGTGAAAATCACAATAACAGTGAGGACTGTGGCGCGAGCAGAGGTCTGCGCTCTCCGAGTGATTTTCTAGTTTACATTTGCCATCATTCCTATTTCACATTTCCAAATAACATGAAGTAGAGACAGACAATACGAACACTTTGATTAGGTCATGGCATCTCAACATAATGACTGTGACAGAGCTCTGCGGAGTGAGTAAACATCACGCCAATGAGTTGCAAAGTAAATAAAGACCAGTAGAATTACCTGTTGGCCCCATCTACAGGATAAATTAATCCAGTTCTTAACGTGAGCCTGTCACAAATGTTTTCATTTGACCAAAACTTTATTTTAATCTGCTTAGTTGTCCTGCCCAAACAGTGTATGTCAACAACAACAAAAAAAAACACCTAATACCTTTTAAAGAGCTGATCACACTTTGTCTTAGAGTCAACTTTAATGACCGAGAGGGCCACATGAAACCATTTTTCCCAGCCTGAGGGCCACATTGTTACAAATTTTCAGAAACTCTCAATGAGGAAAAAAAATTATGGATAAACAACATATGAAAATATAAATTTGTCATAGAATTAGAATACCAATATTCATATATTACAACATAAATACAAGTTATTATGCATAATCAAATGAACTTGACATAGAATTCAAGCAAATTTAGCTTACATACATGGAATTAAAGCCAATGAAGCTTTTTCAAATCAATAAAATGATGTGTTATTCAAATTTTTAAAGCTCAAATATTATGCTGCTGCCACTTTTAAAATATAGTATTGATTAATACTTGATATAATGTTCAAAGGCTTAATAAAAGAGATTTAGACACACAATCAAAGCAAAGTAAGGTCGTCAACAATTTACATAAGCCAATAAAAATATCAGTCTGGATTATATAGAATTATTTCTATTGGATATTTGAGTTTTTTCATATTTACAACTGCTAGTTGGAAATGAATGGCGGGCCACATTTAGTGATGTGGAGGGCCGCACTTGGTCCCCGGGCCACCACTTGCCCACCCCTGTCTTAGAGGATAGAAAATATTAGACTAAGCAGATCAACCAAAGGGTAAAATGGCTTTATGACAAATAGTGACACCATGCTATGTATAAACACAAATCCTCCTAGATATTAAAACTGATAAATGATGAAAGAAAACAAACAAACAAACAAACAAATACAAATTCACAACTTAACATGGAGTGTGGGTGTGACTTCCTCTACTTCTGCAAGCACCTCTAGTGGACTTTCAAGGAACAGCAGTTTTTTCTGCCTCTGCATTTGCTTCATTTTTCAACGCTGGTTGCTGCTCCTTGGCTGCACAGCCTGTTTTCATCCTTTGTGCTAAACTAAGCTAATCTCTTGGCCGTGTTTTCTTATTATTTGCACAGCTGTTGTGTTTTCAAGTATTATCCAAATCTCTGCAAACACAAAAACAAGCTAATGCTTTTCAGTGTAGGGTTTCATTTTATGTTCCAAGTTTATGATTGTAGAACAAACCTATAATTCAATTTATGTTTTTGTCAATATACTCAGTTTTGACAAAAAACAAACGTATCACCTTTGACATGTTGTTGGTGAAGAAATGCTGACTTGAGACCTGACAGATTTACAGACAATGAGTATCAGTGAGGTTGTTTCTGTAAAGCAGAATATAACCCCTTTGACAGCCATTGCTGCTATTTTTTCTGAACGTATCTCCAAACATCCTTACTCACTGCCATGCCTTCTCCACATTTATATTCAGTAGGAGTCCTCTGTGTGGCAGATGGTCTGTGTGTTGTGTGTGCAGCATATGAACTGTTGATTGCAACATTTGCATAAATTATTTGACTTCTCGTTCTGCCTGGAAAAGTGTGTGTGTTTTTGTTTTTTTTGAAAGACACAATCTGCTGCTCTATAATTCTTCTTGGCAGTCGAAAATAACAAAGGAGGGAAAAACAACAACAACATCCATAATCAACACTGGCGTTCTTTGCTTTGAAAATAAGGATATAGATTGATTTAACGGCACAGAGTGCAGAGCTCAGTCAATGCTGGGCAGCAAGGCCAAGGCCGCACGACAAGAACAGAAGATGAAAACAAGAGTAGTGTGTGACTTTCTGCAAGCATCAGAAGTGAACCATGACTTCAGCAACTTAGCCTTTTGATTCCCCAGGCTGGAAAAACAAAAGTAAGCTAACAGTGAAATGTACAGTGCTTACAGTACTGAAAAAGGAAAGTTATATTGCCAAAGCAAGTTTGAGTCCAACTTTTTTGTGGGTCAGAATCAGTGGCGGCTGCTGGTCAGTCAAGGAGGGGAAGCTCATTTTTTTTCCGGCCTACATCATACATTTGTTTATTTATTTAAATGTAAATTCTATCCTACGTTCCTTTACAAGAAAATGATTCTGTGACCCTGTCGTCCCAACTAGGTGTCTTTTCCAGCGATTTTACCAGTGTTCTCCCAACGGCCAGCAGAGCTAGACTGCTTAAACGGCCTTGGCCCATTGTGTTGCGGGTGTAACACTTGAGCCGCTTTAAACAGGAGAAGCTCCTCTCCAGAACAACTGAATGTAAAACTTAGAAGATGCTCCGGTGGAGGGTTATACTTCAAGATCGCTGATTGGCTCATTTCACTGTCAAGCAAAAAGGGATTTGGCCTCAGACAGATCATCCAATCATCATGCAGAAGCCGAGCGTCCAGGCCAGCCCACTGCCTCATAGACCCCCAGAGACGCTGAGCGTCCGATGGGCAGGACAAAGCCCAGCGTTTATCCAATGGCCGTCCAGTTTCCACAGTGGAACAACCCACTCTATGCTTCCCCATCGAAGTCAGAAGACGCTCAGTGTCCGACTGTGTTAAAGCGCTGAGACGCTGCGGGAATGAGTGAGAAGGAAGTTGCCAGTTACCTGTGATAAGTAGCTGATTCAGAGCAAAAGATGAAGGTATTCTAGTGCATGTTTAGTCAATGAAATGTACACACAGCAGGACATATCACCACTTTTTTTGGGGACATTTTAGGGGAAGCTGAGCTTCCCTTGCAGTCTTAGAGCAATCGCCACTGGTCAGAATCTTTTAACAAGTTGTCTTTCTACTTCAATTTGCTTTGTGTCCAACTGTTCTTGTTTCTGTAGGCTCATACCCTCTATTATTTGTTAAAAAGGAGCATGTTTTTTAAAGGAATACCTTTATAATCATGACAGAAATCCTCATTGTTTTAAAAAACAGATACGCAGGATTTGAGAAAAACTTGAGAATTAAAGCACTTCATTGAGATAATGGGGCTTCTCTGCCAAATTAAATCTTTGCTTTGAAACGCACAAAGTGGTAGTGTGACCATCTTGTCTGTGATTTCCATATACAGTTTATCCTGAGTCTCTGTGCGTCCACTCGCCTTTGTTGTTTGAGAAAAGTTTTTCTTCTTCGTTCGTGAATTGCAGCAGCGCTGCCTCTCTGCAGACCTACACCGCCATCTACTGAACCGGCATGCATACTACAGCGGATTAACTTGTCTCAGAGCGTCGTCATCTTAACGCAGAAGAATTTTAAAACACAAAGGACAAATCTTTGCGTCTTTAAGCCAGGAGTGTCCATGTAAACACAGCCTCAGTGACCACAAGTCAGCTGTAGTGATGGGTCATCAGAAA
The DNA here is from genome assembly GCA_036419115.1 of Scarus forsteni. NCBI lineage: Eukaryota > Metazoa > Chordata > Actinopteri > Labriformes > Labridae > Scarus > Scarus forsteni. The sequence goes on from JAZDUH010000458.1 coordinate 23,550,598, forward strand.
AAGTGCTGGCTCCCAGGAGAGGACACATTGTAAGTTATTTGGATCTTAACCATTCTACACCAGCTAGCATTCACCCATGTATTTTATGATACATCCACACATACATGTGGATTTGAGCAACCTCAGCCAAAGAAAAAAAATAATCCTGCCGACATGCATAAAACTTGTTAAAACATCCCCGTCCACAAGAAAAAGCAAAATTACATAAAGCATTGTCAAACCATGTTTACTGCCTTGTACTGATGCCTGTGATATCCAACTTATTTTTTTTTTTTTCCTATTTCACACAAAAGCACTTCTTTATATTTATTTCTACCACAAGTTGGAGTGGTGTTATGGTTTAACTTGCAGCTATTGTTGTTAGCCGGTAAATTTTAGCAAATATTTCTTGTTAAAAACAAACAAAGAACCAGGGAAGGGACTGAAAACAGTTTCATTTGAGAATCGATAATAACTCCCTCAAAGATATTGTATCCTTTTTCCTTTTGCTTATCAATTCCTTACCAGTTCCTTCCACTTTTGTCTGCATGCTTTACAAATAAGGGTGTTGGGCTCCTATCTGAAGCAGTCAGCAGAGATGACAACAAAGAAGCAGATGTGGTGATCAGCAGATACTTTCTGCACTACTGCCTGTTGGTGAACATGCTGAAGATTTCATGAATGTGGCATGACACTAAATATCAGGAGTGATGTGCTTGACTTTGTCACTGAACCATGCAGGCCAAGTTTTTTCCACATAGAAAATAAAAATTAAGTGATAGTGAATTGGTGACAAACTGAACAGAAAAACGGAAGCATTAATGCAATCGTTATCAATGAAATTGTTTACATTTCCATCTTTCAGTTTTAGATATATATCTGATGATCAAATCTTGTTATTAAATAGTTTTGTGAGTACAGGAGTTCTGCAAAATATGCTCTTTAGTATACTAAAATACTGCTTAGAGGTGCTATGAGGAGAATCTATTTCTGGCAACATAAAGACTCTGCTACCCATGAGCATGCGCAGTGACTGTGGTAGAGACGTGACCCAAGCCAAAGCGTACATTTGTTGTAATGTTAATAAAAATGCAGCTCGGACCTTCCTCAGATCTCTGCATTGCTTTACAACTTCTTTTTTAAACAACTTACAGGATGCAAAGCGACGAGGTAACGTATCTCTTTCTAGTTACATAGCGGTAGTTTTTGAGGTGTGACAACAAGCAATTTTTGGAAAAACTTATCCTAGTTTTGTAGCCGGCTGTATATCGCTACTTACAGTTTACAGCTCTAGTTTTAATTGTCTTGTTCCTGAAGTTGAGTATCCAGGCCAGTCCAGCCCAGTCCGACCCGACCACGAAGCTAAGGAATAGCATAGATAACCAATTTAGATGCTATGAAACTCATCTTAAAGTGTGTATTTCGATAGACTTTTTTGTAATTACTTATAAACTCCTCATAGCATCTTCATATGTAAACAGAAGGCCAAAATGCACAGAACAAGCTGTGTTTTCAAAAATACCGACCCATGTGTGGACCTAGTCTTACATAAATGTGATCAGAAGTGAGGCTGCACCTCTGTGTGTTTGTGTGGGTTTCTATTAGGCTGTTATGAAACTGTTTTTCAAAGTAATGTGTGGCACTCAAAAGCTCACTACCTGATTTTTTTTTAAGTGTGAGCAGCCACAATACAGGGGAAGAAGTTGAGTGGGAGACGAGTGTTTGTGCGTGCAGGAATTGCCTGGCAGTATTAGCCGAGGAGGAGAGGTGGAGGTGGAGCAGGTGAAGGCCTCCAACATCAAACAGAGAGGATTTCTCTCTCTGTGGTCCTGCCTACTGAACAGCTAACTAAGGTTGAAATTCAAGGCTACATTCAGTTTAGCCGGCGAGTAGCGAGGCCCAGGGGTCCCGAGTGTTTATGCTCAAGCTTGTCCAAGCAGCCGAGCGCATTTCTAAGTGTGTGTGTGGGATTATAGCAGGTTGAGGTGAAAAGGCAAAGGCTGCATTTCTGAATTTTGCCAGGAGTTGAGGCTGCCAGAAGAGCCTGGTTGACGGTTTTCGAAGACAGAGAGCAAGAAGGTGATTAAGCTGGAAAGAAAAGGAGATAAAAGAGGCGAGAGAAAGGAGGTGAAGGGACAAGAAGAGAAGGTATTTGAAAGAAAAACAGGTCAGGAACTTAGAGAAGAAAGAAGGGAGCAGATGAAAGAAAAAGAGCTGAATTAGAGAGAGCAGAAGAGCGGAGTGGAGGAGATGAAGTGAATGGTAATTACAGCGTTAACACAGCCAAGGTTAGGTCTCCTGTTCCTCTCAGGCTGCCCATGCTAACTGCAAACACAGCCCCCGTCCTGTAAAGTGAATGAAAGCCTCCACCAAACAGTAAAAGTTTACGAGGTGCAGGGGCGTAAAGATACTCGATAAAAGCAGCAGCAGGAGCAGCGCCTGGATGGCTGCCCCACCAGGAGCATTTTCATCTGAGTCGTGTGTCGTAGATAAAAAGAATGAAGTGCTGTGACCGACGGCTGCGGGGGATGATGGATGCCTCCTCTCCTGAAGACTCATTTTCTAACTGATTTCTGTCAGCCTGGTCAGTCCTTCAGTGTCTCAGTTACTCCATACTCGTGGGTGTTTATCTTGTCTGGATGTCTCAAAGCTAAAAATCATATCAGTGTTTTATTTGACTTTTGTTCGGCTTTAAATCAGACTCAGCAGAGAGGTCAAATATAAGACAGGAGTATCAGAGGACATAAATGCATGGATGGACAAAGGGATTAACCTGACACACCAGATAGACAGTTCCATATATCTGCTATGGAAATATTTCACTAATCCATTTGGGAAAAAGTTGATCAAAAAGGCAGAACCTTCAAAAACAGCCACAGCTTGTGATTGGACAATTGTTCAGCTCGTCACACCCATCACAGACCAATTCATATCAAGCAACGCGGTTTTCTATGACGAAGCATACCTGCTAATGGCAAACAACAGCTAACGGATGTTAGCCGCTACATCTGACAATAGTTAGCTGTTAGCTTAAACTACCTTAGACTGTCGTCTTACGTTAAATTATACCACACAGATACATAATTTAACACTTATATGATTAAAACAGGAGTTCCAATCAAGAGGCCACAGTTAGTGGTCAGATCGTGGAGTATGTCAACACATACAAATATCTTGGCACTATAATCAACAACAAACTGAACTTTGAGGAAAAATGTGAAACTGTGTGTAAAAAAGGACACCAGCGCCTGTTTTGTTTGAGAAAACTGTCCACTTTTAACATCGACAGGACCATGTTGACCTTGTTTTATTGTGCTTTTGTCAAATCAGTTTTATCTTTCTGTCTTGTTTCATCGTTTGGTAATGTGTCCTTACAAAACCAAAACCGTTTAAACCAAATTGTGAAATTGTCTAGCAAGCTGATTGGAGAGTCTCATCTTTACCCAGAATCCCTGTAGGCTACACTAAACAGCTACAGAGGAAAGCTAACTCTTTTGTAAGAGATGACTGCTGCCCTCTTTATGGTGAGTTTCAACTGCTCCCTTCAGGTCGGAGGTTCATGATACTTGAAAACAGCTTTGTACCAGCGACCATCCATGCTATTAACAAATGAGAGAAACTGCAACAGTACCAAACTAATTTATTTTTGCCTTGTACTGTTTCTTTCATCTCGTTTTTATGAATGGCCCTTTTTTTTTTTTTTTTTTTTAGCTTGGTTTGACATATTTTAGACCTTTTTAACTACTGATTTTTTAAACTTATCTTGCTTTTTATCTAAGGGCTGTTCTCTTTAATCTTTTAGCCTGAGCACTGTCGTCACTTTGTGTTGTTTTGTGTGTCTACAATACGAGAGAACTCTCTCACTGTAGCCTGAATTTACCCAAGGGTACAATAAATATTCTGAATCTGAATCTGAACCTCGTCAAAGACAAACCCTACCAAGTTTTCCCAGTAAACTTCTGGAGAGAACATATTTTGCCAAGTATCACTGAGTAACCATGACGACCACAGACTAACTGGTATGTCCGTGGAGGACTTCCTCGTTCTTTCTCAGTTTCCCAGTGGTGCTCTCCGGTCAGGAGAAGAGCAAAAACATGATTTCCTGTAAGACAAGCTTCAAGCTTCTTTGCTCCTCTTTTAAAGAAAAAATTGAGTCTATTTCTTATTTAAATAAACACAGATATTAAGACTGCTTCATTAGCCGCCATTGTTTTCCAACATACAGTCACTACCTGTTGTCGTCATGTTCACAGCTCCCGCCTCTCCTCCCTGATTGGGCCGTTAAGCATTTAGTCAAGTGAAGTCGTTGGATGATGGAAGTTGGCAAGACAGATACGCAGGATTTGAGAATAAGGCAGGCCTGTTTGCTCTGCAAGGCTACAAAGGGATGGAGGGTATAGATAAGTCAACTCAAACGATTCAAGGACAAAAGGATGGATGATTAGATTTGAAAATTGATGAATAAACTGATAAATAAATAATGAACCAATAAATGGATGAAAAAAACAAAAGACAAAATGATTAGAATGAAAATAAAAATAAAAAGATTGGGAATATTTGATGAATAAAGATATAAGAGATTGAAGGAGAGATGGATGAAAAGATGGCTGCACATACAGATTGATTACATACTGAGAGATGATAAATCGATGCATTGATGGATGGAAGGAAACACGTTTGACTGAATGGCACTATAGATAGACATACAAATAAACAGGTGAACAAAAGGATGTATTGATGGAAAAAAGGATGGATGAAAGATGGATAACTGAATAAATCGTTCATGAAAATAGATAGATAGATAGATAGATAGATAGATAGATAGATAGATAGATAGATAGATAGATAGATAGATAGATAGATAGATAGATAGATAGATAGATAGATAGATAGATAGATAGATAGATAGATAGATAGACAAAATAAAATTGATACAATTGGATGGGTGATTGATTTGATAGATCCAAATTAAAATACTGTGATATTGTTAAAAAGAAGTAAACAAAACTATAGATGGATGGATAGATAAGATGGATGCATTATCAGTTAACTCATGGATGGACTTAGGCAAAGACGGATAGATGGATGAGGCTGATAGATTTGATCACACTGAACCTAAATGAAATCTTTCGGTTATCTTTAGGCACTCCTTGGTCAAAGGAAGAAGGTTTCCTTCATCTATTCACTTCATCACAAAAGAAATGTCTTGAAATGGTTTGATTGTTGAGTCCTGAGACTGTGGCTTTTTGTTTCTGCTTTCTATCCTTTAGTCCTCGTTCAGTTTCAGACTGACATCATTACTACAGAGAGCAAACTGAGCGTGTCTGTGGCTGAAAGATGTGACTCTCAGCTGCACAGGATTGTTTCCTCTCCATGTTAGCTCAGTGGGTTCCATGTATGCTCATCAGCAGGGAGCCAATAAATGAATGATGATGCTGGAGATACCCAGACAGCAGCCAGATTTATGTCCAAACAACAGAGAGAGAATGGACATGTGTGCAGGGAAGTGTTGACTGAGTTTGCTGAGTTTGAGATTAGATTTCCATGTTGCTGAAAATAGGAAAACTGGAGCATGGGGGTATTTCATGTTCCTGTTTATCTGGATACACATTTAAATTTAATTATGACTTCAGACTATTAATGAACAATTGTAAACAATATGCCTTAAACCTCATTATGTTATTGAGAAGTTCCCATTGTAAGCTTGACCATGAAGATATAATGGCTCCTTTTGCAAACTTGGTTGTTGACGTTGTCTTTTTAAAATGAGCTTTGTGCTGCACTGTAGTTTGATGGGACTATCTGTTTGTTTGACCCCACAGAGACATAAGTGAAGGATTGGGCAACCAAAGAGCAAATCTAAAGTAAAGGTTTTATTGTTCTAAGATGTCCAAATGTCTGTGCCCCCCTTCTTTTTGAAACCCCTTTCATTCAAATTACAAAGAAAAAAAATCACAGTTTTTAATTAGATACTATTTTTTCCTTCTTAGAATATGACATTTTGCAAACCTAAAATGGAATGATTATTTTACCTGTTTGGAAAACGGGATCACATAAACATTACATAAACTTGAGCATCATTGTAAAAGTGATTTCACAACAAAAAACAACAGCTTTCCTTTTCTGTACTAGTTTCAGTGATAAATGTTTAACTGTTACATTTTTAACCCTATGAAGCCAATTGTATCATATTTGATACTTTTATAATACCTCTTTCTACTCAATATGATCAACAAATTACAAAAAAAACATCTGAATACAATCAGATAAATGATAAAAATGTCCTCAAATGGATTATCAGTTGCCAAAAACACCTAATGTATCAAAAGAGATACGAAAAACGTTGAATTTTATGGACATTTAGATTTTCATGGATTTTAGCAGAAAGTGAAACAAACATTTCAGCTTCAAAAAATTAGAATTTTCTGGCTATAATCTATGGTTTTGGGCCTTAAAGTGTTAATATAGATGGTTCATGTTCACAATGCAGTATTGTATATTGGTAAAGGTAAAAACCAAGGCAGGGTTTCCTTACAACATTTTGTAATAGCCTGCTTTTCCTGCTGCCTATGTAAACAAATGCCTTGCTCACTGGTTGCACCCTGCTGTATGGAACTCCTGTAAGCAGCCAAACTACCAACAAATTTGGTTGCTTTAATTTGAAACATTGAGGAGGTCAAATAACTTTTGGATGTTTTAATGGGTCATCAAATCAAGTTTTGGAAAAAACATTGGATATAAAAGTTACTGGAGGGTTCTGTTTCTGTTACCTGAGCAAGTTTTTGAACCTGTGAGTTTCATTAAGTCCTTTGGATTGAATGTTATTTTTTTCACATTTCCACATTTTGCTTATTGATGTGTTTATTGCATTCTTATTGTAGATTAGTAGCTCCATGGTTTTATTGTCTCTCTCCGATGTGATCTCAGCTGTCTTGTTTGACTGCTGTTTGCATATACGTCCAAATGAACTGAGGCAAAGGTGAACACCTTCATTTTTTAAGCACTTCTTCAGACTATCTCAGTGTACATCAAATTGAGTTTTGACGGTTTGTGGTCTTTGAATTTTTTTTTTTTAGTTTTTCTGTGTCATATAGGACAGTGAATATGAGGTATGGCTATGACATAATGAGACTTCACTTGTGAGGATAAATCTACGTGGTTCATAATCACAGCAAGTGTTGACACACGGCTGCTGTAAGTGTACAATAACACGAATCATCAAAACTTAAAACTGTTCACTAAAATTGCAGTGGTTAGTAATCAGGTATATTATGTACAGTACAGGCCAAAAGTTTGGACACATTTTCTCATTCAATGAGTTTTCTTTGTGTCCATCACTAGTTACATTGTAGATTCTCATTGAAGGTATCAAAACTATGAATGGACATGCATGGAATTATGTACTTAACAAAAAGTGTCTTATATTCTAGGTTTTTCTAAGTAGTCATCCTTTACTCTGATTACTGCTTTGCAGACTTTTGTCATTCTCTTTATGAGCTTCAAGAGAAAGTCACCTGAAACGGTTTTCTCTTCTCAGGTGTGCCTTTCCAGGGTTAATGAATGGAAATTCTTGCCTTATTAATGGGGTTGGGACCATCATTTGTGTTGTTCAGAAGTCAGGCTGATGCACAACCAACAGTCCTATTAGACACTTTTAAAATTAATATTATGGCAAGAACCAGTCAGCTAAGTTAAGAGAAACAAGTGGCCATCATTACTTCAGTGAGAATCTACAATGAATTAGTGATAAAAATAAAGAAAACGCATTGAATGAGAAGGTGTGTCCAAACTTTTGGCCTGTACTGTATGCTTTATCTGGCTGGGATTCAAACCAAGCCTGAGGCTGTCTTTATCTTTAAATATTTTTTCTCAAATCTTAGAATTACAGACCAAAAACTCAAAACAATTGCTTTTTTTTTCCAATGTAAAATGATGCCTTCAGTTCAATGCTTGCTTCTGTTAAAGTGCATGTGTATTTGCTACGGAGTTGAATATTATTACTATTAAGAATAAAATGAAGGCAGGGGATGTCCAAAATAATGAACATCCTGGGTGCACATCAGAAACTACTGAACACATCTAACAAGTTATAAGTAATAACCAATGAAAAATGATAGCAGAAACAGTTTGTTAAGAGACAGAACTGCATTATGTAAGAATAGCTGTACGTTATAAAAGTGTGTGCTTAAGTTGCACAAAACACTTACTACAACTTAAGTTTTTATTTTTGATCAGGAGTCAGAAGGTTGGAGAAAACTTTCTGAAGCCTTGGTAAATACATGTTAACTTCAATCAGTAGGCAGCAGTGATCTAATGATGTCACTTATGCGCCGCAGGTGTGCATGAATACACAATATATAATGTATGACACTCAGTGTGAATGTGAGCCACGTCATTACATCCTTCATACCTTCTATATTAAAATTAGAATTACATTAACAGTTTGTTTCTGCAAGCAGCATGAATGATAAATCACTCCACTTTAAGAGTAAATATCATGGACGGTGAAACGGTAAATTTAGACCTGAGCTGTATTTACAGAGCGCAGGTCCCTGCTGGATGATGGACGGTTTGTGCTCACACTGGATTGTCCAGATTCTCAGGAACAAGCGCAGGCCGACCAGTGCCCAGGTCCCTGGCGTGCAACCTCGAGTTAAAGGCTGAAGTTGTCGGATGTTTTTAAGGTTCTTCTTGCTGACCTCTTTTTAAACTTCTCCCTCCCCCTGACATTTTGCCGACCCATTTTGAACTCTTTTTCTCTGGAAAACCAGACAGATCTCTGCACTCTGAGGATCCCTGGTGTGCTCAGAAGATCTAGCTCGTCTCTGTGCTCCCCACCTTCATCCCTCCATCTGTCTCCTCTTCCTCATCCTGCTCCCTGACAGTCACTCTGTGCACCATCTGCCTCACACACTGCATGTATGCATGTTTGTGTCACTCTCGCTTATTATTTATACACGTTTTTTGCATGTAACATACATTAAGAGCATGAAGAGGCTGTGTGTGAGCGCCTGTGGGCTCGTATAGGAGCACGGATGAAGTGTGTGTTGTCCTCATTCTGTCATATTCTCTCTCCCTCTCTCACACACTCATCATTTTTAATGCACAGTCAAACAAACAAACAAGGACCTCACTGGGCCTCATGCTAATGTGAACAACAACAGACTGACGTATATACACAATCAATGAACACACAAATGTTGCTGATTTTATTGTTGTCCTAAAGCTCCATGAGGACTATTCACCTCTCTTTGTTGTCACACACTCACATCATGATAGCTGCGCAATTTTAGAGTCAAATGTAACAGTACATCAGCTTCGCAGTAAAGGGGGAAGGGAGAGAGGAGAGAAAGGGGATTTACAAAGCGCTCCATAACTTTCTCGTTATTTCTCAAGCAGCTTCGGGTGAATGGATTATTCATGTAAGGGCACAGAGGGAGAACAGCAGGGAGAGGGAAAAGGAGAGAAAGAGGGGAAGAATAAAAAAGAAAGAAAGACGATAGCTGAGAAGAGCAGGAAAGATGATTCAAAGTAATACAATACAGAAGACATAACAAATAAAGAACTGGAAATTGAGCGAAGTGTAAATCAGAAGGAGAGATAGAAGTGTACTTTCAAACCTGGCAAGACTTTTGAAAAAACATGTCTGAAATGTGACTGGACAATCACTTTGTCAATCACATTCAAGCCGGGCAAATCAGAGGATGTAGCAGGTGGTTGTTGCTGCCAAGTAAAGTTTACAATATGTGCAGTGTAAAGTTGGTACATGGAATTCATGTCTAAACATGTCAGGAGAGGTATGAAAGTATCTTTTCCATTAACAAATGTATCTTTATTGATCTTTATTCTTTATTGATGAAGAAATTCGGCATAACGGTGGCGCAGTAGTTAGTGTGTTATAATTTTGCAGTCTGTCTGAACCATGTACAGCAATATATAGCATTAGTATCTGACACACGATTTTTTGAATGGAGAGAGAGCTGAGCAGTGACACTGTGGCACATGTTCAAGCTCATGCCTATACCTCACACTAGTGTTGTGTTGTACAAGACCGGTCTCGGTCTCGAGACCATTATTTGAAGGTCTTGGTCTTGTCTTGGACTCAAGAAAATTTTTACTCTGTCTTGTCTTGGTCTCGGACTGGCTGGACTTCGGATTTTCTATCAAGACCGATCAAGACCAGCACTGATCTTTCTTCTCTTCAACTTCATTAATATAAATAAGGAGGAACACTTGGTGAAACAACAAAAAGCTTCAGTTCATGTGTGATTTTCCCTGTGATGACTTCAACCTACCTGTTGTTGTGACTAAGTGACACCCCCCTTAACTGTTCAACCCTGTCATGTTTTGTTAAATTGATTTTGATGGTCTTGTGCTCAACTCAGTCTCGACTTCCAAAAGTCTTGGTCTTGTCTTGGTCTCGGTGCATTCTGGTCTCAGGCAAGTCTTGGTCTTGGATAGAGTGGTCTTGAGCACAACACTACCTCACACAATCCCACATCACAAAACCCTGAACTCTTCCTTTAAGCAAGCAAGAAAGGAAGACATTTTTAAAAATGAAATAAAAATTGAGTTATAAGACAAAGAGCAACCAAAAAGACAATAATGAAACAAAATGAGAGCAGGAGAAATGATCAGGTCTGCGGCCAAACTTTTTAAAAGTCTTCACCACTTTGAGAGCACATAGATGAGAAAAAGATTAAAAAGTTAAAACTCAGTCGAGTTTAAAATCATTTCAGCTCTGATGATTTTTCAGCTTCAGCTCCCAGTCAATCAGACAGACTCAAACACACACACCTGAATAAACATGATCTGCTTTACATCATACAGATCTGTCAGACACCCACACACCATAACCCATACACACTCTTTACAGCTGTTCAACATGACGCAGCTTTGACGCCTGAACACACACACACGCACAGACACACATCTGACCTGAATTAGCTCGGTAACACTCTGTATCTGGATCCAGCAGACTGGATGGAGCTGTGCTTTGAGTGTTTGTGGTTAGAGTGTGTATACACCCACTGATGAATGCTACAACACTGATAAGCTGCACACACAGACTACTGTATAACTCAACAAGAAACACTGTTCAGGACACCATATACACACTTACAGGCAAGTCAACACACAAACAAACACACACAGTTTCATGGAGGGTTCAGCATCGAAGCGAGAATACAAACCACCGACATGAACGTAAAATAGCATAAATAACATCCCTTCACGCCACGCAAGTCTTAAAAATCCCTTTATCAGGCCTGTGATGTTAGCAAGTTTCTGGAACGCACACAGATACACACATCAACACACGCAGTACAGATGGAGTAAACAAGGAAGGGCAGTAACAGTGAGGGTCTCAGTGTCACTGTGAGTATGAGGCCCCGGCAGACTGCCAATGACCTAAAGATACGACTGGAGAGGGACGTGATGCAGAGAGACAGATATACACACACATACAATAACACACACACACTCACAGCAGTAAAACACACACCAGCATGTTAATACAAATATGAACAGAAGTTTAAATGCACAGCAAAGTTGAACAAAAAGAAAAAACACAGCAAGGGTGCAGATTTAGAGACAGTTCAGTAAGGCTGAGTGTAAACAACATGTGAAACACACGCCAACGCCAGCCAACCAAAGTTATAAACCAGAAGTCTACAACCGCTCTGCAACATCCAAGATATGCTCCCAAATACCTCGTAAATATCCCACAATAGAGTGGTGCGGGAAGGAGTCCAAACACCCAGAAGTGAGTTAGCATTTCAGCACCTCTGGTTCCCAAGGCCAAAAGTCATAAACTTGCACAGCATCTGGACTTTCCTGATTCACTGTCTACAATCAGGCTGATCCATCTTGCCAAACTCCAATCTACAACGACTGTGCACAGCCTGAAATCCTGTCAGCATCAAAGCAGGAAGAGGCAGGAGCTACAAGCAGGCAACAGTTTGTAGATGCTAATATCTTAAGAGGCTACTTCAGATCTGAAATACATATCTTTATCGTATGGAAAACCGGTAACGATAGATAGATGAACCTTTCAATGTCCCAGAAAAAGGAAATTTGTTTCCACAGCCTTCCATATCATGTTGCCAAAGCACACCATCACACAGAATACAAACAGAACAATGGACAATCACAAACAAATACAGAGCAAGACAGCACTTAACATTGTCATTGTCTGGCAAGTAGGTTAAGTCATGGAGGTAGATTGTTCAGTATAGCCAGAGCAGATGGAACAAAACTCCTCTTAAAACGGGCCCTTCTGTATTTAAGAGTCCTATACCTGCACCCAGAGGGAAGGAGCTGGAAGAAGTGATGGAGAGGATGATCAGTGTCCGAGACTATTGACTTGGCAAGCCGGGCTATTGCTCTGTCGTTGAGTTCTGAGATATTAGGTATGTGAGCAAACGGATGATTTTGGATGCTGTGTGGGTTATTTTGAGGAGTTTATTTCTACTAGAGACTGACAGCATGGTGTAAAAACAGGATGAACAATACAACAGAATGGATTGAATGATACCCTTGTACAACAGCAGCAGAAGATGTGGAGCGACATGGAGAGAACTGAGTGTCCGGAGAACATGAAGCCTTTGTTGTGAGCGTTCGTGAATGTCCATGACATGGTGTTCAAAGGTGAAGTTATTGTCCAAAGTGATTCCAAGATATTTAAATGAGTCTACCTGTTCTATTGTGTTATTGTTGATGGAAATATAAAAGCATGCCTCGATAGAAATGACATTTTGCCTCACTCCTGACATGTATTGTCAAGAGTCTGTTTTAAGTGACTCATGTTTCTTACTTCTGCATTAGCACCTACTGTAGCATCTTTCTGGCACATAATGAATGTGATTAACAGAACGATCATCCAATCACCTGCTAAATATGCTGTTAAAAGGTTCTGATCATTCTTAAACACTTTCCACGAACTGTTGCTCATATGGAATAGTAAATTATATTCTGTGTAGTATATACTGAGCAGTCTATCTGGTGTGTCAGGTAAGTCACTTACCTGGAACATGGTCCATGATGGACCTATGCATTCAAGATTTTCCTTTTGAAACATAAAATGCATCTGACTGCCTACTTGCGGTGCTTACTAAAACCTACACACAAGGCACAAGAATCACAAGGGAACCGATTATATACACATGATTCCCATCAGTCACTGGGAACAGCTTGATCTGGTCATTTGATCGAGAGGAAAATCTCAAAGTCAATTTCTGACAAAAAAAATGCAGCTATTGAGACTGCTTCAGAAGCCGCCATTGTTTTCAAACATGCAGTCACTTCCTGTTATTGTCATGTTTGCAGCTCCCGCCTCTCTTCCCTGATTGGGTCGTTGAGCATTTAGCCGAGTAAAGTCATTGGCAGGTCCATCTGCTCTGCAAGGCAACTGAAATATCACCCAGACATTCGCTGTGTCCAAAATGGCATTCTAACGTACTACTCATACTAAGTGTGACATCAAAATGAGTATGTAGTGCGTTCACATTGGATAGTATGAAAAGATTGAGTGTGCGAGAAATACTCGGATGTATACTATATCGGAAAAAATTTTAAGTATGCGAGGTGGGCATACTAATCACACTCAAACGCCCCATAATGCATTGCGCCATGCATTATGACCGACCGGCATTCACCTCAAAATCAGCCACTAGCAAACTTCACGTTTTCGGCCTCAAAATGAAAGCCATCAGACAAAACACTGGAAAAAAGGACTCAAATAAAACAGCGTCAGGTCGTAACAATATAATCATCATAATATCATAAATGTTAAAACGTCTTGAAATGGCATTCAGCTAAACATCAGCCACGAGCAAACTTCCCGTTTTCAAAATAAACGCATCTTTTATTATCTCCTTTTAGTTCTTTAACGCTTTTGTAAATTTGGCTTTTGTTTTGGAGGCGACCGGAAGTTTCTTCGATAGCATAATGGCGCGCATAACGGAATGTCCGGAATGCCGAAATGAAATTTGTATCCGTGCGTTTTATGGCTCAAATGACCACATTTTGGTATTCTACGTGGTGACTTTCTTCCCTAAAATGCTCTCTTAACTTTCAAATGTGGCGAATCAACAGAGATATTTGATAGCCTGGTGTGCTTCTGATTTTTGTCGTCTGAGGTTTGAAATGCATCATGGGAAACTTAGCAGTATACTACAGTGTGAACGGTTGGCATTCTAATCATACTAATAGTATGTAGTATACAGTATATACACATTGGGTATGTAGCATGTAGTACGTTAGTATGCCATTTCGGACACAGCCATTATCTGAGGGAACCAGTGCTATGCTAACTTTTGGGTTAGCCTACAAAAACACATCTGTCCTGCACTCCAGCACTCTTTTTGACAGTAACAGCCATCACTGAATGAATACATACTGCATAATGTCTACTTAGGTTTTGGGAGGTGCAAAACTGCATTTGTTAAGATTTGTCATGACTTCACACCAACGCATGGTTCATACTTTGCTCTTCCATTTTAAAACTGCACTGTTTTTTTTTTTTAAATCATGTATTTTGCGAAAAGTTCCACAAACCAAACCAATCCAACATGGTACCAAAGGAACAAGAAACACAAGAAGGACTAAGGTTAAAGTAAATTTGTACGCATGACATACCTGGATTGAAGTTGGATTATGATCAGCAGGGTAGGAAGGGCATTCCAGGGAGGAGAGTGGAGTGTGCAGGAGAGAAAGGAAAGAGAGAGAAATCAGTTAGCATTTCACAGAATTTAATGCTCAAATATTCAAATGTGTGAGTTGGAAAGTCTGAGTTTGCTCATTTGACTTTGAATAAACTGTGAATGTCCAGTTGTGGGCAAGTTGGTGTTAAAGTTATAGCATTACAAACATATTCATACAACAATACTTAAAAAACACTATTTTCCAAAATAGTGCTGCAGCAGTAAGTGGATGGCCAGCAGAGATGGAGAAAGAAGAGGGTCTTATGTATGGCAAAATCAGCTTCACAGCTCTGCAGGATGACTCGCTCAACAGGATCGTTTTCTGCGTTCACTGTGATGAGAGCAAGTTGAGTCTCACGGTCTGATAACGGGCAGAGCAGAGAACACTCCTCGTGGAGAGTCGGATACCTCGTCTCCAATAAAAGTCTCATTTCAGTTAAAGAGCCCATGTTGTGCCCTTCAGTGTGTTTTCAAATGAGTCCTCCGTGTAACAGAGCAGTTCTGGGAGCAAGACAAGAAGTCTGCAGCATCAGGACTTCTTCTTCTCTCAATGTTAATGTAACCAAAGTCATAGACATGTGTATATCTAAATTTAATGAGGATATATAGATACTTACAGAGTTTTATAAAAATAAGTCGAAAATAACAGAGATTAGGAAATTTTTAATTGCTCTTGTTTGACTGCAAGACTGCATTGACAGAGATAGGGGGCTACATGTGGTATGTGGGCTGCCAGTTGCCCATCCCTGGTATACACTAATCCAATTAATACACTATCACACACCACTGACTCAGCAATGACAGCAATTAGGGTAAAGTGTCTTGCTCAGGACACATCAATATGTGCCTGTAGGAGTCAGGATTGGACCCTCAACCTCTGAGGCTGAGAGAGGACCAGCTCTACCACCGTCCACAGCCACCCAACTATGAGACTTAGGGTGATTACTAATTCTACCCCTTAGCCCTTCCCTTTCATCTTGCTCTTTCGTATAACCCCTTCTCTTTGGTCCACTGTTTTGAGGGCCAAGGGGAAGGGGTGAAAACACACACCTGAGAAACGAGACATCACTCGATTCCCGCCATGTCATCACCCAGAGCTGCTTGCTGGCTGTGACGTAGGCAGATGCGACAATAACCATAGCCACAGCTGTGACAGCCAGGTTGTTATAACGAGAAATTTTAAAAAGCAACCAGCATCTAAAAACATGATTAATATTTACTTGATTTACTTGAAGAGGTAATTGCTTATAATTGAACACTTCCTTTGGTCTGCGCTCTGCTTCGTGTCGGCGGGCACGGCGTATTAAGGGAAATTTCTTTTACCCCTTGGTTTCAAGTGAGGTTCCGGTCTGTCTTCTTGCCAATGGCTGTGTAGCCCTTGGTACAGCGTCCATTTTAGAACATCCTTAGTCTCAGGAAAACCTGTCATTTCTCAGACCAAACAGCCTCAGAAAAACCTCCATCAGATAGCACGGCCTCAGGCTTCAAAATAGAAGTCACCAGACAAAACAGCGTCAAATTAAACTGCCTCAACCAAAATGACGTTGGATAAAACAGCCTCAAAATGAAAGCCATCAGACAAAACACTGGAAAAAAGGACTCAAATAAAACAGCATCAGGTTGTAACAATATAATAATCATCATAATATCATAAATGTTAAATCGTTTTGAGACGGCATTCAGATAAAAATCAGCCACTAGCAAACTTCCCGTTTTCAAAACAAAAGCATATTTTTTTATCTCCTTTTAGTTCTTTAACCCTTTTGTAAATTGGGCTCTTGTTTTGGAGCCGACCGGAAGTTTCTTCGATGGCATAATGGCGCTCAGAACGGAATGTCTGAAATGTCGAAATGAAATTTGTCTCCGTGCTTTTTATGGCTCAAATGACCACATTTTGGTATTCTATGTGGTGACTTTCTCGCCTAAAATGCTCTCTGAACTTTCAAATGTGACAAATCAACAGAGATATTTGAAAGCCTGTATTTGAAAGTTTGAAATGCATCATGGGAAACTTAGTGGTATACTACAGTGTGAACGGTTGGCATTGTAATCACACTTATAGTATGTAGTATACAGTATATACACATGAGTATGCAGTATATAGTACGTTAGTATGCCATTTCATACACAGCCTACATTTATAATGTCTATAGTACCGACTTTTGATGACGTCACTGCACTTCCGGTCTGTTAAAAATTATGTATGTTACGACCTGACGCTGTTTTATTTGAGTCTGTTTTTCCAGTGTTGTTTTGTCTGATGGCTTTCATTTTGAGGCCTGAGGCCATATTATCTGATGGTTTTTTCTGAGGCTGTATTATCTGACGGAAGTTTTCCTTAGGCTGTTTGGTCTGAGAAATGACAGAGGTTTTCCTGAGACTGAGGATGTCCTAAAATGTACACCGTACCTTGGTATTTGCCTTACCCCTATGGAGAATTGGGACACCACTTCCCTTGACGTGAATGTGCAAAAACAAGGGATTGGGTATGGTATGGTAAGGGTAAAGGGGTACCATTGGAATGGGCCCTTGACTTGGTTTTCCAATAGGAGATTGTCTAAAACACATTTATGCAGATTATGCACCTATAAATGGAGCAACATGTAAACAAACTCACACAGCAACAGGGTAAAACCCCCTACAAACACCCCCCACACACACTCTCACACATGCTGTACACACAAAATGGTCAGTGGTGCAATTCAGTGCTGACAGAGTGAGTGTAGCTGCTCTGATCGCTGCAGACAGAAGCAAGCTGACCACTTGTAATTTGTCGTGACCTTTACAGAGCGGGCTAACCCGCTGAAGAGCCTGCAGGCTGGCATCTGCTGCTGCTTATACGTGTTTGAGTGTGTGTGCTGGACGTATAAGAACTGAACACACAATGGAATAAGAAAAGTTCAAAAAGTTTTTATCCACATGGCAAGGTCAGCAGGATTGACTGACAGAGTCAAAGTGGTGAAGGTTCTTCTGTTGTAGATCGATTAAACGAACACGCCGCAGCCGCTGCAGGGGTAACAGGTTTCATTCCTGCCCGGGTCAGCCATGATTGAAAATGTGTTTCCTCCACATCCTGCAAGGCATTGTGGGTAAGAAACCAGGCCTTTCTTGTGCTGTTCGTGTCTGTTTTGTGACGTTTGGATGACAGTTTGGATCTATTTCAGGGTTGAACCAGACCTGATGTCAGCATGAGCTGACTGGAGTTTCATGCATGAACAGAAACACAACAACAGGAAGAAGAGATGTCACGTCTTTGATTTTTTTCTTGTTTCTGAAAAGTACCCGCAGCCGCTTGACTTGTTTCCCATACTTTGGATATATCATGCACCTTTATCCTTTATCTAAGCCTTCACCAACAAAAACATGCCACAAAAAAAGTGAAAGAAAATGTTTGATGGCATGAAAGATGCAGAGATGTTTGGCGTCAAGATGCAAGTCTTCTCAATCAACAAAAAACACTGACAATCTTCCTCATGATTCATTTAGAATTTCACCAACTTTCATCATGAGCTCAAGGTTCCTGCCAGGTCTAAATCTTGTCAGGCTTTACGAGGAGCAAGCCTTTAGTTTGGGTGAGGAAACACATTTTTAATCTCCATGTCCTTGTCAATAGAAATCATCATGTAGATGTAAAGGATTAAATTCACTGAATGTAAAATTCCTCTGCTGTGGGGCGTCTCAACCACATTCACAAAATATGATGTGCACTAATAAAGTATTCTGGTATTACTCTCACAGGAACTCAAGAGACACTCAACTATTTTTTGCCTTCATTATAGAAGGTGCACCCATGAAACAAACATGGTGTGATTTTACTTCATAAATATATTCCTCAAAAAAAGTTTGGAAACAGATTTGGTGAATTATTTTTCTCCTTAAGTTACACCAGATGGTATTGCGTTTTACATCACTCCAAAGTCTGATTACTCTCCTTTTAATCAAGGTTTAACTTGTAAAGATTGTGTAGTCATAGAATGAGATACACATCTAAAAGAGTGCAGTGACCATCCCAAAAATGCCAAAATCCTTATACTTCTGAAAGAAAGCCTGCAGTTCCTCAAATGACCTAGCCTTGCAGAGCAGACAGACCTGCCTGATTCTGAAATCCTGCAGCTCTGTTGTCCAACGAATTCACTTGGCTGAATTCTTAACGGCCCAATCAGGGAAGAGAGGCGGGAGCAGTAGAATGCGGACGTGACAACAACCGGAAGTTGAGAACTGGAAGTTGAGAACGGACATGCAGATTAGCCTATTGTCCTCATGGCTACTTAGTGAAACTTGCCGAAATCTGCCCTCCTCAGAAGTTCACTTGTAGGGTCTTTGATGAGGTTCATGTCACAAATAAGTGTTAAATGAATCATCTTTGTGGTACAATTTAGCGTAAGAAGATAGTAAAAGGCCGTTAACTGTTAGCCACAAAGTTAGCGGCTAACGGTCATTAACTGTTGTTAGCTGTTAGACGCTAAGTTAGCCGCTATGGCTAACATCCATGAACTGTGTTGTTAGCCATTAGCTGCTACATTAGCCACTATGTATGCTACATTATAGGAGGCAACCTTGCTAGATGTGGATTGGTCTGTGACGAATGTGACGAGCCATATGATTGTCCAATCACAAGCTTGTGTTTTTTTGAATGTTCTGCCCCTGAAAACAAATTCAAAGGGCTCCTACCCAGATGGACTAGTGAAATATCTCTGTGGCAGATATATTGAGCTGTCCATCTGGCTTGTCAGGTTACAAATTACCCTTGCAGGGGATCTGGACACATTTCTTAAGTGAAAGCAACACATTTAGCTGTTGTTGCTCATTCCACGAATTCGCAATCCTTAAAGGAGACATATCATGCTGATGCATGATTTCATACTTACATATAATAGAATAAATTTGAAAACAAGACCTTACACCCCCTTAATTTTCAAAAAATGAGATACTGTATTTTTTCTGATATCCTAGAACGAGATTTCATGCCTCTGAAAACAGGTCATTGCGAGATGTCCTCGAGATTTCAAACGTCGGGAGGACACAAGGTACCTTTCTTTTTATTTGAGTAATCTGATAAAACACTTCCTCCTCTGTGATGTCCGTTAGCCACAAAACCGTCACCGAGGAACACATCCACCAGCAGGGGTATATAGGTCCCTAGCTCACATTCACTCATTACCAGCTCTGGCCTGTAGGGGGACTCAATACGCGGTCGCTGCATTGAGCCTGCCGGAAAATACAGTAGAAGAAGAAGCACAGGCTGGCTCAACCCTGATAGACCTGACCAATCAGAGCACAAAGGGCTGTGACGTGGCGAGGTAACTTTAGGTCAGCCTTGAGACCGAGTGTTTCAACGAGAGCTTCATAATGGCCTAAAATGAGGATTTTGAGAACGCTATTGTGGGTCAATGAAGGAACTAAATGACTTGTACTGAGGGCAGAAATGCTTTACAGGCATCCTAGTCTGGCATAGTGAAAAGGAGAAACAAGCATGATATGTCCTCTTTAAAAGTTTACTCCGTTGTTGAGGTGACTAATCAGGCTTTTCTTGAGGAGCATACATACTCATGGTCTGTAGCTTCTTTCAGAAAGAGTCCACTATGAAAAAAATAAGAAGCTGGCAGAGCTGAGCAATGTCTCTTCATGACTGGCTAATGTCTTTAATGGCCACAACATTAAAAGGGTCAGTGGAGGGGACAAAGATTCATGTTACAGAAGAAGCTTGGCCATCAAAATGTGAAGCAACTCGCAGAGAATAACTATGATCCAATACAAGTGAGCTACACAAAATATGAATGAGACACAAAGGCAGGACATGAATTCATTTATCTCAACTGTCTCCAATTCTTTCAGTTTGTTATGGTGCTTTTGGAAATGTATTTCTTTAGGCTGTTACTCACCAAGAGTACACTTGTTGTTTTCATGCAGCTCTTATTATTTTTTAGCTCAGTGTTGGTGAGAAATACACCAACAGCTTTCTTTACAGGGCTGTAGTTTTTGTGTTGGCTAATCTGCACATCGAGACAAAAAGACCAATTGGACCATAGAAGATTGGAAAATGTTGCCTGGTCTGATGAGTCTCCGTTTCTGTTGCAATATTTAGAGGATAGGGTCAGAATTTGCTGTAATCAATATTAAAGCGTGGATCTTGGAGGTGGTTTTGTAATTGTGTGGGGGCTATTTTCTTGGCACACTTTGGGCTCCTTAGTGCCAACCGTGCTAACAGCCTACCTGAGTGTTGTTGCTGACTTTTATTACCAGTGCCCATCTTCTGATGGCTA
The DNA here is from genome assembly GCA_036419115.1 of Scarus forsteni. NCBI lineage: Eukaryota > Metazoa > Chordata > Actinopteri > Labriformes > Labridae > Scarus > Scarus forsteni. The sequence continues at coordinate 23,571,542 of JAZDUH010000458.1, forward strand.
CTTCCAGTGGGATAATGCAAAATGTCACAAGGTTAAGTCATCTCAAACTAGTTTCTTGAATATGACAATGGGTTCTGCGTACTCCAGTGGTCTTTACAGTCACTAGATCTGAATACAATAGAGCACTTTTGTGAAGTTGTGGAACAGGAGATTTGCTTCATGGGTGAGCAGGTGGCCAATTTTATATGAGGATTCACATCAACATAGTGCAAAGTTTCCAGCATTTATTGAATCATGCCATGAAGAATTGAGGCCGACCTGTAGACAACAGTAGGTTCAAGCAATATGTGCCTTATAAAGTGGCCAGTGTGTTGGGGTGCTGGTTTGGCAGAGTGATTAGCAACCAGGCACATCCCATGAACATACTTCTGCTGGCCCAGATTCAAATCCAGCCCGCAGCCAGTTTGCAGAGTGTCTTTCCCTGCTCTCTAACCCCCCTCAAAAGCCATCCACTAGTGTTGCGTTACTAAAGACCACATTTTGAAGGTCTTGGTCTTGTCTTGGACTTGAGACCATTTTTACTTGCTCTTGTCTCGGTCTCGGACTGGCCGTACTCGGGATTTTCAATCAAGACTGATCAAGACCAGCAATGATCTGCTGTTCTTCAACTTCATTAATGTAAATAAGGAGGAACACTTTGAAAAACAAAATGACTGCAACCTTCTCGGTGTTGTGACTGAGGGACACCCCTGTTGTTGTTCAACCTTGTCATGGTTTTTAAAATTGATTTTGATGGACTTGGTCTTGTCTCAGTCTCAGATTGTCTCGGTTTTGGTCTCAACTCGGTCTCGATTCCCAAAAGTCTTGGTTTTGTCTTGATCTCGGTGCATTTTGGTCTTGGGCAAGTCTTGGTCTTGGATAGAGCGGTCTTGAGCACAACACTACTATCCACAGTCATTCTCTCCTATCAATAAAGGCACAAAATGCCCAAAAATACATTAAAAAAAAAGTGGCCAGTGTGCTTATATCCAAAAGATTCGTGAAACAGTCCAGCTGTCAGGTAAGAAAGGGTATTCAATCAATCCACTGGAAAATGATCAAGAGCACTGTCCATTGCAATCTAAGCACAGCCCACAATTCTGACACAAAACGAGAAAACTGCACAGAAAATTCTCACTATTTGAATGTGTTTGCACACATCTACTGCCTTAATTTGACCAAGTGATGAAGAAACGAGAGCTACTGATGCACACATTTTGAAAGCGATAGCAGCTGCTATCCAGTCTTCATGCACTCAGCTCTGAATCTAATTTTCCCTCTCAGTATGTACAGAAAAGGGCTGCTGTTGCTGGTTTAAAGCAATCATCAAATAACCATAATGCTACAATTAGCACGCACTTAAAGATTTATGAATACATCTCTTCATATGTGATTAGATTTGTCTCTTTGGGCCTTTTAGTCATTCTTATTGAAGCTGCATAAAAATGCTTCTGCTAAGAGCTCATTAGAAAATTAAAACATGTCCGATTGACTAAGTGCCACTCTGGAAATTAATATGCAAATTGGGCATTTCCTCCTCTCTTGAAAACATGTGATTGGACTGAGGGTCATCGGTCAAGTGCTTTTATCTGCTTCTGTCAGAATTTTTCATGCAAGGTCTCGGCTCAGACCTCGGACCTGTACCCTCATTATAATTCTTCATTTGGCTTTTGGAGCACCATTAGAGCTGAAACACCATCCACTTTTGGAGGATGGCTGTAATTAAATATTTGAAGAGTACTTACGATTTTATCCTCAAGGTTATCACCATTTAGTGAGCATAGGTGTGATACAAAGACTTGGAGCCTTAGAAACGGCCAAAACAATTTATATTCACACCATCAATGGCTTTTTAAATGGGGTCGGCTCCTTTCAAATGCTCTGTGTCACTCCTAAATGAAAAGGTCTGTGCTCAGCTCGCGGCTTTAAAAACACAACCCAGAATGTTTTTCTCTCTCAAGCGGCCAACAAGTATCTAATGACAGGAGACGCATTCTTTTCTTAAGTAGGAGATGTCTCATTTAGAGAGGGTGAAAAAAAAAAAAAGCTTCAAAGTCAGAGTCTTTCTTCTGCAGTGAACTGAAAACACTCAAGCGAAAGAAAAACGCCACAGACAAAACCAATTTCACTGACCCCGAGACTTTAAATGCTTATAAGTTGCTGTGGAAAATGTGATTTGAAGACAACAAGTTGAAGCATGTGTTATTTTCTTTAAGTTTTCGTCATTAAATGAAGGATTAAGCAGCTTTATTCTTGTAGTGTGTGGTTTGTCACATGATGGCAGACACAGCACACCACACACCAACCAACTCATTCACAAAAAAAGGGTGTCTTCTCTCGTATCTTGTTATCTTGTTTGGTCAAACGAAACTTCAGTGTGAACAAACACTGTGGACATCAGGAGAAGCTGAATCTAAATGCGCCGAGCTTCCTATGACATCCTTCCTTCTCTCATTATCTTTTGTTTTATATAATTTGGAGGCTTCATCACTAAGTGTCGCAGAGTTTTCTGTCACAGCTCAGCAATATGAGTGCTCCACTTTTTTTCTGATTTAACGTACCTCTAGAACAAAACTTGTCTCTTTACTTGTCTCTTTATTTCCCAGTTTTTCACAATTTTCCAGCTTGGGATCAATAAAGTACATCTGTTTATCTATTTTTGTCGCCCTTTGAGCATGTTATGGTATGTTACACAGCCACACTTGGAGCACACAGCCGCTATGCCTATTTTCATGGATCACTTTTAAAATATTTACTCTCATGGCAAATGAAGAAAGAATGGAAATCGTCTCAAGTCAAGCTTAATTAAGCGGATACCACAAATGAGCAGAGTTACATTACATGTAACATGGCAGAAAATGTTATCGCTACCACAGGCAACATAGGAGTCCAACAAAAGATACCGTGACATATATTCAATGAATGTTTATTTTGAACTTTAATTGAAAAAATACATATGTATAAATCTATACAAATCCAATAAAAATCCAATATAAAGGTAAGCAAGGGCAAATAGCCATTATAACATTTTTTCTACTATCATTAATCTTTGCAAAAAAAAAAATAAGACAGACAGTTCGAAAAGGGTGGAGGAAGAAGTAACAAACTTTACTAGTCCCACCCCTTTTTCCTTTTCAAAATGCCTTACTTAAGTTAACCCTGAAGCACCCTTCAGGTCATAGCCAATAATATATTTAGCAACAAAAAACAACAAGCTCCGACAAATACTAACAAAAACTACAAATTTCAAAACAAAGACAATAGTGAAACATAACTGGATACACAATACCCATGATGTTACTGATTTATGTTGCTTGGTACATGACTGAACTTATTATGTGAGCTCTGTGTAAGCAGCGTGTTTGTCAAAAACAAGACAAAACAACAAGGTAACCAGCACAGACAAACATGTCTTGTAGATTATTTTGCTCTCAGCTACATCTGCCAGCTAAAAAAGAAACAGTAGAATTTCAGAAGATGTCTATTCACAGCCTGTCAGCAAGGGCAGCTCTTGATATTTTGGCTTCACCCTGAGGTAGTTATGCCTTAAGTCACATTAATATCCTGGCTTTGTTAATAAGAGCAAGGCGAATCAACATAAGCAGCATAGAGTGTAGTTAAAGTCAAGACGTTTAGCTTACCTCCTAGCATGCTAACTCACTAAAAAACAATGTATGTTACAATGAATTGCAAGCTTTGAGTAAACTCTGGTCATTTTTGGAAAAATCTTGTTCACATACAGTAGTTTGGTCGCACTGTTAACAAAAAATCTTTTGTTAATAGTGGCAACAAAAGACAAGAAAGCTCTTGAAGCTTAGCTCAATATTTTGGGCAAGGTTTCACTTATGAACTGTTCTTCCAGTAGCAGCTGTATACACTCATTGCAGGCTCTGATATATCTTCTGCAGGCTATCTGCCCAGCACAAGTGCATGTACACATTTACACATCAGACACAAAGAGTTAGCAAACAGCCTGCAAACATATTGAGGCATTTGGCAGCTAACTAGCTACATATGGCAGAGATTGAAGCAGCACCACAATAAAAGGGGATGAGAGTGTTGGACTAAACTAAATCAGGTGGTCAAAAACAAGAGTCCCAATCAACAATACACTTTTTCTCAGAAGCTGGACGCAAAATGTTGGATATTCACCAAACATGCATTTTAACAACTAATAGTTACATAAATATATTGTTTTAAGTCCCTTTAATGTCCCTTTGGATAAAAATCAATAAAAACATTTAAAATATCTGTTGATTTATCTTTTGGAAGTGAAGGAGCCGAACTTAAAGATTCATACCAAAGTATGGTTGCCGAGTGTATACCAGTGTGACATAGTAAAAACACTTTTAGATGTTTCAGGATGTTTTAGGATGTGAGGATACTGGCAGCTGATGTGGCTTGTTTGGGGCAGTTGTTCAGAATCAATGAATGACCTCCCTAAAGTTCGGTTTGTTTGGGCATATGTGAACACAGCAACCGCACTCGGATGTGGGACAAAACAAGCGGGTCGAGGTCAGATGAATGCTATAAAACAAAATAGCCACACACACTGCTGATGCTCCATGGCTGTTGTAAGGAGAGAAGGAAACTCCCCCGCCCTCCGGGTAAGATGAGAGACACATCTGATTGCACGTGACATTTGTTTATAACTTTGGACCACAAGAGACTATTGCTGTGTGAACACAAACGAGCCAAGTGACGACTGAAACAATTAAACCGATTTTACCCCTGAATTGGAACAAAGCAAACGAACCATAGGTGTGAATACACCCTAAATCTGCCACCCAAGGCACTTGTCTTACAGATCCTTGCTGTAATAAACTTCATACTTTTACGGACCTGAATCAATGTTTTCAAACTCAAAAGACAAACAGAAGTGCTGAATAAAGGCTTATGTTCAAAGTCAGTATTTGGCTTACACAGCCGTGTTTGTAAAGACTGATGTAGTTGATTAGCTTTTGGAAATTACTTCTGTTTCAAAACATATTTAAAGCTTCATAAAATGACTAGCAGGCATTAAACTTAATCCAATACATTGCCGGGTTTAATAATGGTTGGAAATTTAGGTTTAAGTCACCAAGGGGACATTTATCTTTATCAAGCCTGAATGTAACTGACATGCTGCATGGCATGAGTATGACATTTTGTGCAAATGGTCAATACCTAATATGTCTACCAGACGCAGTTACCAAAAAGAAAACATCTTCAGATAGTTGACAGAGACCTATCTGCAGACATTTTATATCTTTTATTTTCTCATTTCTGTGATAATAAAACACAATTTTAGAAGCAATTTATTTCTTTAATTGGCATTGCAAATTAGCTGCATGGAAGTTATCATAAGTCTGAAATACAAAAAACACACTCCCCCTCCATGGAGCCTAAAGACACACACATCTTCATGCACACACTGCTGTTGTTTTGCTCTGCCAGTGTGTTCGCTAAAGTGTGTTTTCAGTCCATACACTGAGGTGATTTCCCCACAGTCTGCCCCTGATTGGATTTGGTTTAATTCAAATAAACTGAAGCCTTGATTTAAATGGAAAGCACTATAGTCTATTATGCAGCACAGTGGAGGACAGTCTCACTATATCAACTCTGAATTGCATTAAAGCTCTAACTCACCCGCCCTCCCCCCTCCCTCACTCTCTCAAGGTTGCTGCTTGACTGACATCCTCACATTAACATGGCACAGACTTTCCCGCACTTGTCTGCAAAATCAAGCATGCAATTTACAGATGTTTGTGGGTTTGTGTGTTTGTCTGAGTCATTAGAAACCCACCCCCCACATCCGAGCACCAAGACAGAAACAGACATAGAGTGCGATGGAATAAGTGCTGAGGCTGTGATGATAACTTTGGCAGTACTGTACACTTCTGAAATCGGGAATGTGACAATATAATTTAAGAGTTTTAATACAATGTGTGTGTTAGTGTGTGTTTGTCTGAGTGTGTGGGGACTAGAGTTCCAACAGGTTGGTAATTGCCCTGACGAGGCAAAAAGTCCCATTAGCCCTCTGTCAAAAAGAAAAGTAGCTCCCTCCACCCTGGGAGTCGATATAGATCTGTGTGTATGTGTGTGTGTGTTTGTGTGAGTGGAAGAGGGAGCTGGAGAGTGAGTGAGAGAGAGCGTCGCCAAGAGAAATAAGAATAGAGATGGGGCCTGTTGGGCTGTAAGGTGGAGAGGAGAGAGAGGGGAGGACTGCTGAAGTGGACGAAGGAGGACTGTGTGAGAAAAGAAAGAGAAACTTTAAAGTTCTTTTACACAGCAACTTGAAAACTGCCCAAAAATTCCCGGGGCAGTGTACTAAAAGGATGCCCAGACTTGGATTTCCTGAGGTTAGCATGTGAATCAGTGGAGAGGTGGTGGCAGGGGCTGCCCACAAAGGGGGATAAAAGCTATCTGGGGTCCAGCCTCAACAAGGGGGGCATAAAGGTAAATATATAGTCCACTCTAAATTAAAACAAGTATCACCAAATTTGCTTTTAAAGAAAGACTGGGTAACAAGCAGATATACGTCAGTAACAGTTTTATAAAATCTGAACTGATGTTTCTTTTTTAAAGCTGGGGTTGGTAATCTGATTTAGATACACTTTTTGTAATACTGGTTAAAATCGCCTTTATGACCCAATAGCAATCAATTCATCATGTGTTCTTAAAATAGAGCGAAAAATATCCACTATCTACAGAAGGAGTAAAACAGGGAGAACACCAACCAATAAAACCTTTGGACTCCACATTTTTAAACCAATCAAATCCTGTCGCCGTTCTGCCCGCCTCCTGCGCGTACATTTTCCCAGCGTGCACAGACTCTGATTCAGTGCGTGTAGCCGAGCTGAGAGGGATCCAAGTCTGCAGGAGAATGCTTACCTGTCAAGTTTTGGCTTTGAAAATAAGGGAAGCCCGCCTTGAGCCGTCCCACAACCCCAACCAAGCTCCAGTATCCCTCACATTTTCAGACAGGTGTACAAGAAATCTAAAATAAACACTTTGTTTTTCTTGGTTTGTTCTGCTGTTGGCTCTAATCTCGAGACAGCTGCCACCCAGGCTACTGCAGGTGGACGTTCTCACAAGGCTGTTTCTTCTTCGGTTTTACGGTGGTTGGCATCCATCATTTTGGAGCATTGCCGCCCCATTCAGGCTGGTGACAGAGTTCAGTTTGGAGAGGCAGAGGAATGTTTTTATTATTATATCGTCCCATGGGAGATTTACAGGAGAATACTAATACAGGAGGATGTCGGGAAAGAGGATAAAATATGTAAAATACGGTAGTTTGATGGCCAAAACGGGAGACTTGACAGCTATGTGGAGAATGTCAGAGGAACTACCTATACCCCGATCAACATTGGGCTGTGAGTACTAACTAACTTTCCATGTTTGCTTGTTAAACTTTACTATGATAATGTTTTGGTGTTTTCTTACCTCTGACTGAGACATGACTTGGTCTAGTGTAAAACATAAACGTTGTGCTGAGGGTTTGGAGTTGAATCAGTCTTCTGGTTGTTAATCAGCGGCACTCGTGCATGTGAGCAGGTGGGGCCATTTTGGAGGAGGGGTGGGAGGGGCTAGGCGGAGCCCTGAGGAGATGCTACATTCAAATTCATGCTAGTTTCCCCAAATTACCGACCCCAGCTTTAAAAAATTACAACACTGAGAGCATTTCTCAGTCGAAACAATATTTTCACTCCCTCTCTGATATCTTTCGTTGAGGGATTGTTCTACAAAGTGACTCACATCTTGCACTTCACATCTCAGCAGTGGTGCCAGCCTACTACAACATCTGATTGACCCCATACAAATGTGACAGTTTAATACATTTCGCTAGTCCGTCCTGTCAGAAGAGCATAGAAAGTGTCTGGCAATGGACAGAGCCTTTAAAAGTTCAAATATACTTTAAATAAAACTTTTCTTGATCTGGATATCTGGAGGAATACGTGACATGAGTCTGTTAGTTCTAAATAAACTTTATTTTTGTGAAAAGTTAATGCACTCAAAAACATTTCAAGGTAGCGTACTCTTTAAGTTTGGTAATATTTTTTATTGGGAGTTCTTCTAGGCAGAGAAAATACATTTGTATTTGGTACAATACTTTCCTGTTTGCGGCTGGTTCTGTATCACAAGCTTTTACCGAGAGAAAGGAGAGAACTTTCTACTTCATCTCGTACTTAGTGGCCATATAGAGCTCATACAACCCCTCTTCAAAAACTGAGCTGTCTCTTTAATAGCATATCCGACAGGTGATTTGACTATCGTTCTTTGTGTCGGGTGAAATGCTGTTTCCTCTGGTATAGAGTCTTACTTGTGTTACTTACTCTCAGACGTAGTGAGACTGAAAGAAGACAACAGATGGAACAACATGAGACTCTTACAGTAAAAGGATAAAGTACAAAAAGGAAAGAAATAAAGTAGAAAGAAGAGAAATGGAGAGGAATAAAGAAAGAGCAATAGCAAAGAAGAAGAACAGAGGGAGAGCAAGGAGTAAAGAGGGCCTTGGTTAGCAGGAGGTGGACATGAAAGGGGCTGTTTGATCATCTAAGACCATGCAGGAGCACATTACTGCAACTCCTAATGGAGGCCTTTCTCATGCACATGGAACACAAACACAACCACACAAAAGCTCACAACAGTCACCACAATAGGTGAAATAAACAGTGACACAGGCTCCAGTGTGGTGGCACCAGTTTGATTTTTCATGCTGCAAATTGTCCCCATAAACCACATATTCACACACATATACACACATACACAAACACACAAACACTTTTCCACCGGAGAATCTTACAGGCCATTCCCTAATGGAACCAGATCCTTTCAAACACACAATATCTCTCTCTAACACACAAACAAGATCCAAACACACACCTTCACGTCATCACACACACACACATATGCAGACCGAGCCTATTTCTCTTCCCTCTAATGGAGCAGGACCCCTGAGACTGACAACCAGGCCGCTACGCATCAGTGGCCATTACCCACAAGGCAGTGCGTCAGGGCTGCAGGGCCGCCCGCACGCCCACTCTGGTTTGCCTTTCACCCCACATCCGTCAAGAACAGGTACACACTGTTTCTCCACTTTCTCTCTTTATTTATATCTGTTGTCTCTCCTCTGTTCTGCAGGGGAGAAAGTTAAATTTTGGACTTTTTTAAGACTTTGTTGGAGCCACGCAGACTCACGCGAAAGCACATTTCCTTCTGGAGGACATTTTTCCCCATCTCGATCTGATTTAAAAGGGAGTTTGTTTCTCTCTGGGGGATTTCTGTTGACCTTTGAATTAATCGTCTAGTGTATTAGTGAATAATCAGTCTATTTGTGGTCTATCTCTGACATTTGTTTTGTTTTAAATCACCACATATCAGCACATGAACTCAGATATGCTCCCCAGCTGCAGGCTTAACACATAACTTGTTTTCCATTCGGAAACCATTTCATTTTCACACTCGGAGCACGCCGGAAAGAAACGCCCCGTCAGAAGTTATCATGAATCATCTACGGTGGCCCATGGGGGACAGTGGCTGGATCCAAGAGGAGAGAGCAGAATGTAAAAACAGATCCATCTGCACTTCTAAGTCGACCATTTTTAGTCTCTGAAGCAGTGTGTGAAATTTGATGTGTAATGTTTGCCTGGAGCTTCAGGATCTTTGACCCTGTGTAGATTCAAAACCAATTTGAAAACAAAACACAGCAACCAAGAATTTCATGATTCAGAGCCGTCTCTTATGATCCAGTCATTGCTTATGCAAGGCGTGAAACTCAAAGAGAGAAGTGAAATAAAGCAAACTGAAGATTAATTATTCTGGGACAGCAGGCCCAAAAGTGATTTAAAGTGGTGAAGCTAAAAAATGTTCAAATAAAAAGTACAACACAAGAAACTGCTGTAAGATAAACTGTTATCTCATTTATAAATTAAAGCCTTAAAACTTCTGTAAAACTGAAGCAAAAACTCATCATTTACTAAAAAGCTGTTCTTTAATTATTCGATTTCAAGAATCCTTTGCTTGACCGCACTAACACAGAGCAGCATCTTTGTCATTTAACATTCATTATGTCTGCACAGTTTTATTATTCACTCTTTCCTCACCTCTAAAGCTCCACAGACTGATTAGAACAAATTCTCCTATTAGCACCCGTTTCACATTGTCCATGGCTTTGGCACATAACCTCAAATTAAGAGCTTGTTCTGGCATAGGTAATGCACTTTTCTTGAATAACTTTCAAATCATGTTTCGCAGGTTTCCCTTTTGTTCACTCCTGCCACAAATAAATAAGCCTTTAACTTTTCTGCTGAATCAAATCTAACCTTCAAACCAGACATGATTAAACTCTCTGATTTGGTGGTGCCTACTTTCTTCCTGCTTCTTTCAGAATGTGTAAAACAAATCTGACAGTATTAAAAAGCTGGCTGCTGGTTTTTCACTTCACGTCTCAAACAATCTAACCTGGCAAGGTTGAGCTCCAGCCAAAACAAACATCTAACCCTGTCTCTTGCTCCCGGGATCTCATGAGGACTGCCGGATAAAAAATAAAGCGAAATACTTTGGACAAAGCGTACCTCGATGTGTGCAATTTTGAATCAAGATCCCTATTCTAGTTTATGTAATCTGCCAATTTCTGGTCCTTTTATGTTAGACAGGAGTATGAGTGTACCTTAAATTTGTTGCTTGTGTCTTTCATTTTTGTAGCTAAAACTGTATTTCTGGCTCACATATGAGGTATGGATATTTAATGGCTATTTATGGCCCTTTTCCACTAGCACGCCTTGGCCCTACTCTACTCGGCCCTACTCGATTTGCAGCGTGTTTCCACTAGTCTGGTACCTCCTAAAACAAGCTAGTTTTAGTACCTACTCCGCTCTGGTTCCAAGCGAGCAGAGTCGATACTAAAGGATGATGTCATCGACTGCTGGCTACTGATTGGTCAGACAATGTCGTCATTGATGAGTCATGAGCGCGACGACCTAGCATGCTAGCGGTAGCTATCGTTAGCTTACCCTCATACGTCTTTTCTTTGTAGCTCGATTGCTCTCGTCCTCGGCTGTCGCGCTTAAAATGACGTCACCGCAGTGCCGCTCACCCTGTTGGGCAGGCGACTGGGGCTAATGGAAAAGCAGCACAAGGCGAGTAGAGTAGAACCGGGTAGAGTCGATGGAAAAGGGCCATAAGTTTCCTCCTCTTGTGCTTCAACACACTGCTGCATTCAGGCCTTCACTGATCACAGCAGTGCAGCAGGTCTTCTTCAGACAGTTGTCTCAAACCATGGTTGGGTCTTTTCTTATTTTCTGATACATCATGCTAAACAGGGAGGGTGACAGTGTTAATTTTGACAACACTTTTTAAAATTAGTCTTAGTTAAAGTCTTTTGTCAAAATATATATTTTAGCTTTAGTCATAATTTAGTCATCTGCATTGTTTTAGTTTTAGTTTGGTTTTAGTTGATGAAATTTCACATTTTAGTGAACAAGTCTACTGTAAATGTAATCGACAAAAGTAGGAAGTGTAAAGTGTCTGGCATTTTTGTTTCCTTGAATTTCTGAAGTCTTGTTTTACACTTGGATCCTGCAACCATTAAGCTAAGGCAGCTGTGATTGGATGTCCCTCTTAACTCATCCGACCTTTCCACACAACCAAAGTAGCTGCAGTTCCTAACTTGTCTCTACTTTTTACATTACAAAATTAGGTTTAATTGAATAAAGTCTCTCTCAAACATTTTAGTCTAATTTTAATGTGTTGACAAAAATGTCAGTTAAGTTACTTTTAGTTTCTGTCATTGTACACAAAATACAATGTTTAGTTTCTGTCAGTTGTAGTTTCTATTATTTATGGTCTACTTTTCATCAGGGAAAAAAGTTGTTGATGAAAACTATGGCAGAAATAATCTAAAAAATTAACATTGGGAGTTGATCAAGCTCTGTTATTTGTTATTGGGTCAGAAACTGTTTTACTGAGAGTGCAGTGTGTTGTCTTAATGAAAAATGAAACAATTTAACCACAGTTGCCTCTTTCTTTAGACATTTTTATATGTATTCTGTGCTTCTGTTTCTTTTTTAATCATGTTTTATTATTGTGTTGTTTTATATGATGTTTTTAGCCTCTGTACAGCATCTTTCAGTGTTTAGAAAAGCGCTTTATAAATAAAATGTATTACTACACTGCAAAAAAGGATTTCTAAGAAAGAAAAAAGAACTTGTTTCTAGAAATATGTTCTTATATTTTACCTTAAAAGAAAAATTATCTTGACAATCAAGATGTGTGTTAGAAAAAAAATCTTAATTCAAGAGAATATGTCTAACAAAATCTTAATAAGAAAGTACAGCTACAATTAAGCAAGTATTGCTGGTAACAAGCCACAACAGTGGTTTGATGAAGTCCCAACAGAAGAACAAGATTATTTTACTTATTTTAAGATTAAGATCAGTTACACAATTTCTCAGTTTAAGAAATCACACAAATATAGGTTGGATCCATCTGACCGTCTAGAGTTATCTGATGTGCCTGTACCCAGAGGCCAGCTGGAGTGTACCCATACACTCCCTGTGTGGAGCCAAGCTAAGCTAGCGGCTTTGGTTGGAAGTCTCTCAAAATAATTGGTACTGGACGTACAGTCAAGAGAATGGTCTCTACCTGCTTGTTATGGACTGGGGACTGAGGTAAGACACCAAAACAAAGAAAATGTTGGAATATTCCTTTAAAAAAGTACAAAAAACTGCATTTTCTGAGGATGATGGCTGAGTTGTTGAGAATTATGCTTTTGGAACTGTTTGTCAGCTGATTTGACTGTTTTAATAAATGGCAAGCAAACAGGATTGCTTCTGGTGCCTTGATTTTAGATAAAAACACTTACATTTGTGTTTTATTTTCTTATTCTAAGTTAATTTTGCTTATTGTTTTTCTTGGAGTTGGCGGATAATTTCTATAAGCCAGCTAAATCAGAAAGACATTGTCTTGTTTTAAGGAAATCTATCATATTCCAAGATTTTTTTACTAAATGAAAAACACGTTAAATCTTAAATTAAGCAGAAACATTCTTGAAATAAGCTAAATCAAAAAGCAGAATACAAAATTTAACCCTTTAACTACCAGCTCAACTGTTTGGAAGAGGTCATCATAAAATTCAGGGACATTTAATGTTTTTTTTAAAAAAGAGAACAAATCAAATCATTGATTCTGTTAATATTTCAGTAAACAAAGAAAACTACAAACAAACCAAAAAACAGATATTTTCTTGATGTGGGATTTAAAGGTTCAAATAGCAAAGAGTTGATTACATGATGATGTAAATCCATCCAATATCAATCTAAACTAACTTCAAAATAGATTACTGAAAGTTGACAAACACACAAATGAAATGTTTTTCATGAATCACATTATATGTATGAAGATATATCTACAAATCATAATATCAATAATTGGTGAAGTATTTTAAAAAATAATGAAATATTGAAACATTTGAATCCCAAACAAAGAAAATTTCAGTTCTTTTTGCTTGTTTGCAGTTGTTTCTGTATCTTAAAACACTGACAAAAACAAACAATGACATGTTAGGTTTTTAACATATTTAATATCCTGAATTTATTGACCATGCCAAACAGTTAAGCTGGGAGTTAAAGGGTTAAGTGAACTTTTCTTAAGAAATAACTTTTCTATGCTTGTAATAAGCAAAGTTTTCTCAAATTCAGGGCAATTTTATCTAGTTACAAGACAGATTCCATCTAGATTTATAAGCTAGTTTTAAGAATTCTAGCCAAGCAAAATTTGCTTACCCCATTGGCAGATTTTTTGCTCAAAACAAGAAAATTGTAGCAAATTCGAGGATATTTTGCTTTTTTTTAGTAGGGCTGTTTTTGCAGTGTATTTATTATTTATCACAGCATTTCAGGAACCTGTTTGTCATAGTGATGATTCACCGTTGATCCTTCTGGAACCAGCTCTTCTAAAATGATCCCCTTGATGCCAAAGAAAACCATCAACATGACCTTGTTTTACAATGTATTGGCATCATGAAAATCAAAGTTGGACTCCAATGAAATTCGACCTCTTGTTCGAACATAAATAACTGAACTTCTATATGAGCTGCAAGTCAACAGTACAACAAATTATCAACCCCAAACCTACTAAAATAATAGGTTTATCCTCTCTCACTTTCCAGAGGAACAGGACAGGACATCTCTTTCAGGTATTTCGGAAACCAACTGGATTTCCAACATGTACAAAAATCCTCCTTTAAGGCAGAAACCCTCATAACTTCGCTTTTTGGTGACTAATCTGTTACGGCTGCATGGGCCAAGAATGTGTTACAGAGGGAGAAGCCGAAAGATAGAAATATATTTATTCATGGGTATACCTGCAAGACTGGACTTCTTGGTTCATATTCATCTCGTACCTGAAGAAACACATCTCCACCCACACACATCCGCCTACACAACCACTTGCATATTTTTATAACTTGGTGCTGATTTTTTCAGGACTTTTGCTTGAGGATCTGGCAACGCAAGTGAAACCTGGTGTTTTTGTGTAATGCCTCAAATAGACAACACCCTTTTCATAGGCGGAAAGAAAGAGGTCACTTTTGGCATTCAGACAAAGAAGAAATGAGCTTTTCTGTCAGTCCTCCAGCACTCTCTGCTGTCATTCTCTGTATTAATAGAACTTTTAGCCTGATGCGTGGACCTTAGTTGTCATTTAACTGTCAAGATTTTGACTTCTGCATTTGTTTTTCTGCCTTATTTTTCTCTCATTGCACTTTGGATGCTCCTCTGTCTCTTTTTTCACCTCTTTTTCTTGTCTGTTGTCTCTCTCTGCATCTTAAATGGCTTTCAGTCATCCCCCAAGTATCTACTCGGTCTCTCTCTTCCTTCCCCTTCTCTCTGATCGCCTCTCTTTTATTCCTTGTCTCTCCTCGCTGTCTCCTCTCGTCATTTCCACTTGTCAGGCTAAAGGGAGCAGACAAATGGATGGACAGATGAATACCCTGATCTGCAGAGGGGCAAAAAAGAATGATGGAGCGATGAAATAAAGGAGTGACAGTGCGTGACGGCGCTCAGCTGAGCCCGGTTCAGGGTCTAGAAGGGAGTGAAAAGTGAAAGAGGGGACAAAAATACTGATAAAAGGGGAAACTAGGGAAAGTCTCAGATGTGCTGGAGTTATTTTCAGGACATATTTTTAACCATATTTAGCAGCAACTGATGATAATTCATGAGGTAATTATGTAAAGAAATGTTTTTTCATTCATTTTTCTGTCCTAAATTGATAAAACACAATAGTGACTCATTCTTTTGTCAGGAAAGCTGCTTAAACGCCCACTAATCCTCCTTCTTACATAAGCTCTTACTCTCCTCTTAACCAGCAGCACCTTCACAATAAAAATGGTGGCTGACTACAACAATGAGTGGTGGCTCTTCATTTTAGAAAGATTTTAGTGTTTTTCGAATGGAGACTCAAAGATCTTAGAAGAGTTAGAAGAAATTCTCGACTCCAACTAACAACAGGCTTCTGATAGCCTTCTGTGGTTTAAGTTTTTAATGATAAAAATCCATTTAGTTAGAATTTAGGATTGTGATTCAAGCTTCAATCTTTCAGTTGACAAATGACTTACATCGGGATATAAGTGACAATTTAGTAGTTTTTATTTTATTTACCATTAAATTGTGAATTAGATATTAATATTATTTTGTGTATAGATGTAAGAAAGGCGTAAACAAAGGTATTTGTACCCATGTTTGTACAGTCTTACCTGATGGAAAAAATAGAATTCACATGTTTGGATGCATGGGAAAATCTTTAAAAAAGTATAAATCTGGGAGGGCAGAATGGACAGACAACCATTCACACTCACACTCTTACCTAAGAGCAATTTAGAGTCAACAATCAACCTAATGAGCATGTTTTTGGTCTGTGGGAGGAAGCTGGAGAACCACGCAAGCACAGGAAGAACATGGAAACTTCACACAGAAAGGCCCCTGTCCGACCCGGGGATCGAACCTTTTTGCTTTGAGGCATGTGCACTACCTGCTGCGCCACTATGCCGCCCCGGGAGGGATGTCGTTTCTGTAAATATCCGTATTCCTTGTGCACAGGGTAATGTAAGGCAAAACACCATGTGGATAAAACACCAGTACGATTAAAAACTTTAACCCTTTCATGCATGAATTATTAAATCACAAAGGAATACTTATTTTAAATGTTAGCTTTCAAACAAGTTAAAAATTAAGACCAATTTTTTGTTCGGTGTGTAATATTTTCCACTGCAGGGGACACCATGCATCAAGGGTATAAATAGTAATTTAATGGAAGTTAACATAGATACAAAAACACATATACAAACAGTGGCGATTGCTCTAAGACTGCAAGGGAAGCTCAGCTTCCCCTAAAATGTTCCCCAAAACAGTGTTGATGTGTACTGCTGTGTGTACATTTCATTGACTAAATATGAGCTAGAATACCTTCATCTTTTGTTCAGAATCAGCTACTTATCACAGGTAACTGGAGCTACTTCCTTCTCATTCAACCCCGCAGCGTCTCTGCGCTACAGCCAGAGTCGGACGCTGAGCGTCTTCAGACTTCAGCAGTAAAGTGTAGAGTGGGTTGTTCCACTGTGGAAACTGGACGGTCATTGGATAAACACTGGGCTTTGTCCCGCCCATCGGACGCTCAGCGTCTCTGGGGGTCAATGAGGCAGTGGGCTGGCCTGGACGCTCGGCTTCTGCGTGATGATTGGATGATCTGTCTGAGGCCGAATCCTTTTTTGATTGTCAGTGAAATGAGCCAATCAGCGATCTTGAAGTATCACCCTTTACTGCAGCAACTTCTAAGTTTTACATTCAGTTGTTCTGGACTGATCCGGAGGCTTTATCGATCTCCAGCGACTTTATCTTTCTTAAAAACGACTAGCGTTGTGTTTGAAGACTCTCCTGCCACTTTTCTTTTCACCAACAAGCAGATGCAGATCTTCTCTCCCTTTCACTCACACTCACAGCCAGTCAGTAGTCTCACGTAGCAGCTCCAGCTGCTAGCAAGCTGCACATAATGGCAGATAGTATGAATGTTGTGGACCAGATTTTGGCGAAGCCATTTGATAGTCTTCTATACAAAGAGAAAATTAGAGTAAAACAGCAGGGCAGATCAACTCCTAAGATTGATTTAGTTCAAAAGGTGGGGAAAAGAAACAGGTCTTTTCAGCATTCCTGTTATGACAAGGTGAGCTGGCTCACTGGAAGTGCTGTCACAAAATGTGTTGTCTGGTCAAAAGTGAGTTTTGGGGAATAAAATCCCTGGAAAAGACACCAAACAGGGTCACAGATCATTTAGATAAATAAACAAATTTATGATGTAGGCTGGAAAAAAAATGAGCTTCCCCTCCTTGACTGACCAGCAGCCACTACTGTATACAAACATAATCAGCTGCGAATTCTGAAGGATATATTGCTGTTTAATCAAACTACTAACGTGATTTACACCAATATTTTTAATAAAAAATACAATATTAGGTAAAGTCTGAGTCCAAGCATAAAAAGCAGAATATATTCTTTAGTGCATAAAGATTTTTTAAATGGACAAAAAAAACCAAAACAAAACATACCAGAAAAGTATTTTAAAAACTGCATGAACTATTCCAAACATCTCATTGAATTAGAATCTTTTTTTGTTTAGCTGTCTGGTTCTTTGACTTTTTTTTTTTTAATTACCTTTTACTAGAGAAATGAAGCATACAAATATATGTGTGGATATACACGACATTTTCAGTATTATTCAACATTATTTTACAATCAGTTTCCTCTTTCCCCCTTTTTTATGAATAAACATATGAAAACTCATGAAGCAAGGCGGCTTACACAGTATAATAACAGCAAGAAAAAAAAGCATTATAATAGAATAAAATTAAAATAATAATAATAAGATTAGTTACAGTTACTACATTCATTTTTGTGTCAGGGAAACAAATTTAATCAAATTTGCCCAAATTTGGTCGAACTTTTTAAATCCTCAGGCGGCTCTTTGGTTTATAAATAATTTAACATTTATTCCTGAAGGTGTGGTGTAATTCTCCCTTTGTCAGCCTTCTTGGATTTATGATGTAATATCTCAGTATGATGAAAAGATCATATTTTTTATAAAACTTGAGACGATGACTTGGGAGTTGCATTGTACTGCAACCTAAAAGGTATCAAATGTATTCCTAATATCTGTCCCATGTAGAGGACACCATGCGTGAAAGGGTTAAACTGAGCTCCGGTTGACTTCTTTGCAAAACGCCTCCAGTGAGCAGATTTCACCAGCTGTAGCTAGAGACCTTTCATCGTGCCTGTCTCTGTGCAGATAAGGGACGATTTAGCAGGATCAGTTAGCTTAACCTGCAATTGCTTGAGAGCTTTTGTCCACTCAGCTTTTGAGCAGGAAGAACCTTTCAATACAGAATCAAAGTAGTCCAGCATTTTAAATATTCAGTGTTCGGAGCAAAAAAAAAAATACTCACAGCGTCAGCTGTTTAATATCTTTAGAACAATACACCTTTTGAAACAGTGCCATAGTAAACAATGTCCCCTATATAACTCCTAAATTTGCAGACAAGTCAAAATCAGGAAGAGGCGTAACCTCATACCCCACATTGTCAATAAAAGAAAGTTATTAGAAAGTAATTAGCATCAACACCAACATCCAAACACTTCTTCCTTGTGCCATGACCAACATTCCCTGAAAATGTCTTAAAATGTTAAGAATATTTTAAGTAATCTTACCCTTAGACGGACAGACATAATCAAACAAACTGACAAATGCCATCAAAACAGAGCCTCCTTTGCAGAATAAAAACTGAGATAAGTCCCCAGAAACTGAAAAAAGACCAAGTATTGAGCAGACCAAACTACACAGCAATTACCACACCAGACTTACGGTTGACAGTAAGCGGATCCAAAATTATTCAAACAGAACTGAAGCTCTTTATGTTTTCGTCAGAGCAAAAATCCTGATATTGGAATCTGCTCATTATGTGTGCAGTATCAAAACCACCTTGTGCCATGATGGGTAATCCCTCATGGTATGGTAATCCCATAATTACTGGATTTAAGCTCAGAGGTGCCTTCAAACGCAAAGCCTCAAATCTGACTCACTGCATTTCTTATTTAATAAGTAATAAAATACGATCAAGTCTCCTGAGAGGTGGGACACATACAGTGAAGTGATGTGAAAAATACAATCCTATGGAAAACAAACACATTCATTATTTATCATATGAGGACCAATAATTCCTGAGAGGATGTTATTTCCTGAAACTACAGGTAGAAGAGTGACATATAAATCACCATAATGAAAATGTATAACAGTCTCAAGGGTTTTTTAGGGTTCTTAGAGAGAACCTGATGATAAGATGGAGGAAAGAAAACAGTGGCAGTTGTGATGCACTGCGTTGACTTTACACTCAAAACACTTAATTTATAACTAGAAAAGCGCAGACCTCTGCCAGCGCCTCAGTCCTCATCCATATTGTGATTTTTACCATGAATATTAGTCCTACCTTCATGTCATCTAAATATTTAAATTCCTTAACCATGAAAACATACAGATATGCACAAATGTCGAAAAATGGTCCATCTTGCAATTTTAAAGAATTATTTTTTAAAAATCCTGGATCCAGACGGAGATTCCGATCACTCCCAAAATCCAATCATTTGTTGAGTCGCTCAATTTTAGTTCAGTTTTAATGAAGTTAGTTATTTCTCGTGACAACCTCACTTAAAGGATAAGTTCGGTTTCTACAGCTTTCACATTGTTTAAAGAATGAAGTAGAACAATATACTCACCCAGAAGGCTTTCCTGATCCAAACAGTGCTTCAGGAGATATTTAGATCCAAAATCGAGCGGCGGACATAATGGTAGTACATAGGGCATACAGCGCCGCTCCTAAAACTGCATTAATCGTCCAAAAACTCATCTGTTTCTTCAATATTTCATCATGGTCCGCCTGCGCTACTCCTCCATTACAGTCCGGGGTCGCTCCACCCATGTTTTTCTGACTGCTGACCTCTGAACTGGAAACTTTCTTCATGGCTGCCGCGCATGCGCAGTACGGCTCATTGTTTCAGGGGCGACCGCCAGCTACTGAACAACTTTCTTCTTCCAGTTTTGTGCAAAATGGACGAATATCTATCGGATGAAGATGTTGTGGAGGAGAACTTTGAATATGATGGGTGTCCTTACAGTTTCGAGCCAGAGTTTACAGATGAGGAGCTCATCGAAAGGAGGAAGCCGTACTGCGCATGCGCGGCAGCCATGAAGAAAGTTTCCAGTTCAGAGGTCAGCAGTCAGAAAAACATGGGTGGAGCGACCCCGGACTGTAATAGAGGAGTAGCGCGAGCAGACCATGATGAAATATTGAAGAAACTAATGAGTTTTTGGATGATTAATGCAGTTTTAGGAGCGGTGCTGTATGCCCTATGTGCTACCATTATACGGATGTCCACCGCTTGATTTTGGATCTAAATATTTCCCGAAGCACTGTTTGGATCAGGAAAGCCTTCTGGGTGATTATATTGTTATGCTTCATTCTATAAACAATGTGAAAGCTGTAGAAACCAAACTTATCCTTTAAGTTCTAAACACACGCTGTAAGAATTGTTGCATCTGTAGCATCTTGATAAGCCAACGTAGTCTTTTGAATGGATTATTTTCAAGGCTTTTGGTGGTTTCATGTTCTGCTTAAGGCCGGCATTTATCCCTTCAATCTCCCCTCAGGTAAAAAGCTTGCAAGTTTCTTTATTGGAACTCATATATACTAGCTCAATGGGCCTGTAGCAACCTTACTTTGAAAAATCTAAAACTAACCCTTAAAGTTGTTTCCAGGGACACCTTAAGCACCATTTCAACCATCTCAAAGTAACAAAATAAAGGTTATGAAACAAGTATTAAAATGGCCTGATTGTTTACATAGAAATATGTATTTCTACAAGTACAAGACTTCTGTAATCCGTCCTTCGAGTACGACTGAACAGCTGGGTAAAGAGTTTTGGCAGTGATAAAAGGAGTGGAGCTTTTCTTCCTAAAAGAAGAACATTTTTCAATTATCAATGAGCAGACAAAAAGACACCAAACATTCATCTCATCGCCTCGTCTAGCTGCTGGCTCTTGTAGCATATAAAATTCCCTGTACTCCAATTATAGAGAACTGCAAAATATGCAAGACTCAGGGGGAGATGGCTTCACTGGACAAAGATTGAAATCAGCACAGATTTAATCTTCCAAAATGTTTCAAATAAATCAGCCCTTCTACCAGAACTTTTTAATCAGCCTGAGCTGCCTCAATCAAGGTAAAACCTGACACTTAATCTGACACAGAGTTATTTACCGTGGACAAATCATGAGCCAAACAGTGATCTGTGGCATTAACATTTTTAGGGTCTTAAACTAACAAGCCTTAACCAAACCTTGGTCACTGCTGGAGACAAGCGTGTCTCTTGTTTTAGTTGTTACAAAGTAAAAGTCACAATGCCACCTTCTATGTCACGTAAGATTCAGAATTATTGTACCAGAGCACTGACAGTCTGTTTGGTGGTCAGTAAAAATGTCCTCCTGTTTTATTGTCTCCATACGTTCATGTCTTCATCATGCAGTTTCTGTTCTGCTGTCTGATTCTTTTAGCATCTGCTTCAACCATGTGGAGCAATCCTGCTAGTCACCACCATGTTGGGATAAAGTGACACTAAGGCTATGTTTACATGGAAACTCCTGACTTAAAGACGCAAAGATTTGTCCTTTGCGTTTTAGAATTCTTCTGTGTTCAGACGACGACGCTCTGAGACAAGTTAATCTGCTGTAGTGTGCATGTCGGTTTAGTCGATGGCAGTATAGGTCTGCAGAGAGGCAGTGCTGCTACAACACATTTACGAATAAGAAAAACTTTTCACCAACAACAATGGCGAATAGATGCACAGAGACGCAGAAGTTTCTTTTCTGGAGAACAAATCAGTTCGTACAACAAATCTGTCTGGATGGTTTTGACTGGATAACAAACCGAGCACGGTAAGACGCTCACACGTTATTGGTGGACGGCTGAAGCTGTTGTTGTTCCTGGTGTGCGAGCGCAGCCTTCATCTGAAAAAGTACTGTGCATGCGGTGACGCCGGCCTTTCACCCTGAAATGCTCCGATGCAGGTTACACGGGGCTGCATGGAGAGCGTTTTGGAAACTTTCCACCTTGGAGCCTGTTTTCAAAAGTTTCTGTTTTCAACGAGTTTCAACGGATTTGACCGTTTTCAGCACCATGTAAACCGCCCCTTAGTGTCCTCAGATTACATTTTTGGCGTAAAGACTTGTGTAAATTTTACAAATGAAGTAATCCAGTGATTGTTGTTGTTCCATAAAAATAACTCAATGTAAAACCTTTCCGATTACACTTTTGATTTTGTCTCTACACAAAACAGCATTGTTTCTGTTTCTCTTCTGCTGTCATCTTGCATGTCCCACCTCTTCCTGTTTTAGAGGATGATGATTTGGCCGTGCGGTTTGGCCTGAGCAAAACCGTTGTAGATTAAGACTTGGCAAGATGGATCTTCTTGATTACAGACACTGAATTAAGTAGATTCAACTCTTGTGCAATGTAAGATGTTGATTCACAGCATTTTTGTACTGTGCCATTAAACAGCTGTGGTCCAACACATTATGTTTTTACAGTTCATATTACATTCCCTAGTTCTTATATCAGGATCTGCCTCTGTCTGCTCTTGAAGGCTGGATTATCTGATATGACACAAAAAAAGCATGATGAACTAGAAAAGCACTTGGAGAGCGCAGACCTGAGCACCACAGTCCTCTCCCATATTGTGATTTTTACCATAAATATTAGTCCTACCTTTATTTCAGCTAAATATTTAGATTACTTGACCATGAAAACATACCATTAGCAATTGGTTTCAGAATGATATCTATGTAGTTCAGTAGTTATTCACGAAAATCACATTTTTCTTCATGGCGGATCCAGACGGTGACCCGGATCAACACCAAAATTGAATCACTTCTTCCTTTTCTCATGCTGAAGATTTCCTGAAAATTTCATCAAAATCCATCCATAACTTTTGAGTTATTTTTTTCACAGGCAGACAAACAGACTCTCCCGAAAAAATAACCTCCTGGCAATGGTAAATATATTTGCAGCACGTGTTTTTTAATGATTGAACGAGCTAAATACAACAATAAAGATTAACTGTGGACAACCTAAAACAGAATAAGACTAAGACTTTTATGCTAACATGACAATTCTTTCATTTTTAAGTTTAAAAGCTGCAGCTACCACACCAGAGAGAGAATAACACGGAGAGGAGAGAGAGGCTGTGCTGGGCTGCTGGTGAAAATTTACATGACATTATGTCTGTTTGAATGAGCAGGAAAAATGACTCATGGACAATTTGATTCAGCTTCGAATCTTTTTTGAAAAATTATTCAGTGTGATAACAAAACAGTTTTTTTGGGGTAAAAACCCAAACATTGAAAGGAAGATACATTTTCAATGCTTCCCTCAGTTTGTAATGCAGTAAGTATTCATGATGTGTAACACAATCATGTAATAAATCAATTTTAAATCAAATGCCCCCATCACTGGCCACCAGTCCATTAGAAAAAGATAACTTTTATCTGTATAACACTTTTATGGACAAAGGTTAACACGTATATGAAAGACAAAGCACAAGTTTAACAGAAAATAAGCAAACTGACAAAAATCACAATTTGAATCTAAGAACACTACGAGGTTTAGGTCCCTCCAACCTCCTCCCAGAGTTAACTAGTTCTTATTTCAGAGAAACCCTGACAACACATGAACTGTGCAACATAAAATGAAAATGTGGACCAACAGAAGAGGGGGTAAGATGGGCAGATGCAGGAGACAAGCTAAAAAAAAAAAAAGACGGAGATAAAGACTGATATGGTCTCAACCCACCAAAGCATTTACCTTGTAAGGTGCATAGCCCACTTCTGCTGCTTATGTGGTGTCCTAAATTTGGGAATCTTTTAATTAAATTAATTAAATAAACAATTATTTTAACTTAAAAGTGCACACCCAGTTTATTTGAAAATGTAGCTCAATGAGGGACGAAAGTTTTTAAAAGTGGTAGAAACAACCAAGTCCAAATTGAATTGTTTGTTAGCTTCTGCACAACACACAAAAGTTTTGAAGTTAGTTTCAAGGACAGAGATTAGTAAAGTTGAGTTTTCTTGACACTTCAGATATACAAAAGCACACATTTTGCTTCTACTGTGAGTAATATGCAATGTAGGTATTACAATTTTCAGGCAGACATAAGTATAGGTTTAATGTCCAAAATAAACTGTTTGAGAACCATTTCACATGACTTATGCTGCGTTCCGACTAATAACTCGTAAATTTCCCAGTTGAAATCTCCGAGTCTTCGGTTTGAGAGCAAGGAATTCTGGTCTGTAAATTAACCAACATGGCAGGCATTTTAAGATTTATGCTTTATCAACTAACTCATTTAAGTGAAACAGAAGCAGGGAAACGACACATAAGACAACAGAAGCTTAAACTGTACAGTGTTTGTCATTATTAAGAGGCTGCCATATTGTTTAGGCAGCGATGATCTTTTAGCCTAGGCACTGTCGTCACTTTGTGTTGTTTTGTGTGTCTACAATACGAAAAAACTCACTCACTGTAGCCTGAAATATACCCAAGGGTACAATAAATATTCTGAATCTGAATCTGAACCTCGTCAAAGACAAACCCTACCAAGTTTTCCCGGTAAACTTCTGAAGAGAACATATTTTGCCAAGTATCACTGAGTAACCATGACGACCACAGGCTAACTGGTATGTCCGTGGAGGACTTCCTCGTTCTTTCTCAGTTTCCCAGCAGTGCTCTCCGGTCAGGAGAAGAGCAAAAACATGATTTCCTGTAAGACAAGCTTCAAGTGATGTTCTTTGCTCCTCTTTTAAAGAAAAAATTGAGTCTATTTCTTATTTAAATAAACACAGATATTAAGACTGCTTCATTAGCCACCATTGTTTTCCAACATACAGTCACTACCTGTTGTCGTCATGTTCACAGCTCCCGCCTCTCTTCCCTGATTGGGCCGTTAAGAATTTAGTCAAGTGAAGTTGTTGGACGATGGAAGTTGGCAAGACAGATACGCAGGATTTGAGAATAAGGCAGGCCTGTTTGCTCTGCAAGGTTACAAAGGGATGGAGGGTATAGATAAGTCAACTCAAACGATTCAAGGACAAAAGGATGGATGATTAGAT
Source organism: Scarus forsteni (assembly GCA_036419115.1). Taxonomy (NCBI): domain Eukaryota; kingdom Metazoa; phylum Chordata; class Actinopteri; order Labriformes; family Labridae; genus Scarus; species Scarus forsteni. The sequence goes on from JAZDUH010000458.1 coordinate 23,596,760, forward strand.
TTGAAAATTGATGAATAAACTGATAAATAAATAATGAACCAATAAATGGATGAAAAAAACAAAAGACAGAATGATTAGAATGAAAATAAAAATAAAAAGATTGGGAATATTTGATGAATAAAGATATAAGAGATTGAAGGAGAGATGGATGAAAAGATGGCTGCACATACAGATTGATTACATACTGAGAGATGATAAATCGATGCATTGATGGATGGAAGGAAACACGTTTGACTGAATGGCACTATAGATAGACATACAAATAAACAGGTGAACAAAGGGATGTATTGATGGAAAAAAGGATGGATGAAAGATGGATAGATAGATAGATAGATAGATAGATAGATAGATAGATAGATAGATAGATAGATAGATAGATAGATAGATAGATAGATAGAAAATAAAATTAACTCTGTTCGATAGATGGATGAGGGAGGCATGTTTGACTGAATAGCACCATGGAAAAACATAAATAACGTAAAAAAAAGAGTTACGACGATAAGAACAAAATCATGGGTAAAAGCTGCATAATAATAACAGATAAAGAACAAGTAGAAGCAGATAATAAGTAAAATATGTAGAAACAAGTTAAAAAATTGAGTAACAAGTAGAGAAATAAAACCATGGATAAAAGTGGAATAATAATAACAGGTGAGTGACTGGTGGCAATAAATAAGCTGAAAAAAATATATTCATATACAAGCATTATATATCAGTTTCAGGAAAGAATTAGTTCGATTGTTTGTTAAGCAGAGAGATGGATGTTGGGAGAAAAGAGAGCTTATAGCGATACGTTTTGTGTTTGCTTGCTCTGTATCGTCTCCCTGAAGGCAGAGGTTCAAATTCCCGAAAAAGAATATGGGAAGGATCATTCAGAATTTTCTGTGCCTGGTTAAGGACGACACTATCAAAAACAGACTGGTGAGAAGGGTGATGTGACGTCACAAGTCGTAACTCGGAGTTCATGGGTCGGAAGTTACGAGTTCGACTGCCGTTCCAGTGCACTTCCACGAGTTGCAGGTGGGAAAAACACGAGTTACGGGTTGCCTGGAACGCAGCATTAGTAAACAAAGAATAGATCCTACAGTTATTAGCATGAAAAGTTTAAACGTTAGTGTGAGACACTCACTCTGTGGATGATGTTGACGGGTGCAGTTGACAATGACAACATGTCTCTGTACCGTTTACAGTACACTATTGTTTAAAAGTTTATTCGGCCTATATACAAACTTTATGGTACATGTGCACATTTTGGATGAAAGAGAAAACTGACAATGAAAATATGAAAAATGACCAGTGAGCTTTAGTTACAAAGACCACACAGTGCTGTGATGCTGAGTAGTTTGTACCTGTCAGATGTTCTGAAATGCAGCCAGCAGTAAAAACCACACGACTCATCTTCTATTAAAATTCATGTGGAGGTAACAGAGCACAGTAGTTTGATGTTTCCTACTGATCCAGACGGTGCTAAGCTTTGTATCACACTCACATGTGAGAGGCTGAGACCTGCTATAAAAAAATACCTAAACTAAACATAAAAGTTATTTTTACTGCCTCTTTATTATGATTAGTGTTTTCTGACTGTCTGTAAAATGTAATGTAATAAATAATAATATGTCTTTACTGTCCAGTTTCACCAACATCTGGATCCCATCAGAGGATATTTGTCTTATCGCTACTTGAGAATAATACGTTCTTTTTAGTTTATAGGCACTAAGCTGATTCCTCCCACACACACTCTGTGTATGAACCATAAGAGAAGCAGTACAACATTTGTTACAGTCGCAGAATCTGCTGGAGAAGTCGCAAAATGAGCCTCTTAAGGTTTTTGTGTTGTCATAAACGTATGGTTTGAGGCTGAGTGGAACAGACGAGTGAGGCGGGCCAAAACACTGTCAGGTTAAACGTTTTCTCTCGGTTTGCTGACAATCATAAAACAACATCAGGACAACATCAGATTTACTGTCAAAGGTTTCTGTGTTTTCACCACGTCAGACACTGAAACAGTAAAACACTGATTGAAAATAACCTCCATCATGTTCCTCCAGCTCGCCCAGAGAAGAACATGAAAAACAATTTACTGCAGATGAAAAACAAACTACGGACAGAAGAAGATTCATATGAGGGAGAAATTGGAGTCCAAGGAGAAAAGTAAAGGTCTGAACGGAGGTCAATCTCACATTACCAGTAATTGGAAGTGTATAAACTCTCTTTGACTGAGAGAGGGCCACAGGGCAAAACGTTCGTGCAAAAATCAATCGAATCATGTTTTGATATGAAGATGGGAAATATGAAGACTGATATGTAAAACAGCCCCAAGCTCTTTTCAGAATAAATCAATACTATACTTTATTGTTATCTTTCACATGAAGCTCAGTAAGATATGCTAAGAGATTTTTTTTATTTAACCAGAAATGGACCTTTAAGATCAGGATCCCATTTACAAAGATCTGGTCAAGAGGTCTGCAGCTTCACAACAAATACAAATGCAAGAAAGACTAAAGCAATAAATCACAAACAATAAATATGGATACAACTCAACAGTTTGACAGTGGAAATACGACAGTTTTGAGGACAGTAACACAAACATTGCTCATTGGATTCTTGCTGTTTAGTGAGTAATATAGATAAACTTGGACTGAACAGCTCTGACATTTTCAGTTCAGGTGTTGGGGATTTATCAACACATTTGAGGACAAAATCACTTGTTTTAAATACAAAAATTCACGATTATAGACACCCCAGTGGGCATCAGCTAAGCCCGTCTCTATTATGACCTGTACTATTTCCACATTTCAAAGGAAGAGAAAAATTAACATGAGTTTGTTTGTACATGTTTTACATGTTGTACAGTGCTAGATTGTACTTTTTTTCATGAAAAGAAACTACTAAAACTCTCTTTCAGAATCAGAACTAGGTTTATTGCCAAGTAGGTTTTTACATTTACAAGGACTTTGCTCTGGTGCTTCTGGTGCAATGTCCAAATAGACAAGCAAGTAAAAAGATAATAATGGAAGTTATAGAAGTTAAAGTTGCATGTTAATGTAACCCAACTACAGCTGGTTTATTTCACTGAAGCTGCTTTGAGTAATCTATCACCAAGAAAATACTTTTGCATGATTCCAGTGTAATCAAGATGTTGACTCTCCATGCATTTACCTTTCCGCTTTAAATTCATCTTCATCTGATTAGCACAATTTATACAGGGCTAAACTTCAGCTATTAGCAAAAGAAGCTAACTTTAGTATAGCACATTTAGAGGCCAAACACTATTTGGAGAGCATGTAAAGTAAATCAAACAAAGTGAACTAAACTTAAATGTTATATTTTAACAACGAGCTTGTTAACTAACCAGTCAATTTCAATCAGCTTCCTTAAGCCCCAGTCACACACTCCTGTTTCTCATGGCGATTGTACACGATTGACATAATCCTGATGAAACGTGCTTTGGTCGTGGTGCATGCGCTACTTGGACTGGATCACCATTGTATAGTCGTGGATAAACGGTGGGGAATGTGGAAGGGTCCCGACAGTTTTGAACTGTTCAAAACTGACGTCGTGTCAGCAGGATGGGAATTCATGGAATCCTTGTCATATCGCTGTATTAACCTAGCTGGAGCGGGATGAACGCCCCCTGAAGCGCTGTAGAAGCGCTATTACCGGGTGTGTCCAGTCAATCGTGTACAGTCTTGCACAATCGCTATGAGAAATGGGAATGTGTGACTTAGGCATTAAAGAAACTTAAAAAGACATAAACAAATCTGACAAGACGGACCTCATATCTGCCATACTGTTGGACTGATGACATATTGACAATATTTTGTATGGTTGCGATAATGTAAAGAGCATGATCAAGTGTTTTATCACAAGCATAGCTAGCTACCTACACAAGCTAGCCAACAAGCCATGCGTATCTTTTCTAAAACATGTTGAAAATTTGAAATTAGAAAAAAAATGTTGTAAAGACAAAATATGTTTACTATGTTTACTGCAACCTGAGGCAGCATGTGGAATAGTTTCTAAACACAAAACTACTCTATGAACGTCAAAAAGTAACCATGACATAACACTTTCTCGAACAACACAAATGACAAGTTAACCGGTAAAAATTTCCCCAAACCAACATTAAAAGGAAAACTACTTTTGTAATTATTTAACAAATGACTGTAGCAATATCTGTGAGTAGGACTGAACAGCAAACATTAAGTGAAAAATGCTTGTGATTCAATGTATCCTTCAGGTTTACATAAAAAAAAATGCACTTCTGATGTTTTTTAAATAAAAAATATTGAACATAGCATGTCACCAAACCATCACAACTGACACTTTGTCTGCTCAACAAAGAACAAGAGCCAAAACAAAACTGAAAGATACTTTTTGTTGTTGTTGTTTTTTTTTTTTTTTTGTTTTGTTGCTTCATGACATACTGTTGGACTGATGACATATTGACAATATTTTGTATGGTTGCGATAATGTAAAGAGCATGATCAAGTGTTTTATCACAAGTGTAGCTAGCTACCAACACAAGCTAGCCAACAAGCCATGCGTATCTTTTCTAAAACATGTTGAAAATTTGAAATTAGAAAAAAAATGTTGCAAAGACAAAATATGTTTACCATTTACTGCAACCTGAGGCAGCATGTGGAATAGTTTCTAAACACGAAACTACTCTATGAACGTCAAAAAGTAACCATGACATAACACTTTCTTGAACAACACAACTGACAAGTTAACCGGTAAAAATTTCCCCAAACCAACATTAAAAGGAAAACTACTTTTGTAATTATTTAACAAATGACTGTAGAAATATCTGTGAGTAGGACTGAACAGCAGACTTTAAGTGAAAAATGCTTGTGATTCAATGTATCCTTCAGGGTAAAATATATAAAAATGCACTTCTGATGTTTTTTAAATAAAAAATATTGAACATAGCATGTCACCAAACCATCACAACTGACACTTTGTCTGCTCAACAAAGAACAAGAGCCAAAACAAAACTGAAAGATACTTTTTGTTGTTGTTGGGTTTTTTTTGGCTTTGTTTTGTTGCTTCATACTTTGGATTTATTGCTTTTACATCAGCTTTTTTTGCGTTGCGTATTTTTTGGTTTTGGTTCTGCTTTTGTTGTATTGCTTCAGTTGTTGTGTTGTTTTTTGTCTGTGTTTCTTTGGCTTTTGCTGTGTTACTTGAGGTTTGATTGTGTTGCTTTTTATGCTTTTGTTTTGGCTTTCCTTTTTTGCTACGGGTTTTGTCGTATATTTTGGCTGTTGTTGCTCTGCCTTTTGCAATTTTGCTTCAACATTTGTACTTTTGCTTTGGCATTTACCCTGTTTTTTTGTTTTTGTGTTGCGTCTTTTTTGCTTTTGGTTTTGTTGTATTGCATCAGGTTTTGTTGTGTCATTTTTTTTAGTTTCTTTGGCTTTTGTTGTGTTACTTGAAGTTTGATTGTGTTGCTTTTTTATGCTTTTGTTTTGACTTTTCTGTTTTGCTACATGTTTTGTTGTGTAGTTGTGGCTGTTGTTGCTCTGGCTTTTATAATTTTACTTCAACATTTGTACATTTACTTTGGCATTTACTGTGTTTTTATGTTGCGTCTATTTTGCTTTTGGTTCTGCTTTTTTGTATTGCATCAGGTTTTGTTGTGTTGTTTTTCGTGTTTTTTCACTTTTGTTGTGTTACTTAAGGTTTCATTGTGTTGCTTTGGCTTTTATGTTTTTGTTTTGACTTTTCTGATTTGCTACAGGTTTTGTTGTGCTGTTTTTCTTTAGTTCCTTTGGCTTTTGTTGTGTTACTTGAAGTTTGATTGTGTTGCTTTTTTATGCTTTTGTTCGACTTTTCTGTTTTGCTACATGTTTTGTTGTGTAGTTGTGGTTGTTGTTGCTTTGGCTTTTATAATTTTACTTCAACATTTGTACTTTTGCTTGGCATTTACTGTGTTACTTCAGGTTTTATTGTGTTGCTGTGGGTTTTGTTGTGATGTTTCAGCTGTTGTTCTCATGGCTTTTGTAATATTGCTTTGATATTTGTCCTTTTACTTTGGCTTTTGTTGTGCTACTCCAGGGTTTATTGTAGTGCTTCAGCTTTTGTTGTGTTGCTCTGGTTCTTTAGCCTTGCTCCAGATTTTTTTGTGTTGCTTTAACTTTTTTGTTTAGCTTCAGCTGTCATGTTTGATGAAAAGAATCTGTCATAGTAGAAAAAAAATACATTTCCAATTATCTTACAGTTGTATGTTTTGTGTCTTTAAGAGTTGATGTATATAAGTGTCAAAACATGCATGAAATAATTATGAAAGAAAAAGTAAGGTAAAAAAAAAAAGTCCTGCATGAAAGATAAAGATGAATGTGAAGAAAAAAACATGTAAGAAACAAAATATCTTGAGGGTGATCTGTGCTCTTACAGCTCTGTCATGTCTGTGCGCAGAGGTGGACAGATATAAGCTGAGTGAATCTGATGGATGCAGGTGTGGACGGACGCACAGGTGCACGGATGGATGGACAGGAAATGAAACTTATAATCTGAGTGAAGATGTCTGCCGGCCTGACAAGAGCAGATATATAATCTCTCCTGCCAGGTGGAGACGGACGAGTGGAGACGGAGAGAAGGGGAGGAGAGAGACGGCAGCTAATATAAAGAAGACATGTTGACGTCCCTGAAGCCCGGATTCTTTAAAATGAAAAGTGTGAGCGCGTGTTCGTGTGGAGGTGAGCGTGTCTGGCTTTTATTGTAGATGTTCTCTAAGCATGTGAGCGTGCCCAGGATGAGATGACAAATGAAAAGATGATGTGAGGAGTAAAAGGTGAGGAGGAGGAGGAGAGGAGTGACGAAGAGGATGGGACAGGAAGTGGAAAAAGAAGAGCAGAGACAATATTCTGTGTATGAGTCTTTCCTCCTCTGTCATCTCCTCCTCCTCTCTGTGATAAGAGCTGATGAAGGGGCCAAACAAATAAAGCAGAATGTAATTTCAATCCCACAGCGTGTTAAAGACAGAGTATTGACTTCTGAACGCACAAAGACAAACAGAGACACTCTAATGTATTCCTCCTTCATGTTGCTGTTTGGTGAACGAGGAGAAAAATGATTAAAAATCTGACATCCAATCTGACTGCAAATACACACCACGCATGTTTTAATTAACTATTGACACAAGGGGGATTCTCTGCCTCCAAGGTTATAAACTCACAGGCTCAAAATCAAACACTGTCATGTAATAATAATAATAAGACAAAGAAGATATTGTGAGATCAAACTCAGAACTTTGTTTTGCAGAATTCTGAATTTTCTTCTTTTTCTCACAAATCTGATTTTATTCTCAGACTTCTACCTTAACCTGAGAACTTAGACTTTTTCTCATTATTCTGACTTAAATCTCAAGATTCCTAACAAAAGGCAGGATTCTGAGATTAAAGTCTGAACCACTTCAATATTAGAATTCAGATTTTATTCACAAAGTTCTGAAATGATTGGAATCTGAGATGAAAGTTGGAATTCATTGAATATAAGAATTCTAACTTTTTCGAGGGATTCTGACTTCAATCTCATAATTCCTTCTTTTTATTTAGAATTTTGATTTTATTCTCAATATTATACGTTTTTAAGAATTTTGAATTTAACCTCAAAAGTCTGATTTTATATCAGGTTTTTGAAATTCTGGTCATAGTTACGTTAATTTGTAATCTAATCCTATTCCATAGATATCAGGTGGTGGACTGGCATTGTTTAGTAGTTCCTCATTTAAAGCTATACATTTTATCTTTGGACCCACAACAGAAAATTCGAAAAATGGTCCCTAGCTTGAGTCTCGATTGCTGCTGTGACATTTGGATTGGCACAGACAGTATTTAAAGAGGACATATCATGCTTGTTTCTCCTTTTCACTATGCCAGACCAGGATGCCCGTAAAGCATTTCTGCCCTCAGTACAAGTCATTTAGGTCCTTAATTGCCCCACAATAGCGTTCTCAAAATCCTCATTTTAGGCCATTATCAAGCTCTCGTTGAAACACTCGGTCTCAAGGATGACCTAAAGTAACCTCATAACGTCACAGCCCTTTGTGCTCTGATTGGTCAGTTCTATTGGGGGTTGAGCCAGCCTGTCCTTCTTCTTCTACTGTATTTTCCGGCAGGCTCAAAGCAGCAACCGCGTATTGAGTCCCCCTACAGGCCAGAGCTGGTAATGAGAGAGTGTGAGCTAGGGAGCTTTATACGGCTGCTGCTGGATGTGTTCCTCGGTGAGGGTTTGGGGCTGACGGACATCACAGAGGAGGAAGTGTTTTATCAGATTACTCCAATAAAAAGAAAGGTACCTCGTGTCGTCATGACGTTTGAAATCTCGCGGACATCTCGCAATGACCTATTTTCAGAGGCATCAAATCTCATTCTAGGATATCAGAAAAAATACAATTTCTCATTTTTTGAAAATTAAGGGGGTGTAAGGTCTTGTTTTCAAATTTATTATATTACATATAAGTGTTAAATCATACATCAGCATGATATGTCTCCTTTAAGCTTAGATCCATCCTGCCTTGTGTCAACAGTTCAGGCTCGTGGTGGTGTGAAGGTACGGAGGATACTGTCTTGGAACACTTAGAGCCTCTTTGTACCACCTGACAATAGTTTAAACCCCACAGCCCACCTGAGTATTGCCATTAACTTTGTCCTTCCCTTTACCACAGCGTACCTATATTCCGATGGCTATTTGCAGCAGGATACTGTGCCATGTCACAAAGGTCAATTCATCTCAAACTACGTTCTTGAACATGACAATGAGTTCATTGTTCTCCAGTGGCCTCCACTGTAACCAGACGTCAATCCATGAGGCAGCTTTTAGATTAAAATGTACCAAACTCTCTAATAATATCACCAGCTTTTTAAATATATGCTACGAACAGGGCTCGACAGTGCGAGGAGGTGCTCGCATTTGCTACTAAAAATATTACAGTGCGAGTTGTGATTTGCATTTCATAGCACCCGTGCAACTACGAAAAATGAAAATGAATACGTTGGAAGTTGTGGCCGGCGGGATTCCTGAATGCAGCCTCAGCTGAAAACATATTCAGCTTTGAAACATTGTTTTATTGACCTAACTGTGCCGCTAGCTAGCCTTCGGTACACCCGACATGCCTGCACCGCCCTGCGCGAGGTACAAACGAACATAAGCAGGCGCTCCCAAATGAAGAAAGGCCAAACGAGCAATAACCAAATAACTATGAAGCCTATCACTTATTATTTCAAAAACAACAAAACCAGAACATGTGGACTCTGAATTGAAGCAAGAGGACGAAATGGAGCAAAATTAATGGCGAGGAAGAGTGAGTGTTAGCTGTCCTGGGACGTCTGGTTTAAATGTAAAGTAGCTGACAAATTGTAGACTATGGGATGTTGTCTCAAGACGTCGGAGAGACAGTTAATGACGCCGCTGCCGTTCCCAGTCGTAAGAGGTACAAGTTTGTTTCCTCGTTGACCGCATATCTTTGTATTAAAGACAAACACACTACTTGGTAACTTTTCATCATGCTACTAAAAATATTTGTGTGCTACTAGATTTTCCAACTTGGTAGCACCCGTGCTACTTGGGAAAATGCTAAGCGTCAAGCCCTGGCAACAAAGATGTGAGGCAGTTCTGAATGCACACAAGGTTTCAGCAACGTGTGCCTAATAAAGTGGTCAATGGGTCCTACATCATGATAAAGAGGCCTAAGCCCATCTGTAAGTGAAAAATGTATTTTTCATGTATACAAGTGAAATACCCCTGTTGTTATGACTAACATGATGGAAAAAATCACTGCTAATGAATGAATGAATGAATGTTGGGCCCCTTTGGTAGAGAAGTAAATACATTTCTTGGTTACCACATGTTGCTGTTTTCTTGTATTTCGGTCAACATTAGTGAGCCCCATTAAATGATTGGCTCTACCTTTTCATACCTGGTGATATAAAAATGTCCAAGCATTATTTGAGACCTGCTTTAGGTGCAAACCAGGTCAGCTTCTCCAGTGTTTTCCCCAATCCATGATATTTTGGTAACCAGAACTGGTTCAGTAGCCTCAGGGGTAGTCCATGCTGCCAGCCTTTTTAGAAGCTTTCTGCAGTTTTTGACACCAAACAGAAAATACACAAACACACTCTTCCATTTTCACCAATATTTCAATACCGCCTGAGTGAAAAAGCAGCCTGTGTGATATGTGTGACGATGAAAAACCTCCCTGTGAGGATTTTTAGCTGCAGGTTGGTTTATTTTCCTCTGCTGTGCTTGGTGGAGTACAGTCTGCACCAGCAGCCGCACTAATCCAATAAATCTTCAAATGATCACACTGAAAACTTTATATGAATATATTTTATTTGAAATTAATCCGAAACCAATCAACCTGTCTAGTTTATGACCATTAATTCACTCCTTCAGAATATATATCACAAGACCCCTGCATATAATCACCCAAAATGCACTCTCCGAGTCTCCGTGGCAGAGCGGTGAATTTTGTTATCCCTCCAAAATACCTCCATTGCACAGGTTTAGACGCCAGAAAATGGATTCCAACATGGTTTTGGTCTACTGTTTTTGTTTTTACCTCCACTCCAAGGCCACATATTAGGTCAGATGCACTGTCTAATGGTCATCATACCAAAATATGTGCCCTCCTGTCTACAACCCCCAGCCCTCCTTCTAATATAAAATTATTTCTGCTGTCCGTCAGCTGCTGGCCCCATCTTTCTGAGCATGTGTTGTAAAAAATCCCCTCATAATATCATCAGGGGATATGCCTCCTTTTCTGTAGAAAGACTCTTCCCAAGACCAGCAGCCTCAGTTAAAGGAGGTACTTCTTACATGTGTGCAGCCATAGTAAACATTTAACTCAGCATTTAAAGGCGAAGCCATACCCTCTTACAGAAAAGGGTATGGTCAGACAAAGTTCATGAGCATTTAAAGTGACACACACACATTATAGCCTGTTTTGAGCAGGACTGAAACAAAGGGTTAAAAGACATGCCAAAATCTGAGAAAGTTAAAGAACCTGTCCTGGGACGTCTGGTTTAAATGTAAAGTAGCTGACAAAGTGTAGACGATGGGACCTTATTTATTAAAGTGTAGTTGTATGGAACATGGCACTACCCTGAGCCTTTACCACGTTACAGCCTACAGTGACCTTCTGTCAGCTGGACCCTCATCAATATCATTATATTGATATTACTACATCCTAGGGCTGGGTATTTGGAGCAACCTCATCATACAATACAAATCCTGACACTGAGATCTAGGGCTGGGACGATGCGCTTTTCTCCCGATTCGATTTCTTACGATTTTTTAAGTGCTGATTCGATTTAAATTGCGATTCCATGATATTGCCAATTCTTGCAATCCTTAGTTAGCTTTTTTAACACCAGTGAAAAGATGAACTATTATGATATCTAAAGACTATATCAGAAAAATACACATCACATGTGAGTCTGTTTTTAGGATTTATTCAGCAATACACTTTAACCAGCTGTCAATACTCCCTCTTCAAGCCTAGATTGCATTTAAAAGTGGCTTATTAACACAGACTGAAATGAAGCATTTAAATTTGGAAAATAATCGATTTCTGAACAAAACAATCAAATTAAAAATCATCAAACAAAAATCCCGATACTTATGTGAATCAATTTTTCTCCCACCCCTACTGAGATCACAATACAATATGCTTCTCGATACACAGAAATTGTGAACATTGACTGAACTTTAATAAAATTCCTGAATTTTTTTTTTTTTTTACTACAAGAAAAAAAAGCAAAGACGACTTTTTTAATTCTGCAACTTAAAGGTGCTATGAGGAGAATCTATTTCCGGTGACATAAAGACTCTGCTACCCATGAACACGCACGGCGACTGTCGTAAAGACGTGACCCAAGCCAAAGCGTGCGTTTGTTGTGATGCTAATAAATGCAGCTCAGACCTTCCTCAGAACTCTGCATTGCTTTACAACTTCTTTTTTCAACAGCTTACAGGATGCAAAGTGACCAGGTAATGTATCTCTTTCTAGCTATGTAGCGGTAGTTTTTGATGTGTGACAACAAGCAATTTTTGGAAAACTTAGTATTGTAGTTTTGTAGCCGGCTATACATCCCTACTTACAGCCCGGTGCTCTAAGACGTGTCAGAATAATATAAATTTGCTCTAGTTTTAATTGTCTTGTTCCTGAAGTTGAGTATCCAGGCCAGTCCAGCCCTGTCCGACCCAACCGCGAAGCTAAGGAATAGCATTTATATAGATAACCAAAGATTGTGGTCCTAAGTTTAAATTTGGAACATGTCTTCTATTTGAAGTGTGCCATTGCCATTACCCAAAGTGTATTGGCAGCAAGTGACAAAACATTATCACATTGATTCTGTTAAATCTATATTGAAACACGTATCCACAAAGATTGCGTGACGATACTACTACACCCCATCCTAGTATGATCCACTTAAGTGGGTTTCTGTGGTCATCCATTTCCCAAGGTAATCTCCTTCATTTTTTATTCAGACCTGTTGACTGAATTTTCCCACTGTTGACTCCAGTGCATACAAATATTCTTAATTGTCCCACTGGATATTTAATAATTAATGAGGTTTCTTTACACAGATGTATATGACTGGTCTTTTGGATCATTTCTCATGCTATGGATGTTTCAACAGGAGAAACCTGAGCATTAATACATTTCATACATTGTTCTATGTGTAATCTTGAGTACAGCGGCACAAAAAAAGAGATTAATGCAGTGATCCAGGTGAAATATTGGCCAAATAATTACACATGATGTTTAAATAGCAAAACACTAGCTGTCTAGTGGCACACTGATTAAAGGGAATGAGAGCTGACTGTATGATTGGTCACCTAAAACACACCCATCTATAATCAAGGCATAAGATCCATTGTTTTTTATCACTGTGTCGGGCTTTCGTGCATCTTCATGTTGCAAAATATAGACTAGCCCACCCTAAACACCTGCAACCCATGCGTTTAGCCAACACACTTCACACCATCAAAATAGGACCTGAGTTCTTTTTCAAAAACTTTGCATCCCAAAAATATTTGTTAGTTGGATAAAGATACATGTCCACACTAAATCCACACGTTCTTACAGTCCAAACCTCGTTAAGTATGCATCCTCCACCTCACACCCACGTCAATACAAAGTCTCGCAGGACATATAGTGTCCACATTTTAAATAAAACTCCACATGAATGCACAATAAAATCAGATACTGTACATGTAGTAAAGACAAGTGCCCTCACGAACACACACACACACACACCATCATCCTCCAGTCCACCCACGCTCTCCCAGCATCACGCTATTCATTTCATCTTTGATTCCCTTTGCGGAGATGATGAGTTGGAAACATGAAAGAAATCCAGTGAAGTGAAGAGAGAGTTTCTATTGCTCAATCTCTCCCTTCATCGCCGTCTCTTTATCTCTTTTTTATTTGTTTCTGCTCCTTTCATCCCAAACTAAATCCATGCTGCTTTTCCATGTTTCTGTGAGTTTCTACCTCTACATCTTTACGCTATCTCTGTTTCTTTGTTCATCTTTTACTCCTCTTCGCCTAATATTTTGTCTCTGTTTCTCTCCCACCGCTCCCTCCCCTGGGGATCTGGCGTAGAATGGATGTTGCCACTTGGGAATGACGAGGGCGGCGAAGCGGTGGATTAAACACTGAACGATCCACGGAAAGCCTCCAGTCGCTCGCACATGAACACACACACACACACCGTCACGTCAGAGTTAGTTCTGTCTCCATGCTCTATTCTTAGAAACAAGAATATCCTCTTCCTCCTCCCTCTCTCTCAAACACACACTCACATGTAGATGCCAATATCTTGCGAGGACGTCCCATAAAACCCCTCATGTAAGACCGACCTGTCATGCTCCTCCCTCCTCACCTCTGTTATTCGCTTTCTGCCCTCGTTTTCCTCCCTTCATCAATCTTTCTGCTCTCACCGTCAGAAAACTTCATTAAGGAGCTCCAATTAAGGCTTGTTGAAATGAAGGTAGCCATGGAAACAGTAACATTTGTATTATGGGCTGTTAAAAGAGTGGGTGTAAGAGGAAAAAGGCCTAATAGAGAAAGGCAGAGCATTTAATGAAGAAGATTGAGAGAGAATGGTTTGGTTCTGAGCCTCTGAAGTGTTTAACATAACATCAGTTATAAGTGGAAATAATTACGTTCTAAGGGACCAAACAAATTCAGTTTTGGAGACGAGGATGAATCTCAATTTTCAACAACCCATTTTTCAAACCGTCCCTTGTGTGATTAATAAATATTCTAGTTTCTGTGCAGTCAACAATTTCCTCCTTTTTCAGCAAATTACAGCTCAGAATGATTAAATCATATTTAATGTAGAGACACCATCTCACAGCCATGCTTTCACAGAATCTTTTCATGAGTTGAGTATAGAGGAAGTAGAAAGGGAGGCTCAGGAAAGAGCAGAGGTCATCGTGTTTTGATCAGATCAGGTCATCCTTTAAAGCGGGCATGTGGGCAAAGTTGGAAAAACAACAACCTTAAAATGTTCATGAATGTTTCTCAAGCAAGAGACGAACACAAAGAATGAACTTCATCTTTGACTTGTGGCCTTATAAAACGTTATCCTTAAAGCTACACTATGTAAGATTCCGGCTTTCAGCTCTCTAGTGGCCTCTGTGGTCATTGAGTGTAACTGCACTGTTGAACACCAACATGCATTTGTTGACATGCAGAGGGAGGAGAAGCTAGCCAATAGGATGTCCCAAGAGACAAATACAGCATGCGGACTGATAAGGTACATTCAAATTTCACAATTATCATGTGCTCACAAGTCCAACAGTAGCTGCGTTTCCATTACCCCTCGAATTGCGCAAAACCTGAATATCGGAACAAAATACTGGTAATAGAAACACCTAAATTTCGAAAAACCCCTCAAATATCGCAAAAAGGTTTTTACGCTCTCAAGAGGAGGTTTTTCAGATGTGTCGACAAAGAGAAATATCGCAAAAGCGCTATGGAAACACTTTTCCCGCAATTATACGGAAAAGGATGTGACGTACCTGGTCACATGATCACTTCTCTCGGAGTAAACATGGCGTGGGAAGTTTGGACAGAGGGGGAGAATGAGGCTTTTCTTGCCATTATTCTCGAGAAAAACACACGTGCCATAATAATCATCAAACAACAGAGGAACACAGAGTGTTTTAAGGAGATAGAAATGGAAATAAAGGAGAAAGGGTTCGTATCCATCTTCCTGCAGTGAAATCTCGCGGGATGATATTTGACGAGAGTTCCGACGCTACTGCCGAGAATAGCCTTCAATGGAAACACGTTCTAAGCGCAAATATACTATGTCGAAATTTTAGGAATATCGCTTTTATTTTGCGAAAAACTGTAATGGAAACGCAGCTAGTAACATCGCTAAATCAGCATTGGTCGGACATCCCTCCTCATCTCTTAGCGCACACCAGTAAGTGAAGCCAGTGTTTATCCCTGTCCGTGCATTTAGCTTGTTGCTCTCCAGCTTTCTTTTCTCATCACCTCCAATAAAACTTTTCTTTTCTTCTGGTTTTTCACTGCTTTGCCATGATAACAACGCTACATTTAGCTTTATTCTTCTTCTTGTTTACTGGCAGGAAGTATTCAATGTCAGATGAGCATTACCACCACCTACTTTGCAGGAGTGTGAGCCAGAGGTGCCTATTTCCGTTAGGAAAATAAGTGCGTATTTGCTTTGAACTAAATTCTGTTCATTAAATCTGGTTGAAAAAAAAATCAAAAACTGCTTTATATTCTCTTTTTCCCAACGTTTAGCTTTTGCCTTGAAGGGGAAGTGACGTATGTCCAAAAGCAGTCAAAGCAGTTAAAAAAAAAAGGTCGTTTTTTTTAGTTTGGAAGTGATCCTACCATCCACGATAAAGTTACAAAGTACCTTTAAATGTGAAACAGTCCCCCTCAGACCATGACAGACGTGTCATTCAACCTGTTGTAAGGTGATGCACCAACTCTCCTGGCGAGACCGGGGATATTATGAGACAGGCAAGGGCTGATCATGAGGCTTTTGCCAAATGAATCCATCATCTAAACAGTTTAGTCTTGAGTCATATGGATAATTGTGTATCATTTGACAAAAATCCTCAATATTAATGTAAAGATGTTTGACTTTGACCTTCAAAATCTAGATCCATGATTATTTATCAGGTTTTGCATTTGTAAAAATATCCATGAAAGCACATTTGGAATATTGAATTATGAATAATTATATATAAATAATGATTAAATAGATAGCTTTAAAGTAAAGAGTATAACGTCAACCCACTCTTTTGAAAGTGCCTTGAGATAACACTTGTTATGATTACGTGTGGTACAAGTACTGATTTATAATTGATAAACAAAACTGTCACTTCTTTCATCATTTATCCTCATAGCTGCTCTCACATTTACAAATCATCTACGCTTCAGAAATCTTGTAGTGTGTTTTAAGCTCAACTCTTTAGTCAGGTTTATCTTGAACAAATCCGTTCTCTGCTCCTCCCTGTTCATCATCTCTATTCGGTTCATATCATGTCTTCTTCTGATAAACAGGGCTGTATGTCTGAGGCCTGCAGGGGGGAGAGTGTAAAAGCAGCAGGAGAGAAAAGTCAAACAGGCCGAGAACAAATGGAGACACTTGAAGAGAGAGAAGTGAATCAGAGATGATAAAAGTTTATAAGGACACACAGTCAGGACTTCAATGAGCACAAGGGAGCAAAAATCAAAAAAGTGATGACTATTTGACTAAATTAACATTTTTGGCAAAGAAGTGGAGCTGAGCTGAAATATCTGATGTGATAAACCTGGGAGCTGCTCTGAACTGTTGTGAATTTTATCACTGAGCACAGGGACGAGTGTCAGGCATCACACCTTCAGATTTCTGCTGAGGCTGCAGGTTGTTTCCCTCAGGCTGCAGCTCCAGGGAAACACACTTGTTGTGATGAGCCTGTTTTGAGCTTTGGTTTGCACCGACATGCTTACAAGAGAAAAATGATCAACATGCTTTGAGTATTAAACTAACAGCACTCTGAGAAACTATCATTTAGAGCAGGTGAGTCAGGGTCAGTTGTATTTTGGCATTTAACGGTTATAAGAACCCGGATTGAAAATATTCCAGGGTCGATATGAACATCAGATGGACGGTGGTTCAGTCGTCACGAGGCTCTTTTTTATTGAAGTTTGTTAATATCAGTGGTCAGGAGACGTGGAAGGTTTTTGTTTGTCCCTTAAAACCATTGTCATCCTAATATTGCGTTCACACCGCAAGCGACTCTGCAATCAAAATCGAGTCGCCCACTGAAGTCATGTTGCACGTCCATAAATACCTCATTTTGGTCACCGTTGCTGTCGGTCATCGCTCGGTGACATCACTTGTTTCTCGAGTTTCATCGCCATCATATCATATCATATAATAGGATTGTTACGGCTGCTGCCGCTGGGGTGTTGTGAGTGAGTGTGAGTCTGTGTGTGCGCATGCGGGGATGTGTCCCTCCCTCTTCCCACAGGTTGCCAGGTGAAGGTGGAGGATTGGAGCGCCTGACCATCAGGGGTGTATGGCGTCGCCAATGAGAAGCTGACCAGTGAATGGCAGCCCCTTTAAAAGGCTGGCTGGAGCTTCAGTTGGGAGCGGCTGTGTCTGGTGTGGCCTGTCGCTCGACCTCGTCTGGCTCGGCTCCAGAAATCGAAAATTGTTGATCAAATTTTCTAATTTGTGTTAAATTGTTTAGCAGTTTAAGATGGTCCTCTGAAACTATCTTGTTTAGTATTCTGTTAATTTAGTTTTATGATAATCCGTTCTTTGTAAGAAAATCCTCTTTATTTTCATTAAACACCTCTGTAACCTTTCCATCTGGGTTTTATGTTACCTCCTTTTACCTTTTACCCCTTTTAAGAGCCGGGACGTAACAAGGATGTATATGCGGACATTATTCCAGCTGTATCCTTTTCACTCACTTATCAAACACAAAACACTGCAGCTGATGCCCTGCAGCAGCATCGTCTGTGAGTTTTCTGCTGTCCGTCAAGGCGGAACTAATGTCCTCACCGAATAATGTTTCCCACACTGACATAAATTGTTCCTCTGTAGTCGGATAAAAAATTTTCTGTCACAGGCACCGTCACACACGCACACTCCACTGATTGGCTGTTGCCGCAGAGCCACACAAGACATCACCTGAAAAGATCAACTTTTTTTTAAACTTTGACATCACACAACATGGGAAGTGGCAAATGCATCGCAGGAGGGTTAGCCCCGCCCCATCGGGGCTGTACTTTGACTTTGCATGGAGAGTGATCGCCGAGTTAGTACAAGTAATGTCTGGTGTTTACGCACCTTAACTGTTGGGATATCACCTGAAAATATAATATACATAACAAACACAATAAAAATCCAAGGTATCCAAACTCAAAATACCGTTAATAATAACCATTTATAATAACCATTTAAATAGAGTGGAGTCAGTATCAAGTTAAGTTTGTTTTTCTCAGCTCTATGTTCACACTAAAGGGACATCTATACCACTTGTCTCTTTCAGGGTCTTTTGTTTTTGGAAGATAACTTACAAACTCTAAAGTTATGTCTTTTAAAACAGAAGGGGTCTGATTCCCACGTTGAAAACTGAGGGCCAAACACATTTTGACAAAATGGATATGGAATCAAATTTGGGCAAATTCGATCCTCCAAATTGGTTTCTTTGGCAAGAATATGGAGGAAAGGGAGGAGATGTAGAATAAGTGGTGGAAAGACATTTATAAGAAAAAAGAAAAGAAAAAAATATTCCGACACAAACTGTTACCAGACAGTCCATCTTTTCATTTTCACTCTCAAGAAGGAAATAGCTTCAGTAGCACTTCAGTCAGTAATGATTTTCACATAGGTCTATTATGTTCTTGCCTTTTTCCATAAACTTCACACTCTTGCTAACACATTGTTTTAATTGGACTTTTACTTTCTTCCCAAACTTATAAAGTTAATCCAAGTATATATGTGGTATTGCTATTTTCAAATAACAAAACAAAGCCAAATCAAATCTATGTTTTTGTTTCAATCAAAGCTCGGTGGGGGTCAATTCAAAATCCAGCTCACACAGCGCGCACAGCCAAATATATACAGACACTAATGGCACGCTCAGCATGAATGTTCTTCTGCAGAAGAGTCAACTAAAAAACATGTTTTTCCATTCACAAACACAAAAAGTGATTAACTTCTTCAATAATCGATGCCAGGTAGATCAGATATTAATTTTTTTCTGTTTGTGTCAAATATTTGTCAGACTTTCCTCTTGCAGGAGCTGAAATGCAGGCATATGTAAATAAAAGCCCTCACACAGATAGATGTTGACTGATGGGATTGATGTTTAGTTTTGCTTCACCTCTGACCTGAGAACACACAGTCTGGATGAGAAGACGGAGAATTGGTACCTCACAGACCTGTTTTTCCACCTTCACACAGATTTTATGTTTGCATAAGGTGACAGGCCAAGATCAAACTAAATCAGATCCTGCAAAACTTAAAGTCTCATCCTGCCAAGAAAGAACAGCCACAGAAAAACAACAACATTGAAAGGAGGAAATAAATTAGCTTCCTCAACCAAAAGTTGGAAAGTAATAAAGAAAATATGCTTTGGTACAGTTCTTAAAGGAGACATATCATGCTGATGCATGATTTAATACTTACATATAATATAATAAATTTGAAAACAAGACCTTACACCCCCTTAATTTTCAAAAAATGAGATATTGTATTTTTTCTGATATCCTAGAACGAGATTTGATGCCTCTGAAAATAGGTCATTGCGAGATGCCCGCGAGATTTAAATTGTCATGACGACACGAGGTACCTTTCTTTTTATTGGAGTAATCTGATAAAACACTTCCTCCTCTGTGATGTCCGTCAGCCCCAAACCCTCACCGAGGAACACATCCAGCAGCAGGGGTATAAAACTCCCTTGCTCACACTCACTCATTACCAGCTCTGGCCTGTAGGACTCAATACCCGGTCGCTGCTTTGAGCCTGCCGGAAAATACAGTAGAAGAAGAAGGACGGGCTGGCTTAACCCCCGATAGAACTGACCAATCAGAGCACAAAGGGCTGTGACGTTGCGAGGTAACTCTAGGTCATCCTTGAGACCAAGCGTTTCAACAAGCGCTTGATAATGGCCTAAAATGAGGATTTTGAGAACGCATTGTGGGGCAATGAAGGAACTAAATGACTTGTACTGAGGGCAGAAATGCTTTACAGGCATCCTAGTCTGGCATAGTGAAAAGGAGAAACAAGCATGATATGTCCCCTTTAAGTGAATTTATGTCGCTTGTAAGAGAGCTAGTTGTAGAAAATATTTCAAACAAAACAAGTGTTTTAAAAACCCCCTCACCACTTTCTGAGTCGACTTACTTTTTAAACACACTCAAAAAGTATCTGCGGGCACAGGCTGGAGTCTGCGTAAAACTACAAAAATTTAACTCTTTCACGGTTTTTTGCTGAACTGCAGATTTTGTCACTCCTAAGATTTGCTGTGTAGGTGTTAAAACCATCTCAGTGGTCAAGGAGGCTTTTGCTATACCCATTCATGACGTTCACCTGTTTCAAGTAGACCTGTTCGGTGTCGAGTGATCCAAACAGGTGTTTTGTTTAGTTTTTTTCCAGCATTTTTTACAATGTCAAAGTCTTTTGTTGGCCCTGTCTCAGCTTTTTGGAAATGTTGCAGGCATCAAATTCAAAATGTTTTGGTTTGAACATTAAATATCTTGTCTTTCAATTAGATTTACTGTAGGTCAAAAAGGATTTTCATAAAAACACTAAACACAAATGAGTTTTCTACACACAACACCAAGGTAACATATAAGGCTTCAATAGATCCCAAATGAGGAGTCGTTGAAAGAGTCAAGTCTTCCCTGGGAGTTGAGCCAAAAGAGCCGGCTCTCGAAAAAGAGATGAACTTCCCATCGCTACAGCGTTAAAGTATTTCTCCTAAAGTTGTTTGTAATAAACAACTGTCATATTTCGTCTTAAGCAAAACTTTTAACTGAGTAGTTTTTCCTTTAATGAGATCTGGTGTGTTGATTGATAGTTTACAGATATTCTATTGATTCAGGGGAAATTCTGTGCTTTTACTCTTGCAATGAAGTTGTGTACTTAGTTTACCTCTGCTTGAGATGTACTTTGTTCCCTCTTCACAACAGGTAGAAATCTGTTACACACAGCAATTTCCTCACACAGACAACCCCATTAAACTTAAGCGCTCTGCAGCCACCGTTTGCATCTTTATGGATCTGAGTTCACAGCGGGTGAAATGCATCGCCCTCTTTGCCTCCTCGACAGCTTTTATCACAAAATGACAACTGAACTTCTCAAACTGATGTTATCTGAGAGCATGAATATCTGAGCCTGGATCCTCATCGCCTTTAAGAAAGCGATGATTACGCTTTGCAGTCATTTCAATCAAGCCATTTCCCATTTGAGCTGCAGAGAGCCTCCGTTTGCCTCCAGCAGCAGCAGCAGCACAGGCAGCATTTCTGTGTGGAAACTTGTTCAACTAATCCAGCAACACACTGATCTGTGGCTCAATCTGCCGCCCTACTGTGCCCAGCAATTTATGTTTCCTCTATCTGCAGCGAGGGGAGATGAATCACCGAGAGGAGGGTGCTGCAACACTTTAAAAACCTCCTACCCAGAATGCAGCGCACGGACACAAACACGCACACTGCACCACAGCGACAGATGTGCAACGAGGTGCTGAGTTGTTATATAGCAGAACAAAAAAGGTCTGAACTTGAGTATTTGGGCATAAAACCCAACAAGTGTGAGAATATGTGAAATTCAATCATTTCTTTTTTTTCTTGTTTGATTATTGCTGTCTTAGACAGGACAGTGGATAGAGACAGAGAGAGGGAAAAATGTCAAGCAACAGACTTGAACTCAGGCTGTCCATGGTCCATCATCTTCAAGCCTCCAGATTGTCCTCAAATTTAAAGGAACAGGAAGGAAATGTTCTGTCTGAAATGTGATTTATTTTACATTTGAGATGGATGAGTGAAATATACTGCATGGTTCACCTGTGTGTCATGTTAACATCACACAGCAATCACACCAATGGGCGGCCCACCTGAAGCTAAGCTTTACTGAAGAAGCTGAGGGCCAAAATGAATGCAAATTTGTTATGAAAAGTAAATGCTAAAACTTCTATTGAGGCTACAGTGTTAATGTTGTTGAGTCATTATTTTGTCATAGTTTTCGTTAACTACCCTTTTTCCTCCAATGAAAACTAGGTAGTAACTAATAAAAACAAAAGCACATGGACAAAAACTTAAACTAAATTAAGTGACATTTTTGTCAACAAATAAAAACTAGACTAACATGTTTAACAGAGACTCAGGCTCTGTTTACACGGACACTCCTGAATTAAAAACCCAAAGATTTTTCCTTTGCGTTTAAAAGTCTACTGCGTTCAGACAGAGATGCTGAAGATGTATGAACCCGCTGTAGTGTGCATGCTGGTTCAATAGACGGCGGTGTAGGTCTGCAGAGAGGCAGCACTACAACACACGAACGAAGAAGAAAAACTTTTCACAAACAACAATGGCGAGTGGATGCACAAAGACGCAGGAGTTTCTTTTCTGGACAACAAATCAGTTCGTACAACAAATCTGTCTGGATAGTTTTGTCTGGATAACAAACCAAGGAAGGTATGAGGCTCACGTTACTTGGCAGACGGCCGAAGCTGTTGTTGTTCCTGGTATGCGCAGAGGAACCTTCATGTGAAAGAGTACTGGTGACGTCATTGTTTCACCCATGAACGCCCCGATTCGGGTTTATATGGAGCTGCATGGAGAGCGTATTCAAAACTTTTCACTCTAGAGCCTGTTTTCAAAAGTTACCAGTTTTAGACAAAATGCAACGTGTTTCAGTTAAACACGAGGCCAAAACGGAATGAAAACTTATCGGATCTGACTGTATTCAGCCCAGTGTATATGCAGCCTTAATCCAATCAGACCTAATTTTGGTCATGTAGAAAGTAGGGACAAGTTTGGAATGTATCCAATCACAGCTTCTTTGGTTGTGTGGAAAGGTTGGATAAGTTAAGAGGGACATCCAATCACAGCTGCCTTAGCTTCACGGTGGTGGGATCCAAGTGTAAAACATGACTTCAGGAAGTCAAGGAAACAAAAAAATGTCTTACACTTCATATTTTAGTTGAAGAAATTTAGAGTAGATTTAGTCAAGTAAAATGTTGTGAAATTTCATAAACTAAAACTGAACTAAAATCAGAACAACTTAAAGGATAAGTTTGGTTTCTATAGCTTTCACATAGTTTTCAGAATGAAGTAGAACAATATACTCACCCAGAACCTCAGTACGGCTCATTGTTTCAGGGGAAGACCGCCGGCTACTTAACAACTTTCTTTTTCTAGTTTTGTACCAAATGGACAAATATCTATCGGATGAAGATGTTGTGGATGAGAACTTTGAATACGATGGGTGTCCTTACAGTTTCAAGCCAGAGTTTATAGATGAGGAGCTCATCAAAAGGAGGAAGCCGTACTGCGCATGCAGACCATGATGAAATATTGGTGAAACTAATGATTTTTTGGATGATTAATGCAGTTTTAGGAGCAGCGCTGTATGCCCCATGTGCTACCATTATACGGATGTCCGCCGCTCGATTTTGGATCTAAATATCTCCCGAAGCACTGTTTGGATCAGGAAAGCCTTCTGGGTGAGTATATTGTTCTACTTCATTCTATAAACAATGTGAAAGCTGTAGAAACCAAACTTATCCTTTAAATAACTAAACTAATGATTTTTTAAGGCAAAAGACTAAAACTTAAAAGTGCTGTCAAAATTAACACTGCAACAGAAAATAACTAAGTTTCCCCTTCTTTTGGAGCAGTGCTCAGCTGTTCCAGTAATACTCCTGATATCCCAGGATTTTACTGTACTTTATAGAAAAGTGATAAACTTAGCAACCAGGCAGTGAGGAAAATTGAGTTTTCAGAGGCTACAGGGTCAACAGATTTCTGGTGACATCTGCTCTAGAAACTTGTTGAACCCAATCATCTCCATGTTATTAGGTCTGCACTTTGTATTGTAGCTGCTTATTCTGCAGGAAGCTTAAAATATATGCCCTCAAAATGTAAACTAAATATAGAAATATGTCACATCCAGCCTTTTTATTGTGTCCACAATTGCCCAGAAGCAGATAATACAGGTGAAAGAAAAGTAGCAGAACCACAGAATTGGAATAAATCTATTAAAAATACCTGGCAGCTCTCACAGCCTCACATACACACACACACGCATTACCTTGTGCACACATTGCCTTCCCTGACTGTAATCCAGTGTAGCTTAGCGCTGAGTTATAGTCTTTTATTCCCCGTCTATACAGCAGGTTTCAGACTATGGAGGCTGCAGATAGCACTGCTCAGGCGCTAAGCACTCACACAAAGCTTATTCTGCTGTCTGTATGAGAGGCAGCCAGGGAGCACCAGGACTGCTTATCAGCGTATATACCCACCACAAATGGAGGAGGGTTATGTGTGTGAGGAGGAGGAAGTGTGTGAACGAGGGAGCATCCATCCCAGAGGTGTCAGAGTTATCTCCTGAGGCCAGAGAGAGAGGGAGAGAAGGAGCGAGAGAGTGAGGGACAGACAGAAGGAAGAGAGAGTGTGTGTTTGCTGTCAGCCATGTGCAGGGGAGCGTGTAGGACATGGTCAGTGTGTCAGCGTCTGGATGTGTCTCACACTCACATGTGAGCTGGACACACGCGTTAATGTCAGTAACCAGCTGACGGCTACAGTCGCACAGCAAATGAGAAGAGAAAAGAAATGTTGGTGCTGGCAAAATTTCAGCAGGTTCAGTTAATTTTAATTTTACTCCATACTTAAAAACAGCTGGTGTCAAAAACAAGAGTGGGAATTATGTTTTAAGAAATCAAATCCAATCTAAATCAAACTGAGTTTCCACTGAAGTCTGGAAGTGACACTTCTGGAGTCGAACTTCTCACCTGTCTTTTAAAACTGGTCAAGCACAAACAGATGCCACAAGCCCGAGTCATAAAACAGCAATGCAGATGCTCAGGTCTGTGTGCTCCAGGCAAACAAGGTGTCTTTATTTCAGCCAATTTTTCCATTAAATTACAATAAATAAAAACAGCAATGTTTGCTTGAAGACTTAAAAACATGTCTGGAGCGACACAGACTGTAATGGAGGAATAGCCCGAGTGGACCATGACGAAATATTGGTGAAACTAATGAGTTTTTGGACGATGAATGCAGTTTTAGGAGCGGTGCTATACATTCCCTATGTGCTACCATTATACGGATGTCCACAGCTTGATTTTGGATCTAAATATCTCCTGAAGCACTGTTTGGATCAGGAAAGCCTTCTGGGTGAGTATATTGTTCTACTTCATTCTATAAACATTGTGAAAGCTGTAGAAACCAAACTTATCCTTTAAGTCCCACCTTATGCCATTGTTTAGCTCAAACCATGTTTGGAAGTTGGTCTGGTGGCTGGAGAGGAGCCACCTGACTTCTTGAGTATTGCTGAAGTGCCCTTGAGCAAGGCACTGAACCCCAAATCTGCTCAGTAGGGATTATTCAGGACTAGCAAGGCATCATTTTGACATTTCTCCACTGGTGCATGATCATAGGTCCTGTTTGTGTGCACGTGTATTTCAGCCTGTGTTCGTGTAACATGCACTCTTTTCCTTCTTCAAAAATATGGCAAAAATTTTTTTTGACTGTCCTCGTCTTCAGGTGTAAACACTCTTAGATAGACCGCTGCAGACAGATGAAAAGTCCTTGTTTTGCCAAGGCCCTAAAACTGCTAAAACAGCCCTGCTTCCTCCCTCCTCATCCTCTCTGATGGTCCTGCTCCACCATCATTACCAGGCTGAATAAACACGCTCTGCTCCCACCTGCATCCCAGCTGGTGTCTCTCTCTTTTCCCTCTCATCCCTCTCTTCTTCCTTCTCTCCCCGAGGACTGCTGTTTTTGTGTTTCTGCCTGTCACTGCAGTTGAGTTTTTCCTCACCTGTTCTCAACAACCGAGACAAGGGAGCAGGTGTCTGCTCGAGCCTGCTGCCCGACACATTGTGTGTGTATCCTGATGTGTGCAGCGAAACATCCTCTGACTATTGTTGCTAAGAATAGACGGCGTGTTTTTCTTGGATGGTGAAATTTGTTAGACAAGTTGTGCATCTGAAATATTTCTTTACATGCTGCCATTCATATCATGGTTTAAAGCTCCTGCGGGAGTTTTAACAGGAGTGTGACCAGCAGAAGTGAACGGTGTAGGAAAGGAGAGAAGGAAAGGAGAGTACATAGAGGAGGTGAGGAGGTTAAACCGGTTGGGAATAAAGTGATTGACATGAAGCCAGGTTCATCTGTGTCAGTCTCTGCGGCCTGGCCTGACTTAGTGACCCCCTGATGGAGTGAGTGACTGGCAGGAAAAGCCTCCGTGATCACTGACAGACTGTTGGCATGCTGACCGACTGTCTGCCACCTTTTATAAATCACCTGCCGGCTGTTTGAGCCTCGCAGCAGTGAATGGATCTGAACGAGAGGATTTATGAGTGTTTGGAGGGATGACGAGTAATTACTGATACCTGCTGACTGGTGACAGAGGGATGAGGGATCACTTCACCTGTCAGGGCGGGGGATTTATCAATGAGGAGTTTTCTGGTCTACAAATATGTCGGCAAAAGTTTGTGGACATTTCTGTTAAGAGCTTGGCTCAGGAGTTGGTCATGGACCTGGCATCAAGATACAAAGTTTAGACCAGGGGTCTATGAAGTGTCATTTTTTACATCGCTCTGTGCCACTTCAGCATCAGGATTCTTTAAGATTTAGCAGAAACAAACACCATGTTCACATCTCTCATGGGTCTGAAACATTACTCTATTCAAAGAGACAGCGTGCTCAACATCATAATAGTAAGAGTACTATCTGCATCAAGGACAGAAGTATTTTAAACACAACAAATTATTATCATTTTTTTTCAAGAGCTAAATTAGCATTGAGTTAATGTAAAATGTCAAACAGAGAATTATTTAAACAATGGAGCTCTACACAGCATTGACAGTGTCTTTATAAATCCTCCACAGCTGAGTTTAAACTTCCTGTCCATTAGCAATAAATCAGAGCTTAATCAAAATGTGTCTGTGACAAAGAGAAATATCAGTCCTCCTAATCAAGGAAATTACAGCCTTATGTAAAATCCTCCATGTCTGAGTGGAAATCTTGAAATCTGATTATAAAGAAATGAGTATTTTCTGATACCATTTCTTTGTCTCAATATATGCACAGCATATACACAAGTAAATAAATTCTCACTTTCTGAGAGCATGGCAGCAATTAGGCCTCTGTGTGCTAAGGGTGCCCTTGGTTGTAGACCCCTGGTTTAAAATTTAATTCACTATGACTTATTGTTCTCGACTTGAGGTTACCAACCATTGGACTGGAGAACGGTACCTGCTGCAGACAAAAAACAAAATCTTAAATTAACATTTGTTGAATAATGAAGTTTGAAGGGTTTTCTTTTACCTTGAAAGGGAATAATTGGCAATGTTTTAGCTTATATTTTGCTACTCTAGTCTCTGACTCTCGCCTAGTGACAGCTGGGATGATAGTCTCTTAACTACTTAAAGCAGCTTCACACAGTTGGCCGCATCTACTTGTTCTCTCTCATTCACTCACTGATGGTCATCAGTACTCCATAAGCATCGACTGATTTCATACCCATTTACACGCCACTTAAGTGTCTTATCCAATGACACATCGACAGATGAAAGCTGAACTAAGCTAGAACCTGGATCTTCATTTATCTGCTCTTGTAGCTTTGTGGCACAGACCTTAAACACAGGCTCTCTGACTCTGTCACTACTGAGATGAACAAAAATCTTGACTGCAGATGAACTCAAAACATGTGCTCATGCACTCTTCTCCTGTGCTCTGGATGCTGTTGTAAAAAATATTCGCATGATGTGTGCAAGCAGAGGAAAGTTGAGACACACAACAGATGGTTGTTACAATAATTTTCCTTCTAGATTTTTTTTTTGTGGTTATTTGGAGAGTTCATTTTGATAAAGGTACAAAGTCGTGAGAGCCCATACAAGCTTAACTAAAAACGTTGTAATTAGCACAATGCTAACATAAACAATAAAGAAGTCTTGATGAAACAAATCAGGAAAATGGACTTGTTATAACGCTCCCTGTGTTACAACCAGTGATGGGCAACTTACTTCAAAAATGTAATGCATTATTTATTACTTGTTACTATCATTTCAAAGTAATTAGTTACATTACAACATTACTGCATTTGAAATGTCAGGCATTACAGTATTATCACATCACTTTCAAACTACTGTCGTCAAAGTAGCAGGAAATATGGATTTGTCATTCTAAATGTTGCTCATTAGGCTCAAAAAGCTCATTACACATCCAGTGGAAGAAAACAGTTGAATATAATCACCACATTGATGCTCATGGCACAATACAAGAAACAATCATAGCCAAAACAGACAAAAGGACTTTTCTCCTGCTGATCTTACAGAGTATTTGGCAAATTTGTATTTGAACAAACGAACAAACAAACACCTCTTCATTTCAGGTTAAATTAAAAATGCATTGTAAGTTGCATTACTGACATTTGTACCTAGGAAAATATTCTTGTTTTTTGTAATGCCTTACATTACTACGTCACAGTACAAAGGAATGCATTACAGTAATCACATTACCTTTGTAATGAATTACGACCAACACTGGTTACAACCATTCCCAGTCTCCCCTATACTACTGTAATAAACTTATTTGTCCATGTGAGAGATATTTGACACATTGAGAGTTAATGTAAGCAGCGACTTGACTGTAAAGGATTTCTGAAGGAGAGACTTCCTCCTCCTTGCCGCCTGCGTGTTCCTCCACAGAGACACTTCTTCACCTTCTCTGTCAGCAGCTGTATCCGTCCTGAGGCAGCTGTTCCTCTCTGACAGACTCTGATTAGTTTACTGACTCTCCTTCTGCCTGCTCTGTACCCGCTGTGAAGTCCTGTTACAGTTTGTCCTGCTCCCTCTCTGTCAGCTGTGATGTCCCTTGTACTGCATCACTGATAATTAACCCCGTCACATTCTGTTTGCTCTCCTCTTAGCTGGCACGTCGAACAGTAATCCTATTCTAAAGGTGAATTTTGGAGTATCATGCATCGTATTCCTGTCCCATCTGATCCCTGTTCAGCTGTAAACACACCTATCAGGCTTTAATCCAACAGTTTGGGAGATGCAGTCAGTGCTCAAAGAGCTTCAAGTTATAAGAAGCGTTTTGGCAGAGGGTCGGACCACCTGCTATCGGCTGCAACAGGATGATCACTACAGAGGGAGTGGCTGTACAAGACCCACTTTTTAATTAAGTCTGTGTTCATCCAATAACCATTAACTCACAATAATTAAAAAAAACTCTAACCCAAGCTTCCAGTTTTCTCATTAATTTGTTCTAATGACGAATCAGCACAGGGATAAAATGAACTGCTTCTTAGAAAAAAACTTTTAATCCATGAAAATTGGATTACGTGCCTCCTTGATTTGAGTAATCCTCTGAAATTTGGACTCATTTGTAAACACTGTATTTTTTCACGAACATATTGACAAGAGGGACAAAACTGGCAGACCTTCAGTTTTCTGGTAAAAATAACTAATTAAAATGAAATAAAAACATACTTTGAGGCACTGCAGGCAAAAATTGGTCTGAATTTCTTGCTATATGTGAAATAAAAAAAATACCAAATGAGATCATAAATGCACTATATTGTCAAACATTTTTGCTTACCCATCCAAATAATCAGAATCAGGTGTTCCAATCACTTCCATGGTCACAGGTGTATAAAATCAAGCAGCTAGGCATGCAGACTGCTTCTACAAACATTTGTGAAAGAATGGGTCGCTCTCAGGAGCTCAGTGAATTCCAGGGTGGAACTGTGATAGGATGCCACCTGTGCAACAAATCCAGTCGTGAAATTCCCTCACTCTTTAATATTCCAGTCAAATGTCAGCTGTATTATAAGAATGTGGAAGTGTTTGGGAACAACAGCAACTCAGCCACGGTAGGCCACGTAAACTGACAGAGCGGGGTCAGCGGATGCTGAGGAGCATGGTGCAAAGAGGTCACCAACTTTCTGCAGAGTCAATCGCTACAGACCTCCAAACTTCATGTGGCCTTCAGATTAGCCCAAGAACAGTGCAGAGAGCTTCATAGATGGGTTTCCATGGCCGAGCAGCTGCACCCGTCCCTCACGTTACCAATTGCAATTCAAAGCATCGGATGCAGTGGTGTAAAGCTACTGGACTCTAGAGCAGTGGAGACGCGTTCTCTGGAGTGACGAATCAAGCTTCTCCACCTGGCAATCTGATGGACCAGTCTGGGTTTGGCGGTTTCCAGGAGAACAATACTTGTTGGACTCGATTGTGCCAAGTGTAAAGTTTGGTTGAGGGGGATTATGGTGTGGGGGTGTTTTTCAGGAGCTGGGCTTGGCCCCTTAGTTCCAGTCAAAGGAACTCTGAAAGCTTCAGCACACCAAGACATTTTGGACAATTCCATGCTCCAACTTTGTGGGAACAGTTTTGAGCTGGCCCCTTCCTCTTCCAACATGACTGTGCACCAGTGCACAAAGCAGGTCCATAAAGACATGGAAGACAGAGTCTGGTGTGAATGAACTTGACTGTCCTGCACAGAGTCCTGACCTCAACCCGATAGAACACCTTTGGGATGAATTAGAGCGGAGACGGAGGACCAGGCCTTCTCGTCCAACATCAGTGTGTGACCTCACAAATGCTCTTCTGGAAGAATGGTCAAAAATTCCCATAAACTCTCCTAAACCTCGTGGACAGCCTTCCCAGAAGAGTTGAAGCTGTTATAGCTGCAAAGGGTGGACCAACGTCATACTGAACCCTATGGATCAGGGATGGGGTGTCACTTAAGTTCATATGTGAGCCAAGGCAGGTTAGCGAATACTTTTGGCAGTATACTGTATCTACTTCTTAGGTACCATAATAAGATGCAGTGTCTAAATTAACACTTCTCATTTAAGACTCTTACAGATCCAGCCACTTCAATTTTCCCCTTTCAGTCAGATGCCTGCTAGCTTCAAGCCGGTTACTGACAAACTAACAGCCACTAGAAATCCCCCACCTCTCTGGGCTTGTATTAAAATTTCACTCAAAACTCAACCATCAGATAACAACGTCTCACCCTTCTCCATGAAGATTAGAGTAGATGCCAAATCCACTGGGAGCAAACTTAACACCACAAATTCCCACAAACATGGCCGAGAGCTTGTAGTTTAAACTGTCTGGGTTGGCAGGCCCTGCCATTGACCTTCCACGCACAAGCTAAGACCCTAACAGGGTCACCTTCATCTGTAAATACATACTCATGAACATGTGTCCTTTTCCATTTTCTTTTATTCATAACAAGCTCTTCAGGTCTTTGTTTTGTTTCTGTCTTCAGATTAGACATTTCTCTCTAACTGTAAACATAGCTCATGATAAATTTAACCAACACAGCAGAGATGATGATGAAAATAATGGCGACAGAGGAATTAACAGTTTTTCTTTAATAGTCACTGAACATTTGAAAAACCTTAATTTGATGTGAATTGTTGTGCTGTTTAACTTTTTAATGTGCTTTGTAATTTTGTATTGCTACTACATGGCCGTGTCCCTCTTGTACAAACGATTCATTAACTTGATGGGATTTCGTGGTAAAAATGAAGTCAAAACAATGATAAAAAACAAACTGTCAAGAATTCTTCATGTAAAGGGGACTTGATTTGAGGGGGAAGGGGGGGTGGGGTGTAATTTTGAAATTTTATTTTGAAATCATTGTTATTTCCGCTTCCTGTATGACCTTATTTTTGTGCAGTTTACTATTCTACATGCAGTCTCCATCAGTGCAGAAGTCAATGATGATGATGTGAGTTGTGTTTTACTATAAGATTAACATGGAAAACAGAGGATAATATTCTGTTGTATAGAACTATATTGACTGTCTAGATTTCTGTTTTTATGTTGTTTGATAAATATGCTTAGTACAGTCTAAATGTTGAGTAAATTAAGGATAGTAATTGGTCTGTGCTAATCATTAGTCATGTGAGTTCAAACAGATGTGAGTCTAGAAGAAACTGTTTATGTTTTAATACTTTAGAAAGCATTTATTGTTAAGTTAATGTTATAAGTGAAGAAACTAATCAGACATCTGGATTTGTTTTTCATGTTTATTTCAGTCACTAAAGCAAAGCACCAACATGTACATTTTAATCACTTCAGCAAAAGGGTTAAATCCATCAGAAGACTCTGTTCTCTGACCAGGACCCCATGTAGTGGTCAATAATCACACACCAGTTTCAAGACATAATATCCAATATAAACGTCTTGTGAAAAGAAAGATGAAAAGAAAGCCGAGAATGTTTGGTAGGTCTCAAATGTTCTGGTATCAGTACCACATTAGTACTGGATTTTGATATCCATCCCTACTTAAAGGTGCTATGAGGAGAATCTATTACCGGCGACATAAAGACTCTGCTACCCATGAGCACACGCGGTGACTGTCGTAATGCTGCGTTCCAGTAACCTCGGAACTGGGAGTGACATCATCTCAGAGTTATCACCGTTCCAGTTGAAGTCGGAAAAAAACAAGCCGATCTACCAGGCTATTGTTAGCTGTTGTTAGCACGCCCTGCGTTGTTGTTCACAAATATCACATGAAGAATGTGATTATCACTATGGCAGCATTTTTGTAAATATAAGTCTAACAATACGATGTATACAGCTGATCTAGAGCGACACACCCCAGTCAGAAGAGCAAATAAATTGGTTATTACAGGAGCTAAATAACTGTTCACACTGGGGGCATCCATCTTCGATTGTCAACTTCGACTTCGGGGGATGTTCCAGTTGCAGTTTCCTACTCAGAACCCGGAAATTCCTACTTCTGACTACAACTGGTACGCACCAAAAGATGTGACCCAAGCCAAAGTGTGTGTTTGTTGTGATACTAATGAATGCAGCTCGGACCTTCCTCAGAACTCTGCATTGCTTTACAACTTCTTTTTTCAACAACTTGCGGGATGCAAAGTGACAAGGTAATGTATCTCTTTCTAGTTATGTAGCGGTAGTTTTTGATGTGTGACAACAAGCAATTTTTGGAAAACTTGGTATTGTAGTTTTGTAGCCGACCCGACCTCTTAGCTGAGGAATAGCATTGAAAGATAACCTATGTTGATGCTATAAAACTCATCTTAAAATGTGTATTTAAATCAGGCATATGTCTAAAAGTGAGACTTTTTGTAATTACTTAGAAACTCCTCATAGCATCTTTAAGACAGCGCTGACAACAGTGTGGCCACCATGGGTATTTTATATTGTCTTTATAAGGGTTCAAAGTCCTGATACCTTAACAGTGGTTACATTTGCACAGAACTTGATACTCATGAAAGCAAAACATGTTGTTAGTGCTCATGTTAATGAATGTTCACTGAATAGCTGAAAAGCCGAGGTGGGGGTCAGACATACAGCTCTGTTGTCAGCATATCCTTCATTCTCAGGGCATAAATACTTCTAATTACTACTTGTTCCTGCAGAAGTTGAAGTTCTGTTGTAAGATGCAACACTTCACCAGAGCAATAGGTTTTATTTTCAACACGCTATGTCAACAAACAAAATTGAAATGCCTGTGGTTCTGTTGGCCCTGATTGAGATAATACTCGTCTTCCTCATCAACAGCTCTCTGCTCTCCAAGTTTAATTTCAATCATTATTCAGCCTCACATTCATTTTTGATGCTCATGTGCCAAACTGCAGCAGCTACAACTCCTGACCCAACTGTGACCCCTCTGCCGCGCTTCAATTTTACACCATAGCTAAATTAAGTCTTTTGGTTTACGCTGCTGGTTTTTCCTCAAACAGACTGGCAGGCATATTTCTGCACAGTTTGTTTTTCATAAGGGGCATTTCATTAACTATTTACGGATAATTGTTGGAGTTAACAAGGTGGGATGCCAGGCACTGCTATTAAAAATTACAACTTGATTGGAACTGACAAGTGGAAACTTCTGTGATTAAAGTTTACACTTGGTTTATAAATCGGTAATGTTTCTCATTAGGCACGCTTCCTCTTTTAGCTTTTACTCAAAACACATACAGCTTTGGATTTTTGGCCGCAGATCCCTCTCGCCCGGTAAATGACTTCATCTTATAGATGTTTCCTCTGAACAAAGTGGATAAGTGAATAAGTGACTGTAATGCTGCTTTCACATGGACTCGGACTGGGGATTATTTTATTGGGTAAAAGCAGGGAAGCAAAACCATAGGAGTCCATTAGTGAACACTGACCAGAGTTGAAATACTTTGGCGTGTTTCCTTCTGTTGATGGAATTTACAGGTGAACATTATGTAGCTACAGAAGAAGTGAAAGACTCAAGGCTCACATGAGGGAAACAGAAATAATGAGAACAAAAACGTCACAGAAAATTCAAAATGTGGAGGAAAAATGTTGATTTTATACATTTAACCTCTCTGAAACGAACCCAGAGAAGGAAAAACTGATCTCCCTTTTACAAGGACCTCATTTAAAAGGCCTTTAAAGAATAATGTTGGTTTTTAATGCAGTGCCGCATAGAAAATCAAGATCATGGGCATCCACTGTTGGTTTTCAGCCTTGCTGCCTACTTACACAGTTGTGGACTGAACACTTCTCCAGATTCTCTGACTCTTCATTATATTTTGGACTGCAGATGATGAAATACATATATTATTTGCAACTGTCCCTTGAGAAACATTGGGCCTCATGCAAGAACCGTTCGTATGAACAAATATGTTCGTAAGTGTTGTGTACAAACTGCAGGGGTGTCAAACTGATCCAGTAAAGGGCCACTGTGGCTGCAGGTTTTCTTTCCAACCAAGCAAAAACACACCTGACGCAAATTATTCAATCAACTGGATTGTCTTTACATGGTTGATTTGTTGGATCAGGTGTGTTCTTGCTTGGTTGGAATGAAAACCTGCAGCCACAGTGGCCCTTTACTGGATCAGTTTGACACCTGTGGTACAAAGGATTTAGTAGAATTTGTCGCATTCAGCATTTTTTCATATTTAGAATTTTCTTTCAAGTACGAACACAAATTACGAGTGGTCCAGACTTGTCTTAAAAATCACAACACTTCAGACACTTTTCTAAAGACAGAAGTGTTTGTTGAATCTCACAGAGCATGTTCGTATGAACGCAACATAAGAAAAAAGGTAAGAATTATTTAGGATGAGAATTCAAAAATGTTCTTGCATGAGGCCCATTGCTCTTAAACTGTTGGACTGCTTGCTCATGCAGTTGTTCACTTAGTGGTGAATCTCGCCCAAACCTTGCTTTTGGATGACTAAGCTTTCCAGGGATGCTTCTTTTTTTATTTTTTTCATTTTTTTTTAGCTGTGGATATATGCTAAAAAGCAACAAACAAGTTTATTAATCTGCACTATAACTATCTATCTATGAATGCAGCAGCTTAGACTGAAGATCAACATCATTCAAATCTTCTGTTGTATAATTTTCAAGCACTTGTGTGAACCACAGCTCGAGTTTCCTGTTTTATTCTGGCATACAGTGTAGAAATGCTACTGTAGACTGGACTCCTTGATCAGAACTTCAGAACTTTCCTAAACAATGCTTAATTCCCAACATAGTTTGCACAGTAATCTGCACTTTTGCTTGTGAGTTTACCAGCCACTGTCTCTCTGATTGCATGCGAACACAGTATCAGAGGTTATATCTGTGACCCGCCTGCTGAGGAGAGCAGGTGATGGACAGAAGAGGGTGAACTCACACACTCACACACACTCTCAGCCTGAGGCAGTGTGCTGTCTGGCCCATTAAGTTGGAGCAAATGTAGCTATCAGGAGAATGTCAATAAGATTAAGAGCAGATCAAGGAAGTGACACAGGTCGAATGAAAAGGGAAGAGACAGACTGATGGACAGATTGGAAGGAAACATAACGTGAACAGTGAGACAGACGGACGAAAGATAGACAAGTTATTTGAGGGACAGACAGACAAACAGATGGAAGACACAGAAAAACTGACACACCATCAGTCAGTGAGACCAGTAGACGAAAAGAAAGTCAGACAGACAGACTTATGGACAGGCAAATAGAATAACAGAGACAAAGAATAACAACAGATAGAAAGACAGACAGACAAAGAGAAAGACAGATGGAGTCTGTCAGAAAGGAGGACCAAAAGACAAACAAACCCACAAATAGACGAGAGACAGAGGGACAGTTATAGAAAGAAAGACAGACCAGAAGATGGACAAACCCATAGACAGCAGACAGAAGGACAGACAGAGACAAAGACAGATTAAACAACAACTACAGTCCTTTGGAAAGACAGACAGATGCAAAACTAGAAACAGACAGAAAGGCAGACAGAGCAACAGGTCAAAAGAGAGCAGTGCCTCAAGTCATGCTCAAGGTCACACAGAAATATCAAGACATACAGACTCAAAGATGGACAGACATCAGACAGAGGGACAGGTAGATTGACCTATAGCAGGCATCACCAAATGGTGGACTCCGGTCCGGATCCGGACTGAGTGATGGTTCTGTCCAGATCGTTACCTATCTCTAATAAATTCACAACATTAGATTTTAATTGAGCATCTTTCTGACAGTTGTGGATATACAGCGGGCACTGCTACTCCACTTAACGCTAGAACCGCTACTGTAGTCTGATCACAGGATGGTCATGCCGTGAGTGTTCCTAAATAAATGTTCTGCATGTTTTCTGAGGCTTATAAGGTTTAATGAAGCACAAAAGAGGAAAGAGACATAATGACTGATTTAGTGGAGGTGCTATCGTGTTTACAGAACGAGTTGCAGCAGCCACAAGCAGCAAATATAAGCCAGCGACAAATAAACTGCTTTTGTAAAAACATGAGACCCTTGTCACTTGCAAGCTTTGCAACCAACCTGTGTGGGACATGTTGATGAAGGCTGAGAGCTTTTGAGCTGCTGTGGCGCGGCGTGGCGAGGCTGATCATGTTTTTTTTCTAACTGTTCACTAAGCGAGTTCGTGCTATTTTCATTATTTCAGTTCTACGATACATTATATTGCAACAACACAGCAGAAAAGCAGTTACAGAAGACAGATGATTGTACTTTTAAGAGTTATTTTCTTGAATGACGAAGACGTCAACTTTTTTACTGAAGTGTAGGCCTTCATTTTTTAAGACTGTGACCACTCTTATAAAAACATCTAAAATATTTAGTCAGTGCTCTGTATGCATTTCTTTCTTTCTAAAAAGAGTCACCTTTTATCATTTTCTGAAAATTGTCTTTTTTCTTGTTGTGCAGGCTTTTAATTCTTTGCAGAGGCCTCTTTAATTTACGAGACAAAAAAGGGTTATTTTGCACAGTGTGCCCTTTTTTTAAAATTTATATTAGGTTTTTCTTTTTTTAATCTAAAATGACGGCCTTAAGTTACCGTATTTTCCACACTTTAAGGCGCATTGGATTATAAGGCGCACCTTCAATGAACGCCCTATTTTAAAGCTGTTTTCATATATATGACGCACCGCATTATAAGGCGCATAGAATAGAAGCTACTGTAGTGGCTAGAGATGTGTTATGCATCTGCTAGATGGAACTGCGCTAACAGATAAGTCAGTCAGTCAAACTTTATTAACAGAATACAAACCAGCGTTCTGACAACTGCGTTCACTCCCAAAACAAGTTAGTGCATTCACAATACAATACGATATGTACCGGTAGCTCTTATTTGCGCTGCCCTTGTTGAAAACAATGTATTTCCAACTCCTTTTGTCACAGTTCAAAGCTACATGAACAGCGCTCGAGACGCGCTTCCTTTTTCTTTTCCGGCAGGATCCATAAACACGCCTCTGGCACACATGAACGCTATTTTATTTTTTTCCCCCAAGGTATCGTCAGTGACGTAGTGTTTTCGCAACACAGTTTATCTTTTACCAACCGCACGGTATAACAATTAACCAATATTGATCCATGTATAAGGTGCATTGGATTATAAGGCGCAATGTCAGTTTTTGAGAAAATTAAAGGCTTTTAGGTGCGCCTTGGAGTGCGGAAAATACAGTAATTTGCCTAGGACTATTTTTTATGGTAAAAGAGCTAGCTGTGCACTCAATAAAACATAACTTGCATTAAAAATTGACAATAAGGGGTGCTGGTTTGGCGGAGTGGTAAGCAACCAGGCACCCCATGTACATGCTTCTGCCGGTCCAGGTTCGAATCCCGCCTGTGACCAGTTTACAGAGTGTCATCCCCTACTCTCTCACCCCCTTTCACAAGCCTATCCACTGTCTCTCTCCTATCAATAAAGGCACAAAATGCCCCAAAAAATACATTAAAAAAAAAATAAAAAATGACAATACATATTGATGAAACCATGAAAATGTGTGACTTTTAATTGAATACCCCTGACCAATAGTATGAGCCATCGGAGCCCTCAGACTGAAAGAAGCCACATGTCTCAAGTGTGTCTCCCATTCACAAAGTCTTGAGAACAGGAGTATTGTCTATATTTTCTGAGTCACATGTGTTTCTTGGCCAAAATAGCCACTAAGTGTTTACCTCAATCCAATCCACCTTAATAGAAACTGTTCAATTACTCCTCCTGTCTGATCCCCTCACAGTTAAATCTCAGTTTGCCTCCTTTGTGGAGAAACTTCCTCTGTTGTTCAGCTTCCATTCTGCAGGTTCCCCAGTCAGTTATTCTGTGATTTAGGATTCTAGGGAAGAGATTTATCGTGGTTCTTCCTAAACTTTCAATACAGGCTCATTATTGGGTTGATTAATATGGAGAAATAGGGCTGTGACAGCAGAGACGCACTGGTCGCATCACATTCAATCACCAGCTGCTGACGTGCACGATAAATTCTCCCACTGTGAAATGGGTACAAGACAAGTAGAAACCCAAAAGATAGACAGATAAATAAATAATCACTGGTATGGATGCACTGATGAACAGAAACAGGTAAATATGAACAGTCAGACAGGAAGAAAGCCAGTTAGTCAAACAGAGAGATAAACCAATACGATCCATTATGTGAAAATATTCGCAATGAAAGTGAATTGTGTGTTCCCTCCGTTATCGTAGCTCAAAGTATCTTACAGACCACGATTAAGCGTTTAAAGTCTGTTATGTGTAAGACACTCTGACATCCTGTGAGGGTGTGCTGACATCTTCATGCAAAGTGCTGTGAGGATCTTTAAAAACTCGCTTGAAAGACAGCAAGGAGGGTAGTTACCTGTGTGCCCGATGAAGACAGCCTCAAGTGCTTTTTACACCACATAAGCTTTTTACGTGACAGTTTAAGTGACAAATTCCCCATCTGGGCCCAGACGCGCCTCGTCTTTTAAAGTGCCGTGAAAGTCGTTTAATGCTGCGGCGGCGGCTCGTCTTGTCCGAGGTGAATTTCTGAGCCGCCGCTGCTGCCAAAAGCAAATTGCTGCCATTGCGGCTTGATGAGGAGGAAGGGGCGAGGCGGCAGTTATCGCACCTTTTCATTACTCAACGTTTCTGACAGCTTTGCTACCCCACATAAAAGAAGAGAAAATATAAAAAACCCTCCTTTCAGGGGGGACTGAGAAGATGAGTCTGGGGGTTTAACAGTGACGCAGGAATAAGAGAGAGAGAGAGAGGGACAGAGAGTTAGGAATAAAACTGTGAGGGAGGAAGAAAACCAAAACAAAGAGTCAAAAATGAAACATTGTTTCTTTTTAGTGCTTTTAATCATGTTTTCTAACTTATCCATAACACAGAAGCCTGACTGAAGTGAATTATGTTTAAAAGCAGTCGATTAGGTAAATCCAACAAACAGTCCAATTACCGAAATGCTAAACAAGCCAATCACAAGGCAGCACCTAGATATGGTGAAGAAGATCTAGCGGTGTTCAAACCAAGCATCAGGACGAGAAGGAAAAGTTACTTTGATCATACCGTGCTCCAGTCTGAATATTTCAGAAACTACTGATCCAGTGGGACTTTTACGCACAGCCATGCCCACGGTTTACAGGAAATGATTGGAAAAGAGAATTTTCAGTGAGATGCAGTTATGTAGGCAAAAACATGTCTCACTGAAGTCAGAGGAGAATGGTCAGAGAGGTCTGAGGTGATAGAAGAGAAACAGTAACTCAAATAAGCATTTATCACAACTCAGGGATGCAAAAGACTTTTTTTTAAACACCCAGCATGTCGAATCTTACAATAATAGTCTAGCAAAGCCACTTGTGCTCTTTATGACAGAGACAGATGGCCTAAAATGCAAAACAGATTAATTTCCTAGCATGATCATATCCTGTTGTCTGAGTTCATGTTAATGCCCTCTGGCATCTGCGTTAAAGCGGGTGTCAGAAAAACGAATGTTTATACTAAATATCTGATGTCACCAG
Source organism: Scarus forsteni (assembly GCA_036419115.1). Taxonomy (NCBI): domain Eukaryota; kingdom Metazoa; phylum Chordata; class Actinopteri; order Labriformes; family Labridae; genus Scarus; species Scarus forsteni. Next base: position 23,637,235 of record JAZDUH010000458.1, read on the forward strand.
ACTGTTGGACCTGAGAGAAGTCACTCAATTATTATTTTCTTGTTTTTAGCCAACCACAGTGTGTCCTCCTTGTATTTCTGTATTAGTGGCCATACATTCTCTGAATGCAGACTTATTATGTAATGTGCAATCAATCTTGTGAGAATTGTCCTCCTCTGAGGGGGTTAGAGTTTTGCTGGCATTTGTTTGTTTGTGTGTTTGTTAATTTGGTAACAGGATAACTCAAAAATTTGAATAGAATTTGATGACATTTTCAAGATGGGTGGGCCAAGGTCCAATCTGTTAGATTTTGGTGGTGATCCAAATTTTCATGCAGATCCTATATTTTTATAAATGTTTTTTTTTACCATTGTGAGATTGAGCAGTTTTCCACATTTCTGCCATTAAGTAAATTATCGGCAGAAATTCTCAACCTACTTGAATTTTGCTCATGGGACAAGTTATTCGATTGCGGTGGTAACACTAACCACAGATGGGATGAAATATCATTTGGCAATATATCGCAATACAGTACGTGATGAAATGCATCGAGTTTGAAAAAAATGGATCGCGAAATAAAGACGTCACGTCCGGTAACAGCGCATGTGACCAGAAGAGACGACAAACATTAGCACCAAGTACCTTGCCTCCAAAAAGTCGAATGGAGTCAAATGAGGTCGAAATTGAGGATGCGCCACCTGGATACAAGTCATCTGTCCGGCAGTATTTTGGCTTTCTCATTAAAGAAGACGAAGATGGAGAAAACGAGCCTACCGCTCGTTAGCATACACTCTCTCTAACCTCTCTAGGGTTAGAGAGAGTGTTATTGTTTGTGTTTGGCCTGTTAGGCCTTGTGTTTTCCTATGTGCAACTCAAACAAAACAAATCAGTCGGAATAACACAGCATATTTTTCTTTTTTACTTTTTTGATACTGTATCGTGACGTATTGTATCGTGACCCGGGCATATTGAGGTGCAGCGTATCGTGAGTTTAAGTGTATCGTCCCATTCCTAACACTAACCCAGGTGTGAATGCAGGAATTTTTTTAAGGAATTGCTCACAGTGCAAGGCAGGGCAGTTTAACTCAGTTTTGACAATAACTCTTCTGACAATGTTAAATGCTTTGGCTGAGATTTGTGCTCTTGAATCTTTGCTTGGACTTTGAAAGGTTTTTTTTGGTCCATGTGACCTTCATTAGTGATGGGCAATTGGGCTTCAGCACCAGAAAACCACACCTGGTCTCATGCTTGTCTACCAAGAACAGGAAACCGTGGGCACAATTGGCGCAAGCTAACCTAAACCGGACAGCAGAAGATGGGGCAGTGTCACCTGGTCTTAGTCAGATGGTGGGGTTTCACATAAAAAAAGAAGAAAGCAGGGGTTCATCCTGTCTTGTGTGAAAAATCCGGACTGGTGGTGGAGGTGCATGGTGTGAGGGACATCTCCGAACATTCTTTGGGCCCCTTAGTGCCAATGTCACTATATTTATAAGAGAAAGCCTACCCTTTAATCACCCTAAATCAGCATCTTGAAAAATGGAAATGAGTTCACCAAATCTCCATCCAATAGAGCAGCTTCAGGATGTGATGGAACAGGAGATTTAAGGATGCACAGCGGACAAATCTGCAGCACTTTTTTGATGTGGTCACATCACCAAAACCTCTGAGGTGTTTCCAGCACCTTGTTGATCTATGCCACAATAATTAAGACAGTCAAACCCAGTGTTGGCAGAGTTTACCCAGCAAAGTGGCCTTAAAGTGTATGTACCTGACTTATAAGAGATTATCTTCTCAACTCCCTCAGTTCCTCTGCTGCTGTTTCCTAATCTGCTCTCACTGTGGCGTGTTTTATTGTGCATGAACACAGAGCAGTAAAAAGAAATGCCTAACATTCTGTGATTAATACTGCTGTAATTAAAATTTATTGAAAATGATGCTTAATTAATTACATTCAGTTCATAAATTAAAACACATGGCTCCCTCTTTAATGAAGCTTTATTCGCCTGCTGCAATAATAGCGAGAGTATCAGAATCAACATTGGCGATTCATACACTTTATTCAAAGTAAACTGCTTTGAAATTCTACCTTTTGGTGAGTTTAATAAACAACACTGTTGAGAATTGAGTCATATTGCTGCTGTGATTAATGTCAGAGCTGTATAACCTTCTCTGTTGGTACTTACAGCCTCCCTGCTGTGTTTTGGTCTCTAATAATAATCACATGTAATTTAAACTCATGTATCTTTCTCTCAAACTGAACATCCTGGGTTATATTTCATTCTTTAACATGTAACTCTATCGCAGCAAAGCCCCGCTAATGCAGACACTCACAGTTTTAAATGCACTGTTATTTTCAGTCGGCACTATCTTTTACAGAGATCCTCATCTCCTCGGCTAACTGCAGGAGCAAAATATAACTCTGATATCTTTTCAGGGGGAGACTGGAATGGATGGAAAAGTACACGGTGCAAACTGCCATCACACAGACCATCGGAGCCGCCAGACCACAGTGCTGATCGCACCTCCGCAGGTCAGCAGGTTACAGCCAAGGTGTCCGTGTTCGTGGGATAACGTCCCCTGGGGGCGAGGAAACTGGCAAAGCTGATAAAAACCGTCATCACCAAGTCATCGCCTCCTCTGCTGAGAGAGGCAGAGAGGAGAGAGGCCTCGGGGGTGAAGTCAGTCCAGGCTGAACAACACCCAAGTTAAAGTTTCAGCAAGTGACCAAAGATTTTATCTAGTCCACCAAAGATCAGACCTAAGTCTCAGTTTGGACGTTATTGTAGAAACTCTAAATATTCAAAATACTTTTTGGTGTAACGTGTCAGTATGATGTTTGTTTTTGTGACATTCAGTGTCAGCGAATTAAACTTACCAAAAAATTCATGAACTGACAGAGCACTGATTTGGAGGTCAGTCAGTTGATGTCATGTGTTCAGGCTGGAGGCATTTTGTTTTTGATCTGTCAATCTTTCTGGATGTTATACACCCCTACAAGGTCAAATCTTGTGGGTAGAATAAATCTCATGAAGTCTTTAGGGGATTGTCTGTGTAGATTTTCATTCATCCAGGTCATGGTTATCTTGAAGATTCAAAATTGAGGCAACTGGACTGTGTTCAGCTTCCTCAGTTCCTGGTTCCAGGAACTTCTTGGATAAGGAGGGAAACGTCTCCCCAAAACTGAACACAGTCCAGTTGCCTTGATTTTGAATCTTCAAGATCTTTACGGAACTTTTGAAACTTTGACAGCGTGTTCAATGAGAATCAAGGATCAGCTGTTTAGGTTTTGGAGGTCATAAGTCAATTTTTATGGTGTCCTGTGGTCTTCCTTTGTTTGTGAACACAAGTCTAAAAAACTGTTGGACTGGATTTTTGTCAAACTTTGAGCAACCCAAAATTGAACTGATAGGATTTTGATGGTCATTGGTCAAAGTGGCAGGACTCTTGTTTACCCAGAGCTTGTGAGAACAACTTTTAAACATATTACAAGAAGACGTCAAGGGATTGACGTCAAACGTGGCACAAAGGTCCGTCATGACTTAAAGAGGAAGTGAAGGAATTTCAGAGCTCATAACTCAAAGGTCAGATCAAGGATGGCTCATTGCTTGTGAAAGCATGTTTATAAAATGTTAAATCTCAATAACACCTGCAATCTTCTACAAACTGCACAAATGTCCACCATGACAGGAGCAGGAACTGATGAGATTTGAAGATCATTGGTCAAAAGTCAAGGTCATGGAGCCTCTGAGTCCCCTAACATGGTATGTGGAGAATGCTCAGTGGACTTTCATCAAAGTGTTACGGCCTCTGGAGCATAAAAGAAAAATTCAATCACAAATTAAAGGTTTAAGGCTCAAACCCAAAGAGACCAGTAACATATAAAAGGACACAAACAAAGGGGTTAGGAGTTTCAAAAGAATGTATACTCTATTTAACACAAAAAACCCTCAATTATTTACTGAAGCAAAAGGAAAGACAATAAAAAGGCTGCAGGCGCTGGCCAAAAAGAACAAAGGAGGGATGTTGGACATGGCTAACCACGCAGCGGGCCATCAAACCAGCCACCAGCCCCTAATTAAACTACCTAACCAAAAATAACCCTATCTTAAAGAGATAAAGCCGCGAAAATGGGACTACCAGCGCACTACAGCTAAACTAAAATAACAAAACCCAGCAATCTGGCATTCCTTGGGGAGAGAGAGAAACCCCCCCCCACAGGATTAAAGAAGAAATCTTTAAACAAAGGAAAACAAGCAGAAAACCTCCTCAAACCTGTCTCCAGGTAAATATATGTGTGTGTGCAGCCCAGCCTCCAGCTCTCTCTGCCATGTTCCTCTCCATACTCCACTAAAATACTGCCCTTCTCCACCTGAGTGCTAAACAGCACACAGGTGTGTTGCAGCCACACAGGTAGAGGGAAGAGGGAGGGGGGAAGCAGAGAGAGGAAACCCATAACTGCCACCACACACACAACACATGACTAGATTTTTCTGAAATCACACGACTTTGTAGGAGTCAAAAGTCTTATTATAGGCCTTAAGTGTCATAATCCCTTCTGCTTGTGAATGCAGTTCATAAAAATAAAATCATCAGAATTCTTATGAGAGTTTTTCTTAAATGCAAATTCAATTCATGTGGCAGGGATACACTGATGATAATATAAAGGCCTTCAGGAAATTCTATCACAATTTGCAGATTTGTGATATTCAGCCTTTTCTTTGTATCTTTTGCGTCTCTTCTGTAGTTTATTTACCTTCTTTTTCACAACAATAGAGGTTGATGTTGAATCAACCAGTATTATTTCTTTAGATTGACATAATGTAAATCCTCCAGTGCCTTTTTATTATTGTGTACTTGCCTGATGCTCTGCAATACAGAGAACAGAGGCTGCAGAGTGGTTTGATTGACTATTCAGGTGAGTATGCAAGAACAATGATGTATCACGTTTTAAAGCACAGACAACTCCTCTCTAACTTATCATTAACAACTTTGCCTCCAGTGAAGCAATAAAGCAGCATCCCAGATTTATTCACAAGAAGCACTGGAACATATTTCTGCAGTATTTTTGCACTTAATGCCACTATTACACCAGATGGACTTGATTTGGAAGATGGGAAAATTGCAAACCAAATGACCTGCGCATCATTGACCATCCAAGATGTTTGCATGATTACAGAGCTATCTGTGAGAGAGTTAAATAAAGTAATGATGATGGCTTAAATTAGACATAGACACAAGTTTGTGTTGCTGCTGATTGCTGTTTATGCCAACTAAACACTTCTTCCATCTGTTCCTCATAAAAACTCCTCTACCAGATCAGGAAACGTAATCTGCTTGACTCGCTGGAAGCAATCTGCTGTGAAGCATCAACAGGAAGGGATGATTTCTATCAACAGCCGCTTAACAGCAAGGAAAAAAACATGCACCATAAAATCACCGAATTAAATGAACAGAAAATATGCAGCAGAGGTGTTCTGCTGATGTTCATAATACTATGGATATGGACATCACATTAAATAAACGATCTCTGAACATGGGGTCTCCAAACCATGGCCCATGGACCAACTGCAGTCAGTGGTACACTTTGAGTTGGCCCTCAGCAAGGCCCAAAAAAATCAGGGAATTTGGGCCACAACAGAATATAAAGACTGTGTTTAGACGACTAAAGAATACAGTCTGATCCCAGCTTTTAAAAGCAGCATAATCTGCTTTCATTTGCTTCACTGTTGTCTCTACTTCAAGGTCTGTTTCAGGAATATTACTGTGCTTGTCCCCCTTTAGGAACCAGTAGTCTTGTAAAGTGTACTAGCTTTGAGCAGTTTGCTCTTGTTTTGAGTCTGAAAGTCTAGATGAGCTATTAGTATCTTCTCTAAGAGGGTCCTTCTTACCTCGTCCTGTGGTCCATCCAGTTTGGACGACCAATGCCACCTGAAATCAGACTGACCGCCCAAAAATCTTTGACAGTGTGACTGTGTGCTGTATTGTGCGGGTATGATAAAAGCTGTGATGTACTCTGAAGTTTCTTTCCAAATTTCCAATATCCGAGTATATCTTAACCTGCAATGAATTAGTTTTCACGAATTATCATAAAATCTTTATTTCAGACTTGAATTGGTCTTTACGAAATAAACTACAAGGGACACAGCAAAAAGAAGAAAGTGAGCTAAAGAATACCCCTTTTCCACCAAGCTGGTTCCAGGGCTGGTGCTAGTGCTGTTGCTAGAGCCGGTTCACAATTGGTTCAAGAGCGAACCGGTTTAGAACCGTTTGCTTTTCCACAAATGGGTGCCGGCTAGAGAGCTACGTCAGCACGTCAATGTATACGTCTGTATACGTCACGCTAGTTTCCCATAACAACTGGCGAACAACAATAAACAAAACAATAAACTTACCAGGCTCTGTGGAGGTTTGCTCCATGGTTGTGTCCTCCTGCATAGATTGCAGCATGGCTGTGGCCGAATTCAATGCCCCGGTAGCGCTGCACGCCGGTCGGTCCCCAAGAACGGCATCGCGCATTTTGTAATGCGGCTGTTAAAACGTGGCCGACCATCGCCACTACGGCCCAGCTCAGTCTTCTGGTCCCTATATTCTTTCTCCAATATTCTTTATAGATATATATTCTTTTCAATCTGTTTTTCGCTTACTCCAACCTCGTCCTTTTAAAAATGTCTCTCTTCCGTGTTTTTACTCTGCTAATCCCGTCCCCACCCCCTGACGTAAGCGCGTAGCCCCCGACGTAACCTGGTTCTTTCTGCTGGCCCAGCAAAAAGAGTTGGTGCTTGCTAAGCACCGGTTTTGAGAGCCAGCAACCGGTGCTTAGTCTGTGGAAAACCAAAGAACGGGTGCTAAGTCTGGCTCTGGCTCCGAACCAGCCCTGGAACCAGCTTGGTGGAAAAGGGGTAGAAGATGTAGCTATAAAAGTCTCCCTAATTCTGTTTATACGTGGCCTTTGGTGAAAAAAGTTGGACAACCTAGCTGTGGACAGTTGATCAATAAAAGGTTTAGGACATTATATCATTGAACAACACAACATTACCTGGCCGTTACAGTGTCAAGAAACAACTCAAAACATTTGGCATTTTTTACTCTATAAAATAATATTTCCTTGGTTGATTCAAATTAACTACTCGTGCTTCTGCACTAATAATTTTGCAATATTTTGAAAACTGGATGTAGATTTGCAGTAGTCCCTCATCTGCTCCAGCCACGTCTCTAAATGTTGCCAACATGTTTGTGCACCTTAGAATTTGAGAAAACGATTTTTGGCAGCAATTTTAACCTTGAAAAAGAAGAGCTTCTAACTTGCAAAATGAAGCAGAGGACATTAAATCTAAGCCAGTAAATGACAAGAAGTCCTTCTTGCAATTGTCAAAATTAACCAAATGAGAAACAAAGGTAGTTACTTCTCAGATTCACTTTCTCATCCAAACATATCAGACCAATATGAGCAGCTCAGACAAGAGCAGTACATATTAACAACATGGCCTAATCATTGGAAATGATTTTAGAAGTCCATTTCATATTTAGAGCTCATAGTGACTTACTTCAGCCAACTGACGCCTACTTTTTCATAATGGTGAGACCTCCAAGGAACAGAAGGTTGAAGTGAGGCAAACAGAGGGTAGAGAAAAGACAAAATGACTATGGAGCGTAATCTCATGATAATAAATCCTCTAGTTTGATCTTCCCACAGCCTGTTACCACATCCTGATGAATGTGGCTGAACGCCCACATCCCTCCTAATCAGCTATGGATCAGCAAAATCTCACCAATGTAAATCTAAATTTTAAAAGGGGGGAGACTGAATAAAGACATTAAAATTGAGCTTGTGTAAAATCCTCAGTGAATTAGATACATCCACCCTGAAGGCAACACGACACGGTGAACATCTACCACAGCAGTGAGTGGGATCCACGAAATCATAAAAACAGTTTATGAAATCCATTTCTGTCTTCTCGCCTTTCTTCTCAAACCTCTTAGCATTCATTTTGGAAAAATCCAACGATGTAGCTTAGACATACGTGATCAAGATCAGAGAAGATGTACATGGAGTACATTTCTGAGACAAGGTAGTTCAATGATTACGGCTCTCAGTTATATTTATTTATTTAATAGGGACAGTGCACATTAATAAACATCTACTCAAGAACAATAGATGTAAATATGCTGGATATAGCATCAATGCTAATTTACATCCGTAGTGCCCAGGCAGGTAACACACAAACATTATGGCAAAGATGCCACATACACAAAAGCAGGACATAGAACAGGATAATAGAGCAGAATAAGAGTACAACACAAACAGCTGCACATGCACAAAATGGATCCTGAACTTGGCTTACATTTCTCTCCACACAGAGTACGTCATCTACTCTTGTGTTAGCAAACTCGGATTCATTCTTACTAATCTTTTGATACCAGTAATTATGGGAAGATAGTGAGGTGTGAAAAGAAACTAAATAACATATTGATGCCACTGACACATTCAACTTATCTAATATGAAATCTATATATGGCACATAACAGGGTTTAATTTGTTAACTAATAATTTTAACCACAGTTTTCGTCAACTACCTTTTCCCCCCTGATGAAACTGGGCTGTAGCTAAAAAACCCAGGTGTACCAGGACAAAAACTAAAACTAAATCAACTGACATTTTGAATTGAATTGAATTGATTTATTTATTTCGGTCACGTCAGCACACTTATACAGCATCACACATTGTCAATAGTTGATCACATTGTACATGTCCGAAAGAGAAGACGGGAGAAGCAGAGCTTATCTAGTCCCATCCCAACTGACATTTTCATCAGCAAAAACAAAAACTATATTAAAATGTTTGACAGAGACTTAAAGGTGTAGTCAGCAATCTTCTAATCTTCTAATCTAATGCACTATTTGTCAAAATCACCGTATTTCTCATCTCCATCCACAAGATGTCACCACTGAGAGTTGAAAAAAAAGTCCGGTTTCAATACACAGCCTTGGCTCTGAATTTCAGCAGGTAAATACTGTGGCTCGGGCCGAGTCACCAAAACAGGGTACACCCCCCCACATCCAGGGGGCGATCATACTCATGCGCGGATCAGACAGAGGGTGGAGGGGGAGTCGTAGGTTGCGTAGCGTGCCTGTTAGTGTAAGAGAGAGATACAATAGGTGCAGTAGCAATGGCTGAAAACAGCCAAAAAGAAAAAGGTCAGAGGAGTGAAAAGTGAAAAAGAAGGGCTATGAACATGAAAGAGCAAAGTCCCGGGTCAACATTGGTGTTGCATTCCTACGGTGGAGGGAACTCCGTGATTTGAAAGACCTGAAAATGGACGCGGATGTAGCCGTCTGTCTGCTGGATAGGTAAGCAACATTAGCTTTGTGGTGCTTCACATAACAGTAACAGCCGTTAGGCATTCATCTTATTGTCTAATCTGCCAGAATGTACTGTTGTTGTGATGTTATCAATAACGGCAGTGGAGTTGTCTGACGAGTCGGGGTTACCTTAGCTACGTTGGTCAGCTACGCAGTTTCTATGGCCGTTTCCATGACGATGCACGTCCATCAGCTTTAGGAGGTGAAGCCAGGGGTGAGGTATGAAGGGAGAGGCGGGTCTAAATTTGTTTATCAACAACTTCTCCCCTTGTTTCCTCCCACATCCCTGACTACACCTTTAATCCAATCAGACCTAATTTGGTCGTGTAGAAAGTAGAGACAAGTTAGGAATATATCCAATCACAGCTACTTTGGTTGTGTGGAAAGGTTGAATGAGTTAAGAGGGACATCCAATCACAGCTGCCTTAGCTTGGTGGTGATGTGATCCAAACATGACTTCAGAAAGTCAAGGAAACATGAAAAAATGCATTACACTTTACAACTTACATTTCTTGTTGACTAAATTTACGACAGACTTTGTCAACTTAAATGTGAAATTTCATCAACAAAAACTAGACTAAAATTCAGAGAATTTAGATGACTAAATTCTGATTAAAACTAAGAGATATTCAAAGCAAAACACTATAAAACTAAATTAAGTGCTGTCAAAATTAATGGTGGCACAAAATCAGAAACATTCTAACAGACAATTTCATGATGATGGTGCAGATGAGTTACTGTACTCATGTTCTAAGATGTAAAGCTAACACACTTTAATGGTGAACTGGAGAACAAATAAACAAAAGCTCTGTAGTTATCCGTCATATTTATCGGCTATTGCTCTTTTTTTCATTTATTCTGCTTTTGCTCATCACGTAATGTTGGGAGGTTGGTTGAGGTTTGAAAAAGTTGCTCTTGTGACATTTTCACATCTTGATTACTGTTGTCAGTTTTTGCTAAATTATTCTATGACTATTTACATCCATAAACTCTCTGCTTTTGTTTTTAACTTACGTCCAGTTGTGGAAGTGAAACATTGCACACTGCACATTGACTATACTTTTATTCATTCATTATAGCAATACATTTGTTTTATGGAAATTTTACCCTGATTATGTCAGTTTTAACACATGATGTGCTGAAATTTGGCTACATGCCCTTTAGAGTGTTTGGTATATCTCCTCCATGTGATAAAGCACTTCTATGAACAAGACAGAAAGTCTGCAGTATCAGGACTTGAACTGGATTAACCAGATTGCATTTCTGTAATCAGGCTGTCTGTTAGCTCATGTTTTTGGGGTATTTTGGTTTCACCATTGCAAAATGAATATGGGACATTTGTCTGTTTTTTTTTCCCACAAGGCAAAACAATCGGTGGTATTTAGGACGAGTTGTTTATAGGGATGGGAGAAAAAAAATCGGTTCACATAAGTATCGTGATTTTTTGTTTGACAATTTTGGAATCGATTTTTTTGATTCAATTTTTTTTTTTGTCCAAATTTAAATGCTTTATTTTAGTGTGTGTTAATAAGCCACTTTTAAATGCAATCCATGCTTTTGAAGAGAAAGTATAAACAGCTGGTTAAAATATATTGCTGAATAAATCCTAAAAACTGACTCACATGTGATGTGTATTGTTCCTGATATAGTCTGCCGGCATCATCATTATTCATCTTTTTCGCTGGTGTTATAAAAGCTAACTAAAGGTTGCAAAAATCTGCAGTATCGTAGAATTGAAATTCAAATCGAATCAGCACCTAAAATACTGTAAAAAATCAAATCAGGAGAAAAGTGTAGTCCGAGCCCTAGCTGTTTATTCTTATGATTGCAGTTTTGAAGAAGTCCAAGATCTACATCACTGTTTGTCATTATAATGCTCTCATATATGGGAATGCTTCACTTTAGACTGCCGGATTTGTTCAATTAGACCTGACTAGACTCATTCTAAGCAATAATAAATCATACCAGATAAACAAGAGTAAGAAAAAAACGCCTGCCCACACTGCTGAGGACAAATAGAGTCCCTGTAACAGCCTAAAACACACACGCATACACATACACATGTACACAGTCTCAGAATTTATGAAGTTTTCTGTTGTCATTTTAACTTTAGCATACGGGTGAAAAACTCCTCTAACTGGACAGGAGAAGCAGCCGAGTAAAATGAGCAGTGACACTAAAACGTCGCCTTTAGTGGAGCCTAGGAGGCAGCTGCTTTAAAAAGCTCTCATGGGTTTAGTCGTTTCTCGTGTGGATTCCTCCTTTGTTTGTTTTTTCTCCTGTGACTGTAATTGGCCTTTTATTGTGCAAGCTGAGTGAAAATGAAGCTGACATCGCCGCAGTTCTGCTGGGGGATTGGACCTGTGGCTGCTGGAAGCTGCAAACCTTGTGTAACCTCTCCATCGAAATGTATGCATCTGCTGTCGGGTAAAAAACCCGACATCTGCAATTTATATTTTTTATGATGAGGGGAGGGATATTTTTTATAGTCTGCTTTTATTTTGTGGCTTTTTTGTCACTAACTGGATCACAGATGAGGGTTTTCACAAGGCTGCAGAGCTCTTCATCACACATCAAAACACTGTGCACTTTTAGGGTCAGTCATGTAATGATTGTACAGCTATAACAGCCACCACACTTACAGAAATGTGAGGGAAATGTAAAATCTAAATCTTAAAATAGACAGAAATTACTTAAGAGCTTTTCCAACGGAGCACAGCAGGAAAATATAGGAAATGGCCTCTGATAGAATACCATTTGCAAATAATTCTATCAGCAATTTTGCACCCATTTAAGGCAAATTGGTCTCTTTCCTTCCAGGTAAGCTTGACTCACATGTGCAAATGTCATCAACAAATGCTGGTAATGTAAAAGTGTTGGTATCTTAATGAGTTTCAAAGTACAAAACTCAAACCAGAACCATTTTTCAGCGATTTTATGCCTCCTTCAGGTATGCAATTTCCAGACACTGAAAGAACATGAGTGAGTCAAGAGATATGCTACCTCATGTGCCAAAATCTACACTATGATTGGCTGTGTGCCACATCAGAGGTGTGATTTATTTAAAAGTTCATGTGGACTGCGTGACAGCAGACTTTTAGCAAAGTGTTGTTAAATGTAGGAAATTTTAGTTTTTTCGAGCTTGAAATTGTGACTCTTGACCTCAATCTTTTGTTAAAGGTGCTATGAGGAGTTTCTAAGTAATTACAAAAAAGTCTCACTTTCATTAAATGCCTGATCAAAATACACACTTTAAGATGAGTTTTACAGCATCAAAATAGGTTATCTATAAATGCTATTCCTTAGCTTCGCGGTCGGGTCGGACAGGGCTGGACTGGCCTGGATACTCAACTTTGGGAACAAGACAATTAAAACTAGAGCAAATTTATATTATTTGGACATGTCTTAGAGCACCGGGCTGTTAGTTGCGATATATAGCCTGCTACCAAACGTTGATACTAAGTTTTCCAAAAACTGCTTGTTGTCACACATCAAAAACTACCGCTACGTAACTAGAAAGAGATACATTACCTTATCGCTTTGCATCCTGTAAGTTGTTGAAAAAAAAGTTGTAAAGCAATGCAGAGTTCTGAGGAAGGTCCGAGCTGCATTCATTAGCATCACAACAAGCGCATGCTTTGGCTTGGGTCACGTCTTTACAACAGTTGCCGCGTGTGCTCATGGGTAGCAGAGTCTTTATGTTGCCGGAAATAGATTGTCCTCATAGCACCTTTAAAGTCTTTAAAGCAACAGTTTAGATGTCACTTTGTAATTTTTAATCTTATTAATAAAGAATAGGGTAGAGCAGGTATACATATTGATTGAATTGCTTCATTTAACTTTTGTTGCCATTGATTAAAAACATTTAAGACATGCTTCTTATGCTTTAAGAAAATAGTGTAGCATTCAATAGCTCAATTCACATCGTGATTACACACACATGCGCTGCAGTGAGGCTCAGTTATATACACACCTCGAGACTATCAAAATAAAGGCATACTAATTGTTTAAAGAGAGTATAATGGAGTCTTTTCATTTAACTAAGTGTTCAGTACTTGTTAGTATGGCACAGAATATTAAGGCAGTTCGAAGAGTATAAATGATCGAATGACATTGACCTCTGGCCTTTAAAATCCAATTAACAGATGGCTAACCCAAAACAATGATGCCCTCAGCCAAAGATACAGATGGAGCAGGGAAAAGTGACTCTCAAAAACTGACTGGAATGGTTTTTGGTGGTGACAACACAAAGCTTGTCACCTTCACATAAAGGCAACTGAAGACAGTCAGGGCATTAAGCCGCATTCACACAAATGCGACTTGAAACGACCTGGGCGACAAATCTCCATGCAAAGTCAATGTACAGTCTGTGGCACAGGGCCAGCCCTCCGTGATACGACGGACATGTTCCAGGCCACTTCGTAGCATTACTGGGTCGCTTTGGATGCGTAACCAGGAGGCAGCGCTTTGCCACCAAAGCAGAAAACTTTGAACTTTTTAAGCGATCTGACTGTGCTGTGACAGCCAATCAGAGTTGTGTGGCCAAACCTGTGACAATCCATATTTATTCTGGCTCACAGATGGACAATCCATGTCCATGTGGGAACATGCTGCTGCAGGGCCATCAGCTGCAGTGTTTTGTGATTGGTAGATAAATGAAAATGAAACAGTTGCAATAATGTCAGCCAATACATTCTATTGTATGATATGATATGATCGTGGTGAAACTCAAGCAGGCATGATGTTAACCAATGAAGTATTTAAGAACAAGCAACATGACTTGGGTGGGCAACACGGTCAAAAGCACCAAGTTGGTGTGCATGCGGCTTTAGGGCTGCAGGGAGAGACCATCCTGAAAACTGTACAGTAAGAGCATCTTTTTTAATTTACGCATGTGATTGTTAGTCTTTACCCACAAGCATTTGTTATTTGTGGCTTTGCAATAAACACATTGATTACAGCCTGCTCTGCCTACATGGTTTGTATTTGGCCTTTTCTCCTGCATTTCTGTTTTTGAGATTGTCAAAACAAAAAATCAGAGAAGGATCACGTTAAAATCTAGAGACTGGAAACCGGCAAGGTCCTGAACAGCAAGGCAAAAAACAACCCAGGGAGAAAACAAAAGAAAAGGTGAGAGCATGTGAGACACAAAACAAAAGGAGCTGACACAGAGAGAATAAACATACACCAAATAAAAACACCAAGGAGGTGAAGGTAATGAGTGACAGGTGAAACAGGAAGAAAGGTGAGTGGAATAAAATGAAACTATCTACAAACTAGGGCTGGGTATCTATTCAGATTTTCTGGATCGATTCGATTCGATATTAAGAGGTCTCAAATCGATTCGATTCACGATTTAAAATTTGTTTAGTCTGGGTTATCTCAGTAAAAATAATGTTGTAAATGACTTCTTGACCTGGTACGTTATTAAAACTGTTTTTACATTAAGAACTGAACCCAAAGCAGTTACATTAATCATATTAATGATGTGCATTTATGCATATTCTGCAAGTTACTTGTTTTTTGTCCAACTTGTCTTTTCTTTCATGCTTGTTAAATCTGAAATATGTCCAAACGTCAACTTTTAAACTCTCTGGTGGTGTCCCTATTGTGCTTCTCACTTCTGCCATGTTTTTTTTTTGACTGCTTGCAGTAACATCTCATGAGATCTTGCTCAGTGGAAAGCAGAGCTAAACGCAAGACTAGCAGAGTTGATACCACAGGCTGCTTCTTGGACTGTCCAATGAAGAAAAAACTACCCAAGTTAAAAGATCGATCTTTGGATTTTAGGGATCGATTATGAACCATTTAAAGGGAAATCGATTAAATTGTTTTTTCTAACCCAGCCCTACTACAACCTATGACAGAATGAGAGAAAACACCAGGAGGAAGCATTTAATTTCACACAAATCCAATCAATACTGTTGTCACATTTCTCTCCCCATCACAGAAATGACAAATGTGTGACAGAGAGCACAGGATTAATATACATCGATCAAAATACACTAGATGAGATTCTGAAGCCCTGAATTACTTGGTTTTAGTAGAAATGACACAAGGTCCTTTCATGATTGACAGAAGAAAATTAAAACTTATCACTGGATTCTGTAAGCTGATAATATTTGTGCCTTCATAGAAAATGTGTGTTTTTATTATTAGGAGCACAAGCTTCATATGAGGCTTTTGGGGCATCAAATGTCAGCCCGGTGACATTTAAAGGAATAATATTTACCCAAGTGCCTGCCTCAGGTTGGTTGAGTTCAAGTACCCCGGGTTAGTGAGGGTGAAGTGTGGTGGAGCGGTGCAGCATGAGGAGTGGAAGTGAAGAGGAAGCTGAGGTGAAAGGCTGAGCACTTGGTGTGTAAGTCAGATCTATGGGTGGATCCGAATAGTCCTTCCTAAGTCCTTTCCTATCCACTTTACCTTAACCCCAATAAAAAAAACATCACAGGGTCAAGGCAAGGGGGGAAAAAAGACGAGAGGAAAGGAGAACTGTGGTAAAAGAGGAACTCGACCCTCCTTTCCTTAACTTTTGGAGAATTTGAACAGCACTTATCATGGCCGACGCTTAAATCCTCCCGGTTATTACTTCAATAAGGAAGGTTCCTTATCAACAAAGGACTATTGAAAGCACCCTATGTTCTAACCCTGGCCTGGTCCTGGGCTTTGGTAATGAGCCCCTCGACAGGTAAGTCAATGGGGTAGCTTAGCTTTTGAGGAGCTTCAGTGACTTAGTCTGCTTGCTCTATTGTCTATTGAAGTTGAGGGTTCAAATCTAGCTTCAGCTGTCTCATGTCGATGTGTCCTTGGGCAAAATACTTAAAACCAAGCTCCTTCCACTGCAACTTCAGTGGCATGTAAATGAGTATGAAAGGGCATAAAAATGACAGCTGATACTGGTGGATAACTTGGGTAGAAACTTGACTGAAAAGACAAATTTCTCATAAAAATATGGTCAAGCATTACTTTATCTATCAGTGAGTATGTTTATTTTTTTTATTTTACCTTTATTTAACCAGGAAGTCCCATTGAGATTAAAAATCTCTTTTACAAGAGAGACCTGGCCAAGGTAGCAGCCAATACAGTGATACAGACTTAAACAAGACAAAACATTAACAGCATACAACTCGCAATGTGAGAGTGAAAGTAGGTGTGAACTGCAGTGTAAAAATAAGTTTTATTGACAAACAGACTAAAAGAGCGCTAAACATGCTAAGGCTTAAGTTTCCACCAAAGGGCGACTGAGCATTAACCTGATAACCCAGACAGACTGTATCAGGAATTTTCCCTTTATAATCCTTCGATTGCTCAGTTGGTTCGTACCTGTACCTGACATTTATTCCAAATAAAAATGACAAAAAGCAGCTGGATGCAATCAGATGGAGCTTTAACCCTTCTTCTTCTAGTCCGGACAAGAGAGTTACAAACCAAAGAAATCCAAAAGCAGTCTGAGTGTTGAACTGAAAACTAGTACAGTGTCATCTCCTTTTATAGCATTGTATGAGGTCACGTGAGGCTGTTTCTCATGGGAAAGATGGCCTTGCAGGTGCGAGGTTCATCGGGTTTATGTAGAATCACAGAGCTTGTGGGAAAAAGAAGGTAACGAGACGGCCAAGAGGGCTATCTGCGGTCAAGCAGTGTGTGGGAAAGCAGTCTCTAGCAAGGAGGGGGCCGAGCAAGTTCACACACAGGTCAGATACAGGTTATATTAGGTCATGTCACTAAGCAATGATTTTACAGCATTTCAGGACAGTTCAAACACATAAGAAAAACCTATATACAATATATACAAGAGTCAAATTATTCCTAACAGGCTGTTCAGCATAACTGGAATATATTTCACTAGTCAATCTGAAAAACTGCCAATAGAAAGTGTTTAGAAATGGTAAAAAGTTAAAAAGGCATATCTGTCAGGTGATTGGACGTTCATGCTGTCAATCACTCATGACAGACTAATCAGATAATGTGGGGGCTGGGCTGTACTGCCACTGTGAAAAGTACAAAACATGGACGACTTTAAAGAACAAACTCTCACTGAGACATGTTGGAAATGCAGTGAAAATATCCTTCCCACAGAGAAATGCTTTACAAAAATATTGATTTTTCATTAAATTAAGTAATACTGTCCAGATTTGACAGTATTGCTACGGAAGCTGTTTTATGATAATCCCTGAACAGTGTTGGAGTAATGCATTGCAAAAGCAATGTGATTACTGTAATACATTCCTTTTACTTTAACCTAATAATGCAAGGCATTACAACAAAAAAAAAGTAATATTTTACTCAGTACAGATGTCAGTAATGTGAGCTACAATGCATTTTTAATTTAACCCGAAATAAAGAGGTGTTTATTTGTTTGTTTAAATACAAATTTGCCAAATACTCTGTCAGATCAGCAGAGGAGAAAAGTCCTCTGCTAGGCCAAAAGTTACAGTATCTCTAACATAATTTACCAAAATTTTACCTTTTGTCTGTTTTGCTATGATCCTTTCTTGTATTGTGCCATGAGAATCAATGTGGCTATTATATTCTACTGTTTTTAGCCTTAAGCCGAACTGAGTCAGATAGCCACCACATCACCTTCACTGGATGTGTAATGAGCTTTTTGAGCTAATGAGCTACATTTAGAATGACAAATCCATATTTCCTGTTATTTTGACAAAAGTAACTTTAAAGCAATGTGATAATAGTTATATGCCTTACATTTCAAATACAATAATATTATATTGTAACTAATTACTTTGAGATGGCAGTAACAAGTAATAAATAATGCATTTTTTTTACAAGTAACTTGCCCAACACTGTCCCAGAACAAGCAGTCACCTCCTGATGTTGTCCTTACTCCCACCTTTTCATGAACCAAAGGACTCTGATTAGGCCATCCCAACTCTGGAACAATTATTATAGACTGGAGCTAACTCTGCACATGCCTGTTACCCTTTAAGTTAAGACGGAGAGCAGCCATTTGTATAACTCATCTTCATTCAGAAACGCAGCTCACAATTGATACAGATCTTTTCTACTGACATATATTTATCCACACACATTTTTTTTCAAGGGGGCTCAATACTGTTCCTGTAAACACAGAGCTGAGAACAACAAACCACGACGAGAGTTGACTATGCTGTCATTGGAAAAGTTGTTAACCAATGATCCATCTACATCTTACATTTTATATTTTAACATTAAAAGGATCGTATAACTTTAATTTCTGTGTAACAACATTCAACATGGCATAACCACTCATACAAAAGTTGCAACTTTATTGGGCACACAGTTCAACTGCGTGTCAATGCTAAAAGCTAATTTGCCAATCACATTGCATCAAAATGCATTTGGAAAGTGGATATGATCAAGAAAACATGTTGAGGTTCAGACTGAGAGTTGTAAAGGAGAAGCAAGGTGATACAAGTAATTTTAAGAATGGCATGGTGGTTGGTGCTGGACAGGCTGGTCCTACACACACATCTATCTCTAGAGTTTATAGAGAATGAATTGAAGAAGAGAAAATAACAAATAACTCATATAGGTATGCAGAAAACAAAACGTTGCCTGGTGTTAATGCGTCTGGATTTTTGCTGTAACATTCAGATGGTGGGTTCAAAGTTTGGCATAAACAGTTTTAAAGCATGGATCCGTTCTGCCTTTAATCAGCAGTTGAGGGTTTCACTCCTCGAATCAAAGAAAAACCTGTAAAATGCCTTATCCTCCACAAACTCAACCCACTCTCGCTCTCAAGTCTTTTCAAAGTTTATTTGCAGGGATGTCAAAAACCAAAAAAGGTGTCACTTGGTGTATTTTAATGGCAATTTCTCTCCAACAGTTGCACAGATCTAGGAAAGAAAAAAAATTGAACTTGCTTTTAAAACTGGAGGATTTGATAAATGGTGACCAAAAGGGGAGTGGAAAAATATCCACTGCCCATTTACAGCAAAGTGTTAAAAACTGGCTCTGCAATTTCTCTTAAAATCATTAACTCTGCACGACCTTTGCCTCCAATCTCCACTTTTCAAAAAACTGACTGCTAAAATGAAGATAAAAGCTTTTTCCCTCCCTCAGCATCACTCTGCTGACCTCCTTCATGGAGTTTTTCCCCCCCTGTGATCAGCAGGAGAAGTGAGAATCAGAAAACCTGCTCAGGAAATAACACACCAACAGTTATCGCCTACAGCAACAATCAGATCAAACATTTACTGAAAGCTGAGGAGATTTTTCTCTAATAACACAGATCACAGAGTTAATTTAAAATGCATGAAGTAATCGAGTTTATGACTTTCATTGATGCGTTCTGTGCAAAACAGGAAACTGCAACAAACGTACAGGATTACAGCTAGGGGAGGCACCAGTGTTCATAATACAGTAATGAAGCAAAGATCTGTAAATATGATCATGATATACATATTTACTTCACTGATACATGTCAAACAGCCCATCAACAGCATTGACTAAAGAGCTGAGAGGAGCGCTGTAGCATATAAAGGTGAATATGAAGCTTGAATAAAAGCTGCAGTGTTTAAGCTCTGTATCCAGCAGCAGCATGGATGCAAAAGAGATCCGGTAGTGATTGCGTTTGAGCAGATGTGCCACAGAACTTTGATGATGTGCAGTGGAAACAACACTTTAAATGCATGTTTGTCACAAATGTTAAGGTTGTGTTAAGTCATGGCATAAGGAATCGGATGGATGACGGATCGATTTCTGTATTCATACCTTTTAAATGCCAGAAAACACACAGAATGGTTGGTGTATGAGTAAAAATAAAATGTCTCTGTGGGTTTTAAGAATAAAAACAGTTGGTCATGAAGCCCAAAAGTGTGTCTGCCATATGATATAAAAAGCCTGCTCTGTACATATAAAATTAAAGCCATATAATAATGATCATTATCATACAATTATATTACTTTAATTAGACTGATCATTTAACAGTGTTTACTTAATGGAGAATAGAATAATGGTTATAATGGTGCATGTAAATGTGCTCATTAAGTCTGGCCGTTTAGTCATGACTTATTTACATGATTATGTGTGTGTGTGTGTGTTTTACATGCCTGATTATGACTCAAGGTCATAACTGTGCCTTTAAAACTCAGTAAAACATAGTCAATAAACTCTCCTTGTGGTAATGGAGTGATATTGTGATCTTGTGTTGTTGGTTTAAACAGTTTGATAAGAACAGTAACAGACACCGATGAGCGAACAAGCGGCACGTTTGAGTGAAGACATACAGACTTCTAACCCCTCCTCTCAGTCTGACACGAGTGAACACGACAACAATGAAGAAGAAAACACGTCCTCTAACCTGTCTGTTTATCAGAGCTGTGATTAAGTCATTAACTCCAGGGCACATTCACAGCCATCAGTCTGGTGGCACAGGCACGGATCATCGCTGCTGACAGAACAAGTCCAGAATTTAAAGTAGACGTCATAAAATTGTTTTTGTTGCCTGTTGGCTTTGCCCTGACTCATTTTACTTTGGCTGTTAAGCTTTTATGCTAGAGGAGCAAGTGTCAGACTTCATATGGAATTTACAAGCAGTTTTCAAGCAAACCCAGACAGAGTGTAGCCTGGAGAAACACGACCATAGACTCTGAATACAAACATGGACAACATGCACGCTCCGTAAGAGTGAGGCCCAGCATGTACAGCCCCTCCGTTTTCCATAAAGGCAAATCAGCTGCCACTTCAGTAGGTACACCCATTCAACTGAACCATTAAACAAATGGCTCGTAAGCTAATCACATGGCAACAACTCGAAGCATAAAATCATGTAATCATGGCCAAGAGGATCTCCTGAAGTTCAGACTGAGCCTCAGAAAGTGAAGAAACTGTGATGTAAGTGACTGTGAATGTAGAAGATTGGTTCCAGACAGGCTGGTCTGAGTATTTTAGAAACTGCTGATCTACTGGGATTTTCACACACAACCATCTCTAGGTAGATGAGAGGAGAACTGTCAAAATGGTTTGGGACAATAAAAAGGCAACAGTAACTCATATAATCACTTGTTTAAGCCAAGGTGGGAATCTCAAAGAAGGTGGGCTACATCAGGAGGATGCCTGTTTCAAGCAAAAAACAAGAAACTGAGGCTACAACTTGCATGGGCTAACACAAATTGGTCAGTTGCAGATTGGAAAAATGGTACCTGGTCTGATGAGTCTTAGTTTTAGCTGCTATACTCAGATGGTAGTGCCAGGATTTGGATGAAAATGACAGGAGATCATAGGTCCATCCTGCCCTGTATTATTGGCTCAGGCTGCTGCTGTCGTCACACTTTTAGCTCCTTTGTACTGATGATTATTTAAACCAGTGGTAGCCAACAGGCTGCCCGTGAGTACCTGGTAGTCCACTGGGAGCCTTTGAGATGTACACTGTGACATTGTGATTAACACCATAGAGTAGGGCTATTCAATTAGAAATTCCGTCAGGCCGGTTATATTGGTAGACAGTGAGTAAATGTAACCACGTAAAAGAAACTAAAAGATAACCAAAATACTGGATGTTTATTAATTTACTGCCATATCCAAAAGGGCATAAACTCATTAAAAAGCAGTAAACTAAAATTGCTAAAATACTGTTTCTTTAAATTTAACACTTCAAACAGATACCTTAAACACGTGTTAACAGGTAAATACAAGCAGATATTAAGGTGCGTATGAACATAAAAAAAAGTGCAGATTAAAAACACCGTCTTTTGGTCACATTTGAAAGTGCATTAACAGTAACTTGCTCAACAGCAACCTTTCAGAACATGCTGCATTCAATGTCTGTAATAATGTTGGAAATTTTGTAAGACTTTGCCAGTGTTTGTAAAAGGTTTTTCTGTTTTTCTCGCCAGACTTAAGTCCCAATCACATCGATTTCAGGCCACTCAAGAGTTGCTTTTGGGCCGCTAATTGAATAGGGCTGCCATAGAGCTTGAAATAGATCAGCATTTTTAATTTGAATTTCATGATTTGCAAACCATTGATGCTTACATCAAAACAAAACAAAAACAGCAAATGCACTGTATGCCATATTTTAAAACTGCTTATTTTCTGTTCAACTTTGACTTGCAGGTGGTTGAAGTAAACATTTTTAATGTTAAATTTAGCAAATAAATTATTAAAGATGTATGCAATTAAAATTTTCTCATACTACATATCATTCAAACTAAAAGGTAAACATAATGCTCATACGTAGCCTATATATGCATAGTGTTAAATATTTTAAGGTAAAATATAAAATGAAAACTAATTTAAAAATTAGATCAAATAAGTAGCCCTCCTAATACTCCACACCTCTCTGGCTCAAAAAGGTGGTGACCCCTGATTTAAACACATTAACTTGAATAATACTGCTGACCATGTCCATTCATTCATGAAATTACCTTTACATGTGCTGACTACTCATAGCCTCTCTACTTTTAGAGCATGGCTAAAGACGCACTTGTTCACCTTGGCCTTTGGCAGAATATAGCCACTTTTACTGGTTTTACTGGTTAAACATATTAATACTGTATTGTATTTGTTCTGATTGCTTTTATTGGTCTTTATTACTCTTATTATCTTATTTATTTTCTTACTGTTTTACCATGTCTGCCTTTACTACTGTACAGCACTTTGGTAGGCTGCTGGCTATTTAAATGTGCTATATAAATAAAGCTAAATAGACAATGACATGAGTGAATGTTTAATTCTCTAAAACAAAAGATATTTATGATCTAAGCCTCATATCACAGAGGGGCATTGTGGCAGTTTCCCCTGCCACTGGTAAAACACCACACAGGCACAGCATCACTAATTTCACAGACCACATGTTAGCCACGTAGCATGCTACTGCTAGTTTGCCAGCACACACTAAACCACATTTAACATCTTAGTAACTTGTCTGTGCTATTTTGTTCCTCATAAATTTCACAGAAACACACACCGCATGATGTGGTGGTTTTGAGTTTGAAGACTGTTTATCAAGAATTTGTGTCTGATGATGTTTCTTTTCTTACCACAGTGCTTCCTGGTGCTGGGCAGTGATAAAGGACCAGAGTATTGTTTCAGGCTGCCTTTTATAGTGCCTGAGTAATGAGTAGGGAGCATGCCCAGTCCATCTTACTGCACCATACCAGCTGATAGAAGAGTTAAAAGGTGGAAATAATCTGTGTTATTGAAATGATCAATTCATTGATTTCAGTTTCAATGGTAAGGTCCAATTTTTTCATCAAAAGAAGTTGATTCTGCAATTTTTTTTACATTTTGAGATCAAGCTACACCTTTTTTCCTGTCAGCCTTTTGCCCTACTACCCTCACTTGTGATCAGAGTGTGACAGGTATCATGCTGTTTTAACATTTTTTGGGATCATACTTCAAACAATAGTCAAAAGTGTATGTATTTATAATGAAAAGTCAATGGAGGTGAAGGCGATATGGTGAAAACACATAACAGGATCAAACTAAAGCATTTACATACTAATGACTGCTCGGGACTTGACTCTGACTTTAGTCTGATGACTTGAAAATACTTTAAATTTTCAGTAAGACTACTGAATAAAATGTGCTCCCATTCAAAGTATTCAACAAAGTGACTGATTTTTGTCATTTCCAGCAAGACAATACTTTTTCCCCACAGGATCTGCCCCATTGAATGCATCTATCAACATCCAATCACGGTTTAGAAGAATAAACAAAGAGGGTGTGGATAACACAATTATTTCCCGAAGCGCAAGACTGCAGGAGTGCGGGAACAACCCAGAGATGCAGAACCATGCTAACGAGGATCATTTCATTTGCATTCACAAACTACAATGTCAAACAAAAAAAGAATTGCCGTTTGCAAAACCTGCAGCGTGAGAATAACAGATGGAGAGCCGACGACGATCCTTTCTGGTAACTTTAGCTTAGCATCCGTTATATGCAACAACGGTATATGTTTACTCGTAAACTCGCCGCGGCTAAAAACTGAGACTGACGTTCGCTGAAAATACTTGCAAAGTTAAAGCCCAGGGTGACCAAGTGTTGTGTGTTCCCATGACATGTCCTGTTTTCATGTCCTGCCCTGACTGTCCTGTTTGTTTTTTTATAAAGTGACGAAACTGTCCTGGTTTTTATTGTGCTTACGACTGCGAAGGACTTAAAAAATTTCAGCCTATGACTTCAGACTTGACTTGTCTTGTCTTTACTTGAGACGTGACTCGAGACTTGGGTTTAAAGACTTGAGACTTAGGCCCCATCACACGAAGCCAAACCGAGGTCTAAACGCATACATTTTTTGTCGAATCTGCGTATCATCTATTCAAAGATAGCGTTTTGGGGGTCTGTAAACGATCATTTCTGAAACCAGGTTCCAGAGTGGAAAGATTTTGATATGCCGTATACGCAGCTCCGTGATTACTGGCTCTCCACAAGTTATCAGATACGCTTACGTCATAGTTTCATATCTTCATTGACACGCATGCGCCACACACAACAACAATGGCAGCGTACGTGAAGCATATGTGCTGATGAAGCTAGTGACCTTACTATCCCTGTTAAAACAAAATCTCCTTCTTCTCAATCACCACCGAGTTGAACAAACAATTATCAAGGACACATTACGCCACTTTATGATCACTTTATCATGCCCGCATGCCCACTGTTTTTTCGTCTGTTTCCGCTTGTTTCCATCATATCATTGCAGCGCCCCTAGAGATCTGGCATGTGTTTTACAGCGTTTTGATGCGCATCGAGTGCATTGATATAGACGCACACATTTTCTGAGACGCCTTCGTCTTTATGACAATCGTTTTGGAAACTGTTAAGCATTTTGTCTTCGTGTGGATGGGGCCTTACTCTGATTTGCAAAACAGTGACTTTCTCCCACCTCTGCAAAAAGCACAAACTACCAATTAAACACTGCCTGCTCTCAGAACAGACTCTTTGCAGTGAATGTATAGACTCACTGAACACATCTACAAGGACAGCTTTAAACTTCATGAGACGTCTGAGGGTTTCTTTCATTCCAACGATAATAGCTGCTTGACTTAGCTGAGCACGAAAGTCTGTTTACCATCCCAGATGTAAAAAAAATAAATAAATAAAAACTTACACACAACAAAATATGGCAAATCAACAAAAGCAGGATTAAAAACTGAAGTGGGAGCCATATTGAAACAATTTCCTGAACTGCAGAGAGCACTGAAGAAGTCAGCGTAGCCTCTGGTGTTTGTCAAAGTGTGTACGTTTGGGAGAGCGTCCAACAGCTTTTACACGTCAAAGGCACAGATGTATATGAAAAACAGAACAAACAACATGAATCAGAGAAAGAAACACAGCAGTGAAATACACGAGTGAACAGAAGGGATCGCAGAGAATATTTGGCTGCAGAATGGCAGAGATTAGAGGATTAAATCTTCCTGGATGTTACTGATGGATCAAAGATGTGCAAACCAAAAAGGTAAGCCGTTCACAAAGCCAAGAATGCCCATTGCTCCTCACTGATGCAAAAAGAACCATTTCTATGGGATTTCACAGAGTTTTTCTGTCTGAAGGGGGTCAAAGACAGACTCGAGCAGAATACAGAGGAACTTAAATACATTTTCTATCAACAAATTGAAAACACTCACAGCGTGTGTGATTCATGGAGTCGCAGTGATACAGCTCAGTCAAAGTTTATTCTAACAGAGGGAATTGTGTTAATCAGACTTTAAAATGGAGACAAAGGAACACCAGGACTGAAAAGTGATTTCTCTTAATGTAACAAAACACATTCACTCATAAAATCAGAGTTTGAGGGTTTCAAAGAATGTGACTCTGAACTTCATTCAGGTAGATACACTTCAGTTTAAAGGGACAGGTCTTAATTTTGAAGTGGTTTTCTATGAGGCACACGTTAAGAAGTGATGGGAAGTAATGCAGGAATCCACTTGTGCTTTATTTTTTGCAGAATGTCTGTGAATAATTTCATAAGTAGATTAAAACATGCTAGCCTAGCAGAGCAAACGGACCTGACTGATTAGAAATCCCGCATATCAGCCAACCTTGCCAACCTCCATTGACCGATGACTTCACTTGGCTAAAGGCTTAGCGGCCCAATCAGGGAAGAGTGGCTAGAGCTGTAGACTATGTTGCCAGATGGGAAATATGAAATTATCGTACCAGAGTCTCAAAATTATCGTATTTTGGGGGAAATCATCGTACACCTGACATGATCAAAGTAACTGTCTTAATTTTGCGTGAAAGTCACAATTGATCACTCTGTTTAGTGTCCTACAGGCACTTTTGTGGGCATTCATTGCCCTGCCCCACATCAGCAGCGTTTGATCAGCAGCTCCAGGCTCGCTCACCCTCGTCCTGTCCTGCGGTGCTCATTTTTCTCAACTGACTGAGCTCCTACAAGCATGATTGGCTGTCAATCGTTCTGAGACAAAAAACACTCAAACTATTATTGGCTGGAAACGTCACGTGATATAAGATGTATTTAGGGTTTACAAATAACTCCGTCAGACTGGGGTAGATCTATAACAACCACATGAAACTAACAAATCATCATACATTTAGCCTTTTTTGAAATATTGATCGAACATGGTACAGAGAGTTAAATTATCGTACAAATACGATAATTATCGTACATCTGGCAACGCTAGCTGTAGATGACAACAGGAAGTGACTGCATGTATGAAAACAATGGCAGCTTCTAAAGCAGTTTCAATATCTGTGTATTTTTTTTTTTATCAGAAATGGACTGATTTAATTTCTTTAAAAGAGGAGGAAAGAACGCCAATTGAAGCTTGTCTTATGTTGAAATTATGTTTTTGTTCTTCTCCTGACTGGGGATCACTGCTGGAAAACTGGGGAAGAATGCAGAAGTCCTCTACGGACATGCCGGTTGGCCTGTGGTCATCATGGTTACACAAAATCTGCTCTCCTCAGAAATTTACCGGGAAAAATTGGGAGAGATTGTCTTTGACAAGGTTCATGCCACATATAAGTGTTAAAACATGTGTGTGGTATAATGTAATGTAAGAAGATAGTCTAAGCTAGTTTAAGCTTATGGCTAACTGTTGTTAGCTGTCGCTACGTATAGCCACTAGGTGCTTGTTATGGGCTAGTCTGTGATGGGTGTGATGGGCCTAACTAATGTCCAATCACAAGCTGCTGTTGTTTCTGAAGGTTCTGCCTCTGAAAACATTTTCTAATGGCTCTTTCCCAGATGGATTAGTGAAATATATAGGCAGATATAGGAAACTGTCCGCTTGGTGTGTAAGGTTAAAGACAGGCTTCTTGAAATAGAACTTTAGGAGCTGCTGGTAGACAGACTTGTAATTTATGCAGTGTGCTGAAGTAGTACCGAAAGAAAGCTACTTTCTGGCAGAAGTTGTTTTAAATGTATTTAATGCAGTGAGTAATCATCCTACAATGTTTTAAGGCTTGTCTTCAACTTAAATTCTTTCAATGAAAGCTACAAAAAGTAAAATTGTTGGTCCAATCTTCCTCATTATAGCCCTAACTGATCTGCTAACTCTAATTGAAGCCACTAAAGTCCCTCTTCAAGAGAACACTGAAAACTATGGACAAAAAGCCTCAACATTATCATTACTGTAACATCCTAAGTAAGTATAACATTTTGGATTTCGATAGTTATCAAATATTTATGGATGCTTGCCTTATTTTCAAAGTTTTAAATGGACTTGCTCCTCCTCCCTTAAGGGATTTTATAGGTAAAAAAGCGAGTGATGGAGTAAATACCAGAGCATTGACCAGAGGAGACTGTAACACACAACGGCGTAGGACTAAATTTGGCCAATTGGTGGGGTCAATCAGAGGCTCACAAACTTGGAACACACTGCCAGCCCATGTCAGGAACTGTGGCACCTACTCAGCCTTTAAAACAGCTCTGAAACATTGGTTAAAAACCAACCAAAAATGCTCACACTAAATCATCCTTTTTCATTTTTTTTAAATATTTTGGGGACTCTCAAACTCTGTGATAATGATTTAATGTGTTATTGTAACTACATGTTGTTGGTGTAATGTCTGTGAGTATGTTCTGTCTCTCTTGTGTGTGTAAATGTTAACTGTCCTTACCTGCCCTAGGACTGCGGATGTAAACTAGCTATTGTGCTAACTCCGGCATATTTACATTGAAGTTTTGCTGATATGTTGATTAATATGCATTGTCCTAACTTAAATAAATAAATGAAATGAAATGAAATTGTACAAAAACAGAGTCGACCTCCGTCACTGTGTCTGTTGTTTATACTGGTGCCACGTGCCTACTTCAATTCAACTTACAAAAGACTGAACTATCACTTTAATTTTTTAACCTCTTTCATCACACATGCTCTTGTTATGCTATTTCCAAAGCACCTGAACATCGTACATTTACTGAAATGTGTAGTTTTTACACTTTTTTAATCAAATGCTTCATTTTCTTTTGATTACTTAAAGCCAAAGGTAAATGATTTCAATTATAAAGAACTACTTATGAGAAATTAAAAAGAGTTTGTCAAATTAAAGGTTGCATGTCAAAGTTGGCAGGTTAATTATTTCATATCATTTCTCCTATAAGACAGAAAAATCTTCAAGGATATTTTTAGAGATTAGGTAACAGATGTCTGTAGTAAAGCTTAATTTCTCTTCCCTTCATCACTGCACAGTTGACTCTCTCATGCAAACTGAGCACTTTTCTTTTCAGTTTTCACAGAATAACAAGAAAGACAAACTTTAAATAAATAAATTGGCAAAAAACATTCTCCATCCAAACAGCACTACTTTATTAAAAGATCAGAACTTTTATTTGCTTCTTCTAACCTTCTCTAACCTCGATTATCACACAACACTTCAGATTCGGGCCGTATAGAGATACAGTTCTTGGTAAAATAACAAAATACCCAATTAAATTTGACAGAACAGTTTCTTCCTCTTCTGTGAAACACTGCCCGGGTCTCTGATCTTCTGTGAGCCTTTATTTGGTTTGATGCTGGGAAAATTGAGCTGTGTAAATAAGATTATGGAGAGTGAGATCAGCAGAATTGGAATAAAAGGTGAAACTGATATATGTGAGCACAAAGTTGCTTCTAACTGCGTAGCCGATTCAGCAAAGATCTTCTGATCAGTAATGATGTGGAGTAGCATCACCGAGGGTTCACACATGATGACTCACTGCCTCATGCAGGAGTCTGAATACTTTGACTTTTAGGCCAAACAATGTTTTGTTTTGTTTTTGAGAGGTGTTCGCTCAGTATTTCACATAATTTATCTTTGACATTTTTACACTTCATTTAATCTGTTGACAGAGTGGATCAATATTCTTATGATTCTGCTGAATGAATTTCAGTTTGAGAGGAGGTGTAGTCCACTGATTCGTCTTCACGATGTTATTAATGCGTGTGTATTAATAACCTGTTAATTACAGAATTTCAGAGAAGAAAAGCCGTGCAGGATATTAGGACTTAAAGGATAACTTCGGTTCCTGCAGCTTTTACATTGTTTCTAGAATGAAGAACAACAATATACTCACCCAGAAGGCTTTCCTGATGCAAACGGTGCTTCGGGAGATATTTAGATCCAAAATCGAGCAGCGGACACCGATATAATGTAGCCTGTAGGGCATAGATCGCCGCTCCTAAAAACTGCATTAATCGTCCAAAAACTCATGTTTTTCACCAATATTCCATCATGATTCGCGCCGAATGGACGGCCATTGCAGCCTGTGTCTCCACACAGCGCTGTGTGGCTGAACTAACCTCTGAACTGACGAAGAAGACCGGTACCTCTGCGCATGCGCAGTACTCTCCGGAGCGCTATGATCACTTCTTCATTTCTAAGAGCTCCTTATCTGTATACTGTGGCTCCAAACTGTAAGGACACCCATCATATTCAAAGTCCTCCTCCACAACATCTTCATCCCATAGATATTCGGCCCATTTTGCACAAAACTGGAAGAAGAAAGTCGATTTGTAGCTGCCCTGAAACAATGAGCCGACTGCGCATGCGCCAAGAGCATGTAAACAAACTCGGTTCAGCCACACAGCGCTGTGTGGAGAGACACAGGCTGCAATGGCCGTCCATTCGGCGCGAATCATGATGGAATATTGGTGAAAAACATGAGTTTTTGGACGATTAATGCAGTTTTTAGGAGCGGCGATCTATGCCCTACAGGCTACCATTATATCGGTGTCCGCTGCTCGATTTTGGATCTAAATATCTCCCGAAGCACCGTTTGCATCAGGAAAGCCTTCTGGGTGAGTATATTGTTGTTCTTCATTCTAGAAACAATGTAAAAGCTGCAGGAACCGAAGTTATCCTTTAATTGCAATTTCACACAACAGACTAAACCAGGGGATCCCAAACTCTTTGGTTCAGGAGCTAAATGATGCTCTTTCTCCCTGGGACCCAAATTTAAAAATATACATATATATCTTTTTTAAACCATAAGACACAATCATAATTCCATGATTTAATTTTTTCTTGATCAAAAAAATAAGACTTAGATTTTGCTAGGACAGAAGGATTGTTTTATTGTGACTTTTTGTTTTGTTCCTAAGTGAAGTGTTTTTTTTTTTTGATCATAACAGCCACATCCCAGTTTACTGTTTAATGCCGTTATTTTTTAAGTGCAAAATCATTTCAACGTTAAATAAAAACACATGAACAAAAACTATGTTAATTTAATTCAATTTGCCTCTTCTGAGCCTAAAATGATAACCTGACACGCCAGATGGACAGTTCCATAATGAAAATATTTCACTAATCCATCTGGGGAGGAGCAGTGTGAGAATGTTTTCAGGGGCAGAACCTTCAAATACAACAGCAGCTTGTGAGTTGACGATCATTTGGCTCAACACACTCATCGCTATGACGTAGCATATGTAGCGGCTAAACCTAGCAGCTAACGGTTAGCCATTAGCTGCTACGGCTAATGGCCGACAAGGGCAAACAACAGTAAATGGCTGTTAGCCGTAGCGGCGAACTGTTTTTAGCAGCTAACTGTTGTTAGCTGCTACGGCTAATGGCCAACTCTTGTTTGCCTGTTAGCCGAAGCGGCTGACGCCCGCCAGCCGCTTGCTTAACTACCTAGAGACTATTGTTTCACATCAAATTATACCACATAGATGTATCATTTCACAGTAATATGTGACATGAACCTCGTCAAAGACAATCTCTACTAAGTAAACTTATGAGGAGAGCATATTTCGCCAAGTATAACTGAGTAATCATGAGGCTAACTGACATTAGCCTCCATTATTTGTACAACAGGAAGTGACCTCACTTCCTATTAAGTCACTTCCTGTTATCGTCACGCCTGCTGCTCCTGCCTCTCTTCCCCGATTGGGCCGTTAAGCATTTAGCCGAGTGAAGCCGTTGGACAATGAAGGCTGGCAAGACGGAGATGTATGATTTCATATGATTGATAGTATGATTTGATAAACTGCACCAAAAGATCTTAATATAAGCTACTCACATTCTCGTGATATATACAATTGTGCACATTTCAGATCGTACAAGCTAATAATTTCCTTCTCTACAATATGTTTTGAACCAAGCTTTACTTATTTGAAGATGTCATTACACTGGAGAAGTTGTCCAGCTCTAAGCAGAAGCCTCCACCGCTTTGAATTCATTAAATTTTGCCCACATCCACCCTACATCACAGCGTGAATTGGCACAGACATTATGATATTGTGGAATTAATGTGAATGTTAATGTGTGAATATGTTGGAGCTATGACACTGTGGCTAGGAATATTTAGGCAAACTGCACTGCTCGATACGTCACGACTAGTTCATCATATTTAATGCATAAGTAAAAACGAACATGAAAATGGCTGAGCTCTGAGCTCCCTGTCGTGTATTTATTGATAAATTTCATGTATAACAGTTTTCCCTAATTCTGGGGGGTCACTAACCTACAGATTGCTCTTCAGTTCAGGCTGTTTATCTGGCATCACATCAAACTCACAGATTCAGACACAGTCAGTCGAAAAACAACAGAGTGATGATATTCACTCTGCTGCTCCGTCTCTGCTGCCTTCATTTAAAATAAATCTCCATCATCCCCCCTTTGACTCCTCTCCCTCATTTCCCAGCATGCATCAGATCCCCCGGTGTCTTATTCAAAACTCCATTTCCTTTTGTTTACCCTCACATCAACGCCATCATCAAAGTCTGTACTCTAAATTCAGAGCCAATTTCTCCATAAATCCTCTCACTTTAATAACACTCAAATATAAAAATAATATGATGGGGTAATGATATGAATTTTAAAAAGATAAAGCAGAAAGAGGAAAACAACGAAATCCCCTGGTCTCTGCAGTGTGAGCGTGATGACTGATGGATACGGAGAGCTTTCATTCAGCTGTTCGGCGCTGACAGCTGTGGCGGAGGCGTGTGTTACAGTTATGATAATATTCAGAATTTCGTTGAGTTTGCTGCTGCTGCTTCTCCTGGAGGTCGTTCATCTTAAACTTCTGTCAATCACTCATCAGACTGAGTTCATTCAGACTGAACTCTCTCTCTAGTTTATCAAAGTGAACTCCCAAACGTATAATTTGACATGCTCCCAGCTGCAGGGAAAGTTCACTACCAGATAAAGTGGTTAAAATCAGAAAAAATTAACTGGATCCTGCTGTGATCTTGTTTGAGAGAGGCAACAACTGGACGACTTCCTACACTGGAAAAAATGTCCAAAATAAAATATGTTGTCATATCTTTCCAATCCTCCTAATTTCTGTCTTTGCATTGCTCTCATCGAGTGAGGGAGGCAAAAATCTCAAGACAGACAGGGGCTACCTCAAGATGTTTTTATTGTCAGTATTTCTTACATAGCAATCTGTAAATCTTTTGCCACAGGTCTTTGAAGATCTCTCCTTTCACAAACAAAAATATCAAGCTTTTCTTGTTTTTAATTGAAAGAAAGTAAAATGTAGGCATCCTCCTATAACAAAAAGATTTTTATTTAAAAAACAATTTTGAAGATTTAATTAAGGATATTAGGATATTGTATGCTCTTGCTATTTAAGTACCATGTTCAAGTGTTACAGCCTTTAGAAAAACAGTTCTGAATCTTTTACAGGTTAAAAGACTATACGATAAACTAGAAAAGCACTCTGAGAGCACAGACCTACGCCAACCAGCTCAGCTACAGCAGCAGCTTTTCTGCTTCCCATGGACAGCCGAGTCTCCGCCCACGTCTGTCCATGTGGAGAATGCTGCATTATCAGTGTTCAAGTTACAAAGAAAAAAAAAAACGTGCTGATCTACCTCTCCTCTACGGTCATTGCAAGGGGAGCTAGGAAATGTAGTAACATAGGCAAACTACAATACCCATAATGCTGTAAATGAAATGGGATTTGCCATTATAAACTTTTATGTTTTTTGTGACAACAATCTAGATGGTATCAGCATGAAAATGTAGTGGCCTCCTCCTTGGATTAAACCACACCTCTGGTTAAAAAAAAAACTGAATGCAAATAAAAACATTTAAAAATGCTCCAAATGGGAAAAAGTTCTGAAAAAGACATCACATTTTTAACATTAAAGGTATAATATAGTGTCAATGCTTCGCTGATGATGACGAGTAACTGTCTAAAGGTGCCTACACACCAAAAGCGACTTGAGGGTCCTTGGTTATGACTCTCCATGCAAAGTCAATGTACAGCGGGGGGGTTAACCCTCCCGCGATGCGACTGCTGTGTTCAAGGCGATCACTTCACTTGTCGCGCAATGTCAAAGTTAAAAAAATCTTTTCAGGCGTTGTCATGTGTGGCTGTGGGCCAACAGCCAATCAGCAGTGTGTACGTGTTTTACGGTACCTGTGACTGACAGTTTTTCTTCCGGACTACAGAGTTACAATTTATGTCCGTGTGGGAAACATTAGTCATTGAAGACATTAGTTCAACGTAGACAGACCGCAGAGAATTTACAACTGATGCTGCTGCAGGGCATCAGCTGCAGTGTTTTGTGTTTGATAAGCGAGTGAAAAGGATACGGCTGGAATAATCTCAGCTTATACATCCTGTCATATGATATATGATATGATCACTGTGAAACTCGAGCAGACGTGTCGCACCGAGCCTCTGTGTCGGGCACCAGTGACCAAAATGAGGTATTTATGGGCACGCGATGCGACTTCAGTGGGCGGCACGAATTTGATCACGGAGTCGCAATTGGTGTGAACACAGCTTTGGAAATTTACAACATAAGTAAGTCAATGCGAGAGTGAATGTGACCTGTGGTGTACCAACCCTTTAAGATGTCTAGAGAAACAGCAGACAGGTTCAAGTCCATTTACCATTTACTTCTAAAAAGACCGTATCCTGCATAAAGTACATATTACAGAAGGAAAATGTAATTAAATATTTTTCTCTCACTTTTCAGCAAGTACCACTCTAAATCCATCCAGCTGAAGTGCCTTCTGTACAACATGGACTACTGGGTGAAAAGCAAAACACTGAGAAGTTTTCCATTAAAGTGAACATATACCTGTAAATTTTCCATTCCTTTCTTAAGTCGGCTGATGTAAGTGGTAGCCTGTCATCCTCATGTGTGCATTAAGCCAGAGAAGATGACAGTGGCATCTTCTCTGGCTAATGCACTTCCTGTTGGCAAGTACCTCTTTCCTGTACCTCTCAACCTCTCTTCTGCACAAAAAGACAATGGGGCTGTGATGGCAGGAACAGCTAGTATGATGATAAGAATGATGTTGCACGATGTTCTTTGTGCATCGTGCAAAAAAAAAAAAAAAAATCCCATCCTGTCCCAATCCTGGGCCAGAGTTAAAAAATTGATCCTGTCCTGTCCCACTCCCATTGGAATAAAACCAAACATGTTGATAAAATATTGCACTTCTTGTTTTAGGTAAGACATGACGTCACCGAGCCACTGCAACAGGCATTGGTAACCAAAATGAGGTATTTATGGACACGCAATTTGACTCCAGTGGGCGAAGCTATTGTGATCGTGGAGTTGCATTTGGTGTGAATGCAGCTTAAGAAACTTCAGACATAAGAAAGTCAATGCGAGAGTGAATGTGACCTGTGGTGTACCAACCCTTTAAGATGTCTAGAGAAACAGCAGACAGGTTCAAGTCCATTTACCATTTACTTCTAAAAAGACCATATCCTGCATAAAGTACATATTACAGAAGGAAAATGTAATTAAATATTTTTCTCTCACTTTTCAGCAAGTATCACTCCAAACCCATCCAGCTGAAGTGCCGACTGTACAACGTGGCCCACTGGGTGAAAAGCAAAATGCTGAGAAGTTTTCCATTAAAGTGAACATATACCTGTAAATTTTCCATTCCTTTCTTAAGTCGGCTGATGTAAGTGGTAGCCTGTCATCCTCATGTGTGCATTAGCCAGAGAAGATGACAGTGGCATCTTCTCTGGCTAATGCACTTCCTGTATGCAAGTACCTCTTTCCTGTACCTCTCAGCCTCTCTTCTGCACAAAAAGACAATGGGGCTGTGGTGGCAGGAACAGCTAGTATGATGATAAGAATGATGTTGCACGATGTTCTTTGTGCATCGTGCAAAAAAAAAAAAATCCCATCCTGTCCAAATCTTGGGCCAGAGTAAAAAAAATTGATCCTGTCCTGTCCCACTCCCATTGGAATAAAACCAAACATGTTGATAAAATATTGCACTTTGTGTTTTAGGGAAGACATGACGTCACCGAGCCACTGCAACAGGCATTGGTGACCAAAATGAGGTATTTATGGACATGCAATTTGACTCCAGTGGGCGAAGCTATTGTGATCGTGGAGTTGCATTTGGTGTGAATGCAGCTTAAGAAACTTCAGACATAAGAAAGTCAATGTGAGAGTGAATGTGACCTGTGGTGTACCAACCCTTTAAGATGTCTAGAGAAACAGCAGACAGGTTCAAGTCCATTTACCATTTACTTCTAAAAAGACCACATCCTGCATAAAGTACATATTACAGAAGGAAAATGTAATTAAATATTTTTCTCTCACTTTTCAGCAAGTATCACTCTAAACCCATCCAGCTGAAGTGCCTTCTGTACAACATGGACTACTGGGTGAAAAGCAAAATGCTGAGAAGTTTTCCATTAAAGTGAACATATACCTGTAAATTTTCCATTCCTTTCTTAAGTCGGCTGATGTAAGTGGTAGCCTGTCATCCTCATGTGTGCATTAGCCAGAGAAGATGACAGTGGCATCTTCTCTGGCTAATGCACTTCCTGTTGGCAAGTACCTCTTTCCTGTACCTCTCAGCCTCTCTTCTGCACAAAAAGACAATGGGGCTGTGGTGGCAGGGACAGCTAGTATGATGGTGCCTATGGTAAGAATGATGTACACTATGTGCTTTGTTAATGACAAAAAAGTGCCTTTCTGAGCAACATGTCTAGATGGTCACCATCTTAATTCAACTGTTCTTCTTTCCTAAATGTTCCTTCCTGGCCTCAGTGTTAGCTCACTTAAAAAGAATGTCTAAAATTAGAAAACTTTAGCTCACTTTCATCTTGCAAAGATTGGTCTGTGAAAAATAATTAAGATTTTCTTTTATGTTACTTCAGCATTAGGCACCATTACATCACTTTCATTTAGTTTGGTCACAAGTGTAACAACAAGACCTGACATCCTGCTATAATGAGGCTCCATCAGGAAAAACTTGAAACTCCCTGTAATAACAGAGTTAAACTAAGGTGGAAATAAACATGCTCTGCAGAATAAATTCACATGAACAGGCGAGACAAGCTGAGTGGCAAGCAAGAAATGAAAGGAACCAGGAGAGAAAGAGCAGAAGGATTACAGTGATTATCTCTCCGAGCAGGAAGTAGAAGAATCCCGCGCCGAAGTATTCTGGATAACACAAATCATGTTTGGAGCACTCTGAAATGTTAAAAATGGATGATGTTTGTCAGGGCAAAAGTACTACCCCTCCATGAGAGGTGTGTTTTTCTGAGGAAAAGGAAATTGAAAGTGCTCACAGGTATTGTTTTTTAAGTGGCGGTTTCAGTACTGTGCTGGAATAAGATTGTTTTGACCTTTTTTGAAAGAACTGCTTCTTACGCAACTGTTTAGTTTTTCTCTTAGATTTTGGAGGAAAGCTAATTAAAAACCTCCTCTTCACTTAGTCCGTCTACGTGATTTTGAAAAAGTCAGTGTACCAACACTGGACAGTGTAAAAAAGAACTTTTCTATGTTATAATAGCCAAACTTTTTCTGTTTTGGGGCCATAAACCTTTATATACAAGGATGGAAATTCATCTGTATTGTACTTAGCAATTTGGTGGCCCAAGGACATGTAATTCAGTAATTTTACTCCATAGGGTCACTATAACTTATAAATAAGAGATTCTAAGGCCATTGTAGAAAACAGTTTTTTAAGTTAATAAAGGAAAAAAATATTTTTTTTTGTTTGAGGTGATGCCCTCGACTTCAACCAGACTAATATTTATTGACCGATTGATCAAATCCTTATTTATTTATTTAGCTATTGAACTGCCGATTAGCCTATTGTCCTCATAGATACTTAGTAGCCTAAAACTTGGCGAAATCTGCCCTCCTCAGAAGTTTACTTGTAGGGATTATCTTTGATGAGGTTCATGTTACAGATAAGTGTTAAATGAATCATCTGTGTGGTACGATTTAGTGTAGGACGATAGTATAAGGCCGTTAGCAGCTAAGTTATCGGCTAACGGTCATTTACTGTCGTCAGCTGTTAGCGGCTAAGTTAGCGGCTAACAGCTAACAACAGCTAACAAAAAAGTATGCTATTTTTTTTTCAATTCTTTATTCAGCCCTTTCAAGCAACAAACAGGCACATTTTGCATCATACAGTCTTCAAAAATCACTGAGCAGCATTAGCAGTCAATATAAACAAAATAATAAAATAAAATGTATATAAAAGAAAAAAAATAATGAAAAATTCAATGAAAACATTGCTTCATTATATGAGGCAACCCTGCTTGATATGGATTTGTCTGTGATGAATGTGACGAGCAGAAAGATTATCCAATCACAAGCTTGTGTTTTTTTTTAAACGTTCTGCCCCTGAAAATAAATTTAAAGGGCCCCTACCCAGATGGACTAGTGAAATATTTCTATGGCAGATATATGGAACTGTCCATCTGGCTTGTCAGGTTATCCCAATCCCGGGCCAGAGTAAAAACATTAATCCTGTCCTGTCCCACTCCCATCCCGCTCCCACTCAAAATTACTCCCACTCCTGTCCTGTTCCAAAACTAAACATGTTGAAAAAATGTTGCATTTTTTTATTTTAGGTAAGAGTGCAGTGCATAGAAAAGGCCTTGCCTTTAAGTTTCACACGCCTGACATTCAGTTGGTGTAAACAATGTGTGTCGTCGGCAGCCTCTCGGAGTCGCTTTTCACTTCCGGTGCTGACAGGAAGTCAAACCACTTTTGTAGTTCTTCTGTGTTGCTAGCGCAGTCAAGAGTGTTGGCTCTCACTGAGAGATGACTACAAAAATGGACGCATCTGTTCATCTGGTTGTTTAACACGGCTGAAAATGATCATCTATTAATGTCCTTCCCGCTCCCGTTGCTTTTTTTTCCCGTCCCCTCCCGATCATTAATTAAAAATGACTCCCATCCCATGGGATTTCCGCGGGAATCCCGTGACCCACTGGAATTCCCCAAAAATGTCATCCTCTAGTGTGAACTCAAACTTTTTAGCCACCCCTGATTTAGTCTGGGCCAAGACCACACTTGC
Source organism: Scarus forsteni (assembly GCA_036419115.1). Classification (NCBI taxonomy): domain Eukaryota; kingdom Metazoa; phylum Chordata; class Actinopteri; order Labriformes; family Labridae; genus Scarus; species Scarus forsteni. Next base: position 23,676,220 of record JAZDUH010000458.1, read on the forward strand.
CTGTTTCACTAAAGGCTGGGTTTGTTAGTTTGGCCTGCAGCATGACTAAGGGCTTTTCTGATGGCATGATGGGTTCAGTTTTTGATTAGAGGGGCAACAAAGGAAAGACAGGAACTGACTGAAAAATATAAGAAAAAATATTCTTGTAGTTTCAGGCAGCTATTGGTGCTGTCAACAGAGAGAGAGGGAGGGCAAATTCAGACTTTGCCTGAAATCAGGTTCAAATATTGTTCAATACTGTTTGTGATGACCAGTGCTGGGCATGTTACTTTAAGAAAAGTAATTAGTTATAGTTACTAGTTACTCAACCAAAAAAAACTTTACTTACTAACAGAAATACTACTTCATAAATTTAATTAGTGACAAGGTAAAGTAATTGATGTGTTACTTTTTTTTAAAAAAGCTTTCACTGCTTGAACTATGAGGCTCTGTCTCTCTCTCTCTCGTTAGTAAACACCATTGTTTCTAACGCCCTTACTCTCAACACTCGAGAGTGTCCAAAATCACAAAAAAAATCTGTCATAAACAGAGTACCCCTGATAGTGCTGTATTCTCTCCCACTCTGAGACGCTGTGTCAGAGCTTTGACTGGCTGACAGGTCTACTCTATGGTAACTGTTCTGCTCCATGTTGTCAATAACTCTGCATTCATTCAAACATCTACGTTTTGCACTTGACTTGTACCATGAGCCACTGGGCTCAAACTGACTAGGAAATGATGGTATAACATCACTCAGGTAGGCTCATTCAGGGGGTCAAAGGGAGCAGTCTAGTGTCGTGGACTTCTTGTTTATAGAAGTGAATCATCATGAAAAAGGCATAATAAATGCACTAAAAGGCACGCAAAGCTCAATACAGCTTAAATCAGGTGATTTAATGACATTTTTGTTTTAGTTTAGTTTGATAGTTAATAAAAGTGTGGGCTGATTTAGTTTAGTGTACTTTTTTACTTCTCAAAAAACCTCCAAATGAGTTGTCCTGTCAGCTTTAATAAGCACATCTTAAATGTTTTTCTTCATTATTGAGAAGGGGTTGATAATAATAATAAAAAAATAAAACTGACTTGAGATTAAATTTTCTATGAGTCAAAATGGGAAACGAGAATCTGGATATTAAATATATCATGAGAATTAATATAGCAGCTTCATTCAAGTCTGCAGGACCCCCTCTTAGGCCTAAAGAGGTTCCTAAAAGCACAGTGTGTTTTTAAAACATGCACCTGGCAGGTTCGGCTTGTCCAGGTTTATTTTCCATGTTTTTACTTGTAAAACAAACTCACCCTCAGAGTGACAGGATGGCATTGAGAGGCTTTGGAGGCTTTTTGATTGCAAACTGATAGAAAACAACAGGACAAAACACAGATTTTGACCTTTAAAAACCTCTGATTGATTCCAGCAAAGTGCTCAAAAAACACAGTGACTCTCAGACACTTCTCTGTTTTATTTTTCTCTTTAGGGACCGTTCTCCAGAAAGAAACTGTCCAACTACTTCCTGGCACCATGATAAATAAAAAAGGATGCTTAAACCCCTGAGGAAAGAAAACTAGTCTTGTTTCATCTGCAGAACAGATGGAGGAGGGAAGTTGAAGCAAAACCTAAAGGAGAAGAAAGATTGTTCAGCCCTGTTCTCGTTAACGTGAAAAAGGAGTTGTGTTGGAGGAGATAAAAGGTAACATGTTTTAGATAGTGGGTGAAAGAGAGCGAGGGGGAGCTATGAAAGGAGACGTAATTAGAGGGGAGACAGAGGAAGGTGGGCTGTGAGAGGAAAGAGGACATGGAGTGGAAATATGTTTAATGCAGATTGAAGAGTTGTGTTCAGCTTTGAGGAGAATGTTTGATGACGCGGAGACACTTTTCACCTGAGACGCCCTAATGATCGGATTAATGTATCTGTAAACACAAAACATAAACACCTGTATCTCCAAATACAAACCAAACACTTGCATCTACACACTCAAACCCAAAGTCTGCATCTATAGACACATCAAACTAAATTTACAACCATGAACGCAAAACAAACTTACGCATCTACAAACACAAAACTAAAACCAAATGAATACATGTAAAAACACAAAATAAAAAACAAACTTAAGCATCTACAAACACAAAACAAAAAACAAACTTACGCATCTACAAACACAAAACAAGAAACAAACTAATACATGCACAAACAAAAAACAAAACAAACTTACGCATCTACAAATACAAAACAAAAAACAAACTTACGCATCTACAAACACAAAACTAAAACCAAATGAATACATGTACAAACACAAAATTAAAAAACAAACTTACGCATCTACAAACACAAAACAAGCAACAAACTTACGCATCTACAAACACAAAACAAGAAACAAACTAATACATGCACAAACAAAAAACAAAACAAACTTACGCATCTACAAATACAAAACAAAAAACAAACTTACGCATCTACAAACACAAAACTAAAACCAAATGAATACATGTACAAACACAAAATTAAAAAACAAACTTACGCATCTACAAACACAAAACAAGAAACAAACTTACGCATCTACAAATAAAAAACAAGAAAAAAACGTATGCATCTACAAGCACAAAACAAAAAAAACTTACGCATCTACAAACACAAAACAAGAAAAAAAACTAATACGTGTACAAACACAAAACAAAAACAAACTTCCACATCTACAAACAAAAAACAGACTAATTAATTTACAAACAAAAAACAAAAAAACGTACGCATCTATGAACACAAAAGGTAAACCAAACTTATGCATCTGCAAACACAATACAAACCAAAGCTGTTCATCTAAAAACACAAAACCAAACGTTTGCAGCTGTAAACACAAACCATCAACACCTGTATCTTCAAATACAAATCAAACACTTGCATCTACACACTTAACCCCAAAGTCTGCATCTATAAACACATAACATAAAATAAACTTAAACATCTGTAAACACTAAACATAAATGTCTGTATCTTCAATTACACCATGAGCCTGCATCTACAATCTCAAACCCAAAGTCCGAATATATAAACACATAAAATTAAATAAACTTATGCATCGACAAACACAAAGCAAAAATCAAACTGATGCATCTATGAAAATAAAGCACAAACCAACTCAATACATGCACAAACACAAAAACGAAGTCATGCATCAACACAAAACAAACATACACATCTACGAACACAAACCACACATATGCATCAACAAACACAAACCAACTGTTGCATCCACAAACACTTGCAAAATGTATGCGTCTGTAAACACAAAACAAACGTGTATTTACAAACAAAACACACTCTATATCTATGCATGTATGAACACAAAACACAAACCAAAATGTATGCATCAGTGAATGCAAAACACAAACCAAACATTTGCATCCTTAAACTCAAACCACACACAGCATCTACAAACACAAACCAAACTTATGCATCCACAAATACAATCCAAACTCATGCAACTATAAACCCAATAAATAAACCAAACTTGTGTATCTTTGACCACAAACACAAACCAATGTTTTGCATCAATCTACTTAATACACTAATTAAAAATGCTCAATTAGATTGTCTTCAAACTCACCAAAAATGTCCACTCTGGCTCAGATAAACTGGTTGTAAAGGGTTTTTGGGGTCACAGGTCAAATCTCTGGAGCCTCAACCATCACTCTTGAACACTTTAAGGGAACTTCTGATGTTAGTTTCATCAAGTAAACTGATTAGAATCAGTGTTAGATTTGACCCACTTTCTACACATTGTAATTTAGTTTCAGTTTTTGCTTTTTGCCTAAAATATCTTTTAGTTTTAGTCATAATCTAGTCATCTTAATTGTTTTAATTCCATTCTAGTTTGAATTGAAGAAATATCAAAACATTTAATTGACAAAATTTTCTGTAAATTTAGTCGTCCAAAATATGAAGTATAAAGTGTAAGGCATTTTTTATATTTCCTTGAATTTCTGAAGTCATGTTTCACGCTAGGATAAAATGAAACATCGAGTAACTCTTTATTGGATGCTAGTAAAGTTTGAATGTACGATAAACAGAAAAAAATGAACTTTTGTGTGAAATGCAGTCACCTTAATTTAGGCTACCTGGCAGATCATCTCGGTTACAATACTAGAATTTACAACAAACAGTGAACCTGCTCTAAATGAATATATCAATTCATAAAGAGAGCAGTTCTGATTGGATCGCTCCACAACTTATTCCACCACCACCAAGCTAAGGCAGCTGTGATTGGATGTCCCTCTGAACTCATCCAACCTTTCCACACAACCAAAATAGCTGTGATTGGATATATTTCTAACTTGTTCCTGCTTTCTACATCACGAAAGTACGTCTGATTGGATTAAGTCTCTGTCAAACATTTTAGTTTTTATTTGCTGTTGAAAATGTCAATTAATTTAGTGTAGTTTTTTCCATTTGTACTTGTTATTTTAAGTTATAAAATAGTTTTTGTCCAGGAAAAAAGGTTGTTGACAAAAACTATGACAAAAAACTTAGTCCCCAAAATTAACACTGATTAAAATTAGACCCACTGCCCTCACACAGCACCTCTTCTCGACCCTCCTGCTCCTTCACTCTCCAGCATCTGTTTACCTCATGTTGGGATAAAACCGCCCCGCAGGAGCTGTAATTGCCAAAGTTCCAGTAACAGGGTTTTGATTGTGTCCATTAGTCTTTGAGGTGTGACACATCAGGCATGCTGACCTCAGAATAAATGTTCAGCACCTGAAAGTTATTATTCAATATTTTCAAAAACAACATCACTCTGCCCGCTCCGAGCTTTAAGGATGAATCAGAACGTCTGCATAATTTGTTTCCCTCGCATGCCAGCAATCATTTTGTCAAAAAGGCATCCTCATTTATTTTTCTCTTCTGATGGCGGCTTTCACTTTTAAATTCAGCTCTTCAAAACAGCATCTAAATAAAGAAAGGACCGAGCCACAGAAACATTTATTCCTGGTATCCTTAAACCAGCTGCTTTTTATTGAACTTTCATGCTCTTTGATTCCCTCTCACTCCTACTTGTGTTTTCTTTTTGGTTGTTTTCGCTGAATTTCCTGCGGCCGATTTTACCACAGCAAGGATCCAGGAGGAGTTAGTGCAGGGTCAACAGCATTATAATTATGTGGAGGTATTAAATATTAAAGAACAAACAAACAAACAAACAAACAAAAACACCTTTAAAACAGATATTCTCCTTCAAGTGGGTTAGAAAGTACGAGAGCTGGAAGAAAAGTTCAACAAAAAATGTTCTTGAAGATATTATGGGCTATCTTTTAGGAAAGAAATGACTCAGCCTTGCTAGTGATAAAAGAAATACACTTAGACACTGGAATAAATCTGACCCACAGTGATCTCACTGTTTATGTGAAGTGTGGGCTGATAATGCCGGGTATCCCGTATGCTCTCAAAGTTTATCTTAGGATACTGCGCAAAGTTAAAGTTAGGGATCAGGATGAGTCACCGCAGAAATAAAGTTAAATGAATACATTACTGTCAAGATAAAAACATCCTCTTCAAGTAAAGAGAAAGAAATATGAAGGGACCCTTTTTCACCATGTTCAAAGAGATTTTTTTAAGATATTGAAACATTGATTATGTTTTTCAATCGCCGGTATCGGTGATGTAAAGATAAAGTGATGTTAATCAGTGAACCAAGCTTGACGTCAATGTTTTAGAGGATCTGTCCGAGGAGCCCTGCTGTGGAAACAGATCCGACATCGACTGAGTGATAGCCTGGTTATCATGCCACAAACCTGTGTACTGAGGCTTTTTGCCTGTTGCTATGCTGCATGATTAGCTAACTTTCTCACTGTTTTGTGTCTTGAAGCTGCGAGATTCCAGCTGATCTGACTTTTTACCTGCATCATGTAAGTGACAATGTTAACTGCTGACTTCTACAGTGCCTTCTGTCTTTCACAAAGGTGATTAAAACGACGTACACATCAATCAGTAGAGCTGATTCTGGTCAAAGTGGGGCCCCAAGCTAGCCTTGCAGAGAGCAGACAGCCCTGCCTGATTCTGTAATAATGCATCTCTGTCTTGCCAGCCTCCATTGTCCAACGATTTCACATGGCTAAATGCTCAACGGCCCGATCGGCGAAGAGAGGCGGGAGCAGTGGGAACTCAGGGCGTGACGACAACAGGAAGTGACTTGACAGGAAGTGAAATCACATCCTGTTGTACAAATAATGGCAGCTAAAGTCAATTAGCCTGTAGTTACTCAGTTATACTTGGCGAAATATGCTCTCCTCATAAGTTCACTAAGTTGTCTTTGACGAGGTTCATGTCACATGTAAGTGTCAAATGATACATCTGTGTGGTATAATTTAAAGGTGTAGTCAGCGATCTTCTAATCTTCTATTCTAATGCAGTATTTATCAAATTCACCATATTTCTCCTCTCCATCCACAAGATGTCCCCACTGACAGCATGTTGAAAAAAAAGTCCGGTTTCAATACACAGCCTTGGCTCTGAATTTCAGCAGGTAAATACTGTGGCTTGGACACACACATTCAGGGGGTGATCATACTCATGCACAGATCAGACAGAGGGGGGAGGGGGAGTCGTAGGTTGCGTAGCATGCGTAGTTAGCCCAAGAGAGAGATACAATAGGTGCAGTAGCAATGGCTGAAAAACAGCCCAAAAGAAAAAGGTCAGAGGAGTGAAAAGTGAAAGGTCAACATTGGTGTTGCTTTCCTACGGTGGAGGGAACTCCGCCAATTGAAAGACCTAAAAACGGACGCGGATGTCGCTGTCTTTCTGCTGGATAGGTAAGCAACATTTGCTTTGTGGTGCTTCACATAACAGTAACAGCTGTCGGGCATTCATCTTATTGTCTCATCTGCCAAAATGTACTGTTGTTGTGATGTTATCAATATTGTCAGTCGAGTTGTCTGACGAGTCGGGGTTACCTTAGCTACGTTGGTCAGTTACTCAGTTTCTACGGCTGTTTCCATGACCATGCATGTCCATCAGCTTTCCGGGGTGGAGTCAGGGGTGAGGTATGAAGGGAGAGGGAGGTGTAAATTCATTTATAAACAACCTCTCCACTCGTTTTCTCCCACATCGCTGATTACACCTTTAATGTGAAATGATCGTCTTAAGGTAGTTAAGATATTGGCTAACAGTCATTAACCAAGCCGTGAGCCATAGCAGCTAATGGTTAGCTGTTAGCCGCTACGTTAAGCGGCTACATATGCTATGTCATAGCAGCGCTGCTTGATATGGATTGGTCTGTGATGAGTGTGATGAGCCAAACGATCGTCCAATCACAAACTACTGTTGTTTTTTAAGGATCTGCCCCTGAAAATATTTCCCCAGGGCTCCTCCCCAGATGGATAAGTGAAATATTTCCAATATGGAACGGTTCACCTGGCATGTCACGTTAGGGAGGGGGTTGTGCTGCTGCTAGAGACGCCTTGGAAATATCAGGTTGGACCCTCTATTTCCCTGAGCCTTTAGCTTTTTTTTTTTCATTTTTTCTGGAAACAGAACAGATAAGGACAAAGGACAACATATATACACAGTTCATATAAATACTAGATACATTCTGATATGAAAAAAGACAACAGTCTTTTTTTTTTTTTAAGAACAAAGCAAATCCCACTTTTCCAGTATCCATCTTCTCTCATCTTTTGGAGTCATAAAAAACAGTTTTTTCACATGTTGCGACTGGAGTTTGTAATATTTACAAGGAGATTCATGGTAGGAGGATTCCTCTGAAGCCAGCATTTAGTGATTGCTTTATACTTGCCACCAAGAATACCTTCAGAAGATAAGGGCCTCCTCTATTGAGGTCTTCATGGATATTCCCACAGGGAGGCAAAAGAGAAGTCAATTGACTTGTCCAAAGTTTGAGATTAGCTACTTCACTCCTCTCCAAAACAATTTCAAGCACGAACAAGACCAAAAAATATGTACATAATCTGTGGAATTTGTCCACACTCCCTCCAGCAAGCAGATTGGGTGCCACTTAGTTTTGATTTTGATTTGGGATTATAAAGAATCTTATTATGTTCAAACAACAGAAATTTCTCCAGAAGCCCTCAGAGCTGCTTCAATCATTTGGTGCATAAATTCAATACTGCTGTTGCATGAGAATCGACAATCTCTGTGACGAATCAACAGACTGAAGCTCTTTTAGCTCCACCCTTTACAGTCATTTTGCCATGAAAAGTGGGATGTCAGGGGTTGGTTATTTTTGATCCAGTAAAGGCGTGTCGAACCGAGCCAAACAACCAGACTGAATGGTGGAAACGCAGATAAAGAATGCCAAGACAATATTCCCCACACCGCTACACCATCATCAGCCCAATCTGTCAATACTCAGAAAGATGGATCCATGGTTTAGTTTTTATGCCAAATCCTGACCCTACCATCTGAATGTTGAAGCAGAAAATGAGACCCGTTACTGAGCAACATTTTTCCAACCCTTTGTTGTCCACAGAGAGCCACTGTGAATTGTAGCCTCAGTTTCGTGTTCTTAGCAGATTAGCATAAGCACTCAGAGTTGCCTTGTTTTATGGTGGCCCATCTGTTTAAAGGTTCGGCATGTTTTGTGTTCAGAAACGGTCTTGAGCATACCTAGGTTATTTTGAGTGGTTGTTTGAGTCTCTGGCCCCCTTTACATGGGTAGTTTTCCTCAATCTGATTGAAATTGATCAGATTAAGTGAATCTGATTCGATCTGTACATGAACTTTGAGTAAAGAGATCCACGTTCAATCCGCGTTTGCATGGCCCCAGCTGAATCCGATTGTATTGTTTTTTTTTGACATGCGCAGAAGGTCACTCTGCCACTACCTGCAAATGTGTAAGAGAAGAAGAGGTGCACTTCCTGCTTCCTGTTTACCTCTAGAAAGATGGATCCACGTCATGTTTTGTTTGGGACGCTCTGCGTACGTCACTACATGCCTCTTGCATACTAAGGACCGCCTGCACAGACCGGACAATCCTCTCTATCAACCCAATCCGCTCCACTCAGCTGTTTACATGAAGGATGGAGCAGATTATCAATCGGTGTAGACTACCTCTTACAATCTGATCCGAAATACAATCAGATCCGGGTGAATCAGATTGGCTAAGGTGTTTGCATGAGACATTTCTAATCTGATTGACCTTTCAATCTAGCGTCAATAAGGTACCTCTTCATTTAAAGGATAAGTTCGGTTTCTGCAGCTTTCACATTGTTTATAGAATGAAGTACAACATTATACTCACCCAGAAGGCTTTCCTGATCCAAACAGTGCTTCGGGAGATATTTAGATCCAAAATCGAGCGGCGAACATCCGTATAATGGTAGCACATAGGGCATACAGCGCCGCTCCTAAAACTGCATTAATCGTCCAAAAACTCATTAGTTTCACCAATATTCCATCATGGTCCGCTCGGGCTACTCCTCCACGACAGTCTGTGTCACTCCAGACATGTCTTTGTGGCTGTCCTGACCTCTGAACTGAAGAAGAAGTGCGCTTGCTCCACGCCTGCGCAGTACGGCTCATTGTTTCAGCGGAAGACAGTCGGCTACACAATGACTTTCTTCCAGTTTGTGCAAAATGGACGAATATCTACCGGATGAAGATGTTGTGGAGGAGAACTTTGAATATGATGGGTGTCCTTACAGTTTCGAGCCAGAGTTTACAGATGAGGAGCTCATTGAAAGGAGAACGCGGAGGCAGCGCTCCAGGGAGTACTGCGCAGGCGCGGAGGCAAACATTCTTCTTCTTCAGCTCAGAGGTCGGCACAGTTTCAAAAACATGTCTAGGGCGACACAGACTGTAATTGAGGAGTAGCCCGAACGGACCATGATGGAATATTGGGGAAACTAATGAGTTTTTGGACGATTAATGCAGTTTCAGGAGCGGCGCTGTATGCCCTATATGCTACCATAATATGGATATCCGCCGCTCGATTTTGGATCTAAATATCTCCAAAGCACTGTTTGGATCAGGAAAGCCTTCTGGGTGAGTATATTGTTCTACTTCATTCTATAAACAATGTGAAAGCTGTAGAAACTGAACTTACCCTTTAACAAACTGCTGTTGACTGAATATTTTGTCCAGTTGGGACCAGTGAAGTCTAAGATATGTACCAGTTTTGGAAATACAAAAGAGCAACCCATTTGGCACCAACAACAAGACCATGCTCAAAGTCACTTAAGTCACCTTTATGCTCCTCTCTGATGTTCTTGTTGAACGTCAGTGTCTTTCTTCCCTAAATGCATGGAGTGGCAGCCACACTAAAGACACTCTATAAATCAAACACTGACTTAATGCAAATGTAATCAAAAGACTCAGTCCGGGTAGTTGAAGGGCATATAAAATTCAACATTTAATCAAGTTTAAGGAACAGAAACACTTTCACAAGGTTATGAAAAGACTGTGGACCCTGCTTGAATGTTAAAAAGTACTCAAGACAGAGCAGATGTAGTCTTCCATGCAAGAGTCTTATCTGTCTCTCACTTTCGTTGTTTGCAGGGATCACTTTGAAATAATAAAATATCAACAAAGCTCTGATAAAACAAGAAACTTTATTGCAAGGATGATAAACTCTTCCTGGTTATTTTACTTAATTTGGCTAAGATGTCATAAATTTCCTGATTCTGACACATTTGCACTTTCACATCACCTGCATATATGTTTGGAGGCAGGTTTTATGAAAAAGCCAGCTCCTCAAGAGAAACAAATTTATAAAAAGCAAATGTAAGGAAAGAGGAAGAAATCATCTCCCACTGAGAAAATAAAAAAGCGCAGCCATCAGTGCTGAGTGACAGGTGATTTCTGGAAAACGCATCACAGTGATGAATGTTTATCACCTGAAAAACAACATAAAATAAGAATCTCATACCTCGCTGCTCCGTAAGTCTTCTAGTGTCGGCTTTTCTTTGATGAGCAACACTTTGAAAACTTTGCCAAGACATCTCCAGCCTCTTTTCTCTGCAGAGACTTGATCATGTCGACAAATTAAAACTCTGAAATGACGACGAACATAATGAATTCAGGGAGCAGGTTATTTTACCTCAGAGAACCTGCACCGAGACAAATTTCCTGAACATTTATTGTATTTGGGGAACATGGTGTGACTGATTCTGATTGTGATAACTCAATTAGCTCTGGAACAGCAGCAATTACAGCCTGCGTGGGGCTCTTGACTCCAGAGTTACTGTACAAACTTGAACTGCAGCCAGGTAGTGCAGAACTGCGTAACATGCAGGGCCGAGTCAAGAAGGACCAAGAAGCTTTTTGTAACTGGTGGACACAGAGGTGAAAGTAAGCCGGAACGCCGTGCCTGTATGAAATATATAGACCTTTTCTACCGGAACGCCTCTAAAAAGCAATTTTCACTCATGCATACAATGAGAGCCCTTTCTTTTTTCAAGCGAATTTAACCAAAATAAATGTAAAATTGATGAATACAAAAGCCTCTCTCATAAGCACAGAGAAGCACAACAAATTAGAGCAACATCAGCGTAGACGGGGTGGGCGGTTTGAACGGGACACGATAACAGAGATTATCAGTGAACTGCCATCATGTGTGCACATCTGAAGGGAGCCTTGACTTTAATAAAAACATTCACTGTACAAGCGTGAAGAGCTCCTCGCGGTGCCGGTGTGAGAAAAGACGTGCAGTGCACGGGACAGGGAACCTGAATCACGGTGTGTGTTTACTGTAACTCAAACGGTGTGTCATTTGCTCATGTGTTCGGCTTTTAAGCGAACAGAGTGATTTTAAAAAAATGACGAGGCAGTCTTGTGGTTAAGTAAAACTCATCTTTCCTGAGCAGTCCAGCTCTGTTTTCACCTTTTCTAAATGATAAACTCATCCTGAGATTTCCTGCATCACTTATTCTCTATGATATCAGAGCAATCTGAAGGATCAAGCTCCCAATGCCGTCTAGTATTAATCAATCAATCAATCAATCAATCAATCAATCAATCAATCAATCAATCAATCTTTACTTATAAAGCACTTTTCATACATAAAATGTAGCACAAAGTGGTGAACATTCAAGTACTAGTGCAGTGGTTCTCAACCTGTGGGTCGAGGCCCAAAAGTGGGTCTCAGAGCTATTTTCAGTGGACCGCATATAAATAAGGTACATTTTTTACCTCCCCCTAAAGAAAATAAATGCTTTGCCACATATTACATTGTGTCTGAAATCTTATATTATGCACTCAAAGGCTTTATCAACGTCTGTCTTGTATGATGCTAATGCTAAATTTTTTTTTTGAGTTGCACAGTTCCTGCAAGAATCTAGTCTTACTTTCACCCCTGGGTGGACAGTTTCCTCAAGCGTACTGCAGGTCCATGTTAATGTAACTAATGTTGGATTGCATTGCCAAAGAAGCATTTAAAGGTCAAAAGGTGGTTGGAATAGTGATGGGTCAGTTATTTCAAAAAACTTCCTCATTTATACAAAAGCATTTTTAAATGTGGAGGGCACGGTGGTGAAAATGGTAGTACACCTGCCTCACAGCATGCATGCATAGACCAAAGACCATGCTTGTTAGGTTGACTATTGACTCTAAATTGTCTTTAGCTATGGGTGAATGTGTGTGATCAGCTGGCAACCGGTCCAGAGTGTAGTCTGCCACTCGCCCAAAGTCAGCAGGGAAAGGCCCTCCCCAATACTGTAAGGGGAAAGGCGTTGCTTGGAGCACAAAGCTGCTTCCATTCCAGTCTCATCCAATTGACAAACTCATGCAAGTTTGTCCCTCTCATTGAAATATAAGCAACTGTGATTAAGTTGAGAAAATCCCACTAATATAAACAGTTTGGTCGTCCTTTGTCATTGAGCCTTTGGAATGCTGTCTATGTCCTCTAACACACGCTTCCTCTGCTGCTTTTCTCTATTCACAGACCAACAGAGAGGCTGTGTTAAAGTGGGACCTAGGGCTACTGACCAATAGCAACGCAGCATTTCCAAAACTGGAAATTCTCAATAAATCTTAAACAGAAAAAATAGTCGTGTTTCCCTGCATGCAGATGTCAGGCTCCTGCAGGCAGCCTCAAGTGGACACTCTGGGTACTGCAGGTTTTGGCACCTCTTCACGGGTCTCCATTTGCAGACATTGAAGTTTCTGCATGGACGAGTGGATATTTGTGGAGATGAATGTTGGACACTTTGACCTTTGATTTCCAAACTCTTTCCTGATCATCTTTCAGTCAAAGTAGACTTTGGTACTGACTAGGAGGAAAATCTTCTATGGCATTCAAAAGGTACTGCATTCACACAATGACGCTGACAGTCACAAAGGTTTCAACAATTGTCTTTTAATACGTTTTGCTGATCTTTAACTAAATATAAGGAAATTAAAATGTTTTCCCTAAACTCAAAGCCTTATATCCCGTTGAAGCTGCTATCAAATGTACCAATTTATGCCCCTGCTGGAAACTGTCCCTATTAAACTACGATATGAATAATGTATAATTTCCTTAAAAGAATGGTTGAACCCTCATCATCAAAATCTGAGCACATTGCCAGCGTCCTTTAGACAAAGGAGGCATAAAACTCTTCTTTTGTTGATTCACTTAAAAAGAAAAAAGGAGCTGGAGAAACGAGGAAAGTAGGGCAGCCAGTAACTACCAGGAGAACCGTTGATGAAATGTAAAAATGGCTGCAATTATGTTTAATGTAGATCATCTCTTTTTCCCTTTGTTGTTTTTTTTATCCTCTCAGAGCTGGAGAGTGAAACAGCTGGCGGTAAAATAAAAAAGAAAAAGAAAAGTAGGATTTGAGCCAATGGACCCAGAGTGAGAGAGAGTACCCATGAGGTAGCAGAGGAAGCCAGGGCTGTTTTTATTAATCTAAAACTTTTCAATTATCTTTTGGCCCTTGCTCTTGTTTACAGAGAGGAGACATGTCCAAGGGCTTGTTTCTTTATCTAAGAGCCAGTTTCCTTCTTAATCTACGATAAGTTAAATAACAGAGAAAAGATTAATTTAAAGTCATTTTGGTAATGCTTGTCTCGTCTGTTGCAGCAGTTGCTTTATGTTAATATTGATGTTTGCTTATTGGAGATCTGTCGCAGAATATTTCAGGTGGTCTATCAGCATATCTTTCAGGTTTATGTTACCTTTAATTAGCACAAAATGCTCCAATAATAAAGAATTGCTTTGTTTAGCCACCATGACATCTTTTCAGCTAGGATAATGGCCATACAAGTACTGCTTTGTACTGCCACTTCATCCCCATACCTGTCATTATCTGTGGTGTTTGCTGATTTTATTTTTCTATAGAAGATTTTATTATTGCTCTCATTATCTTGTACAGTGTTCTTGAGTGTCATGAAAAGCTGCTTTTAAATAAAAAGTATTTTTCTTTTATTATTAACAGTTTCCCTATGTGTCTTAGAAGTGATTCACATTCATTTACCAACCTGTTCTGGTGGATTCAATCAACTGCCAGTTAATCAGCCAATCACAAGGTAGCTGTCAACTGTATGGAGCTGCAGCACAGGCTTTTATCCCAATAAAACGACTAATTATTTATTTACATTCCTGGAGAACTGCAGAGAAAAACAAAGTTCAGAGACAGTTTAACTTTAGGCACTTTAACTCACTGTTTATATCAGTAATGCTCAGCTTTAGGGTCAGAAGCCCCCGGGGCTACAAGATCAAGAGGAGTTTCCTAAATGCTTCCCAAACACCAAACAAACAAAAAAAATACAATGGAAACATCAAAATGATTTAAAATGGCATTGTATATCCAATATTTCAAGAGTTAGTGCATCAAATGAGTTAGTTTTACAATACAACAATAGTTATTTGGTGATGATATGATGTTAATGTGTCAATATGATTCTTGAACTTAAAGTGTGCACATATAGCAAATTATTTATTATAAGGGTCTTCTGCTCTTGAGTCCATGGTTTTGGTATTCTGGGGGGTAAGCTGTAAAAATTACTGTACGTTTATAAAATTATTAGCCTTACCACTACACGTCAGGCCAGTACTCTTGTACTTATATTACTACGTGAATACTGACAGCTAGGGCAGAGCGAGAAAAGTTCTTTGCTTCATTCTGTCCTTTTCATACTGGTTCTTTCGTTAACATACATGTGCATGTTCTCACAGGTGTACACTGATTTGTTTGGTTGACATACTAAAGTTTAAGTTTGAGATAAATAGAAAAAAGTAAGAAAGAAAACAAGAAAAATTTTAAACTTCTGGTTTAAAGATGCTATGAGGAGTTTCTAAGTAATTACAAAAAAGTCTCACTTTTAGATATATGCCTGATCGAAATACACACTTTAAGATGAGTTTTATAGCATCAAAATAGGTTATCTATAAATGCTATTCCTTAGCTTTGTGGTCGGGTCAGACAGGGCTGGAATGGCCTGGATACTCAACTTCGGGAACAACACAATTAAAACTAGAGCAAATTTATATTATTAGGACACATCTTAGAGCACCGGGCTGTAAGTAGCAATATATAGCCGGCTGCAAAACTATGATACTTATGCCCCAGTCACACATTCCCGTTTCTCATGGCGATTGTGCACGATTGTCATTAGTCTGATAAAACGTGCTTTGGTCGTGGTGCATACACTACTTGGTCTGGATCAGCCTTGTATAGTCGTGGATGAACGGCGGGGAACGTGGACGGGTCTGTTCAGTTCAGTTTTGTATTGTTCAAAACTGTCGTGGAGAATCGCCGCTCTCAGTACAGCGGGGTGGAAGCCTAATGCAGTCCTAATGCTAACAGTATTAGCGTGGTATGTACGGAGCTCAGTCGGGCTGATCGTGGCTCAATCCTGTAAGCTTTATGAGGATGACTGACGAGGATGTATCCGTTTGTGCCCTGACTGTGTCCCGTTCAAGACAGCGCAAGCAACGGGGTTCAGTTGGGGCTTACGTGACGCGAGCTGAGCTCGAGCGAGGCTGATGTCGTGTCAGTGGGATGAAAATTCAAGGAATCCTCGTCATATTGCTGTATAAACCTGACTGGAATGGGACAAACGCCCCCGAAGCGCTGTAAAAGCGCATACTGACGTTGTATTTACGGGGTGTGTCCAGGGGTGAGACAGTCATTTCATCCTGTATCATAGCGATCAAACCAGCCTCATCAATCGTGTACAGTCGTGCACAATCACCATGAGAAACGGGAATGTGTGACTTAGGCATAAGTTTTTCAAAAATTTATTGTTGTCACACATCAAAAACTACCGCTATGCAACTAGAAAAGATACGTTACTTCGTCACTTTGCATCCTGTAAGTTGTTGAAATAAGAAGTTTGAAAGCAATGCAGAGTTCTAACGAAGGTCCGAGCTGCATTCATGAGCATCACAACAAACGTACGCTTTGGTTTGGGTCACATCTTTAAGACAGTCGTTGCGCGTGCTCATGGGTAGCAGAGTCTTTATGTCGCTGGAAATAGATTCTCCTCATAGCATCTTTAAGTAAATAAAAACAGCAGAGTCTTTAATACAAATGTCACTCAAGGTGTATTTGCATAATGTCATATTAAAGAATCCACCCGTGTATTCGATAAAAAATGACTTTAAACCTCAAATCAAAACATGATCTTACTTTGGAAACTAAAAAACAGGTGCAAACAAATAAGGAACATGCACCTGAGATGGAGTTGTCAGAGGTACACGGAGAAAAGAAAGCGCAGCCTCATTGATCCCTACCTCTTGCAGATAAGTTAAGATCTTCTCGTTCAGCAGTCTTACATTTTTCAAAGATAACATTCTTTAAAGGAGGAGAGATTACAGGTTCTTCTGGCCGCAGGAATTAAAAAGAGATCCAAATGAAAGACATGAAACCTGGAAAGATAACGACATTTTTCTTTAGCAGCATATCCAGGAAGATCAAGTATGACAGATAAAACATAGTTAAGAAATTGAAGCGGATGAGCTGAACTTTAACAGTTCCTGGCAGACACTGTTATATTTGGGGGTTTAAAGACTTTGTATTTGTGACCTATGCCCCTGTTTTCTGGTCTGTATGTCCTAATTAAATCCTAGCTAAATGATACATCAATAAAGACATTTCTGCTTAACATATTGCATTTTTCTTGGCATAACTGTGTCATGTTTATCTGTGAGCTGCAAAAGTAGTGACACAAAAGTGAAAATAGCAACTCACTGAACTTTGAATCCGCTCCCAAAAGTACAACAGAGTAAAAGTTTGTGCCCTCACAGCTAAACACCCCAAAAGACACATAGACTCACAAGCAAACAAACATGAATCCCCACAGCTGTCAGACCTGCAAGTCGGCAACTGAACAGACTCGTACTTCTCTGCAGAATCACTATACACACTGAACCAGAAGGCACTCAAAGGTAAGTGTTCCTAATGCTGCATTCAAGGAGAGCAGTTACTTTACCTTTACTTTTATTGCCTGCCATGAGCACAGACTTCTACCAAGTCAAATTACTCCTCCCTCAAAAAAAAAACACACATTAGAGAGTTTAACAGAAGATGTGGCGCAGCAAATCCAAGCTAAAAATTGGCTTATGTGGCATAATTAGAATGACCAGATGTCCCAATTTTAGCCAGGACCATCCTGTTTTAAGACCTTTGTGTCCCGTTCACCCACAGATATCCCCAAAAACTAACATGTCCTGATTTGGCACAGTCCCCATTAGGCCTGTCACGATAACAAATTTTGCAGGACGATAATTGTCCTACAAATTATTGCCGATAAACAATGTTATTGTCAACATTACTGTGGGACAATTTTTTGATGTAATGACAATATAGGCCTATGGTATAACGATGTGAGTATGCCGTATCAATAAACATTAATCTCTTAAGCGTATAACATTGTAATTGGAACGCCAAGAGTTTTTAGCTAAAATAAATTACACAAACAACACAATAAGCAGAGTTTACAGTTCAGGAATTGCCGTTTGTGACATGCTTTCTCCCAGGCAATTTGTACGTTTGTAACATTTTCCAAAACGCTGACTTTTCAAACGTATTAAAGGGCTGCATTTCTTTTGCATTGTAGCGAATGACACTTTCTGTGAGTGCGCACCATATTACGCTGTTTTATTTATACTTTCATTGCCGACCAAACTCCTTAGTAAGCGTTGACTGTAAGGCAGAAGGCCCCGCTGCACACCTCAAGCACTTTTTGATGCCAGTTGGGTAAACTGGACAGGATGGTTGGTCGTATTTCCCACCTTCGTCACCACTATTGTTGAACAAATACTACATATCAGCTCGTCGGTGGCCATGGGCTCACACCTTGTTCATTCTGTGTAAAACCAAAATATTCCCGCACTTGGGCTGTAGCTTTCAGCTCAGAAATGATCGCTTTTGTGCCTTCATTCATACTTGCGTTTTCTTCCCTGTTCTCACAATGCTCACTTGTAGCACTCAAAGACTGAATGACTGACAGGAGGGTTCACTCTGTTCATTTGACTATGGAACCAACGCAGGTGTTGAGAAAGATGTACAGAGTGAACCCTCTTGTCATCAATCCAGCCTGTTTGAAAGAGAGAGAGGAGGAATAAAAACATGCGTGTACATGTCAAGATACAGAGGCCGGCAAACTTATTGAGGATGATTTTATAACCAGGAGGTTATGTTTTCGGGAGAGTTTGTCTGTCTGTGAACAAAATAACTCAAAAAGTTATGGATGGATTTGGATGAAATTTTCAGGAAATGTTCAGCATGGAAAAGGGAAGAACTGATTCAATTTTGGTGTTGATCCAGATCACCGTCTGGATCCGCCATGACGAAAAGTGTGATTTCTGTGAATAACTACTATACTAAAATAGATATCATTATGAAACCAATTGCTAATGGTATATTTTCATGGTCAAGGAATCTAAATATTTACATGAAATAAAGGTAGGACTAATATTTATGGTAAAAATCACAATATGGGAGAGGACTGTGGTGCTGGCAGAGGTCTGCGCTCTCCGAGTGCTTTTCTAGTTTATCATGGGGTGAATTGATTTATTGATTATTGTGACATGCCAAGTTCCCATCAATATTTCAACCAACCGAGATTGGATACATGCTGTGCCAGCAACACTGATTTATCTGTCTACATGGCTTTCAACACAGTTTACAGATGTGTAGCCAATTTAACCGATAGAATCTTAAAAAATGTGCTGCACATTAATGCTCACTGCTGTTTATGTGTCAGTTTATCTTAGTGCAGATGCAGCTTGCCCAGTTTTATCACACTGACAGATACATAATATCAGGTAGAGAGTGATGCCTCAAAAGGGAAGTCAGCTGTTTTTACGGAGCTCCAGGTGAGGCAAAACTCAACTTTTTCAGTGTAAAGTCTGGGCGAGCCACTGTGTGAACGCAGCACAACTGTGTTCACCTGTGACCAAATGAGCACAGCCAGACAGTTCATGCCAACTTGTTTTGGATCCCTGGTGTGAAAGCTCCAGCCAAGCAAGCTGCTGGGTCAGCATGAACACGGAGCAAGAAACAATAAAAGTGGAGGATTTTTAAAAAAGCTTTACACAGGATAACTTGGCCTCTGCTAATACAAAGAATATCATATTAAAGCCTTTAGTTAGAACAGGATTATGTGTCCTGGATCACTTTGTCTAATACAATCTGTGCCACAGTTGCCTGTGAGGCATCATTGCACACAAAATCGTCCACAAATGCCCACTGACATATGCTAAGAGAGTTTAACCAGCGAGTTGACCTTTGCATCTAAGCCCCAATAGTCCAGTAAAAGTCAGACTTAAATGAACAGCTCCAAAAATCTGAACTCAAACGCACCCTGACACAAGTCCATAAACACAGATTCCTTTCCCCTGACACAAAATGATCCCTTCATTTTGCTGCTAAACATAACCTCCATCCATCTCACTTTTCCCCGGGAGGGAAATATCACGGCAGCCGAGTATCAGTGCGGTCATCTGAGCTGACCTGACAGACGATGATGGAGGTTTTTCACTCCATGTCTCGCTTATGATAAGAAAGCTGAAAACATGAGCAAAAAAAAAAAAAAAGACAGAAATCTGGCGCCCACACAAGCATTCAGAGCGCGGTTTATCTCAGGTCATAAAGAGCGAATGTCAGGTAGCACTTTAGGAGTTTCAGCCCAAAATGAGAACGTCGATCATTTGTCACATTCTGCACAGACTGTATTTCCATTTTGCAGGATTTGGAGGTAATATCTGTGCTTACCAAAATGAAACCACTCTCTCAAAGATAGAAATACTGTATTTTAGAGCACTGAGGTATATTTTGCAGTTTTTAAGCCACACAAATAAGTTATGAAATCAAGAGTCAACACTGAAACACTGACTCACCAGTTATTGACAACATGTTTGAAGCCATGGGCTTTTTGAGAGGTTATTTTGAGATGTGCAAATTCTCTGATGTTCCCTCAAGCTGCCCTTTGAGAATTAATCTCTGATTTTACTCCCGGATCAATACGGTTAAGCCCCAGATGTCTCCTCCTTTCTTCATTCCATCAAAAGGACGATGGATTTTTAGACAAAGTTGATATTATGGGTGTTAAATGGTGAGCTTTCTCTTTCTCCTCCTGTGGCTTTAACTCTCAAAAGAAGCAGAAATCTGGAAGCTGCTGGGCTGCTGTCCAACTCGGCAGGGCTTTGCTCTATAAAAAACATCCGTCTTTATAAGTCTTGTAATATGGGATCCAGGCACAAAGCCTGTTTTTGATTGGAAGAAGAGAGAGAAGTAACAGTGCCTGTGGGGGTAGATAACCTCACCCGTTCCCCTGCAGATTCACTTGTTTAAAGATTTTTAAATTTGCCTGAAATGAGTCATGGACTAAACTTAGCAGAACATCCATCTTGTTTCAGCGCAGAGGAAACTGATGGAGAGGCTGCAAAAGTATCAGTTCATGTGTGAACTTTGCAAGGAGGTGTGCTTAGGGGGCAGCTGCTGGATCAAGCGGGTTCTTAAAACTGTAAAAAAAAGATGACAGTCAGATGATGATGGTGCCCTCTATAAACTTAAGAGGTCAGACAGGAGAATTGTGTCTCATCCACCTTAAAGGTGCTATGAGGAGAATCTATTTCCGGCAACATAAAGACTCTGCTACCCATGAGCACTTGCAGCGACTGTCGTTAAGACGTGACCCAAGCCAAAGAGTGTGTTTGTTGTGATGCTAATGAATTCAGCTCGGACCTTCCTCAGAACTCTGCATTGCTTTACAACTTATTTTTTCAACAACTTACAGGATGCAAAGCGACGAGGTAATGTATCTCTTTCTAGTTACGTAGCGGTAGTTTTTGATGTGTGTCAACAAGCAATTTTTGGAATTCTCAATATTTTAGTTTTGTAGCCGGCTATATATCACTATTTACAGCCCGGTGCTCTAAGACGTGTCTGAATAATATAAATTTGCTCTAGTTTTAATTGTCTTGTTCCCAAAGTTGAGTATCCAGGCCAGTCGAGCCCTGTACGACCTGACCACGAAGCTAAGGAATAGCATTTATAGATAACCTATTTTGATGCTATAAAACTCATCTTAAAGTGTGTATTTCGATCAGGCATACATCTAAAAGTGAAACTTTTTTGTAATTACTTAGAAACTCCTCATAGCATCTTTAAGGTGTTCCAGCTTTGAGCTGGTAAAATCAAGGCAGCTGATGATTGTTCAACTTCAAACTAGGATGATCTATCAAAGCTGGCATTTCCGGTGATGTATCTAATTTGCTTGACTTCCGACATCACAAGATGCATTTGTTCACTTGGGCAGAGTATAGACGTCTTTTATTTGGGCTTTAATTTGGTATGTTTGTCTTTAGTTGCTCTGTTTTTATTGTTTTTTTTATTGTCTTTACTGCTTTTTTTTTTTTAGATTTCAGTGAATGGCTTCCTTAATTGTGCGATATGAATAAGCTGACATTTACATTGGAATGTGTCATTAGCTCTGCTCACCTCTACTGCTTGCTTTTTGTTTTGAAAGAGACCTTTGCTACATACAAACTGCACTTAAATGTAAGAACTGAAAATGAAACCATAGATTTGTCTCATGGATGAAAGCACTCTGGGATTGATTGCAACTACAGGGAGGAATTTCAACCACAACGCTTTACCTGAGAAAGGGTAATTACACTGACATAACTGAGTATTTCAGAAACTGCTGACATACAGCAGCCTTCTGCGGGGTTTACAGAGAATGGTCCAACATAGAAAAAATATCCAGTGAGCAACAATCCTCTGAACAACTTTGCTGATGCCAGAAGTTAAAGAACAACCAATGTGGTCAAAAGGGAAGATATTAAACAGCAACACAATTAGCCTCTCATTAAAATCATGGTATGCTGAAGTCCACTGTTGGTGACAAAATAACTGTGAATACACTGAATCATTAATGTGTGACACTGACTGACATCTTTGTCCAACACTTGATTTTTATTTCCTCCTCTGTTGCTGACGCAGACAAGGAGAGAAGAAAAAAAGGAGACTTACGTGGAGCTGGATGGATCACTCAGCAAAGCTTGTTGATCTTTTAATGTAGCAAAAATAGTAGAGCATCCTCGATTTAAAGGTGCTATGAGGAGAATTTATTTCCGGCGACATAAAGACTCTGATACCCATGAGCACGTGCGGCGACTTTTGTAAAGAGGTGACCCAAGCCAAAGTGTGTGTTTGTTGTGATGCTAATAAATGCAGCCCGGACCTTCCTCAGAACTCTGCATTGCTTTACAACTACTTTTTTCAACAACTTACAAGGTGCAAAGCGAAGAGGTAATGTATCTCTTTCTAGTTACGTAGCGGTAGTTTTTGATGTGTGACAACAAGCAATTTTTGGAATTGTTAGTATCTTAGTTTTGTAGCCGGCCATGTATTGGTACGTACAGTCCGGTGCTCTAAGACAAGTCCGAATAATATAAATTTGCTCTAGTTTTAATTGTCTTGTTTCCAAAGTTGAGTATCCAGTGTCTGATCTGACCAGGAAGCTATGGAATAGCATTTATAGATCACCTATTTTGATGCTATAAAACTCATCGTAAAGTGTGTATTTCAATCAGGCATATATCTTAAAGTGAGACTTTTTTGGAATTACTTAGGAACTCCTCATAGCATCTTTAAATGACAGAAATGATTCACTTTCTCCTTCAACATCGAGGTAGAAACTCAAATTGAGACTATGATTCTCAAGGGTTGACCAAAACTGGACAAAAAAAGATAAGAAAAGCAGTTCTCAAGTCTGATGAGTCTTGATCTGTTTCTCATACATTCATGTGAAAAGGTCAGGATGGTGTAAACAACATGAAACATGGATATATCCTGCCTGTTATCAGTGATTCAGTCTGGTTATGGTGGTTTTATGATGAGTTGGATGTTTTCTTGGACTTCTTCGGGCCCCTTGGTTCCTCTTGAGCAGTGATTTGACACCACAGCCAGCGACAATTTCCATCCCTTTATGACCACAGTGTACCCATCATCTGATGGCCTCTTCAAGCAGGACACAACGCCCGGACTGGTTTCTTCACCAGAGTGCACCGAGCTCCAGCGGCCTCCACGGAGACGAAATCTCAAGTAAAAAATGCAGGTGTCAAATCTGCAGCGATGCCATCATGTCAAGTCATGTATGGACCAAAATCTCAGAACAATGTTTCCTGCACCTTGATAATCAAAATATCATGAAAAATTAAGGCAGATCAGGATACAAAAGAGGATCCTACCAGGTACTAGTTTGTCTCTTTAAGTGATCTAAAGCTTAAAGACGAGGCGTAAAGATGCAGCAGAACTGTTTGTTGATGAACAGATGAGATAATCTATACGATTTATGATGTAATTTCTCAAGAAACTGCAAATATTCTTCAATAAACATTTTAATACTTTCTATCAGATATGCTTCTTTGTGTTGTACATCATTTTCAATTCATAAATTCTTAAAGTTCAGGACAATAGGTTTGGCATTAAGAAGTCACTTTAAGACGTCGCTTAGGGTGCTTGGACGGTTCGAGAGTTAAAGGTGACAATTTTTGATGAAACATTAATGAATCTATTAATTCAAAGAATATTCAAAAGTATAATAAATTATTAAACCCCCTCATTAGTTGCAGACCCAAGTGTCATCTTTTAAAGATTTGACATAAAGGCTGAATCACAGCTTTAACAGAAATTGATGAAACCACTGAAATGGAAATGTGGGGTCAAAATGATGGAAGGTGGAGGACTGGAGAAAGAAATGAGGGACATAAGAGGTAAAAAACTCAAATTTTACACATCAGAGGTTGTTACAGATCCAGAGCAGCACTGTACATGTTAGAGATGTTCTGGTTAAATTTGTTCAAAGTATTACCACTCTTGTGTTGTTGCCAACATGTGGCTTGTAGCTCTCAAAAAGAAATCAGTGCCTTAGCGGCTCCGAGCTTCTCCACGTCTCATCCTAAAATCTAAAGTAGCACTCAGGTTCAATGGAGGTTAAAAGCTACATTACTTCTGAAACCAGCAACGTGATGTCTGGGCTCGGCTCGTGTACTTTTTTCGTGTTGGCAGCACATAAAATCAGACCTGTTTTTAGTTACAAAGAGATTTTTGATTCAGACAGCCATAAAAAAGAGCTGGAGTTCATCACAGCCCAGAGAAAATAAAAGAGTGAATGTCTCCAGTCACAAAGATGAACATTAAAACACATCCTCATTCAGGAAATGAACAAAACAGGACGACAATGGAGCCTTTATTTGAATGTCAGTGTGGAGGTCACCATCAAATGAGGAGTTCATCATGTATAGTTCTCTGCTGTAAATCAGCCTTTAGAGTTGCACACAAGTAAGTTGCAGGTTGCAGGGGTCAGGTAAGACAGATCTAAAAAGCTCCTCAGATTCTGTGCACTATAAAAACCCTTTAGGACTTTTATATGAGAACAAATGCAGCCTTTGAGACTGACATGACTGAAAAAAGCTGAGACACCTTCATCTCATACAAGGGAGGCTTATTAAAAAAAAACTGAGGACGAATAAAAAGCCCCTTCCTCAGTTTCCTGTAGGGTTGAAGCTTGGTTACACCCTAAAAACATTCCTCTGCCTCTCCAAACTGAACTCTGTCACCAGCCTGAATGGGGCGGTAATGCTCCAAAATGATGGATGCCAACCGCCGTAAAACCAAAGAAGAAGAAAAAACCTCGTGAGAACGTCCACCTGCAGTATCCTGAGTGGCAGCTGTTGCGAGATTAGAGCCAACAGAACAAACCAAGAAAAACAAAGTGTTTATTTTAGATTTCTCATACACCTGTCTTCAAATGTGAGGGATACTGGAGCTTGGTTGGGGTTGTGGGATGGCTCGTAGCGGGCTTCCCGTATTTTCAAAGACAAAACTTGACAGGTAAGCATTCTCCAGTGGACTTGGATCCCTCTCAGAGCGACTTCATTGAATCCGAGTCTGTGCACACCGGCAAAATGTACCCGCAGGAGACGGGCAGAACAGCAACAGGATTTGATTGGTTTAAAAATGTGGGCCCCAAAGATGTGATTGGTTGGTGTTTTCCAGGTTTATTCCTGCTGTAGATAGCGGATATTTTTCGCTCTATTTTAAGAACACATTATGAATTTATTGCCATCGGGTTGTAAAGATCATTTTAACCAGTATTACAAAAAGTGAATCTACATCAGATTACCAACCCCAGCTTTTAAGGAATACTCCGACAGTTTTGGACCCACGCCCTTTCCCTATCATTGACAAATTGAGACAAGCTCAAAAATACCTTTTTTGTGTCTCTGCGTCCAGTAGCTGGCTCCCAGCTGTTAGCATCATAGTTAGCTTAGCTCAATGGCTGGAGGTCAATAGGAGTCAGAGCCGGACTGACAAAAGTGGACAAAATACTCCTTACAGTGGTCCAGGGGATGGCGTATTAGCACGTGAAGTGAATCCGAATGGCTATAAAACATTTTAAAAGACATGTTTTCTTTTCAACCCGTTAAAATAATGTTTTGATACACACAGACCTGCGCATGCGCAGTGCTCCACGGAACAGCAGTAGCACCTGGAAGAAGGACGTAACCATGTTTATGTAGCCTCGCAACAGCTGCAAGAGCCACAATGGATGAGGAAGTTGAACAAGAGTTTACTGACACAGGAATGATGTTTTCTTCTCTCTCCACCTGCTGACCTTACATGGTTTCATGAAATGTTACATTCCTGTATACTTTTTATACTTCATGCAGTGCATGAGAATGTTGTATTTATCAAAACGTTATTTAAACGAGTTGAAAAGAAAACATGTCTTTTAAAATGTTTAATAACCATTCGGATTTACTGTAACGAATATTTTGTCCACTTTTGTCAGTCCGGCTCTGACTCCTATTGACCTCCAGCCATTGAGCTAAGCTAACTACGATGCTAACAGCTGGGAGCCAGCCACTGGACGCAGAGACACAAAAAAGGTATTTTTGAGCTTGTCTCAATTTGTCAGTGATAGGGAAAGGGCGTGGGTCCAAAATTGTCGGAGTATTCCTTTAAATATCAAAACTAAATAAAAAAAATTAACACTTTAAAAAAACTGCCATCCAGATGATGACGCATAATAAAGACCTGAAATAAACCCAGACTGAGACAAAAATACACCGTGCTGAATTCCAGTCCCTCAGTTTGGCACAGAACACTGCAGAAGAAGGTACCCCGAGAGGCAGAAAACCAGCCACAAAAGTATTGAGTAAATTGGTTTCCGAGTACAATGAGACCTCTTCTAACCAGCGCTGGGAGAAGGAAACTCCATCCACATGTGCTCGAGTCTCAGCTGGCCTTCGCAGAGACTCAGCTTTAACTGGATTAACAACAAAAGGCGAACTCGACAACTAATAGGCCTCTTCTTCCTCCTCTTTTTTCTCTGCACCCCCCTTTTCCTCCTCCTCCTCTGTCACTTCTACCCTTCTATCGCCCCGTCTGAGAGAAGCCGAGAGATAATGCGGAACACTTTCATGCCTCCTGCTGAATTAAACATGGAGGGAACAGCTTGTACCGGGCGCCATCATTGAAGCAAAGGGAGAGAGAATAAGAATAAAGGAGGACGTATAGGATTCCACACGAGGTCCCTTGGGTGCTGCTGAACATTTCTTTACAATTAGACTGATCTGTCGTTAATAGACAGTGCACAGAGAGGCTAAACAGGTTTGTCTTTATTCCACTAATTGGCCAGTTGGAAAGGATTTGAAGTTGCGGTATAGAAAAGGCAGCAAATCGCCAAGCGAAAAAATGGCGAAGCTAGGAAAAACACTCCTCAGAGGCTTCCTTCGCACCTCCGGCATTCTTCGTTTGGAGCTGTAAATCCCACCCTGCCAATCTTTTATTCACTCTCTTGTCATGTGTACGCTGTAGCCGACCAATTGGGCTCTACGAGAAACAAATCTCTAACTCCAGGCTCACTTGTGAATAATTGACAGTGTTTCAAACGCTCTCAGTCTCAGGTGGTTCACAGAAAAAAACAGAAACCTAGTGGAGTCTTCTCATCCTCCCAGCAGGGGAGAGGTTTCACTTTCTGTTCTCTCTCGTCTTTTTTAACTCCCGATTGCTCTGATCTGAGAATAAAAAAAGCCTCCCTTTCTCCTCTATCTCGGCCTATTTGGTATTCCCCGATGGAGCCGCCGAGCCTTTTCCCTTCCAGCCTCCCCTCCCCTCTCTCTCTCCGTTCCACTCTCTTTCCCTCCAACAGAACCGAGTGACCTGTTACGGTGTCTTCTGCTTAACATGGGCGCCACACTTGCAGCAAGGCGAGGACAAGGCTGCGTTCGGGACTTTGAAAAGCCTCCGCCAGAGCCTGTGAGGCGAGGTAGGCGGGTAAAGATCAGGAAGGGCCGTTTGTAAGAAGCACGACCTCAATTTAAACTCATAGGACGCGCTGCTGGGACTTTCTGCTCCGCTCCGCAACAAAACAGGCAATTAAGAAGAGTCATATCTCATTTAAAGATGATTAAATCTAATTTATACTGATCAAAGATAAACAATCTTGTCGCACTTCATTTGATTTGGTTCAGTGAATTTGTTTCAAGGTTGCAGTTCAACTTTTATCAGAAGTTTGCTCTACATGAAAGAAAACAGCTCTTTTTATGTATTTTAGATGCTCTGTCTCCTCTTATTAACTACACTCAAATTTAACTGATACCACCATCAAATTTCTTAAGCTTCCCTTGTTTCAAGTCCCATTAGTGTTTATCTAATCTTAATTAATTTAAACGACTTTTAATCTTTTGACATATTTCCAACTTTGTGTCTCACAGCACAGTTTTGTGAATAAAGAACCACTGCATTTGTTTGAAGATGAGGTTGTTAACTGTCATTTGCATTAGCACAACAAGGAGGTTCTTCAAAAAAAATAAAATATCATGGTATGGTGTAAAACAAACACTTAAACATGACATGCCGATGTCATTTAGACTGAAGGAGAGTTTAATGCCCATTTCTGGCAGTCACCATGTTGGTTTAAGAATGTTTTAAACTAACTTTTTACCAAGTAATAGTTCAAAAGATGGAGCTAAGGCAAGACAGACAATAAAATCTGCCTTGTCCCGTATTATCAATGCCTCTTTTTCTTTAAGGAGGCCATATGCAATAAATAAGGTTCTTAATACACATAGGGCCTATAAAATCCTTTTTTTTTTGTTGTTTATTACGCAAAATTAACCCTGAGACACTGTATAAACGAATGAAATGTAGACTCTCACTCTTCAGGTGGTCCTTGCACGTGTCTTTATGGGTCCAGTCGACAGTATGTTGACAAAATCTGCAAAACAGTAGATCACCTGACACATAATAATTGTTGGGAAACTGCTGTGCCCTATACTTTGGAGTTAGGCGGGAGTTTCGTAGCTTCTTTTGCCAACTTAGCCGGTGTCTCAGGTGGCCGCCTTGACATGTTTGCATTGATGAGAGAAGGAGGAGGGGGAGAGGAAGTGAAGCATGCATTGTCTGCATCATTAGTGACCCCCTCGGAGCATTTTCCCTAGAGATATATTCCTTTTTAGTCCGAAAAAAAGGTTTCATGAAAAATGTCTGCCATTTCTGTGGTATTCTGTGTTCATATTGAATTCCATGTTTAATGTCCAATTCCTTGATTCAGTGATGGCGAATTCAATCGCTGCACTGCACCATGTTGTCAACGACTCTGCATTCATTCTAACATCTACAGTCTGCTGTTGGCTTGCTTCATTAAGCCAATGGGCTAAAATGTATGACATAATGATAGGACTTCACAGCAGTGACGATATAGCCCCATCGCTCAGGGCTTGAGTTGGGGACTGGAGGGTGTCTGCTTCAAGCCTCTTTTGAACCATTCTAGTTGGTTAAGTTGGTTTGGTAGCTTGGGAGATGCAGACTGACTTTCTGGGGTCTTCCAGCTGAATAAGCCAGTTGGTAGTGCAGCTGGAGGGGTTGTCGTCCTCTTTCCCCAGAGCCTTGTGCCTCTGAGTTTCACTGTGCCCTTAAACTTAATTGCAAATAGATACCAATGAATAAAATCGTTTCTGGCAGTGTAGGCGAGTTGAATGCTGGATGTACCAGCCATGCATGTGTTCCCAACCTGACCTTAGTTACCCTGGTAAGTCTATGTAGGGGGGCTTGGCTGACGAGGCATTTTGAGTAGTTGCTGGTTCCACGAAGACAGGGAGAGGGAGAGTCCTTTATGCTTCCAGGGATTGTCAATGTAAACATGTCATTTTTAAGGAGGTGAATTACTAAAAAGCTTGTTCTGCAGCTCCATCGAGTGTGGCACTGCTCTCTCTGGCCCTCCATATGACTAAATTAAATCAGTATGGCTTGTGGGGGGCTGTATCATTTATAGATGCGTTCCTGTTTCACATTTGTCAATGGGATTTTGTTTTTAGCGAGGCAGGGCACACTGCTGTGCCTTGGGCCAAGTATAGTCATGTCTTAGAAATTTGTACTACCATGAGGTATTAATACAACTCAACAACAACGTATTAGTTCTTTAACAAAAAATGTTGGAGTACTTTGTTAAAGATTATGTGTGCATTGATATTTGGGTTTGGTATTAGGGGTGCCTTGGGCAAAATAGTCTGAAAACCCCTTCATTACGGCAACACTGCCTTAAATCCAGTCTTGTACGCTAGGCTGGGTTAGGCCTCATGGGTTCTTGGATGTGAGACTTCCTGGGCATACAAGGTGTTGTAAGTCTTCATTCTGCAGTTCCCTTAAAGATGCTATGATGAGTTTCTAAGTAATTACAAAAAAAGTCTCATTTTCAGATATATGCCTGATCGAAATGCACACTTTAAGATGAGTTTTATAGCATCAAAATAGGTTATCTATAAATGCCATTCCTTAACTTAGTGATGGGGTCGGAAGGGCTGGACTGGCCTGGATACTCAACTTCAGGAACAAGACAATTAAAACTAGAACAAATTTATAATATTCGGACACGTCTTAGAGCACCGAGCTGTAAGTAGCGATATATAGCCGGCTACAAAACTACAATACTAAGTGTTCTAAAAATTGTTCATTGTCACACATCAAAAACTACCTCGATGTACCTTGGGTCACATCTTTTGGTGTGTTCCAGTTGTAGTCAGAAGTAGGAGTTTCCAAGTTCTCAGTAGGAAACTGCAACTGGAACATTCCCCGGAGTCGGAATTTCTTACTGGGAACTCTACTTCCTACTGTGTCGCTCTAGATCAGCTGTATACATAGTATTGTTAGACTTATATTTCCAAAAATGCTGCCAAAGTGATAATCACATTCTTCATACAACAACGCAGGGCGTGCTAACAGCTAACAATAGCCTGGTAGATCGGCATGTTTTATTTCAGACTTCAACTGGAACGCTGATGAGTCAGAGATGATGTCACTCCTAGTTCCGAGGTTACTGGAACGCAACATTATGACAGTCGCCACGCGTGCTCATGGGTAACAGAGTCTTAATGTCGCCTGAAACAGACTCTCCTCATAGCACCTTAAACAACATAAGATGAACTTTGATAAATTAAGTTGTATTTTCATGATTAGGTTAAAATTACATGTGGCAAAGCAGCGATTAGTTTGTTGATTTGTCTTCATTGTTACTTTGTGTTTAATACAGCTCTTCACATTTCTGGACTCTTACTTTGACCTCATTGACCCACACATTGTTAATGTTTCTCTGCTTCTTCCTGAATTATTGATATGAGTGGACATAGTCTTCCAGAGTTTGTGAGCAGCATGTGACGGGGTAAAACGAGACAGAGGTAACAGAAACAAAGAACCGTTTTGGACCTTCAGGGCTGTGATGATGCAAAGTGTGCGAGTAAAAGTCGGATGTGTTGCTATTCAGGCAGCTGCAGTTATTACAGCATAAAACTCTGGCCTATATTTTCCAGCACAGTAGACAAAAAAGTTACATAACGTGAATCTTACAGGTGTTGATCCATGTGTTGGAGGCTGCTGTTGCTGGGAAGAGAGTGAACTTCTCCCTCAGTAAGCAGATTTGGCCTCTTGTCCTGTAGCAGATCTGTTGAGGAGGCTAAATATCCCAGAGCAGGTGCTGTGAAAAACGCTGAGTGGAGGGAGTCTGGTATTTATAGACCCATCAGACGGCTCGGTTTAATTAATTACCAGCTTTTCCACAGAGGGTTGTCTCAGAAAGGGTTTTTTTTATTGAAAATGAGTTGTGCAAAAACAAAAGTTATGAGTCACGATGAGTTTCCTCACTGAGGGTACATGCTCGCTACAAGACTCGTGCACTAATTAGGCACCAGAGTCAGGATCACAGTCGACTGTTTCTGAATTATGGTGCTGTACAAAACCCCCAGAGAAAAGAAGTGCTGAGGCATACAATGGACAAATAAAGGGGGAACACTGCTGGAGCGAGAAGAGACAGAGCATCCAAAGGTTTTGTGTGATCATGAGAAGTATTTGGGGGGGCAGAGGAAAGAATAAGGGAAGTTGTTTTCATCTTTGTTTTTGCACTTCGAAGATTAAGTCAAAAGTCAAGACAAAAGTTTAAATAGTTTTAAAGAGCTAAAGGTAATGTAAAAAAACAAATGTTGAATGTGTATTTTATTCCCAACAGTTCGACTTGAAGGCCTCTGCACAGTCGTGATTTGTAAGTTTTTCACATACTGCCAAAGGAAGCTTACACATGAATGATTTATAGTCGGCAAGCACAACTGCAGCTTTTATTTATGTTTTTTTAGAGCGTTTTTCTAAAGATTAGCATCCAGTAGGCCTTTGTCTGATCAAATAAAAGCACTCATTGTCCATCACAGTCACAACATTCAACATGGTGGCCATGGTGCACCATGTTAATAATAAAATAGTAATAAAATTGAGGGTCAAACAAGGGCTCCAAAAAGCCTTTTTTCATACAATTAATAACTGAGTTTGGATGTTTGTATTTATGACACTTTTATATACATTTTTCCACCTTTAAATTTAAGATTTGAAAAAAAAAAAAAACATTGAAAAAGTGAAGCAAGGTGAAATGTCTCAATTGGGGGCTAACATAAATGCAAAGAGAAGACTTTTTATATTGACTTGCATTAAATCAGTTGCTTGAGATTTGTGCCATGCAGATTTGGAAACAGCAAGAGGGTTTGTTTTGCTCTCATTTGTCTGATTGTTTGTTTGCAAGATAATGCAAAATGATATAATGTTTTGTTATACATGATTTTGTTGAAAATATTTGAGATTGTTGGTCATGGTAAGATGATGATCTTGTTGGACTTCTGTGATGAGCTGTAACTTGATCCAAGTTTTTTTTGTAAATTGTTCAACTTGTGAGAGGTTTTCAACATTTTTCTGAGCACTCCTGGCTGTATATTTCTGCCAAAGCTGATTGTTGAACATGGCAATAAAGAACTTAATTTGGTTCCCACACACTGTCATGGGACTTCTAGTTTTCTGCAGCCAGCCTTCGGTGGACAGTTGAGGAACTACAGATTCTGACATTTCTGCATTGGCTTCACTGTTCAGGTGTTTTTTTGTTTGTTTTTCGTAATGTTTTTTTTTTTTTTTGGCAAATCCAGATCAAGATTGTTTTTCAAGGGTTTGTTAAAATTACAAGGAAGGCCAGTTTCTAACAATTTTGCCAAAAAGTGACTTGGCTGATGCTTGATTGCAAAATTAGCTAAAGCACAGAAGAAAAGAACATTCTGCAGAACATGTATGTAAAAAATTGATATTCATGTGAGAAGGTTCAGATTATTTTTGACTTTTCCACTGAGCCATTCTTCTAATCCCCAAAGGCAGTTCTTCCTTTAAGTTTGTATGTGACAGAGAAACATATAGCAGCAGAGTTGCATTTACAGAGTGATTACTAAGGTGTAAAAGTGATTATACCTACACCTGATCAAACATTATTGCGAAATTTGATTTAAAAAACGTGATAATTTTGATGCTCCTTAACAAGGTGTCAACAGAGACAACCTTGTTTCAAACACAAAATTAAATTCTGTCGGGACCTTCAGACTGAAAACAGATTTAATGATGGATCCATGTGACTTAACTCTAATTAAAAAGAATTATTGTTGTTCTCCAGGGTTTCTGAGTCTGAATCTTGGAGCATGCATGTACCCTGTGAAGATGCAAGCAGACATCAATACTTGAATCCAAAATGTTCTGCAGTGATACATCAAATAAGCCCGACTACATGAGTCACATGAGGTGATAGAAGTGGAGTATGGTTGCTCCTCCGTTACTTTGAAAGTAACCATTGGTCCAAAAGCTCAGAGAGATGCTCTGAAGCCTGTCCACTGAGATGTTTGGTAGCACAGCAGATATAAACCGTCTCATGTACAGAATAACAGATTGCACTGCGTTTAATGTTCAACAACAATCAACAACAAGAGCGCTGCTCTCAGGGGGAGCAGAGCTGAAACAGACTTTCTTAACACAACAGCAAAATAATCGATCAAGTCAGTGTCTGAATTTATAACATCTGAGCTTTTAAGCATGGACAAGTTGGAGCTCAGGTCTTAGACCCACAAACAGAATTTATAAGCAGAGAAGAGTGATACAATCTTGATTACAGTCACAGTTTACTCTTACAACGCTATGAGACATGTTTCATGTGATGGAACAACACTTTATCATGAGTATGAGATTGCTGTACTCTACCTGTTTGACCTCTCTTTATGAAAGATGAGCACATTTGTTTAAGATTCCCTTTTCAGATTTGTTCTTAGATATATAGAGTGTATTTCATTGCATCCTACCCCCAAGAGACTCATAAATATATATTTCACTGTTTCATTTTATTCCTCTACAGCTACTCTTACTGCAAAAAGACGTCCTCCTCCAAATACTGCATCTTCCAAATACTGCATGTGTTTACAAAGTGGTTGAAATGTGACTTGAGAAGCCTGAAAGCAAAACATGTGCCCAGTTGATTATTTCATTTGATCCTCTTCAATGTATTTTTTCAATTTTTAACACATCTCAAAAGAGGTTCCCCTTTCAAAGTGACTCCTCACTCTACCTCATAGTTATCTCTGCATTCACAAAAAGATAAATCTAAAATCATCTTGGGAAAGGATTATATGTGAGGATGGTGTGTATGTGGGGGCAGGCCAAACAGTAAGCTTTGTTTTTTGACAGCTTTTCTGTCATAATCCCACATTTAAAGAATAGCTGTGCGAAATAAAATAATCATTTATTTCAAAACAACATGCAAGTTCAGTAACCTGACACAACAGGTGGACTGTTAAATTTATCTCATTAGTCCATCCAGCAGGTAGCGAGTGTTGCTGGTTTGACCAGGCACTCTAGCTTCCTCCCACAGACCAGAAAACATGCTTTTTAGGCAAACTGTTGGTTCTTAAATGCCCTTCAGGGTGGGTGAGTGTGTGAATAGTTGTCTGTCTCTCTATGTGGTCCTGCGTTTGGCTGGCATCTGGTCCAGCCCCCTGTGACCACAAAGGGATAAGTGCTTTAGATAATAAATGGATGGTATAGACAAGCTAAATTAGCATTATCAAACCACCATTTTGAGTTATTTCCTTTACTGAGTGTTTCTCTTTGGCCCACCTCACCTGTCCCCCTCTCTACATAAGCAAAGCAGCTCAATCCATCCCCTGCTCACTTTGGAGAAATACTGTAAATAAAATATAAGTGTAGGTCACTCTGCAAACAGGAAATGAGTGTTTGTGCTTCAACAGACACGCAGTTTAAAAGGCCGTGTGTGCCGAGGAGGCTTCAATGGAGCCAGCTCCGTCAGTTCATACATCATGGGCCTGAATGTGAGGCTCTGAAAGGCAAAACGACAGCTGACACTTGCATGTTGTTAGAACATGCCGTGAAAGGAACTGCAAGTCTCAAAAATCTTAAACATTTAAAAAGTTTAAGTTGTCTCATTTGCATATTTCCATGCTGGATCATGTCTCTGGAAAAATGCACTTCCATCTGTAAAAACATCCCCAAATGTTTAGGAGATGTGTCACTGTTTTGCAGCCTCTCAAACAAAGACTCTGAAATTTGGGAGTCACTTTATCCCCCTTCTACTTTGACAACCTCTTTTGAAATGTGTCGCGTAGACTGTGTCTTTATGTCCAATCAGAAAATAGAACAAACTAATCTGGTACATAATCTGAGAACATTCTGCAGGGCATGAAGAATGAAATACAAGAGCCCCCACAATGGCTGGAGAATATTTTTACCCACTATGCAACCCACATAGAAATATATAAATACAAGTTTTTACTTCCCCTGCACACAGATGTTGGGACAGAAAAATATAAATACAAGTTTTCACTTCCCCTGCACACAGATGTTGCGACACTCATTTAAGCCACCCGTGATGAAAATATAGACAGAATTAGAGAGACCTTCTATATGTGGGATCAAGCCTCATGTGCAGAGCAACAAAGAGAGAAATAAAGAAAGTGAGCAGAGATTTAAAGAAGAAAAATAGAGATAGAAATAAAGAAAATCACATTTTTTACCCATTAAAGAGTCATTACCGACCCGGCATGGTGCTGTGTGAAACCCCCCGAGGCTTCCGGTGCTTCTACTCCTCTGCCAGATCAACACCGTTACAGAACAGTAACAACAACAACGGCGAACAACATCTACAACAACAAGAAGAACAACAACTGCGCTATAGTGAGACAATGCTCAATATATAGATGATGCACATCATTAACACCACAGCCAGCCACACATTAGCACACACTGTTTACGTTTCTCAGTTTTCATCGAGCAAGCAGTGCCGTCGGGTGGGGCAAGGACCCAGAGTCCCTTAAAGCCCCTTATAGTCATTTCAGTATCGAGGAGGAAATCCATCATCGTTGAAAAAGACCGACAGTTTGTCTTTTTGAGTTTTCAAGGCATGTCAGAAGAACTGGCGAGGCAACATCCACAGAAGCTGTTTTACAGTCTCAGTAACAGGAAGGCGGATTTTGATTATTTTGGATTATTTGTGTAGTGGTTATTGTGCTCCTGTTTTCTTGTAGGTTATGTTTTTATAAGTTACAAACAATGAGCCACTCCACACAATCACACACTTGCAAAGCTTAAGAAACAAGAAGCTAGCGAGAAGCGGCGTTGCGGTAGAGTTGCGCTAATTTTTTCCGTTTTGTTACATTTGTCTGACACTGAATGAATTCTGCACAGTCACATATTCAGTCGTCAAGCTTTACATTTTTTTCTCGTATTTCTTCTTTTTATTTCTATTTTCGTCCTTTGTTTTCTTATAAAATGATAGTTTGAAGCAGAGATGATGTTACCGATGGCGTCTCCTGAATGCAGCGTTCAGCTGATGAAAGCGAAATTTTTCGCCACCACAGTTTGTTCAGCCCTCACCTTCCTATCCTTTGTCACCCTCAGACGTAAATAGCAGTCCGGGAGATGACCGAGCCGTCCCTCTGAGATTCCATGTCGTCATCAAGGTACACATCCACCTCCTCTTCACCACCGCTGTGGCCTCTGCGGACATGATATGCCGGGGGGAGCATGTTCCCACCTCCAAATCTGTCGTATCGCTCCTCTTCTTCTTCCATGCTGTCATCCAGGTCGAACTTCCTCCTCTCTGGTTCGTCCAACTCGCCGCTGAGGAGGATATCGTGGGCAGAAGGGGGATTTCCCATGGAGGCGTGGTGAAGGTGGTGGTGGTGGAAGTCATTCGCCTTCTCAGTTAGGGTCCCTGTAGCGTCACAGCCCTCTCTGTACGTGTAAATCGGCCCGTTGTTGTTTGCGCCTGTGCCATTCTTGCTGCTGTTGTTGGATGTCCCACTGAAGAGGAGGCGTGCCTTGTTGCCGTAGTCTCCACTGTTGCTGCCTCCGCTTCCAGTTGCGATGGAGTCCCCGCTGCTGGGGTAGCCACGCCTCTGCTGCCGGCGACACCGAGTAAGGAGGACGGCGATGAGAGCGACGACCAAAAGCAGCGCCAGGAGGGATCCGATGATGGCGCCTGCCACAACGCCAGCACTGGAGGGATCCTCCAAGGCTTCTGCAAAGGGGGATGGAGGGGTTGGAAGGAGGGATGGAAACATGGGTGGAGGAAGACAAAAAAAAGGAAGTCTTGTACGAGGAATTCACAGTTGTCCTGGTGGTGTGAGTGTGCTGTAGTGAAAGTGTCGTCTTCTACGTGTGCTACAATCCTCTTACAAGTGTGTGGTAATGTTTTTCTCAGTGTAATCCCTCGCTGAGGGTGCAGTCAGTCACTGCTGGGATCAGGCTGAATGGGACTCATTCACTTTTTTCCCAGAGGCCCGTTGCGCTGCAGACATTATTTTCAAAACAAATGTCAGTCCAGCTGCTGGCACTTGACTTTGTGAGGCCCCGCCCCCCTCTGCCAGCTGGAGACAAGCCTTTACACTGTACCGATCCTTCGTTCTACACTTCATGTTGGTGTGAGCCAAGTTTGCCTTCCCTCTCTTGTTTCAGTCGAAGATTGAAACAACAGTGAGAGATGGGCTACAGCAGCAGCAGCAGCAAAAAGCAGTTTGTCTGGTGCCTTGTGCTGTCTTTGCTAGAGGTTAGAGCAGCAGCCCAGCAGAGCCACACAGACAGAGAGACAGACACATAGACAGAGAGGTGGACAGGTTTGTTTTAAAAGAGGATCAGGAGAATTGAGCGCACAGTCACACATTAGAAGAGTCGCAATGTTCAACTTTCCTCCAAACTCAGGCTGTTTCATGTGGAGCAAACACAAAATACAAAATGTTCCTCATTTTTCTGTAAAGGAATAAAAAAATACAATATCAATGTCATGAACTTTGATTGATATGAGTTTAGTGGAGACCTAACAGCGGTCATACCTGTGCAACACTCTCTTTGTTGAGGTTTTCACAATGTTCCTCACTTTAAAATTACATGTATTTTTCAAAGGAGTCATTCTTTATTAATCTAAAAAGCTCATATCATGCTTTATAAACCCTTTGCATGTTTCCCCCATATGGTAGATAACCAACCGCAATATCAGGACTTCCTCCTCTCCTCAGTTAGGGCTGGGTATTTCCAGCAACCTCACGATACGATATGTACCCCGATACACAGTAAACTGTCAACATTGACTACACTTTTCACAAAATACTCGACAAGTTTAGTTTTTTTATTACAAGAAGAAAAAGAACAAGCATGAGTTTTGAATGATTCTGTAACATAAAAAATCAAATTCAGGTCCTTAAAGATGGTAGACCTACAAATTTTGAACACGAGCTTTATCATGAAGTTTGTCGTCTACTTTGAGCTGTGCCATTATTAAACCTACCCAAAGTCTATTGAGGACAACCGTCAAAACATTGAGGCCGTGCTGATACTGTACAATCTGTATAGATCCATGTATCCCCAAGGAGTGCGATATTTTGCCATATCGATATTTTGAGCACAGGCCTAGTGCCAGTAGCTGTTTGACAGCGCTGATCCTTCTGATTCTGTCAAAAGGCAAATCCACTTTACAAAGCTTTGAGCTAAAATGGGTGAGCCTGGTCTGCAGAGGCCCTGACAATCAACATCCTTTGAGGAGGAAAAGGTGGGAGCTCTAAGCCTTACAACAGTGGAGTGTGACACCAACAAACAACGACTCTTTGTTTAGAAATTAGCAAAGATGCTGTCTACTATAGTGGCACTTCCATCAGAACTGAACCTGGAAGACTGTTCTCATTAAATAAAGCACTGAAACAGTACACAGATTTCAATGGAAAATGTATTTTTGCTCCTTTTCCAAATAGGTTTTATCTCGTGAGAACTGGCATGCTTATGTACTTTAATCAACAGCAGCAGCATGTGCCAGCTGCATTACTGTCCTGTGATGAATGTGATTGACAGACTGACTGTCCAGTCACCTCTGCTATGTTTTTGAAACACTTTCTACGGACTGCTGCCCAACGGATTAGTGAAATATCTCCTGTAGCACAAGTGTTTGACTGTAAAGGGGCCTCAGGAATGCTTTTGGGGTCTTTGGACGCTGCCATACTGTCTGTGACATCAAACTTTAGCTCAACCTACTCACAGACAGAAAGGCCATGTCAAGGTAGACCCTGAGACCATCGAACCAATTACGACTCGGCATCATCAATTTCCCCAATGGAAAATTTATTTAAAAAATCCAACCCTCATACAGTAAGGGCACATTGATGTTTTATATTTCGACTGAAGCCCTTCTGTTGAACCAGGCCTAAAAGCCAGAGCTAAGTGGACACTTGGGGTACCACAGCTTTGGCACTCCCACGTGGACGTCCATTTTCAGCTCTGGAGGTTGCTACCCAAGTTGATGCTCTCTCCCAGACTGATGCATTTACTGACACATTGAATGACAGTTGCCGAGTTCTTAGTCTGTTAAATCTGTTAATATCTTTTAAAAAAATCTATTTCTTTCCCAGCACAGAGCCGACAGAGAGCCACACTCTCCACTTCCCTCTGTCCTTTCCATTTTTACCCTAATTACACCCTCCTCTCCTCTCCTCTCCTCTCTGCTTCTTTTCATCCTCAATGCCTCTTCTTCTTGTCCTGCCTCCTCTCCATGCGTCTCTTATCAGTCAGCCAGACAAACCGCAGGGCAGAGCGATCACCCGCTGTCAGCCCAGGACCACGTCCAGATCCCACTGATCGTCCGCGCACTGAGGTAAAAGGTTCACACTGCAGAGCACGACTCAAGCCGGGACATTTTTAAGAGGATTCTCTGCAGGGCCACGAGCGAGGAAGAGGCCCGGCTTAGATCGTGTAGGATTTGTATGAGTGGATTCACACTGGGTGAAAAAGAGGAGAAGAGGAAGAGTCAAAACTGGCAAGGACAAATTTCGAACCTATAGAGCCGCGTACAAGGCTGGCTAATGTTTTCCCTTTCCTTTTGTGGGTAGCATGCTGATTTTCCTTTAGGGTGCAGTGAGGGCAGCGAATCGCAGAACAGCAGGGAAATTTGAGCCCCCTTCCTGTTTTATGCAAATAACCAGTGAGGCTCTGCCAACACTCCTGGCAAACACAGCAGTGAACGCCAATCAAACGAACCGGGGTTTGGTTGAAACGAGCACCGAGTCGGGTGACGTTCCAGGGCAGCACTGCGGAGGACGTATTCTCTCCCCTTTTCAATAAAAATCACCCTGAACATCAAATATTGACCTGTATGATCTGACGAGTGCGCGTCGAGCTAACAGAAGCAGTGGGCGTTTGTCATTATAAGCATCGGGAGCTCTATGATTCAGACAAACGGTCCATTCTGAGGGCGTAGAAGAAGAAAAAGAGAGGCGATGAAAGGGGAGAGGACGAGCGGGAGGGTTTTTTCAGATGGAAAGAAAAAAATGGGTGAGTTTAAAAGCGAGGTCTGCGATTGATTTCAAACAATTTTGCTCCATTCTCACATGGGGGGAATCAGGCGGGGGATGCCAGGGTGAGACAGACGGGTTGGGCGAGGGAGGCGTTGCTCTTGGGACAGGATATGATGTCTAAATTAGGGGACAGTGTCGGCTGATATCCAATTGAAGTGACAGAAGGCATTAAGGATGATGAATCCAACTTTCCCTGGCCTAGTTTTTCTCTCCCTGAGAACTTACAGCCTGGCGAGGGAGCGCAACACTCCAGCCAAAGTGTTATTTATATTTATGGTGCCATTCAGATCTTTAGCTCTGGTGTCATTTGTCATGTCCCTGAATGAGGGACAGCCTGAATAATGAGCTCTAGAGAGAGGTCTCTGGTGGCAGAACCTTCTCTCTTAATCAAATCTTTAAACTCAATTATTTTCCTTAAGCTGTAAAGATCAGGTCCTCTGCTACAGTCCATTAGAGCTGGCACACCTTTGTTTAGTTATAAATCTCCAGACACACAAGAGTATCTTGGCCTTCTCCCAAATTTGCCCCCATATGTTCAAGTTAAATTAAATGTATTTATTTTGTAACAGACCCAAAATAAGATTTGTCACATTCATGATCCAAATCAGAAATTTGTCAGCCCACTTTTAACCCAATTTGCAGCTGGCCACCAGCAAAACCACCTGAGTGTCAGGCCTGCAGATGCAGCCGTCATGCTGAGCTGTCAAAAGAGTCCAAAATATGCTGCCATTTCTTCTTGTTCTC
Source organism: Scarus forsteni (assembly GCA_036419115.1). Taxonomy (NCBI): domain Eukaryota; kingdom Metazoa; phylum Chordata; class Actinopteri; order Labriformes; family Labridae; genus Scarus; species Scarus forsteni. The sequence continues at coordinate 23,717,575 of JAZDUH010000458.1, forward strand.
TGTACGGGTCACTATCCTCATCAATCTTTGAGCCTATAAATGTTTTAGAGCGGTCGACTAACTTTTCTTTAGCTCAAGGTTGCTGTGTGAAATAGTGTCTGAAAATTCAAAATTCATAAAAGAATAAAAGACTACATAGTGCTAACAGCAGGACACCAGGGCACTCTGTGGAAAAGTGATGGACACCTGTTGAAAGTTATCTAACTTGTCTGAATCTAAAATGTCCTTTATTAAAGCTTGGGTAGGTAATTTTGGGAAACTAGCATGAATTTAAATGTAGCATCTCCTCAGGGCTCCGCCTAGCCCCTCCCACCCCTCCTTCAAAATGGCCCCCTGCTCACATGCACGAGCGCCAGAAGACTGATTCAACCACATCAAGTCATGTCTCAGTCAGCAGTAAGAAAACACCAAAACATTATCATAGTAAAAAAACAAACAAACAAACATGGAAAGTTAGTTAGTGCTCACAACCGATGTTGATCAGGGTATAGGTTCTCCTCTGCCATTCTCCACATAGCTGTCAAGTCTCCCATTTTGGCCATGAAACTACTGTATTTTACATATTTACCCCCTTTCCTGTCATCCCTCCATGTTAGTTCTCCCGTCAATCTCCCATATGATGATATTATAATAAAAACCATTCCTCTGCCTCTCCAAACTGAACTCTGTCACTAGCCTGAATGAGGCGGTAATGCTCCAAAATGATGGATGCCAACTCTGTAAAGCCAAAGAAGAAGAAAAAGCCTCGCGAGAACGTCCACCTGCAGTAGCCTGGGTGGCAGCTGTTGCGAGATTAGAGCCAACAGCGAGCAAACCAAGAAAAACAAAGTGTTTATTTTAGATTTCTTTGCACCTGTCTTAAAATGTGAGGGATACTGGAACTTGGTTGGGGTTGTGGGACGGCTTGTAGCGGACTTCTCTTATTTTCAAGGACAAAACTTGACAGATAATCATTCTCCAGTGGATTTGGATCCCTCTCAGCTCGGCTACACGCACTGATTTAGAGTCTGTGCATGCCAGCAAAATGTACACGCAGGAGGTGGGCAGAACAGTGACGGGAGTTGATTGGTTTAAAATGTGGGCTACAAAGATGTGATTGGTTGGTGTTTTTCCTGTTTTACTCCTGCCTCAGATAGTGGTTTTAAGAACACATTATGAATTGATTGCCATCGGGTCATGAAGATCATTTTAACCAGTATTACAAAAAAAGTGAATCTAAATCAGATTACCAACTCAACCTTTTAATGAAGAGGCTATCATTGCTTTATTGTTAAAATTGTTTACAGAATCTGATTTAAAAATGTCCCTTTTTTTTCTTAAAGTTTTACTGTGACTGACCATGGACATTATACATTATATTATAAACAAAGTGTAAAAAGTCAAGTAGAAAAAACACCTACACAGACAGGTTTCCTTCTGTTACTGGAGTCTATCAGATGTGAGCATTAGTAAACATAGGAGCCTTTATAAGAATCAGAGGAAGTATATGACGGTATCAGTTCAGCACAACACCAAATGATTTTTAAATTAGTCTGATAAAAGATGCTCCATTATAATTTGAATACACAGATTTTCACCGAAGGCGTTCTGCGACATCACACATAGCCTGAAACACGAATAGATTGAGCAACAAAAAAGATGCAACGATCTTCGCCAAAGTCAAAGTCCTGTCAGCCACCCAAAGAGACGCTCTGGTAAAAAAAAGTGCTCTGTGAACATATTTCCTCACTCCAAAAAAGTAGACAGACTATCGTTAGCAAGAAAATAGGCCATGCTTGTCATCCTTATTTTTCATCAACAGCGGCAGCCTGCCTGCATTAAGAAGCACGGTGATAAATGTCAGAGAGAGAGGCAGGGGAGCTTATATCAGTCTCTGTATTAGTGTCATGTACATGGAGAAGATTAGGGGGGAGGGCGGGGGAGAGAGTGTGGGAGACGGGCCCGTGAAAACTATCTGTTTCTACTCGGTTACATTCACGGCGGTGGGGATAATCTAAATGAGAAGATTTGTGTGTGAGGAAGCAAGGTGGGGAGACTTAGAGGAGGGGGGGCGAGAAAGTGTGACGGGCGTGAAAATAGTGGAATCTAAATAATATTTTGTTGATCTTCTCTTCGTCTCTCTGTGAATCTCTCCCTGAAAACACAAAACGCTGCTGTGTGACAAACAGTGGCTGTAAACACTTCGCAGTGGGGATCCTAATTAAGAGCAGCTTCTGGTCAAGGACAAGACTTATCAGCAGAGCACCCGTGAATATGATCCTCACATCAAAACACCCTCAACTTAAGGAAAAAGTGTAAAAGGACAAACTAGAAAGACCAACGAGAAGAGCTGAGACAACTTTTAATACTGAGCTTTAGTAAGAACAAACTTTGTGGTTAAAGTCTCTCAGAAGGCATTAAAATGAAATGTTAGGCTTGTTCGGTGACAAAGATTGTTACCGACCATCAGGCCTAAGTTTAGAGCTGAAATCATCTTTGCTCTCTCTGCAGTGGGTGTGTCTTTAAATATGGGGCAGCCATGTCTACTTACAGGAGAAACATCCATCTCTGCTTTAAAACAGTGCCTTAGTCTGACAGGCCCATCTCCACAGAAAACCAGCAGTGCATCGAGCCCGAGCGGCATCCTCCTAGACTGAAAATGGACGTCCCATGTAGGGTGTTTCAGGCATCAGTGTCCTGTATCCCCATAAATATCCCTAAAAAATTAATATTTCCAGATTTGGCACAGTCCCTGTCCCTATTTGAACCAACTGAGATCAGATACCAAAACATTTTACTGTGCGAGCATCACTGATCTGTCAGTAGGTATGTCAGTCAACATTGTTTCCAAATAGCCTTGCAGAGCAGACGGACCTGCCTGATCCTGAAATCATACATCTCCGTCTTGCCAGCTTCAATTGTCCAACGGTTTCACTCGGCTAAATGCTTAACGGCCCAATCAGGGAAGAGAGGCGGGAGCAGCAGCCGTGACGACAACAGGAAGTGAAGTCACTTCCAGTTGTACAAATAATGGCAGCTAATGCCGGTTAGCCTATGATCATCATGGTTCCTAAGTTATACTTGGCGAAATATGCTCTCCTCATAAGTTTACTATGTAGGGATTGTCTTTGACGAGGTTCATGTCACATATAAGTGTTAAATGATACATCAGTGTGGTATAATTTAATGTGAAATGATAGATTTATATTGTTAAGCTATCAGTTAATGGCTAACAAGGGCAAACAGCCGTTAACGGCGGTAGGCAGTTAGCCATAACAGCTAACAACAGTTAGCCGCTATGACTGACAGCCATTAACTGTTGTTTGCTCTTGTAAGCCATTAGCTGCTACGTTTAGCCGCTACATAAGTTATGACATAGCAGCGCTGCTTCATATGGACTGGTCTGTGATGAGTGTGATGAGCCGAACGATCGTCCAATCACATGCTGCTGTTGTTTTTGAAGGTTTTGCCCCTGAAAACATTTTCGCAGGGCACCTTCACTTTGGGTTAGACTAAGACTCCTGACTATTAGGAAAATAGGCTGCCTGCTGTTCGACTAAACTTTTGCTTGAAAGTTTTAAAGTATCATGAATTTTAACAACATTTGAGCTTTTTACAAGTTCTCAGTCGATTAGAAAACAAAACTAAATTTCTCTTGGCAGAAACTTTACAATAGTTTCACTCATATCAGGGTGAGGTTCAACTGTCTTGGTTTAAAAGATAAAAACTTGGATACAACCTTTAAAAATGTCAAAGTAAAGGTAACAACACTGGTAATTCCAGTTTTAGTTGACCTGCGTTTCTGGAACCTGACTCCTCCTACACAAAGTGTAGCAGATTGATTAAAATTCAAGTATTTAAAATGTTAAGGGGAAGGGTCAGAAGTGTTTTGTATATTCTTGTAGGTTTGTCAAGGTTGTTCAAGATTTATTTTAAAATTTTTACTCCACACAGGAAGGAAAAACTTGAACTTGGAATGTGTGCAGCCTGACCTGCTGCTGGGATACAATGATTGGATTTTTTATCTGAATAACTTAAACATGGTGCATGAAGTCAGAGAGGAAACTGCCATGGATATGTTAGTCTCAGTCAAAATCAGGAGATATTAAAATGAACAACTTTTGCTTCTCTGAGATGTTGCTTCTTAAAGATTGGAGTTTCAATTTTTATAAATGTCCTTGTGCTGACCTTCCATGATTTAACCAATCACAACGTAAAGTGAGAGAAAACAGAAAATAACTCCTGACCCGACACTCAACACAAACTTCTCCTGTTGTGAACAGGGTGGGGGGGCTGCTCTTTCATCATTACACCTTCATCAGTAAAAATATCTCTTCTACTTCTGAGTGCAGACATCTCTTCGACGAATAAAAGCCTCTCCATCTTTCCAAATTCAAACTGTTGCCACGGGGAACAGTGCTGGAATCATTTCTGCACAAATAATGAATAAATTGATACATTTTGCCGTTGCATTAAAGAGAATAAACTGATTCAAGATTATGTTTGCCCCTGGAAGTGTGCAGGAATTTTAGCAAACAAAATCTGAATTATTCTTGGTTAAAAATAACCCAAGTGAGCTTCAAACTGTTTAGATATTTTTAAACAAAGCAATAAACAAACTGTACGGGGGGATGTGATGTTCCCCCTAGTATATGTGTGTGTGTATATCTGCGAGGCACGGCTCATAATCCCAGCAGATGTGAGTGGAGGTGGGGGAGGTGAGGCCGAGGCTAAATGTTATCACAGAGGGTTAATGGGACCCAGAGGCAGCTGAGACTTGAAATCACAGATGTACAGTTGGAGGAGGATTCTGGGTAAGTGCTCACAAAGCGATGGAGCCAAATGTTTTCTGCTGACCTTGATGAATTTATAATGTTTCACTGAACAAGCTTAAAATATAAACCTTAAGTAATGAGCAGCTCTATCTAACCTTGCAGAGCAGACAGACCTGCCTGATACTGAATTCCTGCAGGTTTGTCTTTCCAGCCTCCGTTGTCCATCAAATTCACTCAGCTGAATTCTTAACTGCCCAATCAGGGAAGAGAGGCGGGAGCAGCAGAATGCGGACGTGACGACAACCGGAAGTTGAGAACACACCCATTCACTCACATTCACTCACTGATGGTATTTGAGTCTCTATGTTAGCTATCCATCAGTATCTCTAACACATTCACGCACTTTCATACCCATTTACACGCCACTGACGCAGCAGTGGGAGCAACTTGGGGTTAAGTGTCTTGCCCAAAGACGCATCGCTATGTGTGTCCCGGAGCTTGGCTTGAACCTGCAACCTCCCGATCACTGACCAAGCGCACAATCCCACTGCGCCACCGACGCCCCCATGGCTAACATCCATGAACTGTTGTTAACTGTTGTTAGCCATTAGCCGCTACATTAGCCGCTATGTATTCTACATTATAGGAGGCAACCCTGCTTGATGTGGATTGGTCTGTGATGAATGTGACGAGCAAAATGATTGTCCAATCATAAGCTTGTGTTTTTTTTTTAACGTTCTGCCCCTGAAAACACAATTCAAAGGGCTCCTACCCAGATGGACAAGTGAAATATTTCCATGGCAGAAATATTGAACTGTCCATCTGGCTTGTCAGGTTAAGTTCTGTCAGCAGGGTATCAGTTTTGGCATATCGTAATAGCAGAGATGGACATAAGTCTCTTGTTGAAATTCCAAGTCAAGTCTTAAGTCTCTGGGTGGCAGCTGCAAGTAAATGGTAAATGGTGAATGGACTTGAACTTATATAGTGCTTTTAGTCTTTGACTACGCAAAGCTGCTTTACATGGAAGGTCAGTCTTACCCACTCACTCTCATATTCACTCACTGATGGTTGAGAGTTTCTATGTTAGTTATCCATCTGTACCAGCTAACACATTCACGCCCTTCATAGCCATTTACTGACACAGCAGTGGGAGCAACTTGAGGTGAAGTGTCTTGCTCAAGGACACATCACCATGCAGCTGCAACCTCCCGATCACTGAACAAGCACACCGACACAAGTCCATCGTGTCAATATGGATCAAAATCTCTGACAACTGACAACTGCATGACATGAATAATTAAGGCAGTTCTCTCAGCATAAGCAGGTATATTTAATAAAGTGTCCTGGAATTGTATGCCTATGGTTGATACCATACTTCTAGCATATGAAAGATCTCAGCAGAAGGCCACACGGAGTTTGCTCTGCTCTTTCTCTGATGTTCTTTGCGTTGATGGAGCTATTTGTCTCTAAAGTACTTCTCCATTTTTATACCAAGTGTTTATACGGCTCATTGAAATGTCTCCTCCTCTGTATTTAAAGCACAAAAAGAAGAGTTTTATTCACCTCACATAACTCTCTGATAAAAAATAGAGGCTTATTCTCCTCCAGTCTCCCACTGCTTCATATTCTGGTAGCTGTAGGTGGTAAATTTGTTATTTTACTTCAGAAACACTCTTTAGATTTGTGCCTTCAGATTAATCAATCATCAACTCTAATTACCACCATGAAACACAGAGCAGTTCTTTAATGTTTTAACTTCTATTCAAGGTTTGCTGGAGCCTACGCAAAATTGCATAAAAACAAAAATATGCGTGCCGTGCAGCTGCGACCTCTGGAGTAAACAGTAATGTGTGTTTAAAGAAGCCTTTCAATAAAGCCAACTCTTTCAGTGACATTAACTTGATTTAACAGGGCATTTATTGTCACATCCTGTCTGAGCTGTTAAACTTGGAGCCTATATCACATTAAAGTGGTAATGATGCCACATTTAATCAAGATTTAGGTTGAGTCGCTGTTAACTGTGAAAAGATAATGAATATATTCAGTGTGCAGGTTCTCAAACAAACTTCCACAAGTACAATGAAGCTACATACGCTTCACCAAACAAGCACACTCTTTGAAACTGATGTTATTCAGTCACACTCAGGTTGATCACCCACTTGACACTTCATTTGGTTCATTATTGCAAAGAGCTTATCAGCCAATCAAATGGCATAAACCCAATGCATTTAAGCACACAGGAATGTGTAAGAAAGGGTGTTTGAGTGACTTTGATTGTGGCAGGGTTGTTGGTGCCAAATCGGCTGGTCTGAGTACTTCTGATCTACTGGAAATTTAATGCATACAATCATCTCCAGGGTTCACAGAGGATGGTCTGAAAAGAGAAAATATCCAGTAAGAAGCTAGATAAAAATGCCTTGTTGATGTCAGAGTTCAAAAAAGAGCGGCCGGGGTGGTTCGAGATTGAAAAAAGGCAACAGCCAAGGCTTGCAGAAGATCATTTCTGAGGGTACATCTCATCAAATCTTCAAGCAGACAGGCTACAGCAGAGGACCAAACCAGGTGCCACTCCTGTCAGTTAAGAATAGAGAAGTGCGGCTGAAGTTTGTTACCAAAATTTGACAATAGAAGGTTTGAAAAATGTTGCAGGGCCTTGTGAGTCTGGGTTTCTGCTGCCAAATTCAGATAGGGTCAGAACAGTGTGGAAGAAACATTAAATTTTTTGTTTAAATAGTTTGGACTAATGATGTTTGTGTGATGTGAGTGATTCTGTCATATTTCTAGGCCCTCAGTAGCAACCCAGCATTGTTTAACCCCATAGCCTCCCTGAGCATTAGCCAATACACAGTGCCTTGACACAAAAGTGCTGCAACAAGGCTCTGTTATATGTACACCTCGAAACACAACATTAATTCTGCAAAGTCAATAACATTTGTGTCCATACCAACACATAGACACACTGTTTCTATATTCTGTCTCTCCAACATTCACAGTGGGTCCAAAATGCCACAGGAGCTTGAATATTATGCCATGAGACAGGACGGTGAATTAAGCTACTGGGGCTGACCATGACCATCGTTTCACGACCACTGTGTTCCGACAGCTTCTTCCAGCAGAAAATGTGAACAATGAGTTCCCTGCATGCCAGCGGCCTCCACAGTCACCACATAAAAATCCAATAGAACACCTTTAGGATCAGTGGGACTGAAGATTCCTGTCATGAATGTGCAGCAGACAAACCTGCAGCAGCTGTGTGATCATGTCAGTGTGGGAATGTTTCCAGTAACCTGTTGCGTCTATGGCATAGAGAATTTAGGCTATTCTGAGGGTGAAAGGGTAAGTGGAAAGGTGTACCTAATAAAGTGGCCAGTGAGGGCTTAATTTCAGTAATATTTAAGATTATTTTCTTCAGATAGGCACATTTTTACTATGAGACTGCTTTGGTTAAACGCCTTCTAAAGAGGAGTCACCTGGAACCACATCTCCTCGATAATCACAAGATAGCCTGATGTACGGTTTAGAAAAAAATGTTTGTTTTTTTTTTAATTGTTTTATGAAATCTTTACGTTGGTAAAGTGCACCAATCTGTTTTTGGGGTCAATCACTGCACAGAGGCAGCATTAGTAAAAATTGTCAATAATCTCAGATGAAACATGGTTTAAATATGCCCTCTATTCTTCTGCTGCTTGACCTCAGTCCAGCTTTTCAAACAATCACCAGATTCTTTTCAATGGGCTCCAGGCTTTTATTGGTGTCCCCGACCTCTTCTTTAATGGGGTTTAATCTTATTTAGCAGACAGAACGCTTTATGTTTGAAGAAACGCCAGTCAGGACTGGGTAACATTAATTGTGGTGTTCCCCAGGGTTCAATTGTAGGCCCGGCACTTTTTTGATCTTTATATGCTGCCTACATCATTGGGATTCATAGCATCAGCCTTCTAAAGCTTTGCAGATGATACTCGTTTATATATCACTATGTGTCCTGATGACACAGGGCTAATTCATTAGCTTTTCAAGGATGTCAAGTCTTTGATGGAAGCTAACTTTCCAAAGCATTTTTATGTAAAGCAGTTCATTAATTGATAATAATAACATCAATAGAAACAACTGTCTTACCCTCAAATCTATTAATAGATCTTACATTCTTCCGTTGTCACTACACTTAAATCCCCTTTATGGCATGAGCGCACACACGAGAGCAATCCTGCATATTTAATTATCTCTGATTATCACTGATCGTCACACTTGTTCCTTTGACCTCCTGCTAAAATCTGACTAAGGCCCAGCTTGTGGCCCACCCCCCCTACCACTGGTGTTTCCATGACAATCTCAATCATATTCTCTCTCAACTCCCCTGACACACTGAGGGAGGAAATATCCTCCCTTAAAAAAAAAGAAAAGAAAATTATCTTCGATTCTGTTTCTTCATCACTGATTCGAGCCTCATCTCCGGCTCTCTCTCTCTCTCCTTTTTTGCTTTTCATCAGCGAGGAAATAATCAGAGGCCGGTACAAAAGAGGAGGCAATAAAAGAAGAAAACTGTAAACCACATAAGAAGAGACGGAGAGAAAAGGAAAGAGAGAGAGTCAGAATGAGTTTTTTCTGAGCATCTTGTTTTGGGCATTTTTAGGGGAGCCATTGAGCCTTTCTGTGCTCGCCCCTCTGAGACTCTCCGGATTTAAATGGATGCTTTCTGACACAGAGCGAGCAGATGGGATGAGAACTAAAGAGCGCACACAGACGGGAATGAGACAGAGAGAAAGGGAGAGTTGGAGAGATGCAGATAGATGGAAGGATTGATACAAATAAGTGGATTCATCTTTTTTAACCCCATTAACCCCTTTTACCTTGAAAGCTCACATGCTCTGCTGTAATTCAGCAGGGAACACACATTCATGCTCAAGATGCAAATACATGAGCTGCACGATGACGAAATCCTCTCACAAACCCGCTCTAATTAAGTCTTTTCCCTCCCCGCGGCACCCTGCAGAGGTTGTGAACTTCAGGAGGTTCCCCGAGTGCCTCCCTAACTTCCTCTTCCAGCTCTTCATCCATCAGGCATCCAGCTGCTGCACACGCACAGCTGCTTGTACAAACACCCCATAAATGACTCACATTCGCAAATTCGCTCTCAGCACACACACCATTTCCCCCCACTCCTGGCTCCATTCACCTTAATAACACCCTCAGACTAAAGAGTGAAAGCAGAGAAATTACAGCCTGTACGAGCACATTTGAGCAACATAAAAACACGCGAGGGAGTCTGAACAAACGACGGAGTGTGTGTGTGTGTGAACATGTGTACAAATCCCTCTCTGATACGCCGCCACAGGGATGAAACCTCAGAGGAATAAACTCCAGCCCAGAGTTTTTACTGAGCGCAGATTAACTGTACTGTTGTAAAATAAGGCTATAAAAGCACACTGCAAGGCAACCAAATGGAAGCTGGATATTGATTTTGAGTACTTGTGTATCCTCAACGCTGGCCGGACGAGCTGAGAATCTGAAATTAAACGCCTGTGGTGAACATAACAGAGTATAAACTGGAACCATTAGAGGTTTTAGTGTTTGCCCTTCAGTGATTGGACAGCAATTGATAAAAATAATCTGACCTCATGATCCTGTTTATATCGATCCAAAATAAAATGATAATGGCTGAAGTCTTAATTTTTTATGCAACAGACAGCTGAGGCTCCCGTATTTTGTGCTTTCACTGCCATAATGGCCTTCAGTATCCTGTTTTTAGATGATGTCATAATAATTTTAAACATGCTGTTAAAAGGGGAGCTGGGTAAAATGGGCAGCCATGACTGGATGGGAGGGTAATGGGAATTACTTTATTCTTTACGCCATCCCTTCCTTATAAACCCTTTTGAGGTTGAGACGCTAAGTCAAGGGTTTCGAAATGTCCAAAAACATCGCCATCTCAGCTTTCATGTTTCATGAATCTGTTCTTTAGTTCTGCAATACTTCATGGACTGTGCTGGGGTTTGGGGAAACAACTACAAAACTACATTACAGGCACTAATCCCTTTACAGAAGAAAGCAATAAGAACCAAACATAAGGTTGGCTAAAGGGAACATACCCATCAGCTGTTTCTAAAGTCAAGATTACTAAAATTCCTCGACATTGTCTCTTACCAGAAGGCAATAATAATGCATTAGGCAAGCACCAATCAGTTACCAGAAAACATTCAAAGTCTGTTTTGTAACCGTGAAGGAGGTTACAATCTGAGGGGTGAAGACAACTTTAAAATATTAAGTAAACACACAAACTTTAACAGCTTCTGTGTATCTGTTATCGGGGTGAGCATATGGAACAGTTTAAGTGAGGAAATGAAGATTTGTTCAAGTGAAAACAAGTTTAAAAAAATTTACAAAATGATGATTTTTGCAAGATACCATAATGAAGAGAACTAAATAGTCCAATATTATATGGTTATTATTATAAAATAATGACCGTATGAGAATTCTGTATATCTGTGTGAAATTTTAATTATTATTGTGGATGGAAGTTTTCTGTTGCAATGTCCAAGCATGAAATAAGGGTGCATGGACATAGTTCTCCATAAGTATATATCACAGCTGTCAAGTCTCCCATTTTGGCCGGGAAACTACCGTATTTTACCCCTCTTTACCGCCGTCCTCTTGTATTACTATTTTCCCATAATTCTTCCGTATTAAAAAAAAAACATTCCTCTGCCTCTGCTCCTAACTGAACACTGTCACTAGCCTCGCGAGAAATGCCACCTGCAGTAGCCTTGGTGGCAGTTGTCGTGAGGTTAGTGCCGACAGCGAGAACAAACCCGGGACAACAGAGGAGAGAGATGGATGGATGTGAGGAGGGAGAAAAAAACGAAGAAGTCCTGTAAATATCTCGAAAAATGTACTTTCCTAATGTAGGAATGTTCACAGCATTTCAATGTCAACAAAGGTAGGCCAATCAGATTCTGATCACCTAACTAATTAGTAAGCTGTTGACAAGTTGTTTTTAGATTTCTTGTACTCCTGTCTCGAAATGTAAGGGATACTTGAGCTTGGTTGGAGTGGTATATGTATAGGTATGGTATATGTACAGTAAGTGCATAACATCTGCATTTGTTCGTAAATGATTGTTGGGTAAAGGGGTGGGAATTAATAAGTTTTAACTTCATCCCATTCCTTTTCGAATATGTCATAAGATAATACCTGTTTGTTTTGTTTATTTCTGTCTTTGACAGTTATTTTACTTTAACTTCATTTTCGAAATATATGTCAATCAAATCAAATCTTGTCTGGAGTTTCAGCATATATCATGTTCACTTGCTGTTTTCACTCTTATCTTTTGCTAAAACAGCTGTTACAACTTCTCACCATGCTGATGATGCCAGTGTTTCCCAGTAAGCAGTAAAAAGAGGCAGTGAGATTCACACTGACCAAAGGAGATCATCTTTGGCCTGGTCCTTTAAACAAGGTGCCTGTTGTGCTTCCAAAACTAAGATGGAAGTTACAATAAGTTGATTTGCTGAGGATGCATTATAAAGAAAAAACAACAAAGTCAGGCCAACCGACCAAAGGTGGCTTTTTTTTATTATTTTTTTTACATTATTTCTTATCGATTAGGCTTCTTAACCTTGCAGTGCAGCTGGATCTGTCTGATTCAATGTCAGTTATTAGGCAGATCCATCTTGCAAAGCTAAAATCTACAATGACTGCACTCTGCCTGAAACAACATGCCCCGATCAGAGTCCTTAGGAGTAAGAAGACGAGGGAGGTACGAGCAGGACAACAACAGGGAGTGACTGTCAGAGTTCATTTTGACAGCAGTTTTTCATTGAGTTTTAGTCTTTTGCCTGAAATATCTTTTAGTTTTAGTCATTTCAATTTTTTTATTTTTGTCTAGCTTTAGGTAATGAAATCTCACAACATTTTAATCGACAAAATCTCTAAATTTAGTCGACTAAAATATGAAGTGTAAAGTGTAAGGCATTTTTTACGTTTCTTTGAAATTCGTAAGTCCTGTTTTACACTTGGATCCCGCCGCCATGAAGCTACAGCAGCTGTGATTGGATGTCCCTCTTAACGCATCCAACCTTTCCACACAACCAAAGTAGCAGTGAGTCCTATCTTGTCTCTACTTTCTACAAGACGAAATAAGGTCTGATTGGATTAAGTCTCTGTCCAACATTTCAGTCTAGTTTTAATTTGTTGATAGAAGTGTCACTTTTTAGTTTCAGTTTTTGTTCATGTGCGCTTGTTGTTATAGTCTAGTTGTCGTCAGGGAAAAAAGCTATGATGAAAATAATAGTCGACAAAGTTAACATTGGTGCTACTTGAAGCATGCTAACAGCTTCAGTTTTGTCAGATCTGTTCCCCATTTCTTTATGAAATGAAAAAAACACTTTAAGAACTCCTCAATGGAAAGGATATGTTTGTTCCACTTCCCACATGTTCTGGTGAGCGCTTATTCCAGGACATGACTAACATTTTGTACTTCGCACTAGGGAAGAAGAGCCCACATACTACATTATCCAACTTGCCCATGACGAATATGACTGACAGAGGGATCATCCAATTACCTGTTGGATTAGCTTTTGAAGGTTTTGTCTATTCTCAAACACTTCCTATGGGCTGATGGACTGATGAAACAAACTGAATGATCAATCTGGTGTATCCTAAATGTCCATTATAATAAATTCTTTTGAAACTGAAACTGTTTTCATTTTGAGTTTACAAAGAAACAACAGAGACAGATGAAGACATCCAGTAATTTATATTCAGCTGCAAATGACCAGTGTTTAAAGTGCAAAATACACAGGGTACGTTGAAACGTTAGTCTTTTACTCTGGAATTAAACATGACTCGTGTCCTTTGGCATTCTCTTTATTTAGGAACCTGTTGAAGTGTTTTTCAATAGACTTTGGTCCTGTTCTGAGAGCACAGACCTCCATCTGTGGAGCACAAGAGAGTCCTTTATGAAACAAGTTTGAAAAGCTCAATAGAGTTTTGAAAAAGAAATATAACAATAACCATGTGATTTTAATAGATACAATATATGATGTAAGGACATGGGGCCTTTAAGTTGTATAACTAGTTTTGTTTTCTGTTCTTTGTTTTTTTAAAAAACGTAATTAATGAAGTTTAATTTTATTGAGCAACAAAAGTACTCAGTCCGTTAAAGATGTCAAGAGAAAATGAAAGTGCTACAAGAAATAATAGCTGTATGAAGAGGCAGCGTCATGTATGTCAGAGTTAATTGTGATTTGTTACGACATGAGCTGTGTGAAGAGTATCTTTCTGCAAACTAACTTGGAAGAGGTTGTCAGATTTTAAAAACAATATCAGCCATTCTCAGTTATTTCAAAAGCCTCATATCAAACCTGCGACCAAAGGTTTTATTGAACAAAGATCCTCACTTAGCAGACAGCAGGGGCTTTTCTGTTGTCCTCTTTCAGTCGTTCAAGGTTACTATTGAATTTAAAAATTGACTTTGTATAAACTGCTTCTCTCTTATTGTGATGAAAACTGTAGTTTCTTGTGTTGAAACAGTTCGGAGACATTTGAGCCTGCTCACCTAATTTGAAGTTCATGATTGTGGGTGTTACAATCGAAGCACTTGAAAAAGCTTCTGTTTCAGATGTGTAGCTTTCATCCCACAACAGAGCCACGCTAACGCTCCTCTGAGCCCACACACGCGTATCCCACAGTGGAAATGGATCTTAGGATTGCTCTCACTCCTCCTGCATGATTACACCAGGCTGTCTGACATCCTCCAGCAGTGGATAATTATGTTTGCCTCGGCGAAGTGTGTCTCATGTGAGGTGAGAGCTATGACCTTAAAGCGGTCGAGAGCCTGCGGATCACACCGTGACTCGCATCCCCGTCATGCTGGTTGACTGTCTGCAAGCCGTCGCTCCACAATTAGCCTTTAAATCTCATTACAGGTACACGTCTGCAGTCAAGCGGTGCGTGCATTTTGTAAGTCTGATTTAATCAAACCCAGATTGCTGCCTTCAAAATGAGCACTTAGTACCTACTGGGCCTGCGGGGTGGCCTGTGATTGCACGACAAGTCCGTGTTATAAAGACAGGGGGTTTGATTCCAGAGCTCTGCCTGAGGGTTTTTGTTTTTACGAGAATGAGACAACTTCTCTCTGTTTTATTTTTTATGAGGTTCTGCCTGATTACAAGATAACCGCAGCCTGTAAACAAAAGGACCCTCACTCAGCTTGTTTACTAGGCTGTTTCAGGGAGCGGACAAGCTGCCAGGTTAAAGAAACTCGGGTCCTGAAGGGCTTTATTCTTCTCCTCGAATGTGAGGAGACAGCTGTGTATCAGTTTCAGCTAAAATCCTCGCTGGGTTTCATCAGAACAAGCTTGAGCTTCTGGTGTTGAGAATCTGCTATGTAATCTGTCAGTAGCAGTGTTTGAGTCCAACCCCAAAACTCTTAAGTTTTGGGCAAAATTCTGCAGATGGAGTACAACTTGAACCTTTCACAAGCAGAAACAACAAGCTCTTGGAAAACGACTTGTGTTTTTGCTCCAGTTTTGGATGAACTGTTTGAAGCATTATGTTCAGCTATGTAACCAAACCCAACATGGCTTTCATTAAATGTTCCACCCCATGTGAAGTGGGGTTGCCTCATGAGCAGGATTTCCAAATTTGAAGGAAACTTAAATTCAGAATAACAAATGTTTTCTTTCTTTTGAATCGAACCGCAAAAGCCTTAAGTGTCAAGATAAAAAATGCACTTTCTAATTTAAGTTGTTACTGATGTGATCATGAACTGTGCTATTGCATACAATGGTTCTTTATGTCTATAATGTTATTTTTTTATGAACCTGAGAACTGAAGATCACACTGTAACAAAAGTCTTGACTACAGACAACAACTAAAGTTCTTTTATGCATTTTGATATATATATAAGCTGTGTATTTAAACCCAGCTGTATTCTCTCTCTTCTAAGCAACATGTTGAAGCTCCTGCTTGTTTTAGTCTCAGTTCCTCATGTGGTTCCAGTCTGCTCTGACTGGTTTACAGGTCTGTTCTGTGGTAATTGGTTGGTTCAGCGCTGTCTGGTGTCATATTATGAACTGCTTAAAATGTTGAAATTAATGCTGGTTCTGATAGCACAGTGTCCGAATTCACAGGGCATCGCAGTTTGTTGTATCCTGTGTGAGAAAATAAGACCTAACCGCTCTTTAATTTTTAAATTGGTAACAGTTAAACTTCAACATGAGCTAAATATATCAGAACAACATTATGAAAACATTGTTGGCAGCTTTTTGAGGATGATGCCAGTTTGTCTTTTTTTTTTAAATCAAACTCCACAAAGTCCTGACAGCATAAGTCACTCAAAAAGTTGTTTTTATATAAAGTAACAGAAGATATCAACTCAACTTCGGGAACGAGACAATTAAAACTAGAGCAAATTTATATTATTCGTACACGTCTTAGAGCACCGGGCTGTAAGTAGAGATAAATAGCCGGCTACAAAACTACGATGCTAAGTTTTCCAAAAATTGCTCGTTGTCACACATCAAAAACTACTGCTAAGTAACTAGAAAGAGATACATTACCTCATCGTTTTGCATCCTGTAAGTTGTTGAAAAAAGAATTTGTAAAGCAATGCAGAGTTCTGAGGAAGGTCTGAGCTGTTAGACTTCTATTTACAAAAATGCTGCCATAGTGATAATCACATTCTTCATGTGATATTTGTGAACAACAACGCAGGGCGTGCTAACAACAGCTAACAATAGCCTGGTAGATCGGTATGTTTTTTCAGACTTCAACTGGAACGCCGATAAGTCGGAGATGATGTCACTCCCAGTTCCGAGGTTACTGGAACGCAGCATTACAACAGCTGCCACGTGTGCTCATGGGTAACAGAGTCTTAATGTCGCCGCAAATAGATTCTCCTCATAGCACCTTTAAACACAAGCTCTAAACAGCCAAAAAATAATTTAACTTTTTTGAGTTTCTCAATCTTGCCCTTAAGACTTGACTAAACTTGAAACTTGACAAAAATGTTCACTCAAAAAACTTTTAAAAAATTACCCATCATTCTTACGAAAGCCAAATTTCCCATCATCTGCATTCACTTAACATCAGTGACTCTTATTAAACCATTATGTTTTTCCCCTTTCTTTTGATTAAATGTATTAATTCTTTATTACTTAATGAAATGCTTTGTTAAAGTTCCCTGCAGCATTCATGCCAATAAAGCTCTTAAGGTTGATCTGAATTGACTCAGGAATGATTGTAGCTCTGAATAAAACAAAACCCACTCCAAATGTTTTATTATAATCAAGTTTGCAGGTAACTGTCATTATTTAATCTTGAAACCAGGTAGTCAAAGTAATCAGCCTCAATGTTTTTGACTACCTTAATGTTTGTTGTAAATGAGCTCCTCTGAGGCTGATTATAAATTACCTTGTTGACTGAAACAGCCCTGACAGTCTGGCTGTAAATCATCTGAAAGATGCCAAGTTGTGACTGGGATTATGATTTATTTTTATTTTCATCCTCAGCGCTCGCTTGAAACTTTGGACTCACACAGACGATAAAAAATGGCCTTTGTCAGCCAGCCGTGTCCACATAAAGAAGCATTTAATGCAAATATGCTCAATCCATCATTCAGCTGTGGCTCTTCCTCTCAGACTCACAGACACACACTCTCCACACTCACACACACTCGTGCACATACACTTATATGTGGAGCCGTCATCTCGAGAGGGTTCAGTAGTTTAATGAACATTATTGATGGCGAGGCTACAGAGCTGCTGGCGTAATTAGTGTGATGTCTCACACCTACATGTCTGCAGCTTCATTAATTCAGTGCAGATCTGAGCTAACATGCATGGACAGAGGGAGAAATCTATATGAACACGCAGACTTATGTTTTATGATCCAAAACTATGACTGCTCTCGCTTCTGATCATCCTGTCTGTGCTGCATAATATATGAACTTACATTTCTTTAGCTCAAATGTTTGTGTGCATGTTTCAGGGCTGAGCGGTAGCAAAAATGAAACTATTTTTTAGTGTGATTTACTTTATCCACATGTTCTTCTGTATTTTAAGAACATTACTCAAATAAATGCAGGTCCAACTCAATGTTCATCAAATAGAGCTGCATGTGTTATGTGAATCTTTAAAGAGATCACGTCATGCTCTCTTAATTGTGTTAACATGTCTCCTCTGCATGATAGAGCACCTCTGTGAACAAAACACAAAGTCTGAGGCTTCTAGTCTTATTCCCTCGACCCTCCTGAATAGACCCACCAGTGTGATGTCCTCAAATTGTTTTATCGTCATTGTAAGCCCAATGGCTCGCAGTAGCAAGCCTACTGCATGTAGAGTTGTTTACAACATGGCACTGAGCAGCATTGAACAGATCAATTACAACAGAGTTGACCTGTGAACCAATCAGAGCTGACTTGGCCCACAATTAGAAGGGAGCCTCTTTTCAATACTTATTTCGGGCAAGGTGAAGTCGTCAGTCTTTGCACATTAACTAAGTTATGGACTGAACTATTGTCTGAGATTATCCAAAGATGGAAGGCAGCTTTAACAAGCAAAGCATGTGTTACGGCCAATGCCATATCCGTGAGTCTCCCTGTCTTGCCTGAGTGCTCTCGCCTGAGCGTTCGTGTGCTTGTTTGTGTGTGTGGCCCATCTGCCTTCTCTCAGGTCGCCGCTGCAGGAGTACTCTGTTCACCTGTACTGAAGCACCCTGATTTGGCGAAGATGAGTCAAGCCCACACCAGCCAATTGGGAGCGACAGCATAAGAAGCAGGCTGATCAGACAATGAGCAGCACGCTGTAACCGGCCATGCTCCTGTGCCTCTTTGTAGAAAAACCATTGTTAGAAACTTTAAGGCACTATCTTGTTTTTGCTTGTAAAGTTCTGAGCACATACACACACACACTAGTTTCTTATTTTTAGACACATTAGGAATTTGGTGCTGTTTTGTTTTGTATTTCTTCTGATTTGTTAATCAGGGCTTTGTTTTCCATATAACTTCAGGTTAGAGTCTCTTTTTGTTCTCGTTTTATTTTTGTTCACAGCACTCTTCTACTTAATTGCCTTCCTTTTATTGTCACAATTTTATTTTTGTTTAATAAATAACTTTCTTAACCATCTTAACATCTTGGTTCTGTGTTACTTCCCTTTTCCCAAACGAGCTGGTTGTAACAGCATGTCAAGAGTTGGCTGGTTTATCAGTAGCATTAGCTTCACATTAGTTTTACTGCCAGTGGCTTTTCCTTGGTGATACAGCATGAGGTCAGCCTTGAGTCCACTCTGTTTAACTTTCATGCACCCTATTTGTCATGTCACACTCTTGTACCCTTTTCCACACAATGGATATACATGCCAACAGTGCTTTCCTTTTGTCTCTCTCTTCTTTACACCACAGCACAACGACCATCACTTGTTTGTCCTGGCTCTACTAAACCTGCACAGCAGCTAGACCTGCCTGACTGAACGCCAAGCTCCAGTCTCCAAGCAAAGCAGCATGACCCAATCAGAGTCCTTTGGAGCAGGAAGGAACAAGCTATGAGCAAGACTGACAGCAGGGTGTGTGTAAATGTACAGGAATTAGCATAGATGCTAACAGCCGTAGATTTTATCAGATCATGACCACATTCCTTTATAAAACGAAAAACACATTTCAACCCCACAAACTTCTCCATGGTAAGGATGTTTACGCTCCACTTTCGACATATTTTGATGAGAGTTACTTCAACGAAGTGGCTCACATTCAGTAATGCAGCAGCTCCCACCGACACTTATTATTTTGCCACGTAAAAAGATGCTGACTGAAGGGACTATTGTCCAATCACCTGCAAAATATGCTTCTGAAAGGTTCTGCCCTCCCCTAACCCTTTCTATTGGCTCTTTCCTGGATGGACTACTGAAATATATTCAACGGTACTTCAGATGTGCCAGGTTGTGGCTCTACAGCACCATCGTGTGGACTTAATGAGTAGTATACGTTTTTTTTCTCCTGAGCGAAAAATCCAATTAAAATTTCAAAATTAATACATTAAAATTATTAATAAAAAGCAGCTGAGAAGTAAAATAATGTCACGCAAAATACTGCAATACCATAGACTTTTAGAAAAGTCAATTTACAGTTTACAGGCTCTTAATCTACAGTGACTGATCTCTAAACTCTGACGATGATGCCAGACAGACTTTCATGACAAATTTGACAAGGAAATGAGAAAATTGGTGGTTTTAGATCCAGATTACACGACAATGAAAAACAAAGTTTTCTTTGCATTTGTGCCTTCAGTTTACATGAGAAGGGTGTCCCGAGTGACTGAGTTTGCAAACATTTGAAACCAGGGTCCAGAGCGAAAGTGTTGAAAACGTTTTTGTATCTGAATCCATGTGAACAGGATAAAGTGTTTCCCCCTGAAATGCTGATGCAAGGCACATGTGCAGTTTTGTTTGTTAATCAGACAAAAATATTCAGACAGATTTGTTGTCCAGACAAGAAAGTCCTGCATCTTCTTGCAACTACTCGCCATTGTTGTTTATGAAAAGTTGATCTTACCTACATCGCCAGCTACTGGCCTAACATGCACACTACAGCAATTTCAGTACTTCTTGCATCTCTGTGTGAACACGGAGCGTTTTCAAAGACGCAAAGGAAAACCTTTTTGTTTCTGGTAACAAACATTGTTGTGTAAATGGGGCCATAGTTTCATTAATCAACACGAAAGTGTCTGTTTTGCTTGCCTCAGGACGCATGGCTGATACTGAACATCTATGGTGTCATACATGGCAGTTTTAATGCTGAAACAGTATTTTGTTCAGCCATAGTTCATGTGCTGTAAGTGTGTAAGTGTGTTCAGTGACTGTGTGCCAGTGTTGTGCTCTGTCAAATATATTTTCAGTCCTATTCTGCCTGGCTGAATGCAGGGAGCTGATTGGTTCCAGACCTCGACTGTTGATGCTGATCAACCAAACCAGCTGAGTGAAAAACAGCCATCATCCTTCCTCTCTCTCCATCCCTCTCTCCCTCTTCGTTCTCTCGCCCACTCAGTCAATCCATCTTCTTCTCTAAGAACCCCCCACCCCTTCTCCGCCTCTCCCTCCCTCTTAAATGGCTTGGTTTGTGGTCGGGTGACTCATTTCTGAGCAAATCTGGAATAGAGGAGAGTGAAAGACAAGGGTGGGGGGAGAAAGAGAGGGGTTGGGGGAGCTAAAGGGGCCCAAGAGAAAAGGAAGAAAGAGCGGGGAAATGAATATGTGCGTGCATGCTCTTGCTCATTTCAGATGGATTGCTTCCATCCATTCATAGCAGTGAGGAAAAGAAAGAGAGAGAGAGAGGGGAGGAGAAGGAGGAGGAAAGAGGGGAGGCAGCGAGGGAGAAAAACAGCAAACAAAGTGTGGACAGGATTAAGGCTGCTCTCTGAAGCCACTGCTCTTTTTTGGCTCTGTTATCCTCCTCCGTCCTCCTCTGAGTGTGCCTGGACATGAATCTGATGAGCAGCATGAAAATGAAAAGCAAACATCGAGAACAAAGCAAAGATTTACTGTGTGATTATTTCACGATTTCTTCTGAGAGCTCTGCACAGTGACAGAAAGACAAATAAATTCATGGTCAATAAGAGCGGCCAATAAAATATCTGTAATACATGCAGAGTTCAAGTCTGGGTGCTGCTGCATGACTCTATAAAAGGCTGACAGCACAGTTTGTCCAGGAATTATACTCTGCTTATTTTGACCATTGTCGATGAACTCTGCATGAGCCTGCAGGAAAAATGTGTTCAGCACTGAAATACTTTCTAAGCTGTATTAAGTCCACGTTGAAAAACACAACCATGCTAGAGGCTCAACAAACACAGCAGTGACAGTGCTCTCTTTGTGGTGGAGAACTTAAATACATTAGTCCATAGAGAAAGATAATTAGAGAGAATGTGTTGTCATTACGGGTTGTGTTGTACTGATTAATTATTCGATCATGTTGGTCCGACATATTGATGCTTAATGTTTGCTTTGCTAGCATCATTATAATCAAAACCAGATTAATATTAATTCAGAACATCAAAATTAATTTCTTAAACTTCATATTTTTGCTGAAACCATTGCATGTTGTTTCAGTTTTTATCACAGAAACTGTATTAAAACAGGCGCAGCAACAACTGCCCGGGCATGAAGCCAAAGATTCAGAGCTTTACTGCCAACTGGCTGCAGCAAAGTTCATACTCAGCGGTCTCGAATTTTACATTAAGGATGTACTTCAAATTACAAAAAAAACAAACGATTAAACACATTTTTGTCAAATCCAGACTCTTCTATGATTCCTTTGTGGCTCTCAGAATCTTTAATTTAGTTTCAGTTTGTGCAGCCAGCTAACAAGATGCTCTATTGTATAGAGAGGCCAACAGGATATAAGAAAAAAACATGCAATGTGTGACAACATTGTTCAATCTTGTGATAACATTATAGATTTCAATAACTTAATAAGATGGATCAGGTGCATACATGCTAGACTTAAGGACCATTTACACAGGGCCTTAAACGGTCAAATCCGATAAGTTTTCATCACGTTTCGGCCTCTGTTTACATGTGAACTCTATTGGTTTGCCCAAATCCTAAATCTTTTGAAACCAAGCTCCAGAGTGGAGAGTTTTCAATACGCTCTTAATGCAGCGTCATGTAAACCCATATCATTTCAGGATGAAACGCTGACGTCACCGCATGTGCAGTACTCTTTCACATGCTCGGTTTGTTATCCAGACAAAATTATCCAGTCAGATTTGTTGACCGAACTGATTTGTTGTCCAGACAAGAAACTCATGCATCTTTGTGCAGCCATTGTTGTTTGTGAAAAGTTTTTCTTCTTCGTGTGTGGGTCGTAGCAGCACTTTCTCTCTGCAAACCTGTAAGATGAATCCAAGAAACTATTTCTCCAGTAAAGTAAAGATGAGCATTATCATACACAACCTCACAAATCTGTTTGCTATTTTCAGCCCGATTCTTCTTCTTTTTATAAAAGACTAAACTTAGTCTTAAAATATGCAGAAGCAAACTGATTAGCACATATTAGGTTGAGCACAGAAGGACTTCTGATCAAATGGCTATCCAGAAACGTAGGTTATACGCTTGGTGTCTGATAGCTATATAGTATGTGTCCTATGAAATTGTGCACATTGATTTTCAAGTGACGTTTACTGCACGGTTGTACTTTTACGGACAAATGTTTGTGGTCTTATGAATTTCTAATTTCAGACTAATGTGAAGCACACTGAGTTTACCTGCAGTGAAATGTGCTCTATATAATGATATTATGCTATTAGGGCTAAACTCATGTAAAACTCTTTTGGTGTGTCCAAAATATGGCCGGAGGTTCAACTGCAGTTTATGACCCTTTTCTTATTAGTCTACACTAGAGTGTGAATCTGATGGCGTCAACTTCACATTTCTGAGCTATCTGATACTATGCTAATCTAGTCACACTCATACAAAGTTTTCCAGCTTTGTGCAGTTAGCTCTTGTTTGTTATCTGAACATGGAGGCAAGCTACAGGTGTCTCTTAACTGCATTTACAGCACAGCTCGCAGACAAACAAAAGCTGGATTAAGTGGTAACCAGGGCTAGCAAGAACTAGCAAGAAATCTGCCAGGCCAAAACCCTGGTGAAGGCTGACACATCAAAAGGTGCACACAAGCTAGCTTAAATCACTACCTATCATATATGTAGTGAACGTCCTGTCCAACCCACAAAGACCTGATTTGATGACTTATTCTCTGCATGTAAGAAATGGATTTTGATTGGGCTCAACACCAGAGCAGATGAAGATGCTGAAATCTGAATCATGACTTTTAGGCTGACTGTGGATTTTCTCCAGCTGTCTTCTCTCTCTCTCTTCCATCATCTCCCATCTCTCACCTGCCTAAAGGTAAAGCACGCTGACCTCTCACCCCTGCCCCGCTCAAACATGTTACTCTACATCCTTTCTCCTCCCCTCCATCCTAACCTCTCACCCCTCCGCCTCCTCCTCCCTGTTAACTCTGCATTGATCAGTCAGTAGTGGATTAGCTGCACATCATGATAGCAGTCTGACCCGGCCCCCAGCAAGCCCTGCCGGCTAATTGAAAGACAGAGCACCCGTCTGCAGGATTAGAGGCCTCTCTGTCAGTCCTATTATTATACACACATGCACAGACGCAAATAAAAACAGCAGCGCACACAAACACAAAGCAAGATAGGTGGTTTATTGAAGTTGTGTGTCAGGCCAGAGGGGAATACCACGCAGTTGCAGAGCTCCAAGAAATGAGAAATGTGCCTTCAACACAAATCTGATGGGTTTTTTTGTGTGTTTGTGTCTGTCTCTACAGATTTCAGGGTTGTTTGTGTCAGCATGAACGTACTGTATCTGCTTCTGTTGGAGCTTTTGTTACCTATGAGTGTGAACTGCATTAAAAAAGTGGCAGAGCAGCAGCAGAAGCACAGAGGTAATCATGCACCGCTCCCTCGCCGGGCAGCGGGTGCAGGTAACACAACTAACATCTGACCCTGTGTGTGCAGCGAGGAATGAGTCAGTGTATGGGTGAAATGGGCAAGGTTGGTATGACAAACAAGCCTGTGTGCAGAAGCAAATAGAAGAGCGGTAACCAAATCCACTGCAGCATTCTTAAGATGTAATATAGGCAGGAGTGACAGGAGGCTAGTACGGTACCAAAACACATCTGCTGATGCTCTGTCATCTTTAATGGTGGTGTGTCTGTTTTTATTGCTTTAAAAGAGTTTCTTTAGCTAATCAGAGTTCCCTGATGTATTTTGTTCTATGCTGGATGCCCGCCTGACTTTTATTATAAAGGTGAGTCTAAGCTTTAGACTATGCCACAAGTCTGAAGAGTGACTGCACTACTTCTGGGTAACATCAGCTCACATGTTCTACAAAAAAAGTCATCATGACACAAACTGCAGGGAGTTAAAAGACTAATTGAAAAAGGAGATATTACTTTTTATAATGCTACCCATGGCAGAGATCATGCTTTAAAGGTGCAGTCTGTAGAAAATGGCATTTTAGCGACATCTAGTGTTCAGATTTTGGAATGAGCCTGTCCACTACTAAAACATCACATCACAAAGCAATGAGAGCCAATGAAGAACGAAAAAATGAACATCATTTATGACAGTTATGAGGTGAGGATTTTTTCGTTCATTTTTGTAACTATTATTTTTTATAAAGGTCAGTTAAGATGATGATTTTAGGTTTGCAAACTTTGAATATGCCATCCAGGTACATTTCAGGACCAGCAGCCAGACTCGTACTCAAAAAATTGTGGACAACATTGTGGACTGTTTTGTCCGCCTCCATAAAAAGAAGACCTGCGGCACTTATACAAAGAAAGCTTTTTCTAACTTGATAAAAAGAAAACAAAATTTTATGGGGATGATTGTACACTTATTTAGATGGACGTTACATACAAATAGAAACATTATATCCTCCATTCACCATTTCTGTTTGGCGAAATGCTGCCAACTTCCACACACCACATCTTTAATTCTCATGAAGGTCTGGCCTAACAACACAACCTAACCAATGAGGGAGACATGACACGTGAGCTGCAAAGTGCAGCAAAAAAACACCTCATCCCTCAAGCATTAAGGTCCTGCAGACAAAGTGTGCACCCCAGCATGTTCTAACAGACGTAACCCCTGATTATTATAACAACAGTAATTCAAACTCTATATCAAATGAAACTGTCCCATGGTTTAATCAGCATATGCCTGTCCAGGACCACCCAGCAGGGAGCGGGACAGGAATGTGGCATCACATGTGAATGGTCTATGAAAATATTAGCCTTAAAGCTAACGTTGCATGAAGCAGTGAGATATTCTGTTAATTACTTTCTGTGACAACACGATTAAACCCAATACTTCAGCCGCTCTATTTCCTCCTCTTGTCTACGATAACTCAAGCTGCTCTTTGCCTTTAAAAATGGAAACCATTCCAGTCCTGATAAGTGGTCTAAAGGCAAAATGATTCTGTTTAATATCATTTCTTTCATGCTCTGTTTTATGAAGGGGGTTAATGAGACTGGGAGCTTTGGTGTCATGTCTGTTTTCTTTGTTTCAATCCAGACTTCCAGAGGCTTTTCCTGCAGTGTTCATTTGTGCATGTAAAACGCATGATAGCAGTTTGTGCCACATAATGAAACCACAGATGCATCTACAGAGCGCACATATGTACTGGATTTGATGTATGTAATGTGCAGCATACACTTTCACTACGCGTGCATAGACTTTTTCCATGTAATTCTGCCTGGAGCCAAACAGCTGAAGAAGTTCG
Source organism: Scarus forsteni (assembly GCA_036419115.1). Taxonomy (NCBI): domain Eukaryota; kingdom Metazoa; phylum Chordata; class Actinopteri; order Labriformes; family Labridae; genus Scarus; species Scarus forsteni. The sequence goes on from JAZDUH010000458.1 coordinate 23,743,627, forward strand.
TTCCTGGACTCGGGATTCAGAGGAACCACAAACTCTTGAAAAGACAGAAGCGAGGAGCTGGAAAGAAGCCCAGAGGAGGCGGATTGAGAACATGAAGACTCTATATGTAAGCATGCTCTCGTCTGTGCGTTCACGGGTCACCCACACGCTTTTTCTCCCTGATTGAAACCAGCAGTGCCTCGGCTTAAAAATGATCTCACTGTTTTTTTCTGACTGTGGCAGGAACAGAGCTCCAAACCTTGACGGCATCGCTGCACACAGGTCTCCAAACGTAAAATATTTAGGCAAAGAAACGTCACATAACGAGCCCCTCTCTTTAAAATATTTAGACTATATACCACGTAACCCTCCACCCCTCTACCTCCACGCTTCGATCCAAGTCTCCTGAGTATCAATAATGGAGGAAGTTTGGACAGGGTGGATACATGTTAGAGCACAGGCCGGGCTTGATTGATGAGATCTTCATCACGCTGCACACCAGTTTGGTTAACTGGATTTCACAACATGGGGATTTTGTTTATATGATATCATTGTGGTCAAATATGAGTTCAATTTAAGCTCATTTGGAGACTAAATATGGTCTTAAAACTGCTGTTAAGCAGATCTCACAATAAAGTCCTCCAAGGGCCCAGTTCAGCTTTCGGATTGACACTTCAGGGCTACAAGGCTCCCCAAGTTTCAATGTGTTTCTCTTGTTTCTTGTTTGTTGTATTGTGCGAATTGTCCATGACAGAGTCTTCCTCTGGAACAATTAAGCTTATCCTTATCCTTACTGTCATACTGTGACAGCCTCCTGCCAGCAAGGCCTGCTACTCTTCTGTCTGTTGCCCCCTGCTGTCTCCGTCTCCTCTGCGGGACGCTTGTGGGCACCTGGGCATACTTTACCCGTCTCTCAAGTGTAATGAGCCCATATCCTGCTTTAACTCTGGTTCATATATCGAAATTTAAAGACTGCAGACAAAACAGTGGTGGGACATCACAGTCTACACAGGGGGACGAGGAAACAGGACGCAAACTGATCAGTTTAATGACATGACCATTGTCTTTAATGAGTAGCAGGGAGTTCACAAGCACAAAACAGGAAGCAAGAGGCCAGTGAACGGATCAAGCTCAAGGACTGCTTGCCCAGGGCGTTACAGTCATATACCAACTGAAACATCAAGACATTTTCAATCAGTTTTTCCTTTATATCAGACAGTTGCAGGATAAAATTGACTTATGTAAGTGTTAAAAATAGTCTTTCTCCGGAAGGAAAGGTGCTGGTTTTCTGTCTGCTTGTAAAGGAAGTTGTCTTTACTTGTACTCTTGTTCTTTCAGGTTGATTCTTCCTCTTTGGAACTGAGAACGTTTGAAGGACAAAGACAGCAGTGAAAGCCACCGGCCAGCTGCAAATAAAACACCAACTTTTGGCTCCCTGCCTAGGAAATAATCTAGTGCTGAGACTTGGAAGAAATAAGCAGTCTTCATGCCGTGAAGCCAGAACACTCTTTTTTCTCTATTTCCACCTCTTGAACTTCATTTTTGTTCATTTTCTGTTAATCAAAAGCGTAATCCCCTCAGTCAATTCTGCTAATTTGTTCCTGAACTACACAGCTACTTCTCCAAATTTTCAAGTTTTTCTATTTCAGTCTAATTATAGTGCTAATCCTAATTAGGAGTTAATTACATAAAAGTATTACAGGAAATGTCTCCAAATATCCATCTTCTTATGGTGCTTTTATCTTTCCTCCTCATTATAGACACTGAAATGCATCTCTTAGGAACACAGCGCTGGACCATTTGGAACACAACCACAGTTTTTATGCAGCTGGGACAGTTTTGCCACCCAATAAAGCAAATGTAAGCTGTTCATCTGTGAAGAGAGTTGTTTCATATTTTAGATATAAAGTCTCTCCAGCCTGAGGTTTTGCTGAATCACTAAGCAAAAAGCAATAAAGAACTCTGCAGATGTAAACGTCAAGGTTTAATGAAGAACACCTTAATAAGAAGGAGATCAGAAAAAGATTGCAAAAGCTTGTGCAGGGGGTTGGTGTGCAGCAGGAGATTAAAGTCATTATGGTAAAACAGGAAAAAAAGTTTTGAAAATTATGCACAAGGAGGCTAAGATAAATATAAAATGATAGTGGGCCTCGAGTCAAACCTTGAGGTACTCCATTTTGGACTTGAAGTTTGTCAAATTAAATGTACAAAAAAGAAAGATCCTGAGGTCTACTTTTAAATTAGTCAGTAAACAACCAACAAAATGATCTGAAACTGTTTCTCTTTTCCTGTCTGTTGAAGATAGCCTATAGCAAATATCAGTGGGCCCATAGAGGGACTTTGAGGTACCCCCTTGTGGACTTGTAGATCATGAGAGGTAATACCATTTCTCTGAGGGTCCTGGATTCTACTGGTATGGAATTTAGGCCCTCCTCACACGAGGACGGCCCCGTATTGTCTTGGCGTTGGCATCAAAACATGTATCGCTGTTTACACATCGTATTGTACATAGGCTTGTGCATTTACATGACAACGCAGAATCCACGCAAAATCCTGTCGGGTTGCCCGTCTGGTTCTGCTCCGAGGTGGATTCCACGTCAATAAGTGCTCATGCACGCGTAACATACTGTGTCTCTTCATGAGCACTTGTTGCTGTTGTTGCTGTAGCTGGTGTTGTTGGTGTTCTGTGAGCAAATGTTGGTATAAAAGTCGTAGCAATATTTGTAGCTGCTGGAACAAGATCAGAATCAGCCTGGCTGCCGCTATTGTTGTTGTTGTTGTGTGTGTGACAGCATGGGTTGGGGGGCGGGGAGGAGGAGGGGTGCTATGACGTCACCGTCTTTCTCGGACTTATCTGTTTATACCAACTACGGCATGAAGACGAAAACGCAGATATCCACCTGTAGACCCGTTTTCAAAGAAGATGCGGAGTCATGGACAAATACGCGTCTCCGTGTGTCAATATCATAGACTGTAAAAAACATGGACGCCATGTCGCTGGGCTCAAATTGAAGCCTCCACGAAAACTGCTCCCCCTGGTGACTGGCTGCAGTATAGGTCAAATTTCCGTCTCCCCCGTTCATCTGGACGGGCCGTAGTGAAACTTCAAAAAATTATTACACCCCGTACAAATATTTCTCCCATCCGTATGCTGTGGTGAAATGAAAGTATTATTGGGCTGCGTGTTTTCCAAGTCCTCTTTTTTCTGAAAAGTTTCTTTTTTATAAGTTATTAGACTTTAAAAATAACCGCGGTTTACGGCAGCTTCACAATGATTGTGTACGTCGTATGCTGCAGAGTGTTGCGACCGTTTACGACAGCTGCGTCCGGATTATGGCCCAAATTCTCTACTGGCTGCACAATGGCGGCGCCCTGACGAGGGATATTTTGGCTTCAAATCTGTTACATGGGAGAAGGCGGAGCCACGCTATCCAGTTCTTATAATACATCCATGGTCAATATCACCAGATCGATAGTTTATTTTACCAGAGTCTTACAAATTCATACTCGTGTAAAGCCCACCTTAGTGAGCTTCTCAACAGTATGGTCTAAACCAGGGTGGGCAAATTGTAGCTCAGCACCACATGTGGTCCCCCTTCTCCAATGATTCAGCCTGCAAGTCAATTTAAAATAAGACTATACTTGAGTCATTACTTTTACCTCTTCTATTCTGGATTTAACAACACCATACGACAAGACCAAGTGGACTTCTGTGCTTTTTAGCTGTGGTGTTAGATACATTTTGCCTCCATGTTTGCTTAGCCTTCAATTAATTAGATGTAATTTCAAATTTAAACTAAATGTCAGCAGGAGAACCCCACTGAGACTGAGGATCTCATTTAAAGTGGCAAAGACAGGCATCAGTACATTAACCAAGTCACAGACATGAAACAATAACGACGCAGATCAGCACGAACAAGTCGATTAATTCAAAGTCACAGAGCTGAAAGTCATCAGTCAAAGCATCTACAACCGCACAATCTTCCTCTCATGCCTTTATCTATATTAAAGATGTGAAATGTTGTCCAAAGTGTGCCTTTTACCAAGCTCTATTATTTCTAACAGGCTCAGTCAGCAGTGGACAAACTGTTCGAGTCGTCCTGACATTTAGCACTGATTTAATGGAGATGTTTAGGACACACAGCTGCTGGTTCACTCTCACAGGCTGCTGTTGGACTGAACTGTTGACCTTTCAATAATGAGACCTTCCCTCTACCCTCAGCTCAGCCATGTTTTTACTTTTCTTTTCCCGCTGGTGTCTTCAAGCACACACTGAAGGACAGAGCTCTCCAACATGAAGACGATCATGTTACTGCACTGCACGGCAAGGTCGTCCTAAAGGCCAGGCTGTGGTCTGCACAGGGACTGTTGCACCTTCATATCATCAGTCTCTCCTAAGAATGTTGTGATTACAGTATGGGAACAGACATGAATGCTCTTTGAATGTAATATGTTCTATAATGCACTGAAGCATCTGTTTTAGCTTAACTTTAGTCAGCATCTTCTAAGCACGAGTTGGACGGTGCTCATTTTCCCCGATTAAATAAACAAAAGAGAAACTGCATGTGTTATCCCCCATTTATATAAAAACAACTCAAGCATTTAGTAGCCCTCTATCTGGGGGTAAGGGGTGTTATGTGAGACGAGTAATTAGCTTCTGTTTTGTGTTATTTATGTTAACTGCACAGGACAGAGGAGTTAATTGCTAGCTGAGGTCTTGTAATTAAACAACCCACTCACAATGTTCTCCCCACTCTCTGTCTTTGGGATTTTAGTTTGTGAATAATGACATTTTTTTGGGACAAAACCATTGAAAAAGACTTAAACATGGGTTCCAAGACCATATAGCCTCTATTTTGTTATTTAGGATCTTCTTCTAGGACAGCGGGAAGCATACTGGATCTATACCTTACAAACTCTGGCTCCAAAAGGCCTTAATGATGAATTTTCTCTGAATATGTTTCTGTAATTTACATCAGAGCAGGGCCTCTCTCCTACTGACGAACTAATGGGGGATAAATATGAAGTGCACACATTTCTAGGCCCACTTTCAATGACCAGGTGACCTATTAAATGTGTCTATTTGTATGCATTGATGTCATCAGGTTGTACTGCATTCTGGACTGTTTATCTTGCAGGGAATTTAGTGATTTAATAATCAATGGGCTGTGTCAACTTAAAGTTTATTATAATGTTTCTCTACAATGTTACTTGCCTTATGGACCTTTGATGTCCCCTAAATTGTATATTTTGTGATTGATGTTTTCATTTTTAGCCTTATCTGTCGGCTTTAAATAGACTTTCATCATGTTGACTCCAGTGGCGGCTGGTCAGTCAAGGAGGGGAAGCTAATTTTTTTCCCGGCCTACATCATAAATTAGTTTATTTAAATGTAAATTCTATCCTCTGTTCCATTTCAAGAAAATGATCTGTGACCCTGTCGTACCAACTAGGTGTCTTTTCCAGGGATTTTACCAGTGTTCTCTCAATGGCCAGCAGAGCTAGACTGCTGAAACGGCCTTGGCCCATTGTGTTGTGAGTGTAAGACTTGAGCCGCTTGAAACAAGAGAAGCTCCTCTCCAGAACAACTGAATGTAAAACTTAGAAGATGCTCCAGTGGAGGGTGATACTTCAAGATCGCTGATTGGCTCATTTCACTGTCAATCAAAAAGGGATTCCGCCTCAGACAGATCATCCAATCATCATGCAGAAGCCGAGCGTCCAGGCCAGCCCACTGCCTCATAGACCCCCAGAGACGCTGAGCGTCTGATGGGCGGGACAAAGCCCAGCGTTTATCCAATGACCGTCCAGTTTCCACAGTCGAACAATCCACTCTACGCTTCCCCATCGAAGTCAGAAGACGCTCAGCGTCCGACTGTGTTAAAGCGCTGAGACGCTGCGGGGATGAATGAGAAGGAAGTCGCGCCAGTTACCTGTGATAAGTAGCTGATTCTGAACAAAAAATGAAGGTATTCTAGCTCATATTTAGTCAATGAAATGTACACACAGCAGGACATATCACCACTTTTTTTGGGGACATTTTAGGGGAGGCTGAGCTTCCCTTGCAGTCTTAGAGCAATCGCCACTGGTTGACTCTCACGTTGACTCTCTCATTAAGGAAGCTGATGTGTTTTTTTATGTGTTTATTTTTCTGGTGCAGATGTTTCGTCATGATGTTGATTGACCACAGGTGTGATTGCCACTTCCTATTTAAGATGTCCTGCCCTCTTTAACTGTTTGCCTGATGAAGGTCTGAGACCGAAACGTTGCAAATAAATTATTTTCTTGCAAGGTAGACAGTGTGCGGGAGTCCATCTTCGTGCTTAAATGGTATTTAGGATCTTAAAATTGGTCAGTAAATCTGTACAGATGAAGGACAATCATTCACACTGGATAACATGCACTGTATTCACCAATTTTAATAAGAATTTCAATGGCCATGTGGACCCATGAAGACAAAAGAGTTTCTCGTCAGGACAATAAGTCTGTCTGGATTTTTTTTTCTAGATAAACTGAGTACAGTAAGCATCTGAAAGAGTACTGCACATGTGCCACGCATCATCGTCTTCCTGTTTACAAAGAGACAGATCCCAAAACATTTTCAAAGCTTTTCTCTCTGGACCCTGGTTTCAAAAGTTTGTAGATTCAAGCTCTGTGGGCATCTTTCTGGTGTAAACAGAAGGCACAATGAATGCAATGAAAACTGTCCTTGGACTTTTTTGTTGTTGTGTAAACAGGCCTAACAATCATTCGTTCAAGTACATTATTTGTGCTTCAACAGGTCATCCTGACCTTATCTTCATGCCCAAATGCATTGGGTTGCTGCCACGTTATTGTCAGATCAGCCATTCGATCAATGAGTTTAACAAGTGTACCTAATAAAGTGGCTGTGGAGTCCATCCCTGATATTCTACAGCAGTCTGTGTGGTCAGGTTCACTTTAAAGAGACGACAAAGTCTCTCTAATTCCACTCTGCTGGAGATCAGATGATTATTTCCACCTCCGTTTAATTAATTCAGACTCCACAGTCGTTTCTTTGAGTCCCACAGGTCAGCTCTAATCCTGACCCACAAACACACAGCAGAGTGTTCGGTACGTTTGTCTCTCTCTCTCTCTCTCTGAGCGCGGTGGCCGTAATCTGTTGACTGTTGGTCGGCCTGCTGAGAGACAGATAGAGAATCAGGCTGAAGTTACGGCTGCCGGGCAAACGCTGATTCTGAGGTGAGATATAAACCTCCCCCACCTCAAATCCCTCTGCATGGAAAGGGTCACACACATCCTCAATGTATGAATTAGTGTGTGTTTGTGTGTGAATTCCCTGCAGGTGTGTATGTGTGTGTGTGTGTGATAAGCCTCAGCCTGGAGGCTCTCTCCTCGGCTCTTATCTCTCTGACAGACGTTACCCCCACACGGTCGCAGCCCCGACGGTCCCACTGAGGAGGGGGAAACAAGGCCGCTATTTCTCTCATTTTCCAGAACTTTCTATCAGATTTTCACAGCTTTGTTTTTGATTGTCAGAGAGAAATATTTTTGTGGGCACAGATACGAGCTCCCTCCAAGGTTCTTGGTTTTCATTTTAGGGGGATAAACTTCCTAAATCACTTCACAGTGGAAATGAATCTCACTAAGACGAGTCATTCGCAGTGTCTCTGCAGAGATTTGTGTTCACTCGAGCTGACAGCACACCTGATAGGAGATCAGTGGTTCTGTGGAGTGAGAGTCACAATAATTAAAAAGGGTTTAGGCACAATGAAAATGACATTTGTTATCAGAGAAGTATTTAACTCTAAGCACCTCAACTTCATCATTTGACAGAATAAAGAAAAATGACTGATTTCTTTGAGTCTGTTCATTTTCCTATAATCTCTGTCAGCATTTACATTTTTTTAAAGGTGGGATTTCTACACTTCTGTTAAAGGTGCAGTGTGTAGAATGTGGCAGCATTTCGCCAAACAATCTGTGAATAAAGGTTATAATGTTTCTATTTGTATGTAAAGTCCGTCAAAATAGGAGTAAAATCATCCCCATTAAGCATTTTCTTTTTTTTTGATTTTGTTAGAAAAGCTTTAAAAAATTACATTACCGTGGGCTGCTTTTACGTAAGCGGACATTACGATCCGCCATATTGTCTACGGGTGGATTTTTGGGACAAAAAGAACGAAACGCGAATCAATCTGCCGGTTCTGAAATCTACCTGGAATGCAGGCGAAGAGGAGGAGAGAGGGCAGCAGTGGATGTGTAGAAAGTTGTTACTTTGCACAAGGGATTTAAATAGTGTGTATTTTACAGTTAAAGCTTTGGGAATGGAGGACCACATTTATTTAAAATCACTCGAGAGTCAAGACTCTGATCAACTTCTTTTGAAAAAAAGAAAGCACGATGAAATGAAGTGGAATCCTGGCAGAAAACGTCAGAAAACAAGGATAAACATTGGGGTTGCTTTTACAAGGTGGAGAGCCTTGTTTACAAAGTTATGTCTGAAGACTGACGCCGAAGTTGCTTGTTTTCTGCTGGACAGGTAAGGGTGCAATATGCAGTTTTATTACGTTTTGTAACAGCGTTTATTATGTTTAAATTGCATTGTTCACTGGATCAACACAGACTGTAAACCACTGAGCTGCTACACAACTCCCGTATTGTGTTGGTTTTGTAAATAACGCCCATAAGTGGTGGAAAATAAATACTCCATTAATCACATTATAAAACTCTCATTCGTCCAGCCCAGCTTTCCACCACATTAAACTCTCTCTCTTCTTCATCTTATTTCACAGAAACCACATCAGGCTTGATCTGATTAGCTTTAAAGCGCTAATGTTTGTTTGTGTTACTGCAAGTTTACAAAACCTACAATCAGCAGCTAACAACTGACCTATAATCTATAAAAAATAATGGCTACAAACCTTGTCACTTTTAGTAAATGATGCAGTGTTCAGGATCCTTTTTGGTCCTCACAGGATTCCGTTGCTTAGCGACGTGACGTCTTGGCTACGGTTAGGTTCATTCTAGAATTTGAACGCTACATGTCGCTTAAATGCCAAATTCTACACACTGCACCTTTAAACTAAATTATGGAGACTAAAAGACTGGTTGAAGTGGTTTTACCTCTGAACAGGGTAAGAAAATACCAACATGAAAAGTCAACACAGAGCTCTCGTGTCACTGCGGGACTTAGATCCACCCTTTCAGATGTTCGGGTGAAAAAGGGTTGAGAAGAGCAGTCATACATATGAGGTATGGATATTGAATAATGAGACTGCTTATGAGGAGGAAACCACATGGTTCACAGTCACACTGAGTTTTGTTTGCTCACACACAACTGTTGCATGTTTACAATAAGCGGCATCTTCAGTTTAATGCAAGCAACTGCACATGTTTTTACTAAAGCCCCAGTCACACATTCCCGTTTCTCATGGCGATTGTGCACGATTGCCATAATCCTGATGACAAGTGCTTTGGTCGTGGTGCATGCGCTACTTGGTCTGAATCAGCATTGTATAGTCGTGGATGAACGGCAGGGAACTGTCGTGGAGAATCGCCGTTCTCAGTAAAGCCTAATGCAGTCCTAATGCGAACGGTATTAGAATGGCATGTACAGAGCTCAGCTCCTCAATCGTGTACAGTCGTGCACAATCGTCATGAAAGTCAGGAATGTGTGACTGGGGCATTTGGAACTGTCACTGAGACTAAGCCCATGTTTTACAAAGTCTAAAGTCTGTGAATATCCACACTTGCCGTGTTGAAAGCTCTTGTAAGTGATGTCTATTTTCAGTTCTGTTGGAAGTGACCTCCACTTAAAACCAAACTGCTTTGATAAATCACAGTGAGCAGACAGACATGTCAAACACAGGTAGTACTCACATTAATAAACTTACAACAGAGAAACCACAAAGGCTTCCATACTTTGCCAAATTATTTGTACAAACCATTATTACACCGCTAATTAATCCTGGGAGGAAACGCCTCCCAGAACAAATAAAGTAAATCACTCTCTCATGAAACATGACCACGACTTTGTCCTCTCAGTGGATTCTGAAATATCTTTTAATCTTTTTTGTTCATACATCTGTTGTTTCTAACATCTTACCATTCTGATATTCTTTATTCCAAAGGCCATCAACTTTAGCCAAGAATAAACTGGAGTTTAGCATTCATATTCACAGGATGTTGCTCTATTTAGAAGCATTCAGGTCAATCAGATGCTGCATTTCTGTGGCCTGGGGCCCGAACCAGAGGAAACTAAATCAGCTCCATCAGCACTCAGAGATTAGATGGGATTGGACTGGTAGTCTAAACAGGAGGCCATTTCCTGTCTGTTACTGCAGAACCACATCATACTGTAAGCAGGAAGCCCCAAAGAGCTGCAGAGACACGGCTCCTGTACAAATACATACTGTTTTAACCAGAGGAAAACAGAATCCCAGAGAAAAATACAGACACTGATGTTTCTCTTGGACAATGTCTGTGGCTATGAAAAGACTCATTTTAAGTTGACTAGTAACACACCAGTGTACACCCCTCTGCTGTTCCTGCTGTTTTATCATCCTCATTAAGAAACTGCAGTCAAATCCCAGAAACTTTGTTTTCAGCAAGATAAGTTAGCAAGCTAAGAACAGGCTACACAACTAGGGTGACCAGATGTCCTGATTGAGCGGGGACTGTCCCATTTTCAGGCCCTAATGTCAGGTGTCCCCACAAATATCCACAAATACTAATATGTCCTAATTTGGGGCAGTCCTCATCCCTTTTTTTTAATAAAACGAAGATAAGACACCACAACACTTTGCCATGAAAGCAACACTGTTTTTTCTGTAAAGATATAAAACAATTTGGTTACCAAATTTGTTGCCAGTTTAACCAAAGAAACCTCAAGAAAGCACAGTACGCTCATGCTCACTGGTGATTGGTCTGTTTGCCATTTCCAACATCAGAATAAGAATGTGGAAGCAGATCCAGGAATTATTTTAATGAATTATTTAACACGACAGGACTGTTTTCCACACTTTTGCTTATATTCAATTTAGTTCAATTCAAATGACCTTTTTTGGCATAATGGTTGGTTCAAATTTATCTATTTTTTGATCTCTTAAAAATTGTTGAAAAAAGCCTCAACTTGAGATATGTTCATTGAAATTCATTAGATTATTGTGGCAGATCATAAGATTATTCTCCATCCCTTAAAAATCAAGAACAAGAAGCCTAATGCATAAAAACTTTCTAAATTCAATGAAACAATCAGAGAACAGAGGCGGAGCTGCAGATGTGACGACAACAGGAAGTGACTGCATGTTTGAAAACAACAATGGCGTGTAAAAGTGATCTCCGTGGATGCAGTAAGATCTGCAGTTTTATCAGAAATGGACTCGATTTCTCCTTTAAAAGAGGAGCGAAGAACTTCTCTTTAAGCCGTTTTATTGGAAATTATGATTTTCCTCTTCCCCACTGCTGGGACACATAAGCTGTGTTTGAAATCGTCCACTCATTCACTCGCTCACTGTTCCCTATGTAGTGTAAATGAAATAGTGGACTACATAGGGAATGACCAAACAACATTTCGGACACTGCACTGAAATTTTCTAAACATCATAGTGTCAGTAGACGACCAGCCAAAAATCACTTAAAAGAGCGACGCTGTGAACTGTAAAAGATACTTTGACGCCTAACAGCCTTTGTTCACTTCTTCGTCTTTGGAAAAACACGACCGCATTGCATTGTGGTATACGGGAGTACAATATAGGGTACATCGTATGCACTTTTGCTGTGAATTGTGGGTATTTTGTAGTGCACTATATAGTGCATGAAATCAACTGCTGAGAATTCAAACAACACTCCAAAATGGTGAACACACTATATAGTGCACTATATCTGTGCGATTTTGAACACAGCTATAGAGAGATGCGGAAATGCCGCATGAACAATGCCACAGTCATGGTTACCCTACAATATGAATTTGCATTCCTCAGAAGTTCATCGGGAGAACTTGGTGGGTTTTGTCTTTGACGAGATTCATGTCACATGTAAGAGGCAGATGACACATCTGTGTGGTATAATTTAATGTAAGATAGGACAATGGTCGAAGGACTGAAGAACTCAAAATCTGAGCTAACGGCTAACAACAGGGTCGAGCTGCTACACCATACTGTGGCTTGATGTGATTGGTCTGTGAAGAGTGTGACGAGCGGACTGATCATCTAATCACCAGCTGCTCTGGTATTTTTATGTTCTGCCCTCTGAAAATACCAAAAAATGAGATTTAAAATGAGATTAACATGATTAAAAAACATAATGAGGTAATTGCGACTGTAACGCGATAATTTGGCACCCCTAATAAAGTGTCTTTCGCTGTCAGAGTGTGTGTCCCTCCGGCTGTAACGTGCACACACATATGTAGCTCTGAGTTTAGCTGTTGTCTCCTCACCCTACTGTCATCTTCTCTTTAGGAGTAAACATCGAGAAGTTTTAACTGTTTGATTTCTTAGAGAGGAGGACCTCCCACAGGAAGTGCATCTCTGTTCCTGCCTCTCCTGATGAACACCGAGCACAGAGTCCATGTTTGTGCAGCTATGTTTGTTTAAGTTGGTCTGTTTCTATGGCCAGTTTGCAGTCACTGTGCTGATATTTGGACAGGAGGTGTCTGAGTCTGCTGTCTATGACCGAGTGCAGACGTTTGGGCATTTTACATTCACTATTTAAACTCAAATATCAATTTAGTCTAATAACTCAAAATGTCAGAAATGCCTCAGCAGGGGGCTTTAATTCTCCTTAAAGAAAGAAAAGCTGTATATTTGGGGATAAATAAAGGCTGACTTGATTATTAAGAGCCCTCAGGTTAAGACAAGTGATCAGTGGAGGTATACAGCATGGCTTTTAGGTCTTTAATAGAAGAGCATCAGCAATATGGACGAGTGCAAAGTAAACATTATGAAAGGAGGAGGTACTAAAAGAGTATCACCACTGCACAGAAACTGCATGTTGTGGACTATGCTTGAAGCTATAAAGATCTTTATTAACATCTACCTCTGAAACTTGATTTACGATATTACAGTGCTCCATTTTCACTCAGGCCGGCTTGTTGTGTATCTACTGACTGTAAGTGTGTTTGATTAAGTCATACAGAGGTTACAAAGGTTGACATCCAAGGGAGAGAAGAGCTTTCCCCAGGGTGAGATCATCCGATTATTTCATGCGCAGAGCTGTGCGGTAAAATTTACGCGTGTGTGCATGTGTGAAACGCTGCGTTTGTGTGTGTCTTTTTAGTGGACGGCTATCTCATCTGCCGCAGGCCGTCCAGGAAATGCTTCTCCACTGGTCCCCACAGATGTGACTCTGTGTGTGTGTGTGTGTTTGAACAGCTACAACAGCCTCCAGCCCGGTGCCAGCTGGACTTCCCATGAAAGGACGAGATGTATGGAGGATGGAGTGACGGGTGGAGGGGTGGAGGACGGAGGGGTCACAGCCTCCTGCCGCTCTGCTCTTTGAAACTGGACCATAAGTCAGAGGAGTTTTGAGAGGACTTTCTCCTCCCGCTGATACTCCACTCCACTGCTCTCTGCTGTTTCCACCCTCTCTCCACCCCCTCAAACTCTCTCCTTTATCTCAGTGCTCAGCTCTACTGCAACTGCTGGCGTCTTTGTCTGCAGCCCACCCCAGCTCATGTCCCTACCCATCCTGCTCCAATGGGTTTTTTTCTGCCAACATCCCCCTCCTCCCTCTCTCTATCTGGGCAGATCCAGCTGGCTACTGTGGCAACTCAGCAAGCCATGCATATCTGGCACCATGTGCATCAGGACAGACTGGATGCGAGGGTGGGGTTGAAGGATGTGTGTCTGTCAGCGTGTAAGAGGTTGATGTACACATGATGCTCCAGTTTCCTCTGCCTTGGGAACTTGTACAATCAAACTGACAACTGACCTCAGTTACCTGAAAATGCATCTATACCAGTTTTTAAACAAAAGTTTAAGACTTCTGTTGTGATCAAAACTATAAGTGCAGTGTTATTCCATTCACAGGATTACCTTGTTTAAAATGTGTGATCTGTTAGTTTAAAAAAGTCACTGAATTGACAAAATTCATTGATAAGAGAAACATTTTGGAAATACCGTCAGTGAAGCCTACATTTATAATGATAATAAATGTGTTATAAGCATGTTTTTAATGCATTACTATGTGCTTTTTATATTGTCCTGATTATAATCACTTCATAATTAATAATGCTTTATAACAGTAATCAGTAGTCAATATAATGCCAGCAATAGAAATGAGATATACACATACATATATTGTTATATTGTGATTGTGAACTATAAGAAACTACACATTTTCATACAGCTTCCGAACATAAAATAATGCAGATATAAATACTAAAACAGTTGTTTCAACATTTTAAAAACTAATTTAAAAACAATAGAAACAATAAGTAAAAGCAAACCATAAAACACTAAAACAGGAGCCGAGTCTCATGCAGGGTCGAAAGCCAAGGAATAAAAAATGAGTTTTAAGACGAGTTTTAAAAACTGACAAGATCAAAGTTTACTGACACTGTTTTCTTGTAATAGATTGTATCACACTGAAACTGAGTTTTTGCCCTTCTGAAGGTGAGAAATTTACAAAAAAAGAAAAGGAGAGCACAAAGACGCAGTGTTATGGATCACGATTCCTTATCTCAAAAACATGCAGCATGGAGAGGAGACCTGCAGAGGTGTCCTCTGCAGACAAGACAGTTCACCAACCTCAAATTAAACACTCACAATAACACATGACACAAATATAAGTATATCTATTTAGACACTAGTCTCTTGTTCAAGGGAGTAAATACCTATGGACACCATAAACAGGTAAAACTTCACCCCCAGTTAAAAACCACCTCCACCACCTGTTTACAAAAGGGTCAAAAGTTGTCTAAAAAAACAGAAGTTTTGGTGTTATTTTACCCACTTGAGCTTAAAAAAGGTTTCCAAAAAAGAAATCCTCCAAAAACACATTTGAAGACACATTTATAATGCATTATCTAATGGTGACAATTCACTGTATTGGTAATAGGGCTAAGCCTTTTTGGACAAATGCTCGAGCCCAGACTAAAAAATAAATGCATACATATATAAAAACTATAATATTTTTGTCTGATAAACATGACAATTGTCCAATATTTATTTTTCCAAATGGTTTGTATTTCTTAGCCCTGAAAAGTGAGATCAGCCCCTATCATCCCTGCAGCTGCAGACACTTGAGGCTGTTACAATATAATGGCCACGTTTCTCTGTGGCTGCAGTGTTTTCCTCACTGAGTTGGTCTCCAACAAACCTGCTCTCCTGGTTGAATGTTGGCTCAAACTGGCTGATAAAACTGGCTGATGATCCAAATTTTGGGGGGAGTTTAATTGAAGATTTAGGGAGAAATCTTTAATGACAAAACACATTTCTTTCCCATCTTATCTGATGGGAATTTGATGATATTCTGGGGCCAAATGGTCAAGCTGTGGGCGGCCTGATGTGGACCCGGGCCGCCTGCTTTTGGTAAATAAAACTGTTTAATGGTTCTTTACTTGCAAAGAATAAATTATTATAAGTGATCGGCATGTTTCAAAGTGAAAAAAAGACGCATGAAGTGCCATGGATCATAATCTATCACGATAAAGAAAAAAAATCCACCTTGGCTCATCAAATCATTTCAAATTGTTAGTATTGAATTGTTTAATAACATTCAACAGTATATTGTGTCACATCCCTGAATCAATGTTACCAAATTTATAATCGTCCAAACTGAGCGTTGGAACAAACACATAAAATCTGAATTAACTAAAGGTTAAAGCTGTGCTTCATAAATCAGCATACGGTCATTAAACCTGTTGAATTATGCCTGAATATAACAGCTAGGCTCACATGCCCTGCAGGCAGACACATGAAGCTCAAACTACTGATATCCAGCCTCAAATTCATTGATATGAGATGTGTAGTGAATTGAAAAATAATGTGTTCTGGATTCATTTTAACATTAGAAAAGTATGTTTGATGTAATTAAACAAATGGTCATTAAAAACCATTCATCTACAACATTAATCAGATCTTTATTAAGCAACATTATGCACATTTTTTACAGCCTGTGCAGACTTCACAAAAACATCAGTCATTACTGTACGATCCAAAAGTTTATTGTCAATATTGTAACTATTTACTTTTTAAACCACAGCACAAATTGTAGGTAAAAGAGCAAAAAGAGCAAAGTCGGCATTAGCCCTACATCATCAGCACTAATCAAAACGACATTTTTGCAAGATTATAATGCTTTGTATTTTGAGGATGAATGCTATCAAATATGGTCTTTTCTCAACCCTGTTGCTGCAGTGATGCAGTCTGAAAAAGGACAGTGCGTCTGTAGGTGTGGATTTCTGATCCCATGACGCCTCTAAACACGGATTTATGTGATGCTTAAACTTCAACAATGTCATTTTATGACTGGGATATTTCATGAGTTGGAAAGCTAACTTGTTGAGTCAGAGAAAGTCTTTGGTGTTAAATGTGCAGGTCCACGTATTAAATGTAATACATCTCGGAGCTCATCAGATGTGGTCATACAACGATAAAGCCTGTGGGAAAGCCATAACATTTTATAGGGAATCTGAAGTGGTCTTTGACTTTAATCTCTTCTCCTTTCTCTACCTCGCCTCTCATCATGTCTCCTCTTCTCTCCCCCCCTCTCCTTTATGGTTTCTTCAATGGAGGGAAGGGGCTGGAAATCCTGACACATGACTTCAGCAGAAAAAACTAGACAGCTCGCTGCTTTCATCTGCCGTTTAGAAGAACAGAGAGGAGCCGTTACCGCCTCTCAGCAGGGAAATTAGCGAGGCGTGTCCGAGGCCTATGTACACAAATTGCAGCGGTATTAACTGTTGCATTATTGAGAGCCGGGACCGTTTGCAGCTGACAGTTTAAACTCAACGCTATGAGAGCTGAGACTGGCTTCTATCACTTCAGTCAGCCACGAGAAGTTAACTCGTGACGATGTCTTTTCAGGAAGCACAAACATATCCTGAACAAAAGAGGAATCTATCTGATCCAGAGACATGTTCTGTTTTTTCAGTGTGCTGGGCTTTAGTGAGAACTAAGCTGTTCTTCTGACAGAACCACACATACAGGAAGGTTTCAACAATTTCAATAGTAATGACCTCAGCACCAGTTCAACCAAGTATAGCACAATTTGTCCGTGCTGTGGCATACCAAGCCATAATAATGAGCACTTTGAATGCTCTATCAGAGCATATCTCCACCTTGTCCTCTGATATCACCCTGCATTGAAGGGCCAACCCAGGCCACCCTTTAATAGTTTCCTTCCTCTGCTGATTTAATCAATGAATGCATGACCCTGCAGATACAGACCTCATGTCAAAATGTGTGCAGCTCAGGTCACTGCCCCATATGAGGAAGTTTTCTCCTTTAAACCAGCGATACCATAGAAGTGTAATGCTACACATGCTCACATTTATCTGCAAACTCTTTAAAACAGACTGAAGAATGAAAAGCGGCTCTCTTATTTATCACATTTTTCTGTGGTGAACAATCAGAGTGTTGCTGTGCCAGTCTGAAAATCTCATTGCACGGCTTTGCATGGTTATTCTAGCCAAATGGAATAATGCCACATGGGACAGAAGAGAATGGGGTGACACCAAGGCTGTGGAAATTTGGTGTTCTGTGGGGGCAGCACTCCCTCACAGATGAGAGAGGAAATGTCCACATAAGAAATCAAAATAAAAAGAGAAACTGTATTCATTGAAGGCATTTTTAAATAACATATATTCTGGTGACGTTTCAATTTCTTTTCATGTTTTTTTAATGGTTAAATATTTTCAGACGGGTGTGGATTTGTGTTTCTATTTCCTCAGAGCCTGAGTTTATGACCTGTAAGTTATATCCTCACACACGGGTGAGCAACAGCACAGAAAAACGGCTTTAAAAAACGGATTTCAGATCTCTGTATGAGCCGCTTGAAAAAGACTTGAACCCAGCAACTTATCACAGCCAGCCGCCTGCAGCACTTGCAGCATAAACAATGAGAGCAAACTCTAGCCAAAAGTATGAGAGGGTGGGAAGCCAAAACTCCTCTAATTTACAGTTACAGTCATGGAGGAAATGGGCCGCATCAGGAAACGAGAGCATGCATGAGAGGGGGTTGTGGCTCGGGCTTCAGGTTTTACCAAACAGGGTGCAGCTGCAGGAGGAAAGCAGCTCCCCAGCCCCATGATCTTGGACTTTTACACATGTATTTTGGAGATAAAATCTTTGATCTGCAGGGAAGATGGCTTCATATGCATCTTACAAAGACATTTCTCTTTTTTTTTTTGCTTAACATGCATCCAAAATGTGCAGGAAAAAAACTATTTGAGTGGTCTGAGACAAGAGTGAATATTCCAGCAGTCCCGCTGTGAACTGGCCAAGTCAAGCCGCTTAAGACATTCATTTTAAATCCTGTACAAAAAGTCTTAAGACCAAACCACAAAAAAGAAAGATAAGAAACAGAGAGAGTCGACAGAACAAGCTCACTCAGTTACATATCCCCGTTACTTTACTAATGCTTCAAAATAAGCTCTGCAGGTTTATCTGCCTCGCTGCCAGTCTGGGCTTCAAATAGTAACAAACATGTTGCTTAATGAATCAGTTATCCTCCTCGTTAGAAAGGTTAGTGAGATGATGCAGTTATTTTTTGATTCACTACCAGTGGCAGACGGACCATCTGGAGTGTCTGAGTTTTTCCCGAGAAGGCTGCCAAACGGTATTTTGCCAAAACATAAAAAACAGATTCCTGACACACATCGGGCTGTGGTTTTCTTAACCATCAGTCAGGTTATTAGTCGATGCTGTAGTTCACTCTGCTGTAAACACTTTTTTTTTTTAAATTTGAGTTGTTTTCTTTAATATATATTTGGTATCAGATATGAATATGAATTTATTCTTAAAGCTGCTAAGTTTGTATGAACCGTTCTTCAAAACTTCACACTTTCCCCAACAAAATAAAGTTTGATAAATGCAGACTCTTGTGCTTCAATAACAAAATATTCCAAAAATGTTCCACTGAATCAATAACAGACAAATTATTCTGATTGCAGGAGATAGCTGGGTAAGAGGTACATAGGTATGTAAGAGTTAGTGTTGTGCTCAAGACCACACTATCCGAGACCAAGACTTGCCTGAGACCGGAATGCACCGAGACCAAGACTTTTGGGAGTCGAGACAAGCTGAGACCAGGACAAGACCAAGACCAAGACCATCAAAATCTATTTTCAAAACCACGACAAAGTTGAATAGTCTAAAGAATCAGTGCTGGTCTTGATCGGTCTTGACGAAAAATCCAGAGTCCGGCCTGTCTGAGACTGAGACAAGACAGAGTAAAAATGCTCTTGAGTCCGAGACAAGACCAAGATCTTTAAAATGTGGTCTTGAGACCGGTCTCGAGACCAAGACCAGTCTTGAGTAACACAACACTAGTAAGAGGTTTAATGGATAGACTGACAGATGGATTGATGAAGATATGGACGGTTAGACTGATGAAATGAAGGTAGATAGTTTAGAGAATGGATAAAAGATGGATATACAGTATATAAATGTCTGGATCAATACTGTAAACTGGTAGGTTGGTTGGTAGGTAGGTAGCTAGTTTGCTAAGTTATACATTTGCTGATGGGTGGATGAACAGACAAATGGATCGATGGATATGTAGGTGGTAAGATACAAAAAATGAATACACAATTAGGTGGGAGGCTATGAAGGCTGCCTACTAACCTCTGGTATAGCCTAATGGGTGGATGAATGGATGGTAAATTGAAGGTTCACAGATTTATAAATAACATGGACAGAAAGGTGTAGAAAAGAAGTTTGATATCTACATAGCTAGGCAGTTATAAAGGCAGGTTTGCAAGGTTGGTAAATGTAGATGGATTGATGGATGGTGAGAAGCTAGCATGCTAGTTCAAAAGGTAGGTAGATTGGTGGGCAGGGCTCCAGACTAACTTTTTGCATTGGTTGCAACGGTGCACCTAAAAAACTCTTAAAGGTGCACCAGCACAAAAATTATGTGCACCCAAATTTTTCATAGTGTCACCTTTAACGTCATAATGTCACCATTTTATTGCTCTCCATAACTTTTACATCATGTAAACGATTTTTAAACAAGAATAAGATGTAACGAAATACTTGTCTTTATTCAAAGCAAAATTATGTAATAAAAAACAGAGCATTTAAACTGAATGAAATTGACAATTTCAAACTAAAACATAAAGCAAAATTAAAAAAATCCAAATAAAGTGCTTAACTGAATGGAAATGTAACATTTCAAACTCAAACATCTCAAGCTGAAAAATAAATTCAAAATAAAAGAGATGATGTTTAAGGTGCTTTACTGAACTGAAAAATGAAATAAATATCCAGATTTTAATTAACAACAACATAACATTTAACTGGATGGTCTTATTCTCCAATAAAATTGAACCTAGAAGAAAATTTCACACACTATAGTCAATATTTACAAAACTTAAACTTAGGTAAATAATAAAAAATAAATCTCAAACTAATTTATAAAAAATGAAGGGCAGAACATTTTATTAGTGTTTGGGTGGGCCTACAGCCTGCAGCCTGTGAAGACAGAAAAAAAGAGGAAGCTGTGCTGTGTCTTGTCATTTAGGCTTATTTTCCCACTACTTCAGTTACTTTTGTCAACTTAAATTTGTAAGAGTGTGTCTAACATTTTTACCACCGCCAAGGAGGTTATGTTTTCGGGAGAGTTTGTCTGTCTGTATGCTTGTTTGTCTGGCCATCTGTCTGTCTGTGAACAAAATAACTCAAAAAGTTATGGATG
Source organism: Scarus forsteni (assembly GCA_036419115.1). Classification (NCBI taxonomy): domain Eukaryota; kingdom Metazoa; phylum Chordata; class Actinopteri; order Labriformes; family Labridae; genus Scarus; species Scarus forsteni. The sequence continues at coordinate 23,764,444 of JAZDUH010000458.1, forward strand.
GATTTTGATGAAATTTTCAGGAAATGTTCAGTATGGGAAAAGGAAGAAGGAGGTCTGCGCTCCAGAGTGCTTTTCTAGTTTCTTGGTGCACCAGTGTGCCCAAGAAAAACTGTTAGGTGCACTCTCCCAAATGTTGGGTGCATGTGCGCCCAAAATGGTTGCACTCAGGAACCCTGGTAGGTATAAAGTAGGAAGGAAATAGCATACGTATCCAGGTAGTAAGGTTGGATAAATGACTGAATGGAAGACGAACAGGTACACAGACACATTCATATGAGCCACTAATTAAATACAGACCTCAATAAGGTGTCACATAGGTGAAGGCAAGTTGGTAAAGGAAGCATATAAAGTTTGGTTCCTACATTAGCTGAGTTACGCTGTGTCCTTGAGCCATTGGTGCTCATAGGGAGTGACTTTGGCTGAGTGAGTTCGCTAAAACGTCAAACAAAACAAGCTGCTGTGTTTGCTTGTTCATTCAGCGGAGCACTCAGTCAGCCCACACCTCGCCAACCAGCCAGTCGGCTTCACTCCAAACTCTGGCACTCAGCTCTGCAAAAATACACGCGTTGGGAGACGGATTAAGTCGCTCTTGTTATTTTACAGCCTTATTGTCATTTAACTGTGGTAGGAACACAAGCAAACAGTGAGAGACAAGGACGCGCTTGACATGGAGGAGGATGAATCAAAAAGTCTGGGCTTGATCTCCGTTACTCCACAAGATGAAACGTTCGTTAAAAGGCTGTGTGTGTACTTCATGGAAAAAATGCGAGTCAGAGATTTTACATGTGCACTCAGCTTACATGTGTGTGTGGTTAGAAAGAGAAAGCGAACCCTCCCTGATACTTTAAATCAATCACAATGCAACGCTCCCAGAAAGAACAGTAGCAGCTTAGCCACTTCTGAACCTCCCACACATCCGCCTCGGATACAAAGCTTCTTTGTTCCCACAGGAGACGATTCAAATCTCCGGCTCTGATTTCCCACGGATTTTTAAATGTAGCTTCCTCTCTGTGTTTTGGCAAAAGGGTGGAAGTTTTGCATTTGTTTTTGTTTTGTTGTAAAGCTCAACAAACTGATTCCTCAAAAAATGATTCATCGAAGAATGAGGAGCAGAAAAAAAACACAAGCATGGCGATAAAAAATCTCTTGTACTGGTTTCGAGACAAGTTTGCTGATGTTTCGTGAGGCTTTCCAGCAAGCTGACATGTTCTTGTGTTTGATGTTTGAGTGCTGTATATGTTTGTGTGCTGGATCGATGTGTCAAAGTGCAGAAGAGAAAGGATGAACCCTAACCGACCATCGTGGCAGCAGCAGCCGGATCACCAAACGAGCAGATGTCAAAAGTCAAGACCCAGCCGAGAGATCAAGAACGCATGCAGACTTTTCAGACAGGAAGGCAAAGAATCAAATATACAACTGAAAAGGAGACAGAGCATGCACACTGAGGAGGGGTTAGTTCCAGAAAAAGTGGATGCAAAGAAGGAGAAAAGTGAAAAAACATAAGAGAGAAAGGAAAAAATAAACCTGGGCAAACTGGCTCACACCAACTTGAAACGTGTGGGAGAATTTAACAACCCTCCACCAATCCCAAACACCGTCATCATCACCACCGCAGGGCCAAAACGCTGTAACGAGGGCCCGCTCTCCAGTCATAAAACACAACTCACATTTAATTTATGTCCAGCGGTGCTACAGTTTCCTGGTCTCAGCGAGGCCGTATAGAGTCGGGGTTTTAAGGAGAGTGGTTTCGATCAGAAGTCATAAAGGTTTTCGAGTTGGCCCTCGTCTGGCAATTTGGCCCCGCTGTGGGGAAAGAGTCAGTCAAAAGCCTCTGCAGCGCCTTGCAGAAGGCCGAGCAGCGAGGAGGCAAAAACCATGAAAACAATCCAATGTGAAAATTGAGAGAGACGGCATCCCTGCAGCTCTCAGATCAGCCCTGATCCCAGCGTGTGTGTGTCTGTGTGGGTGTGTAAATGTGCGGAGACATTTATATTCATGTGTGTGCACGTGTGCATCTGCCTGATGGAGGAGGGATGTACGCTGTGAGTGTGGTTGTCTGTCTGAGTGTGTGCTTGCACAGATGTGAGGGTGCATCATCTGAGCGTTAGCTAAGCGGCGGAGTCAGTTTGTGTTTGATGAGTATGCATATTGATAGCGTGCTGTTTGAGAGAACTGTTGTGGTGATGGGTGTTGTCATGTGTTCCCTTTGAGTCTCAGCATACTTTCAGGTGACAGTGTCTCCTGTGTGCATCAGATACACACAGACTCATTAACACCACGCATGTGTGTGTGCGTGTGTGTGCAAACATGTGCAGGTGTGTGTGCTCCTCTTTGTTTTAAGGATCATTTGTTTAAAAGAAGTGGACGTAGCCATTGTGACATCATCTATGAGCATGTAAACCCTTGTTTTCAAGGCTCAAACCCCTGTTACCGGTTACAAAATATGGATAAGTTAGTATTATTTTCATAAGATAAATCACCTTCATTCAAATGCCCTTAACCATTTCATGAGTTGAATAGACAATGGGCTTTGGATTTGAACCCCTTCTGTTCATAAATCCCCCTTTTCTTACCCCCTTTAATTGCTTTTTGTTGTTCATGAGTTTTCCTTATGAGGTTTTCACCACAAAATATAAACAAAAAATACATGAATAATAATCTATTAGACGAACAGGCAGCAGGGTTGCATCTCTACTATTCCTCAATCAAACCTGAATGCAGCAGTATTGAGGCCACATGCACAGTTCGTTCCTCCATCACGTGCACAAATGATTCTTGAACCCTGGACTATTGAGGCCACACATTTTAGCCTGCAGACACGGGGTGAGGTTAAAACTGATTGCTCAAAAAAAATAACTATGACTTGATAAAGTTGTACTTTCAGGTAAATCTGTTGAAACATAATGTTTTTTTTTTTTTCAATTTTATCATTTTTTATGGATGTCTGCTTATGACAAAATGTCTATATTTATGTTTCAATATGGTAAAGTTAATTAAAAAAAATCAAGAAACAAAAAACTTCCAGTTAACCCTTTTATGCATGAATTATTAAATCACACAGGAATACTTCGTTCAATGTTTGTTTTTACTTCCCAACAAGTTAAAAACCATGCTCATTTTCCTTAATGTTATATTTTGAGGAAGTTATGCATCTGTCCATTCCAGCATGCATCAATGGTATAAATGGTAACTTAGTGAAACTAAATATAGATCCACAAACACGTCTTTGACAACCATTTATTAAGAGTAAATTAAAGTAAAAGGAAAGTCTTAAGAATATGTATTATTGTTGTTTAATCGAACTATTCACTTGAGAATTTCACCAAAATGTAAAATAAAAAATACGAAATTAAGTAAAATCAAACACCAAGTTTGCCCTGCGTCAGCCGTTTTTGGATTTATGATGCAATATCCCAAAAAATGGTAAAAAAAAAAAAAAAAAAAAAAAAAAAAAAAAGCAAAGTTTATATCTTATGAAACTTAAGACAAGTGTTTGGGAATTTACCGCCTGGTAGTTGGGCATTGTACTGCAACCTAAAGGGTATAAAATTTATTCCAAATGTCCGTCATCATGTGTGAAAGGGTTGATTTCCATAAATTTACAAAATACCCATGGAATATTTCCAAGATTGATAAGCTCAACTTCCCATGAAAAGTTTACAGAACGTTTCAGAAATTTACCATCAATGTTCCACATTTTTGCAACCCTAACAGGCTCCCATAATGTCCCGAACACTTATCATAAAAGATTCTAGTGTTAATACCTATTAAAATGCTTCCAAGTCCACTGTCAGTACAGTCAAAATGCTCAAACTTAGACCTACATTGGGCGGCAAGCAGTCTGGACAAAATAAAATGAGTTCTTACACTGGAACAGCAAAACCCAATTATGAACCCCATCTATAAAAGCTGGAGCTGGCATATAACGCGTTCTCAAATTGCCAAGATGGCCGAGTGCAAGTGAGCTTTTTGTCACTTGTAATGTCCCCACTTTTTATACTGAGCTTAAAAATGCAATGTATCTATTTATGTGGTGATCAACTACATCAGAAAAAGAAATGCTGATGTCACTGACTTAGCCCTCATTAAGTGATACTCAATATTTCTCTTATTACTGGAAACGTCTTTTTGTGTTTTGATTTATTTCATTTCTTAACCAAAACGTATACTTTTATATTTTAAAGACATGGAGTCTGGAAAAACTGCCTGTGTAGTTTTTAAAATCAGACAACAAAGAAACTCTGCTTCAACTTTTTAAAATAATTTATAGACTTATTTTACAACCCTGGAATTTGTGCTGGTTTTGAACCAAAAGGCTACGTCCAGTTCTTTAACACGGTCAGTGTGTTTTGGTTTGATGGACTCACCGATGACGATGGTGGTGATCTGGTGCCTGCTGGCCCCGTGCTTGTTCTTGACCTCGCAGATGAATGTGGTGTTGACGGCGTCGTCGACCTTCTTCACAATCAGCTTGTATCCATCCACCACCACCGTGTCGGGCAGAGAGCCAGACGCACTGGAGAGACGAGAAGGAAAGGTTACAGCTGGAGGAATGGGAAGAGTGGAGAAAGAGGAGGGAATAATCAATATTGAGTGTCTTAGGAGAAGATTTGAACAAATGAGAAGATTAAGAATGATTTGGGGTGATAGTAGGGAGGATGGGAAAGAAATAATAAGAAAGAAGAGACAAATAATTACAGAAGAAGGAGAGGGAGCAGATGAAGCCCAAAAATAAATAAAATACGCAGTGAGGAGACCATATGTTTTAAAATTTTGAATTTAAAACTCAAGAGAAAAAGAAGTGAAAATAAAAATAAATGAAAAACAAGCAGAGAAGAGGACGGAAAGCGGAAAATGGAAAAAAGAGACTCTCTGTAACTGCAATATTCTAAAACAACAAAAATGTGAGAAAATCCCAGACATGCGAGCAGCCGCTCTGTCTGCCTGTTCAGTATTCATCAGAACACCACGCACAGCTCAGAACACCATCTGTCCATCAAGACGAGACGTTAAGAGCATTTGTGTTTTATCAAAAAACGACAGAGAAATTATCTCCAAAGAGGCGGGACGGGTTTGCACGTTCTGTTGAGATTATGGCACCAATTAGAAGCTCTGTCACGTTCCCAGATGGAGGAGGGGGAACAGATCGACCAGCTGCAAAGATGGTAGAGGTCTGATACTCACGCAGTCCAGGTGATGGTGGTGGGCTCAGGGTTGGCACTGGCCTGACAGAGAAGTTCAGCGTCTGATCGGCCAACATACCAGTTGTTGTCGTAGCCCTCGATGGATACAGATGGAGGGTCTGGAAGAGAAAAAGGACGGTGTTGAAGATAATGCTGTTGCAGTTCACAACTGTGCTTAGCCAAAGGGCTGGAAAGTGAAAGACTGGTGGCTGATGACCTGGTGGGCCATAGAAGCTTATTGACAACAGTTTGAGCAACTTCAGTGACAAACAACTCTGAACACCAGTGCTAATTAGATGATTCAGCAATGGACAAACCAGTGGAAATAGTGAAAACAGACAGTTGGTAGAAAACAGCATAAAACAGGGGGGTGGTCCTTAGGCACCCCTTTGAGGCTTTATGTTGATGACGGCCATGTTGGAGATGCTGTCTCATAAAGATCAACAAAACCATAAAAAAAGCTGAAGCTGGAGTGGGTCCTCAGTTTGTAGTATCAATCTTTCTAAAATGAAGTACTAAAGCACGCTTGGTTGCTTTGCACCAAGTCTTGGTTCTTCTTTACCCAATAAGTGCCAGTAAATACACTGATCAGGCACAGCATTATCAGCATTACAGGTGAGGTGAATAACACTGATCATCTTAGTGGAATGTAATAGGTTTGAGGTACCAAATTGATCTGACAAGACAACTGGGTCTGAGCATCTCCAAACCTGCGACCCTACAGCAGCTATAGCAAGCAGCACATGTGCTTCAGCATGAAGGATGCTGGTTCAAATTCTGTTTGTTCAGGGCCTTTCTGTGTGGAGTCTGTTTGATCACCCTGTGCACATGTAGGTTCTCTTCAAATACAGTGGTTTCCTACCACAGACCAAAAACATGCTTCTGTTGTTACTTGGTGACTCTAAGCTGCTCCTAGGTGTGGGTAAGTGTGTGGGTAAGTGTGTGAAAGGTTGTCTGTCTCTCTGTGTGGCCCTGAGATTGGCAGCTGATCTGCCTTGGGGGTACCCTGCCTCTAAATAGGGGTACACCAAAAGATTTCTAAATCTTTAGAGATCTTTAATCTATTAGATACGGTGGCCGAAAAAGGTCACAACAATTGCAAACATCACAACACATCTGCATAAACCTACAACAGAGTGGCATAAAGCAACAGTACGGTGGCATTCAGCTGCAACACAGCAGCATTAAGCGACGATGGAAGTGAAACGCCAACTTTTTTCAAGTCTTGCCCCAGTCCATGATGAGCAGATAGACTCTATTCTTTTAACTGAGCTTCCAATAACAAGGAAAAGATGGACAGGGCTCACCTACCGTTAACTTGCTTAGCTCTAACACTGGGAGTCAGTGAGAAGTGTTAGCCTATCTCTGCTTAAAGTCTTCAGATAAAGACTTCAGTAAATCTACTGTGTGCTCATTTTACCACCTTATGTCACGTTATCTTCAAATATTATCTTTCTCTACTCCTAAGAGGCTTTGTTCGGTTCACTAACTTGAAGACTTTCGGCAAAGGTAGGCTAACACTTCACATTGACTCCTCGTGTTTGAGCTAAGCTAGTTAGTGGTAGGTGAGCCCTGTCCAATCTTTTCCGGATGCACAGTTGAAAGAATATAGTCTATCTGCTCATCATGGACTCAGGATTGAGGAGAGACTTGAAAAAAGTTGACATTTCACTTCAGTTGTCGCTTAATGCTGCCATGTTGCAGCTAAATGCAAACCTGTTGCAGTGTTAGCATTTGTTGTGGAGTTTACTTTCAATGTCGTCTAATGCCGCAGTGTTGTGGATGTATGTCACTGTGTTTTAGGTTAACGCAGATATGTTGTGATGTTAGCATTTGCTGTGGTGTTCCTTGTTGTTACCTTTCTTGGCCACCACAGTTAGAGACCCCACACATGAAGATAAAAAACAGGGCATTGAACAGTTTTGATCGTACTGTGGGTGGTGTGCTCTGATAATCTCAACACAGCACACCACACACATAATCATTCTGTCCCATCACCGATATAGTATCTGGTCCTCAAAGACAGAAATCTCAAGTGGTCAAATGTGATGTAATAAGAATGAAGAAGAAGAAGAAACACAGCAACGTCGTGTATGGCAACAACTGGAAAACACAACACGCAACACACGAGAGGGCACACGAGAAGAGGGAACAATGGTGGTCTTTGGACTATATTGGCAGAATATCGGGAACTAAATCAAAGAAAAGACTGTGGAAAAATCCTGGAGACAGTGTGAACATGTGAGCTGGTCCTCCATTTTCTGGGTCCACCGAACTTTATGTTCATGTTTCTGGTCGACTGTGCTTGTTTTTATTTATGCCTGCTTCCTTGTTCCTCAGTCAGCTCGCTTCTTGATTGGCAAAATCCTGTTCCATGTCACAATTCATGGAGTCATGACTCGGGAGTCGTCTGCCTTTTTTGGACGTATAATTGTACAAGTTAAATAATTATGATTGTCGGCACCGACCCATTTCTGATCCAATTTCTGGTACAAATTCCCTCTCAACACACCTCAGATCACAGGATAATCTTATAAGACATAAATAATCTGGTGTTTGACGTCCTTCGTTAGGAAGGGGAAAGTCAAAACAAAAACAGCCTGACAATCTTTATGTGTGTGCCCTGCTTCACCCAATGTCAGCTGGGATACGCTCCATCTTCTCGTAACCACAATGGATGAAGGAGTTTCATTATGAGACCAGGAGATCATTGTGAACGATGCTTGAAGAGAAACTCTGAAAACCACTGATCTCATTGATGTACTGATCATTCTCAAGTTGTAAGTTGTACTTTTTAGTTCAGTTTTGCACTTAAACACTGTTGGACACTTACAAAACCTATTCATTTGCTCAATCAGGAGGGAACCAGCTGGTTGCATGAAACAGTCCTGACATTATCAAAATACCTCCGCGCTCTGATTTAGCAGGGGTTAAATTGAAATGACACGATCAAATTCGTCCAAAGTGACCCACAATCTGAGGTCGTATTAATCAGAGCTGCAAATCGTGTTGTCCGTCTTTTGATGCTGTAACCTGCTTATAGCTTTTAGCTGAATGGAAAAGGTTGGTGATTGGATTTTTCCTCCTAAAAGGCTCCTGAGACTTTGGGTTCACTCTGCTTGTGTCTTTTCTGTGCTCAGCCTTGAATCTTTCATGCATTTTGAAAGAGCAACCTTTTTTGGTTTGTTTACAAAAGTTATCAAAGAAGAAGAAATGCCTCCAAACACTGGAAGTTTGATCCAAATGGATTTGAGGTCATAATGTTGAAAGACTGTGTTTATTTTACTTGTGTGATATGGATTCAGTTTGCCGATGGCCTTTGACTTTCGTGATGCGTTGGTAATAACATTCAGCATGTTTGTTCATCTCCTTTAATTTGTGTGAATGTGGTGGCAGGAATTTCAGCTGTGTCAACCTTGAACTCTCACTTATTTACTTCAAATGAAAATTATCCTTTTTCTGTGATTTTTGATTCTTTTGAACTAAATCCAGATGGAGCATGTTAGAGCAAAAACAGACAACACAGAAGTCTGAAAACATGGGTGGAAAAGGTACTAACGTTTTACTCTGGTAAAAGTCCAGTTATTCTAACAGAATACCATGAGAGCGGCTCTAAATTTACTCAAGTAAAAGTCAAAAGTACTTCATTTAAAATGTGCCGTGCAGTTTGAGTCAAGACAGTCCAGCTGCCAGCCTCCACTCTCTGCCAACTGTCTTGGAGACTCTACACCTCCAACGTCAGAAGGAAATGGTGATAGAGATCATTGTCTCCAAAGCTACATTGGTAGACACTTCAGTTTTTCTGCATTTTGGTTACCTTGATAACTTGATTCCTCAGTCGTGTCACATTAAAAAAAACAAAGTTTAAAATGCAGGTAATCAGTAGAGCCACTTAAGTGTGTGGGCACCTCCGTTTGGTGTAATGATATTGAGCATTTTCATTTCCAGACAGACACAGTTGCTTTATTTCGTGACGGTCCTATCACAGCCTCTGTGTTTACAGTCACTGCTGTTTTAACCATAAAACAGGGAAGGAGGCAGCATAAATTTAAGATGTTATTAGTTAAGCCCCCTTCACACTGCCCAAAAAACAGCCTCCCTGCCGGATGTAAAGTGTTTTTTAAAGTGTCTGCGGCCGCCGCGGTACGAGCATAGAGTCCCAGGCGGCAGTGCCAGAGAGGTGATTTGGTGAACGTCACAGAAGAGCCCAAAAGTCCTTCACAACACTCTTTCCTCAAATACTCTCAAGTGAGATTCTGTCTCATGTCAAGTTTTTCCCCTGATTATCTTTGTACGAAGGTCGAGCCGTTTGGTCGAGCTCATTTATGTTTGCTTTGACCCGTGAAGCCTGCTGTTACCAAGTTCTTTCCCTCCCTCGATGTGATTGGCTGCTGCCAGGCGGCTGCCGCCAGAAAGGGCAGGGCAAAATACATAGACATTATATACATATATTCATAGTCTTCATCCAAATTTTATTTCAGATTCAATCCCAAATATCTAAAAACTGAGAAAGATATCTAAACGAATATCAGAGTACCATACCAAAGTCATTTTCCTTTCATTTGATACACTGATCATACATATCAGTTCCTGGACATCCACACAGTTCTTAAACATCTAAAAATTGAGTTTAAGTTTTTGCAATAACCAAGATTTAATCCCAATCAAGTCATTTTACAGTGACAAAGACGACTGTTTCCAGGGGACCCCAGCACATCAGAGACTGATTGTGTGTGATCGACACAGAAAGCACTTCTGAAAATCTTGTCGCTGCACTTCATCACAAAATTGAATGGCCACCCAAGGTCTCCGGATCTCATGCCATGTGATTTTTCTTTTTGTCTATTTGGAGAATGAAGTCTTCAAGACCTCTCCTCAGAACGTGGCCAATCTAAGTGATTGATTCATTCAGGCTGTGGATGCCCTGCTGGGTACAGAAGTGGCTGTGAATGCAGTCAGTGACATGAGGAAATGAGCAGAGTGTCGAGTTCAGAGAGAGGAGGCATGCCGGAGGAACTGGCCAATGAAAAGCAGTCAGCCTGAAGTTAATCTCTTTTTCTTTCAGGTTCATTTATTAACATTCACAATGCAGGCATTTTTGGCTTTTGTTCAGTTGTTACCTCCGCCAAGGAGGTTCTGTTTTCACCAGGGTCTGTCTGTCTATTAGCAAGTTTATACAAAAATGTTGGATGGATTTACATGAACGTTCTACCAGAGGAGTGGTTTAGCCAAGGAAGAAGCCAAAACATTTTGGTGCTGATCCGATCCAGACTGACAGCACAAAAAAACGTTTAAATTTATCAATCAATCAATCAATCAATCAATCAATCAATCAATCAATCAATCAATCAATCAATCAATCAATCAATCAATCAATCAATCATCATTTTATCATCTCCTTTTAGTTCTTTAACGCTTTTGTAAATTGGGCTCTTGTTTTGGAGCTGACTGAAAGTTTCTCCGATGGCATTATGGCACGCATAATGGAATGTCCAAAATGCTGAAATGAAATTTGTATCCATGCATTTTATGGCGCAAATGACCACATTTTGGTATTCTACGTGGTGACTTTCTCCCCTAAAATGCTTTTTAAACTTTCAGATGTGGTGAATCAACAGAGATATTTGATAGCCTGGATTGCGTCAATTTTTGTCATTGTAGGTTTGAAATGCATCATGGGAAACTTAGTGGTATACTACAGTGTGAACGGATGGCATTCTAATCATACTTATAGTATGTGGTATACAGTATATACACATGAGTATGTAGTATGTAGCAGATAATTGCCCAAGTCCCTCTAATCCGAGTCCCAAGCAAGTCTCGAGTCATTTGATCCGAGTCTCAAGCAAGTCCAAAGTTTTTTCTGTTGTGTCACAGGTTTTGTAAAGTCAAGTCGAGTCAAGTCACAGGTTTGTCAAGTCAAGTCGAGTCACAGGTTATGACGGGTTGACTCCCTCACCATTGTTCCCCAGTCCACCAAAAAAGCACTCTGACTTTTATCTTGAAGAGAGAAACCTTATCTTCCCACTCATACAACACATGTACACCCTCTTTACCAATGTTAGCTTTGCTTGCTTCATATTGACCACAGGTCGGGCTAACGCTCCTGCTATATTGATCCATGGCAGAAACGTTAGTTACCTGGCTAACGTTTGCAGGTTTCATTTACTTGGCCTCATGTGTCCTCAGGTGGCCGATAAAGTTCGATGTTGTGCCCTCTTTTCGCTTATCGAAGCGTTGCAGGTCGTGCATTTGGCGTGTCATCGTTTTCCATCTGATTGAAATTCTTTATATGCAAAGAAAATAACTTTGGACACAAAAGACATAGCGGTTGCCAATTTGAAACCCGCGTCCCGCGCACCCTTCCCACTGATCATCACTGTAGCAGAAGCAGGTGTGTGATAGGAACATATGTGTGTAGTACTGTGTTGGGTGCGGGACAATGAAAGGTGACGGACAAGTTTACTGTGAATGTAGCATCAATAAAGTGAACCTAAAAGTACAGAGCGGCATATATCTCCTGTCTGGCTCTTCATATAAAGCCTGAGTGCGTGCAATTTTCAGAATCATGTTGTCTCAAGTCAGGTCGAGTCTGGAGACACTTTCTCTCGAGTCTGAGTCGAGTCACGAGTTTTAACCTCCCGAATCCGAGTTGAGTCTCGAGATTTTACCTCCCAAGTCCAAGTCAAGTTGCAAGTAATCTCATTAGCGGCTCAAGTTGCCTCGAGTCCGAGTCCCTATGACTCGAGTCCAATTGTCTGGTATGTAGTATTTTAGTTTGCCATTTCAGACACAGCCAGAGACAGGGTTGGATAAAGGGAGGAGTGGGCAACCAAGAACATTTGAGGAACACATCAGTTGTATAAGACAAGCCTTTTCTTCCAATAACAGAATATCTGAACACAAAACTTTAATGTAAATAATAACTTTAATAAACAGTGATTAAAATAAAACAAATCTGGTTAAAGGAACACTACACCCAAACAACGATTTGGCCTCATTTTCTACTCACCCTCATGCTGAGGAACACTCTGGAGCACTTTTTTGATGTCTCAAATGCAGCCGGGGGTCCGGGGGGATTTTCGCTGTCAACAAACGTCCATCTAACAGGGGACGACGGACCCCGAAGAAAAAGGTCCATAAAAGTCCACAAAAACGTGCCTATTTTCCTTCATACTGCTCGTCCGTCTGGATTGGTCTGCCGCGGCTTACGTAGTGCAGGGAGCGCGCGTAGACGTGCACTGCGGAAGTACGCTATTGCACTGTTTAGGCTCGAAAAATGTACTAAATGACTTCGTTTCGAATTAATTATGGATGTTACCCACTCAGGACACTTGGATTACAGCGGACGAGCAGTATGAAGGAAAATAGGCACGTTTTTGTGGACTTTTATGGACCTTTTTCTTCGGGCTCCGTCGTCCCCTGTTAGATGGACGTTTGTAGACAGCGAAAATCCCCCCGGACCCCCGGTTGCATTTGAGACATCAAAAAAGTGCTCCAGAGTGTTGCTCAGCATGAGGGTGAGTAGAAAATGAGGCCAAATTGTTGTTTGGGTGTAGTGTTCCTTTAAGATACCTCATCAACTGCCTTTGTACTAAATTTCTTTATGGAGACTTTATGGACACCCTGTTTATTTGTTTAATTTGATGGAGTTTTTAGGGTTTCAGTAGAAAGTTAAATAAACATGTTATCTCCAAAAATGTTGAAATTTCTGGCCATAATTTGTGTTTTCAGGCATTAAAGGGTTATACGATTATGCCATGATATCCTGATGTCAGTTTTAGGATGTTGTTTTTAGCTTTCATGAGACATAAGACTGAATCTGATTCTTCTTTTGCGACTCATAGGATAGAATAATAAACTAACTAGTGTCGGTGCAGGCTTATGTTGGACTTTCCACCAGAACATCAGACAGAACTTTGCCACAGCTGATGTAACAGACCACATCCCAGTATGAGAGATTTTTCTGCCACATTAAAGCGCCTGTGTCCTGTGTGCTGTAAAACAGAGCTGGAGGATTAATGGTAACTGCAGAGACATCAGACCGTCCTAACAAATCTCTGCTATTCTGATGCTTTTATCAAGCTGTGAAAAAATGTTTAAAAAAACCCAAAGGAGTATAAGGGACAGGGACGGTCTATTTTCTGTGAGTTTTGATGTGTAAGCTGGTGTGTAAAATGTGAAATATGTGGAAAAGAAAACCTTACAACTATAAAGAGCTTTTCCACCTGAAATCAAGACGGCGGGATGAGAAAATCAGTTTATGTCACGTCTCTGAAAGTCTTATGTTAAAGTAAAGAAGAGCAAAGCAGAGACGTCGGGAGAGTTAGACGGAAAGGCTTAGCTCACTCCTTTCACCTTTCTGGTGTCAAACATCTGAAGACAAAGACTGGGGGAGAGAGAGGAGGGAGCGTGAGGAGAGGAGAGTGTGAAGGCAGTGAAGCAGGCAGGTGAGGGTGTGTGTGTGGTAATGAGCGTGTGTGAGCCCCTCCTGGAGAGCGCTGACCTATAAAAGTGATGTGAGTTATACAGAAGACAGGAGACATGATCCTTCACACCCTCGCTACACCGACACACATAGAGAGAGGAGCAGAGAGGAATGTGAGCGCACTGATGTCTCTATTTTTGTGAGGAGTAATGGATGTGAAGACTCAATGGAGGTATTCTTGTTTTATGGTTGAGCATGTGTATAAAATCATTTCATAGTCAGGAGGATATTGAGGCAGCATGTGTTTGTGAGTATACATAATACACATGCAGTTGGCTGAAGGTAAGTCCCCTTAGTACTGCTTATTTCCTTTACATACTGAATATGGGGATGTAATATGCAAAAAGATCTATGAGAAATGTCTTTGCAATAAGATCGAAAATACCCTCATATGGTTGTAAGTCTGTTGCCAGCGTGATGGATTGTCTTTAATTTTCCCATTGGAGTGAATAAAGGATTATTGAATCTCACACTTCAAACATATATTAAAGAGTGGATGTTGAATGTGTTTATATCAAAGTACTTAAAGGTTTAGTCAGCGATGTTGGAGAAAACGAGTGGAGAAGTTGTTGATAAATGAATTTAGACCTCCCTCTCCCTTCATACCTCACCCCTGGCTCCACCCCCGAAAGCTGATGGATGTGCATCGTCATGGAAACGGCCGCAGAAACTGCGTAGCTGACCAACGTAGCTAAGGGAACCCCGACTCGTCAGACAACTCGACTGCAATTATTGATAACATCACGACAACAGTACATTCTGGCAGATTAGACAATAAGATGAATGTCTGACGGCTGTTACTGTTATGTGAAGCACCACAAAGCTAATGTTGCTTACCTTTCCAGCAGACAGACAGACCTCTGACCTTTTTCTTTTGGGACGTTTTTCAGCCATTGCTACTGCACATATTGTATCTCTCTCTTACGCTAACTGCGCATGCTACGCAACCTACGACTCCCCCTCACCCTTTGTCTGATCAGCGCATGAGTATGATCGCCCCCTGGATGTGGGGGGGTGTACCCTGTTTTGGTAACTCGGCCTGAGCCCCAGTATTTACTTCCTGAAATTCAGAGCCAAGGCTGTGTATTGAAACCGGACTTTTTTTCCAACATGCTGTCAGTGGTGACGTCTTGTGTATGGAGAGGAGAAATACGGTGAATTTGACAAATACTGCATTAGAATAGAAGATTAGAAGATCGCTGACTACACCTTTAACAGGGACTCCAACCCAAACCACCAAAGAGAGCTGAAAATACTGGACAAAGAGCGAGTGACCTTCAGTACGTGACTCAGTTTGTAGCTGCTGTTTTGTCTCGGGCTGAATGAAACTGGAAATAATGATGAAGTGACACTTCGTCCTCCTGTGATGTTTGTGATCTTTAAGGACCCATTTACATGGAAACCTTTACACCAGAAACAGAAAGGTTTTCCTTAGCATTTTCCAAAACAATCTGCTTTCAGACAGAGATGCGAGAGCTAACGCTGTAGCGTGCATGCCAGGCCAGTAGATGGTAATGAAGGTTTGTAGAGAAACAGCAGTGTTACAACATTGGTACACTTTCCAGAAGAGACAAACTTTTCACAAACAACAATGGTATGTGGACCCACGAAGACGTAGGAGTTTCTAGTCTGGACAACAAATGTGTCTGGATAACAAACTGAGCACAGAAAGCAGCACACATGTGGCTCAGTAGACAACCAAAGCTGTCATTATTGTTGTTGTTCCTGGTATGTGCGCACAGCCTGCATGTAAAAGAGTAAATGCACACGTGGTGATGCAGAATCTCGTCTACATGGGGACAGATATGGGTACATTTTCAAAACTCTCCACGCTGGACCCTGGTTTCAAAAGTTTGGGGTATCAGGCACTCAGGTCACCGTTTTCATGAAAATGTAAGTAAAAAAAAAGTTTTTGTGTAAACAGGGCTGAGGATAAATGCTCTTTTTAGGAAGAATAGTTCCATTTGGAGCTGGGACTTGCTATTAAAGGATTAGATGTGTATCCATAAAGAGCTGTAATTTTACAAAAAGTGACAACTTTAGTTAACTGTTAGCTGCCAGTTGAAGAGATTGAAGATTTTTTTTTCTCAGGCATCAGAAAGTTATTAAAATAGTGTCCCAGAGTTTTCCAAAAAGTACCGACTCCTGCTCAAAAAAGAAAATGTGAACAAAATTGTGGAGAGAGTTTGGAGTTTCACCAGTCCACCTGGGAAACAGCCCATAAAAAGTATTTGTTAATGGTCACAACCTTTTAAAAGTATATTCAGCAGGTGATTGGGTGATGGCTCCATCAATTGTGTTTATCCCAGAAAAATCTGGACCAAAGAAATGACACAAAACAGCATCAGAATCATCTCATACTTTTACTGAGGTGGGTGGAGACACCGCATGACGTGTCATTACAGCTGCGGGGAAAAATACAAAACACAAGCTACATTCTACAACAAAATATCGCAAAACATGCCCGAAGCAGAGCAAAAATATCTTTAGAAGATTGTAGTGTTGTTATTTGTTTCTTATTTTAAAAATAAATGTGGTACAAATCTGGTATAACTGCTACTGAAGCTGTTAGCATCTATGCTAATCTCTGTGCGAGCAGTAAGCTCTTGCTGTCGTCTCACAATCATTGTAGATTGGAGTTTGGTATGACAGATCTACAACAGACCTAATCTACAACAGACCTAATCTGTTCTGTAGAACAGATCTGTTTTAGATCTGTAGACAGATCTAAAACAGACGTTGAATCAGGAAAAACAAATTAAAGGAGATCTAGTTTTATGAGGGAGTGTTTATTAAGCATTTCAGGACAACTGTGGTAGCCTACACACTTTTGTGTTGTTCAAATTTTCCTGCAAAATTTGCCAAACTGTGTCTTTATCAATTACAACAATTTCTGCTATCACTGTTATATTGAGACACTGATCATTTCAGGGGATTTGTTGAGTTTGTTTAATGTTCATAAGTTGTTCACATGCATGGTAGCCCAGGGTGTTAATCATCTTTGACATTCACATGGCATGTGATGTCTCCACACACCTCAGTAAAAGTATGAAAAGATTCTGATGCTGTTTTGTTTAATTTAAAGAAAATCAAGCTAACCATTAACTATAGCATGCTCTTCAATCAGTAGCTATTAATGAACTAAAGATTTATCAGTGTGTTAATAAACAAACTTTAACATACATGCTCAGCTGGCATTTTGATTTTCATCCACCCTGAAACCCATTTTTCAAAAGGTTGCATATCCATTTTGGATGAAATTACTTAATGATTAAATACTTTTGCAGACATACCTGAATTCATCCCCATGTGGATAACCCATCGGTTTGTTTGTCGCCTTTGTTTGCGTACAGTCTGGAGCGTACAGATTTTTTAAAAACAGACAGAAATATAAATATATAATATGGATATAATATTTGGTATTTTCATTCTATTTATTTGACTTTTAATACTGCATGAATTAAATGAGAGAATTTAACTGTACACCTGAAGATTCTGAAATGAAGCTGAACAAAACAATCTGTTCCACCTCCGGAACAAATGCAGCGAGGTCACACAGATGAGCTCACTTTCTCTAAACCTCTATAAAACCCTACTGCACCCATCTAATATTTTGATCCTGTCTAGATTAGAGGGGAATTTAACAGATTCGGAGAAGGCAGCGTGTGGATGCAGATTTGTGACTATAATGAACCACCTAGATTTTCTTCACTCTAAAGGGTAAAGAAAAACTTCAACTTGCCAATATTAAAGAAACACTTTATGTCCTTTGAATTTGGTTTGGGTTTAAAAAGGGCATCAATAAACTGTTTTCTGTCTGTCAGTTTTTATTTCTGTTCATTAGCATATGGATCATTTGTCACAATTACATCATAAATGGATAATAAGGGAGAGACGGTGGTGAACCAAAAGACCTTGAAAGATGCTGCTTTGAATTCAGAACACACATTACAGTCACTACAGCTTAGAAGAAAAGAAGACAAAATTATACATAACTGTGATTAAATTGCCATAATGGTAGTAAAATTGTAATGTGTGCCTGCCCAGTCAAAGTCCTAAAAATGTCGATCAAGTGTGAAGCATCCTTTCAAGTGATTTAAAAACATGGACCAAGGAACACTGCTTTAGAGAGCTCCATTTCCATAAAAAATAAATCTGAAGAAAATCTCTGCATCAAGTAGAGCTACATTCTTGCCTAAAATAGAATAATTTCAAAACACCTTGAGTGAAATACTTATTCTCATGTTTACTACGATGAAGATCACTTTCTCTGCTCACATCATTGGAATCATTTAAAGAGCTAATTTTTTTTCCTTAAGTCAGCTTCATATGTTCATGTTCAGTCCCTGCTAAAGTGTGTTCACAATCATAAAATACTTTGCACTGTTAAAACTCCTGCCATTATAAGGCTCCCCTCCCAAAATAAGCCAGGTCCGCTCTTTACAGGTCTACTCTGTGGTAACTGATTAGTTCAGTGCTGTTTTGCATCATGTTATCAACAACTCTGCATTCATTCTACTGTCTACACTCTGCAATGGGCTTACCACCTTGAGCCAATGTGCTTAAACTGGTGATGAAAAAATGATAGGCCATCCCATTGTGAGGTTTATTTGAGGAAGCTGGGGAGAAAGACTTTTTAGGCAGCTACTGGCACTATAAACACTGGGAAAGGAGAAGTCCAAAACACTCGCTTCAGAATGGAGGAAGACGAGGTCGAGGAATTAGCTGATGCTCCTTCGTCAAATAAATCGGTCGTGTGGACCTATTTTGGCTTCCCATGTAAAAGACGAGAGAACGGTGAGAAGATTGCTGACAAAACAACAACCGTGTGCAAAATATGCCGCTACAGTTCACCGTATACTGCAGCGAACTACCAGCTACCAACTACTTTGAACTGGAGACAGGCAGCAACTGTATGTTTGTGTAAGTCTGCATAAAAAACAATATTTGATTTTAGCATCTATTGTTGAGTTGACCGAATTTGATAATACTTGAAGATCAGAAGTATATGCACTGTTATAGGCTAAATATTATAGTTCACAGTTCAGACATTTATAGGTCTAAACTGCAGCTCTGAGGACTGCTATTTGTTTTCCTTTTCATTTAAGAATGTAGTTATCCTGATTGTTACAACAACAAAGAATTTTTTATTGAGATTTCATGTTTGTATGTGCACTGTTGCCTAAATAAGGGGGAAAAACTACAATTTAGTTTGTTTTTCAAAGAGCATTTATTTTGTAGTGATGCAGCAACATTTTTTGTAGGTCTGCATTAGGAAGAAAATCAAGAAAATGAGACTTTTGCACAACTTCCTACTGTTGGGGATTTTCTGTAATCTTTATTTTGCATCTCGAGTATTTCGTATCGTGAGCCCTGTTTTGTATTTGTTCTGTGAGTTGACCATTTCGTTACACCCCTAGTCATTAGTTTTCATAATGATGGGCCTGGTTGTGTTTACCTACAGGTAAGCAGATGTCTACCATGTGACCCTTTTGTTAATTTAGTGCATCCACTATGCATGTAATAAACCAACTCCATAAATCTTCACATTTGTCCAGTGTGTGTTTATCCTTGTACAGAGACATGCCTGTCACAGTGACTGGTGTAAATAGGAATGAAACATGATCACAGGATTAGTGTGACTGCTGTGCCTTTCTAGATCACATCCCACTCAACAGGGTGTTGTATGTAGCCTGAACTTTCTCTGCTCTTTAGAAGTATCCCCCAGAAATATGAGTCGCATAAAGCAAGTTAGATCACAACAGTGTGCAAGTTTATGTCAGTAATGAGGTGATGTCAGTGGGGACATGTCTGTTTTCAGTTGTTACTTTGGATTGAGAGGCCATTTAAGTCCCAAGAATACTGGCATCAGACATCATTTTTGGAGTCCAAGAATAAAATTTAAAGTGTCTTTCTTACATTCAACTGAGAGCTTGACGGTGTGGACCCACGGCTGCTCCTGTGTCCTCTGCTCCACCATGCACGTCACATCTCTACCATTATCAGCAGGTGTGGGGACCAGGCGGTACTCGCTGCGTACCGTCACCGTGCCGTCTGGACCGTTGGTGGTGCTGGTTGAGTGGTTTCCTCCGACAGATGCCAACCACTTGATGGTGGCTGCTGGTTTGCCATCCGCAGCCTCGCACTGAGCCACAACGATCGACTTGGAGCCGGCCAGGACCGTCACAACATTGGCTGAGTTCTTGGGTTTGGCTGGAGGGAAAGAAAAACAAACACACATGAGGAATAAAAGGTAAAAGGAGACAGGAGTGATGAAAGTGAGGCATAAAGAAAGGGGTTAGAGTGAAGAGAGGGGAGGTTAGAGTTACCAATGTTTGTGTCAGGCAGATGTGCATGTCTGGAAAAGTATCAAACAAACTGAAGTTTTGGAGACAAAGTTTAGCAATTATAAAGTCCAAATTTGATTCCTCAGTGCACTGCCTGTATGTTTATTGTGAAAGCTAAACTCTGCAGACAAATTGGATTTGTCTGCTGCTCTTTGGCGATTTTCTTTGAGTCAAGAAAGTGGCCTGTGATTGTAAAAGACTGACACGGACCATTAAATTATTCCATTAACTTTTTTAAATGGTTCAAACCTCTCTACACTCAGAGACCTCTAAGCCTGACTCTTCAAATGAAAAATGTTTTATGAATCTGTAAAATCTTTCATCTTAATACAAAAATTACACAACCAAATATTAAAACAAACATGATATCAGGAGCTCTAGCATAACAACAAAAACGTGTAAATCTCCCAATTTAACTGACTTGTGCATCCACTGTGGGTCTTATTTTACAGAAACAGAAACAGTGTGCTATTTTCTGGAAAACTTGTCTTTGCCTTAAGGGAAAACTATTTTTCCTCCTTAGTGTAGTGTCACAATCTATCTGGAGTGACCTGTGACCTGCAGATGCCACAGACCAGTAACAAACTGTCCTGATATGTCCACCTTTAGGTAAACTAAGAACCAGAGAGTTTAACGTGAGGCCACAGGACATTGAATGAATAGTTCAATGGCACAATCATAAGAAAGAGTGACGGAGATCAGTTCGGTCCTGTACAAATGAACCATGATGGAAGCTAGAGCTACATGTTGTTGCAGATGGGGACAACATCTGCATGATTTGCATACTTGTAGGCTTTCAACACATTCATAGGAACAGTAAAGCCACTGTTTTCTCCTCTCTCAGACTTTTGGCTTTTTGCAAATTTGATCCAAAGACAGTTTAAAGCAGAAAGAGAACAGAATATAGTAAGCAATGCAGGTTTGGAAAGTCAATGAGCATAGCAGAGCCAGCAGCATGAAGCATTTCTTTTTCATTTAAGAGGTGAAAACTTTCACCATTCAATGGTCAACAATGTCTCCACATAGTGTTTTAGTCTCAGTAAAGATTTCTAGAAATTATATAAAAACTGTGTCAAGTATTTGGTACAATCCCAAATGGAAAAACAAGACAACAGAGTAAAGTTAGGTGAGCAAGAAGTGAAAATGAGCCATTTAATCCGTGCAGACCAGGTTCAAAATGTCACATTTCAAAAGGACAAACCAGAAGAGCTAAATAAGTTTGTCTTTATAGTAAGTACTTGGCTCAAAAAACATATTTATCATATAAAAATACATGCTTGTGTTTCTAGTGATGACTTTGTTTCAGGTGTCGAGGAGGCAAACTGAGCTGTAATGGCACGCTTTGTCAACATCACCGTGCCTGATCATACTTGAACATTTAAATTTTGACAATCTTTATTTTGGATGGGGTTAAAGAAGTGAAAAAAAGTTAGACTGTTTTGTTCAGTACGCTGCTGGTGGAGGATGTTTGCTGTGGCCTGCTGTGGCTTGCTTGTGGAAAAGTAAGTTGTGAATGTCTACAATCACCCTCTGCTTTTTTTGCTGCTTTCACCTTAAACTTTTTGAATTAGGAAGAGTTGTTGGCACAGTCTGGGACAATACTGTATTCAGCCCCAGCTTTAATGCCAGTTCTTTCTGTACATGAGCAGAGCTGATTCAGTCACTGTGGCTGATGTTTATGCATTTCACAGTACACACTTTAATCTAGCTGTCTGTCCGAGGATTACTTTCACCATGCAAAATGAGTCCAATAATTAGAAACATCAAAACAAGAGCAACCAGTTGTACTATGATTAAACTGTGTAAACCTTTCAATGCTTAATGACAGAGCTGGACAACAATAACCAACTAAAACCAGGAATCCCCCTTAAAAAAGTGAGTCAGGGTGACTGCACTTCCCTGTTTTAACAGATTCATCTCTGTCTCTATTTTATGAAAAAGCAAGGGAAATGTCCTTCAGAGACCGTCACTGAAAATATTCACTGTTGTCTGCATTTCAAATACCAGCGTGTCTTCAGAGGTGGGCCTTCTCGCTGCTCTCCATTTGAGCTTGATAACATGTTATTCTGACCACTTTTCTCTGGTAAAAACACTTATTTGAGAACTACGGGGGTTTTCTGCAGAAGTGTTTCGAAGAGTGCATCCGAGCTGCAAACTGCTGTGCTCATAAGCATTTGTTTCAGACTTAACAGTAAGTTTTATGAACTTCTGAGTCATATAATAAAGATTGAGAGGACATGAACCAGTGAATCTGTGTTCGATGATGAAACTGGGCTTGATCTCTAAAGACTGGCCCTGTTCCTTTATTTCTCTTTTTTAAGTAAATATGTTTATTCTTTGAGCATTGACACATTCAAAGTTAGTTTTTCTCTGGTCCAAATCATTGATAAATTAGTAAAACTGTTGCATAATGACCTTGACTTGGACCTGTTGATACACTTGACATTTAAAGGTCACCAAAATAGAGTGAAATACTCTCTAATTAGTCCGACTACCTTGCAGGAAAAATCCTTGAAGTAACAGGGATGAGTTATCAGTGTATCATTCGTTCATTCCATATCTGTTTTAGAATCCAAAATCGGAAAACGGATAACGACTTGTTATTTCATTTCTCCTTTTCAAATCAAAAATCGGAAAACAAATAACGGCCTATTTTTCGCTGTTTTGATTTTGTTTTGAAATTAAAAATAGAATATAAGAGAATGGAATTATCATGGGATTTTTGTTCTATTCGTTTTTGGTTTGTATCATTTTCGATGTGTTGTGACACGGGAGTTGTTGACTTTTTTTTCTCAGGAAGGTCAGTCAGTCTCTGCCGGGTGATTCCACTGATGGGTGAATCGAGCAGCACGATAGCTAACGTTTTAGTTATTATTAGTTAACGTTTTCGTCAAGGATGGCGGACGTGTCCATGCTTTTTAAAGAGGGGAAGCGTGTCACACTTAGGACACCCATCTCCTGCAACGTCTCCGAAATGTCTGTGTGGGTCATACCAGCTTCGAACAACTGCTTAATAAGATCGGTGTATTGTTCTAATGCGGCCATAGTGGACTATTTATATGTCACTCACTGTATATCGCCTTCTCTATCTCTGTGAACAGGTTTCAAGATCCGCGCGGTTAATGACTGGCCTCCCTGAGAAAAAAGTCAACAACTCCTGGGTCACAGCACATCGAAAATGATACAATCCAAAAACGAATAGAACAAAAATCTCATTATAATTTCATTCTCTAATATTCTATTTTGAATTTCAAAACAAAATCAAAACAGTGAAAAATAGGCCGTTATTTGTTTCCCGATTTTTGATTTGAAAACGAGAAATGAAAAAACAAGTCGTTATCTGTTTTCCGATTTTGGATTCTAAAATGGATATGGAATGAACGAATGATACCCTGATAGTGTACTTTTCGGCCAGTCGTTTTCCTTGTTGATATGGGTAAACAGAAAACGGGAAACCATCCAATTTTCCGATTATGTTTGGATGAAGAGAAACGAAAAACGGTAAACGACTCGTTTCACGTTTTTCGTTCGGTAATCGAAAATCAAAAAACGGAAAATGAGCTTTTATCTGATATCTATCACGGGTTTATTATTCACAAGTTGGGATATAAAATACGGCCATAATTCCTTTTCGTAAAGCTGCCTTCACCCGGAAGCACTTCCTACTTCTGCCATGCTGATTGTACGTTTTTTTGAGATATCACTCGTTAAGACCTGGTGGTATACATGTAAAGATTTGATTTATAACACATTGCAGAACCGAGGCTTACCTTGTTGTAATGTGTAACTACCCATCTGGTAATATGTGTTTAGAATGTAGTTTGACAATTGAAATGGCTATTTATTAATACATGGTAATAACAAATACATTTATTCGGATCTAAATACAATTTACAGAACTAGCATTATATTTCATTAATGTCTATAGTGAAAGAAGGCCACACAGTAAAAGAAAATAGATACATAGTGAGAATTTGAAACTCAACTTATAGAAAACAATTATGATTACGGATGATGCTTCGAAATGGGCTTAAAGCGGAATGTGTATGTTCCCTAGGAACCAAAATGTTCTATACAAGTGTTGTTTTATCGACCAATTTGAGTGAGGGACCCAGAATGAATGGGCTGAGCTGCAATGTCTTACACACGTCTGTGAAACTGTTAATAAACAATTACCCAGTTGGGTTAAAAGCATAAATTCTGTAATTATTGGACTAAGAAAGAGACAGGATTTTACAGAACAAGGAGAAGAAGCAGCAGCGCAGAAGAAGGAAGTGCTTCCGGGTGAAGGCGAAAGGAAAGGAAAGGAAAAAGGAAAGAAAAAGGAAACGAAAGGAATTACGGCCGTATTTTATATCCCAACTTGTGAATAATAAACCCGTAATAGATATCAGATAAAAGCTCATTTTCCGTTTTTGGATTTTTGATTACCAAACAAAAAACGGGAAACGAGTTGTTTCACGTTTTTTGTTTCCCTTCATCCAAACAGAAATCGGAAAATCGAATGGTTTCCCGTTTTCTGTTTACCCATATCAACACGAAAAACGAATGGCCGAAAAGTACACGGACCAATCCCATGATAATTCCATTCTCTTATATTCTATTTTTAATTTCAAAACAAAATGAAAACAGCGAAAAATAGGCCGTTATTTGTTTTCTGATTTTTGATTTGAAAACGAGAAATGAAATAACAAGTCGTTATCTGTTTTCCGATTTTGCATTCTAAAACGGATATGGAATGAACGAATGATACTCTGATAATGAGTTAACCCCTATTTGGCGGTGGCTGCTCCAAAGACATGTAAAAAGTTTAAAGTGGACAGTTCAGTCATCCATTATTACACTAACTGCATTTTCCACTGCAGCTTTAAAACATAGTTGAAGTCCTCGTGTTGCTAAAGACCCTTAAGAAAGTAAAGGAGACAGCACTGTAATCATAAATGATGTCCAACTCATCAGCTGCAGTTGTTTCTGAGGATGTCAGGTCTGCCTGTGGTCTTTAACGTGTCCCACAAGCTACTGTAGCTGATTTAATCAAAGGGAGCACTATGCTTCCAGCAGCTGGGTCAGACTAAGGTCAGTTCAAGTCACTGCTACAAACAAAACTGCACCAAGTCAGATTAAAGGCTCAATAAGACCCACTTTTCCATGATCGTTTGCTCCAATAAGGTGAAACTAAATTAACATCAAATTGATTTTTCTAATGTGGCAAATGGACCTGAGTTTGTTTTAACCAAGCAAAAAAGATTAGGTGTCACATCTCCCTACTGTAGATCTATTAGCAATAGTGCTCAATTGAATCTAGACATCCTAATTCTTTCTTTATGGCACAAGTGTGGTTTGTTAGGTAGTGCATTTCAGCATTTCATTTTCTGCCAAATCTACACAGAGCTGGAAGCTACTATGGCACTCTGTGGAAGTGGTTGGACTTTTAAAACAACAGGACTAAGATTAGCTTAAAATGTTAAATGTGTCCTTTGGTGTAACATACAGTATCTCCCCAGCATGATACAGCCGTCTCCCCCTCTTTGTGATGCCTTAAGCTGCCTCCTACATCTCATTTCTCTGCCCACTCAATAGACCTTCTGTGTGTCAATGGTAAGGACACCCATCAATCAGGAGGTTTCACAGTGGCAGGCTCATCAATTTTAGCTCATTAGAGCATAAATGTTAGCATGAGTGTAGAATTACTGACCGTTTGGCACAGAGAAGCTTTAGATGGACTGGGCTTCGGGCTATTCTACGAAAACAAGACCTCTTTTAAACATCAATGATGGTGAACATATCCTAGCAGGCATTAAACATGTATATATGAACCTGGCTAAAGGCAAAATAAGATCTCTTTAAGGTGGAAAAGTTACACAATGAAGCCTCAAAGATGGCTGATGGAACCTTTCCCTCAGAATCGATCCCTCGTTCTTCTTTAAAACACACATTAGGTCTGTTATTGACAAAGTTTACTGCTCTCTTTTCCAGAACTGTTTTAAGTTGTAGATGGGAAAAACACTCAGTTGCTACTGACTGTGCTCAACTCTATAGAAATACTTTCTGAATACTTTTAAAACTCTTCAGCAGGTTAGCTTGACCCAGAACTGATGGGTTATTTTGACCCAGCTCCAGTTTAATAATGTGGATTTTACTCAGAGCTCATTGGCAGAAAAGAAAACACCAAAGACTGCTGCTGTTTTAATCCAGTTTTAAACCAGCACTGTAAAAATAACACTGGGTCAAAAAACCCCATTGGTACTGGGCCAAGGTAACCCTCCGTCTCTTTGTGATTTATTATCACTCCTCTGGACTGTTTTAACCAGCATTTTCATAGCCACATGAGGACCTGGTCAGTGTAGCTGTGTTTTGGTCAACTGTAGCAGCATGATAAGGCTTAGTCAAAAGAGCAGTGAAGAAACCTTGAATGTTTCGCATATTGATTCTGATATCAGGATATGTGCTTGTTAGTCTGTCAGTGGTTTTCCTTTCTTTCTTTTTGTACAGTGCTTAAAAACACGGGAGACCACAGGCACAAGAGCGACTTCAGATGAGTTTACAATACATACTCCAGACTGTGAAATCATTCACCTGCTGCTTTTGTAATGGGTTCACAGTGGTGATTCCCTCGGCACAAGATCTTTGAGCTTGTGTAATCTTCATGTTTGCAAAGTACAAAAAAAAATCAAATACATATGTGGCCATAATCAAATATATTTGACAAATATTCATTTGGGACCAGCTTGAATAAGGTAATGCTTTCTGACCATTTGTCTGGTTTACACTTCTGCATAAAATCTAGGCTTTAGAGCGGGTACATGCACAGTGATTTGTCAACCAGGATTGCGAGGGTCCTTCTCTGCTTCTGGTAACACATTTATGTCCCTTGCAGGGTTTCATTTCATCCCAATCTCTTCTCTGGACTTGTCATGTCCAACAGTTGATGATGGTTTTCACAAAGAATAGCCATTTAAAACGATGTTTAGGCCAGCCTCATGTCCTCCTGACAGGTTCTCTTTACTCTGAACTGCTTCAAACTGGGGCCTGACCTTTACATCGGTCGGCCGATTTAATCTCTGGCTATAGCCCTTTTTAAAATATTCAACATCGGCAGTAATTTTGCTGATATAACACTTATATATTCTTTCTTTTTCATAAACAGTAAACAGTAAATGCTGTTCAGTGTCCAAGTTGCACAGAATAATGCCGCTGCACCATTATTCCAATAGATGGAGCTCTGACTCTATTCAATCCTCAGTCCCCTCCCCACCGCTGTCTAATCAGTCACGTACAGGAGTGAGCCACAGTCAGGCAACAATACAAGAGTGGGCTGAACGAGATTGCCCACAGGAATGTCGATAACGAAGTTGTGAAATTAACAGTGACTCAAAATGTCTCTCGTTTCACTTTAACTGTCTTTCCCATGTGGTATGACAAGTGATGTGTGCTATGTCATGCTTTAGTAAAGTTGTGCTAGCCTAGCTGAACTTACTCCACTTGTTTATGTTACCAATGACATCACTGTAGTTATGCCAACCTAGTGTAGCGTTAGCTAACAGCTAGTAATCGCAGAATTAAGGAAGGCGCACAAATATTTGAGAGTGCAGAGAATGACCGTTCATCACTCCATCAGCTTCGTTTTGAAGTATATTTACTGAGAAAGGCATCTCTGGTTTTATTTCGGTTCATGTGAGTCATGACTTCACGACAGAGTATAAAATAGAGTAGAGAAATATTGGTTTGACATCAAAGGGCATCAGAGGACTATGACCTAAATGCTTTCTGCATGTTTTTTTAACTTGAAAATGTATCTTTGTTGTAAAGTTAAACAAATACTAAAGGACAAAGTCTTGTAAAACAGTAAAGTGCTCTGCCTGTAATTCATACAGGCAGAGCACTTGTACAAAATGCTGCTGCTCGTCTCCTGACCGGAGCCAAGAAACGGGAGCACATATCACCGGTGCTCTCTTCACTTCACTGGCTCCCAGTCAAGTTCAGGATTGATTCTAATATTCTTTTATTTGCTTTTAAGTCTTTGTACGGGCTGGCCCCAGAATATCTATCTGACCTTGTCAAGGCCCGACCCGCCAGATCCTTGAGGTCTGCTGACCGGATGGTCTTAGATGTGCCGGGCATCGGGCATTCGCAGTTGCTGCTCCCACACTGTGGAATGCCCTGCCTCAGTCTGTGCGTTCTGCAACCAGCCTCACCTCCTTCAAAACGCACCTTAAAACCTACCTGTTTACCCTAGCTTTTGGTTGAGTTAGTCACTTGCTTTTACTCGTGTACGCTTTTCTTTTACTGTTGTTATTGTATGTTTCTCTTTTAATGTTGTCTTACTTGTAGCTTCTATTCTATTATATTTTTCTCATGTAAAGCACTTTGTCTGGCTTGTCCTATAAAACGTGCTATATAAATAAAACTGACATTGACATTGACATATATTCATTGCTGTAAGTGTTAAATTCACTTTTTTTTTTCAATTTATCAACCGGTTAATCGGTAGTCTGAATTTTTTCTGCAAAATATCAGCATCAGCCTAAAAAAGTCCACATTGGTCAGGCCCTACCTCAAAGCTAATGTTTTTCTTTAGAGTCTGGTTTGTATTTCAGGGTCAAATTCAGGCTGGACGACAGGAGCAAGGACTGCAGCTACAACCCCTGATTGTGGAAGGCTTTAGTCTGACAGACAGTACAGTGTGAAGGCTAACTGACAACTGCAAAAATGCTGCAACTTCACCCTTGAACAGGACCAAGTCTGTTTATTGATATGTTGAAGAGACTGTAGCAACTGGAATCCTCCTGCAAAACAGAAATTAAGCAAGGTATTGCAGAGCCATAAATATTGATTTCTTCTCCTGAGACTTTTTAACATGTCTCCTTAAAGTCTATTTCTTCAGTATGAACACATTAAACTTGTTATACTTGTTGACAGGAGTGGTTGCAAAGCTCCAAATGATGGCTTCTTTTTCACCAGTGTTTTCATCCAAATCCAGAGGGGGTACTATAAAGGCTTTAAAAGTTGCACTTATTGACTCTCTGATAGCTGACAGGAGATAACAAAAGCACAGGAAAAGACATGGAGAGCTGAGAAGAGGCGAGACAAGAGCAGAGCGAGTTCAGACACGATGCCACTGAGGGGAAACAGAGTGGTCGACAGAGGAGCTGAAACAGTCGTAAACAAAGAGACACACCGACTGCACAAAGAAAAGAGCCGAGCAGAGTGGCAGGAAGGGGGTTAGATTGATCTGCCTGCTTTAAGAAGTCAGGAGTATCCATCCCTGATGTGTTTCGTGACATTGCATCCAATAAAGCCTGCTGCTTGTCCTCACATCACTCTGAGGCTTTTTGAGTATAATTAGAAGGCAAGCAGGAAGCCATGCTAACAGATCTGTATAAACACTTCCACCTCCTCCACCCCCCTGTGATGAATAAATACTTCCACCTCCTCCATCCCCCGTGCTCCTATCAACAGGCTGAATGCCACCGGCTGACAGGTTGGCAGAAAAAAAGCTTTACACTTATGTCTGAGATGTGTTTGGTTTTACTTAACCGAGTACTTATAAATCTGAGGAGGTAAACACACCACAGAAGGAGTCACCAAATGCTCCCATCAGAGGATGTTCACATTCAAATACTGAGGCTGTTAAACCAGAAATAAATCTTTTGTAAAGAACCAAACTATCACAATTTAAAGGTTATATATTCTTACGAAGCAGGTGTTCCAGCTCAGGTGTGTGACACTGAAGTCAAATGTATCCACTAAAATCTGAGTTTAAACTTCTATTCTGAGTACATGTTAACACATTTGCAGTTCTAGAATTGAATGCAAAGTTAAGCAAAATTTTCAAACAGGTTCATTAACACAGTCTTGCCTGGTTTGACTAACTCTAATGCGTATTTGGATGACCTCATTCTGCACACAGACACTTCGGAGGAACAAAACAAAAACTTGAGCAGGCCCTCAATTTCGCCTAGTGTGAATTCAGCATCGCCACAGTCACCTATCTGGGGCGATGGGTAGGCTGGTGGGGGGGCCAACTTCATGCTGCGAAAGTGCAGCCATCCCTATTGTTTACAGAGAATGGTCACAAAAAGGGAAACCAGCCAGTGATCCAGCTCTCTGTGTGAAAATGCATTACCTGGCGTAAAGTAAAATAACCACTGATAACACCCAAGGTTTGCAGCGGTCCACTTTTGAAAGTACAACATGTTAAATCTTGAGGCAGATGGTGTACACAAGGGGGCACACAAATTAGACAGTAAAAGATTGGGGAACTGTTGCTGTGTCTGATGAGTTTATGCCCAGTTCTTAGTCAGAATTAGGCACAACATCATGATACATGGGTCCATCCTGCCTTAAATCATGGTTCAGGGTGGTGGTTTAATTGTAAGGGTGGTATTTTCTTGGCACACTTTGGGCCCCTTAGTATCAACTGAATATAAATTCAATGGCACAGACTGAGTGTTTTTGACCATGTCCATCCTTTTTGACCAGTGCACCCATATTCTGTTTGGCAACTTTCAGCAGGCTAATGCAACATGTGATAAAGATCATCTCTCGCTTGTTCTCTTGAGGCGGTTGGTAGTGGGTTCTGAGAGCAGACTGGTTGAGGATAACTGTTTAAGTCTTGGACTGTTTGACATGGAGTTCCTCAGGGATCTGTCTTTGATCCTCGGCTGTTTCACTATTTTTTGACTGGTTGGCAGAAGAAACTGTGTAACTGAAGTTGTACATTTCCAGTTTTGCCATCTTTCGTCCTAAAAGAAAGAATTGTTACAGTAACTGCAGAAATAAGGATTTGAAATTAGATTTAAATGTGTTTGTCATGATTTTAGTCACCTTTATAGAAACATTAATAATTGTTTTGAGGGCTTCTGATGATATAGGTTTTCACTGTCAATTTGTATTCATAGTTAGCATTACTGGCCTTCATTCTTGGGTGAAGCTTTCTCCTACACATGGCTAACAGAGGAATGTTAAGACCCCACAGCAATGCAGATTCCTGTCCTGGCTTGAACTTGCTACTTCTCTAAGGCTGTCTTTCTTTTCACCTTGGCAGCAGTTACAGAACAAGACCAGCGACTGGAAGAGTGCCAGTTTGAATCATAAACAAGTCGTGAGTATCTGCCAGGCGTGAAGATTTGTAAGTGAGTGTGAAGCCGGCTGTTGCTGCGTCGAGGTGGTGTTCACACAGGACAGCTGACATCTGTCACCGACACACAGTCTGCAGTGAAATCAAGCAGACACCCAGGAGCTAATTAGTGGAGCTCCTCACTGACCCATATTATTACTTACATTTGGCCCACATGCTGCTGTTCAACAGCAGACATGAAGCCTCTGCAATCTGGTCACAAGGACACCAACTTCACCTTGATATTGTGGAGAAGTGGGCCACACTCCGGTCACAGTGTAACCCGATCAGACCCAGATCTAGACCAGACTGCAGGGGGATTGGAAAGGCACACAAATACTGCACATGTCTGATAGAGACGATGAGTTTGTGGACCAGCACCAATATGATACTGTGTTAACAGACCTGTTTATCCTCTAACTGACCAAATTTAATGGGTTTTTATTTAACCCATAAAAACAAATTTAACTATATATAAATAAATATATCTATATCTATATCTATATATCTATATCTATATCTATATATCTATATCTATATCTATATCTATATCTATATATCTATATATATATCTATATATATATACATATATATATATACATATATATATATATATGTAAACAATAAAAACAGCATGAAATCCCCCTGATCTCTTTTGCTGCTTTTTTTCCTAAGATAATTTAGATCACAATGATGTCAGCTCCATCTCCAGCAACACATAGCCTTAGCTTCCATGCAGGTTCTTTCTGTACAGAAGCAGACCTGATCTTCGTCACTGTGGTGAATGTTCAGGCTGTTAACATGTACCTCATACAACCCCACTCCAAAAATCCTGAACATCATCTCTATTCATCTATTGGCTTGTATCTGTTTATTACTCTACAAGCATATGGATGAAATCACAGACCCTTTTCAGAACTCTGTGTTCACTCCATCTGAATATCTTGACTCCCTCCAGACTTCCTGATAAGGACCAAACAGCAATCCTACTAGAAATCCCACGGTGGGTGGCACTTACCGTGACTGCCAACAGTTTAAGCAAGACCAGCAAAACACATCAAAAATGGATACTTAGGAAAGTGGTAGATCTGTCAGAGAGCAGAAACTTTAAATGTTTAAATGGTGTGCGCTCCCCAGACAACAGAACAGCTTGGTTTGGATTAGATGGAAACTGAATGTCAGCTTGACGTCAGTAACACAGAACTGGAGATCAGTGAGAGAGAACACACCATCTTGGGAATTATTGTGTTACGTAATGGATGTGTGCATGTGAGTAGTGGGTAGTATGTGGCATTGGTTTGTATTGATCTGTTTCCATATGTAGACAGAGGCTCTGAGTCATCTGTGTGAGTCACCATTTTGGATAATTGCTCACTGCAGAGATGGAGTTGGCAATCTTAATCCTGTAATTAGAAATATGGCCATCGTTATTATCTTTAACTGATATAACATTTACGTATCCACATGATCTCAGAGGCTGGTTTGTGAATGTAGTTGGAAATGCTTAACCTTGCAGTGCAGCTGGATCCGCCTGATCCAACATTTGAAATTAGTCAGAGCCATCTTGCCAAGCTCTAGTCTAAGGGCATTTTCACATTAGGCCCACTTGTTTCGAACTGTACTGCTACGCCCCCCTTCCCCCTCCCCCGCTAGCTTGCATTCACACCTGCAACATCGAACCATGCCCGGGTCCACTTGTGTATTTACTCACTTTGAAACAGCAGGGGGCGATATGCACGTAACTGGTTCCCAAACCTGCTACGGAGGAGAACGAAGAAGAGGCTACCATGGTAACCATTTCCTACACCAGACAACCAATGTTTACGTTTCGCTCTCTTCTACATTTTCCTTCAAGTGTGTTTATTCTGGACCCTCGTAAATCATCGTAATCCTCAACTAGAACAAACAAATCGACAAATTGAGTAAGCAAAATATTCAACCGCGGGGTTAACAGGAAGTAATGCATCAAAAGTAGATCGGTTCGGACCACTTTGTTTCACACCAGTGAAACCGCACCAAATGTAGGGAGATGGAGCGGATCGAGACCACCCCTTCATGGAGGTCTCAGACCGGTTGATTTGGTGCGCACCAAAGTGCAGTGGTTGCGTTCACATTGACACTAACGTACCAAAACCTGGGCCAAAACTTCTTTGGTGCGCACTAAATATGGTTGGTGTGAAAACACCGTAAGATGATTGCTTGACCTGAAGCAGCATGGCTGATCAGCATCCTTTAGAGGTGGAAGAAGTGGGAGCCATGAGCAAGGTGAAAGCAGAAAGTTAGTGCTTGTAAAGAGATTAGCATTGATGCTAACAGCTTCAGTGGCAGTTTCAGCTCTGGATCACTTTTATAATCAAATGAGAAGCAAATAACAACACTGAAGCATTTCTCACTTGAAGGGAGATTTTCACTCCACTTTCTACTTGATTTGGCACGTTTGCTCTACCAACTGGCTTACCTTTCCTTTACTTTAAACTGTGGCAGTAGTGCTCGACTACTGTATCATTTGATTGGCCTGAATGTGACTGACAGAATGATCCATCCAATTCCCTGCCTGGTATGCTGTTGGTACATTTAGCCTCAAACACTTTCAATGGGTTGTTGCTAAGATGGACTGGTGAAATATGTGGATTGTTAGTTCAGGAAAACACTCTGTAAATGTAACTATGAGCATCACTATGAGTTCATTTCAGTCCTACAAGGGATTAACATGCTAAAATTGAGACGTCCTGCATCATTATTCCTTTTTTTTTCTTTTGATTGTACTGCATTTCAGTAGCTGCACTCTTTGGGAAAATGTTCCTACACAGAATGCATTTTGAGTCAATAAGATGTCCTCCTTGATGGAAATGCATGATGGATGAAAATCTGTGAGCATTTTGCTGCATTGAGGAAGCCATATATATCCTGACAGCATCTTCAACTCTATTTACAGAAATGCAGCTTCATATTTCACTCACTACTGTCCCACTCTTCATTTCAGAGCACCTGTTGACAGTTTTCTGGACTCCTGGTCCTATGTTTTTGTGCTTAGTTGAGTCACCCTGCCCCGTTTCCACTTCAGAGGTTTCTGGCCACAGTTCTTCCATGAAGACCTCTTCTGAGCAGACTTTTACCAATAGGAGATAAAGGTATACCTGAGTGCTGTTAGCGTCTGCCAGTTCTGAGCTGATGGCACTGAAGGGAATTTTCTGATTTCAAAATAATAATACATGATGCGTGGGGTGCTGGTGTGGGGGAGTGGCTGCAACCAGGCACCCCATGTACATGCTTCTGCCAGTCCAGGTTCGAGTCTAGCCTGTCACCAGTTTGCGGAGTGTCTTCACCTACTCTCTCACCCCTTTCACAAGCCTATCCACTGTCTCTCTCCTATCAATAAAGGCACAAAATGCCCAGAAAAAAACATAAAATAAATAGCAATAATGCATGATGTGTCTTTCATCTGCTGTGCCAACTGCAGGCCTCAGCAATGGACATTTTTGTATTTGCTCAGAGAAGCTTGAACAAAACATCAGTGTTCCAAGATCCCACCCCCCAGCTCGTGTCGCCTCCTAACAACACGCCCCCTCCGATAGAGCAAGAAGCCAGCCAGCAGAAAATATTCATTGGCGTTGAAGGTATATAAGATTTCTCATCGCTGGAAGTAACAAACACGACAGTTGTAGCCATTTCAATTGGACTGGCGGCGAAGCGGGTCTGGCGTCGCCACTGTCAACCGATCAGAGCAGAGCCGATTGTGGGCGAGGATTTACGTTTCTCGCTGTGTCTTCACCAGTGCAGTTTACAGTGCGAATGATGAGTGGCTAACTTGTGCTAAAATCTATTGACAGAGCCTACTCGTTCCAGAAGCGGCCTCCCGGTTTCGGTGCTGGTCTTACCCAGCTCCATGACGCTCCAGTAGCTGCGCAGCTAGCTGCTCACCGGTATATGACGGAGGAAGTGGGGAGGAGGTGCGGAGCAGGGGAGACAGGGGATTGGATGGACTCACGGACCAATCCAAACCACCGGGAACGGTGGTTTGGATTGGTCAACTTTCCATTCAGTATATCTTTGCAGCAGATATACTGAATGGATTTTTTTCATTCTTTTTGGTCTTTATATTGCGTAGATCTGACCATAGGACCATAATGGCCTTATAAACGGTGTTATTAAGATGTACCAAGCTTCCAAATCGTGGGCCATAGCTTTAATTGCTGGTGTATTTGTGCTTAGTTCAGTCTTGTGATTGAGTATGACCTGTGACATGAAACTATCTCCCACAACCATAATCTTGGTAGCAGAGTTTGGCTGTTTATCACCCAGTTTTATAACACCCCTGTATCTGTTTTTAACATTATCACTGTCTGAAAAAAAAACCTCTCATCTTTTATGAGATTTTAAAAGCAGTGATTACCCTATATGTTGATGGCTGGATTGTATATACTTAAACAGTTTCAAACACTAAAAACAGATTTATAATTTGGACAATGCAATACTCACCAACTCATCAGTCAAGCATTTTATTTGTGTCCTGAGAAGTAGCGGAGTAGAGGTAGAGGTTTTGGCCTGACAGTGATGATATGAGAACGATGATTGTTAGTGTTAACACTTCAGTCTTGGTTGGCATAATTGATAAATTGTACACCTGAATTGAATCCTATAAAATCCCTGACATCATGTAAAACTGCCACGTATTAACTGATGCTGGTTTGAAGGCAAAGTGAAAATTTGGATTAAACATCTAATTACGTATATTAAAAAAATAACGAAAATAAAAACAATATCTTAAAAGCTTTCTTACTTTACTGCATTTTGTCCAGAAGGCCCAAAGAAACATAACAAAAATACACACATCATCATGTTGCTTCATGACTGTGAGCATGTTGATGCTCTGGTTGGAAAAGGCAGAAGACAAACTTTTTTGAGGCAAACTCGTCACTCTGAGTTGCTCCGGATGAAAAGCAGGTGTCTTGGTGTGTCAGCTCCACTCCAATAGATGTGTGTGTGTGTGTGTGTGTGTGTGTGTGTGTGTGTGTGTGTGTGTGTGTGTGCTAGTGAATGGCTAAATTAGAGACCAATTATGAAGCACTTTGTCCATTACGCTTTAAAAGCGGTATATAAGTGCACTTCATTAAATATCCATTAGCTAGCTGTTAGTATGGTGATGTGGTGAAGCACGGAGAACAACTGATGTGCCCGTTTACAGCCTCACAGAGCTGCTAGCATGACTTTACATCAAACTGCTGGCTGATCAATACAGAGTCTAAGTTTAGAGCGATCTCTGACCCTGTGTGTCTGCACACTGACCCTGTCTCCGTGCTTCTGGGTTTGTCCTGGAAAGATTCTCCAAACTGCCAAAAATGTCAAGTCAAACAGTCAGAAAAGTGAATCTGACTTTCTGGAGAGCTAAAGTTGACCTTTTGAGCCAAGAAGTTGCCACTCTGCTCAGACTCAATGCATTTTAAAAGCAAAATACACTCTCTGGCCACTTTATTTGGTGCATTGGTTCAACTGCTCATCAACACAACTTTAACCAGCTAATCACATGGCAGGAATGCAGTGCAACTATAAAACATGGTTAAGACCATCTCCTGAAGTTCAAACCAAGCATCAGAAGGTGAAAGAAAGTTGATTTAAATGACTTTAAGACATGAAAATGTTGTTAGTGCAGGATGGGCCGGTCTAAGTGTGTCAGAAATTGCTGATACTGAGACATCAGAGCTGATAGACAGCATGAAACAGAAGGGCCAAAGCAGCAGCAGACAAGTCTTGATGTCACTCCTGTTGACTTAGAACAGGAAACTGAGTAGCCAGTCATCACAGGCTCAACCCAAGTGGACAACAGAAGTTCAGAAAATTTTGTCTGGTCTGATGAGTCCAATTTCTACTGTAACATTCAGATGGTTGGATCATAATTTATTGTAAACAACATGAAAGCATGGATCCGTCCTGCATTGTATTGATGCTTGAAGCTGCTGCTCGTGGTATGATGGTGTAGGGCAGGGGTCAGCAGGTAAGTTTGGCCTTGGGCCAAAATTTCCGAGCAACTGAATAGTGGGCCAAAACATCACATCAGTTAGAAACATGTTTTCTTTCTCTCTCTCTCTCTATTTAAAAAAACCTTTTCCATATCTATGAGCTACTTTTATTGTGTGAATACAAAATGTAGTCTAATTTAAGAAAGTAATTTATTTTAAATAAAGAAACTTTATTTCTCAGACTATTAGTGTGTTATTACTGCTTTAGCGCCACTGTGACTGCGTTATAAAACTGCTTATAATAGTAACTTGGTGATATTAAAGCTGCTGTTTTTAATCAGCAACTTGTTACACAGACTGTTTTTTAAGTCATCATGAATGTGCCATAGCCAACTATATTTTTCCACCACACATTTAAAAAAAATGTGAGTAATTTACATTATGAAAATAACTACTTCTTTGAGCCCAACTGTAATAAAGATTTATACAAAAAAGATTTTCAGGATTGGGCTATGATTGTAGTTTTTTGTGATAGCAGCTGAATAATTTTACTTTACTTTAGTCCTTTTCAGGGACGTGCTGGGGCTGAAAATCTGCCCAGGAATTTTTTGGACCAGACCGGCCGAATGTCGTTCATCAGAGCGAGGGGGCAGGGGGTGATAGTGGTGCTGATTGATATTTTCAGCCTCCCCCAGTCGGATGAACACAAGCCACTACGCTGCGGCCGCCGGCTGTCTAATTTTGTCAGCTGCACAGCCGTGATGTTCACGATCGCGGTGGCTTGTGTTCATCCGAATGGGGGCGGCTGCTGATTGATATTTTCAGTGGCGCGCGCTGCAGCCAACGGCCATCTAGGTGTGCCGGCTGTTCTGGAGCTTTCCTGGTTTCCCCCGATGGCCAGCACAGCCCTGCCCCTTTTAAATCAGATTTTCAATTTCATATCGCGGGCCAGATATTATTGGAGATGGGCCAGTTTCGACCCGTGGGCAGTTAGTTGCCAACCGCTGGTGTAGGGGGATATTTCTTGGGACACCTTAAACCCCTGGTACCAAATCAGTTTGGTTTAAAAGCACCTCACCTCACCTGATTATTGACGTTGTCTGTAACCTCCCCAAGTATCTTCCATTGGCAATGACAAGTAAAATATCACATCAAGTCAAATCATTCAAACTAGTTTTTTTTAAATTTGACAGTAATTTCACAAAACTTCCTGACCTTCACAGTCACCAGATCTTAAAGAGCACATGCCAGTGTTTTCTTAGGCAAGACACTGAAGCCCAAGTTGCTTCCACTAAATAGATGTGAATGGGTAAATGTGCTCTGAGTAGCCAAAAAGAATAAAAATGTGCTAAATAGTCCATTTATTATTTAGCATGTGGTGGAACAGGAGGTTCACATCATGGATGAGCAGCTGACAAATCTGCAGCTACTGTGTGATGCTCTCACGTCACTGTGGACCAAATGTTTGAGGGATGTTTCCAGCATCTCGTCGAGTCAATGCCATGAAGTAGTAATGCAGATCTAAAGGTAAAAGTCGTTCCAACCTTGTGCTAGCACAGTGTACCTAATAAAGCGGCCAGTGAGTGAAGAAATAACCCATCAGTTGTGTTTTAAACTGTAACATGAACACAAACTATGTTGAAAGATGCAGGGGAGCAGACAGGTTGTTATTCAGCAGCTCTGGTTGGTGGCATGCATCAAAACTTCCTCCTCCAAACAAGAATTTATTCACTGCTCTAACCTGACGAGGGCAGGCCAGTGATGGATTTCAGATTTTTATTTTCTACTTTGCTGCCTACATTAGCCAAAAAAAATCAATCAGAGCTTTTCTGGATCTTGTTAAATGTTTTTTTTTTTGGTATTCATGTCTCAGCAGCTGCCCAGGTTTGTAAACATCTTCTCGCAGCTTGACACTCTGCGCTTGAATATTTCCAGACAATGTCGGGGAAAAACATCTGCCTTGCCTCCCTATGACTTCTCGGCTGTTAAGACTACATGAATATTCAGCAAACTGAGGCATATTTTACCCCGCAATTATTCTGCTCTCTGTGTGTTGTTTTGACAACTTATTATTGGCTG
The DNA here is from genome assembly GCA_036419115.1 of Scarus forsteni. NCBI lineage: Eukaryota > Metazoa > Chordata > Actinopteri > Labriformes > Labridae > Scarus > Scarus forsteni. The sequence goes on from JAZDUH010000458.1 coordinate 23,803,617, forward strand.
CTGGAAATGTTGACAAAATGCATTCATTAAAGTTTGAGCCTAATTTAGCTCATTTAAAGCATGAGAGGATTCGCTAAGTGCCAAAAATGAGAAATTATTTAAAAAATAAAGTAATTTCCAAATCCACCTTTTGATGACAACACAAAGTAAAAGCAGAAACACACATTTTGACTAGAAAAAGCAGCTGCCATTTTTTCTAGTTTCTTTCTTTTCTGGCATCAAAAACAACAAAAACATGTAAAGAATAGTGGATGTCAATCTGATTCACAAATAAAGGTGAAATTCTGCGTTCATACCTGGTTCTAGATAAGTACCAGGAACTTTGTTTTTTATTGCAGCTCCGAAAAACCCCAATTTAAAAACAATCCTGACATTGTGTTGGACGTGAATAAAAACATAACTAGAAAAGCACTCAGACAGCGCAGACCTCCGCCAGCACCACAGTCCTTAGCCATATTGTGATTTTCAACATAAATATTAGTCCTACTTTTATTTCATGTAAATATTTAGATTCCTTGACCATGAAAACATACCATTAGCAATTGGATTCATAATGATATCTATTTTAGTTAAGTAGTTATTTATATATACCTGATACCTGGCTACGGCCATGCTGAGGTCACTGTACTCCAGTGGCTTCCACAGTCACCAGAGCTCAATCCAGTAGATCAGCTTAGGGACAGAAGCTTTAAATCAGGGGTGTCAAACTGATCCAGTAAAGGGCCACTATGGCTGCAGGTTTTCATTCCAACCAAGCAAGAACACACCTGATGCAAATTATTCAATCAACTGGACTGTCTTTACATGGTTGATTTGTGGGATCAGGTGTGTTCTTGCTTGGTTGGAATGAAAACCTGCAGCCACAGTGGCCCTTTAATGGATCAGTTTGACACCCCTGTTTTAAATCATGTATGTGCAGCAGACAAATATACAGCAACTATGTGATGTTGTGTCCGTGTGGACTAAAAGCTCAGAGGAATGTTTCCAGAATCTATGCTAATTGAGGGTCCAACACAGTACAAGTAGGATGTGCCTAATGAAGCGGCCAGTGAGTATGTAGTAGGTGGTTTCAAACCAACCACAGTCTTTGATTTTGACACATACTACTTAACAAAGTACGACTCCACTAACTGCCCGACAAGAACTCCATCAGCCTGCCTCTGCTCTCGATCACATTATGCTCGGCTGTACTTAGTGACACAGTTTGACAGTTTTCTTTGTAATGTCTGCTTCAGGGAACAGAAGTGACCTCTGCTTTGGTCATTTCTGACTATGAAAAATCTCTGCAGGAGCTCAGCTTCAATCTGCCACATACCCACTCAACCATAGACTCAAGCTACCGACCCCACTCCTCCTCATCTCACCCCTGTGCTCCCTCTTCAGCCTATACCCTTCTTTCAAACTCCACACAATGAGGACCATTTTTCAGTCTGAAGGCTTAAAAACACCCATATTAACAGTCTGCAGATCGACTCCACTCTCCCTCATCTGCAATTGTATTTCTGTCCTGCTCGCCACGCTATATTCAATAAACAATGTTATAATTGGCTGCCATTCATTTTGTATAGTCCAAATCCAAGACAATATTTTACCTTTCAGGGCCAAGCCAGTCATTCTTCATTCACATCCCAACAAGTAGAAATAAGATTGGCCGGCCATGGTGCGGGATTCAATAAGTTATAATACAATTGGCTGTCAGGATTATGTATTCATACTTAAATGAGTTGTGATACAATCAGGGTGTCGGTGCTTCTATATCCAATAAAAGTAATATGATTGGCTGCCATCAGTTGAGGATTCAATATGGCTTAATGTGATTGGTTCGTATGGATTCTATATCAAATAAGGTGAAATATGACCATCTCCCACTGACTTTGAGCTACTAAGTCTGCCAGAATCAGTCCCAGAGAGCTTGGCACAGCTGTAACTCCCAATAAAAGACAAGCTGGAGAGCTTTCCAGCAGGTATTTCCCAGGCTGCCTTCACTTCGTGCCAGCAGCAGCATTTTAGGAGTCTTAGCCCACATCCAAGTGCAAGCCGGCCAGAATCTCGCTCTGTGTTTTCTCTGCGCTTTCAGCCAAGTTCTGCATCTCCTGTGTGCTTTGTTCACTGTGAGAGAAGCTTCCAAAGTGGATTTTGTATTGTTGTGTGAAGGTTTTGTGTATACAAAAAGTGATTGCAAGGGAAAAAAATAAATTAATGGTCCTGCTGAGGGGGCACAAAAGGAATTGTAAAACACTTCTTTTCATGAACCACACAGGTGGCAACAACCGGGGGAGGGAGATTGGGGATTTCTGGCACATCTTCACCTACTTTCACGTTGTTTACAGAGAGGAAAAAAAACATAAAAGAGGGCAAAACTCAAGCTGCATTTGCAGTGTAAGATAAACTTTAGCATCAGACAATCCCGTTCCAGCATGTGGCCTGCATCAGGGTCGTTCATGGACATTTTCACTCTGACATGGATTACTACAAATGTCTCAGGAGAAAAACCTCTTGTACTAACGTCTTTTATTCCTCTTAATTGCGACAAGGAATTTATTTCTGTTAAGCGCTGAGAGTGAGAGAAGAGTCTTGACTTCATAAAATTAAGAAATCCCAAGAAACACATTTTAGGAAGAAGCCAATTATAACTTCAGTTCTGTTCAATTATTCAAGAAAATTAGTTTTTTTTTGGTCCCTTTATTAAGTCCACTGCAGAAGACTCATTCAATCACATTTACACTTTTTTTTTTCGAAAAAGTTGACTATATCCCATTTACAGGTGCAGCCAATATATACAGTTACCAGCTCTCCATGGTGTATCTAGTGTCCACCTTAAACAGGACTTTTATGTTAATCTAATACTGGAGATGGAGAAGAGTGTCCATCCCACTGTCTTAGAGCATCTTCATCACCTGCATACACGATGTTAGTTTAGCAGTGAGCCATAGTCATCTTGCAAGATGTGTGTACTCCTTTACAGCACAGGTATGATGGTGTGGGAGGATAGTCTTCCTGTCTCTGCACTTTTGTTCCAAAATGGCAGGGACAAGAAGACAAAAGACCGGACTAAAGTGTGCAGTGATCTATAAGGTCAGAAAATAAAAGGGGAGAGTGGGCAAGAAAAAAGATAACTGGAGTAAATGTTGGACAAACTTTGACAGAATGATGAGAGCTTCAAGAAACAACTGGCTGCAGGTCAGTCCCTGAGCAGACTGTATTGCTGACAGATCAGTGTGTTAGGTTTTTGTTTTATGCTATTTGTTGGGGCTTGCCGATTTTCAAGTTCACTTTTTCATGAGCCTTTTCAAAAGGCAGCGCTTAGCAGGAAAACCATCCGGTTTCATGAAGCGCAATAATGTGTACTCGTTATATTTGTGAGCTCTCGATGTTTTACCCTTTTCAACAGGAATCAAGACTTTGTAATTGAATTTACTTTTAATACCCACATTTTAGCCACTCACTGGACTTCTTAGAGAAGTCAGAAGTTAATCAAGCATAGCATTTAACCAATAAAAGTAGACAGCCAATTTAAAACTTCATGGATAAGAATAATAATTATGCTTTACCATCAAAAATATCAGTTCAGTACAAGAGTTTTTATAGACTTTACCATTACAGAGGCACAAAACTGATTTTGGTGTTTAACAATGCTGTTTTTTTAGGGCAGCTGTGTCATAAACCTTATATTTGTGTTGATTTAATGAATTCGTTAAGCACTGTACACAAACCAACATGAGGTTAATTAGCCTCTCCAAAGGCCTACAGGAGGTGCCTGCCATATCAGACAGAAGGAGAAGGAGGGAGGATCATCTGAGGGAAGCATCAAATATGTGTTGTTAGCATAACTGGGCCTTCATCAAGACCTCAAAGAACAGGACAACAGCAGAGAACAGGAGAAAACAAGCGCAGCAGGGCTACGCCCCAAGTTAACAACTCTTGTGCAACACCATGATGGTTTACAAATGAAAGGTCATCCTCGGCTTAATACTCCAGCTTCAGGCTCATAAACATAAAAGTCAAACACCTCATAGAAACCTAACAAGTCCAGCTACCTGTTTTGGAAGAAACCTGGTACAACTATGACTGTGACAACTGACAACATCATGGTAACAGCTAATACATGGATACAGTACATACAAACTTGTAATTAGCATTTGACACAAGAGGAACAATGCTTCAATATAAAAACAATAGTGCTGCACCTTCACTTGTCTCATGACTTATTTTTAAAATAGCATTTAAGTTTGACTCGATATAATGATGCATCATTATTTTCTTATCATTGAATACAAGCAGTAATATAAAGATGAACTCATATTCATCATTTAAATTGTGATTATTTGAAATGATAAATATGGCACCTATTGCCTGGTAGATCTCTCATCAAACAGGAGGTAAAAGGTTCAACCCCAGCTCAGGCCACATGTCTATGTGTCCTTGGGCAAGACACTTATCCCACTGCTGCATCAAGGACACATATATGGGTATGAAAGGGTGTTGATATGTTAGCTAATATTGATAAACATTTTATTTGAAACTCTGAACCATTGGTGGGTGTGAAGGAGTAGATGTGACCAAGGGTGTAAAAGCACATTTTCATTTACCATTTACAAAGTGCTTTTCATCTTAAAGGTGCTATGAGGAGAATCTATTACTGGTGAAATAAAGACTCTGCTACCCATGAGCACGCGCAGCGACTGTCGTAATGCTGCGTTCCAGTAACCTCGGAAATGGGAGTGACATCATCTCCGACTTTACAGCGTTCCAGTTGAAGTCAGAAAAAAACATCCTGATCTACCAGGCTATTGTTAGCTGTTGTTAGCATGCCTGTGTTGTTCTATGAAGAATGTGATTGTCACTATGGCAGCATTTTTGTAAATATAAGTCTAACAATACTATGTATACAGCTGATCTAGAGTGACACACCCCAGTCAGAAGTAAAATTAAATTGATTATTACAGGAGCTAAATAACTGTTGACACTGGGGGCATCCATCTTCGATTGTCAACTCGGGGTGGTAAGGTTTCACCGCGTTCCCGGTAGGAAATTCCAACTTCTGGGAATGTTCCAGTTGCAGTTTCCTACTCGAAATCCGGAAATTCCTACTTCTGACTACAACTGGAACGCACCAAAGATGTGACTGAAGCCAAAGCATGTGCTTGTTGTGATAAATTCAGCTCGGACCTTCCTCAGAACTCTGCATTGCTTTACAACTTCTTTTTTCAACAACTTACAGGATGCAAAGCGACCAGGTAATGTATCTCTTTACGTAGCGGTAGTTTCTGATGTGTGACAACAAGCAATTTTTGGAAAACTTATTATCGTAGTTGTAGCCGGCTATATATCTACTTACTACTTACAGCCCAGTGCTCTAAGATGTGTCCAAATAATATAAATTTGCTCGAGTTTTAATTGTTTTGTTCCCGAAATTGAGTATCCAGGCCACTCCAGCCCTGTCCGACCTGACCAGAAGGCTAAGGAATAGCATTTATAGATAACCTATTTTGATGCTATAAAACTCATCTTGAAATGTGTATTTCGATCAGGCATATATCTAAAAGTGAGACTTTTTTGTAATTACTTAGAAACTCCTCATAGCATCTTTGAGCAAAACGAAAATTTTAGGTCTCTGTTTGAATTTTCCTTCTTCAAAAGCAAAACTAATACTGCAGTCCAGCAAGAACCTCTAATGGCTGTCAATGACAGAACCAAATGCAGAAAATTCATATGCATGACTCTAGTCCAATACTGATAACTTGTAAACAGGGTTTAAGGGGCGCATACACTTTCACCCAAACTAATAGTTCTCACAATGTAAAGAAAAAGAATAACTGACATATTACAGCATTTAAATTTAAAGGGTAAAATTTTGTCAATATGTGTCTAAGTCCAAAGTTCATCAACTTAGATTATTGACACCAGCTCTGCTCATCTCTTCATGTGCACACTGACCCTGAAGGCCACATAAGAGAGCAAACAGAGGGAAATATTGTTATTCACATCCAGTATAAAACCTCTACAGTGCTGTGAACTGTGGGAGAAAGACACCAGGCGTCTGAATCCTTTGTAAGCAGAGTGTGAACGCCTGGACATGTGGGCGGATGAACAACACCAGCTGTCTCCGATTACAAACGGGACGCATCAGCTGCTACCAGCGACTAAACATCCACTCAGTGTGAAATATCAAGAGACCGAGGTAAGTTAAAGTAGCTCTCAGGCTGTTCAGACAGTGTTAGCAACACCAAAGGCCATTCATAGGAAGCACATTTGAGAGGACCAAGAAGACTGCAAAATGAAAATTATAAACTAGATTACATTTTAATCAAATAAATAGGGGGTTTTAAAAGCCTTTACTGAAGCACCCCTCTCAGAGGAAATCAAGTCAACTGCTGTTGCAACTTCTGACTCCACTGTTCAGCAGACTGAATCAGCACATTCAACTGTTTTCATTAACAGTTCTCAGACCACATTTCCTTCCTCAGCTGGTGCAAACTCTCTGCGTTTATTGTGAGATACAAAACAAAGGCCTTGAGTCTCAGCCAAGAGATTGGCCCTTAACACTGATGGGCAATAAAATCACAATAAACAACATCGTCCTGTCCTCAGACAGTCACACGCACTGACCTTCTGTGCCACCTCTTGTCAAAAATAGCACTGTTTGTGTCTTGGTTCCATTTTTCAGTAGCTTTGTGAAAGGGCTGTTGTTTTGTGAGTCAAACAGCTTTTCAGGAGATTGTTTTTTGACTATGTTGTGCTGTAGCATCTGAATAAACTATAGACCTCTTTGATAAAGCTTGTAGTTGGGGACCGGCTCATAGTCCAGAGTTTAGACACATCTTTAAGATATAACAGGCTTAGACTGCCACGCTGGGCTCTCCTTCTCTCTCCACATCTGCCTTTGGCCCTTTTGTTTGCCCCTGTACTCGTCTCTGGCTCTTGTTTTGTAGGTGGTCTGGGATCCTTTTCTGGAGACTGCCCGCTCTAGTGGAGTCATGAAGTCTCAATAACTACAGTTACAGACATAAACACATATTTGGCCATTTCTTTAGCCACATTCCAGTTCAGAATCATTCCAGCTTTTAATGTAGATATTAGCATGATCTCCCTATCCGTGGTCAATACATCTATAGTAAGTATTTTAAGCACCACATAGGCATGAGGCCCCTATTGAAAATGCGATGTCACATCTCAAGAGGTCTATCTGTAACACATTTATACTTAACGGAGAAAAACATGGTAGGGACGCACTTGTGGTCTGGACATCCATGAGTTCATCACTACCATAAATTCTTATTTTCAGTCAGAATTGATTATACTTCTATAAAATGATAACCACAACCATTCAGACATGAGAACCCTCCTGAAAACAAGATGTAGCATCTCATGAGGCTAACCTCTAATAAATCAGACGACAGGTCTGTGGTTCATGGATCTGTCACTAACTTTAGTTCTTACTTTAGTCCTCTGGTCTCCTCTTACCTCCCTTCCTTCACCAACGCATCCAACACAGCATCGTGTGGATTTGCTGTTCATCATGAGACTGGGATCCACATTCAAGATTTCCTGCTGCTTAACAGAAGGTTTTTTCTTGCCGCCATGATGGAGGGATTCATGATTGGCTCTATGGATTCATGTTGGGGGTTGGATTTATATATTTGTATATACTGCATTGGTAGATGTGTATCTTTATGTGCATATGTAACTATGCATATATGTGTATCCATAAAATGAAGAGTTTTATCCTCTATTGTAAAGTGTCTTGAGATAACACTTGTTATGAATTGGTGCTATACAAATAAGGATTGATTGATTGATTGATTGTCACAGTCTAAAAACAAATTCTAAGGTTGTTTAAAAGACATGAGTGAACAAGTGGAGACAGGAATTTTGGCAGACAGTGACTGTGTGTCTGTGTATCTGCAGGCAAACAAGCATGAGCACACACCATGTACACAGTTATAGGCGTATACTGAATAAAATAATGCATTTAAAGTTAACTGTCACCAGAGCAGTCAGCAAACAAACACTCCACAGCTCCTATGAGGAACATAATACAAGGCGAATATCAGGAGCTCAATACAAGAGAAAACAATGGACAAGTTGGATATGAAAGTAAAAAAATGGGAACAATGTGAGCCCCTGAGGTAAGATGTGCACCATCCTGTACTGGAGGATTCTGGATTATTCATTGTGGTATTGTCAGCATATTGACTGGCTATTTTACTTTTTTGTACAAAAAAAGACTTGGACAACTATTTTTTAAGGGAAAATATAATTGGGTGCTGTACTAATTAAAAACATTTTGAAAAGCAAAAGAAAGAAATCCAACAAATAATAAGAATCCTAAAAAAAAGCGAGGAAAAAGTATTATTATTATCACTAGTTATAATAATAATGCTTGGTGTTTGATGCTTTGTTCAATGGCTTGATCTTTGGCAACTTGTTGGACTTGAAGACCACTGGTTTGGACTTTGGACGCAGTACTTGATGCTGAGACTTTTGGTTTGACCTTTTGAAAGTTCTGAAACACAAATGTCCAAAAAAAAAAAGATGGAGTGGAACTGTTGGGGGCTATCAAACTAGCTCTTTTAGCCAACATCTGACAGCAGATTTAGCTGACCAGCTAACGACTAACAACACTGAATAAAAAGAGAGGCAGGCTGAATGGGTCCAAAGAAAATCCCCTCCAACGAGGAAGTTGAGGACATAAAGAGGTCACTTGACTTTCTGACTGAAGAAGTTTATGCTGTCAGGCTGCAGCAGGAAAGCATTTAGGACCTGGTGGAGGAAGTAATAATAATAATAATAATAATATAAAATTATTATTAAAATAGTAACAACAACAGTAAGTCATTTTTGTAACAATCATTATTGATATACCAATATATATACTAAATACATCAAAATAGCTTAAAAGAAATATGCTACTCTTTTCATGCTGCTGTAATTTCACTTGCTACTTTTCACCAGGATGTAGCTTTAACGTAGCAAAGCTGATCATTTCCATGAATAAATAGTAACTTAGTACCTTGTCCATCATGGGTTCTTAACCTCAGACAGTGGCTTTGCTAACATTGGACTAAGAAGGGCTCCCGTCTTAAATCTGAAGCACTTCATAAATGTGTCTCTCCAAACTGGCCTTTTAGCCCCAAACTAAAGACATCATGGTATCAGCTGAATACATAAACCTTTTATGCAAACTCTTAGCAAACTATGGGCAACTGATGCAAGAAAACTCGTATTTCCAGAAATAAAGAACACAAAAATGAGCTTTATCAGTCAATATGGTTCACTGGTTTCTCACTATGTGGCTCCACCATCTATATCAACAAACACATGTCTCTGAAAAGGAGGTAACAGTGCTGTTTTAAAACAGTACAGTTACACCCAGAGGCCTTTTGCAGAGCTTTATAAACAAAGTCTTACATACTGCTGCTTTGACTTCACCACGGCCCCAGGTAAATCCAAACAAAGCATGACATGGGTACAGGATTTAAAGTAAAATCTCACAGAATCTGTCGTTGTAGAAACCTTTACGATGTTTCTTCAGATTTTACATGTTATGGAGTTAATGTTACTGCTTCTGAATCTATTTAAAACAATATTTGGAGTAATTATATTCATCTTAACATAATGAACGAGTGCTCTAAAAATGTCGTTCATTTAATTATTTGGCATAAATGTAACTTTATTTACACAGATATATCAACAAAATGACCCAAGAGGCTCAAAAATCACAAATGTGGTGACACCTGTGCACTTTTTCCAGAAGTTAACTTGTGCTGCACAATGTCACACCTGATATTCACCATTAGTCCATGTCCTGACAACCCCTAATTTAAAAGGTATTTAAGCAACAAAGATCTCAACTCTTCTCCCATCTTTGCCAGCTGGGCCTCACATCAGCACTGCCCTCTTTCTTTAAACCCTCCTTGACCTCCCAGCATACATCTGAAAGCTTGAACAAGGATTTAAGGGACTTATTTCTGCATGAAGAATAAATCCACAAGGAGTGATGGGGCTGAAGTCTTGAAGTGGAACACAAACTGGGCTCTGCCGCTACAATAAATGCTTGAGACGTTGAGCCTGATGGTATTTTTATCACAAAAATGAAAATCCATTACATGTCTGTGATCATGAACACATCAACAGCATGGTAATTGATAAGTTCCTCTGGGTATCCCAGTGCTTATATTCCTCTCACTTAACTGGTCCAACCAGGAAATAAATCAAAAAACTCTGTTACTGTTTGGTAATAATTGAAAACCATTGTGTTCAGTGAACAAGAATTGGTTTTATATTTATTAACCATGCTTGCTGACAGGCTGTCATATTTGAACAATTCCTGTTTCCCACTCATGAATTAATCTCACTGTGGAAACCAGAGTTATTGCCACAAATGTAGGAACAAAACAACAGTAAAAAGAGCTAAAATCTGAAAAGGAAGGTCTGAAACAAAGACTCACAACTTGTTTTATTCTGATTAAACTGTTTCAAAATGTATAAAGGCAGTTACTTCACATGTAGCTCTGGATTAAATCTCCTCTACTTATCTTTCTTGTCTCTTTTGCTAAGCACCTTGTGGGTTCCCTTCAACAGCTCCCTCTTAGACTCGGTCTCTGATGGGAACCCTTTTTAAATAGTCAGCAGTGATAAGCAGATGGTTTAGGAGGTGTTTGTCTGGGCTGATGTAACAGAACAGCTTTTGAAAGCTTGTCTGAAGCAAACACAGAAACACTGTTGGCCTTTTTGACCTTCAATGTTTTTTTATGGTGTTAAATCCCCAGCTTTGTATCAAATACTCAGCACCTACAGTCCTACTCATCATTATTGGCACCCATGAAGTTTAAGTACACAATGTGACAGTACAGTTTCTTTACAAACCTCTCTAACTTTGCTCTGCATCACTTTATCAGACTCAAACTTGGCAGAAGTAATGTTCACATATTAACACCCGACCAACAATTAAGCATGGTGGAGGTTCCATAATGGTTTGGGGCTGCTTTGCTGCATCGGGTACTGGAGGCCTCGACCGTAACACAGGAATCATGAAATCAGAGAATTATCAAGAAATTTTAGAGCAAAATGTCCTACCCAGTGTAGGTACACTTGGTTTGAGTCAAAGATCGTGGGCCCTCCAGCAAGACAAAGACCCAAAGCACACATCCAAAAGCATGCAGGAATGGTTGAAAAGGCAAAAATTGACTGTTTTAAAAAGGCCAGCAATGATTACTGATCTCAATCTGATTGAAAATCTTTGATATGGCTCAAATCAGCCATTGAGGAAAAGAAATCTGCAAATCTTCAAGACTTGAACTATTTGCATTGGAAGAGAGGGAAAAATACCAGCTGAGAAGTGCAAGAAGCTTATCGATGGCTACAAGAAATGTTTAGAGGCTGTCATCAGTGCCAAAGGGTGTGCAACAAAATACTAAAGAGGGGTGCCATTATTGCTGCACATGCTTTTTTTTCAGTTCCCTCTTTGAAATCACAACATACCTTGTAAAAATGATTTTTTTTTTTTTTTGTTAAAAGTTTTTTGGACCTTCAATTAAAAGATCCTGATGACATAAATTTGGTACATTTCAATTTGTTTCTGAAGATATTGTTAAAGTAATGGAAATAATGATGGGGTGTCAATAGTACTGAGCAGGGCTGTAAATGTTGTGAAATAATGGTGAATGCATTGTGTACTCACCGAGCATTACGAGATTGGTTGTCCCTTGTTCGTTTCCAGAGGGATAGGTGGCGTATTCACAGGTATAACGGCCAGCATCAGACATTTTTAAGTCAGAAATCCTGATGGACGGGTTCTCCAGAGTGTTCTTGAGGAAGATGACTCGGTCCTTAAAGGATAAGTTTGGGAAACTCTGTCCATAGATTGGGTGGTATACAGCAATGTTGTCCCTCTGACCATCAACAGGCTCCCATATCCAAGACACCTGCAGAGAACAAAGTGAATGACACCATTTTTGTTTGTTTCCTGAAAAATCATCCAGATAGAGACTTCCCAAAACTGATGTTTGGGACCTTCATATGAAAATCCAGAAAACCAGCCCAAAACTTAACAGAGTATTGCCATTTTATATCATTATGGGGGGAATGTACAGACATGTAGGCAGAATACTTCTTACTCAAGCACTAAAGTCTGATCTGACATTATATGTCTTGTGTTTCCTGTCATGTTCAGCGCACCACGTTAACTGCTACTGGATGCTTGAAGTTCCCTCAGGATCAATAAAATATCTGTCATTCTGTTCTGGCTGCTTGTATGTCTTTCTGTCTGTCTTTCTAATGTCTAAACCCCTAAAGCCTGTCTATCATATTTGATACATACTTTTATGATACTGGAATGTGGCTAAAGTAATGGCCACATTCACTGGCCACAAAAATATGTGTTTATGTCTGTAATTGTAGTTATTGAGGCTCTGTGACTCCACAAGAGCAGGCAGTCTCCACCAAGGATCCCAGGCCATCTACAAAACAAGAGCCGGGGACGAGTACAGGAGCAAACAAAAGGGGCAAAGGCAGATATGGAGAGAGAGTGTGAGAAATGTGAGAAAGGGATAGAGCCCATCAACTTTTATCAATATGATCAACAAACTACATATAAAAATCTGAATACATACAGATAAATGATAGAAATGTCCTCAAGTGGATTATCTGTTGCCAAAACACATAATTTATCAAATGAGATACAAAAAATTTCACTTTATATGTAAAAAAAACTATTTTTTACATTTCAGTAGAAAGTGAAGAAAACATTTCAGCTCCAAAACAGTGAATCAATAGTTTGTATTTTTTGACTGTGAAGGGTTAAGTCTGCCCGTCTACATCTGTGTTGGGAGCTGCACTTGTCTGTACATCACCCACCTGAAGCCAGTGATGTAAGGGGATGACATTCATCGCATCTCAAATTTTCCATGAGACAGAGGAACAAAATACAATATGACAAAATGCAATAGTCAAGTCTGAAATCTTTTTGGGGGAAGTCCAAATCAAATCGGAAGTCACCCTGTGTGACTCAAGGCCCAAAACTTGAGTCCCCCTCCATGCTATCTATCTATCTATCTATCTATCTATCTATCTATCTATCTATCTATCTATCTATCTATCTATCTATCTATCTATCTATCTATCTATCTATCTATCTATCTATCTATCTATCTATCATCATACACTGAACATTTACAGCCTGACAGTTGTAAACTTGTGGAGACATTCAACTATGAGGAGAGAGTTTTTTTTAATGAAGATAAATCTTTATTACAAAGTCTTGATCATTCAATCAATCTTTATTTGTATGGCACCAATTCTTAACAAGTGCTATCTTAAGACACTTTACAATGGAGCATATATATGTACAAATACATTGTATACATCCAACAACCAACATGAATCCAAATAGCCAATCATGAATCCCTCCATTATGGCAGCAAGAAAAAAAAAATCTGTTAAGCAGCAGGAAATCTTGATGAAAAACATGCTGAAGTTAAACCAAATCTGCAAGTGTGTCTGTAAGCACCGTGCTTTCTTGTCCAACTGTGTCTTACTGTGTCATTAAAAGTTAGTTGGTGCCCCAAATTAGTTGCATGAATGCCTCAGTAAACAAAACAGGTCAAATTTAAACAGGCAGATCAGCAGGCTAAGGCATAAACTTTTACAGCCTTAACTAGCTCCTTGTGTTCGTTTTACCTTGGGTTTCATGACAGTAGTTTGAACAACAAAATAACAGAATTTAAATATTCAATTCATGTTACTGAACTGACATTTAACTGCACAAGTATTCAAATCTGCTCTCTCCCTCCTTACTGCCTTAAATACTTCCACTTAACTCTGCAAAAGGTCAAACTCTGGCAAGTCAAATAATCTTTTACGAGACACAGCAAAGGTCTCTCACATTTTCAAAAACTCTGTAAGGTATGTTGAATGATGCAATGTGACAGGCAGTCATCTTTCAGGCTTGTTTGTCCTCAGATTTCTGATTTGTGAAATGTATTGATTTCTCTGTGCGTCTGTATGAGACTCGACCACGAGGGAGAATACTCTGATGTTCTACCAGATTGATTTCTTTTTCTCTCTGTTTCTCAAAGTGACAGTGTTAAATACAAACTGCAGGAAGGAGAGGGAATAAAGTTCATCAATACACATTTAGCAAACATCCATCAGCTTTATGACACTTGGATGGGAGGGAGAGAGAAAGCAGAGAGGGCTGAAGGTTGAGAAGAGGAAGACAGATTGTAACCGAGATGTCAGAACAAATTAGCCGATGAGGCTGACTCGTTAGCTGAGACTGCGGAGAAATATGATAGCTGGCAATTAAGCCTGTCTGCAAATTTCAGGGGTTTTTTTTCTGTATGTGAACAAATTGCTTATTGATCCCATCCTTAAGCTCAGAGGTGGGACAGATCAAACCAGGATCAAATTAAAACCAACAAGCAGCTCACAGCAATTAGCTTTAGCCTGCTTGGTGTTTTCTGAACGCTTCAGGTGCTGTCAAGTAGGTTTTCATCTGAGGTTTGATACACTTTAAATATGCAGTGTTTTAATTATGTGTTATTACATTTACTTACTAAACAAAGTTGAGTTGAGGTGTTGATGATAGAAGTTGGTTGACTTTTGTTCAAGGGCATCTTATGACATTACAGGTTACAATCCAATATTTGTGCCAAGCTAAGCCAAACCCACGTGGGGCTAAAACACCTGAATGACAAAGTTTTAATCCTCTTAATTTGAACTTGGGAGGCATAACCTCTAAAATGAGAGAAAGGAGATAGTTACCTCCAAACTTTGCTTGTTAAAGTTGTTGTCTGCTAAAACATGAAGACATGATGGGGTTAACATGAATGATATGATAGTTTGGCTACTAACAAGGATAGTAAAGCAAGTGTGAATAATCTACTTTTCTTGACCTCCAGCATTCACTTTTAGTTAACTTTAACATTTAACATGTTTGGACTAGACCAAACAAACTCTGGTTTACTGTTTTGGAAAGTCTGGTTGATCAAACATTTTATGAAAGCTCAAAGGAACTCTGGTGCTGAACAAGGAAACAAACTCTGGTCGGGCCTAAAACAGGAGTCGTGGTTCACTTCCAACAAGCCAAAGTTGAGTTTGGTGGGTTTGAAAAGTGCCAGAAACAAACATGGAACAAACAGGGCAAGTGAACTAAAAGAGCTGTGAATTGTGGCTTAGCAAGCTAATATGGCGTCCACTTACAACATCAAGCAGAGTGTGGATAGCTTTAGCATTGCTAGCACCACCAGCATCTGCTTAACCTAATGAGATAACATTACTGACTAGCTATAAAAAACTAGGCATCACCTCTAAAATGAGAGAAAGGAGACAGTTACCTCCAAACTTTGTTTGTTAAAGTTATTGTTGTCTGCTAAAACATGAAGACATGATGGGGTTAACACGAATGATATGATAACCAACTGTAAATTTGGTGACTAACAAGGATAACAAAGCAAGTGTGAATAATCTACTTTTCCTGACCTCCAGCATTCACTTTTAGTCAACTTAAACATTTAACATGTTTGGACTAGACCAAACAAAGTCTGGTTTACTGTTTTGGAAAGTCTGGTTGATCTAGCATTTTGTGAAAGCTCAAAGGAACTCTGGTGCCGAACAAGGAAACAAACTCTGGTCGGGCCTAAAACAGGAGTCGTGGTTCACTTCCAACAAGCCAAAGTTGAGTTTGGCAGGCTTGAAAAGAACCTGAGGCAAACATAGAACAAACAGGGAAAGTGAACTAAAAGAGCTGTAAATTGTTGCAGAGTGTGGCTAGCTTTAGCATTGCTAGCACCACCAGCCTCTGCTTAACCTGACGGTTTAGCATCATTGACTCTAAAAAAAAAAACTGAAGCCATGTGAGGTTAGCCTTTTTATCAGGGAAGCCTTTGGAGCGTTGTGGATGCCTTGTGATAGACGCTGCCATATTGAACATGTTGTTTCATCTGAACTTTAACTCGACCTACTCACAGACTCAGACGCTGTGTTTATGTGGGACTTAAAGCTGTCTGACCAACAGTGGCTCCATGCAGCCACGTCAATCATGTCTCTATTTTCAAAGCTGTAAATACTCAATAAAACAAAATCGGGCACTACATAGTGTATATGTGTATATGAATATGTGTGTATATGTGTATATATGAATATGTGTGTATAAATGAACAGTATGGCTTCAGCCTGCTCTGTTGTATTGTGCCTTAAGCTAACACCTGTTATGAATTGTTAAGATATATATAAATATTAATTGGCTAACTGATAAAGGTAATTTTCAAGTTCCTGCTGCGTGGGAAGTTAACTACAAATAAGGTGAGGTTAGTTTACATCTGAGACTAAGACTAACAATATTAAGTACATCCATTAATGTCATAATCAGAAAAGCTTTGCAAGAAGTGATAACCAGAGGAACAAACCACATCATCAACACTGTTTCAACAGCACCCTCCCCCAAGCACAGACCGAACATTTTCAGTGCTATGGTTTGATTAGTGACCATGTTGTCCAGTGACTTTTAGCCTCTCACTTCGGTTGCTCAGTCTTAGCTCAGATTCACCCTTGTGTTGCAAAACACATTAACAATAAATGAGTTTTGTAGCTATCACACTTCTATCCAAACAGCTCTACAGAGACCCACAGTAACTTACAACATCAGTAATGGACAGTCGTGATCTCTGTTCTGCTCTCCATTATGCTGACTCTAAGAGATATGATAATGTGTGCTCAAGGCCCCTTACACCTGATTCATGTCTGTTATTATTTGTTTGCAAACTGTTCTGTTTATTTTGGAGGCAAAATTACATTTTATCCTTAAAACTCTAACCCTTTTTTATTTATTTACTCAGATAGAAAAACTCATGGCAAATTTTCTGTTTCTAAAATGCCCCGAGCTGTTCCAGATCCTTGCAGTGTTTGATTATTTCTCAAATTCAGCAACTGCTTTTCTCTGTTGGCCCACTCGAAAGATCAGCTCCTTGACCTCCAAATAAACCCATCATCTCTGTATTTCTTCCAATAACTTCACCGAGTATTCCATAATTCCCTTGTCAGTCTGACCTTGAGCTTTAGACTTTCAAGAGTCTACAGTCTCAAAGTCGTGTTTGATCTTCCTACCTGTGTGAGTTTGGTTTTGCCTCCTCCATCGATGAATTGGCAGCGGAGATCAACGGACTCCGTTGGATACGCCTCCAGCTCCTCCTCCACTCGCACTTTCTGAGCCCCGATACCTGCAGGCAGCCAAAAGGAGACAAAGAGGAGGATTATGAATCATGCACAAAACCAATAGTGTCTGAATAATTTAACACGTTTGTTTGTGCTGGAACTAAAAAAAGGAACTTAAGCAAACACAGACCGAGACAGAGAAGATTCAGAGAAAGGAGCGAGGGGGAGTAGGTTCGGAATTTGGAGTTTCTCATTAACCATCTGGAGCTATTTTTATGAAACCACTGTCACTGATGTTTTCACTTTAACCCCTCTGTTGAGTTTCTTGAGACTTCTGGGGAAGGGAATATTGAATTTTTCATATAAAACATTCAATAAGAAAATTATTATTAGTACTCTTTCCAACAATCTTTGAAGCCAGAGAAATAATTGATTTTGACAGCTGCTATGGGCCACGTAATCCGGGTTCAGCAATGACAGAGGTGCTTTGGCAGACAGGCTTTTTTGTAGATGTGTGACCCAGACTGCTACAAAAACAGTTTAATAAGGAGACAGGAATAGCTACTGAAAGATACAATGGTGTCTGTATCTGGCCCATAAGGGAAACAAGGAAGCACAATGGATACAAAATATACACACACAAAAAGACCAGAACAAAATTTACTCGGTGTGCCTTTAAATGTGTTTTAGGTCAGTGATCCCCACCCTTTTCCTAATGGACCCCCACCAGAATCTAGGTGAAGTATGGTGCCCCTAAGACCCACATGGCAGTAGTCATAAATTACTGTCAAAAAGTTGAGGGCTCATTTCAGACTCTTCTACGACAAGTTCACTCTAAGTCCAGGTGTCTCATTTTTTTATGCTTCTTGCCAAAATATACACTAAGAAAAGGAATTTGCTTAAAAGTTAAATATGTTACATTCAGCAACTAGAGTGACTCAAGTAAACAAAACAACTGTCAATTTTTCTAGACTTCAGATATAGTGACCCATTGTCACCCTTCACCCACCTTCACTGTTTACTGTTACATTAATGTCTTGATTCAACAGAAAATTCATTCCATATGGACAATATGCAACACAGAAAACCAGCATTTTTGTTCTGTATTAAAGAGAAAACTTGTAAAAAAGAACTTTAAAGTGTGAGCCACTTGCAATGCATCCTGGGATGACTACTATGAATCAGGAAGTCCACTTTCAGAGGCATTTCCTCCTTGTCATGTAAAATTTAGCCATGAAACAGAAATTGGTTTTCTGTGAATAGACCTCACAGAGGACAGTCTCTGCTAAACAGAGTCCTGAACTGATCATTTTAGATATTTTGGGGCATTTTTGACCTTTAATGAAGACCTTTAATGGAGAGGCAGTGGATGGAATATGAATACAGGAGAGAGTGGGGGAAGATAAAACAGCTATTAGCCCTCTGGCAAGAAGGTACATGCAAGATTGCTACTCACTCTGCCAATCCAGCAACCCCAAGTCCTGAATTACAATAGAGAAGTCAGACTAAAGGTGGACACAGGAGACACTGGATCTCCATTCAACTTGTAAACGTCTATTTTTAGGGTCGGAGCTGGTGTTACAGGTTACATATCCAGCTGCCTTCACGCATTGCTTGTTCTCATGGCTGCAACAAACAAACTGTGCATTCACAAAACCCTCTTTTGCTCCCTTACTCACAAGGGAGAGTAGGGGAAGACACTGTGCAAACTGGTCACTGGCTGGATTCGAACCCAGACCAGCAGAAGTATGTACATGGGACGTGCATGGTTGCTAACCACACTGCCAAGCCAGCACCCGACAACAGGCTGTTTTGGTGTCAGTAGCCTTAAATTACTGGTTACCAACCTTTATTCCATATTTCCATGTTGACATCATAATATATACTGGGTGGCAAATACAGAGTAGCCAAAGTTAGTATACAAAGTAACCACTTTATTTTTCCTGATCAGGATTTAGGCTTTTTTTACAAGGCTGAAAGTTAATACAGAATAAATCATCTTTCATATTTAGTTTTTGAGCTTCTTCCTCCCTGCACACCTCCAACGATGCTTTCAGTGCCCGCTCACTCACCGTCACAGCCTTTTAGAAACATACTCACTGCTTATTCAGCTCGGCAAATTTCTTTTGCAAAAAGATTTGGTTTGCCGACATGTTCTTTGTGTGTTGTCTCAAAGAGTCTTTTGAGCTATGTTAGGTTTCATACTCCTGCAGACAGGACGTTACCGCACTGCAGACATTTCTTCTTCTCCCCGTTGCCTTCAATTACACTAGTAAATCCATATTGAGGGAAACTCTCATCATATATTCTATTGGTGTCTGTGCCTTCGTTCCTCCTGGAGCTGTCTGTCTGGGGCCAGGTGGTTGAAAAATCTTTTCTTTAGATTTTTGAGAGTTTTTTTTCCTACTGACTGTAGATACCGCTGCTTCAGTTCCATCGCTTCAACATAACAAACTTGCAAAGTCACGTGATCGCAGCCTTCAGTCAAGTTGCACCAGCACAGATGTTTTTAAAAGCTGCATTTTATTTGAACTATGTTAATATTTGAGAAAGAGAAAGCATAGAACACAGTTGTTTAAAGGTGTAGTCAGCGATCTTCTAATCTTCTAATCTAGTACAGTATTTGTCAAATTCACTGTATTTCTCCTCTCCATCCACAAGATGTCACCACTGACAGCATGTTGAAAAAAAAGTCCGGTTTCAATACACAGCCTTGGCTCTGAATTTCAGCAGGTAAATGCTGGGGCTCGGGCCGAGTTACCAAAACAGAGTACACCCCCCCACATCCAGGGGGCGATCATACTCGTGCGCACATCAGACAGAGGGGGGAGGGGGAGTCGTAGGTTGCGTAGCGTGCACAGTTAGCATAAGAGAGAGATACAATATGTGCAGTAACAATGGCTGAAAAACAGCCCAAAAGAAAAAGTTCAGAGGGGTGAAAAGAGCGAAGAGCCAGGTCAACATTGGTGTTGCTTTCCCATGGTGGAGGGAACTCGGCGAATTGAAATACCTGAAAATGGACGTGGATGTCGCCGTCTGTCTGCTGGATAGGTAAGCAACATTAGCTTTGTGGTGCTTCACATAACAGTAACAGCCGTCGCACATTCATCTTATTGTCTTATCTGTCAGAATGTACTGTTGTCATGATGTTATCAATATTGTCAGTCGAGTTGTCTGACGAGTCGGGGTTACCTTAGCTACGTTGGTCAGCTACGCAGTTTCTATGGCCGTTTCCATGACGATGCACGTCCATCAGCTTTTGGGGGTGGAGCCAGGGTTGAGGTATGAAGGGAGAGGCGGGTCTAAATTCTTTATCAACAACCTCTCTGCTTCTTTTCTCCCACATCGCTGACTACGCCCTTCAGATTGTGATGTTTTTAAAGGAATAATAATTACTTAAATACATTTTTTATCATTACTTGACATTTCAGCCTACCACATGGGAATTCAAGGCGACTCCACATGGGGCTCCTACCCCAGGGTTGTAAAACACTGTCTTAAATCCTTATGTGCCTTTCCTTATCACACCCCTCTCAAGAAGAGGACGTGGCTTTGGCTCTTATGTGCCTCAACAGGATTCTGCAACAAGAGCCACCTGAAGACACAACATACACCTGGCTTTTGGGTTGTCTTTAAAATGGGGTAGCTAACTTTTTCCAAATTCAAGTCATTGAGTCAACTGATCAATTCTTAGGTCATACAGTATGTACGTTTAAAAGATAATATTATCAAATACAATTCCTTTATCCAGAAAAACAGGAGGTCAACAAATAATTGATCTCACCAAAAGACCTTTGAGCAAAATATATTATAGTATTTAAAACCTTAGAGGAGCCAGAGCTGTTGATCATCAATGCAGTAATGTCAGCAGAGTTATACAGAAGCTGAAGAAACAGAGAGAGAATGAGACGCAATTAAGCAAAACAAGTCTAATAGGGGAAAAAAGTTCATTGAAGGAGCAGAAAAAATGGAGTCATAAGTGTTTGATAAGAAGCCAGAGGCAGAGTCTAAGCCAGCTCCCTTCAGCGAAGCCCTCCTCATTAACGTAAAGCTCATCTAGCAGGAGGCATCACTAGGGGCGAGCCTCGAGGACCTCTGCACCACCCCGACAGCAGCTTCTTAAACGCAGCAGAAACAAACTGTAACTCATCGTTTCAGCATGAAAAACAGAGTTTAGAGATCATGATGGGTCAGAAGGCCAACAAAGGTTGACTGAAAACAAGCTGTGAGCGAAGGAGCTGCTGCCATGATTCAAACTTAAAAACTGAGATGAAAAGAGAAACAGTTTGAGCTCCTTCTAACCTGCAGGCTGTGTCAGAACACCGCGTTTAAATTGGACAAGTGGAACAACTTTCTTTGTGTTGCTTCCTCTCTGATCCACTGACTCAACCGCGTGCAGCACCCGGCTGCTGCTCAGGCGTTGCAACACTTCTTTTGATGCTCCACACTCTCTTTCTACCTTTTTTTTGTGAAGAAGAAAAATGTCACTGTGTGGCTCTGATACCCCATTTTATTTCCAAACAAGATTCAGTGTTGGTAGTGATTCTGTCATTTCTCTGCATTCAAATGAACTCCACAGGAGAGCGACGCTTCCACTGAATTTCTGATGGATTTGACAAATAGGACCGGCGTAGCAGAAAGTGCATTTGAGGCTTTCAATAGGAACTGCGGCTGGGTTGAGTTTGAGAGCAGCAGGGAACCTTGAAAGTACAAATTCTGACTATCAACAGGATTCCAAAAGCTTACCTACATGTTCTATTTTCGTATATACTTTAATATGTCCTGACCTGTTTGTAGTAAGCAAAATATCTTCCTCTATTTGTGCAGCAGCTTTCAAAAGAATGCATTAAGAGGCTCCAGACAGGCAGAATACAACCTATCTTTTAAATGGTGGCAGATAATGGAGCTATAAGGGAAATAATGCGCCACAACAGAACAAACAACATTACTAAACTCCCAAAAGAGCTCATTCTCAAACACCTGGGGAGCAGCTAGGCCTTGACTCATTTAAATAGGACTAAGAGGGCATTCAAAATGAGGGCATAACAACAAAGTTATGGATATTCATGTCTTCCTGTGGACAGTTGAGATCTTAGGATGATCCAAATGTATCTATATACGCAAGTCTAGTGCTAATTAGGTTGTTGGGTCTCTAATTAGTATGTTGACAAACCAATCAGAATCAGAGAACCCCTCCTCGAAGAAGTCAATGGGTAACACAGTCAGACACTTTATTTTAATGCATTACGGTAAAACTGTCGTCGTAATTTTGTTATTTCAACATTAAAAATCATCATAAAGAAAACTTACCCACACAAAGGTATCAGAAAACATTTAAATACTGATATTATTTGTTGTCCTGGGTTTAATGTGAAGAACTTTCGTGATGTCAGTGTGTGATGATAACAACATTAATGTCATTAGCTAGTCAAGTATTTTAAAATTATTTTAAGGGATCTGTAAATATTTTGAGTTGTAAACCTACATCCTACTGTAGTTTTATGTTTATTCTTTTAATTGAGCCAAAGTTGCAAACTAATCAAATTCATTAAGTATTAATAAAAACTAATTGGAAGGTGAGATATTTTCAGTTGCTTCAAATGGGAGAGAGGCTAACAACAACAGAATTAGTCCAACCTGATCAACTGAAGCAGCCCGAGATCACAGCACTGTCCCCACAGGCTTGTACAGTAGGCACTGGGCATGATGGGTGCAACACCTCACCTAACTCTCTGTTTCAGAGTGATGATGCTCTCATCACTCTGAAACAGGGAAAATCTGGACTCATCAGACCACATGACCTTCCTCCAGTCCTCTACACTCCAATCTTTATGCTCCTTAGCAAACTGAAGCTTTTTTCCCCAGTTAGCTTTACTAATTAGTGGTTTTCTTAAGGCTACACAGCTGTTCAGTCCCAATATCTCGAGTTCGCTTCACACTGTGAGTGTGTAAATGCCCTTACTTTTACTATTAAACATACCTGAGTTCTACTGTTGTTTTTCTTTGATTTTATTTGGCCAAACGATTGAGTGATTGCACATCACAATCACACAGGATTTTTTTCTGACCACATTTCTTCCTTGAAGACGATGGTTCCTCACTATCCTTCCATTTTTTAATACTGCATTGGACAATTCTTAATTATATTGTAGTAGTTTCTGCAATGTCCTTAGATGTTTTCTATACTGGATTCATGCCAATGATTTGACCCTCCTTAAACATCTTTTCCACGACCACAGGATGTGTCTTTTGAAATAAATGAGAAGCTACTCATTGCATCAGCTGGGGTTAAATAACCTGTTGCCAGCTGAAAAATAACTGCCCATGTAATAATTATTCAATAGGGGCCGACTTTTTTCGGTCAGGCAGTATATAAACCAAAGTAAAAATATGGCCTTCATACAACCTTTCAAAAATACCAGACTACTCCTTTAAAGGGACTGTGAGAAGTTTCTAAGTAATTACAAAAAAGTCTCACTTTTAGATATATGCCTGATTGAAATACACACTTTAAGATGAGTTTTTTAGCATCAAAATAGGTAAATCTATAAATGCTATTCCTTAGCTTCGCAGTTGGGTCGGACAGGGCTGGACTGGCCTGGATACTCAAGTACGGGAACAAGACAATTAAAACTAGAGCAAATTTATATTATTCGGACACGTCTTAGAGCACAGGGCTGTAAGTAGAGATATATAGCCGGCTACAAAACTACGATACTAAGTTTTCCAAAAATTGCTTGTTGTCACACATCAAAAACTAACGCTACGTCACTAGAAAGAGATACATTACCTCGTCGCTTTGCATCCTGTAATTTGTTGAAAGAAGAAGTTGTAAAGCAATGCAGAGTTCTGAGGAAGGTTCAAGCTGCATTCATTAGCAACAAAGCAACAAACACGCTTTGGCTTGGGTCACGTCTTTTGGTGCGTTCCAGTTGTAGTCAGAAGTTGGAATTTCCGAGTTCCGTAGGAAACTGCAACTGGAACGCAGATAAGTCGAGATTATGTCACTCCCAGTTCTGAGGTTACTGGAACGCAGCGTTACGAGAGTCGCCGCACGTGCTCATGGGTAGCAGAGTCCTGATGTCGCCGGTATTAGATTCTCCTAACAGTCCCTTTAAAGATAAGGACCTCTCATATGCTAATTAATGACACTGTCACCCTGAGCAGCAGTCATGTTTCTGAAATACTTCAGTGTAAAAAATGTCTTGTTTCCGACAATCTCAATTGCTTAGGTCTTCAAGAAGCTTAAGTAATGTTTTCAGTTTTCTGTCTTTGGTTAGAAATGCTTAAAATTCACTCAAGCATGAATTAAAGGAGTTAAACTGTCTCTACAGGATGTGATGAATAAATGAACAACTGGATTTAAGTTCTCAAAGGAAGGAAGGATTATTTGTAACTTGAAGCTAAAAGCGATATTATAATCCTCATCTTGTTTTTGTACCATCTTATGAAAAATCTGTTTATTAAAATCAGTCCAGCAGCTTACAAGACTGCTCCCTGCCTTTCAGCCAAATTTCTCTTAAAATGTGGATTATCTTTTGGAGCGCCTTTCAACTAGAGAGACCATTTCTGCAGATCTGCCTTGTTAAAAAAGAAGTTTATAAATATATAAAACCAACTTTTGCAGTATTAGATGTCTTGAAATTAATGAACTGTAATGAACTTGTAATCCTTGTGATCATGAGACGGGGAAACAGAGACTTAAAAAGAGTGAGAAAGCAAAACAAAAGAGGACGGATCAGAGAGCAGAGAGAGGGACTTGTAATCCTCTATTAATGCAGTCGAGTCCGAGTCCAGTGGCTCCATGTGTTTGGCAGCTTTCATACTCGTTTTCATCTGAGGCTTGTAGTGACATTTTTGAAAAGACTTTGAGTCCAGTGCACGTTCCAAGCTGCAGAATCGAGTCATTTTTGTCACAAAGAGGCTAATCACCAAACCACTCCATGCTCACTTCATGGACTCCGTCAGGCTTTGTTTTGATTTCTCTCTCCTCTCACACTTGTTCTCTCACTCCTCTCCCTCTCTGACATTCATGTGGTGATTCAAACCCCCGCCACGAACCCCCCGCTGACCTGCGATCAAGTCATACCACACTCTTTTCTCCTCCACCCCCTGCCCTTCCTCGCCTCGCTGCCTGCCCTCTTAGCCTGCCACTGTGCCCGCTAAGATAAAATTCTTGCGGGGAGCCGAACTCTCAATCTCCGAGGATGGAAAAAAAAAAGGGGGATAAGCGCTCGCCAACAGCCAGCTAGCCCCCCGGTGGTTCCCTGTGCAAAAGCCTCTTAGTGTGTGAGGGATTGATTAGGACAATATGATACATGCCGCAGCATCGAGGTGCACGGCCGGCTTGGGGTTTAGCCCGCAAATCAGCTGTAAAACACAGATGCACTCACAAAGGGTGGGGAAGGGGGGTGTTTGGGATTTACAGCGTGCATGCTCTCACGTGAGCGGGGATTGGAAACCGGTTACCACAAGAGCTACAATGACTTTTTTTTCCTAGCTGCCAGAGGACAAAATCATCTCAAACAGTCAGCAGTGTTGGGTAGTGCTGTACTTTCCTTTTCATTTAACCACCACATAAAGAAAATCCTACAGACGTCTGTTTCTCTTCTACCTGTTTGTACATATGTGTGTCCACTGAGGCCTACAGTGTAAATCAGTAGACAGAGAGGTGCAGGACCCAGTCCAAAACCAAAGAACTGATTAGGTAACTAGAAAAGCACTCGGAGAGCACAGACCTCCGCCAGCGCCACAGTCCTCACCTATATTGTGATTTTCAACATAAATATTAGTCCTACCTTTATTTCGTCAAAATATTTAGATTCCTTGACCATGAAAACATACCATTAGCAATTGGATTCATAATGATATCTATTTTAGTTCAGTAGTTATTCACAAAAATCACATTTTTCATCATGGCGGCCAGACGCTGATCTGGATCAACACCAAAATGGAATCAGTTCTTCCTTTTCCCATGCTGAACATTTCCTGAAAATTTCATTAAAATCCATCCAGAACTTTTTGAGTTATTTTGTTCACAGATGGACAGACAGACAGACAAACAAACTCTCCCGAAAACATAACCTCCTTGGCAGAGGTAATTAGCACTTCCTGGTTCTAACACCTAAAAGTAACCAGGATGCAGAATATTGGTTTAGAATAGATGCATGAAATAAGGTTTGTGTTGAACATGAACAAATGAGAATTTAATGTTTAATGGGAAATAATTAAATGCATTTGATGTCTGCTTTTGAATCTTAAACTATTGTTTTCTAAAATGGGTGTTGCTACCTAAATGCTAACACGGACTACAAAAATGGCTGAGGACCATCTTCCCATTAGGACCAACTTGATAAGGTCATTCAATCAAGAGGAAACTTAAACAAGAGGCCACAACAAAACAATGGAAATATCCTAGTTGCTTCAAAGTTGAGCCGCCATGTTGTAGTTCTATAGTAGCTTAATAATGGCACATCATGGAAAGCTGGTTTGTTAAGATTATAACAAAGAGCAGAACATGTAAGTACACAATTTTGTGTTGAGTACAGATCTTATTATCAGAAATGTAGGTGAGGGAACTAGTGCATTTCCACCTTCTGCACTGACTGACAGAAATATGTCATTCCTGCACTGCTCTATTTACATGCACACTAACAAACAAATCCCGTATGTTACATTGGATAAAAACTATTATTACATTAAGACTGAATGATTTAATACTGTGTCTCAGGTCTTCCACATCAGTCCTTGAGTAAAGTACACAAGAAGAGGAAGAAGAAAAAGACTAGTAGCAATGTTTGGGGTGAGGTAAGGGAGTATTATATCTGCCCTGCACCAGCAAAAGTTGTCAACAATCACCGGCCATTTCATTAGGTACACCTTTCAGGTATGAGGGTGCGAGTAATCGTCCATTGCATAGATTCATTTTTCAGAAGCTGGAGACATTCCTTCGAGACTTTGGTCCATCAGCATCACACAGTTGCTGCAAATTTGTCAGCTGCACATCTGTGACGTAAATCTCCCACCCCAACCATCCCAAATGTTCTCTCCTGGATTGAGTACAGTGAACTCATTGTCATGATCAAGAAACACGTTTGAGATGATCTGAGCTTTGTGATTTGTTATGTTTTTCTGCTGGATGCAGCCATCAAAAGATTGGCACACTGTGGTCATAAAGGGAGGGACATGGTAGGAATGACTCTTAAACACAAGAGAGTATTCAGTTTAGCACTTCTGCTTCCCTCATCTAAAAGTCCACGGGATCTCACTGACTATATTTATGCTTAAAAACTGTGAAAGTTTAGTTTTTAAGTTTTTTGCTCATGGAGATTATCAGGATGAAAAGAAAGAGAAAGTTTTATAAACTTTTGTTCTCCACAGACCTTATTATCAGCAATAATCCAACACCAAAATGAAGATCTCATAGGCATTTAGACGAGGAAACCAGCATGATGCTGGCTTTTAAAGATCGAACAAAGATGTCATGTTGTTCATGCCAAATCCCCCCCTAATCCCCCCACCCTCTCCTTCCCCTCTGGTTTGCTGCTACATTAGTAACACACTTTTTGCTTGCTTGTGTAAAGCAGTACAAGCAAAAGCGCTCACCTTCAGACTTGTCTGTGTGTGCTGAATCATCACAAACTCTTCTGGAAAACAAAGTAGGACAGTGCTCCGGTGACTTCATAAATCTTTTTCATAGCTCCACAGACGTCTCAGGCAGAGCTTTCCTCAAGTCACTGCTGCCTCTTTAACACAGTCACTCACAGGCGACCTCGTTAGTGAACAGTAATCAGTGCTGCTAATCCAGCTGCTGCAGCGGCTCACAGGAGTCATGTGAATCACACAAAGTGCATTCAAAACAGGCAGACAACAATAGTCCAGGCTCAGTAAAGTGTTTTAATGCTAATACATACATTAGTACATACACAAACACAAGCACACATGGCCGCACACAAGTGAGTCATGAAGGAGCCCAGAAGAGTTAGCAAAGACTTTAAGACTCTAGAGCAAAGTTTCCTGTTTTCTAAAGTTAGATAGGCCGACTTATCAAAATTATTAGAGCCGCCAACGTTAGGATGTTTTTATTACCTCCACCAAAGAGGTTTTGTTACTGCCAGCGTCTGTTTGTTTGTTATTTTGTTTGTTTGTTTCTCTGTTAGCAACATAACTGAAAAAGTTATGGACAGATTTTGATGAAATTTTCAGGAAATGTCCAAATTGGGACAAGGAACAAATGTTTAGATTTTGGGAGTGATCTGGATCAGCGTCTGGCCGCCATTATGAAAAATGTGATTTTCGTGAATAGCTACTGAAATAAAATAGAAATCATTATGAATCTAGTTGCTAATGGTATGTTTTCATGGTCAAGGAATCTAAATATTTACATGAAATAAAGGTAGGAGTGATATTTATGGTGAAAATCACAGTATGGTTGAGCACTGTGGTGCTGGCGGAGGTCTGTGCTCTCCAAGTGCTTTTCTACTTTCTGACTATTAACAGATCCTTTTTTAAAAATGGATCTTGGTGGGCAGAGTGAATTGGCAACAGTTTATTTATGTATCAGATTTTACATTCTAAAAAGCTATCATGTTAGTAATAATAATAACAATACATTTTATTTAAAGGAGACATATCATGCTGATGCATGGTTTAATACTTACATATAATAAATTTGAAAACAAGACCTTACACCCCCTTAATTTTCAAAAATGAGATATTGTATTTTTTCTGATATCCTAGAATGAGATTTGATGCCTCTGAAAATAGGTCATGGTGAGATGTCCGCGAGATTTCAAACGTCGCGACGACACGAGGTACCTTTCTTTTTATTGGAGTAATCTGATAAAACACTTCCTCCTCTGTGATGTCCGTTAGCCACAAACCCTCACCGAGGAACACATCCACCAGCAGCCGTATATAGCTCCCTAGCTCACGCTCCCTCATTACCAGCCCTGGCCTGTAGGGGGACTCAACACGCGGTCGCTGCTTTGAGCCTGCCGGAAAATACAGTAGAAGAAGAAGGACAGGCTGGCTCAACCCCCGACAGAACTGACCAATCAGAGCACAAAGGGCGTAGCAGCAGTTTTTGATGTGTGACAGCAAGCAATTTTTGGAAAACTTTGTATCGTAGTTTTGTAGCCGGCTATATATCGCTACTTACAGCCCGGTGCTCTAAGACATGTCCAAATAATATAAATTTGCTCTAGTTTTAATTGTCTTGTTCCCGAGGTTGAGTATCCAGGCCAGTCCAGCCCTGTCTGACCCGACCACAAAGCTAAGGAATAGCATTTATAGATAACCTATTTAGATGCTATAAAACTCATCTTAAAGTGTGTATTTTGATCAGGCATATATCTAAAAGTGAGACGTTTTGTAATTACTTAAAAACTGTTCATAGAATCTTCAAACATGGCTGATGCACTCCCACCATCAATGACTTCCGCTCATATCCCCCAGTATGAAGAATAACTATGTTTTCAATAATGATAACTGTGGACAATGTCTGCTTCACCTTATAGTGTGACAGTAGAGAGTCCTGTGGCAGTGAACCCTCATGTGACTGAGTTTGAGTGAACAGTGTCTGTTTTTGAAGAGCTCTTCCTTTGACAAATTAGATTAACATTATTTATAATAATTCCTGTCACTGCTGTCGAGGCATTTATAACCACAGGCAGTGCATGCACACATGAAAAACTGATCTATTTTCATTCGGGTATCTAAAGCGAAACTGTGGCTGTTTTAAAAAGCCCCAGGATAAGGAGTCACTGTATTTCCACCCAGTCCTAATCCATAAAAATGTATTTCCCACCCCTACCCTCTTTCCTTTCTTCTCTCTTTCTTTGCATCAATCAGAGAATTTTATTGACATTTGAGAAAAATCCCCGGGGCTCTTTCAGGGAGATGGTCTACTGCATGATTTTACATTTCAACTCTTTATGAGCAGTGGCAGTTGTGTGCTGACGTGTTTAATTAGGGGAAATTAATGTGTGTGTTTGTGCAGAAGAAGAATGTGATGGAAGGAGAAGAAAATTACAGCGACACAAATGAAGACTGGAGAGTTAGTTTCTGCTTTTCTACTTGATGCCAGCACTGGGAAAACTCCTCTGACAGCCAAGAGTTTGAGTTTGTGAGCTTCTGCGTGTTGGTGCACGTCTGTAATGTGTGTGTGTGTCTGCAGTGTTGCGTTTCTGTCGTACAGTGGGAATGGATAACTGGTTTGACAGCCCATTGCCTCCCTCAGGGTACAGAGTGTGGTTCAATGGCTTCCTCAGTCTCTGCGCACTCACATTACAGCAACATGTTTGGATTTATGCTCACAAACACGTACAGTAATTACACATGCACACACTGGCACATTCACACAGCATTAACCAAACATATGCCTTT
Source organism: Scarus forsteni (assembly GCA_036419115.1). Taxonomy (NCBI): domain Eukaryota; kingdom Metazoa; phylum Chordata; class Actinopteri; order Labriformes; family Labridae; genus Scarus; species Scarus forsteni. The sequence goes on from JAZDUH010000458.1 coordinate 23,834,157, forward strand.
ATAGAGGTGGGGAAGTGACGGCCCCGTGGACCCTTGGTCACTGTGACTCAAAAGTCAAGTCCAGCTGTGGATAAAATGTTAATATGCAGACAATATCAGAAACTGTCATGAGGGATTAAACCTGAGAACACCATGGACATGTTCAGTGAAATAAAGAAAAGTAAGCTTGCAAAAAAACAATCTAGAAGTTGGTGGGTACACAAACTGGCTGTTTTATTAGGTACTTCTTGCTAGCACCCCCCTTGGCCCTCTGAGCTGTCTTTATTCTTTGACAGAAATTCAACATGAAACATTTCCCCCAGACTTGACAAAACAGCTTCCTGTAGAAGCAGTAATTTTGTCAGCTGCACATTTGTAATGCAAATCTGCCCTTCACCACATCTGAAGGTGTTCAACTACACACTGCACCTTTAATAATTCCTGCATGAATTCTTAAAGGTGCAGTGTGTACAATGTGGCATTTTATACATCCACCGCATTTCGCCAAACAGAAACGGTGAACATAGGACATATATGTTTCTATTTGTATGTAAAGTCCGTCAAAATAGGAGCACAATCAACCCCATAAATTGTTTTATTTTTATTTAGTTAGAAAAATCTTTTTTTTTTAAAATTACATTACTGCGAGCCGCTGTTTCGTGTAGGCCGACATATTGATCCGCAGTGTTGTCTACGGGTGGTTTTTAGGGACAAAAAGAACGAAACACGAATCTGTCCGCCGGTTCTGAAATCTACCTGGAGAGCAGGCAAAGAAGAGGAGAAGAAGGCAGTGGATGCATAGAAAGTTGTTACTCTGTCCTAGGGATTCAAACTGTGTGTATAAGCACACACACAACTTAAATTGTGTGCCGTGTTCAGGATCCTTTTTGGTCTTCACAGCATTCTGTTGCTCAGCGACGTGACGTTTTGGCTACGGTTAGGTTCATTCTAGAATCTGAATGTTGGATATCGCTAAAATGTCAAGTTCTACACACTGCACCTTTAAATCTCAGAGATTCTTATATTTTTTTTATTTTAGTTTATGCTTTCAACAACTTAAAAGTCATGGTAATTTTTTTATGTTATTTTTGTGGGATCTATACATCTGTCCATCACAGTAGTAATTTAGTGGAACTTAATGAGGATCCACGAACATGTCTTCAACAAACATTTATTAAGAGTAAATAAAAAAATCTGAATCATATATTTATATATATGTTTGCAGTAACCAAACTATTTACCTTTGACTTATACCAGTATTTAAAATTAAAAAATACAAAATTACGAAAATCTGAATACAGAAAGGATACCAAATTTGTCCTTTGGTGGCTGGTTTGGATTTATGATGCAATATCTTGATATGGAAAAAATATGCACATATTTTTATGTTGAGACACAGGTTTGGAATTTTCCACACAGTAGTAGTTGGACATAGTACTGCAAACTAAAGGGTATATTTATTTATTCCAAATGTTTGTCTACTGTACTAACCACCATGCATGAAAGGGTTAAACATCTGTTGACTTTGAAAGCCTGTAGAGCAGTGAACTCATTTTCATCTTCAAGAAACCAATTTAAGACAAATCCATCTTGCCAAAAAAGTGACTGCAGAGATTAGCATCGATGCTAACAGCTTCAAGTAAGATCTGAACCACACTGCATCAATAATTAATAAAAAATACACCACAAACTTCTCTGTTTTGCTCCACTTCAGACATGTTTTTCAAGAGTTTGTTTTACTAAGATAGTAGAGCCTGCTATCCAATGGCTCGGTGGAAAAATGATTGACGGATCAATCATCCAATCACCTGCTTGATATGCTTTTAAAAGGTTTTGCCCAGTGCTAAGCACCTTCGTTGGGCTCTTTCTGAAATATATTCTGCATAGTACATACTGAACAGCGTATCTGGTGCGACAGGTAAATGTCCAGCCACCCTATGGGGAAAACAGTATCCTTTGCCTGTTTCTAATGCAAAGCAAATGCTTTTAAATGGAACATCCATTCCATTTATGGGCAGCCAATATGCTTAGGCTCTAAAGAAGTCTAAAAGAGCAGAGCATGATCATTATCAAGAGTCAAGTCCAAAGGAATCTGAGATTGAGTCAAAAAGATGATTGGAGAAAGCTTGTACTAGATAGAATATAGTTAATATTTTACAAGAGGAACAGCAGAAGAAAGTGAAGCAGAAGGTTTGTATGGTGACAAAAAGAATGACTAAAGTAGAGAGAGACCGGAGGCGATGGAGCCGCAGGGCCAGACTGGAGGAGGAGATGAAGAGAGATGACTAAAATGAAACAGAAAGTGAAGAATGAACAGGGGGAAGAGAGGAGGAGTGAAGAGAGATACCCGCAGAAAACAGGGAAACAGAGTAAAAGGAGAAAAGATCAGCATGAGATCACCGCAGGAGTGATTCATTTCCACAGAGACTCTAAACGGCTACACAGAGACATGATGAGTAAGAACATGAGGATGAGGAAGGTTTCTCCTCGCGGTCTAAACAGACCAGCTTGACCTAGTGCTGAAAAAAAAATCCACCTGTGAGCAATTTAGGATCAACAATCTGCTAAAACTTTGAGTCTGGCAACTTAAAAACTTAGAGGGCAAACAACACGACCACCTGAGGAGAATATTCTGGAAGTTTTGGGATCTGAATTTGAGACTCTTGTGCCCAAAAATGGCCTTCAGTGAAAAATGTTTTACCGTCTTTTTGAAAAGGTTGTGTGAGTTTGCATGTTTTCAGACTTTTAGTTTTCAGCAAACCTTTGCTCTGAGAAGAAAGCACTTCACAAAACTTCACAAAACTCTCAAGTAGGCAGCTCAAGAAAAGTTTAATGTGCAACTGGCGGGCAAGCATCTGTAGTTTTTATTTAATCACTCTTACCCTAACCTAAAGTCATGCCTATGGACTTAAGGACTCAAACAAAACTTTAAGAATTCTGGCTCTCTGTAGCCTGAAGATCAAATCTGAGAAACTCTTTAAGGACATTTTCATATCTACAGCTTGGTGGCTCTGTTTCAATTAAACTGAGAAAAACAACTCTTGAAATTTAAATTTCCCTTTGGGTTTGTTCACACAGCAGAATTTCCAGTCATTGCGTCCCAGTCTGCCCTTCCCGCTGCACAAGCAAGCCATGCCATGACTGCAGGTTGAGCTCTGGATAATGGGCAAGAAGCTAAAAAGCTAAGTCTCCTGTTCCCCTGATTGAGCACCGAGGAACTTCTCCTTTCTCTAAGATCAACTCTGATCTCAAAGGAACATGTTTGGACTCTGTCAGATAGTCAGAAAAGAACGACAGAGGTTCTGAGACAACTGTCTGAAGAAGACCTGCTGCATTGCTGTGATCAGTGAAGACCTGAATGCTACCACGTGTTGATCTGGAAGAGAAGACTGAAGGAGACCAACATTCAAACACATTTATATCCAATAAAACTTTATTACACCATTGGTCTCCTTTTTAAAAAGCCACACAGCCATATTTAACTTTTCTCCATGCAGATATGAAAAGCAGTTTTTATAATTCACTCAAAAATGTTTAAACCAGAAGAACCAAAGTTTCAAAGGCAGGATGGACATTTCTTTTTGTCTATTCAGCCTTCACTCTCTAAGGGATGGATTATTTAACTTTAAAGCCTGCAGTTATTCAGATGTCTGAGTAAAGTTGAAAGGGAAAGGGTGAATCCCAATTCTACCCCTTAGCCCTCTCTGTTCGTCGTTCCCTTTCACCCCTTCACCTTAGCCCTCTGTTTTGAGGGTCAAGGGAAGGGTTGAAACACACAGTTGAGAAATGAGACGCTGCTCAATTCCCGCTACTTCATCACCCAGAGCCGCTCACTGGCAGTGACATAGGCAGATTCATCAATAGTTGTGGCTAAAGCTGCAAAAGCTAGCTTTTTATAATGACCAACAATTCAAAACATGATTAATATATACTTTACGATTGAATAATTAGTTATAATTAAGCACTTCCTTTGGTCTCCGCTCTGCCTTCTTGCCAGCAGGCGCAGTGTATTATGAGAAATTCCTTTACCCCTTCACTGCAAGTGAGGTCCTGGTCTGTCCTTGTTTCATGGACTGTGTAGCCCTTGGTCTTAGCCCTTCCCCTTAGTCCTATAGAGAACTGGGACACCCCTTCACTAGACGTGAACACACAAAACCAAGGGGCAAGGGGTAAGACAAGGGCTAAGAGGTACAATTGGGACGGACCCTCCTGTCTTTTCTTTACGTTATTATCACAAGGTGATGGTTCATGCAAACACTTCTCCTTCCTTTAGGTAAATTGATGTCAGTTCAGCACAGTGGCCCTTTTCTTTTCACTCTTCTCCATTATTTCCTCGTAACCTTGATGATCAGACAATTCACAGCCCTCTCCGCCGCTGCCGCTGCATTCACTGGAGGCTTGGAGCTCGGTAAATGGAAAGTCAAAGAGGGGAGGCTGTTGTTAAAAGAACGTCAACACTCCGCTTTGTTCCCAATGCAGCGGAGAGATGAATCACGGTTAATTGACATTTAGAGGCTCATGGCATTTGCCTGTTTATGTGGAGCTTTCCTGGGTCGACAGGCATAGACGCCGTACGCGTGAGGAATATGCTGATGGGCTGAGCGCACGGGGCAGTGAACCGCAGCTGTTTTGTTTCCATATTTTTATTATTTATTTTTTCTTTTGTCAGACTGCCACTGTGTCAGATCTGTCAGCTCTTATTTGTTTGATCACCAGCAGCTGTCAAATATAGAAATGGAAAGAACGAATGTATTTGAGGAGCTTCTGCATGAGTTATCATTTTAGCATGTCAAAACAAAAATGTTTACTCCTTCTTGAAAACTATAATTATTGTCAAAAACAAATCAACTAATAGGTAGCCTCAGGCTTAATGAAACATATTATTAGTGTTTGTCAGCGGTAAAATTTTAAAAGATAAACAAATAAATCAGAAATGTCTTCCAGAGGTGAATCATTAGTATTCCAATCTGAATAAAGTTCTTGTTTGTCTCCCGAAAGCTTAACTTGTGTTCAACTATCATCATAGAAAAAAATGTAGGATGGAATATATTACAGGCTTCATGGTGTGCTATTAGCTCGAGGGCTTTCACTTAAAAACAGGAGAAAATCTTCTTCAGTATTTTATTAACAGAAGGTACATACCTGAAGGAGCTTTATGGGTTCTTGTTGTACAGAGCAGTGAGATTAAACTCCATAAATTCTTGATACTTGTGCACATAATACATTATCATTCCCAATTTGTGCTGCTGCTTGACCTTTGGCCCAAAGCTTCAAATTATCACACTCCTGATGCTCCCTCGCAAATGTTGGGTATGTGCAATGCATCACTAAATTGTGTTTATAATTTTCAATCTAAACTCTTTATGAGTCCCTGAGTGGAGATCCAACTTTTTTGTTAGCTATTGAAAGACAAACTAGACAACCACAGACCCAAAACACACACAAGCACAAATTAGATTTGTGAACATGCATGCAGGAGAGGACATTTGAATGATAGGGCAGCAAACAAGGAGACAGGTAATGAGCTTAAATGTAGTGTTCAAGGGCATATTGGCTGTTCTCAAAAAATAATCCAGTACTTAATGAACACTTTGAAATAGACTGAACAGAGGAACAAACTGAAAGAGTCACTGTGCAGCTGTGACCAGATTATTTATTCTGGACCTTTTAACATTTTAGTAGCACGAATGTAAACATACACATGCTACATATTATTGTGTTTTGGAGAATATTGAAAACTATTGTGGAGCATTTTTTACTGACCTTACACTGCAGCTGGATCCACCTAATTCAATGTCTGTAATCAGGCAGATACATCGCGTCAAAATTGTGAGTGGCCTATATTGGCAAGGTCCAATCAGAAGAGGTGGGAGCTAAGAGCGAGACGACAGCAGGAAGTGACTGCTGGCACAGAGATTAGCGTAGATGCTAACAGCTTCAGCAGCAGTTTTGTCAGATCTGAACCACATTTCTTCATCAAAAAAGAACAAATCACTTAAAGAGATTGTGAGGAGTTTCTAAGTCATTAAAAAAAGTCTCACTTTTAGATATACGCCTGATGGAAATACACACTTTAAGATGAGTTTTATAGCATCAAAATAGATTATCTATACATGCTATTCCTTAGCCTTCCAGTCGGGTCGGACAGGGCTGGACTGGCCTGGATACTCAACTTCGGGAACAACTAGAAGGAGATACATTACCTTGTCGCTTTGCACCCTGTAAGTTGTTGAAGAAAGAAGTTGTAAAGCAATGCAGAGTTCTGAGCAAGGTCCGAGCTGCATTTATTAGCATCACAACAAACACACGCTTTGGCTTCAGTCACGTCTTTGTTGCGTTCCAGTTGTAGTCAGAAGTAGGAATTTCTGGGTTCCGAGTAGGAAACTGCAACTAGAACATTCCCCGTAGTCTGAATTTCCTACTGGGAACTCGGTGAAACCTCGCCACCCCCGAGTTGACAATGGAAGATGGATGCCCCCAGTGTGAACAGTTATTTAGCTCCTGTAATAATCAATTTATTTGCACTTCGGACTGGGGTGTGTCGCTCTAGATCAGCTGTATACATGGTATCGTTAGACTTATATTTACAAAAATGCTGCCATAGTGATAATCACATTCTTCATGTGATATTTGTGAACAACAACGCAGGGCGTGCTAACAACAGCTAACAATACCCTGGTAGATTGGCATGTTTTTTTCCGACTTCAACTGGAACACCGATGAGTCAGAGATGATGTCACTCCCATTTCTGAGGTTACTGGAACGCAGCATTACGACATAGCACCTTTAAAGAGAGATTTGGCGACCGTTTGTTCTACCCATTGGCTTTTGTTTTGTATTTTACTCCACAGCAGCAGTGCCTGCCTACTACATTATCTGATTGCCTCGTAATGAATCTGATTGATGGAGCATTCGTCCCATTATGCTAGATTTGCTATTGAAATGTTCTGCCCTCCCCAATAACCTTTAAAGGTGTTGTAAATAAACACATTATCTTTGTTTTAGCAACATTATCCAGGAAACAGTAAATGAATAATTACAGCAGACTTACACCGTGCAGTGTCGATTTGGATGTTACACTTCAATAGTTCAATAGAACTGAAGTGTTGATCATAAGTTATGCTGTGAGGATCTGATTACAAAGAGATGTGTTACTCAAGGTGCAGACACACCAAAACACTGTCAGGGGAAAAAAAACACATGCAACCAAATCAAATCAGTGGAAAATGAGCTTAAACAAAAAAAATGCTCACAGCTTTGCTCAAACACTCATACAGTGCTTTCAGTTGGTTGTCATTCAGCAGTTCGAGTGAAGGGCGCTTTTCTTTCCTCTTCTGTCAGAACAACTTATTATATTGCCAAAAAAACCTACAGCTGGTTCACTGAGGGCATCAGTATCCACCCACACCTTTGTATTTGTTAGTTTTCTTCTCATTTTGTGTCTTATTTGGCTGTAAGTGAAATAAACTCTTCTGTGACTTTAGCGGACGCTCATTGCAGTAAAAAATTCAACACATGGTAGCAAAAAAAGTGTCCAAAAGGAAAGCATCTGACTACGCTTTTTGTACAATGTGACTGTGTGTGATCGGCTCCTTCAGTGTTACAAAAAGACTTAACCCTTTAACTATCAGCTCAACTGTTTAGCAGACGTCAAAAATAAGTTCAGTGATATTTAAACTTTTATAAAACAGAACAAATCAAATCTTTGTTTAATTCTGTTATCATTTCAAGGAAGTGAAGTGATAGCGAGAAAACTACAAACAAAACAAAAACTAGATATTTTCATGGTGAAGGATTCAAAGGTTTAAAAATTTAAAAGGTGAAATTATTAGAAAAGGCCTAAATGCTTGCAAATAAAATAGACTTAAAAATAAAAATAACTTAAAATAGATGAGTTTGGCCAAACCCACCAAGAAATGCTTTTTGATGAGTAACTGTATTATCATTAAAGTTACAGTCCTACTCATCATTATTGGCACCCATGAAGTTTAAGTATACAGTGTGACAGTACAAACAGTTTTTTTACATACCTCTCTAACTTTGCTCTGCATCACTTTATCAGACTCAAACTTGGTAGAAGTAATGTTCACATATTAAGGTTTGTAAATCATACTTCATTAGCTACTATGATCATGCAGTCATATTTAGAATAGGCAGTTTTAATTGCCGCCCTTTGAAAGCCTACAAGGAAAAGAACACCCTACCAACAATTAAGCATGGTGGAGGTTCCATAATGGTTTGGGGCTGCTTTGCTGCATCGGGTACTGGAGGCCTTGACCGTATCACAGGAATCATGAAATAAGAGAATTATCAAGAAATTTAGAGCGTAATGTCCTACCCAGTGTAAGAAAACTTGGTTTGAGTGGAAGATTGTGGGCCCTCCAGCAAGACAAAGACCCAAAGCACACATCCAAAAGTATGCAGGAATGGTTGAAAAGGAAAAAAAATGTCCAACAATGAGTCCTGATCTCAATCCGATTGAAAATCTTTGATATGGCTGAAATCTGCCATTGGGGAAAAAAAAACTGCAACTGTTCAAGAGCTTGAAAATTTTGCATAGGAAGAGTGGGAGAAAATACCAGCTGAGAAGTGCCAGAAGCTTATAGATGGCTACAAGAAACATTTGGAGGCTGTCATCAGTGCCAAAGGATGTGCAACAAAATACTTAAGAGGGGTGCCATTATTGGCGCACATGTTTTTTTTCACTTCTCTCTTTGAAGTTATAACATGTAACTTATAAAAATGATTTTTTTTTTTTTGTTAAAAGTATTTTGGACCTTCAATTAAAACATCCTGATGACATAAATTTGGTACATTTCAATTTATTTCTGAAGATATTGTTAAAGTAATGAAAATAATGAAGGGGTGCCAGTAGTACTGAGCAGGACTGTAAGTATTCAAAAACATAAAGAGGGTGATAATATTAAAAACGTTTCGCTTTTTTAACCTTTAAATCCCACACTGGTTTGTTTGAAGTTTCTTCCTCTATACTAATACACTGACATAAACTATTTTTTCTGAATTTTTTGACCCCTGCCAAACTGTTGAGCTGGACGTTAAAGGGTTAAATCAACTTTCTGTGGCTCAGACGTATATCAACACTTCAGAAGTGTGTGCAGTACCTCTGGTAATGTTATTGACAATGTCGATTTTGCTGTGTATTACCTTGGACCTCTGCCACAGAATGACTTTCACTGCTTTTACAGCGTATCTCTGAACTTCAGGGCCACATCAGAGCAATAAGATAAAGCAAAGAATCCAGGAGTGATGCTTGAAGGGTACTTTTAGCATTACTTTTATTATTCATCCACTGAGGACATCCAACTTTGAGGAAAGTGGGTTATCCATAATGCAACAGGAACTCTTTCAGATATCTCTGTTACGCCTGCTTTAAGTTAAACAGCGTCTACAAAGTTAGGACTTGATCTTCACATTCTGCAGCCTCTGAATCACAGACTCCGTTCATCTCATTCAAATGAATACAGAGCTGTCCGTTTAGCTCCATCATCTCAGTGCTCACCCAGCGGTGAAATAACATCTGTCTGAGAACCTGCAGGTACAGCAGGTTAACAGTGTGATCAAACACTTCATCATGTCCCTGCCCTCCAGCTCCAGTCACTCAGATACAAACGCAGGTGGAGGTGGGCCGTACCACGTTTGGTGAAGAGACAGCTGTCGAGAGCGCTGAGCGATCAGCCGTAAATGCAGCTCAAGGCGGCTAACCAAGCTGCTAACAAGGCTGGAAGATGTTTGGAAGAATTAAACAGAAACAATTATAATTACAGATATTGAGAGCTGTGCAGCTTGTATGCACCGTTTCATATTATAAAACATTAAAACAGAGATTTTTTTACTTGAAGTGAGCGTGAATGTAGAGGAACACATGAGAGGACACAAGTGATATCTGCCAATAATACTATTTTAAACACAAAAGACATGGAAGCCTAAAAGAAGATAAGTTGATTAATTTATTTAGACATCACTGAATTCATGCTGTCACTTCTCATTTATTGCTTCTTTTACTACATAATGTGAGTAGTGTAACCACTGCAGCTGTAATTTAAGTGCACTTTCTAATAAGTGTGAAACAAGGTCATCAGTCTGGATATAATCCTCGAATAATTCGAACAAGTAAAGTCATGTTCAAAACTGAAACAGAAATTATATGAGCGACCAATTGGCCAAAATCAGATCATTAAATGTTTCTTCTCTATGAAGCTGCTCCAACATGAAGCATACATACTAAAAATATCAGACGAACCACCATGTGGATTGTTTAAAACCTTCTTAAAGTGTTAGAAAATAAGCATCTTTCAGAGCCTCCATGTGATTAAATTAACATGCCTTGAATCAAGACGTAATTTTAAGGGTGAAAAAAAACATATGACATGGAGTGACAGTACTAAAACAAAATGCACACACATGGCTTTTAATGAGCAATATGGCAGCACACACAGGTTTGTGCGACTGAAACTGACCCTGAATACATTTGTAAAAAAATAAAAAACAAATTGTAAAAAAGGTATATGCTAAAATGATGCTAAAATAACACTAAAATGCAGGGTCTGGGCACACAGTGACCAGTAAAGAGCACAGAGTGACATCGAGACACATAGTCTGGTCGGTGCTGTCTCTCAAAAAGTGATGAATAAAATGCAGAGACGACAGCAGCAGTGACGACTTCATGTACATAACTTCCATCTCTCTGCTGCTCATATTTTGCCCTCAAGGTCCCATGGCCTGTGTGTTTGAGCATTCACACAAGCCTTGGTGTTTACACAGCAAAGGTCTGAGTTGAATACAAAACAAAAAACATCTCTGTTGAGGATTAACTCCTCATCAGCTCCTTTTCCCTCCTCTTTAAAAACCCCAACTGAGAGGGCGGGGAGGCTACAGATGACGCCACACGCAGTTCTAGCTGTCGACTGATCGCTATGGAATTTGAGTTCTTTTTAAAAGGTTTTTAAGTGACATTTTTACCATTTAAATTACTTTCTAGCTTTGTTAAGGCTTGGACTGTCCTTTTGCTGCCTTCACACCGCAAGCGACCCAGCTACCAAAATCGCGTCACCCACTGACGTATCCTCGCGCGTCCATAAATACCTCATTTTGGTCACCATTGCTGTCAGCTGTCGCTCAGTGACGTCACGTCCGCCTGAGTTTCACCACGATTATTTTATGTTTTACCACTTTATACTTATTTCCTAGTAATGCTGGGTTTTAAACAGTTTTACTTATTTATTTGCCAACTTTTAACACTTTAACATATCCAATCATAGTTTTATCCATTTAGTCTTAGCTCCTGTGTTTCCTCATTTTTAATTCCTCTTATTTTATTTTATTGTAGTATTTTAATCATTTTTATCCCTGACTCTTATCTGCTTGTTTACTTGAATGTTCAGCACTTTGTGCTACATTTTATGTATGAAAAGTGCTTTATAAATAAAGATTGATTGATTGATTGATACAGGACGCTGTAATTATGAACTCTGTGCCAATGGGCTGCTAAAACAATATCTGATGGAAGGAGGGAGCAGGGTTGACCTTTCAAAACTGGTGTCTGCCTGTGATGAGCACGAATGATTATGTACGTACATGGAGGCAGTAGTGTCAGGAAATGTATATATTGTATATAATTTTTTGTGCATTTGAAACATCTTTTTCTCACTGTATCCTTATTCTCTGTATAATCATTGCTTAGCTGACTACATTTTTTCTCACACATGGACACACACACACATGACCTTGCATAGCCCCACTCCTCGTCCATTGCTTATCCTTGTTTATCCTTGTTATGTCTGCACCTTCAGGACCAACTCAAACCGGCACGAGAAGTGGAGCTTATGTGGAGGTCACTTCATCTCACACCCCCACATGTTACACACACCCATTCTTATAAATGAGAGAAGACATTGTATTTCTTCAGTTCAACATTTCATGTTGTAGCTCCTTGTTATAACAAGTAAAATTTGCCTTGATTGCTTCCAGCTGCCTCGTCGTCATCTTTTATCTAAATTATGTCAGGTGTGGTATGAACTGGTTTCTGAGCAATCTTAGGACTGTAAGGGGAAAAAATCCCGACAAGTAGCTGTGACACAATAAACCCCAGGAAGTAAAAACAAGCTTAGTTTGTTTCTTCTGCAAAGAAAATTGATTTTGTAGGACATAAGACCTTCATATGCGCATTTTGTTGACTGCTGGAGTATGTTCACCGTTGTTCATGTTCTAAAAACCTTCTAGTTTTTAAAACCAAGAGTATCCTCTCTATCTGAGACGCTCTGTTAGAGCTCCTGCCCCTTCAATGCTCCCTTTGGCCCAGTGCTGTCAAAATCTCTGCAGACATTACACCATCTATGTTATAGGCCAGTAGGTTTAATAAACTGCTGATGAAACAATTTATTGCCAGTCTTTTAGTCATACAAATTGGTGATAAATATCCACTCAAGAAAGAATTTCATGCCTCATGTTCATCAAGCTAACAGACCAAAAACGAATCACCTCAGCCCCTCGTCAGGACCAAGCCCCCACCATCTGGCATTAACAGACATCATCCAGGTCATTACAGTTTCCATTCGACACTGATCACTGGCATATTTGTGTTTATTGGTTTGTTTTAGTCATGTTTGCTTCCTCCTCTTTTTGCTCTCGCTGTTTGAAAAGGAGTGTGGAAATCAAATATCCACAAATCAGGTTTCTGTTCTTATTTTCTGTCTGTTTTTAGTAGCTGAAATGTGTTTGAATTCTCTCTTTAGCTGCTAACTTGTTTTTAAAAATGCATGGTGAGCTTTGTTTTGTTGCTGAAAACAAAGCTAATGACCCTCTAAGTGAATGAAAACAGGAATATCATGGGCTGCAGAACCAAAATAATGAGACAAGGATGCTGAAACCCTTTGAACACAAGAAAAAATATTCATAGAAAGCTCATATCTTACCCTGAGGTTCGTCAATCTTTGTGAACAGCTTTACACATGTTGTCATATGATCTATATCTGATATGAAAATATTGATTTAAGCTGCTTTCAACTTCTACGGGGAGCCTTTTCCTACAGATAATCCATTAAAGCATTCATCACATACTTCATGTTTCATACTTTGTAGTTCAGTGTGAACCGTGACAGTTTTAGGACTACAGGACGTGTTATCAATCACCGTAAGCTATCGTATAATTCACACACGGCACAGTCATTAAACAGGTCAACCCCCATTAAAATCTGCAGCTTGTGACATTCTCGTGTAGAAAAAAAACAGCGTAATCACTCATATGTGACGTAGAGGAGTGGAGAAGCTGCAGAGGAGAGCTTGCTGTGAGTGACGGTCTCATCGAGCACACACTGGGGAGCTGAATTACCACTAATTGGCATTTGACAGCTCATAATCACGCCATTCTGCTTTGGCTTTTCAGTAACAGGACACTGATCAGGAACGCGGCGTAGGGAGAGGAAAGAGGAGATTAGTCGTCACGAGGTTGGCTTTGGTTTCAAACACTCTTGGTTAGCGCTAGCTGGCAACAAGGAGGTCCTGGCATCTGTGTTTATTTGAGGATTTATTACCTCAAAGACGCTAATGGAGCTGAAATTAATTCAAATATTGAAGATCTGCCATTTATAAATATCCAAATCCAATCAACAAAGCTTGATGACATGCAGGATATTCCTTTTTCATTTTGTTTAGAAAGGATCCAGATAAAGAATTCATCCTCCTCCACCTCCTCCTCACATGCCTTCAATCCATCAATGTCTCTTTTTGCCTTAAAATAAATTATTTCTGAGTAATGACAGAGGATGAGTTGTCAGCTGCTCTTTTGTATAAATGGATTTGAATGACAAGTAGGGACTGTTTTCTCTGTCAGTATGGTCTTTAAGTTGAACATTGTCATTTTAAAATCACCCAGCATGTGTTGATTGGCATTTAAAGCATCACTGTTTGCATTATGGTTGACATGAGCTGAGCTAAACTGATAATGTTTGGACTGAAAGCTGAATCCAGGAGCTAACCTATCATTAGCTGAGAACAGTGTGTCCACTCACATCATGCAGTGGTTCCTGGACCCCACTCAAAGATTATGTCGATGCACAATGGAAAACTTTGTCAACATGTCTTAACATCACTGTCTTGCAACAAGATAATTGGAAGAATCACCGTAAAACACCAAATAAAAGCTGAGTTCCAATTAATCGCCGGTTTCCAAATAAACGCCGTTGTACTTTATTCAGCGCAGCCTACGAGCAACGATCAAAGTTACAGAGCACAGATGTGAACGCTGAGCTCACCACTGACAGTGCTTGAAAAGCAACATTATCAGATTGAACCTTAAAGCTGGGGTTGGCGATCTGTTTTAGATACACTTTTTGTAATACTGGTTAAAATGGTCTTTATGACCCGATGGTAATCAACTCATAATGTGTTCTTAAAACAGAGCGAAAAATATCCGCTATCTACAGCAGGAGTAAAACAGGGAAAACCCCAACCAATAATCTTGCCGGGATACCTTCTTTTACACCAATCAAATCCCGTCGCCATTCTGCGTGCCTGCTGCGCGTGCATTTTCCCGGCGTGCATCGACAGTGCGTGTAGCATGTAGCATGTAGTGTGTAGGGAACAGACTCCGCTGGAGAATGCTTACCTTTCAAGTTTTGTCTTTGAAAATAAGGGAAGTCCGCTGTGAGCAGTCCCACAACACCAACCAAGCTCCAGTATCCCTCACATTTAAGACAGATGTACAAGAAATCTAAAATAAACTCTGTTTTTCTAAGTTTGTTCCGCTGTTGGCTCTAATCTCGCGAGAACTGCCATCCATGCTACTGCAGGTGGCAGTTCTCGCGAGACTTCTTCTTCTTCGGTGGTTGGCATCCATCATTTTGGAGCATTACTGCCCCCTTCAGGCTAGAGACAGACAGCTAGTTCTCCAAAATCGCAAACCCCAGCTTTAACAGTCCACATGGTTTATTTGTCTCTCTTGACATCCTGTCAGCTCACTTCTCTTCCTCTGTATGCCAACAAAAGGCACGTTGGTGTACGCCACTGTTTCACGACAGTGCAGTTACACTCAATGACCACAGAGGGCACTAGAGCGCAAAAAGCCTGAATCTTACCCACTAGGGCTTCACAAATCCAAAGAAGAAGACGTTGCCACTGCCGCTGCATGTTATTTGCCCCTAACATCAGGAGGCTGGACACATCAGTTAGCTGTACATTGCTGCTTATCTCCATGGCCCTGGTGCAGCCAAAAAACAGAAGTGAGAAAATAGAAGTAACTTAACTACTTTCTACTGCTAAGATAGTTCCTTCCCAGTAGTAAGAGTGTTTAGAGAGTGCTGAGTTGAAAGAAAAAGACAGGAGTATAACTACAGTACTATAATCTTGCTGTAAGGGTGATATTCATACTGGTGTAAATAAATAATTTGATTACATTAACCTTTTTTTTTTCGTTTTTTGCTAAACAAGATTTTTGTGGGAAAGGAATCAAACGCCTGTTCCAAATAGTGGCCTGGTCCCAAATAAACGCCTGGTCTGCTCAGTGATTGAAAAAAAATAATCGCCCTTGCCATTATTTGGTATTTTACAGTATATCAATGCACAGAGTTTACTCACTCCTCTCCCTTATTGGAAAGCATATATTGGTTCCTTGTTGCATGTTTTTTGGGAATGCTATTGTATCATAACATTTAAACAGACTATTACTGTAAAAGTACTGCAAATCCCTTTAGTGTGTAGAAGTTGGCAGCATTTCGCAGAACAAATCCTGTGAATCTAGGATATTATGTTTCTATTTGTATGTAAAGTCCGTCAAAATAGGTGTACAATCATCTTCATAAAAATTTATTTTACTTTTTATTCAGTTAGAAAAAGCTTGTTATATCTATGTACCACGGATCTCTCCTCTGTGAAGGCTGACATAACGATCCGCCATGTTGTCTACAGGTTTGGGGACAAAAACAGACAATAAGTTTACAAAAACTATGATTATCATCTCAACTGACCCATAGTTACAATATGAATGAAAAAGCCCTCACCTTGTAACTGTTGTAAATAATGCCCTGTTCATGATCCTTTTGGTCTTCCTGGCTCTCGTTGCTTAATGATGTGATGTTTTGAGAAACGTACGGGCTAATTCCAAAATCTGAACGCTAGATGTCGCTAAAATGCCAGTTTCTACATACTGCATCTTTAAACCAACTTTGCATCTTTTTGGTTTGGAATTGAATAAGACTTTAGATCTTGTATTTATTAAAAGAACTACCACCACATATAACAAAAACTCTAACTGGAACCAGCAGAGACCTTCAACATTTAATCAGACTGGAGCAAAACACAACAACACTTCTTTCTGTCTATGAAGTAGCCTCGAATGCACCTTTGATTTGTCACCAATCAAAGCCACAATGCCCATTCTTATGTTGTTAGTTGCTGCTTGGGGCTTTTGTTTAAATTGTTTAATTAAAACTGTCAAAACTAATATAGAAATGATAAACTAAATGAAGAAAAACCTAAAGTCCCATTATTACGCATTACTCTGTACTCATATGGAGAGTAACAAAAGCTCAAAGTGTTCCTATGACGTCAAGATTTGTTGTTTTGCCTCAAATCAGTGACCTATGATTTACTATAATTGGCCCTGAGAGCCATTTATTTCGGACTGATTAGACTGAGCACTTACAGTGTAAAAGTGTGTGGAGCCAATTGGAGAAATCAAAACAAAAAACTGGAAAAGTTTGTCACAGCTGGAAGCGTCCTCGACAATCTCTGCAATAAGTGTGGCTTTGCTGATAAGCGCTGTGTGTGATTAGCCCCCTGGTGTGATTGCTAACTGATTCTTTCTGCTTGGAGGCCGTATGCAGGTGGGGAGAACATTTTGGTACCAAAACAGAAAAATTTTGAGGCATGAATTCTGAGATATGAATAAAAGCAGACTCATGAAACACAAAGACAACAAAAACAAAAAACAATTTAGGAGTGAGAGATATCAAGACAAAATGTGATCAGACCTTTTTTCATAAGACAAAGACTTTAATTGCTTTTTCAATCAGCTCAAGCCGCCTTTACATCAGTTTGTCATGTGATTGGTCAATTACAACTTTCCAACTTTTTCCTGTTTTTCACTTCGAATCGGCTCCACGCACTTTTCACTGTAAGTGCTCAGACTAATCAGGCAGAGACCACAGGCTCTCAGGGCCAATTACAGTAAACCAGTGGTCACTGATGTGAGGCAAAACAACAAATCTTGACGTCATGGAAACACTTCTGGCCTTTGCTGCTCTCCATATGAGTAATAGAGTAAGGCGTACCAATGGGACTGATTGAAATTTTTCCTCATGTAGTTTATCATTTCTATATTAGTTTTGACAACTGTTCAACTTTTGGAACAGCACTGTACTCATCAGTATCACTTTTCCAAAACCAACCAATCAAGTGTAAAAGGGGCAGAACTTCTGATGCCAGCTTTGACGACAACAGCGGAAGAGAAAGTGATCTGACTCGTCTTTTCCAGAAAACAGTTTCCTGGTGTACAGCTGCCGTTGGACCATTGTTAGGTGCTACAGTCATGTTCTTTTTATGAGACTCAAAAATAATCAAAATTGACTGCTAAATTTATTTAATAGCATATTTTTTCAGCTTGATGTTTAGATTAAAAGTTACGTAATCTATTCCAGTGTTTTTCCACTGTGAAGAAGGGAAACCCAAATCTTTGATGATACTTTATACAAAAGAAATTTATGGTTTCTTATCAAGTAGAGTGATATTGTTTTGAGAATTATTTTAAGGTGCATCATTATTAACCCACAGAACAAACAAAACATGAGCACAACACAAGACTTTCACTACCATACCTAAGAAGTGAGCATATTACTGATGGTTTAGTTGTCTTTATTAACAAATAAAAAGACTGACAAAGCGTTTTTGATTCTTATCATCCATTGTTGCTTTGTTACACCTCAGTTGGGGCACTATATTGCACACTGTTATTTGCACACAACTCCGTACTGCAACTTACTTTAGTGTTAAAAATAATTACTGTTAAAATACTACCTTTTGACGTGTCTTGGTACTCGCACTTTATTTTTTTTAGAGAATCATTTGTATTCTTATTTTTGTACTGATGTTTATTATTTAAACTAAATGTAGCATTGTGAGCCTTTGAGTATCCGAATTTCAATCCTCTGTATGTTTACACATATTGCAGTATTGACGATAAAGCCACCTTGAACCTTGAAAAGTGATGTACAATGACTGTACAATACAATGATCGTTTTTCTAACTTAAATTTGATAAAGTAGCTTGGCAAAGATAACAGCATTTTTTTTTAGAATTCCAAACAGTAATGTAGTATGATGGACTGTACTTTGAAAGCACATAATTAACTTTTTCAGTATTAAATTAGCTTTATTGGGAGGCTAAAAGCTCAGATAATTGGCATGTTTACACAGCAGGAGGCTTTTTAGTGTTCTTACGCCGTCAGCTGAAGGCACATTACATCTACTGCAGGTACAGAGTGTGTTTTTTACAAGAATAAAATTGTGCTTCATAATCCTCTGTCAGCTAACGAAATGATATTTATGACCCGTGGGCTTAATATGAAACCTTTTAAACTCCATCTGCATTAATCCTAAAAAGCGCAGTGGACAATCTCGCTCACACAGTCTCTGCTCTTACTCGCTCCTGAAAAGTAAGGATTGTGCAGGTGGAAGACTAATCAAATTCTACCATTACAACGGGCACATTTTATGCTTCAGACGGGGAGAGGGAGGCACGGTGGGCGAGCGAGCTGACTCACCAGTAATTGGTATTTGACTCAGAGTGACTTCCACGATATAAAGTAATCTTTAATCAAGTTTCGTATTGTCCTTTTGATGATAGGTGAAGCACAGGTTTTCCATTCGCTGCAACAGCTTCTCACCATCAAGAGGCTGACGAGGTTCATGATGCTTCACACAAAAGCCATTGTTATCTAATGAATAGGTGGCACACATGCAATTTAGTTTCACAGTAAAATTGTAGAGAATCACGGTCTGGATTGCTTTCACTCCCACCTGTTCAAATATATCATCTCAAATCATCACCTGGAGCTCGAGCAGACTTCCATCTATAAGTGGAGGCCCTGCTGCTGCTGATGTGTGACGGTAACAAAGCTTTAGCTCACTCACATTTACTCAGTCATTATGTTGTTGCGTTGCAGTAACATCAACCCTGTATCAAATGCATCATGACAGGCGGCCACTTTCAGCTGCTTTCTTTTTTGTGTCTGAATATGGAGATAAACTGTCAGCGTCTCTCCTTTCTGCTGCATGGAAAATCTTTCTTTCTCCGACCTGTGAACAGAGTCTGTGGTACGAGGCTGCCCTGAGGTCTGAAGTGCCCCCTGACATCCTGAACAATGGTTGACTGACAGCCTTATGAAACCATTAATGGAACTATTGAATGTAGACTGTTACTTTCATTAGTGCTCATTCAGAACTGAACGTATTTCAACCTACAATTTATTAACTTCAGTGAAAAATATATAAAGCTCAATATTGTTTCTATATGTGACTCACGGTGGAAGAAGTTTGCACAATTTTCAAACTTCAAATTTTACACTTATGCTCCCTCAGTCTTTAGAACAGTGATCTCCAACTGGGGCCTGGGTGCCACATGGGGCCCTTCAAAGCTTTCCATCTGGCCCTCTTAGTATTATGATTACCTATATAAAGGTGCTAAAGGAGAATCTATTTCCGGCTACATAAAGACTCTGCTAGCCATGAGCATGCGCGGCGACTGTCATAAAGACATTACCCAAGCTAAAGCGTGCGTTTGCTGTGATGCAGCTCGGACCTTCCTCAGAACTCTGCATTGCTTTACAACTTCTTTTTTCAACAACTTGCAGGATGCAAAGCGACGAGGTAATGTATCTCTTTCTAGTTACGTAGCGGTAGTTTTTGATGTGTGACAACAAGCAATTTTGGGAAAACTTAGTATCGTAGTTTTGTAGCCGGCTATATCCTGCTACTTACAGCCCGGTGCTCTAAGACGTGTTCAAATAATATAAATTTGCTCTAGGTTTAATTGTCTTGTTCCCAAAGTTTAGCATCCAGGCCAGTCCAGCTCTGTCCGACCCGACCACGAAGCTAAGGAATAGCATTTATAGATAACCTATTTTGATGCTATAAAACTCATCTTAAAGTTTGTATTTCGATCAGGCATATATCTAAAAGTGAGACTTTTTTGGAATTACTTAGAACTTAGAACTCTTAAATTAAATGTTTTATTCTGAAATAAAGTATGACATAATTCTTTCCTTTCTTCACTTTTTTTTCTAATAATTCTAAATTTAATCTCAGTATTCTGACTTTTTCTCAGACTTAAGAACAAGTTCAGCCTTTAATTTTCTTTTCTTCTAAGTTTTTCTTTCTTTTTGGCCCTTATGATCTGCTATTTTACCAAAATGAGAACATGAGCAAGGTAAAAATGTGTTGTTTTAATGACAGATTTTTTTCCTAAATACCTAAAATTATTTGAGACCTCATGTTTGTGCTTCACGGCTGGTGAATGGGGCTGAAAAATAAAATTGTAAGTGGACCAAAAGGTTTCATTTTAATTGTTTTGTAATAATTATCTCTGCATTTTGCTCCCCAAAGCATATGCCAAGAAAAAAAATGGCCATTAGACAAATGTGGTTGATGATCCCTGCTTTAGAATAAACTAATGAGAATCTGGAAGACAGAATTCATCGTCATCGGCCTCATGATCATCGACTGCTTGAGAACATTTCAGGACTGCTTTGAGAGATTTTCCCCTAAGTTTGTGCACCTGTCCATTCTGATTTCAGGACATGTAATTATATTCCAGTCAACCGTCATCTTCTGCTGTTGTTAAAACAATTACATGTACACAAAGTAGTTTGGCAACACTATCTTGTTTGATTAAATCATTTCATGATAGACTGTGGATGGATTTGGACAAAGCCAGAGTGAAGTCAGCTGTTTTACCACTGAAGTGGGCTATGAGTAGAATCCTTGACAACTGCAGAGTAAAAACAAAACAAAACACTGTCTTTATCAGACAGAAAACAACCCAAGCTGAAGGGTCCAAGGGCCATCTGATCAGCAGGGTTATATAATTCTGGATATATTCAAAGTTGGAAACTTTCCACAAACATTTACAGCAGTAAACAGGAATAAAGCTAAACTATTTACACCGTGAACCATTTGTTTGTTTGATTTGATTCCATTTTATTAATCATATTTTATTTTATTCTGTATTTTATTAAAGCTCCCATTGGAAAAGCTTTAAATGTTGTATATAAGCTCTGCTATTGAGTTAAATCTTGTGTTTGTCATGTTGAGTGCACCATGAGAACTGCTATCTATCCATCTATCCATCCATCTATCCATCTATCTATCCATCCATCCATCCATCCATCCATCCATCCATCCATCCATCCATCCATCCATCCATCCATCCATCCATCCATCTATCTATCCATCCATCTATCAATCTATCCATCTATCTATCCATCCATCCATCTATCTATCTATCTATCCATATAACCATCTATCCATCTATCTATCTATCCATCCATCTATCTATCCATCCATCTATCTATCCATCCATCTGTCTATCAATCTATCTACCCATCCATCCATCCATCCATCCATCCATCCATCCCTATCTATCTATCTATCTATCTATCTATCTATCTATCTATCTATCTATC
Source organism: Scarus forsteni (assembly GCA_036419115.1). NCBI lineage: Eukaryota > Metazoa > Chordata > Actinopteri > Labriformes > Labridae > Scarus > Scarus forsteni. Next base: position 23,855,827 of record JAZDUH010000458.1, read on the forward strand.
TATCTATCTATCTATCTATCTATCTATCTATCTATCTATCTATCTATCTATCTATCTATCTATCTATCCATCCATCCATCCATCCATCCATCCATCCATCCATCCATCCATCCATCTATCTATCTATCTGTCTATCTATCTATCTGTCTATCTATCAATCCATCTATCCATCTATCTATCCATCCATCTATCCATCTATCTATCCATCCATCTATCCATCCATCCATCCATCCATCCATCCATCCATCCATCCATCTATCTATCTATCTATCTATCTATCTATCTATCTATCTATCTATCTATCTATCTATCTATCTATCTATCCATCTATCCATCTATCCATCTATCCATCTATCTATCTATCTATCTATCTATCTATCTATCTATCAATCCATCTATCCATCTATCTATCCATCCATCCATCCATCCATCCAAATAGCATTTTACCTGGTATTTACAAATTTGGATGTTGGTGATTTATTTGAGCATAACAACAGAGGCTTCTAGGACTCAGGACTATTGACATCTTTAATAAAACAATTAAAACTTGATAAAGTTCTACTGACAAATGCATCTGTAAAAATGTAAAGCTTTTTTATTGAATTACTTTACATGTTACTGTTTGGATACAGTGAAGTTTTTTTAAATCACTCTCAACTTTCTGCACCTTCCCATTAACTCCCACAGATCTCGTTTCCAGTTTGAAATATTTCCAAAATCCCAGAGCTCAGATTTCCAGAGCAGAGTGGCCTACCAACATCCACACTGCACTGACCTGCCAGCCAACATTGAGCAAGAGATGAGGCACAACCTGGACTAGCTGATAACCAATCACAAGGCCAACATAGAAAGACAGGCAACTATTCACACCAACACTTTTTCACTAAGGTCAAATAAGAGCCACCAGTTTAATAACCAAGCTAGCACAGTTTTGGTCATTGAGAGTAAACTGGAGCCCCTGTAGCAACTTTCCTGCTGTTATGCATCAGTTGCAAACCTGCAGCCCTCCAAATGGTGCAAAACATACAATTTAGATTAAAATCTTATTCTTCTTGTTTGGTTTAAAACAGGTATAAATTCCATTCTCACCAATGCTCCTTTGCCCTCCGCCTTTTTCACTCTCCACAGGACACAAAGCCATCAACAGTAGTGAAAAAACTTTTGTGCTGATCCTCTGAAAATGTTCACAGTTTTTTTGTTTGTTGGTTGGTTTTGTGGACTTTTGTGGCCTGCCTGTAATCACTGGACAGCCTGAACTGCTGGTCTTTTCTTATCCTTGATTTCCAGCCCTCCTGATGTTTCGTGCCTGCTCCTCAGTCCAGTTTTTCAAGTCTGCCTGCAGCTCATGACAAGGAAACAGGGGTTTAAACTGGTCACAGGAAGTCCTCTCCTTTTCCTGTTTTAAGAGTATCTTTAAATAAAATGATAAATTCCTGAATCATAAACTAAAAAGTAAGCCAGCTTTTGTAACTATGAAGCATTTATGATAAGACAGGTAGATATGTTTTATTGGCCCAAAGAGAAATTTGTTTTCATAGTCTGTGCCAACAAAAAAAATCAGCCACAACACATCACAAGCAAAATAGAAAAAAAATACACCACATCTGCAAAGTGGCACACAAACTCACTGCTCACATAACAAGCACTCGATAGAGAGCAACAGATAATGCTAAAGGCTACTGAGAGCTGCTATGGCAGAAAACACAAAGCTCTTGCTGGAGCAAGCCTTTTCCATTTCAGATCACTTTATCTGCATCCTGGTGGCTCCAGTGTGAAGTAGAGGCTAAAGGGGTGATTAGGGCTGGGTATCGATTCAGATTTTCTTGATCGATTCGATTCGATATTGAGAGGTCTCAAATCAATTCAATTCAAGATTCGAAATTTGTTCAGTCTGGGTTATCTCAGTAAAAATAATGCTATAAATGACTTTTTGACCTGGTACATTATCAAAACTGTTTTTACATTAAGAACCCAAAGCAGTTACATTAATCTTATATTAATGACATGCATTTATGCATATTCTGCAAGTTACTTGTTTTTTGTCCAACTTGTCTTTTCCTTCATGCTTGTTAAATCTGAAATATGTCCAAACGTCAACTTTTAAACTCTCCAGTGGTGTCCCTATAGTGCTACTCGCTTCTGCCATGTTTGTTTCACTGCTTGCAGTAACATCTCATGAGATCTTCTTCAGTGGAAAGCAGAGCAAAACGCGAGACTAGCAGAGTTGATACCACAGGCTGCTTCTCTGCACGTCCAATGAAGAAAAAACTACCCATGTTAAAAGATCGATCTTTGGATTTTATGGATCGATTATGAACCATCTGAAGGGAAATCGATTAAAATCGATTAAATTAATTTTTTTAACCCAGCCGGAGGGGTGATGGGGGTCATTAGTTATTGAATGTGCCAGTTGAAGGACCGCCCTGTGGTTCAGGTCTGAAAATTTGTGTGAGTTAAGCATCACGGATTTACAGTTAGAGTCACAACCAGGCGATAAAACAGTGTCCCAGCTGTTAGCAGAAAGTTCCTTAAGCTTGAATTCCTTGACAAACAGAAGCTCTTGGGTTAAGTTAAACTGATTTGAGGGATCAGAAGCCTGTGAAGATTCTTTAAAAAATAATACGAACGCACAAATCCACAAATAAGCTTCATTCGCAGTGCAGGACACGTTTATTTGCCAGGCTTAGAAGTCAAAGTTCTGTGTGTTTGCTGAAGTTCTTCTTAGATTTTCTTTCTTTAATCCACCAAGAGAAGGGCCTGAGAGTATAATCTTCAAACAAAGTCCTACTGTGGGTTAGGTTTACACATTAAATAGGAAGAAAGCCTTCAGAGATGCCAGGGAGAAAAGACAGCTCGATATCTCAGGTCTGTTTTCAAAAGCCCACCTTTAGCGCTCGGGCTAATCTTCTTCTTTGCGGAGCTGGAAACAAAAACTTTAAAGGGGAAATGACAGGGAGAAGAACAGTATTCAAATGGAGGCGAAGGGAGCAGTCGTATGAGGAGAGAAGATCGACTGAACTCCTTTCCAGGGCGGACAAAAGGTTGCAGATGGGAGAAAGTGGAGCGTGACGCAGTCCATTTGCCATGCTGCATGAAAAGATAGATCTCTGTCATATCTTAAGAAAACAAAGGATCCACAGCACCCGTGTCAGTGACTTTTGTTTCACGCTGCCTTTCATCTGCAGGCATCTCTTTTCATTCCTCCTCATCTTGTTGGTGGAGTCAGCGCCGCTCTCCTCGGCGTGCCACTGAAGAGGCCGTCTTCCCTCTATCTGATGTTCTCCCACCGCTCAATACACTCGCATTTTTACCGCTCAGATCAAAGGGCGGCCAGGAATTCATCAAAAGGAATTATTCAGAAAAAGCAAAAAGGAGAAGAGGATCAAGATGTAAGAGACGGAGCTCGGAACAAATTAGATGGTTATCCAATATCGACAGAGAGGACAAGCAAAGGCAAAAGGGGAAACAGCAGGCGGAAAATGAGGAGGGAATATGCAGAAATTAGAAGATTTGCATCTTATTTCATTCAAAAACACAAAAGCAAAGCAGTGATCCTAAAGGACAGATCCTGTATATGGGATTGCATCAGATAGCAAAACATCTTAAGGTGGTATTAAACCACTAATAAAAAAAGCACAACTCTTCCCCCTGAACTTTCCAAAAGAACAGAGATCTTGAGAATTAACAGGAATTCTTTTGATGTGATCTGCGAGGGTAACAACTTAAACTAAAGGCCAAACTAGAAGAACACGTAGTTGAGCCTTGTCCTGGTGGAGATTTATTTCAAATGATTACAGAGAGCTTAAAGGGTTAGATCAGGGTTTTGAAGAGGGATTGCTAGAGGCAAATGGCACTTGTAAATATGAGTGCCAATAAAGGGAAATGGAAGCTGTTTACCTGAGGGGAGATAACCCACACATAGCACATGGTGCAACCAAAATCCTTTTAATGAACCCATTTATAGGTTAAAATGACTCTGTTTACAGTATAGGTTAAAATAAGATTGTTTACAGTGTTTAACTTTTCCCTGATAAAGATGATGGACTCTGTATCCTATCCTGCCAGCAACTCCCCCCATTAGGTCAGAGCAGAGCTGTAGGCAGTCAGATAGCAGCAACTCGAGTACAAACAATGTGTTTTAAATAAGGACGTCACCTCCTATTTTCATCCTGATCTTTCAAACTAAAGTTTTGCAGTTTTAGTTTTAAGTATAGCCAACATTTCTTGTGTTCTTGTGTTAATGACTATTAACTTCACTAACTTAACATTAATGATTTTGTTTTAAAGTGATGCCTGGTAACCACAGTTTGTTTACATGTCATTAAAGTCTTCTTTACGTTTTCATGGAGTGGAAGAAGAAGACAAGTGGAGGAGGCTTGCACTTACCCCGTTTACATTACATTTACTCTGATTTTAAATCCGTATTCAATAATTCCTCGATCATGTAAATGTTCATTCCGCTTTAAATTAATTTCAGTCATTATGCGCATGCTCGTTACCTAATCCTGTCGTGATGGTGAACAAGAAGCTGACGGACGAGGGAACAGGATGGCCACCTGAAGCAAGTGCTGGACTCGAGTCGAGACAATTTATTTAAAGGTGTAGTCAGCGATCTTCTAATCTTCTAATCTAATGCAGTATTTGTCAAATTCACCGTATTTCTCCTCTCCATCCACAAGATGTCACCACTGACAGCATGTTGAAAAAAAAGTCTGGTTTCAATACACAGCCTTGGCTCTGAATTTCAGCAGGTAAATACTGTGGCTCAGGCCGAGTCACCAAAACAGGGTACACCCCCCCACATCCAGGGGGCGATCTAACTCATGCACAGATCAGACAGAAAGGGGAGGGGGAGTCGTAGGTTGCGTAGCATCCACATTTAGCGTAAGAGAGATACAATAGGTGCAGTAGCAATGGCTGAAAAACAGCCCAAAAGAAAAAGGTCAGAGGAGTGAAAAGTGAAAAAGAAGGGCTACGACCAAAAGAGCGAAGACCCTGGTCAACATTGGTGTTGCCTTCCGACGGTGGAGGGAACTCCGCCAACTGAAAGACCTGAAAACGGACACAGATGTCGCCGTCTTTCTGCTGGATAGGTAAGCAACATTAGCTTCGTGGTGCTTCACATAACAGTAACAGCCATCAGGCATTCATCTTATTGTCTAATCTGCCAGAATGTACTGTTGTCGTGATGTTATCAATATTGTCAGTCGAGTTGTCTGACAAGTCCAGGTTACCTTAGCTACGTCGGTCAGCTACACAGTTTCTATGGCTGTTTCTATCAGCTTTCGGGGGGGAGCCAGGGGTATGAAGGAAGAGGCAGGTCTAAATTTGTTTATCAACAACTTTCCCCCTCGTTTCTCCCACATCGCTGACTACACATTTGATAAGAACCTTTGAAGATTGGAAATAATGACAGAGTGGATGGAAGTAAGCATTGAAACGCAGACCTTTTTAAGGCTGTAGTGTCCAAGTTGGACAGGGTTCCCATGACAGAGATGCTTATAGATAGATGAACTGGAATTTTTCTCCTGGTAGAAGTTAAAATGTCACTAAGTCACGTCCGTCCCATGTCCAATCAGAACTACAACAACTCCCAGACCTTAATTGAATAAAGGCAAATAAACTTGTTTTCCATGTACACCTTTATTCAGAATAACTACTTCCATGTAAACAGGAAAGAAAAAAACTTTAATTCCAAATTAGTTAATTCTGAATTCTTGATTTTGAATAAAAAAAAACATCATGTAACTGTGGTCAATGTAAGAGAAAAGAAAAACACTGCCTGGCATTAATTTTGGCTTTTTAAAGAAACACATTGATCATGATTTGATGAATAGGATTTTCAAAGTCTCTTTTCCTTTAAAGCTTGTGCAGTAGAAGTATCCTCTTCTGTGTAAAGACTGCTAAATGTATTAAAAACAAAGGATGAGAACTGAGTATGAGTTATGTTTTCACATGCGGGGGTTACTTCTTAGACAGAAATAAACAGTTTTTAACATGACGTAAGTTTTTATGTTAGGTAAGTGCTCAGATCTGCTCTTGTCAGCTGTTGATGGAGCTGATGTTAGCTCTTAAATCAGCCACAACTTATCCCTGTTATCTCTGCTCCTTTCTAAAAGGGTCATATCTGATCATCATGGCTGCGTATGATGTGTTTACTACTTAAATGAACCTCTTACAATTCCCCTTCAAAAATAATAAACGACTCCTTTAATGATCAACGTGTATATGAACAGTGATGTGAGACAAAGAATCTACATGAACAACTGCAGCATCTGTCATGTAGGCGTCTGTTGATGCTGATCTTCAAACATGACCATGTCTCGTAGCGTGTTTGTAACGTGTTCATGTGTTTTGAAAGCCTTGTTGTTCAATCTTTCAACCATCTTCCTCCGCTGTTGTCCTTTCCTTTGTTTGTCCACTGTAAACAGAATCTTATTTCCCGCTTTCCCTGCTTTTCCAATAACTCTGCTTCAGTCTCTACAGTCATTTATTGAGGGAAGGCAGTTGTTATTACACCCAGCGAGCCAATCAGAATGAAGTATGAACATATGTGATGAAAAAATAATTCCAAGTGGTATAAAAGATGTTGAAAACATAGTCTACTGTGTCCTCTGAGGTATGCATAAGAAAGATAAATGGAAACATTCGGCCATGAAGGTTTTTCTTTTGCTTGGAAATATTCAGCACTCTCATGCTGTAAAGTCCTGGAAAATACTTCCTAACACCTGACTTAAGGTGTGGGTGAACACAATAGGACTAAGCTTGGCACTGTTTGTGCCTGAAAAGCAGCCAGAGAGGCCAGACCATTAAAAAGAACCAGAAAATGGATCCTGGTGATAGCTGGTGGATAAATACAAGGAGGAGTGCCAGGAGCAGCCTGGCAAGAACTGGAATAAAAAACGAGCGGGGCCGTGTGCCAGTCTTTGTAGAGATGCTGAATTAATTAGGAGACTAATCAAGTCATCCATAATTCTGATAATTTAATTTTTCAATTCATTTATTGAATAGGACCACCAGGGATTGTTCCAGCCTCTTAATGGGTAAAATGGGTGCTTGGTCTTTGATTGAAGTCTTTAAAATGGAGGGGTTCAGGCTTTCCTGTCAACACAGCGTCCAAAAGTTTTTTTTAATATATTTCAGACTAAAGGATCAAATGAATCATTGACGTCAAATTAACACTTGGATAATGGAGATATTTAAGCATCTGCAGTGAATAATCTGACTAAACTGGGACTTTTTTCTGATTTTAAATTGGAGATTTTATTCATTTATCCAGATTCAGACACTGAGAACAGAAAGTGAGGAAACGCAGGGAAGGAGCGTCTCAGACTCGCCTGAAGGCTCCAGGGCAACAGCCTGTGTGGGCGGCATACACAAACTACAGTGCCCTTGAGAGTTGGACCTATTAAATTTTGTAATAGTAGTGCTGGTGGAGCTGGGGCCTCACGGTAAGGAGGTTGTTGGTGTGACTCCCTGGTTGGGCTTGGCCTTAGTGTTTAAAGTGCACTTACTCTCCCTGTGGATTCAAGTCATTTCCTGTTTCCTCCTTCAGACTGAAAACATGTTCGGTTGCTTTACGACTCCTTGGCCACTGGACGCGGTTTATCACTGTGCATTGTGCTTTGTCTCTGGTTGTGGTCGCCTCATTCACCACTGTGAGCTCGACGCCAAAGCTGAGTGGCCCTGATGAGCTCCAGGAGGTATTCCCACAGGATGATCTTGATTTATAAATTAAACCTCAATCGATCAATCAATCAAAATTTATTTGTATAGCACTTTTCATACAGGACTTTGTAATACAAAGTACTTTACATGAGAAAAAGATCAAATAAAAAGCAGAAAATTGCATAATTGCATAAAATGAAAATGTAAGACCCCCACAAACCTCAGCCATTCACAAAAGAGAAAGTCTCAAAGTACGCAAGTGCTCTGTCCCAGTTCACTACATACCAGCAACCCCATCATTTCATTTCTATTTGTGTGTATTTTCAGTCATAAATGGGTTTTCATAATTCATTAATTATCACAGTGTGGTTCAAATGAGGGCAGCGCAGTGGATCATCAAGTGAGGGGCAATGTACATATGAGCATGATCTCTCTATTCATGGTTGATACATCTATAGTAACTATTTTTATCACCTCATAGTAATGAGGTCCCTCTTGAAAATAGGATGTCACATCTCAAGAGGCCTTTAACACATTTACATTTAACAGAGACAAATATGGTAGGGAAGCACTTGTGGTCTGGGCATCCATGAGTTCATCACCACCATAAATTCTTATTTTCAGTAAGACTATCATTGGTTATACTACTATAAAGTGATCACCACAACCATTCAGACACGAGGACCCTCCTGAAAATGAGATGTAGCGTCTCAAGAGGCTAACCTCTAATAAATCAGACGACAGGTCTATGGTTCATGGATCTGTCCCTAACTTTAGTTCTTACTTTAGTCCACTTGTCTCCTCTTACCTCCCTTCTTTTGCCCTCACACCCAACACAGCATCGTGTGGATTTGCTGTTCATCATGAGACTGGGATCCACATTCAAGATTTCCTGCTGCTTAACAGAAGGTTTTTTTTCTTGCCGCCATGATGGAGGGATTCATGATTGGCTATATGGATTCATGTTGGGTGTTGGATGTATATATTTGTATCAGAGATGTCCACGAGTCTCTGATTTAGAGTCCGAGTCGAGTCACGAGTCTTTGACCTCGAGTCGAGTCAATTCTCGAGTCTTTGAGGGGCAAGACTTGACGAGTCACGAGTCTTTGATCTAGAGTCCGAGTCGAGTCACGAGTCTTTACACACACATATATACATGTATATATATATATGTATATATGTGTGTGTGTGTGTGTGTGTGTGTGTATATAGGCTATATATATATATGTGTATGTATATATATATATATGTGTGTGTGTGTGTGTATATATATATATAGGCTATATATGTGTGTGTGTGTATATATATATATGTGTATGTATATATATGTGTGTGTGTGTGTGTATATATATATAGGCTATATATGTGTATATGTGTGTATGTATGTATGTATAATTATGTGTGTATGTATGTATGTATATACATATATATATATATATATATATATATATATATATATATATATAGATATAGATATAGATATAGATATATATAGATATATGATGCAGCCTCTGGCAAATATACAATTTATCCAAATTTCTATTCAGACTTTTTTTTCTTTCTGACAAAGTTTCTGCAGTGCACATGCATGCCATGGTCAGATGCAAAACAAACTTGCCATGAGCAGCCAAAAAGAAACTATATGGCATTTAACAAAACAATAAAAAAAATTAAGTAGTAAGTGATGGTAGCCGTGCTGTTGGAAGTTTGTGTAGCAGTAGGTCAATATAAAGGGTAGCAAAGCTGGCGGGGGAGCATTTGTGCTTGCCTTGATGGCTGGTGATGACTGACTGATGACTGATTTTTATCACCTCATTTATCACCTCATCTAAAATAGAGGTCACATCTCAAGAGGCTTTAACACATGACAAATATGGTAGGGAAGCACTTGTGGTCTGGGCATCCATGAGTTCATCACCACCATAAATTCTTATTTTCAGTAAGACTATGCAGTGTTATATACTATAAAGTGATCACCACAACCATTCAGACACGAGGACCCTCCTGAAAATGAGATGTAGCGTCTCAAGAGGCTAACCTCTAATAAATCAGACGACAGGTCTATGGTTCATGGACCTGTCCCTAACTTTAGTTCTTACTTTAGTCCACTTGTCTCCTCTTACCTCCCTTCTTTTGCCCTCACACCCAACACAGCATCGTGTGGATTTGCTGTTCATCATGAGACTGGGATCCACATTCAAGATTTCCTGCTGCTTAACAGAAGGTTTTTTTTCTTTCCGCCATGATGGAGGGATTCATGATTGGCTATATGGATTCATGTTGGGTGTTGGATGTATATATTTGTATATATATGTATATGTGTATTTTATATGTATGTATGTATCTATGCATATATGTGTATCCATAAAATGAAGAGCTTTATGCTCTATTGTAAAGTGTCTTGAGATAACACTTGCTATGAATTGGCGCTGTACAAATAAAGATTGACTGATTGATTGACTGATTGATGTTTCACAGCAAGAAGGTTGCTAGCTTGAACCTTGCGCCGGTCAGGGCTCGTCTGTGTGGAACTTTTACTTGTTGCAGGTATGACTGTGAGTGTGTATGTTTGCCTGTCTCTCTTTTTAGTAATGCAAGAGCCAGCATGCACAGGGAGTACCCCGCCTCTTGCCCAGTGGCAGCTGGGAAAGGCTTGAACCCCCAAAAGGGACAAGCAGTAAAAGTAACTAATCAATTGATGATTCATTTGAGATTCTACGTGACATCCCATTTAGGAAAAGGGTCGTAACTCTTGGGCGATTAATTTTGTTCAGGTCCAAAAGCACACTGTGTTTCCACCAAATGAAGCCTTTAAGAATTAATATGACTAACATTAACGGATGTTCATTTTATGAATAGATTATGTGAGAAGGTCTAAAAGTAGGACACTTAATGGAATATGCATATGACTCGTTTCCAATCATATTCGATCACCTGTAAACCCCTTTCCTCGCAATCCTCATGTGCATCATGTTTCCTGAGCTTCCTTCAGCTCTGACTCACCAGGATAGCTGGGTGGATTCTGACAATGGAGGTGGATGTGGCTCATTTCTTTTTGAAGCTATGTGGGTCCATTTTAACAAGCACTTTTTAGTAAAACACTAAGACGAGAGTAAACGTGGCCAGCCAAGCGCTGAGCCCTAATTACTGATATTTTCTGCCAGAACGAGACGCGAGTGAAAAATAACTAGATTACAAAGCTGAATGCAAATTAAAAAAAAAAGAAAATCAGGAGAGAGAGAGCGTTGTTAATGCTGGCTCTGCTGATGACATGGAGCTGAGGCTTTCTTTGTTTGAAAATAAACTGAAAATATGAAGGGAAATACAATGATGGGTTACCAAACAGTGCTCAGTAATTGATTCCTCACAAAATCCAAGTAACTGATTCATTTTCTTTTAAAACGTATTCACATTTGAGGCAGCATTCCTCCAGATGTATTGATATAAAGCTTCATAGCATGAGAGGGAATCTGACCAATCTGTTGGTGAGTTGGTGCCCTTCTTAGATAAACTATGTAAATACAGCTGTAGAGTTTCTTTGTCTTATCACAGTGTGGGGACAGTGATGGGTTTAGTGAGGGACTGTTTGAGTGAATGGGATCTTTGGAAATCAACCATTAAGGGTCGGAACAATCCAGTCTGTTCAACTTCATTTTAGGGTTAAAAGACTTAAAGTTTAAAGAAAATCCCTCAAAGTATTACAAAACATAACCAGTCCACAAGCAAGTGATGATCATAAGGCTCACTGACGTTGAGCTGTGATGTCAAAAATCAAGTCAATTTATGGATAAATTAGTGATGACATTTGGGCAAAGTTGTTCAAATGCTGACAAGAAAGTGGCGAACGTGAGGACCACGAACATTAAAGGAGACATATCATGCTGATGCATGATTTAATTCTTACATATAATATAATACATTTGAAAACAAGACCTTACACCCCCCTTAATTTTCAAAAAATGAGATATTGTATTTTTTCTGATATCCTAGAAAGAGATTTGATGCCTCTGAAAATTGGTCATTGCGAGATTTCCGCGAGATTTAAATCGTTGTGACGACAAGAGGTACCTTTCTTTTTATTGGAGTAATCTGATAAAACACTTCCTCCTCTGTGATGTCTGTTAGCCACAAAACCGTCACCGAAGAACACATCCACCAGCAGCAGTATATAGCTCCCTAGCTCACACTCACTCATTACCAGCTCTGGCCTGTAGGGGGACTCAATACGCACCCGCTGCTTTGAGCCTGCCATAAAATACAGTAGAAGAAGAAGGACAGGCTGGCTCCACCCCCGACAGAACTGACCAATCAGAGCACAAAGGGCTGTGACGTTGCAAGGTAACTTTAGGTCATCCTGAGATCCTTGTGTTTCAACGAGAGCTTGATAATGGCCTAAAATGAGGATTTTGAGAACGCAATTGTGGGGCAATGAAGGAACTAAATGACTTGTACTGAGGGCAGAAATGCTTTACAGGCATCCTAGTCTGGCATAGTGAAAAAGAGAAACAAGCATGATATGTCTCCTTTAATCTTTGATCTATAAACTCCAAAATGTCATCAAATCATTTTTAAGTCAGAGCGTGTGTTTGTGTGAAGAAAATCCTGCTTACTGTTTTTAATCTTAATGTTTGGCCGAAGATATTTAAGATTCAAAGTCAGAGGTAAGATTTATACAAAGTCTTCAGGACAAATCTCAAACAAATTCATTTGGTCCTTTTTCAAAAGCAAGTGATGATCATGAGGCCCAATAACCTCGCTTTACATCCTGCAAATTCTTATGAAGTCAGAAGCATATTTTTGCAAAGTTTAAAGACATCCCCTCATTGTGTTGTTGAGCTATAATGTTAGAAGCAGGTGATAAACACAGGACACAATGACCACTGACCTAAAAAATACCAAATCAGTCTTTGCACGAGTAAGAGAGGAGTTGTGCAAAGTTAGCATAACATTTTCATCTAATAAATGGAAATTTGTGTTTAAAGGAATTGGCCGCACACACGGACAGAAAACGTAAAAAAACAACAACATCCAGAAGATGTTATGCAATAGGGACCTCCGACAATGTCCAGCTTACTTTGCATCACAAAGTTGATGAAGATGAGTTGAATATCTAAAACAGGAAGATGACAGAATGGTAAGAATCTAAGAGGAACAAAAGAAAGTCATCTGCCGACACATTAGTTTGTGCACAGCGATCTTGCCTATTTTTTCCCATTTTTGATACACAATTGGATGGATAGAAAGTAAGGATGCACCGAATATTCGGTGGCCGAATATATTCGGTCACCGAATATTGCAAAAAAAGCCATATTCGGCCTTCAGTGGAGTGAGGCAATAGCAAGGCCGAATAGTACCGTGTGACGCAATGACGAAATTAACTATGTCACTGTGTGTGACTATGGCTAAGCAGACTAAGGCTGTCACTTTTCCTAAAAAGTCAAAGTCAAACATGCACCCAAATATTATAAGATATTCGATTACCACCTGAAGACAACGCAGTCACACGGGGTTAAACTCTTGACGAAGCGCCGCTGCACTCGACTGTATAGCTTGGATGAAAAGCCAACAGCTGATCCCGCAAATAAGTGGAGGACGAGTGACTAAACTGTATTTCACAGAACACACAGCCTGGTCTTTGAATTTAAGTTTGGCATCAATGGTGTAGAACCAAAACTACTTCCACACAGCTCTCATCAGAACATCTCATCAGCTGTAAATGTTCGCTCAGAGTGGAAACTCTTTGTTTACTGAGGCCAAGAGAGCAGCGGATGTGTCTGATGGTCAGGCTGCACTCACAGCGCCCTTTGATGGACGTAATGGTCCACTGCACCAGCGCCCTGATGTGCCACCACACTCAATATTTTACATTCAAATATTTTTTTAACTATTTGGTTACGGATATTTATTCCCATATTCGATCGGTTATTCAAATATCGAACATAAAGTGACAGCCCAAAAGCAGACTTGTGTCAAAAGGACAATTATTTATTTGTTGGTATTATTGGTTTATATCCACTTCAATGCACCTTAGTATTTTTTTTAATGCATGTTTTGTTTTGTTTGAAGGCTTAATATGAATGGAAAACTTTGTTGAGCTTTTTTTGAAAAGCAAAGGCTGCTGGAATATTAAGAAATGTCATAATATTCAATATTCCATATTCTATTCATGTGATTTGTCATTCAGAAAAAGTTAAAAACATACTTATATTAATCGAGAACAGTAGGTCATTAAATTCAAACATATTTTTCCATTTCAAAGCTGTTCCAATGTTGCCTCTCAGAAATTCATATTTCCACCTCGAGGTCTGTTCAATAATTTATCTCCTGCTAAAGGGGGCAGACTAAGTAAAGTTAAATTTTACTGTTGGGTGAACATGCGTCCAAAGATCATCACTCTTTCCAAGGAAGCGTGTGCTCTTGGAGGGCACACTAATCACCAATAAAGCGGGCTTTTCTGGTGAATACAGCACATTCATCCCGGTCCTTTCTCCCTCTATGAATCCTCATTACACCCTCTGTCGGTTAGCATGACTCTCAAACAGCCTCACTGCAGATAAGAAGCCTCCCTCCCTCTGATTCTGTGGGCAGGTATGGAAACAATTAGCTGACAAGTGCCATCAACAGATCGATTCATTACAATCTTTCTCACAGTTCTCTCTAATCGAACATGAGGTTTTCCAATCAGGAGACACGCCACCACATACTGTTGTACATTTGTACCCTGCAGAGGCCAACTTCAGCAGCAAATATGTAAATGAAGGCTGATTCTGCAGTAAGCGTTTATGCTATATGACCATGAGGCCTGCTATTGAGCTTTGCAAAGGTTTGAGAAAAATGTAAGATTCATTGTAATTATTTTTACTTCCTTTCTTTGACTTTTCATCTGGTCTAGAAAATCTTAGAAGGTGTAAGAGCCACCTCTTTGTGAAAACGCAGCACTGAGTAAGTTAGAGAATTAATATGAAGTGGATATCAATGACATCAGGCTGTGATGATGATGATGGTAATGATGATACTGAGATGACTTGATATGGTTTACTGTCATGTTTTTGGTTAAGGTAACAATAATGACAATAAAAAAGAAAAATCACTGAGTTTGATTATAAGTAAGGATCCGAGCTGAAAGTTGGCTCGATTGTGGTGTTGTGTGTACCCTGCTTTAGACAGAGTCAAAATAGAGATGGGTCAGAGGTATTCAGTATGTGAAAACTGGCAGGTTTGTGGAGCACTGGCAATTTCAGACAAACTCCAGCAGACATTGAAAGGAAATACATGAACAAAAGAGAGGGCAAAACGTGACCACCTTAAAGTGATATTCCGGGATGGAACAAATTGGGTCCTATCACAAGGTTAAGAGCAGAAATTACCCCTACAGCGGTGTTTCTGTGTCACAGAAGCCCATGTCGCTGCGAGCACACACCCCCCTTCCTCATCCCGTTCTGCTCCTCTGCTGATTTGGCTGGACTCACACGGGGCCATATTTTCCTTGATCAAAAACACAAATAAACGGACTCCCACCGAAAAAGTCTGATATCGGTCTGCATTCACGCTTTATTTAGAAATTTTCAGCCCTTACTTTCACACAAAACACGCTGTGTAAAGTAAGGCTCTAGTTCTAAATAAAGCGTGAAGCAGACCGATATCAGACTTTTTCGGAAGACTCAGATGTGGCTGCGCAGCCAGAGCTGGCGCTCTGGCTCCTCGCGAGAGCCGTTAGGTCCTAGCCCCCTGGGTGTCTTCTCCACAGAAACACTGCTGTAGAGGTAATTTCTGCCCTAACCCTTGTGATAGGACCCAACTTGTTCAATCCCGGAATATCACTTTAAGCTGAATTCAGCTGGTGCTTGTTTTCTTATGTGCCACCAGTATTGTTTCAGACTATGAACATTCAGTGGTCAACAAAGAAAAAAACTGTTGCAATGATTATAAGGATCTCCTAAAGCAGAAACCAAAGTATGCATAGTTACACAAGTTAAAACAATGATTTCTGTATTCAGTATGTTTTATTTTAATTTCTCTGGTTACAAAGTTTTTTTTAATCATTTCAACCATTAAAATTAGCTTCAATGTTAGTCACCTTAAATATGACTAAGGCTTATCATAGGATACACACTCACCTGGCACTTTATTAGGTACAACTGTAAGACTCCCTATTAATTTAAATAGTTAACCAGCCAATCACATGACATTTGGGCATGACAACATGGTCAAGACGAGCTGTAAGAAGTTCAAAACTAGCATCAGCATGGGGAACAAATGTGATTGTAGTATGGTTTGGATTATGGTGTAAAGAACACGAAAGCTTGAATCCATCCAGCCGAGTGTTAATGATTCAGGGTGATGACGGAGGGGAAATGGCACAAGGCTTATTTCTTGTCACACTAACTTGAGTACTGTTTAAATACCAAAGACTAACTGAGCGTTGTTTCTGACCATATCCATCAATATATGACCACAGTGTATCCACATCAGTGTATCCACATCAGCTCCAACTGTTTTCTTGATCTTTACATTGAGTTCGCTGTACTCCAGCAGCCTCTGTATTCACCAGATCTTACTCTAAAAGGTGCGTTCACACCGGACGCTACTTGTACTACCTCAGCGATCACTCTCTATTCAAAGTCAATGTACAGCCACGATGGGGCAGGGCTAACCCTCTCCCGATGCGTTTGCTGCGTACAAGACGATCAATTCACACATCGTGCGATGTCAAAGTCAAAAAAAAGTTGATCTTTTCAGGCGATGTCATGTGTGGCTCTGCGGCAACAGTCAATCAGCAGTGTGTGCATGTGTGACGGTACCTGTGACAGACAGTTTTTCATCCGGACTACAGAAGAACAATTTGTATCCGTGTGGGAAACATTAGTCAGTGAGGACATTAGTTCCACCCAAAAACTCACGGATAATGCTGCTGCAGGCCAACAGCTGCAGTTTTTTGTGTTTGATAAGTGAGTGAAAAGGATACAGCTGGAATAATGTCCGCTTATACATCCTATTATGTGATATATGATATAATTGCAGTAAAACTCGAGCGGACATTACGTCATCGAGCGACGGCCAATGGCAACGGTGATCAAAATGTGGTATTTATGGACACACGACGATACTTCAGTGGGTGACGCAATTTTGATCACAGAGTCGCTTGCGATGTGAACGCAGCTTAACAGAGAACATTTGGGATGCCAAGAGAGCGAAATAAGTTTTTATCGACTACGTCTTTTATCCAAAGTGAAGCCTTTTTTAAATTGCGCTGACCTCGAAAGGACCGTTCATGCTTTTATTAGCTCACGTATTGATTATTGTAATGCCCTCTATGTCGGTGTTTCCCAGTCTGCCCTTAGCCACCTTCAGTTGGTGCAAAATGTGGCAGCCCATTTCCTGACCAACACCCCAAGGCGCCAACACATCACCCCAGTCCTCTCTTCCATCCACTGGCTTCCAGTTTCTGCAAGGATAGATTTTAAAATTTTACTTTTTGTTTTTAAAGCCCTTAATGGCCTTAGGACTAGGACTAGGACCAGGTATAAGCACTGGGGTGATCGGGCTTTTTCAGTCGCTGGACCCAGACTCTGGAACAAGCTCCCCCCCAACATGCGCACCATTACAGACTTTGGCCTTTTCAAAGCTCAGCTTAAAACATATTTAATCAGACTGGCTTTTAATACACCGTAATGTGGTGACATATTTGTTTATTTGTCTTGTTTTATCTGTTTTTATCTGTTCTTATCTGTTTTTATTTTCCTGACGTGTTCCATTGTTGCTTTCTTTTGATTTGCTTTTATATCTTATCTTACTTATTTTTATCTGGAAAGCACTTTGGTCACCGCGAGTGTTGTAAAGTGCTCTATAAATGAATTTTGATTGATTGATTGATTGAAGAGAGGGAAAATTCACATCATGGAGAAAGAGTAGACAATTTTACAGAAACGGTGTGATGGTATCATGTCAGTATAAGTACAAATAACAAGCGTATGCTTCAGCCTACACCATTTCAAAGTGTCTACATTCTAAATGACTTGAAGTTGTGGTGGAAAATACTTTGATTGTTTGATAATTATGGAGCAAAATCCACGAGGAATGTCTTGGTGAGTTAAGGCAGATCTGAAGGCAAAAATAATCCAACCTTATACAAGCAACGTGTACCTAATAAAGTGGCCAGAAAAAAAGAGCAAAATGCAAAAACAGATGTGTAAGCATGTCCTGTTGGATTACTTGTCTGACAGGCTGTTGGACTAATAAACTAAACTGAAGAAATCTCCTCTGACAGTTTGATGGTCTGTGTTCATATAAATGCAGAACTGTATTCGGCGAGTTTAAACGTCTATTTTCAGTGAAGAAAACCATGACACATACGGTGTGTAAGACAAACAAAAGCTCTTAAGCAAAGCAGCAAGCTTGACAGCTCCCCTGCTTGTTGATGCAGATCCGAATTGATATCAGGAAGAGTAATACCATCCTGAGGTTGCATGCATCAGAGAGGTAAACAATATGTTTTTCTCATAAAGGTAACCTGTTTGTACAATATTTCTTGGAGCTAATGATTCAGCAGCAGCAGGTTCTCTCGGGATGCTCCAAATGACCTCAAATAAGCAGAAGCACAGACAGAAACATTTTCAGTGGGAGAAAAATCTACAGAGCAGAACAAAACACCACCAACACAATGAAAACAGAGCTGAGAAAAATAAAACAGAGGCGAGGACAGAATGGACAAAAAGCCCGAACTCAAGAAAGAGACAACAGAATGACGGAGGAAGACCTCAGACAAGAGGGAAATAGATGAGGAAGAGGTGAGGGAGGGGGACGACAAAGAGGCAGAAGACGAGGGGACAGAGAGAGCCGGTCCTCTTTGTGCTCTGAATGAGGAGAAATGAGAAGAAAATGATGGCGGCCTGCAGGGAGGAGGACAGGACAGCGTGTACCTGCGCATTACAGTCTGAAATTACCCAGGACGCACTCTGCTCACTACACTGATACACTCCTCAATTCACACACAAGGCCGTCTGCTCACACCACTAACAACAACTTATACAAACATAGAAACCCTTTCTACCCCAGTCTTTCATCACCTCTGAGGTCAGGCTTTTGTTGCTGTTTGTCCGTCTGTATTTGAGCATGATTACTTCAAAAGTTTGCAAAAGACTTTCTTGACATTTTCAGGGACTGTTGATCGTGGCACAGGAAGAGGACGGGATTGAGTTTGGTTTGTGTTCTGAATCTGGATCCAGCACCAAAGATGTCTTTTCGAAGGATCTGCTTCTCACTTTTTCAGCAGCTCAGCTAAGAAAGTCAAAACTGACCTGCTGGAGGTCTCCGCTGTCTGAGCAACTCTACATCTGGATTTCTTGTACACGCCCGTGTTATCAAGGAGAGGAAGTCTTTTTCGTCTACCTACACTTACATAAAAACATAAATCCCAGAGACTATTCTTATTTGCACATCAATACCCAGTGTTGTTGTTGTCCAGGCTTACATCATAATAGTGGTTTCATATGGTTTTCTTTTTGTTTTGTTTTTGTTTGTTTTTGTTCATCCCTTGCTTTAAAATAAATCATCAGGATTTCTTTTATATTTTTCACAAATGTCCACTTTGACTCTCTCTCTCTTTCACCTTTCTTCTGCTCTGTGTCTCTCATCCTCTCTCTCTCTCTTCAGCAATGACAGCCCCACAATATTCAGAGTATGAGACCCGCTGTGACGGGGCATCTGCTGGTGTGTGTGTGTGTGTGTGTCTGTGTGTGTATGTTTGACCTCTCAGAATCTATTATCACCACAGGTATAAGACCTCATCCAGGTACGGACTCACAGGCCGGCCAATCGCTGCCAGAGCTCTGAGTGTGACTGTGTTTGTGTTTATGTGTGCCATCCCTGGATGTCCTTGTCAGCCTCTCTGCTCCCTCTCTCCTGCCCCTCTCCCTCCTTCTCACTCTGCTCCCTCTCCTGCGTCTTCTATCTCCTGCTCCCCTCTTTCCTGCTTCCTTTGCTCCTTCTGCCCTGCTTCCTTTCTTGCACTCTCTATCTCCTGTTTCCTTTTCTCCTGATCTCCATTTTCCTGCTCCCTTTTTTCTGCTCCCTCTCCTGTTTCCTCTCCTGCTCCCTCTCTTTCCTACTTTCTTTCTCCTGCTCCCCCTTTTTGCTTCTTCTCTCCTGCTCCTGTTTCCTTTTCTCCTGATCTCCATTTTCCTGCTCGCTTTTTTCTGCTCCCTCTCCTGTTTCCTCTCCTGCTCCCTCTCTTTCCTACTTTCTTTCTCCTGCTCTCCTTCTTTCTCCCTCTCCTGTTCCCTCTCTCCTGTTCCCCCTCTCCTGCTCCCTCACCAGATCCCTCTTTTCTGCTCCCTCTCTTGCTCCCTTTTTCCTGCTTCCTCTCTCCTGCTCCCTCTCCCGCTCCTTTCCTGCTCTCTCTCCTGCTCCCTCTCCTGTTCCCTCTCACCTGTTCCCCCTCTCCTGCTCCCTCTCCTGATCCCTCTTTTCTGCTCCGTCTCTCCTGCTCCCTCTCTTGCTCCCTCTTTTCTGCTCTGTCACTCCTCCCTCTCCTGTTCCCTTCTCTGCTCCCTCTCTTGCTCCCTCTTTCCTGCTCCCTCTCTCCTGCTCTCTCTCCTGCTCCCTCTCCTGCCCCCTCCTCTCCTGCTCCCTCTCCTCCTCCCTCTCTCCAGTGTAAATGTACATCCACACAGAGCAGTCCGTTTTGGGAGTTGGCATAAACACACCTCCTCTCTCTCTTAGAGGCAGGAGCAGCAGGAGCCCCCAGCTGTTTTCAGTCTCTGTTGTGTTGAGCTGACAGACAGGAAGCAGAAGGATCTCCTCAGCTCGGCGCTGTCAGCATCTCTCTCCGTTCGTCCAGCCCTCTGACAGACTCTCTCTCTCTCTCTTTTCTATACTGTTTATCTTTTCTATAACTCACTCTTTCTCCATCTCCCACCTCCACCCACCTTTTCCTCCATTAATCCAGCTGTCACACTTACTATTGTTGTTGGCTGTTTCCAAATATTCAATAAAATAATTCACAAACACCTCAGACTTTAGTCTAAATGTCAATGCTGGGTCTTTTGAAGCACTAAATGCACTAAAACAACATCCAGCTGCAGACATATCGATGGTTCATTTATTGCATACCTGCTCTTTTTCAAGTACCCTACCTAAGTTTTGGAACAATTTTTGGGTCAATTATTTTTATTTTTTTCTCTCTAGAGGCTAATACTCTAGTATTAGAGTATTAGTAGCTGTCCACTGCAGCGACCATATGCATGAGAGGGCTGGTACTGTTTACTATGAATCCCCATCACTGGCACCAACAAACAGTTGTGCAACTGTGACAGGCTGGTGTTTACTCAAGTGCAGGTAGGTCATCACCTATATTTGAGCATGGACCAATTTATTCTTGACAAATATGATTGGACCAGCTTTTAAAAATAACATAATAATATGAATACTTAATATACTAACATTCCCTTCCAGCCAATGAGCAGCCAAGTCCCAGCCACTGACAGTCCAACCACACAATAGACATGTGACAACACAAGACGTTACATCTCATATTTTTGCCTGCCTCTCACCTGTGTAATCTGTGATGGGCTCCAGCCTCCACCATCTTGAAGGGGATGGGCTGTTGGGATAATGGACGGATGAATGGTTGATTTTGAATTTCGTGTTAAAATGAAGGCTGCAGGTCAAATCTGGATTCCCAACAGGCTTAATCTGGCCCTCAGGACATTTTTGGGATTATCAAAAAATATTGATTTGTTATTTTGGTATGAAAAATATTTGTATGCATATTTCAGTGATCATTAAATACGTATACGTAATAAGCAAAGTCACATATCAGTGAGGTGATAATCAGTTATATGAGCCACTTTGGACAATCTCAACATTGAAGGGTAACATCGTTAAAAAAAATAAAAGCTGCTGCTGCAGTTCCTTGACTCAGCAAACCCTAAAAACCAAAAAAAGAACAACAATATGTTGCAAGTTAATTTGAGAAAACTTAGGGGACAGGTATTTCTTCTGGGAGAAGCTTCAAAGTTTTCATTTGAGCTGCAGGACATGGCCTTTGGTATAGATCTGCTGAACTGTCCCATCCACACAACTTGCCAACTTTTTTTTGATAAAATAGGGTTTTAACAAATCGGAGACCTGGTTGCCTACTTCAAAGATTTCTCCTCAAAAACAGTCACAAAGAAGTGCATATCATAACACACCTTCAGCCACTGTGCAAAAAAGACTATCTCTTAGAGACACGTTTCACAATGATATTCTCATAAAAAGACAAAAACCTGGTTGTTTATGCAGATATTTTCTTCAGTACTCTGCAGAGGGACGGCTGTGGAGGAAGTTTTCACGTCAGGCCAGGACGATGGGGACATTATCTACAGACAGACACACTCCTGCTACAGCCTTAAACATGTTCAGTCCATTTATCTCTCTGTGCAGAGAGTTTATAGTCTTGATCCCTGTAACACACCACCACCTTCTGAAGACTGGATATATCCACAAGGTCGGACTAGTTATTGAAGCATTTCTGAGAACAGACATGCTGTGTTAAAAATCCATCATTTCAGAAGGTCAACCATTTCAGAACTTTGGTCGGTTTGATGATAACTTAAGGAAGCTCTGGCCAGTTCAACTAAAGGTCTACAGCAATTTTAAGGGGCAATTTCAAGGTTAGACTACCAATAAAACTGTGAAACTACATTTTCACTTCCTATGTTGTCTGGTACATTATGAAACTCGATCAGGAACCTGAGTCATGGTTGAAGGCTGAATCTTACTGGGCATTCTGTGTCCTTTAAAAAAGAAAATGATTTGCAAAGCAAACTGGAGCTGATAGAAATGGGACTTACACTTGTAAGAATCACGCCTCTTATTATGTGTCTGCCAACCTCTTGGCTCCCACAGTATGTCCCTACATTGTGCGTCGAGTTTGACAGTCTTATCAGCCTTAGGGAGAACAAGCCAATACTGATACAGTGAGCACAGACACTGCTGACCTATTTATGGGATGCTAGAAAACCAGAGTCCACATACAAATGGTTTAATATCCACTATGCAGCCTGTGAGGCTAACAGAAGAAACACAATTATATTGTCGATTTAAGGTGCAGTGTTTGTTTTAGCCTTAAGGTTAGGATGGAGCTTAGTCACATTTTTAATTTAATGTGAAGTTATGCCCTAATTAAATAGTTTTCACTGTTTAGTCCAAATAATTTTAATATCATGACTCTGTATAAAAATTCTCCAGGTCTCCAAAGCAGGGAGCAGGTTTGAAAAGGTGTGAGTGTATAATGATGTGGTCTAGAACCTTCTTTTAGTGCCCTGGTAATTGCTTATGGCCTGGCCTGTAACTAATGCAAGCAGAGTGAGTTATGCTGAGGTCAGAATATGTCGCAGAGATTCAAGATCAATTAGCCGTGAAAATCAGTGGCTTCATCTGGAGTAGTGCAGAAGTCAACTATATTTGTACAAGGGACCACAGCTGTTCCTCGACAGACATTATGAGGGTCATATTTAAAAGAAAAAATGAAAATATTCAGCTCTCCCTGACATATGATTGTTTTTTCTGAATTTTATGTGTTTCCTTAAAACGTGAGATCAGTCCCTATCACCCATAAAACAAGATATTTTGACTCCCTCTTTCTGGGGCTGTCATGTTTTCACATTACATTCACATTAGCACTGACTTATTGTCCTGTACATATAATTGCTTATAGCCCACTTAAGGGCTTAGAAAACAAAAAACAAGCATGATTTGGGCTTTTTAGCTTTGAGATGCACGGACATAAAGTGTAAAGAACTGTTTCCTTCTTGTCTGTGACATCTCACAGCGCTGCAGACATGCATACTGGATAAAGGCCAATAAAGATCTTTACTTTTTGTTTCCCGCCTATTTTGGTAGAGTCACTTGCACAGCTTGAGGGAAAATAGGTGAGCCTCCTGTTCTCAAGCTCTTCAGCATGACGAATGTGTTGGAGATGTGGGGTTCATGTTGGCTGTCTGAAAGCTCTGACTTTATGGTATCATGTGAGCACTGCTGCCTTTATATAAGTAAAGCCCAAATTCCACTGCATGCGTATCCGGTCCGTTTCCATTATAAGCAATGCGTGTACTTCCACCAGCTGCGGCACGGCTCCGGCACGGCTGCGTATCTGCTCCACCGGCCTCCGGCAGACGGAGCAGGGGAGCTTCTATTTTTGCCGGATGCCGGACCACGGCGCAGCAATTTAGCACACAGAATATCGTGCGGGACAGGAAGTTGAGCACAAACACAAAATAAAATATCCGTAGATGACAGACCTGGTGTCAAAAGTTCAGTCTCACCCCCACTTCACCATGGATGAGGAGCTTTTGATTTTGGAGGTGCAAAACCACAAAATACTTTATGAGCTCGTTGACCCGCTGCAAGGCGGAGCCACAATGCTTCCGCAGACGGATCCAGTGGGAGTTGACGCGCGTCAGATGACGGAGCGGAGAAGGACCGGATACGCATCCAGTGGAATCCCCCAGTAAAAGCCCTTGTTTCTTGCACCTGAGTTTTGACCCTACAGGCTGTCAATGACAAAAGGTTAATGTATCTGGATGTTTTACCGTGGTATCAAAACAGATATGAAATATCACATTTCTTTTTAGGTGTTAAAGTTTAGAATTCTGTTGTTGTAGCAACCTCAAGAGAATGAATATTCACTTAAAAAATATGAAAACACAAACTGTTATGAACTGAAGTTGCTCAAAATCAGATGATGTGTCTAACTTATCATAACTTTCTCTCTCTCTTTCTCCTTACATGACTGCTGTTAATCACACTGTTGTTCTTCCTCACCTTCCCTCAGGCTCATCCTGTCTCTCTCTCTCTCCTACCTCTCTTCTTTTCTCTTTTGTTTCCACCGCTTTCTTTCTCAGTCTTGGTTCTTTTCTTTGTCACCCCTTCTCCTCAAGGTCACCCTCCTCCTCCATCAGACACCCATCTCCCTCCTCCACCCTTCTTAGCCTCCCTTCGTCTCTTTCATCTCCCCCATTTCCTGTGTTCCTCGTCATCAACCACCCTCCACGCCACTTTTCTCAGCTTTCATCTGCTGCCGGCATGGAGTGCTCACATCTGAGAGCCTGTTGCATGGCTCGCTGTCCTCAAAGTCCTGCTCGCTCTGTCTCCTTCTGCTTCGGTCTATTTTCTCCTCTCTCCACTCCCAAACTCTGTTTATCTCAGAAGAGCGATCTTCACATTTGAGTATGACAATGAGACAGAAAAATCTTAATGAGGTCCTCCAAGAAAAGTACTTATCTGAGAGGTCTGTGGGTTGTGACCTTGAAAATCAGATAATTGTGAGGGAAGAGAGTCTGGCTCCTGCAGGCCATCTCACTGGGCCATGATTGCTCATTATTAGTACAAAAAGTTGTTGTTTAACAAGTTCTACTGATTGAAAGTTCATCTTATTCAAACTATGATGACCCAAGACAATGAAATACATGATGAATACTAATTAATCATCTAGAAAAAAAAAATTATTTAAACAAACTCTCATCTGTGTGCTTGTGGTAACAGTTCGTAAGCAACAGGCTGTTAAACTAAAACTGCACCCTGATTATAACATCCTGCTGCACAGACATCACACTGGCCTATCAGGACTGGCCTTCAACGGTTAGATCATATTTAGAGAGAGCAGCATTCACTGTTTTACTCTATGACTTACCTCTGTTAATTTTGACTCATTCATTCTGGGGTGCCACAAGGTTCAGTACTTGATCTTCTGTTATTCAGTCTGAATTGCTCCCTTAGTTCCATCATACGTGCTGCTTGTATGTGCATCATATGAGCACACGGGATGATATCTGCGTTGGTTGTATTTCCCCTAACGTAGTTTAGCATCGTGTTGCACTTCAGACATACTGTTGTGTTTTTGTCCACGACATGCTTACCATCAGGGTCATACTTAACACGGGAGCCAAAGTAGTCCCAAACATGATAGAGGAGGGTCTTCAATTTCAGCTGAAGGTAAAGCACTCGCCATGTTGCAGCGCCCAAGCATATGTAGCTTCTTCTGTCTCAGCAGCTTGGCCAAATGAATGTGGCAGCTCAGTGGATCTGTGCTCGACAATGCAGCCTGGAGTAGGCGAAAACAGATTCACTGAACTTCCAGCGCATAGCACCTCGTCAGAAGTTGATCAAATAAATAAATACAAAATTACATATTGTTCGGTTCATAGGGTGTACTGAACCAAGGCCACTGTATCAAACGGTTCAATACGGATACATGTATCGTTGCACCCCTAGTAAATATGTGTGCTCTATGTTCCTATGTGTGTTAAAGGTTTCCTAATACACCATCTCCCCAGCCCAAATAAGATAAGTGGTCTAGATTATGTCTTCTTGTTTGACAGACTGTGAAAACAGTTCAGTGGGACAGTATAGTTATCTATCTATCTATCTATCTATCTATCTATCTATCTATCTATCTATCTATCTATCTACCAGCCTTTTTGCTGTGAGGCACATGCCCATC
This sequence comes from Scarus forsteni, assembly GCA_036419115.1. NCBI lineage: Eukaryota > Metazoa > Chordata > Actinopteri > Labriformes > Labridae > Scarus > Scarus forsteni. The sequence continues at coordinate 23,881,979 of JAZDUH010000458.1, forward strand.
CTGCTCCACCACCTATCCGCCCCGCTGCTTTTGTCCTCATTGTTGTTTCTACAGCACAGTGAGGATGTAAAACACCTCATGTCTTTATCTTCTACACTAACAGTCACTTTATAAGGTACAGCCTGCTAGTCCCTCAATGCCTAAAAAAATCAGAAATTCCAAAAAGTGTTGCGGCAACAAAAGCATCAGGCAGGTTTCTTAAGCTATGTAGCTACTCTTTTATTTAAAGACTGTAAGCCAACAGTCGAGTGATGGATGTCTAAAATGTATTTGGCTGTTTCTCTTCCATCACTCACACCTCCTTATGCTACGTTCTCATGTTTCATCAGTGTCAGTGTCAGAACTTCTTTTAACTATTCCCATCCCTGCCTTAGTCACTTTTTTATTTCCCTACAGTCTCCCTTCCCTCCCCCTCCTGTCACTTCACATCCCTGCATTTGTATTTTTATCCTCCTGTCCATAAATCTCTTGAATCCTTCCCTTAACCTTCCCCCCTCTCTGTCACTGGTGTCTTCAGCACTTTTTTTGTCTTTCTTCTCTCAGAGTTTGGTGTCTCTCAATCCTTTTTATTGTGTCACTCTCTCCTCTCCCTCCGTGTCACTCCTTGTTGCTTCTCCGCTGTCTTCCTCTCCCTCCACCCCCATTTTTTATCTCTCCCTTTATGCCACTTCATTCCTGTCATTTGTCTTCCTCTTTGAGGCCTGCTCGGCTGGTGTGCGTGTGTGTTTGTGAGTGTGTGATTGGTTGTGTCCCTAAGCTGTAAAAGTGCGGCATACTGAGAAAATTAAAAAGAGGTTTATGTTTTTATGTGACAGATGGAAAATGAAGAACACTGCTGTGTAGGAAACAAATTTGAAGTGTTGGCTTTGTGTGGATGTGTGCATGACAGTGACGGAGACTTGGAGCAGGGGTGAGAGAGCATCACTGTGACCTGGAGACATAGAGAGAGAGAGAGCAGCAGGATTTGATCACGACACGGAGTAAAGTTCTTCTTCTCTGTGCGACTGTTGCATGCGTGAGTGCAGGCAAGCATGGTCATATCAGAGTGACATCCATATGTGCTTACATGTAGGCAACAGTGTAATATGATGCATCTGTGCCTCTGTGAGTGTGCCTGAGAAACTACAGAGAAACAAGCTCGCCGAGCCGCTGCAGCTGCAGACCTACATTAGTGTCTCTACTGAGGGTCTGACTCTTGAGAGGGCACCTCACTGACACTTAAATCACAAGCAAAGCATGATGGGAATAGTACTTTTATGCACTTTAATGCATCTGTTCAGCTGATCAAAGATGCAAACAGGCAGGCATTTAAGGGCCCATAGACACATTCACTGCTTAGGTTGAAACTGAATCACAGGGGGAGAGGGCTGCTGTAGTAAAACAAGCTAGTCCGAGTAGTCCACTAACTGCTGATCTGAATTTTTACGTACAGGTTCACAGAGAATAGTCCAAAACCAGAGAAAATAACCAACAAGTTGCAGTTCTCTGAGCAAAAGTGCCTTGTTGATGCTTCGGGTCAGTCACAAAGGGTCACATTTGGCCCTTTTCCACTAGCACGCCTTGGCCCTACTCGATTTGCAGTGTGTTTCCACTAGCCTGGTACCTCCTAAAACAAGCTAGTTTTAGTACCTACTCCACTCTGGTTCCAAGCAAGCTGAGTCGATACTAAAAGATGACGTCAGCGACTGCAGGCTACTGATTGGTCAGACAATGTCATCATCGATGAGTCATGAGCGCGACAGCCTAGCATGCTAGCGTGTCAGGAAACGTATATATTGTACATAGTTTTTTTATGTATTTGAAACATCTTTCTCCCACTGTATCCTTATTCTCTGTATAATCATTGCTTAGCTGACCACATGTTTTCTCACACACACATAGACACACACACTACATGACCTTGCATAGCCCCACTCCTCATCCATTGCTTATCCTTGTTTATCCTTGTTATGTCTGCACCTTCAGGACCAATTCAAACCGGCATGAGAAGTGGAGCTTATGTGGAGGTCACTTCATCTCACACCCCCACATGTTACACACACACATTCTTATAAATGAGAGAAGACATTGTATTTCTTCAGTTAAACATTTCATGTTGTAGCTCCTTGTTATAACAAGTAAAATTCGTCTTGATTGTATCCAGCTGCCTCGTCGTCATCTTTTATCTAAATTATGTCAGGTGTGGTATGAACTGGTTTCTGAGCAATCTTAGGACTGTAAGGGGAAAAACTCCTGACGTAGCAATAGCTACCATTAGCTTACCCTCATACGTCTTTTCTTTGCAGCTCAATTGCTCTCGTCCTAGGCTTAATTCTGTTGTATAGCTTCCAAAAAAATCTCCTGTGCTTCTCAAGGGGTATTTCTTCTCGCCACTTGCAGCCTTCTTCTGCTTTCCTGTTTTGCTTGGTTTGTGACAAAAAGCCACAGATTATTGTGTCGTGCTCAAAATGACGTCACCGCAGTGCCGCTCAGCTGTTTACAGCGACACTGCACCCTGTTGGGCAGGCGACTGGGGCTAATGGAAAAGCAGCACAAGGCGAGTAGAGCCGGGGAAAGTCGAGTAGAGTAGAGTAGGGCTAATGGAAAGGGCCAATTGTCTTCAGCAGGATCTTGAAAACCAAAAAGTTTCATGCTACACTGTTACTTTTAATACCCTCAACTCTTAAGGTTGCTGCTCTGTACTTCTTTCAGGGAATGAGGGAGGTCTGGAAATCTAGAAAAGAGTGTTGACATGTATTCATGTTAAAGTGTATGATGATACTCTTGAAAATATTTTGAAGGGGAGCCTGGCAGAACAAAGTTTGGGAAACACTGTGTGAAAAGGGGATCTCAGTTAAAGCTGCAGTATCGAATGATGTTTTTAGTCATTGGCTTCAAAGAAAATCCTGATTGTCTATTAAGTATTGTTATCTAAACTGTCCTGACCATTTGACTTCTTTGATTGGAACTTCAGAAAGTCTCGTAAGGGGGCTGTTCTTAATTTGCCACCCAAATATGGGCTGTTTATGTAGAGCACCTTCACTGGTTGCGATCCCAAGATACATTTGATTCATAACCAGTCAGTCAGCGGGATACAGGTGGCTTCATTGCAGAGGGATATGAGCTTCAACTTGCACTTGCTGAGAAATGCAAACAATGTTGGAGGTTTCTCACAGAAAGGTACTTATATCAGCATTAGCAACAACTGTCTACACTTCTGAATAGCCAAAGGAAAGAAAGACTGAAGGTCCTCAGGGGCTGTTAAATAAACTGCAGGAGAAAGGAGACAAGGGTAAACATCATTAAGGCTTTTGAAAGGTAGAGATAACCGTGCAGTGGCATCGGCAGTGTTTCTAAGAAATATGTAAGCTGCAGATATTTTCTTGAAACATCTAAATGAGCTTCAATTGTTGATCATAAAAGCAGTTTTTGTAGCATCACAGCTCATACCATCAGAGTGCCATATATTTAATGCAGGGATTTCTGCTCTAAAGATCTTAGTTTTCTCTGATAGAAACCTACTTCATATGTGTAATTATTTCAACATTAATACTTTCTCTCATTTAATTTACCTTCCACTAATGTCATCTCTAGGTTCCCTACCTAAAGCATAAACTCTAAAGTATGTTTTTCATCTCATCATCTGCTGAGTTTGTTCATTTTCATGTAATCAGCAGCCTGGAAATAGATCTTCACTTTAAAAGCTGGTAGTAATAACAGTACCTGATCTATGAACCTCTGTGTGTGATTGCAGTGATTTTCAGAGCTCTGATAGCAGCAAACGTATCAAAGTCTGGAGAGCAGGTTCCTCACTCTCTGGGCAATTTGTCCACATTTAACAAGACAAGAAAAGCACTGTATCCCTTTTAAGTCCTCTGCGAAATATATCATTAACATCTTTGAAGCATGTGAGGAATTATCCTGGCACATCCACGCACTCCCTCCACATTATGCTTGTCATGTCTCCCGGAGAGCTAAAGCGCGGCGGTAATTAGCTTCCACAACAAAGTCCCCACACCTCAAAGGAGAAACTAACAAGCTAGCAGCTTCCAGAGTGAGGTGGCATTTTATTCTTAGCAGCACGTTGCTGACACCCCAGTGAAATTCACATGTTTGTTTGTGCACATTAATAATCATCATGGCTTGAATCTAGGGGTCATTAGCTTAAAAAAGGCTAATCTGAACCCACCTGCTCAGTTGTTCCAGTTTCTACCAAACAACAAGTAAAATCTTCAAAGAGGGCGAGTCTTTGAGCTAACTATGCAGCGATCTTTTTGCAGCGCTGCATCGTGTCGACTCCGAGAGCTTCCACCTAACTCACTTTGAAAGGTGAGGAGCTAATAAGCCTTATTTATCCTGGAACGCAGCGCCAACACTGTGCAGCACCTCTGTGAAGTCCGACCAGCAGCCAATTAAAATTCACAGCAAGGCAGGGCGGGCGGTCACGTGGGATACAAACGAGCAGCCGGACAGATTCCTCTGTTGTGTCTGGGAGAGATGTTCGGCTATGATGCATAATCAAGCAACGATATTCAAAGGGAAATATGGAGGAGAGCGAGGGTTCAAACCGCTTCAGCTGTAGGGTAAAGAGCTGGAGAAAAAGGAACAATTCATCTGCTTTCGAGTGTATTTACTTCATTTCAGTGCATCGTTTCATTAAATGCCTGACAATTTAGGGACTTGGTTGTCTTTAAAACAGCCCAGTTTATGTATAACATAAAGAACAATAAGTTACCTGTTCATATCCAGGGATTGTTTCAAAAAAGAGAAATGGTTTTTAATTTCCGAGGAGGTGAAATATTTAAAAAACAGATTGTAAGAACAAACATAAAACAGCACTGTATTTCTGTTGCTGGGGTTAATATTTGGAACAAGTTGGACCCAGAGCAAAAAGACTGTTTATCATTATTTCAATTCAAAAAGAAAACCAAGCAAAACATTTTAAATTCCTATGTTGAGAATGACCAATGACTGTTTAAAAAAAAAAATGTTGAAAAGTCTCTGCATCTAGTATATTTTGTTTTGTGTCTTGTATCAAAGCATTGTGATGCATATCGGTTTAAAAAAGAATTGGCAGTTTCTGTTAAAGCTGTGATGTATGGACTGGCAGCCATCTATATGTTTTAAAAACTGTGTAACTTGTGTTGGGGGCGGGTAAAATAAGCTTCAGCTTCAGCCTGCTCCTTTTCAGACTACCATGTTGTTTTGTTGCTGTTTCTCGCTCAGTTAACAAGTTTGTCTGAATAAACTTAAATAAACTTGAACTTGAAACTTGAAACATTATCTAGATTTATCTTACAAGTGCTTCTCCTCAAAGGGGAGTTCATATTGTTAAAGCATGTCCTTGTTTCTTTAAGAGGATGATCTAATATTTATAACGTTAGGTTCTTTGAAGTTCTCATTAATAGTAAGTATGTGCGCCACAGTGATGCAAACAGAGCTGCCCCTGTAAGAAGAGTACAAGCACAAGATGCTAGGCTGGACGATGTTGCACTGGGGGTCAAGAGGGCATACATCTATGATGACTATCCATCATCTACCATTAATCCCTTTTAAGACTAGAGTCTATCCCCGCTGACACTGACTCAGAACACAGGTTACTGGACATTTTCTCTTTCTTTTCTTTGTGAACCTTGAAGATGGTTGTGTGTGAAAGTCCCTGTAGATCAGAAGTTTCTGAAAACTCAAACCAGCCCATCAGCAACTTCAAACCCACTTAAATCCCTTTTCATTCCCATTCTGTTGTTTGCTTGAACTTAAGCAAGCCATATTGACCATGTCTACAAACCAAATGCATTACGTTACAGCCTTGTGATTGATTGATAAACTGTTTTTGTTCATAAGCAGTTGAACTGGCAGAACTGATAAAGAAGCAGGTGAGTGTAAAGGTGCTCTAACACCGAATGCGACTTTGCGACCGCAATTGCAACACCCACAGAAGTTGTGCTGCATGTCCATTAAAACCTCATTTTGGTCACTATCGCCGTGGCCTGTTGACGTCAAGTCTGCTTGAGTTTCACCACGATAATAATATATATCATATAATAGGATGTATTTGCTGACTTTATTCCAACTGTTTCCTTTTAACTCATCTACCAACCACAAAACACTGCAGCTGATGGCCCGACAGCAGAATCGTCTGTCAGTTTTCTGCGGTCTGTCAAGGCGTAACTAGTGTACTCACTAACTAATGTTTCCCACATGGACATGGATCGTTACTCTGTAAGCCAGAATAAAAACTGTCTGTCACAGGTACCGTCACACAAGCACACACCACTGATTGGCTGTTGCCGCACAGCCAAACACGACACCGCCTGAAAAGACTAACTTTTTGAACTTTGGCAACAAACGATGTGGTCACCTTTAATGGAGCCATCGCCAGAGGGTTAACCCCGGCCCATTGTGGCTGTATATTGACTTTGCGTGGAGAGCGGTCGCTGAGGATGCTCAAGTCATGTTCGGTGTGTAGGCCCCTTGAAGGTTTGGGTATCGGCCAAAAGAGTGTTGAAAAAAAAGTCTGTTGGATGAGCAAAAACCTAAAACTGCGCCTTTCGTCCAGAAAGAGTAGGATGAAATTTTGCGTTGAACCATGTGACTTGCTAATGGATAGATCATGACAGTCCACTAGGGGCGCTATCACAGCAGTTTAAAGCCAATCAATCGGGACAATTCCATAGTCTAGTACCAGAGAATGTGGCCTATTTAAAAAATACTGAATGCTCCTTTAATTTGTTCTGTAACTAGATGCTCAACACTCTGCACACAATCAAACACATTCATATATAAACACCCTGCATCCATTTTTGCCACCATGAGCAGCATCCATCTGCAGGGATGTGTTCAGTTTAAGCCCCTCAGGCCTCCTCAGGCACTCTCAGCACCGCTCTGCAGCTCTCTGATGGATGCTGCACCTTTCATTGAGATGTATGTAGCTACTGGACCTGAGCACAGAAACAAACACACACTCCCACGCTTCTGCTGAGCACAAACAAGCTCACACAAACACACAAAATCACGCTGGGTTATTCACACATACATGCCAACATTAATAGCCAACGCTACATCTGCACTTAAACTGTGGGGACAAATATAAGTGCATAAAACTCCATCTGTCAGCTCGAACAACAAAACCACCTTTGCACCGTCTCGCTTTCTACCTGCACCGAAACACACACACACCTCTGCACCCGCAAGACAAGACAAATGAAGACTGCATCTCGTTTAGCCGGCGCTGCAGACAGGACCTTATAAAACATGCATGGCGTGTATTCCCCCGCCATCTACCTCCACGTACACACCATCTCATGCTCAAAACAATCCAAACACGGGCAGCAGGAAGCAGCCATTTGTGCTTAGCTGGCATGCTCCATCATCTTTTGACAACCAATTATTTCATCACGCAAACACAGTAGCCAAGGTATAAACACAAACACACACACCAGTGATAATGTACAATCACAGCCAGCGTGCACAAACACACGGAGCTCACACTGACGTTCAGGTTAATAATTCAAAGCCCTGGTTAAGAGGGGGGGGCGCTCCCTCCGTATTAAATTATTGACAAGAAACATCAAGACTCTCTGCTGGTGACCTAGGGGATGGCCATGAGGTGGGGAGGGGAGAGTGGGGAGAGGAGGAAGGAAGAGTCGAAGGCCGTTTTAGTCATTTAGAGGCCCTCAGGCAGAGACCGAAACAAGGCCTTAAACCATTATCAAAGTGTTCATTGCAGGTAACCAGTACATTTTAAGGCTTTTCTACAGCCATTCTGGAGAACCGCAGTGGGTTTCACCAGCTGTGCCTAAGTTGTAAGGCAGCCTAGTTCAATGAAAGTTCTTTCTTATAATGACGTCCACAGTCTGTTAGTGTTTGAGTTGTTGCTCTGCTTGAGATGCTTGCAACGTAGATATAAGCTTTAACTTACATCTGAAAGCTACATCCTAGGCAGCACAAAGTCCTCTGTAAAATATCATTGCCAATCCCATTCACACTTGCAAAAACAAAAAGGAACTCAAACAGCCAAGTTCTTCGCCCAGAATTAACACAATAATAACCGTATATCTAATTTTTTGAGTAAATCATGGGTGAGCCAAAGTGGCAGTAAATAATCAGTGAAATTCATTGAGGGTGAGCAGGGAGGGGTGATGACATTGTCCTGTGTGACTGACACAAAGCTAGAAAAGGATGACTCGACAGGATGGATAAAAACAACAAACCTGACACACCAGATGGACAGTTTCATGTTGGAAATATTTCACTAATCCATCTGGGAAGGAGTTGTGCAAAAATGTTTTCAGGGGCAGAACCTTGAAAAACAACTCATCAAAGACCAGTCCATATCAAGTAACGCTGCTGCATATGACAAAGCTTACGTAGCGGCTAAGCCATTAGCTTAAATTACCTTAAGACTATTGCTTCACATTAAATTTTACCACACAGATGAATCTTTTAACACTTATATGTGACATGAACCTCGTCAAAGACAATCCCCACCAAGTTTTCCTGGTAAAATTCTGAGCAGGGCAAATTTCACCAAGTATCACTGAGTTACCAGAACAGCCACAGGCTAACTGGCATGTCCATGGAGGATTTCAACGTTCTTTCCCAATTTCCAAGCAGTGATCCCCAGTAAGGAGAAGAGCAGAAACAAGATTTCTGGTAAGACTAGCTTCAAGTGACGTTCTTTCTTCCTCTTATAAAAAAAATTGTCCATTTCTGATTTAAAAAAAAACACAGATATTGAGACTGCTTCAGAAGCTGCCATTGTTTTCAAACATGCAGTCACTTCTTGTTGTATTCACATCCACAGCTCCTGCTTCTCTTCCCTGATTGGACCGTTAAGCATTTAGCCAATTGAAGTCGTTTGACAATGGAGTTTGGCAAGACGGATATGCAGGATTTCAGAACCAGGTCCGTCTGCTCTGCAAATCTAAAAAACAGCTGTTGTTGTAAATGGAGCTAAAACAATGAAGCAGAGAAAGAGGAAAATGCAGAATAAGAGCATGCACAGGTAAAGAGAGAAGATGAGTTGTTGTGGGCTTTATTGCTGGATGAAAAACAAAAACTTTTAAGTAAATCAACAAATGCTTCTGGAATATTGATGCGATCTTGCCCACGTGTTATTTACTTTTGTCGGTGTAAAAATGCCCTCACACTTGCATTTCACATAAACTGATAGGAAAACTTGCCGGTCTGCAAAAAAACAAACCAAGTTTCTGAGAATCCAGAACGGAACCAATTCCAGAAACAGAACTGTGTTGGTGTGAAAGTCCTCAAAGAAATGCTGCTTCACATTCACTCCTGTTACAAGGACAAGGAGGAACATTTTCTGAAATGAATTAGCCTTTCTGTGCTGGAATGTGACACTAATGGGAATAAAAGGGAGACACAAGAAGCACCAACATATTGAGTATGTTCATTGTGGTTTTAAAAAAAGTCTCCTCGTGTCTGTTATGATTACATACAGAAAGTCTTCCTGCTTTTCCTCTTAGTGTGTGTGTTTAGTCTAACAGATCACTTCCTATGCTTTCCATGAAACCTGTGTTTCCTCTTAAACAATAACACAGATACACACACACACAAACGAACATCTTCAGCGGCTGGATGGAAAGAAAATTAAAAACAAGCACTCACATATATAAACCTGCACCCACACACACCAATGGCTTCCACCCAAGAGTGTTAAACAGCTTCAAGAGGAAGGCCGCATCGTTCATCAGTGGGTGTTCATGAGCAACAATTATCTCAAGAGTTCAAACCCAGACATGTCATCGGTCAAACTGTGCTGATTATTCCATACATTCTCTGCAGTTCTGCTTTATTAGCTGACGGGCCAACTAATACGGGAACCATCACAGTCAATACAAGACAGGCAAAAGAAGGAATCAATGTGAAAATAAAATAAAAATAAAGTTTCATGTGTGGTTGACATACCTGGATTGTTCAAGGTCATGATCATCAGATTGTCCAGGGAGGTGGAGCGTGCAGAAAGAAGAGAGGAGAAAATCAATTAATTTCTTCATTAGATACAAAAATCTACACCACTTATCCCACTGGGTCACAGAGGGCACTGGAGCCTGTCCCAGCTAACATCAGGCAGGAGGTCGAGTGAACCCTCGACTGGTCACCAATCAGGCAGGACTGATAGACAGAACACACACCCACAACTTAAAATAACAAATTAATCTAATGAGCATGCTTCTGGTCCTTGTGAGGAAATCAGAGAACTAGGAGAAGACCCACACATACACGAGGGGAACATGCTAACTCCGCATGGCAACAGAACCACCAGCTGTTCCAGTGTGATGGAGGACCAACAAATAAATATGAACGTATTTTAATAATATAGAGACAAATGCAAGATATTCTCCTTAAAATGAACCATGCACTGCAGCTGGATCCGCTGATGCTATGACTGCACTCAGGCAGATCCATCTCAGTTTGACAACTAATGCTGCGTTCACACCGCAAGCGACCCAGCTACCAAAATCGCGTCGCCCACTGACGTAGCGTCGTGCGTCCGAAAATACCTCATTTTGGTCACCGCGACCGTCGGCTGTCGCTCAGTGACGTCACGTCCGCTCGAGTTTCACCGCGATCATTTCATATATCATATAATAGGATGTATAAGCTTACATTATTCCAGCAGTATCCTTTTCACTCATTTATCAACCACAAAACACTGCAGCTGATGCCCTGCAGCAGCACCATCTGTGAGGTTACCGCGGTCTGTCTGGGCGGAACAAATGTCCTCACTGACATTAGTTCCGCCTAGATGGAACTCATCTGCCCTGTAGTCCGGATGAATAACTGTCTGTCTCGGGTACCGTCACACGTACACACACCTCTGATTGGCTGTTGCCGCACAGCCACACACGACATCGCCTGAATAGATCAACTTTTTTTTAACTTTGACATCGCGCGATGAGTGAAGTGATCGTCTTGTACGTGACTGTCGCATCGCGGCTGTACATTGACTTTGAATGGAGAGTGATCGCTGAGGTAGTACAAGTAGCGTCTGGTGTGAACGCAGCATAAGAGTCTCTGGAGGGGAAAGAGGTGGGAGCTGAATGACAAAAAGGCTGTGACCAATGGCTCTTTATATATGGAACTGCAAAGATGTGGCCTGCTGTAGTTGTAGCTTTGTAAAACTTGAAAACACCTCCTTAGTAAATGAGAGACAAAAAAAAAACTGAAAACATTTTTTAAGGAAAAGAGACTTTCACTTGTTGCCTTTTAGCAAAAGATTAATGTGAAATTGCTCCTCTTATGCATTTAATTCAAAGGCAGCAGTGCCTGCCCATGAAATCATTAGATTGGCTGTAAATGAATGTGATTAACAGAAAAAAATGTCCAGTCACCCTCTGGATGTATTTTTGAAAACCTTCTGCTTTCCCCAAACACTTTCCCAAAACATGGGCTGATGCCCAGACAGATTTGTGAAATAAATCCTGCATAGCCGAGGTCCCCTGGCACCAGCCTGCAGACCAACACGGGGCTGTAGATTTTTTGGGACTGGGCCACAGAAAAACAAAAATAATTACTCATCTTAGTTGAATCCCACCTCATAACACAACTTTGTATTATTGTACAAACCAAGCCACAATACAAAAAGTCTGGGGACTGCTGTATATATTGTAATGTGTATCTGGAGCATAATCAGATTTTTAAAATGAAGTTTGCAAAGTTTGGCTTAGAGAATAAAACTGGCAACAAACTACTAACCAGTTTAATCCACCTGTCCAAACATTGTTATACACGGCCAACCAATTAATAAAGTTCTCCACCATTATTTTGCTCTCTACCTGATTTTCTTTACTTTTTAATGGACAAAACTGCACAAATGTTGCCAATGTTTGAAGAACTATGTGAAACTGGCAAAGAGCAGGAAAACCCTCCCTCCTAACCAGTTACACACATTTTTTGTAATGTAGTTTGGACAGTGTTTAAGAAAACCCCTGCTGCCTTTTAAACCAAAAGATAGACAACATTGCTTAAATGGCAAAACACCAAATTAAAACAGCAATGTGCCTGTTACATTTCTTTTGATATTAATACTAATTGGTCTGGTCTATTGGTGTCCATTGTTTAAGGTGATAACTTGTTTTAAATGAAAACAGAGGAACAGACTTTGATTTTAAAAACAGCCCATTTTTTTAAGGTAGGCTGTTAAAAATTGCTCTTTTTGTCAAGTTCTAAACTGAAAACTTTCTTTACGGCTGCTGCACAACGACTTTCTTCTTCCAGTTTTGTGCAAAATGGGCGAATATCTATCAGATGAAGATGCTGTGGACGAGAACTTTGAATATGATGGGTGTCCTTACATTTTCGAGCCAGAGTTTACAGATGAGGAGCTCATCGAAAGGAGGAAGCCCTACTGCGCATGCGTGGCAGCCGTAAAGAAAGTTTTCAGTTCAGAGGTCAGCATAGTCATTAAAACATAGGTGGAGGGACACTGGACTGTCGTGGAGGAGTAGCTCGAGCGGACCATGATGAAATATTGGTGAAACTAATGAGTTTTTGGACGATTAATGCAGTTTTAGGAGCGGCGCTATACATGCCACGTGTGCGACCATTTTACGGATGTCCGCCGCTCGATTTTGGATCTAAATGTCTCCCGAAGCACTGTTTGGATCAGGAAAGCCTTCTGGGTGAGTATATTGTTCTACTTCATTCTATAAACAATGTGAAAGCTGTAGAAACCGAACTTATCCTTTAAATCCCAGACAACTCCCTTGACCATGCTACAAGTTATCTGGTAATGTTTGGACAAACACTCACCTGTCTAGCGATGGGAATTGAAAACTAATTCTTGTGGAAAATCAATAACAATGCCCTCAAGGAATCAATATATTAGTCTTTAAGCTCAGCAATTCCCTTTTCAATTTCTTTTACTTTTTTCTGTATGCTTTGCAAATCACAGATGTCAATCATGACTTGTGATCATGACATTCAGGGTGTGGAGGTGTGGCCTAATTTCTTGACAAAATGACGATTTCTGCACAACATGTTGGTCAGAAACAGCAGTCGATCATCTATGCAGCATGGAACTGAATATCAAGAGTGATGTATTTGAAATGGAAAACCTACTTCAGGCCAACTTTTGCCCACAGAAAATCCACAGGAATCAATCGGGAATCACCAAAGAACCCATCAATAAACACAACGACAATAGCATTGGTGACAGTAAAATCTTATCAACTCCCATCCCTACACTTGTCACCAACCTGTCCAAGCATCTTCAGCTTATTGCTGCATTCACATACTCGTCTTCATCACTGAAAGTCGTTTTAGGTGTATGCCTCATGTTTCTTCGTCCTGAGGCTCCTCAGAGCACAAGCCTCAGGCGATAACCTATCTGCCTGTTGGTAAAAGTCGCCTATGGGAGGCGAGCGGAGAACAAACAGATTGTGAGGGAGATGAGGAAGGGAGTTTAACAGGAGACAACAGCTTTGTGGTATCACAGCCAGCAGCAGAGCAGAAGTGAACCCAAACAAATAGAGAGTCCTTAGAATCTGGATTTAAATGGAGACAGAGTCAGAGATGGAGGGAGGTAAGAGCTGCAGCGGCTCTCTTCTGTATTTCTGATTTATTTACCAGCCTCTCTGCAGCCTCTCTCTTTGTTGCTAGGGGCTGCAGAGCTTCTGCTTCTCACGCGGTATTCATTTCAGAGCAATTACAGCCTGTTGCTGCCTCGCTTCACTCGCTTTCCTGGTGGACATGGTGACAGCCTGTCATTTAAACTGCATATATGTGACCAGCTGTCACATATGCTGTGAAAGTGACAATGAAAACATACATGTTTCCAGCGTCGTCTACATCAGGTTTCTACAGCCCTGTTAGTCATTTCAGAATGAGAACAAAAACAAGGTGTGAAGGGAGGAGGAGCACTGGCATATCTATTGTTTTCATAGGCTCTAGTTAAGTATTTGTTAACTGTGATCTATTTGAAGACTGAAATACATAAAAAAACGTCTTCTTTTATGATTTATAGAGGTTTGTTGACAAAGTGGGTCTGCAGGTGGGCACTACAATCCCTAACATTGTGCCAGGTCTCTCAAGTCTCCCACAGTCAGCTTGTGGCACATGCATTCGCACCGTTTCACCTCTCACATGCCACACCTCGTATTTCATACACATGAAAATTTATTATGCACTGCCCACAGAGTTACACCCCTATACATGCACTGGAATGTGTAGAAAAATGCTCTGGGCACCACAGAGCTCAACAGGAGCTTGACGCAGCCCAGTCAATAAGACCAAGCCAATCATCAGCCAATCAAAAAATAACATACAGCTACACATCAGCCAATCAAAAAATAACATACAGCTACACATCAGCCAATCAAAAAATAACATACAGCTACACATCATCCAATCAGAAAATAGCACTGTCGTATCTGGGTAAGATATGGTTGATCTGACCATAAGATGCATACTGCCCACAGACGACACAAAGCCAGAAAAGCAACCTGTCCATTCACTTCATTTTGCAGTTTACTGATGAATAAAAGTTATTATTATAGCCTTCCTCCACACCTACGATTCAACAGTAAAGCAGAGTCTAATCCCCAACCTCCCAGCTAAGACTAAACTGCTAAAATCTTGATAAGATATACTAAAGGCAAGATGGCGTGTTAAAACCCAATGCTTTACAATTACCAGATATGTTACAGTGATCTAAATTATAACAATAACCTGATATGTTACAATGACCTAAATTATTACAATAACCTGATATGTTACAATGACCTAAAATGTTACAATAGCCTGATATGTTACAATGACCTAATATGTTACACTGACGTGATATGTTCCAATGACCTAATGTTACAATGACCTGATATGTTACAATGACCTAATATGTTACAATGACCTGATGTGTTACAGTGACCTCATATGTTTCAATGACCTGATATGTTACAATAACCTGATATGTTACAGTGACCTAATGTTACAATGACTTAATATGTTACAATGACCTAAAATGTTTCAATAACCTAATATTGTAAAATGACCTGGTATTTTACAATGACCTAATATGTTACAGTGACCTAATGTTACATTGACCTAATATGTTACAATGACCTGATATGTTACAATGACCTTATATGTTACACTGACCTAATATGTTACAATGACTTGATATGTTACAGTGACCTAATATGTTTCAGTGATGTGATATGTTACAATGACCTAATATGTTACAGTGACCTGATATGTTACAATGGCCTGATATGTTACAATGACTTAATATATTACACTGACCTAATATGCTACAATAACCTGGTTTGTTACAGTTTATATGTTTCAATAACCGGATATGTTACAATGACCTGTTATGTTTCAATGACCTCATGTCTTACAATGACCTAATATGTTACACTGACCTAATATATTACAGTGACCTGATATGTTACAATGACCTGATATGTTAAAATGATGTGATATGTTACAATGACCTGATATGTTACAATGACCTAATATGTTACACTGACCTAATACGTTACAATGACCCGATATGTTAGAGTTAATATGTTTCCATAACCGGATATGTTACAATGACCTGGTATGTTTCAATGACCTAATATCTTACAATGACCTGGTATGTTACAATGACCTAATATATATTACAGTGACCTAATGTTACAATGACCTGATATGTTACAATGACCTAAAATGTTACACTGACCTAAAATGTTACAGTGACCTAATATGTTACACTGACCTAATATGTTTCAATGACCTGATATGTTACAATGACTTAATATGTTACAGTGACCTGATATGTTACAATGACCTGATATGTTAAAATGACCTAATATGTTACAATGACCTAATATGTTACAGTGACCTTATATGTTACAATGACCTGATATGTTACAATGACCTGATATGTTACAATGACCTGATATGTTACAATGACCTGATATGTTACAATGACCTAATATGTTACAATGACCTTAACAACAATATAATGATTAATAAGATGCTGAGACCAAAACATAATAAGACTTTGCCCAAAATGCAATAACTTGTCACATTTTGGATCAGATATTACATTATGGCCCATAATGTAATGATGTTATTACATATTGGGCTCAGCATCTTGTTACATTATCAACCAGTTATTACATTTTTGGTTTTATTTCATTTGTTTTATTACATTTCGGGCTCAAAACTTTTGTTACATCACTGAATAATTACTACATTTCGAGTTTTATTTAAAAAAAAGTACATCATCTTGGGTCATTTTCACAATTCAGGTCATTGTCACATATTGAGCTCTAACAAGACACTAAAAGTTGTTTGGAATAAACTGTTTTAAAGCCAAACAGTAAAAGGAAATAAATAAAAGGTGGTAAAGCATATAAAAGTAACTCTGAAACTAAAAATGGAGTAAAATGCATATGGTGCAGATTAAATCCGAAAAACAAAATTCAGCTCAAAGCCAGATGAACACAGAAGGTCTTGAGTTTGTGTTGAAAATATGAACAGTAGGATCTGTTCTCAGGTCTTCAGGTAGACTGTTCAACAAGAAGAAGAAGCAAAGCCTTTAGAGATTTATGAACTAATAAAAGAACATTAAAATAAATTATAAAGGATACAGGTAGCCAGAGCAAAGAACATCCTGTGCTTTTAACTCTCCATCTTTTAAAAATTGTGTGATCAGTGTGATGTCGTTAGATAACACACCACCGCCCCCTGATCGGATACAGCTTTAGCTCACAGCTGGCTCTAGTGGGAGGAACATGCTAGACATGTCTGATCAACCAGGTTACATTAGACAGACACGGCTCTTGAGGTTTTAAAGAAAATAGCAAACAAAGTTCCTGAAAAGAGGAGAATACGTGACCGTTAAAGTGATGTAACTCCTGAACAAAAAAAATATAACAGATGATGAGCCCTTGCTAAATAATTAAGACATCTCAGTGCAAAAAATGATGCACTTACCCTTTAAAGCTTTTGAGGTTTTTCATGTTTGGCCTCAGCAGAGTGTGATCAGTCTAATAATACAAACCGTGCTCCAGCTCTCACACCCTCTGAGCCCCTGAAAAGCGCTGCTGGTCTTGTTTTATCGATCTGTTTCCCTCACACTCTGCCTGTGAAACCATTAAGCTGATCTGATTCACCACCGCTGGATTATTCCTGTTATTCCTCTGCTGTATCCTTTCTGCACGTGCCTCACACTGACTCTGCCGCACATTCTGCATTTACATTCTCCCCGGAGACCTCTCACTCGCAATTAGCTGCTGTTTACATCAAAAGTCAGAGAAAATTCTTCAACACAGATGACTTATGTTTGTGGGCTACTGTCGCTGGAGGACTGGATTTTAATGCTTGTTGCCATACTGTGCTGGAATCAGCATTTGTGGGCAGTTTTGTATTTGCTCCGGGCCTCACACTGTTATAAAATAATGATAAAACTACTTCTGACACTTTTAAGGGGATGGAAGGACACTTGAGTGCTGGATTGGCATATAAACTATTTTAACAGGGTCATAATTCAAAGTTCTGCACTGCAGGCTGTTACCAAACACGAATTTTAAACTACTGTATACATAATTTAATAAAAATCGATCTGGTTTCAAGAAAATTGAACCAAAAAAAAATGCAAGCATACTTTTGCATACTGTCTAAACTGCACAGTGTGAATGTTTGGCACGCCAACGTCAGAGGCATGCCAGTGCCAAATTAGACCCTGCTTACGTGACAGCATCAGTCGAGGGGCCCTTTGTTGGCTGTTTGTTTACACAATAATGGTGTTTTGGGTGCCTGACAAATGACAAAGGGAGATTTCCAAGTGCACATTTTTGAAAGCAGCACCGTCTCTGTTGTCATGTATCCTGGAAACATGTAGTTGAAAAGTGAGGCTTTGAAACATGCACCTGTTTTAGTCAAAAAACATGCAGGAAATAAACATGGTGGACGATTCTAACTGACTGGGCGATGGATTGAATTATTTGTTTTAATACGTAAGAAGCAAAAAACTGTTTAAAATAATAAACAACAAAAAAGAATAGATGATAAATCGTATCTTCAATCACATGAGCACCTCATTTACAGACACTTAGCGGCCATTTCATTAGGGACACTTAGCTTGTTTTGTGTTAAACATCCTGTTGCCTTCAGAACTGATTCAGGTCTTTATAGCACAGATTCAACAAAGAAATAGAAACACTCTAGTGAAAGCTTGGTCTGTATTGACATGATTGCTACGGTTTTGTCCATTGCTCATCCATTATGCTAATCTGTCTCTCCACCACACACTAAAGGTCTTCTGCTGGATTGAGATCCCGTGACAGTGGAGGCCACCAGACTACAGTGAAGTCATCACCATGTTTGAGAAACAAGCTTGAGATGATTTGAGCTTTGTAGTGATGCACTTCATCCTGATGGAAGTAGCCATCAGAAGATGGCCACACTGTGGTCATCGTCTTGTAGCTGGCGGTAGAATGAATCGTGGATCTATGGCCAACAAACTGCACCGTGATGCTACCATGTCCAAACGAACCAAACTCTCTCCATCTTTGCCAAAAAACTAAAGACGGTCAGAGGGTTCGAACGACCACCAAGAGATTTCTAACAAGATTTCCCAAGTTATTCACAAAAATACAGTAAACTGGTTCATCAAAAAAAAAAAAAACAACTTAAAAAGATTTAGAAGATGACCTTCAAAATCCAATCATAAACAAACTCAGAATCAGAATCAGAAACTGAACTGGTCTTTGTTGCTAAGTACATTTACACAAACAAGTTATTCGACTTGATTCATTGGTCTATAAATAAATAGTTGACTTACAGTAAGATTAGAATAATAATGTAATATAGAATACAAATAATAACAATGTAGTATAAAAAGGACAAGAAAGCAGCAGTAAGTCTGCTGACACTTCTTCTTGTTGCCATGATTAACATTCCCTGACATTTTACAACATCTGTCAAGAACTTTTTTGGTGATTTTGCTTCAAGATAAACAAACAAACAGACAAACACTAAAAAGAGCAGAACCTCCTTGAGGTAATTATGGCAGTCTGAAGGCAAAAAGGTGGTCGACCAAGTCCTAACATGGTGTACAGCAGCTGCTTCATTTATAATAAATAAGGAAACTGATGTGTCACAGTCTGGATCCTTGTCTTTATCAGGTTGATTAAGCATGTTTTTGATGTCATCAGTCCATAGCCATCTGGCCCAGGCCATCTGTGAGTCTATATAAAAAACGTGTTTTGATGATTAAAATAACTTAAAAAAAAAAAGCATTTTACTGAAACCAGTCAGTATTTTGCTCTTGGTAGGTTTGTATTAAACGTGACAAATATCTGAAATTTTATTAAGTTGAAGAACTTTTTTTGGTTTAACGGATTGCAACACAGATAGTTAATCTTGCAGTGCAGCTGGATCCGCCTGACTGAATGTCTGTAATCATGCAGATCCATCTTGCAAAAGTCTGATCTGCACCAACTGTGAGCGGCTGCAGGATATGCCAGATATTAGCGTAGATGCTAACATCTGCTAACGTTTATCAGATCTAGACCAAATTTCTCTATTGATGGGAAAAAAATAACAAAACAAACTTCCTCATAGAAATTATATTTTTACTCCAATTTCATGTCTTGCAGAGTTGAGTTTAGGAAGTGGCTTATGTTCAGCAGCTGGTCAGCCTACTTCATTTTTTTTTTTGTTGGATTTGTTTATTTGATAATGAATCTGATTGACAGAACAATTGTCCAATCCCCTGCTGGATTTGCCTTCGAAAGGGGTCTGCCCACATTCCCAAACACTTTCTACAAGCTCTTTCCCAGAGGATAAAATTTAATGAATGGTTTATCTGGTGTGTCAGGTTAATACATTTGTAACAGTGTCTCAAATATGGTGACGACAAAACCTCAGCCTCGGGGGAGAAAATCAGAATTCCACAGCCAACAGGGTGAAATAACAGACCACATCGCTCAAGATCTTTCAGGACTGCTGGTGAAAAGACAGCATTCATGCCACCCCATAATGAGAGCAACAAGAGACGAAAACACGGAGGCGGAAGATGTCAGTGTTTGTAGCTTTAAGATGCCAAAGAAAGAAAAGGACAGAGATGTTGGACAGGGACAGACAAACTGAGCTTCTCTGTTGTTTCCACATGTCAGCACCACAGCCAGCAGCCACACCACCACAATTACTATTCAGCTGCTCACAGGCTCCACGGTGGTGAATGCAGATACACAAACACAGAAAACATCCTGTAACAAAAACACTGAGACATACACATCTACTGCTGCATGAAGACCTCAGCAACGACAAAGACTGATCCCAAACATCATCATACACATGTCCATTTGGTTTAATTCTGGAGACGTTTTCACCGATAAATCAGTCAACAGTGAATTTAAACATATAAGTAAGGCTTGATAGATCCCTCAGTTTGGTACAGTGCAACTTTACTACCACTTTATGTTACAGTTCACTTTGCTATCATTACATCTTACAGACCTGATCAAAATCTTAAGACCAGTTGAAAAATTGCTAGAATATGCATTTTGCACATTTAGACCGAATGAGGTTTTAAACAGAGCTACAATATGCAAAAGCAAGAAGGGGGAGTGTGACAAAAAGCACTTTGAAAAAGGAATTTATTGAAAACAACAAGTAAACTGAAGTAGGCTGTTTATCAGTTGATCAAAAGTTTAAGACCACAGGGTATTAAAGCCAAAATCTGCTCAAAATGTTCATTTTCTGTCAGGCATTCACACAGTCATGCCCTCCTGATGGCTAGAGCTAAGAAGCTTTCTCTTCTTGAACGTGGTCGGCTCGTCGAGCTGCATAAGCAAGGCCTCTCGCAGCGTGCCATTGCTGCTGAGGTTGGACGCAGTAAGACAGTCATTCTAAATTATTTGAAAGATCCTGAGCATTATGGAACAAGAAGGTCAAGTGGTAGCCCCAAAAAAATTACACCTGCGCTGAGCCAGAGGATCCAAATGGCTGTCTGTCAAGACACAGGGTGGTCCTCGACCCAAATTAAGGCCTTTACTTGTGCAGTCTGCAGCGCAATAACCATCAGACGGCATCTGCGGGAAAAGGGTTTCAAAAACAAAAACAAATTCAAAGACCTCGTCTCCTTCAACGCCACAAAACTGCCCGTTTAGACTTTGCCAGGGAGCAGCAAACATGGGACACTGAAAGGTGAAAAAAAGTTTTATTCTCTGATGAGAAAATGTAACCTTGACGGTCCAGATGGCTTCAATGTTACTGGCCATGCCCGGAGTGGCTAATCAGGAGGACCGGGACAGTTCCCGGTGGGCCGGCCTGACGTTTGGGCCGCGAGGGCCAGTGTTAATATACACTTTTTAATATTATCATAATTTTATGGTTTGGTGTTCATTCATGGCACTGAGTGAGTGTTACTTACGCTGTTACCGCTGTCCCTGTGGGCCGTCTCCATTGATGGCTTTTTTTTTTTTTTCAGAGGCATCCTGACGTAACAACACGTCCGTGCAGGCTAAAAACAATTAGCTCCGCCAGTCGGAGTCTGTGCGATGAGCCAGCTAGTAGCCACGGTGCTGGGCTGCCGGCAAGATGGATAAAAAAGAGCAAGGGTGGCGCAGAAAAGATATGAATTAAAAAGAGGAAAGTGCTTGAAAATGATGTAGCAAAATGTGCAAAAATAGCCACTTTTTTAATAAAACGAGCTCACGGTCTGAACGACAGAGGATGACAATGAAGCTGGTAAGGCAAGATGTTGAATAAAATGCAACTTGCACCCTGTGATGCAACAAGAAGAACAAGAACAACACAGAAGGCTGACTATTGACTTTTGTAAAATGTGATTTAGGAAGGGATTGCTGCTGTTGCTGCTGTCAGTGTTGAAGAAAGAGGTGACCTGTTGTAACAGGGTGTGTGAACAAGCAAGCATCAGTTCTAATATAACCACTTTCTGTGCCCAAATGATAGTAGTGGCCCTTTTTATCATCAAAAGTAAGATGGTGAACAAAGCACACCATTGAAAATGAATAAGATGAATGTTAGATGCAATAGACCTGCATATTTTGCCAGTGAAAAAATCGTATTGTTTAGTATTATTGGCTTTAGAGAACTGCGCACTTAACATGTAAAGTTATAATTAATTACATTATTTTAATACAATAGGTCATGATATAAAGTGGGCCGGTTTGAGGCATGAAATTCCAGGGCTGAAAATGAGTCCCACTCCGCCCCTGTTACTGGCATGACAAGGTGATCACACCTGAGATGTTTTCTACCCGGCACAGTGGAGGGGGGTCCATCATGATCTGGGCTGCTTTTTCATTCAGTGGAACACTGGAGCTTCAGGTGGTGCAGGGTCGTCAAACGGCGGCTGGTTACGTGCAGATGTTGCAGCGGGCATCCCTCATGACAGAGGGCCCTCGTCTGTGTGGTAACAGCTGGGTTTTTCAACAGGACAACGCTGCAGTTCACAATGCTCGCTTGACCAAGGACTTCTTCAGGGAGAATAACATCACTCTTTTGGACCATCCCGCATGTTCCCCTGATTTAAATCCCATAGAGAACATTTGGGGATGGATGGTGAGGGAAGTTTATAAAAATGACCGTCAGTTCCAGACAGTTGATGCCCTTCGTGAAGCCATCTTCACCACTTGGAGCAATGTTCCCAAAAGCTTCCTGGAAACACTCGCATCAAGCATGCCCAAATGAAGTTTTGAAGTGATTAACAAGAACGGTGGAGCTACTCATTACTGAGTCCTACTGAGAAAAAGTTTTGTTCTGGTTTGGAGAGTTTTTTGTAATTTTTTGAGTGATGGTCTTCAACTTTTGATCAGCTAAAAAACAGCCTATTTCAGTTTACTTGTATTTTTAAATAAATTCCTTTTTCAAAGTGCTTTTTGTCACACTCCCCCTTCTTGCTTTTGCATATTGTAGCTCCATTTAAAACCTCATTAAGGTCCAAATGTGCAAAATGCATATTCTAGCAATTTTTCAACTGGTCTTAAGATTTTGATCAGGTCTGTATATGACTAATCTGAAAACCCCAAATTTGAAGAAAACTTATCATTTAGACATAAAGAATTTTGATACTTATTCACTATCACCACCTGTTTAACCAAAGATAAGCTGCACTTGAGCTGGTCAGCAGGAGGCGCTCTACTGTAATGCATACTGTCTGACTACCACAGCTACATAAGATCTATTAGTTATTAGTTAAAAGCGTAGATTTGTGGAAACCACAGCAGCCTGTGTCTTTGAATCCTTTTTTTGTGCTGAATTTATGGTAAATATCTGGCAAACACAGCTGCTGGTAAATTACATTAAATTGTTTTACTTTCTTCTTCTTTGCTTTGTATTTTTTTCTGGCATATATCTGGCAAGCACAGCTGCCATTAGTTTTCCTTAAGACATATTAGTCCTACTTTAAAGTACGATAAATATTTTTTTACAGTAAATACTCGGAAACCAGAGCTGCTGCCTGTAATTTACTCCTTTTTTGTGCTGAAAGTTTGCAGTAAATATCTGGCAACCACAGCTGCTGGTGAATTACTGTTAAATATTTAAGCATCTTCTCTTCTGTACTTTACTTTTTATGGTAATGCTCTGGAAACAACAGTAGTCAGCAGTGTACTGCAAAATATATCAGATCCTTCCTTTTTGCATCATATTTTTGTTTGATTTCAGCAAACCACAGCTGCTGGTAATATACTAAAATGTATTAGTTCCTTATTTTTGTACTTTACCTTCATGGCAAATCTTTGGCAACCATGGCTGCCAGTACTTTCCCATAAAATGTTTTTGTTATTTCTGCATTTTCTTTTCTTTTATGGGAAATAACTGGCAACCAAAGCTGCTGAGTAAATTATTGCAAGACCAGTTATATCCCTTTTCTTGAACAATATATTACTTTTGCCGTAAACACCTGGAAACCACAGCTGCCAGTATTACTTAATATTTGTATTTTATTTTTATGGTAAAGCTTTTTAAAGGATTTTATTTACTGTCAGGACATAATATATATGTTTTATTTAAATACCATATTGCAGTAAATGAAAAACAGATCTTCACTGTTTGGTTGTGCATTTGTCAAACTTAATTAAAGTTTTGTGGAGGATGTTCTCCCTCTAAATAAGGAAATTAACATATTTTTCTTACTGAGAGTTTTGGCTTAACACACAGGCAGCTTTTATTTGGTCCATCTTAATTTGAATCATATATTTTTCACTCCTCCTACAAGGTTTCCTGTTTAACAAATTGTGGTTACTCATGTTGAAGAGTTGTTGATTTATTGTGATCATTGAAATGTTCCTCTCTGCTCAGTCTCACGCTGAGCTCTATGTTCGACTGACTAAGTGGAATTAGAAACTCTGACTGACACATTTCTCTTTTCCTTGAGACACGGAGTCTTAATGTTTTATGAACATTTGGATCATCTGAAAAGAATTTCTCTGCTCGGAATTTTATCTTAGAAAGATGCTGTTTTCTGATGAAAGTATGAACTCAAACATGTGAAATATTCTGTGAATCTGAGGCTCAGGGCTGACTGGCATCCTTGAGGATGTGAATAACAGAGCAAAGCTGAAGCATCTCAAGACCTACAGAGCCTAGAGAAGCTCAAATATCTCAGGGTTACTTGGAGGTATGAAAATGTCTTTGTTTGATTTCATTAGGGACAAACCATCAGGACAAACACACATTAACACTCCTCTCTGGACCATCCTGTTTCAAACTTTGAAACATGACGTCAAGTAAAACGGCCTCCATGTTTTCATTTCAAAGACTTCTCATTTCTGTTTGATTGCACATTCATGTTGATAGAACAAACTTCATACTAGGTGCTACATAACTTTCAGAGTATTGTACTTTTGTAGTCTGTCTATGATACATCAATAATGATAATAATAATAATGCATTTTATTTAAAAGCACCTTTCAAGACACTTAAGGACGCTGTACAGGATAAAAGCAACAACATTAAAATCAATACAATTATAAAATCAGCAAAATACAACAGACAAAGATGGATAGGTGGATGAGAGTGGAAAATTCCTGGTGAAGAGTATGCAGTCCTAAACAAGTGGGTTTGAGTCTGGATTTAAAAACAGACAAAGAGTTAAGTTAAAGCTGGGGTTGGCGATTTTGGAAAACTAGCATGAATTTGAAAGTAGCTTCTCCTCAGGGCTACTTGAGGAGAGCAGCAGAACAAACCAAGAAAAACAAAGTGTTTATTTTAGATTTCTTGTAAATCTGTCTTAAAATGGGACACTGGAGCTTGGTTGGGGTTGTGGGACGGCTCACGTCGGGCTTCCCTTATTTTCAAAGACAAAACTTGAAAGGTAAGCATTCTCCCACGGACTCTGATACGTATGAGCTCGGCTACCGAGTCTGTGCACGCCGGGAAAATGCACTCGCAGTAGGCGGGCAGAATGGCGACGGGATTTGATTGGTTTAAAAACAGGTGGCCCGGTATGATCATTGGTTGGGGTTTTCCCTGTTTTACTCCTGCTGTAGGTAGCGGATGTTTTTCACTCTGTTTTAAGAACACATTATGAGTTGATTACCATCGGGTCATAAAGACCATTTTAACCAGTGTTACAAAAAGTGTATCAAATAAAATCGCCAACCCCAGCTTTAAGGGATGATAGCACAACAAATTTTTCCTCTGTCCTGTTTCCTCAGTAGGCTACATACTGGGTACAGCAGTGTACTATGTTATTGTCTTTTATTTATGATGCTTTTTATCAACACTGTGTATGGATGCAGTGTGGGTGGGTTCAGGGGCCGAGTGGAGTGGGTTTGGGTCATAAATCCTTTATTTTAATTAATCTGTCTGTTTCTAAAGCACTTTGTGCTACATTTTTCATATGAAATTTCTATATAAATAAAGTTTGATTGATTGATTGATTGAATAAGCTTAACAGTGAACCACAAAAACCTTTTTCTGCCAAGAAATGTGTGTAAACATTTTAACTTGTCATCTTCATCAATTGATGATAATGTGTTTTACTACTGTTTCTGTTTCATTTGTAAAACAGAAAATTTGAAAATTAATGGATGACAAACTATGTTTTATAGCTAAAATTTAATTTTTAGATAGATGGACAAGTCAGACATATTGAATCTCCAGACTTTTGCTTATAGGAACACTTTTAGTAAATGGACTTATTGATTTCCTAATTGAAGACCAATGGCTTGTATCAATGACCATGTCACTGAGAATGGAAATGGTAAATGGACTTGACCCTACATAGCGCACTTCTAGTCTTTGCCTACCCAAAGCTGCTTTACACCGCAGGTCACACCTACCCATTTGCTCTCACATTCACTCACTGATGGTTCAGAGTTTGTATGTTAGTTATCCATCAGTATCTCTAACACATTCACGCTCTTTCATGCCCATTTACACGCCCAAGGACACATCACCATGTTCATGTTCATGTACCTCTATCCTGTACTTTATCCACATCAACCATTAGCAAAAAAATAAACATAAATTCATACTTTTGAACCAGTTGAACCCGTTTTAACGGCATTTCAGATGGATGCTGTGACAATAACAAACATCATACCTCTCCAGATTATAATCCTGATCTATCAGTGGCTTCTATTGGCATTACCTCCATAACAAATACCTTTATAACCATGTAGACATGAAGACCCTCTTGAAAACAAGGTGCCACATCAAAGAGGGTGAACCTTGAATAAACATAGCAGAGACAGATGTGATGAGGACAGATTTATGGTCTGGATGTCCATGGGTTTATTGCTAGTATAAATGACTGTTTATAGTCTCTTTCTCTCTGCCTGGATAGATACATATCTGGATGTATATGCGTATATGCATATTTTATACATTATATATGAATGTATGTGTATCTATTAAATGAAGAGTATGGCTTCAGCCTGTTCTGTTGAGAAAGTGTTTTGAGATACTTGTTATGAACTGGTGCTATAAATAATGATTGTAGTTTAACTTCAGTGTTTTGTTAAGTTTAATTTACTGCAAAGTGAACCATTTATTTAATTGTTTTTCTAATCCATTCAGACAGAGCACAGTCCTCTGCCGGCCTCACACAGAGCTGTGTCTCCATCTAAACGTTCTCTCTGGTGCTCCACACTGAGCCACACACCACAGCCCATAATTACAGGACGGCCTCAGTCAGTCGGATCGCCAAAGTCCTGCGTGAATTTGCAAACATTTGGGATCGACATAAAAGCCAGCGTTTCCGCTAATCCTATGTTTTTACATCCATCATGGGATTCTGGGAGCTGTGTGAGTGTGTGTATTCACTGTGGACCGTAGACAGAGCGACACTTCACACAACACGATGAGCAGAGAGTGGGGCACGAGGCCAGGCGACACAACACATTAATAATCCATCCAAAAACTCATTTTCCCACAGTCCCCTCTGGCACAACATTACTTTTGTGAATGGCTTGTTTGTGTGCCGTGTAGTCCTGGTTTTATGTTGGTGCACTGGTGCCTGTCCTCCTCTGGATATTATGTGTATATGTAGCTACATTATAGAAATCCATATATGTGTGTTTTATAGCCGATCTGCCATGAGCCTCAGCTGCAGAGAAAAAGAAATAAAGAGAGTGAGGGGAGGGCAGGGGGGTTTGACAGACAGAGGGAGAAGGAGACATAAATCTTATGTGCAGAGGATTAATGTCGTGGTCTTAGCTCAGGCTATTTTCCCCTTCCTGAATCAGGAAGCTAATCGTATTACCTGTGAAAGCGACGGGTAATAGCGAACAACGGTAAGTCTGAGGAACAGGACTGAGAAATACAACGAGAGGGGAGGAGGTGGAGTCGGACAGGATGGGAGAAGAAGACAGAGAGGCAGGGAGGGGAGAGGAGGATGTTTGAAGCTAGAAAAAGGGAAGAAAACAGAAACATAGCAGCACATGAACAGAATAGAAACTGATCCAGCATGAGACACAGGAGAAGAAAGGAATGACTTCTACACCATCTGACTGAAGGATTATTGATCAGCCATTTCACCAAACATATTCACCCAAGACCATCTTCTTCAACTCAAAACAACAACCCTGAAAACATCTGTATTTAACAGCTTAATGTTATTCTCTCTCTTCATCATGGCTCCTGTTAGTGGGTGGGATATACCAGCCAGAAAGTGAACAGTTTGGCCTCAAACTTGATGTTAGAAACAACAAAAATGGACACGTGTAAAGTTTTGAGCAAGTTTGACAGGCACTGGGTTGCAGGTTTGGAGGAGTGATAAACAACCCGTATCCTGTATACATACTTCTGCTGGTCTGGGTTCAAATCCAGCCTGTGGCCTGTTTGCAAAGTGTCCGCCCCGACTCTGTCACACCCCCCTTCACAAACTTAGACAGCGTCTCTCTCTTGTACTCATTAAGGCACAAAAATGCCCAAAACATAATCTTCAAAACAGAAGCTTGACAGGCGTTAAAGTGTGACAGCAATAGTAGACTAGGTCAGATGATCTCTAAACCTGCAGCACGTGGAGAACAAAGGCCGTCTCGACTGATGAGCAACTGTTGCTCAAAGTGCTGAAGAAGTGAAAGTGGGTTCTAATAGAAAAGTGTCAGAATACACAGATCACCAGAGTTTGTTATGTCTGGGGTTATAAAGCTGCAGACTGGTGTCATGATGTCAAGCCTGTGAGTTGACTTTGGGAAAGAGTGGGTCAAATGAACTCAAATGGCCATCAATAGATTTGTATGAAAGTAGACCTGGACAGGCTACTTTTTTTTTGTTTTTAAGTAATTTCAAAAAAGTCTCACTTAAATATGCTTGATCGAAATACACACTTTAAGATGAGTTTTATAGCATCAAAATAGGTTATCTATAAATGCTATTCCTTAGCTTCGTGGTCGGGTCGGACAGGGCAGGACTGGCCTAGATACTCAACTTCAGGAACAAGACAATTAAAACTAGAGCAAATTTATATTATTCGACACGTCTTAGAGCACCAGGCTGTAAGTAGCGATATATAGCCGACCACAAAACTACGATACTAAGTTTTCCAAAAACTGCTTGTTGTCAAACATCAAAAACCACCGCTACGTAACTAGAAAAGATACATTACCTCGTCGCTTTGCATCCTGTAAGTTGTTGAACAAATAAGTTGTAAAGCAATGCAGAGTTCTGAGGAAGGTCCGAGCTGCATTTATTAGCATCACAACAAACACTCGCTTTGGCTTGGGTCACGTCTTTACGACAGTCACCGCGCGTGCTCATGGGTAGCAGAGTCTTTATGTCGCCGGAAATAGATTCTCCTCATTTAACGGGACTTGCTGGTTAACAAAAAGAGGGGGAGGGTTATTGCTGAATTAAGACAGTAAACCATCTGTTGGGCACAAACCTCAAATCCTCATCTTTGCCACTTTTTGTGAGAGTTCTTAAACAACAGGTCTATTTGTTATTGAATGAATACTACTTTTTTACTAATAACCTCTGCCAATGAAGTTATATTTTCCCCAGGTTAGTTTGTCTGTTAGCAAGATTACGGAAAACTTACGGATTTACATGAAAATTTTTACCAGAGGTGTAGTTTGGTCCGAAGAAAAAGCCATCAAATTTGATGGTGACCCAGAAACTGGTCTGGATTTTAAAAAATAGGATATTATTGGGTAGAATTTTTTAAAAAATCGTATTTCTGCCATTTCTCAATGGTTTTCTTGAATTTTAAAAGATAATATGGGGTCCATGTCTCTGATCGTCAAGGCAAATTTCAGCTGGATCCAATCCAGACTGATGTAACTTTATAATGGGAAATCCAGTTAATGATTTCAATCACTCATATAAAATCCAAATATTAAGTGATGTCGCCAAAACTTATTGTGTTTTTACAGTATAACAACCTCCATGTATGTGCTGAGTTTGGTCCAATCCTGACATTATTATTGATTTCTAGTTACTCAGTGGATTTGGTTTATTGAAATATCAACATAATTCTGCTTTTTACACCAACTCAATTTCAACAGAGAGTAATTTTCAGGGATTTGACTCATTTCACAGTAAATTTAACTTGAAATTTGCCAACTGTAAAATTTTACTCTTCTTAATTTGCATGAAAATTTTGAAAGAACTCTACTAATCCCTACATATTTATCTTTTTGTGATATGACAGGTAATATTAACCATCGATATTATTCTATAATTTGTTACAATCTGGCCCTCTGGATCTGAGAACAGCATTAATGTGCCCTCATGGTAACCAAAGTCTCTGATCCTTGGTTTAGACTGATGTGGCTCCATCATGGCCTTCAGTCAGTCTCCTAAAAGCACGTCTACCTTTGTATTAAAAGTGCTAATCTGTCCCCTCCACTCACCACTCCTCACAGCACACTTCGTTGCTACCCCCATGCTGTTGTTTGATCATCACACTGAAGTTTATTTTCTCCTCATGTTTCCACAAATGTACCTCCTGTGATCAAACATGTCCGTCCGCCACGAGATGACAGCAGTTTGGTTTCTCTGCATACATTTACACACGTATGAAAACAGAGATGAAAAGAGCAGTGGCAGACAGGAACACAGCAGATGAGAGAGTTTTAAAAAAAAAGAGGATAAAGTGGATAGAAACGGCACCTGAAGGAGATCAATTTAATTTTCTGGAGCACCTCTTTTACTTTTCCAATCTCTACTTTTAACAGCTTTGAAAAGGTGCTGCATGGTGATATGTCATTATGGGTGCAGCCTGATATGGGTCCTCTGGGATTCACACATGACATTATCGGAGACCAAAGTGGTATAATAACAAGGCATTTTATTTATGTCAGTGTCATCTTCAATTATCTGTATCTTTGCATTTGAGACACCGTGAGGCGACGGGAGGGGGCTTTAAAGGGCCGTGCTTCCTGCTTCAATTACCTGCTCTGGAACGCAGTCAGCTGGAAGACATGACATTATCGGAGCCAAAGTGGTATAATAACAAGGCATTTTATTTATGTCAGTGTCATCTTTTATCTGTATCTTTGTAATTATGAGGCAGGAGAGGAGCAGTGATGGAGTGATGGATGTTTACAGAGGGAGGTGAGAGGACGAGTGCTCACAGCGCCAGGAGCTCAGATTAAAGAGCATCGGAAATCCATCCTGGCCCCAATTCATTCCAATATCTTCCGTAGAGGAATAATAAACTTTGCTGGTATTTCTGGCGGCTAATGTTAGCCTGCTTATCTTGTAACCTGCACACCTCGCCCTACAAGACTTAAAGGGATATTTCAGTTTTCTTGAGGAGGGGTTACTCGAGGCCTGTGGTATCGGTAAATATGTTTGCAAGAAAGCAACTTACAAGCTTTGTCCTTGAGGACAGATATCTGAGGAGAAGCTAACTGTTATTTATAGCTCTGGGATGGGAATCGAAAAACCAATATCAGTTGAGCATTAATAACAACTTGCTTAAGGAATCAATATAATTAATCTTTTTCAAGTTTCCACTTCTTCCACTTGCTTCAATCGCCAAATCCATAATCATAACTTCGCTAACAGCAGTCGGCAGAAATTATAACAAATTAGTCAAAATCTATGGCAGATATAAGAAGTGGAGAAGTGGTGGCAGCATTGTTTAATTATTTCAACACTGCTGCCATCCTCCTGCACCTCTTTCAGTGAGCTGACACACCAGCAACTTTCAGAAGCATATCAGTGCAGCAAATCATTAAATATCAGCTGTGTCATGCCGCATTGGTATCAATAAAATATCAATTTCCATACCTAGCAGTACACGGTGCCACCAAAAGCCTCATCATTACCCCACTTATAGGTTAAAACTACTCATAAAATAACTCTGACTCATTTAGACACTAACAATAAAAACAATAAACAAAATGGAGTTCATACAGTTCAGGAACTGCTTGTGGCATGTACGTTCCCCAAGTCAATTCGTTCTGTCTGTCAAACATTTGTAACATTTCCTGAAATGCCAACTTTTCAACCGTATTGAAGGGCTGCATTTCTTTTGCAATGTAGTGAACAACACTGTTTGTGAGCACGCACCATTTTGCCCTGTTTTATTTATATTTACTTTGCCAACAAACGCCTCAGTAAGCGCTGACTATCAGCTCGTTTGTGTTCATGGGCCCACACCGTGTTTATTCTGTTTAAAACCGAAATATTCCCACACTGGGACTGTGGCAGCCTGGCTTTCATTCATTTTATTGCTTGTTTCCTCATTACTCCTCAGGATGCCCACTTCAGCTCCCTCCATGTGTGCACGAGCGGCCCCACCTTCCCCTCAAAGATTGCTTGAATGACAGATGCTCACTCTGCTAAATCTGCTATAGAACCAATTAACCCTGATGTTACGAAAGACCGTCAGAGTGATCCATCTTCTCATTCAGCTGTTAGTGTTTGATTGTGGCAGCGTTGCAGCACCACTCACGCCGCGCTCACATTGGCTCCAGGACGGTTGCAGTCCAGATTCGGTGCGGATTTTCCGCAAGCTGCCACTCACATCAGCTCCAGATAGAGGCTGTGGCTGGCTCCGGTGCCGGGTGCGTAAACAGCACTCACGGGAGTAGAAGCTCACGTGGATTCACGTTCTTGTCTGGACTTCACGCGAGAACCAGCCCTTTATACAGGAACTACATGTAAGGAGATGCTGTGCTGCTCACTTTTGCGACCTCGTGTCACCGGGTTTGATGTTATGTTTACATTTACTACAAGCGCAAGTGTGCGGTCAAAGACGAGTCCACTCCATTTGTTTGTACACTCATTTTATTATGAAAAACAACGTATCTTCATGCCACCCAGCATTTCACTTCCTGTACAGCTCGTCACATTTCATTCAGCTTGACGCAGACCCTCTCCGGTGTCCGGAAAAAATAGACTTCTTGCGGATTGTTTCCGTTGTGCCGTACAGCTCCCGCAACCGGACTCGAACCGCGCGGGGCTAATGTGAGCCTACAACAGTGATTTTAATGATACGGATTACATGCGGAAGCCGCACCGGACCCGCACAGGATTCAGTATGAGCTTGGGGTCACAGGCCTGGCATACAGTATATACTAAAGCATTTGCAAAATTTTGTGAAACTTTTCTTCAACTCCTAAAAAAGTAATAGATTATTTTCATCTCTGGGTGGACAAGGCTGTAGACTCTTAAGCAGTATCACTCCATTCAAACATCATTATGTTTTAGGCTGTCTAAAATGGGGACCAGATTTTTAAGCAACTGGGCCTCAATCTCCTCCTCCATCCCGGCAGAGACTTTATGTCGGTGATAGAAACTGAATCAGGACCGAGTTATTTCTGCAGCAAGAATCTGATGAAAAATGTAATTCTGGAAAACTCAATTCTGCACACTTGGTGCTTAAATTGAGAGGAAACAGATGAAACATATTACCTTCTTGGCTTGATTTCACTGTTTACTGTTTATTTGGCTTTCATGCAGCAGTTCCCTTGGAAACAACACGTTTTTTCTGTCATCTGCTCTGTACTTTTGAATTATTTTAAGGATCACGTACAGCTCCATGATGCCTCATTTCATCTGCAAATTTCCTCTTTTGAAAGCAGTGATACCTGCCTGAGTGAGATGCTCTCGCTCTGCAGTGGCTAAAAGCTTCATTTTAGGAGACATAATGAAAATTGAATAAAATAAAGTGTTCAAGCTGAAAAGGAAATGAAATCATGCTTTTCCAAAGAGAAACACAAGACCGACTTTCTTACAAACATGTTCTTGAGGATTTGTCCTACATTTCCACTTTCTCCCAAGTATTTGACGTCAGTAAACCACACACTCTGTCCCTGTGTTAGTTCATCTAGACCTTCCTGTGCTGCGAAGGGAAACTGAAACCACACAAAGGGTAACAAAACATTTGACATCATGGAGTCCGGCTTTCCAGATTTTCTGTATAATTTTTTAGTGGATTGAGATGTTTTTTTTCCCTCAAGCAGCCGAGCTTGACACCAGAATTTAATTTGGGGGAGAAACAGGGATTCTTTTCTTTCTATCTTTCTGTTGCTGCACCAATTTTTTGAAACAGCAATGGCAAGACAGCGGGGTCTCTTCCATTAAAAAATGCTCTGCTGCAGCTTCAAGACCTCCTCTGAATCATTGAAGCCTGCTGGTGGATTCAGCAAACACACACACGCTGATAAAGATAAAAAGCTCTGAAAATTCTCTGCTTACTGACGTCCATCTGAGTTTGTTGATGGAAACACACACAAAAAAAGATAAATATTAAATTGATGCTTTTGGTGGAGACTAATCTAAAACAAACTTCTGCTGCCAGTTATTCAAAACATCAGTGGATAAAAGCCATAGTAGACAACTTTTTGCCTGTTTATATCGGTGCCCATAAATATAGAAAGCACTATGAGCAAGTAGTGGCAAAAGTTAACTTAATTTTAGTGCAGCTGGATCCGCCTGATCCATTCCTGTCTTTCTAAGCTCCAATCTACAATGACAAATCAGCATCCTTTAAAACATGAGAAACTGGCAGCTACAACTGTGATGACATCTGGAAGTGACTGCCTGCAAAGAGATTAGCACAGATGCCAACAGTGTCAGAGCATTTTATCAGATCTGGACTGTATTTCTTTATTTAATGAAGAGCAAATGACAAAACTGAAAACATTTATCAATATAAAAGATATTTTTGCTCCACTTTAGATGTCTCTTGGCAAGTTGTTCTGCGAAGTGGCAAACGTTTTGAGGTTTACAACATGGCAGCAGTGCCCAAAACTGTACAGATGTGCAGCAGAAATGGTCAGAAAACATCAGAGCTCTAAGACTCTGATATCAAGAAAGTATTCCCAGAAGATCTCAACCTCTGAGCTGACCCCAAACCCTGCTGATGGTTTTCATCTCTGCTGCTGATTCTGTGAAAACGCACAAACAGCAGAACACAAAAAAAGAAATGCGATGAAGCATTGTTCATAAAAAAACTACATTTAAAAAGGTAAACAAAAGACCAAGGCTGCCAACAGTCTGTGTACAGTATGTTTGTGTGAGCTGACCTGTTGATGATCTGAGCATGGTTATGTTTCTGTAAACGTGGGAGGATGACTAAGACAGCAGGTGAGTCAGGGCACACACACGGACACATCGGGTGTTAACATAGCCTGTGACCCAGCTGCTCAGCTTAGAGGATGGGCAATCAAGACAGAAAACAAGAATTAAACATTTCTTTTGCAGAGTGACGGCTTTCAGGTGTTGTTACACCTCATGGGGTGTTCCTTTAGTGAGCAAGAAATGCTTCACTCTACATAATAATATGGGGTGAGCTACAGTTGTGGTAGCTGTCGACATATTTCAACCAGATTTTTGTTTGATTTTTAATAAAAGATAGTCACATTTTTTTCAACTTTAAAACAATCAAATCTATATTCAACCAGACAGTAAAAATCATGACAAAAATATGCTTAGTTCTGAAAGTTTTAATAGCCACTGTAGTCTTAAAATGTTTTCAAATGCTAACATAGTCTAGTTCCATCTATGCTTGGGGAATTTGCTCGCAGGAATCAGGACTCCAGTCGAGCGAACACACAGCCTTCTGTTTACGGTAACTGTCGAATTTCAGTGTGCAATGTGCCCTTTGGACAGTAAGCCTTCCGAGTCACAGGAGCCAAACTCTGGAATAATTTACCCACTGAGCTGAAAATGTAAACTAATTTGAAAAGCTTCAACAAATGTATGAAATCTTGGCTTAAGAAGCAACAATACTGTCCCAATATATAAAACTTTTGCATGTTCATATACATGTTTACCTGTAGGAACCATCACATTCAGCATTTTAACTGAACTTTTATTTTTTTCTGCTCTGGGTATTTTAATTCTGATATATTTGTTCTAATGAACTGTGTCTTAAGTATGTCTATTTTTTCTAAATGTTTCTTTGTACAACTTTAATCCTTAAAAATCTTCCATGGACTGGTGTTAAAAATTAGCATCATGGAACCTGTGAATATTCAAATATCACAGCATCAATGTTACTGTGTGTCCATGTCAAATAAACAATAAATAAATAAATGAAATGAAATTTGATGTGTCCAAGTCCAAAATAGAGCCAGGTCTCATAGAAACATCCAAGAGAGAAGCAGATGATAGATTAATGCTGTCAGATGCTCCACTGAATAGAGCAGTGGTCTCCCAACATTTTATATACCACAACCACAAAAAACACACTATGTTTTATGGAATAAAATACTTTTTTCTATAATGTTTTTTTGGGGGCATTTTGTGCCTTTATTGATAGGAAAGATGGACAGTGGATAGGATTATAAAAGAGGGAGAGAGAGTAGGGAAGACACTCTGCAAAGTGGTCACAGGCTAGATTTGAACCTGGGTCGGCGAATGTGTGTATATGGGACGTGCCTAGTTGCTAACCACTCCACCAAACCAGCCCCCCCATGTAATAAAATAGTTGTGGACTGGCTTTCATGGAGAATGGGGGCAATGGTGACATGTAGGAGGATCAGAGGGAGTAATGGGCTTGTTTCCCAGCCACAAGGAAACATTCACAGGGAGTCAGTCTGGTTTTTTTGGCTGCTTAACTTTACAATTTTGGAAATTTGCTGTTGGCTAAAAGTAAGTAACAAGTTAAATTGCTTAAATTGTCAATAACTCCTCCCCAGTGCAGACCTGTCTCTCACTGAAAATGAGTAGCACTA
Organism: Scarus forsteni; assembly: GCA_036419115.1. Taxonomy (NCBI): domain Eukaryota; kingdom Metazoa; phylum Chordata; class Actinopteri; order Labriformes; family Labridae; genus Scarus; species Scarus forsteni. Next base: position 23,918,530 of record JAZDUH010000458.1, read on the forward strand.
TATTAGGTGTAAAAAAGGACTATGGAGACCCCAGACTGTTGAAAATCGCGCAAAACTGGGAAAGAATTCCACTTAACAAATCTTTAACGGCTAATTCCCTTAGTTTCCAAACACTTCTTCGGTGTTGCTAAAAGGAAAGGTGATATAACACCTGGTAAACATGCCCCACACCAACTTTAAAGGAACTAGGCAGAGCGAATATTTGCAGAAAAAAAAAAGAAGTTTATTGCGCTTATGAATGAATGTTGGAGAGTTTGAAACAAATTATTGTTATCAAATCCACAGGTATAAACGAAGGATCTTTAACTCTAAGCTTTTGCTCTTAACTCCGAACTGATCAGTGACACTTGTGGACTAAATCATCCAGTTGGTCACCCATTACCGGACAAATAACATCAGATTTCACAAGCTCATGTCAAGAAAACTGTAGTGCAGTTTTCAAGTTTTCAAGAAAACTGTAGTGCAAGTGTTATATGCTCTTTTTTAACAAAGGTGCTCTAACCAAACATGGTATCCTCACTACAACTAATCTCCCCATTGATATACAGCAATATTTACACTTCACAGTGTTAATACAGAGTTAAAACTTACCTGGTTAACAGTGTACTTTAATGAGTGAGTTCATATCTAACACTCCAGGAGAGTGAATCAACAAACACTCCTACAAACACACACCCCTCATCCTCCACCAACGGATCGAAAGATGTGCACAAACAGCTGAAGAGGGAGAGCAGGAGGTCGGGCTCCTCACAGGTCGGCCAGGAAGTTGACCTTGACCGTCAGTTAGGGCCGAGTTATGAGAGCAGAATATGAATGAGTGAAAGTGTGTCAGTGTGTGTGCTGTATGCAGACGAGGTCTGCTTTGTGTTGGTGTCTGTATCCGTGTGTGTGTGTGTCCTGAGTTCGTTCAAATGCCATGAAAGGTCAGATGTAGCCTCGCACCAAGTTTGTGCTCTGACAGCAAACCACGACACGCACGCACTTTAAGTACACACACACACACACACACACACACAAGTTAGTGTAGGATGCAGAACACACTCATAGATTGATGATTTGCATATTTAATGGGATATTCAATATCACTGACAACACACCAAGGACACTCCGCTGTGAGCCTGAAACGGACACAAAGAAGATGGCAGTGCAATGGGGCAAAAAAGACACTTTACTTAAATGGTCAAAATTTTACATGGACCTGAGCTTATAAAGCACTTTTCTAGTCTATCTGAGACCTCAAATAAGTTTAACACCACAGGTCACATCTACTCATTCACACTCATTCACTCAGTGATGGTTGGAGCATCTACTGGATGTCAGTTGTTGATCAGCATCCATAACACATTCACGCCCTTTAATGTCCATTTACACACACTGACGCAGCAGTGGGAGCAACTTGGGGTTAAGTATCTTGCCAATGGACACATCTCCACACATCTGTCACTATCAGACTGAGCCGCAAACAGAGTTAGCTCAGCATGTAGCTTAGCATGATAGCACATCGTCACTGCTGCAGCACGTCAACAGTAAACATCCGGTCTGTGCGTCAGAGCGACACAACAGGACGACACTCATGATACATCAACAGAAGCAGCTAATGTGATCAATAACTGAGATATGGGCGAGTAAATAACCTACTTTGATTATGACTCCGTGTAAAGGCTGGTTCAGAGCGTAAAGCAATGCGGAGGCTACTCGCCCAGAATCATGTTTATTTTGTTCACATACTTTTCACATCCAATAACTTTACATTTAATTTGATTGCAGAGAGTAGAACAGGAAACACTGACAGTGAGTAGAGGAAGCAGGTGTAGGGAATGCTTTCATATGTTATAGAAATGTACATTAGCTAGTTAAATTACCTTAGTATATAAGTATGATATTATTTGGTTCTAGAAATAAAGTAAGCAAAATAAGATCATCAAGATCAGCAAGATATGGCCCAGAGTAAAAATAAAAGTTTAGATTTTGATTTTGAGATCCCATTTATGCTCAGAATGTTCAAAATAAGAAAAATAAGTTGTTAATTTAAATGACCTGGCTTTTCTGTTTTGTGTCTTACTAATAATAATAATAATGTGTAGTGATTCAATGTAAAAAAAAAACATATCAGTGGGTGCAATGTAACTGTTATCCGATTACTTGATTGATCAACAAAAATTTGATAGAGTAATCGGTTACAAAAAGAATCGATAGCTGCAGCCCTAAATCAGACCATATGATTTTTGGTCTTTGCATGACGTCACTACTTCTGCAGGTAAAAGGGGTAAACTGAATCTCTTTATATGACAAGGTATTTCATTTGATATTGGCAGACATGTTGGTTCTTACTGAAGATGACAGCTCCTGAAAACGTGTTGAGAGTCTGTCAAAAGACAAACTTGAATGCATTTGTACCGTGCATCAACCCTCACTGGAAACGAGCTTAAGGATGCATGTGGAGGGTTCTTCTGTCGAGACCTGAACTGAAGTTCAAGGCAAATGGATGTGAATTCTCCAAGATAGCAGATTAACTCTTGTTGAACATGGGAATCAGACCTAAGGACTGATTCTTTTGTCCATTAAGCATCAGGATGTGATTTTCTTTCCCCTGCCCCCACTCTGTAAAATCCCTTGCACTAATATTTGAGGGCGTTACTGATGTAAACAAACCAATTACAGCCTCATGGACACTAAATCTCTGCTTCCCTGTCACAAGCATTCAGTCCTAAACGGCCCCAAGGGCTCCTTCAATCATTTCCAGAGTGAATAAAACGTCTTCAGCCAAATAAATCAGAGAGCAGCTGCCAGCAAGGCGACGCTGTTTCAGCAGACAGGCGCCTTCGCTGCAATTACAGCGCAGACCTTTAACTAAGGACCCTGTCTGGTAGTATAATGTAAGAGCGCCGGATGAGAGCGATGGGGGGACGGATACGGAGGGGTGTGGTCATGGCAGAGCGGCTCAGGACATGAGGGGAAGGTGATAACAGAATTATGCAGGAAGAGGAGAGATTAAAAGGAGATTAGTGCTGTTTTTAGACATGAAATATTCACAATACGCCGAAAAGATTGAGTGATGAGCGGAGGAGTCGCATTAACCCTCGTCATCTGTATTCTCCTCCAAGTGTTCAAGGATACTGACACGAGACGGATGAGAGTGGGGGAGGACAAAGGCTGAGGGTCAAACTTGAACTCCTCTTCATTTTGCATCTCACTGCCACTCTTACAAATGCTGCATCCTTCTCTGTGAGCCTTGTTTGAACTGATTACAGTCATGATTGGACGCCCTCACCCTGAAGATAAGTGTTATACAGCCACACAGTCAGAATAATACTTACATTAAAATGCAAAATGCGTCCTTGAAAGTGGAATTGAATCGCAAATATCACCGTGAAAAATCTCAGCGATGACAATCAGCCCCCCCGGTTTACCAACAAGTGCTGCCTTTGACTTTCATTAAGATTATTTCAACAGCTCAACATCCTCAGCTGCCCCGATTCTTCCCTTTATCAACTCCTCGAAATAAATTTCTACTTTTAATCTTCCATATCAGATAATTGCACTGGTCCTATGAATTTTTTAATCTGAAACTGTTGCCCCCACAGTCGTGCTTTTGAAGCAAGAAAAAATAGCTGTGTGCTTATCCAAATCATTGTTTCTGTAACAACGCTGATTGAAAAGAATCAAATTTAATGCAATCAATCCCCACGAGAAATCAGGAGGCACAAATACTGAATTTTAAGCATGACGGAGAGAGTGTGGTTGAGCTTCAGAAGCGAGTGGGGACCAGATGAGTGGAGTGAATACCAAATACTGACTCTGATGTTATTTATAAAGAGCTTAAAAGGTTTATCTCCGAGTGAATTAGAGAGAAACAGAGGACTTGAATACTAAATAACAAAATAATAATCACAGTGAAGATATGAGCAGAGCATGCTGCTTATTAATCAGACTTATCACCGAATCTGTTTTAAGTTAGAAGGTTAAATTCTGCTGCCTTGGATAAAATGCCAACTTTGTTTGTTAATGATCGGAGCCACGAATTTTAAAAATCCTGCACCACCAAAAGTGTCCTGAAAACTAAAGGCCTTTACACACCAGACACAGGTGTAATTGTTTTCAAACCTAAAGCTTTGTGTCCAGTAGGTCAACATCTGATTAATGCAAGCACACAACATGCAGTATCAGCATGAACATCACAATCCAGACATCAACAGAGAGGGTCACCTGATTGTGTTCATGCGACACCCCCCCATTTTCTTTGGCACAAGACAGAAAATGTCAGAAATGATGAACTTAAAGATAAAATATGGAGGAAGCTTGCCCTCCTGTGAGTGAATGGTTGTCTGTCTTTATGTTTCAGGCTACTTTCACACCCACCACATTTGCCCTTAATGTTTAGTTGGTTTGGGTTGGTGTAAAAGTTAACAAAAATTCTCTTGTGGACCAAAGAACCAAACTCTGGTTGGCCAAAAAACAAGGAGTCTTGGTTTACTTGGGTTGCAAAAGCCAACCAAACAAAGACAAACAAGGCAAACAAACAAAAAGGGAGAACCTTCTGGGTTGGATTTGACCAAATGTATTGGTGCATTCCAGTTGTACTGGGAAGTCAGGATTGTCAAGTTCCGAGGTTGGACATTTCAACTGGAACGCCCTCCAAAGTTGGAATTTTCTACTGGAAAGTCAGTGGATCCTCACCAGCCAAGAGTTGTCGATCCAAGATGGCTGCCCCCAGCCTTAACAGTCATTAAACTCCTGCTGTAACACATTTATTAGCACTTCTGTTACTGCACCAAATCAGCTGTAAACATAGCATCGTCCAACTTATTTTTATGAAAATGCTGATATAGTGTTATTTACATCCTTAAAGTATTAGTGCAAACTACAATGCAGGGCATGCAAACAACGGTTAGCATAATGGCTAACAATAGCCTGGTAGATCGGCATCTTTTGTCTGACTTTGTAACTGGAACGCTGATACTCAGAGTCAGCATAACAACAGAATAGCTAATGCAGCATGCAGCAAACATTAGCCTTGCCAGCCTCTGGTCCCCTTAACAGGTTAACGTCCAAAAATTCACACTCAATATGTTGATATATTGTTCCACTCACTATGCAAGTACCATCCAAAGATTGCCTGAATGCAAATGTATCTTTATTTTGTTGGAAAGAATACTTTCAGACTTTATGCTGAACAATGTTATGACTTGATGTCTGGACAGGAGGCTTGATTGCACAAAATTTGACAGGCTTTGGTCTGTTAGACAAGGTACAGTTTGAAAACAAATCAAAGGAAGACAAAGTGAAAGTATGTTGAAACTTCATCCCCTGAGTTCATTTCTGCCATTGCCATGGACTCATTGTGTATTTTGGTGTTGGGATAATAACGGCTATGCTGTCAATGTTCAAGCTTAAAGACCACCAAGTGGCTTCAAGAGATGACTTTCATAACAACAAGGGTAACTTCAGGCAGACTCTGCTGGATATTTCAACACAAACCATGTCTATGAAAATGTTAGCTGGAACTAACAGCAATGCAATATGCTACAAAATTCAGGACTCACACAAACACACACATACTCAACCTGCAGATGCACCTCCGGAGCATCAGATGAAGAGACAAACAGGAGGGAATATGCACCCACACACATTCACACAGAAACGCACAGAAACAGTGAAATCAGAGCCAACCTGAGCCTACAGGCTTATCTTCACCATGTGTCGGGAAGTCACACACACACAAACACACACTCAGAGATTTTCCAGCTGGTGAAATCAAGCTGGCTTTGTGACTATAAGTCCTGAAAATTAGATAGCTTGCCGCTACTGCACCCTATTGAGGGATCACACACAAAAACACAGTGACACACACGTGTACGCATACACACTGGCAGATTATAAAGACACCTAAATCTTCTCTTTCTCTTGCTCCTGCCTCACTGCACGGCTGGCATGTGCTGCTGCGGACTTGATTACATTCATATGGCTGTGTGTGAGTCTGTCTGGGTGTGTGTGTCAGTTTGTGTGGCCTGATCCTGTGGATTTCCAGAATCACCGTCACAATCTGTTGCATGGTTGGATGGATGGATGGATGGAGGGAGGAAGAGAGGGATAGAAAACACAGCACTGGAAAAACTAATTACAGAACAGAAGGTCCTTGGACTGAGCGCACACACTCGCCCCCCTACGTCTCTCCACCCAGACAGACACTCGATATGACACACATGCAGTGAAGGATGGGTTCTCCCCGTCCTCTCCAACCTTTACCTCCATAAAAATAACAGCTTGTGATTGGACGATCATCACGCCGCAGTCACCTCTGCTGTCGTAAAGGTGAAATACAATTGGTTACTTCATAAAAGCCAAGGATGCTCCCTGAAAACCAGACAACAGGGACGCAAGACCAAGAATATATCACATCTCTCACACCGCCCACCTGCACACGCAGTCACGGGCTTGAGAAAAATATCCACTTTTGTCCTCAAAGGACTTCAATCGTCTTAGAAATCTAATTTGACCTTCGCTTTTTAACCACAGGGACATTTTTCATGCAGTTACTGTAACCCTGAGTCTTTTCTTGTTCATGTCAGAGATACAACACAGAGCAAAATAAGAGGAAACATGACCCAGACATTCAAAGAGGTCTGAATTACAGTTTTTAATTTTCTGGCTGTTTTAATCATCAGACAGAACAGCCATTAAACCAGTGATGATGATAAGATGCAACATGAAATCAACACAAGTCTACTGTTTTTTGATATGGTTCATTCGTTAAGCGTGTCATAAAGTAATGTAAGTAATGTCGTTTGTAGCTGTTTGTCTTTGAAGAGGTAATATTGTGCTTTTTAGAGTTGTCCACATGATGGATAACTGGGCACAGCAGATGGACTTTTCAGGACATTTCACCAGTCCAGCTCCATAGAAACTGTTTGAGAATGGGCACAACCTTTTAAAGCATGTCTGTCAGGTGATTGGACGATTGTTCTGTCAATCGGGTTCATCACAGACCAATCACATAACATGGAAAGCGGGTGTTACTGCCACAGTGTAAAGCACCAAACGTGAGCAACTACGTAGAACTAACTGTCGCGGGAACATGTTAGCGGAGGGGGAAAACTATCTTTTCTAGCTATATAAATGCTTTCAGGGTTATTTGTTTTTGATTTAACAAAGAAATTAGCTTAGATGCTGACATCTTTTGACATCCGCTGTTTTTATCCCTCTCATGGTTTCTCATGATTTTATTCTTATTTTTACTTTCTTTTATTGTTTTGACATACCCAGTTTCTATTATGATTATTTTATTTCACTTTATTTTATGTATTGATCTATTTATTAGTAGTATTTATCATTATTATTTTACATATTTATCTATTTTCCCTTTTATCATGCTTCTATCTGCCTTCTTATTTTCAATTTTCCTGATGTGATGCTGTCAAACTTAAACAATCTTAAATTAATCTATGTATCTGGAAATCCATTATCTGTCTATTGTCCTATTATCTTCCTGTCATTATGCACTTTACCAGCTGTTTCAATCCACAGTTTATAATATTTTCTCTCAATTTGTTGCTTTAGTTAATGTGATCCTCTGTGCCTTTTCCTCTGACTCTCGTGGTCGCTGATGAACTGACTGTTGATTTTATTGTGCTTTGTTTTCGGCCTTTGTTCTGTCTGTAAAATCACTTTGTAAACTTGTTTTTAAAGGTACTATATAAATAAATAAATGAATAAATAAATAAAATGCAATCTAGATGAAAATGCTGCTGAAGCTGTTAGCATCTAAGCTAATCTCTGTACAGTCACTTCCTGCTGTCATCTTTCTCAAAGCTCCACCTCCTCCTGCTCCAGAGGATGTTGAATTGACTGTGCCAATTTGATCAGAGCACATCAGATGTAGATTGGAGCTTTGCGAGATGCATCCGCCAGATTACAAACACTGAATAAGGCCGATCCAGCTGCACTGCAAGGTTACAACTGGAGCACAATGAGCAACTATTTTGATGGCAGACTAGTCTGTTCTGCCCTCATCAAAGAGTCCCCTTCCTCAACTAAACAGACGGATAACTCCTTCAACACAATGTGGACAATAGACAATGTTTTATTGCATACGTGAAGAATGGAGTAGAACTGAAAAGAATACAGTGGACAGTTTCAGCGAGCATGCATGAAACAAGGCAGCATATAGACATAAATGACAAAATGTGCAACATTCTCCATATAAGTCAGGTTTAACTGAAAACTGTTAGCCAATCGCATTTCAAGTGAAATAAACATCTATTTTGACAAATACAAGAACAAACATAAACATATCAGAGTACATATAAGCTTACTCACAGACAATGCTGTCTTGGGTGGATCATATGAGGAGGATGGCCATGGATTCTTCAGAGCTACCCCATGTGGTGCTTCCATAGACTACAGACTAAAACAAAATTGGCCGCCCACCGCAAGTATCAAGTCTCAAACAAAAAACAGGCTGCCAAAGGAAATGACTATTTTCTCACATCAGCACAGTCATCAACTACTAGATGGATTAGTCAACTAGTTCTCATTAGCACTTTGTAATGTTATGATTTTTTATCAAAAACAGACACAACAAAATGATTATAATTATATTAGCCGTACTAAAATTTTAATTACCGTTTTTATTCTTAACCCTCTACATTAACAAAGCTCTCTCAAACTAAAATTGTGCAGTTTAAATTTTTAACTACAAGTGCAAGATGCCAAGGCATTTCCAACATTACCAAACAAGTTATTGTTAAAATATACAAAACTGCCCCATGTCACACCAAAACTGAATAACTTCTTTCTCTTGCCATGATGATCATTCTCTAAAAATCTGTTTCATATCCACAACACTAAACACAGAAGAATTATCTGCATTAGGCATGTTCCCTGCTGCATGGAGAAATTTTACTGTCTGCTCAATAGACAGATTATAAACAACAAAACTAAAGAGTCATGCATTACTACTGCCAAGTAGCCAATTAAATACAAATACACAATAATCCTATAAATTATTAACAAAGGAAATGTCAATATAAGGCTTAAAATGATCATCTTTTTGGCCACATAATGCCTTTATGCATTGATACCTCCCGACACTCTACTGGATATGCTTACTTAGAAATGCCCAAAGAGAGGAGCACCAGATAAAAAACTTTGGTTACCTCCAGTCCAGTTTCCTCTTAATTCAAGACAAGTGCCAGAGGTGCCAGAGGTGGGCAGAGCGAACTGCATGTTATCACCTGTTTGAGGCCATGCAGGGGATTTTACACAGTGTGTTGCAAAAGCTCTTCTCCTGCTTGTTAAATGACACAATAAAGGAGATAAAGTGAGTGTCTATCAACAAATTAAGTTCAGACTGTAGTTCCTGTAATGAGTTTAGGAAGAGTGTCATGTTTAAAGAAGCAGTCATGTCTGTTTCTGTGAATCTCTGCGTCAACACTCCAGCAGACACCATGATTTGTCTGGATTGCAGCATGAGCTCGGGGTGTTCCCCTCTTACAGCCTTTAAAGTTACCTGGTGGGACGCTGATTCCTGCAGGCCGCTCCAGGTGCATCTAACTTACGTGTTCTCTGAAGCTGATGTGAGTAATATCTTAACAGATACAGATGGAGAAGGACTGGATTCCAGTTTCATTTAATGCTCCACCTTCAGGAGTAGTCATGGGAAATCAGGTTTTAATCCCTCTTGGTTGTTTGCGGTGGCTTCAAACCCACAGAGTCAAGTTCTAATCTGAAGTGGCCGTTTGTTTGCTGTGCAGCTTTCACACCCTGAAGAACCAGAGGAGCCCAATGCTATCTGTCACTGGTTTAGACAAAAGAGAGTGCTGTTGTCTATAAGTGGACGGTGTGTTAGCCTGATGTGTCTCTTCTGTGTGTCAGCATGGAGTTTCTTTAATAAAAGTGCTTTTTTTGTTGCTTGTGGTTTGAATGAATATCTGTAGAAATATTGAATGGGTGATAATGGTGGAGAGAAGTCTTCTCCATCCATGTTTAGACTTTTCTGAGGGATGAGAAACTCATTCATTTACAACTCTTAGCACCAGCATGAAGGAAGCATCACGCCTCTTTAACTGCTCTGAAATATCAATCAAGCTCCTTCCCCATGTTTCCTTTTTCACAGGAAGTGTCAACAGCAGAATCACACTGAGAGCTACTACCTGCTTCATCCATATTTTGGTCTGATAATGGCAGTCGCCATATTGAAAATGTTGGTTTGACCCAACTGTTAAACAGTCTAGAAACAAACAGAGGGCCTTTAACCTACTAAATAACTACTACAGTGTGAGTTCAAGTCTGTCAAATAACCTGTTTAATGCAAATATGAGTTTTAAGAAGATTTACACTCTAAACAAACAGACCAAATACGTATCTGCCATTCACATAAACTCAGTTCTTTTTTCTTTTTTCATTTAATTATAATGGTAGTCTTGACTTTGGTAGCAAGCCTCTTATTGGCATTCGATGAACTGCACTAGCCCAATAGCACATTCATACATTCACAATCTGCTTTATTTAACACAGCGGCTCAACTGCTTGTTAATGCATATAGTTAGTCATAAGACACATGGCAAACACTCAATGCATTTAGTTAAGTCGACACGGTCAAGATTCAGACAAAACATCAGAAAAGGGAAGAAAGGTCATTACAACGTCTCTGAATGTGGCATGGTTGTTGGTGCCAGATAAATTGACTAGAGTGTTTTTTTAACTGTTGATCCGTTGTAATCTCAACAGTTTACAAAGAATGATCCGATAAACAGAAAATATCCAGTACTGATGCCAGAGGTCAGAGGAGAACTCCCAGAGAGTTTGCAGATGATAGAAAGACAACAAAGTGTCATTTCTTAACACATAACCCATTAAATCTTAAGCAGATGGGCTACAGCAGCAAAAGACCACACCAGGTGCCACTCCCATCAGCTAAGAACAGGAAAGTGAGGCTGAAATTGGCCAAAGCTCAACAAAACACCTCGGAGGACTCGAAAAAGTGTTCCCTGATCTGATGATACTACATTTTTTGAGTGCAACATTTAGGTGATGCACTGCATTGATGCTTTGGTTTACGGTCGTGGTGTCATGGTTTGGCTTTGGGCACCTCTGTACCACTAGAGCATAATTTAAACCCCGCATCCTATTTTAGCATTGTTGCTGACCGTATCCATCCATCATGATCACAGTGGACGTATCTTCTGATGGATACTTCCAGAACAAGTCATGTCACACTGCTCACAAAGTTTAATGAGCATGACAGTTCACCGTACACCAAAATCACAAATCCAAAAGAGCACCTTTGGGACAAATCTGCAGCAACTGTGTGATGCTTAATGTCAATAAAGACAAAAACCTCAGGCTGCTCTGAAGCCTATGGAAGTCCAGCCTGATAATATCACGGTATACCTAATAAAGTGGCTGGCAAGTGAACAGTGAACACGTAAACAGTACTTAACACATTTATTTTTTATAAACTGAATATGTTGTTGTTATTCAACCAACATTTTGAACAGGAAGGAGGAATTTTCATACAAATACTTGAGCCATTCACTGGAGTCCCATTGGGAAAATAATAGAATCAGGTATAATATCCAATCACTAAAACTAGTTTTTCTGTTGCTAATGCAAGTAAATAACTATACTCTGGCATTTCAATAAAGAAATAATTACGTGCTCTAATACATGTGTTGTTTTCTTTTATACAGTATTTTTTTTGTTGTTGATGGATATCAATAATTTTGATTATTTAGCATTAAAATCTAATTTCAGTTAAAAAAAAAACTTTCACATCCTGATGTATCGTCAACTAAAGAAAATTAAAAAATAATTTTGGAAATTACCAGAGCTGTTTATTTAAGGCAGCTGTGGAATAAACCCTTTATTGGATGGAAGTCTAATCAATTCATTATGCACTGTATCCAAGCTGGCACTTCCCTTAAGTGTGTTTTAACAAAATAAACATCAATAAAGTATGACAATCTATCATCAAATAAGTTGCTGATCAGACACAAATCAACAATTATCCAGCAGTGTAAGGTCTAATACCCACAGTGTCATCAGAAATTAAAATCGTGTGGGCACTAATAGCTTCAGTAAAGGATCTGAAGCGGCTCTCTGACATTTCATGTGGTAACCAAATCAATGAAGTGCCTAACATTTTAATCAATATTTAAATACCAGCCTTTGTGCAACATCCCTCATTAAATCATCAGATCCTCCAGCTCAATTCTCTCCCGTTAAGGTACATTTGGTAACTTTCTCTGCTGTCTCCTCTGAGCATTTGTCTCTGGATCTGCAGGGTCAGAGCGTTTCTGTATCCTGGTGAGGATACAAAATGTGCAGAGCCGAGCTGCATGTTCCTCTGTTTTCTGTTCTCTCTCTCCCTCGGCACCGCCTCTATCCCCATCTCCATCTGCCTAATCCTGCCCTATCGCACTCACACACTCACACCTTGTACAGGAATGTTTCTCCAATCAAAATATGCAATCTGTCTGTAGTGAGCGTGTGTGCATTCATTTATGTTCACAGGTGCATCTCAGAGGAGAGTTTGTTTATCTATTTCCCAGCATGCACGCCGTCAGCTTGGGTTACTGAGCTCCTTGCTGTTTTTTTTCTGCCTTTCTTTGCTCTGGCTCTGCATTTAAGGCCTATTTCTTGTCCTCCATTGTCTGATATGACCATTAGCCCGTCTGCATCAGTTCATCAGCCAATCATTCAGCCTGTAAGTTAGCCCGTCTCCTCGCCAGGAAGTCCATTATTTCATTTCTTCCTCTTCCCCCTCCATAATGCTGCTGCTTCTCCCTCCCTCCATCTTTAATGCTTCCAATTTCACACTTTCCCTGTCAGAACATGCACTTAATTACATCGCCAGCCTGTTTTCACACACTCCCACACACCAAGCACACAACATGAGCCGCATTGATAATGCCAACGCTCGCCAATCATTCCGGCTCCCTGAGGAGGAGAGACTGATATCGGCGTGACTTGAACAAAACCCCAAATTTAACATATTTACTGTCTCTCTGTAATGTCACACTCAGGCTGGGAAGCTCAAATGAGTTTAAAGTTTCACTGGTTTGTTCCAGATTTGCAGGTGAATGAAGGGGAACCCTGGGAAACTGATTTCAGATCAAATCATCTCGACTGATCAGCTGAAAAGAAAATAAATCAGAAAAAAGGCAATCAGAGAGTTTTATGGTTAAATAACCACATATTTTACAAACCTCTTAACATGGCGGTGCAGCTGGATCCACCTGGTTCAATGTCTGTAATCAGGCAGATCCATCTTACTAAGATCCAAAATATAACAGTCCTATTAGGCCCAATCTGCATCCTTTCAGGCTATAAGTCTGATGACAGGAAGTGTTCCCTCAAACAGAGATTAGCATTGATGCTAACAGCTTCAGTAGTATTTTAATCAGATCTGGATGGCGTTCTACTAAATGAAGAGCAAATGACAACACTACCAACTTTAAGCAAGATGTTTTCCAAAATGTTTGTCCTATATAGGGGCTCACATTCTGACTGGCCCATAATGAATCTGATTGACAGAATTATCACCCAATCACCTGCCAGATCTGCTTTCAAAAGGTTCTGCCCCCTCCAAACACTTTCTATGGGCTCTTTCCAAGATGGACTAGTGGAAAACATTGATCAGTAGGCCTGTAACGACTTATTTACTTACTGTACAACTTTTTGTTGATAAACGATATTATCAACATTTTTTTAATGTAATGATAATATATGGCTAAACAATTTGAGTACGCTGTATCAAAAGCAATAAACATTCATTCCTCAAGCGTATTTGACATTGTAATTGGAATGCAAAGAGCTTTCAAATAAAACAAATTGAACAAACCACATAAATCAAATGGAGTTTGTTGTTCAGGAATTACTGTTTGAGACGTGCGTTCTCCTAAGCAATTTGTACTATCTGTCAAATGTTCGTAACATTTCCTGAAATATTGGATTTTCAACTGCATTGAAGGGCTGCATTTCTTTTGCAATGTAGCGAACAACACTGTCTGTGAACGTGCATTTTGCGCCGTTTTATTTATATTCACTTTGCCCACCGAACACCTCAGGAAGTGTTGATTGTTGGGATGAAGGCTCCACTGCATCTCGAGAAGTTGTTGTTCCCATCTGAGAAAAGTGGACAAGATGGTTGGTCGTATTTCCCTTCTTTGTCGCCACTACTTTTGAACAAATACGATATATCGGCTCGTCGTGTTTGTGGGCTCACACCTTGTTCATTCTATGTAAAACCAAAATATTCTGGCACTGGGGCTGTGGCTTTCAGCTCAGAAACCATCGCTGTCGTGCCTTCATTCATGCATTTGCTTCCATGTTACTTCTCACGATGCTCACTTGCAGCACTCAAAGATTGAATGACTGACAAGAGGGTTCACTCTGTTCATTCTACTTCTTCTTACTATATAGAACGAATGTGCCCAGGTGTTGAGACAGATGTACAGAGTGAACCCTCCTGTCATTCAGCCTGTTTGGTAGAGAGAGGAAAATTATCAAGTTCATTTTAATTTATCTTTCAATTAATTTATGCATTGATTATTGTGACAGGCCTGTTGATCAGTCCACTTGATGTGTCAGGTTAGGGCCCTTGTCTTCCATTCACGCAGTTCTAGTGAAAATATTTATAACACCAGCCTTGAGCATAATATATGAGATTTGTAAATGGTGTAACCTGTTGCCACATCCCAAAATATTAGTGGTTGAAAATAAATCTAACCTGAAATACCTTCATATTTCAACACATTGTCTCCTTGTGGATGATCTATCAAACAAATATGGAGATTTTACTTGATTTGTAATCAGGAACAAAGCATTAAAATATCTGCGCTTCTGAACCTTCAGTATGACACCAAAGGAAAATGTCCATCACATGATGGTAGTGAATAACAGAATTTCCCTGATGAAAACTGAATGTCAAACAGAGTGTGGGTCGAAGAGGAAACAGCAAGGGTGTCAACAAGACAGGCAGCTGCAGCACTGAGGAACAGCTGTTCATTTTGCAGCCACATCTGGGAGCTTCTTTGCTCTGTGCTCACACACACATGTACGCAGCAGAGAAAGAGGGAGAGGGTCTCAGGAGGAGGGAAGGGTGTTGGTGTGTGTGCTCATTATTCATGTGTGTGCTCATTATCTGTGTGTGTGTGCACACTCTTGCAAGGCAACATATGTGAGCCATGACCCTCCAGGCAGCCGATGTCACATCTACAGCGCAGGGAGTGGAGCGCGTCAATTTCATTACAAGAAATATATCTCCCGTTTTATTGTTTCACCCTCCTCCTGCCCCCGAGTGAGAAGAATAATTATGTAAAACATCCATTTACACAGTTGGTTGGCAGAACACCGCGCAAAGCCAGAGGATGACGAGGGACGTTCGCCTTCAGGAAGCAGCAGCGTGGAGGTGAGTGCGTGTGAGCAAACCAACTCAAACAGGGAGTCCGAGGACTTGCTGCTAGACTTATGCACAAGAATCAATAGTCCACAGCTGCAAGGGCCACTCCAGTCCAAAACAACCCCCCATTACACCTTCACGCAGGAGAAGCATCTGCTGGCTGGACAGAACTCATACACATTTAATCAACTCGATCTGATTTAGCCTCAAACTTCTTGGTCTCTTTTTCAGTCTTGATTGAGTTTGTTCTGCTTTTGTTCATAGTTTCCAATGCTCCTGCGCTTAAGAAAATCTCCTCCTCTCCTATTGTTTTTGTGGTATTATGTTTGCTTTGTTTAGTTCAACTTTAATAATCACTAAGTGTCCTTGTTTGTGTCGACAATAGTAGAAAGTCAGGCCACTTTAATTCTGTGTTGCAAGTTGTCTGTTGTGAATTACGTACTGCACTCGGGGGGGGAGGCAAAAAACAAGAAAAAGAAACTGCCGATATTGTCTCTATCTTTTTCCCAAGGTCAAACTTTCTGCAACACTGGCTGGGAGTTGGTGATATGATGGTAGAACTTTACTGATAACTCAGGACACCGAACATGTTTTTGCTGCAAGAGACCTTTTTTGAGCACCTCAGGAAACAAAGCAAAAGGTCAGTGGCATGAAGACCTCTTACTCCTCCAGCAGCTGCCTTAAACTTCTAATTCCCCGTCCCTAGTCCTGACACAATAACACATTTTTCTGGAAGATAATTGTCCACAAAAGTATTGCCAACAAAAGATGTTATTTTTCATTAATGTTATTATAATCATGTTAAAGTGAGTACACGGAAACAAAAGCCATTAACTGTAATTTCTTAAGAGTATTTAACTATAATTGGAGTGTCAAGAGCCTTTAAACATATGAAAATAAATTTAGGTAAAAAGTGACCTCTTTAAAAATAGACATTACAAATCTAAAGAGTGAAATAAGCTGCTAAATTGAAATAATAATGTATGTTTTGTGTTACATTTTGGGAATTTTTTTTTGTTTATTCATGCATTCAGATGATCTTATATCTGTGATCACCATAAGTAAACCTCTCTTCTGTACTTTTACTGAAACTGAGAAGGCCAATAGATGTTTGTGAGTAAAACCCTAAAAAGACAACCTTTTTATTTTTCTGTGATCAATATTCAAGCTGGTTTTCCTTTCTTCTGTCGCATGGCAAGGTCAGATACATGGTTCATGCACGATCTCAGCCAAACCTAATAGCTGTAGCGTTTAGGGACCTATAGGTCACAAAATTCTGTAATTTCATCTTGTGTGCAGCATAGTGACTGAAACTAAAGACCAGTCTGGGATTCCTCAAGACTGTGCGGCAGAACGTCTAGCAGGATTCATTTTTGTCCTGCATTCTGTGATTTCTTCCCTCAATCGGAGACATTGACCAATAACAGCACAGAGAGCTCTGCATAAGCAACAATTATGAAACCACCATGAACACAGAGCAGGAAGACAGACCAGGCCTAAGGACCAGGACCAGGACCAGAGCCAGGACCACCCTTATTCACAGTGACTGAGGATGTTTGCCCAGTCTTCTGACTGGTATCATACATATGTAAATGTAAAACGCTCTGCATGTTTTGTAATCTTATTAAAAACACTTTGAAGTTCATTTTTGTAATTTCTGTAATATCTAGATCATACAGAAAAAAGGGTATATCTTTATTCTTATCTTAATTCTTTTTCTAAACTTTTTGTACTGCATGCCTACATCTGAAGAGTGTATTAAAGTGTGTGTACATTTTCCTCTATCACACTTGTTTTGGCAATGTAAATGTGTATTTGTCATGCTACTAAAGCTTTTTGAATTGAACTGAAATTGTAAACACACCAAAGCTGTTGCCTTGAGAGTCATGAGAGGTTTTGTTAAGCTTTCAAATCAACATTTGGCCTTAATAATGTGTTATAGAGGAGCTACAACCAAACTTAAAAGAGATATGTTGAAGAGAAGCAGCAGAGGAACCTCTGTGGGTGAGTGCTTGCACTTATTGTCAAAGCCATGTCAATCATCATAACATTTGTAAAGACGAACAAACTTTAACTACTGAATACAACATGTTTGTTTGCTGCCTCCAGCATGGAGCCTCCTCCTTCCACTGTTATTAAGCTTGCCGTTAAATGCAGTTGGCTTCAGTCGTGTGGTCTGTCAGGTTTGTCGGCAAGTCACAGCAAGACTTTACGGCTTTGAGGTTTCCCTAAATTACCTTCCAGTGAATTTCAGACATTCTTTCAGTCCTTGTTTTTGTTTTCAAAGCCATGCACTGTCAGGCATCTGATTTTATGTCTGACCTCTGATTGGGTCCTCACTTATGTGCCAACATATTTCTGTTTGGATGCAGAGCTGGCCTCCATCCCTGTGGCCAATGTTCAGGCTAATGCCATGTAAAAGTGCAAAAGTATCCAAATAAACAGCCAAACTTGCATCAGAGCAGCTCTTCCAAATGATTGGAAGAAACAAAATCCATTTTTTTAGGTTCTTCTTTAAAACACTTTCTCTCATTTTGTCACAAATATAAATATTTCCTCTCCTCTGCTTTCCAGGCATGTCACTTTTTCTTCTTTTCTTACATCTCCTCATCCTTCATATCTCTTAAATTTTCCTCCATCTTCAATATCAGTGCACTCTCTCCTCATGTTCTCTCGTGTTTCATCTCCTTCCACCATCTGATCCTCTCTGATCTCTCACTTACTGCACACATGTTTTCATCTCTCCCCACACATTGCCTCATCTTCATCATCTCCCATGCTTTCATGTCCTTCCATCATTTGGAAATCTTCCTACTCTGTCATCATCTGTCACCTCGCATCATCTCATTCCCCAATATCCCCTGTTTCATATCCTCCTCCACCTCCTCTTCCTCCCTCAGCTCTCTGTCGCTCTTCTGTTCAGTCTCAACGTCTCTCTCTGACGCTCCGCACTCTCATCTTTCTTCGTCTTTTATCTCCCCAAACACGCCACTTTACTCCTCGAAGACAAAAGACAGACAGGAAAAGATGATGTGTGCCTGTCCATTTCCATATCACTCCTCTTTATTTTGGATTCTTCTGAAGATATGATGGAAGAGAAGCGCTTTGAGAAACAGGATATCTGCCTCTTTCAAGTGCCTACAAACAAACTGATGAATAAGTAAAATGTGGAGCAAATGAAACACGGGTTTTCAGGAAAATCAAGCAATGTGAGCGGCTCAGCAGAGAGATTTATAGCAATGAGGGTTGGATTATTTGTAATAAATGATATTAAAGTCTCTGTTCATTTTAGCTCATTTCTAAAAGCTGATAAAGTGTCACTCTGCTTCATACCATGACCCTGGAGACATCACTGTCATGTGCTGTATGGATGTCTTCCTCTTGATTATTGTCTTAATTAGCTTGAGAAGTCAGAGGAACTACCATGAAGCATGTAAAGGTCAGCTGTAATTGTCAGCACAACTAATTGGCTCAACTTGAAGAAGGTCCCGAAACAGGGGTGCTCAAATTTTTCCACTGAGGGACGAATACAAAGAGATAAGAGTGACTGGGCCCCATGAATATAACCTAAATTAAGTGCTTAGGTGTTAACAGACGACATCACACCCCTCCGATTTTAGCCCCCTTTCAATGAGTTCCTTTAATTTAAGAATTGATTTGATCTGATCACTTTGAAAGCACTTTGGTCTGAGCTACAATCACATGTCTAAGTTATATTTCAGAGATGTTGCCTCATTTAAAGCTATGGTCTACGATTTGGAAGCTTTGTACATCTTAATAACACCGTTTATAAGGCTGTTATGGTCCTATGGTCCAATCTACACAGTATAAAGACCAAAAAGAACGAAAAAAATCCATTCGGTATATCCGCTGCAAAGCTGCATACTAGCTGACCAATCAAGCCTTGAAGCCTGTAAGGTTCAATTGGTCCGTGAGTTGGTCCGTGAGTCCATCCAATCCCGTCTCCCTCACTATGCAGCGTCATACCCATGGTCCCGCCTCCTCCCCTCTACCTCCGGTGAGCAGCTAGCAGCGTTAGCTACTGAACTATCATGGAGCCGTAAAAGCCTAGCACCGAAACCGGAAAGCCGCTTCCCTCTCCCCCGGGGCCCAACGGAGCTCTGCCCGCGGGTTGAGGCCTGTTAGCAGGCTAACGGCTAACAAATGGCCTCAGCCGGCCGTCAGACCTTCAGCATCGGCCGTTTCGCCCCTGGTTGATCAGGTAATGGCTTTGTTTACTACAGTGGGAGATGTCTGCTGAATAACTCTGGTTAGTCTGTGCCTGTCCTGGCTAATGACTTGTAGCGGAGCGGGTTAGCCTGTTAGCCGCTAATCGTTACCATTGTAAGCTGAGCTAGGGAGGACAGGCCGAGAAAGATAAATCCTCCCCCACAATCGGCTCCGCTCTGGCGGCACCAGACCCGCATTGCCGCCGGTCCAATTGAAATGGCTACTGCTGTGTGTTACAAGGGAGATGTCTGTCGTGTTTGATACTTTCAGTTGAGCTGAGCTGTTTTTGATTGAGTTTGCTGCTGATATATTATGCTAGTCGCTCGTAGCTCTGTCCAAGGGGCTTGTTGTTATATGAGGCGACACGAGCTGGGGGCGGGATCTTGGAACACTGAGGGGAGAGGTGAGGGAAGGGGGGGCTGCGGTTTCAAATCATAGACCACAGCTTTAAGCCATCCCGCAGCCTCAGATCTGCTGGTGAAGGCCCGGTTGTCCCTCGTGAAGCTAACAACTAAAGGTGATCCAGCTTTTTTCTTTCAGAGCTCTTACACATTGGAAAGTCCTGCTGGAGGACAGACCATGCAAAGTCAGACTCTTGCAAAAGTTCATTGATTCAGACTTGTTTTTATGTGATGTCATCAGCTGTAATTCCATTTTAATCTTTTTAGTCTCTTGTCAGTCTTTATTTCTCTCATCATTTCAGCCCCTATGCCAGTGGTCTTTAAAAAAAAGAAGCAAAATTTCCCAGAGGAAAGGCCTGAAGCACCATGGTGTCTACCACTCAGTAAGCTTTATGAAATATTCCCACACCAAACAGGTATATATAAAATACATATACAAACTGGAAAACTGAGGCTCCAGTTGGTTAAAGCTCACCAATATTGTGCAACAAAAGACCGAAAAACTTTCCGAGTTCCTGTTTTTGCTGCAACATTCAGATGATGGGGTCAGAATGTGGAATAAACATCATGAAAGTATAGCTCCATCTATATTTGTATCAGCACTTCAGGGAGATGATGGTGGTGTGATGTAAGGGAGATGTAAGGCACACTTCGGGCTCCTTAGTGCCAGTTAAGCATCATTTAAACAACCTAACCGCGCATTGCCGCAGACCATATCTATCACTTTATGATGACTGTGTTCTCATCCTCTGATGGCTACTATAAGCATGATTATTACACCATGTCACAAACCTTAAATCATTTCAAACCAGTTTCTTGAATATGACAATGTTCTCGAGTGGCCTCAACAGTCACCAGATTTCAGTCCAATAGAGCACCTTTGATTGTTAATGGATGTGCAGCCAATAAATAAATTAAAAAAAAATCTTTGAGGAACGTGCCAGGACATTGTTGAATGTTCATCATGAAGATATCAGGCAATCCTGGGAGATAAAAGATAGCGAGTGTACATCACTAAAGTCTTGTGATCATCTGATTATACTTGCTGAAGTTAAAGGTGCTATGAGGAAAATCTATTACCGGCGAAATAAAGACTCTGCTACCCATGAGCATGCGTGGCGACTGTCGTAATGCTGCGTTCCAGTAACCTCGGAAATGGAAGTGACATCATCTCTGACTTATCGGCATTCCAGTTGAAGTTGGAAAAAAACATCGCGATCTCCCAGGCTATTGTTAGCTGTTGTTAGCACGCCCTGCGTTGTTGTTCACAAATATCACATGAAGAATGTGATTATCACTATGGCAGCATTTTTGGAAATGTATGCCTAACAATACTATGTATACAGATGATCTAGAGTGACACACCCCAGTCAGAAGTGCAAACAAATTGATTATTACAGGAGCTAAATAACTGTTCACAGTAGGGGCATCCATCTTTGATTGTCAACTAGGGGGTGGCGAAGTTTCACTGAGTTCCCAGTAGGATACTCCGACCTCGGGGGACGTTCCAGTTGCAGTTTCCTACTCAGAACTCGGAAATTCCAACTTCTGACTACAACTGGAACACACCAAAGACGTGACTGAAGCCAAAGCGTGTTTGTTGTGATGCTAATGAATGCAGCTCAGACCTTCCTCAGAACTCTGCATTGCTTTACAACTTCTTTTTACAAAAACTTACAGGATGCAAAGCGACGAGGTAATGCATCTCTTTCTAGTTATGTAGTGGTAGTTTTTGATGTGTGACAACAAGCAATTTTTGGAAAACTTAGTATCGTAGTTGTAGCTGGCTATATATCGCTACTTACAGCCTGGTGCTCTAACACGTGTAATATAAATAATATAATATAAATTTACTCTAGTTTTATTTGTCTTGTTCCTGAAGTTGAGTATCCAGGCCAGTCCAGCCCTGTCCGACCCGACCACAAAGCTAAGGAATAGCATTTATAGATAACCTATTTTGATGCTATAAAACTCATCTTAAAGTGTGTACTTTGATCAGGCATATATCTAAAAGTGAGACTTTTTTGTAATTACTTAGAAACTCCTCACAGTCCCTTTAAAATGGTAAGATACAAACAGCAGCTTTAATTTTTTTTTAATACATAAATGCAGCAAATGTTGGTCTTTTGTATCAGAGATGCAAAGTTAGAGACAGTTAATAAACAAAACCCTTTTAAATAATCACATATTGTGCTAAAATATACTGAAAAAGCCTTTCAGATCTATCATCCCTGCTGATAGGCTTTGGCTAGATTGGTTGCTTTACCTCAATTTAAAGTTTCAACTGCATTTTGCTGCAGCAGAAAGACTTTTTTGATGAATGTGTGCTGAAAAACCTCTTTGATAGAAAATGTTGCCGACCCCTGCTGTGCAGGGAATTTTTTAAAACGATGCTAATGAACCATGAATACTTCATTGACTGTAATGTTCTGCAGTAACTGTTCAGTGAAGTAGGTGTGTGATTGTGTTTGTTTGAGTTGTGTGATTGCCCCGTGTGTGTCAACAAAAGGTTACATAAACAGAGAAGTAATGGTGGGTGTCAAACGTGCACAATAACATTGTTAGACGTTTGTAATAAGTCTTTATGTAACAGTTTATGAAGGCTTTAGGGGGCGGCTTATGACATCAACTAAAAGTGTCAAACAGTATTATCTCAGCACATGCCAAGCAGCTGACTAACAAACACACACACTCGCACTCGCATGCTGGAGAGACGTAGGCACTGACTGGAAAACTTCCAAATTGCACTGCAAGGTCACTGGGCCTCAGTGAGCACACATCAGGCCACTCAAATTGAGGAGATTTAAAAAGCTTTAGGCTTATTTAGACGTTTAAGGACATTCTGGATTCTGCTCAGCTCCTGACATCTGGACCTCTTCTTGTCAAAAGGTTAAAAAATTGATTCAGAAGCACCTTGAGGGCAAGGACAGAAGTAAATGTGATGTTTACTTGAACCTTTGGGTCAGTTGTGTTGTTTGGATTACTGCATGTTTGAAGAGACATGATGAGGACGTCTGCAGATTTCTAACATCAGTTGTAACATCAGGTCATAATGTCAGACCCACTTACAGGCAAGGACCCTCTCATAGTGTTGGACAAAGTACACAACATAAATCCTTCAGTCAACATGTAGAGTGTTGCTGTCAGGCACAAACCCACTGCACTGTTTAAAAAATCACAAAAAATGGAGATAGGACGTTTGTGCACAACAGCAACTAAATGTAACAGGACTGTAGACTTCCTGTTGGAGTGAGCAACCAAAGAATTAATCAAAAATGAACTGGGTGGCATCACCTCGAACTGCAATAAGTCACAGACAGCAACTGCACCTTAAACCCAGAGTTTAAAGGTCCCATGTTCTGGTGTGTTTGTCTATTTACGTCATGTCTTGAGCATTTGATTGACGTTTAAATAGAAGGAGGAAAAATATCTTCAGAGGATCAGATGCAGCCCTTTTTCTCTCTCCTTTGGAAATCCTTGGCTATGGTTTAGAGTTCTGTGCTAATCGGATGCACATAAGATGTCTGGAGGGAGTGAGGAGTCATGGTGTCTGCCTGTGACAGGCAGAAAACACACATGTAGGAGGAGGCTGTATAGCTATGACATCATAAACCCCAGGAAGTAAAAACAGAGCGTTTTAGAGGGGCATTTCTTTAAAGACATACAGAGCATTTCTCCATGAACGCAAAGTTTAGTAACAGGTATCATGTTCTTCTGCTCCCCAAGCCCTCTCAAAACATTAATATCAAAGAAAATTTCACTTTGGAGTACATATTATCAAATATTTTTATTGGCTTTTTATTGAATCTCTTTTTATCTGCTTTATCTTGTTTGTTCTTCATTACTGTTTATTTATCTACAGCACAGCACTTTGATGACTGAATGCACTTTATGGGTTTTGCCTGATTCTTAGTCTATGGCATTTTGTGGTTTAAGTGCCATCCTTTTACACTTAAGTTCAGGATTTTTCCATTTTTTCCCACATTTTCGTAATGCCTGTATGATTTATGTGTTATCATGTACTTGTGTGCTGATGCCTGCTGCTGAGAAACAATTTTCCCACGGGATTATAGTAAGGTTGAAGTTGAAGTTGATATTTTGAGTTTTATACAGTGTGTTATCAGGAATGATGTATGGCAATTTGCCGACTCTCGTCTTAAAACAGAAAATGCCTCCTGCATCACATCAAAATCCCTCTTTTCTTGCTCTTCGGCTGATGTGGAATGGAGGGAAAAACAGAGACAGTGTGTAAGGCCAAAAAAATCCTGCCATGTTGCAGGTAGTTTGGACACAAAATCTGATGAAGCATCATAAGCCTGGTTTTGTTGCTAATGCATGTGTGCGTTGCATTTACTTAGAAAGCAGTGCTATACTGTAAGCCCTGGGTACTCTTAAGAAAACAAATATTTCCGACAGAGTTTATCTCAGGACTTACTTTTTGGTCACCACTGCTGTGACAAAGAAAAGAAGCCAAATGGTCAAGTCATGTCAAGACATTGCACAAGCAAGATGAATTTGTGAAAATCTGATTATTCCTAAAAATTAATAAAACATCCCACTGTGCTGATTGGAATGGACTCATCTACAATTTATGCTGCGTTCACACCGCAAGCGACCCAGCTACCAAAATCGCGTCGCCCACCAACGTATCGTCGCGCGTCCATAAATACCTCATTTTGGTCACCGTTGCCGTCGGCCATCGCTCAGTGACGTCACGTCCGCTCAAGTTTCACCGCGATCATCACATATCATATAATAGGATGTATAAGTGGACATTATTCCAGCTGTATCCTTTTCACTCACTTATCAAACACAAAACACTGCAGCTGATGCCCTGCAGCAGCATTATCTGTGAGTTCCCTGCGGTCCGTCTAGGCGGAACTAATGTCCTCACTGACTAATGTTTCCCACATGGACGTAATTGTTCCTCTGTAGTCCGGATGAAAAACTGTCTGTCACGGGTACCGTCACACACGCACACACCGCTGATTGACTGTTGCCGCACAGCCACAAAAGACATCGTCTGGAAAGATCAATTTTTTTTAGCTTTGACATGGCGCGACAAGCTATGCAGTAGTGTGAAAAGCGGCATCGGGGGAGGGTTAGCCCCACCCCATCGCGGCTGTACAATGACTTTGCATGTAGAGTGATCGCCGAGGTGGTACAAGTAGCGTGCGGTGTGTACGCACCTTTAGACTGATGCAGCTCACAACAAGTCTTCTTTGATTTGTTTGACAATATGACTCTTGGTAAAAATTAATGTGATTTTCTTCTTTTTAAAGGGCAGAAAAGTCAGATATCTGTCTTTCAAAATGTAAAAGTACCAAGACTTATATTCAAGTATAGAGCAGATGTTCAAAAAGTGTACTCAGGTAAAGTGACCTCGCTCTCTTGGAGCTTGTAAGATTACTGCGCCCACACACCCACAATCAACATCCACGCAGAGAGAGTAATCAATCAGGGAGAAGCCAAAGACACCAATTTCTACACCGACAGCTGCCTGAATGGACCAGAAGGTAAAGAAGTAGAGAGCGTGATAGAAGCGACTCTTTCACTTTGATTCAGGGTCTGTTATTAAGCAATCTGTATCACTCAGCTCGGCTCTGGCACGCTCTCAGCAGTTATTCCTCCAGTGAAAGGAGTCAATAATAAAAGCACGCGGGGCAGGTTGAAAGGAGAGAGGCTGGAGGTGAACCTCTGCTCTTGGTCATAACACTTTTATGAGACATAAACACCTTTCAGAGAGAAATCTTCCACAAACAGTGCTGCTACACGTCGGAGCTGAATGCGGTTAAAAATAAGAAGCAGCTAAGACGAAGGAACCTCAGGAAAAACCTCCCACACTGAACCGGTGGGATTTTTCCCAGCTGTCAGGTCGTGGTTGTGTCAAAACTGAAGCTGATTAAGATTTAACAGCTTCTGTGTTTTTATTAAACGGGAGCTGTCAAGAGTCTGTGGTCAGTGTGTTTAACAGTCAGATAATGAAGGCCATGACAGGAACCATGCTGGATTTCATGTTCGTGGTGACACAGTTCAAACCTGAGTGTGGTTCATGAACACTAACCTGTGTTACCTCAAGTCGTTTGTAATGGAGAGTATGGCCGTAACACACTGACAAAAACTGCTGGAAGAGATGCACACTTTTGGCTTAAGTGTTAACATAAGAGCTTTAAGACTGCAAAATAAATCAGTTCGATAAGAGCGGAAAAATCCCTGATGCATTGCTTTTAGAGTATGTTTTAATATTCAGGCCTTTTTCCAGGCAGCAAAAATGCACTGCAAACAAAACACTGACAGATAAGACAAACTACTCAATTTGCCAAATGCAGAGCGAGTTCTAGATTCCCTTGGTTTGTTTCGACTTATGTGCCAAAAATGCTGTTCAGTCTTTCTGTTGTGTTGAAGAATATTTCTCGATAGAGTTACTCATCTTCTTACTTAAGTCCATTTTAAATATAAGGGCATGTAGTATGAAGGCAAACATTACCTGAGTGGGCTGCATGACACAGCAGAGTTAAGGGTCATAAGTGCATGAATGTGGGCTGGTCAACAATTTTTTTTTATTTCATTTAATGGTATAATTAGATTTTTTCTCCACTTGGTTGAGCAACACAGTTCTCTGCCGCAGTTTTCCAAAAAGTAAGCTCAGCAGCCCCTCGTGACCTTTTCATTTTCTGGGACCCACAAAATCTCTCATGCAGCCTTCTCATGAGACTCAAAGACTGTATCTCTTGTTTCTGCCTTGTAAACACAG
This sequence comes from Scarus forsteni, assembly GCA_036419115.1. Lineage (NCBI taxonomy): Eukaryota > Metazoa > Chordata > Actinopteri > Labriformes > Labridae > Scarus > Scarus forsteni. Next base: position 23,945,318 of record JAZDUH010000458.1, read on the forward strand.
TTAAATATGACATGATCATTTAGCTGAACTTCTTTTGGTTTCTGCTGTTGAACAAAGTTTGTGACCCTGAAAACTCTTCCCATGTCTCCAAAAGCACTGATATATTCTCAAGATCAGGAGGCAAGCTCTCATTAGCATTTCATTTAACACTGGCTAAACAGTTTGGCTTCTCCTGTAAATCAGAACAATGATATCAAGAGTCAAGCAGCCATCTGATTGGTCAGGCTGGTGACCAGTTGGTCATCAGCACAGATTAATCCCGCCCATCCTCCACATCCGCCTCATCAGCTGACATGCCAACTCTTAAAGTAAGTGAAACCATCAAAACATGACAGCTCCAACTAGTGGTGTGCAATATGACGATATTAAATCGTTAAGGATTATAACGTGGGGATGATCTCATGAAGCAGAAAGATCGTCAGATCGTCTGTGTGGGCGTAGAGACTTTGATGTGCACCCGACTAACCAATCGTAGCACATTACGCACAGTGCATGATAGTATCTCCTGTTTGGTTATGTAGCGTGAAGCCATGGTGGAAAGAGAAAAGGAGATAAAGCGTGAAGATGTCTGAATAAAAATCTGTTCTAAAGCAGCTGTATTATTCACTCAGATTATAGACATTGCAGTTAGATAACATTTGTTCTTAATTGTTGCACTTTAAGAAATAACCAGTTACTTAAGTTTGCATTTATATTTGACCCTTTTCAATAAGCTATTTGGTGTGTTTAGTTTTTATGTTACAAAGGTGCACTTTATTGTTGTTCATCACCTTTTATGTTTATATTTAAAGTACATTTTTATAAAAACTGCACTATTTAAATTAAAACCTGTTCAGAAAGTGTCTTTGGCTTAAATTGTCTTTTTTTTCCTTTTAGGGTTTTACATGTTTTAAATGTTAAACAGGGAAAAAATTGCCAAACATGCAAATTAGTGAAGAAAAATCAACCTAAAAAACAATCGGGATAAAATCGTGATCGTGATTTTATTTTTAAAATATCGTGATATGATATTTTTGCCATATCGCCCACACCTAGCTCCAACTAAAGAATCAGTAAAAATGTGAAAAAGTGCTCTATCTTGCACTGTGAACAAATCCTTAAACCATTTCCTTGATCCAAACCATGATTCAAATCACCTTAAAAATGTTATAACTTCTGTCTTGTGCCATGACCAACATTTCCTGTCAATTCAACCAAAATTCATTTAGAACTTTTTGAGTTATTAGCAAAAGTTTTAAAAACTGCTCTATCGTGCAATATTAACAAATCCATAAAAACGTCCTGAATCTGTATCCTGATTTTGGATCACCAGCAAAAGCTAAGTAGGTTTTCTTGTACCATGAGCAACATTTCCTGACAATAATAATAATATTAATGCATTTTATTTAAAAGTGCCTTTCACAACACCCAAGGATGCTGTGCAAGATTGAAACAACAACAATAAAATCAACAATAACAATAATAAAATCAACAACAAAAATAAAATCAACAACAGCAAAGTACAACAGATAGTGACAGATACGGGAAGACGGGCTAATGTCAAGTGGGGTATGCAGTCCTGAACAGCTGGGTTTTAAAGCAGCACAACGGAAGATCCCCACTTGACCGGAGAGAGAACTCAACTACCCATGAGCTCTAATGCGCGCATACTGTCGTAAGGATACAGATCTGCTGGTCGCGTGCGTTTGTTTTGTATGTGAATCACAGAAGCCAGGACTTTGTTCAAAAGTATTCTTCTGTCTTCAGCGGCTGTTTGCAGGATGGATAGCGACGAGGTAATGTATTTATTTTTGACGAAATGACAATGTTAAAAATCGCTAAGTTCAACTTGGTTTTATTTCCATGAAGTCGCCCCTGTCCTGTTGAAGTGGTAAAGTAAATAAAAGTAAAGACAACAACGCGCTGGCGATATCACACACTTAAAATAGGTCTAAACCAAACTACATACTGGTACGTTTTGTAGTCCGAGCATTCAGCTTGTTTTTCTCTCGCTTTCTTTGTTTTGTATCCTCCGACAAAACTTTTCTCTTCCTGACGTTGTTGCCTCCGCCATGGCTACAGCTCCGCGTTAATGATTGGCTTTCGCTGAGACTTCCGTGTTTTAAACGAATCGGGCATCGGGGGAAGTGACGTATGCCGTAAAGCAGTCCAAACGTGTAGTTTTTTAGTGTGGCAGTTAGTTTTTAGTGTGGCAAGTTACATAGCGCCAGTTAAAGGGATACAGACCACAACAGAGGTGTCATTTAACTCATTGTAAAGTGAGTGGTGGACCATCACAATGAATATCGAAGGATTATATTATGTTTGAAAAGCTACATAGTGTTGGTTTAAGTCCAAATTTGAAAATATCGCCAAAATATGTTGAGAATATATGAAGTTATGAGTAAAAATGTGAAAAACAACCCAATCTTGCAGCATTTAACAAATCCTTCAATCACCACAAAAAATGTAATCACTTTTTCTTCGTGTCATGACCCACATTTCTTGAAAATATCATCAAATCCATGAAGAAATTTTTGAGTTACAACCAACAATTCAGTAAACTGCTTTATCTTGTAATATTGACAACATCTTTATTTAAAAAATCCATAATCAGCATCTACTTTTGGATCACAAACAAAAATTAATAATTTCTTTCTTCTATCATTACAAACACTCTCTGAAAATTTAATCAGTATTTCTTTAGAAATTTTTGAGTTATCAGCCAAACGTGGAAAATTACCAAATCTGTCAATGTTTCCTAATTGTTAAGAAATTCCAGGATCTGTGTCTGAATTTGGATTGCCACCAAAATCTAATTACTTCTTTTATGTGCCATGGCTGATGTCCACAGAAAAAAATGATCCGAATATGTTTATTAGTGTTTTAGTTATCTTGTTCACAACCCAACAAACACACAAACAAATGTCAGTCAAAACTGAATCTCACTGGCTTAGGTAATCAAGCATTTCTTACAAATTAACTTGTTATATTTTCAATGGTGTTTTGTGTGTGCAGCATACAAAGAAAAAGATGCTGATAAAGGAAGAAAACATGCAAAAAGAAGCGTCAATTTTTAGGCGTAGTTGACATACCTGGGTTGTTCGAGGTTCAGACCAACAGGAGGTGCAGACGGTCGGAGAGGTGGATGAAGAGAGGAGAAAAAAAGAGAGAGGAGAAATCAATGAATTACTGAATCATGAGAAAACATTTCAATATAATTACACAAACATGCCTGCTAAAAGTTAAGTTGGTGATTTTTTAGTTCATGTCAGACCCTGTGGTGGGCTGCAGGCTTTAATAAGTAAATCAAATGATCCTCAGTGAACTACCAGTGAACTATCCTCAGCTCTCTTTGATACCAACAATCACACAGGCAAAATGCAGACACTTAGCTGCCTAACCAGGCCTTTAATCTAAAGAGTATCTGTTTGAGCTTGACTGCATTGGTTGGCCCCACCGGCTCAGTCGTCTGTTTCATTGAATTCAGCTTAATTATCGGAGCACTTTTAATCCCGTTCGACTGATCTTTTGTGTAAACCCTCTGGTATCAGACACTTTCATCCTCAGTCACTGATTTAGCAGACTTTCAACTTCATCTGGATCCCAAACTTTTGTCCTAAACATGACCTTGTGAATGAAATGTATCCTGGTTTTCACTTCCCGGCTCTTTGTTAGACACATCAGCTTTATACACAACTCAGTCAATCAAATGGCAGCAGCTCAGAGTGTATGGTAAAGTGGACACGATCAAGGCCCCATCCACACGAAGACAAACCGAGGTCTAACGCATACGTTTTTTGTAGAATCTGCGTATCATCCATACGAAGACGGCGTTTTGGGGGTCTGTAAACAATCATTTTTGAAAACAGGCTCCAGAGTGGAAAGATTTTGAAATGCCGTATACGCAGCTCCATGATTACTGGCTCTCCGCAAGTTTCAGATACGCTTACGTCATGGTTTCATATCTTCATTGACACGCATGCGCCACACACGGCACCGACAACAACAATGGCGGTGTACGTGAAGCATATGTGCTGATGAAGCTAGTGACCCTACTATCCCTGTGGCAGCAAAATCTCCTTCTTCTCAAAAACCACTGAGTTGAACAAACAATTATCGAGGACACATTACGGCACTTTATGAACACTTTATCACAATCTCTGTTTACAAGTTTTGCCGCAAGTGCGCATGCCCACTGTTTTTCGTCTGTTTCCGCTTGTTTCCGCCATATTGTTACAGCGCCCCTAGAGGTCTGGCATGTGTTTTACAGCGTCTTTATGCGTATCAAGTGCATTCATGTAGACGCACACATTTTCTGAGACACCTTCATCTTTTTGAAACTGTTAAGCGTTCAGTCTTTGTGGATGGGGCCCAAGACGACCCGACTGTTCCTTTTGGAGTCAGATGGGCTGGTCTGAGTATTTGGTCTGGGTTTTTCAGAAACTGCTGATCTACTGAGGCTCCTGTGATCAATTAAAATGGTATAGAAAAGAGAAAATATCTGCAAAAATGTCTTTGTAAGGCCAGTGGTGAGAGAAAAAGATCATGGTGGCTCCAGGCCACCAAGGCAGCAAATACTCAAATAACAGCTCATTACAATCGAGGTAAGTAGAAGATTATTTCTGACCACACAACACATCAAACTTTGTTACAGATGGACTACAGGTTATGCCACTGTTTTGAATTGGTGTTTCCAGGACGGCTTGGTTTTGATGTGCCGATGTCTGAATGTATTTGTTGTTTTAATTGTGTAATTGTCTGCAGATGCCATGCCAGGTCCCTCTGAGAAAAGAGATTTCAAATCTCAATTATGCTTTTATCTGATTAAATAAAGGATATAATAAAAATTACTGTCATCCATGGAAATGAAACAGAGGCTACAGAGGCTACAGTTGTCAGTGGTGCGCCAAAACTATACAATAACAGTTAAAAAAAATGGAGCCAGGTTTGCTGAATCTGGATTTATTCAGTTAGTTATGCACAAAAGGGAAAATTACAGAAACAATTACAGACAGTTATGCACCAGTTTCTTGAAAATGTTGCTTTTATAGTGTTTCTTTGTAGATTTTGTCATGCTTCATTTAGTTGTAAGAGATTTTTTACATTCTAAATTGACTGGCAGGGTGAGGAAACAGGAGGACCGCATGTGTCCCCTATGGTGGTCAGATGCCCACCCCTTCTTTATATTTTATGTATCTGTATTAGTCAAATGTATGTCGATGTAGGGTTTACTTCTGAGTATTGTGAAGTATGAACGGTGTGCCACAGGGCTCAGTCTTGGGTCCATTCACATTTACAATCTACAAAACCTAAAAACAGTGAAGTTGGCACGTTGTGTAAATCGTAAATAAAAACAGAATACAATGATTTGCAAATCCCTTTCAACCTATACTCAATTGAATACACAGCAAAGACAAGATACTTAACGTTTGAACTAGTAAACTGTGTTCGCTGGGCCCGAGCTCATCTAAGATGGACTGATGCAAAGTGGAAAAGTGTTCTGTGGTCTGAGGAGTCCACATTTCAAATTGTTTTTGGAAACTGTGGTCGTCATGTCCTCCGGACCAAAGAGGAAAAGAACCATCCGGACTGTTATAGGCGCAAAGTTCAAAAGCCAGCATCTGTGATGGTATGGGGGTGTATTTGTGCCCAAGGCATGGGTAACTTACACATCTGTGAAGGCACCATTAATGCTGAAAGGTACATACAGGTTTTGGAGCAACATATGTTGCCATCCAAGCAACGTCTTTTTCATGGACGCCCCTGCTTATTTCAGCAAGACAATGCCAAGCCACATTCTGCACGTCACAACAGATGGCTTCGTAGTGAAAGAGTGCGGGTACTAGACTGACCTGCCTGTAGTCCAGACCTGTCCCCCATTGAAAATGTGTGACGCATTATGAAGAGTAAAATACAACAACGGAGACCCCGGACTGTTGAACAACTTAAGCTGTACATCAAGCAAGAATGGGAAAGAATTCCACCCGAAAAGCTTCAAAAATTGGTCTCCTCAGTTCCCAAACGTTTACTGAGTGTTGTTAAAAGGAAAGGCGATGTAACACAGTGGTAAAATGCCCCTGTGCCAACTTTTTTGCAATGTGTTGCTGCCATTAAATTTTAAGTTGATGATTATTTGCAAAAGGAAATAAAGTTTCTCAGTTCGAACATTAGATATCTTGTCTTTGCTGTGTATTCAATTGAATATAAGTTGAAAAGGATTTGCAAATCATTGTATTCTGTTTTTATTTACGATTTACACAACGTGCCAACTTCGCTGGTTTTGGGTTTTGTATATCATTAGAGTCAATTTTTCAGCAGTGATAGTCATTTATTGTTCTGCTCATACACAGTATCAGGCCTGCAGTCTTTTGCAAGGCACCATTCACACAGTACAGGAGCAAAAACTAAACCCGGATCCTAAAAACTAAAGTCACAAACTCAGAGAGTAGGTCACAGGACCTGCCCTCTATTCTTGTGTCTCAGGTCATTGTGATTGAGTTTGTATTGTGATTGATGATTCAGTGACTTTAAGTTTTGTATTGGGCAGCTTGCACAGAACATGAAGCAGCATCTGGAATTTTTACTTCAGAAACAAGTCTTGTTGTTGTTTGCTGCAAAAAACAGCCTGTAGCTGCGACTGTTGTGCCTCTGCTTAATAATGATGATGTTTTAAATATACATGCATCTTCTCAAGGCCTTAAACTTTGGATGGAGTATATCATGTTTGTCTGAGACACCAGATGGGCCGTTTCATATATTTCACGAGTCCATCTGTCTGATAAGACATCATTTAACAAAACATTTTTTAAAAATACAATTTAACCTAATTTAATTGCAGTTCAGCTAGATGTTGTTGTATTATTTAACACCAGTCCTTTCTACCTGATAATCATTATAGTTTATTAATATTAAAAACACCATTACTCCCTTTCAACCATAAGACCGAGGACCCTCTTGAAAACAAGATGCCACATCGAAAGGGGCTTAATGTACTGTTAATATTCAGCAGAGACAAATATGATGAGGACAGATTTGTTATTGGGCCATGGTTCTGTCGCTACCTTCAATTCTTAGTTCAGTCCCTTTGCCTCTGTCCACCTCCCCTCCACCCCCCCACCCCCCAACCCCCCCCCAACCCCCCAACCCAAACACAGCTTTGGTGAAAGGCTGTCCAACACCAGGCTGTCTCAACTCAACAGAGGTTTATCTGGCCAACAGCAAATAAAAAGTGTTTGGGAATGGGCATACACAGCAGGTAATTAGGTGATTATTCCATCGACCACATTCATTGAGAGTCAATCAGCTAATGTAGCAGGCAGGTGATACTGCCAAAATGTAAAATAAAAAAACATGAGCTACTAAGATGAGCAAACTTTTATCAAAATGTGTCAAAAGTAGAGTGAAAATGCCAGTTATATCAAGATGTACATTCGGTGTTGTTCTTTGCTGTCCAGATCTGATAAAGCTGTGACTGAAGCTGTTAGCATCTATGCTAATCTCTGTGCGAGCAGTCGTTTTCTGCTGTTGTCTTGCTCCCACCTCTTCCTGCTCTAAAGGATGCTGATTGGACTGTGCCACTTCGGACTACTCACAAACATTGTGGATTGGAGCTTTGCAAGACGGATCTGCCTCATTACAGACACTAAATCCGAGGGATCCAGCTGCTGTGCAAAGTTAATATCTTGGAACTTCAAGGTTCATATTAAGTCTCAAGGCTGTCATGCCTCATTGTACTGCATAAACAAGTAGGCGGCCTCGTTGGTACGTCCTGATTTGTAAGGCTATAAATGGCCTGTTTTCCTCACAATTAAGTATTTAAATTCATGTTAAAAGTTATGGAAGCTACAGTCTTTGTGCTGTGGCTCAGTCAAAAAGTTTGTCATGAAATGTGCAGAAGAGTCAGAGATATGCTCCTCCTACATCCTGACTGAGCTGCAGGAGCAGTCTTAGGGTATCTGCTGTATTTTAATGTCTTTAAAAGCAGATTAAAATCATTGGAGGAGGATGAAGCAGGCTGCAGATGCTTTGTCTGATGATTTAGTTTTGCTTTGTGACTCCAAATTGACTGGTTATTCCTGTTAGTCTGTGTTTGTAATTGTTTCATGTCTTTGACTTGATGAATGTGTCACTGCTTGTCTTGGCCAGGATTCTCTTGTTAGTGAGATTCTTAAACTTAATAAGGATTTCCTGCTTACATTCAGCCTGAATGACTGAATATTTTAATATATCATAACATGTTGTTTTCTTTTGTTTTACAGGGATAATTGTATACAATATTCTATTATGTGCTGTTGTATCGATAAGCTTGTTATATCAAATTTGAACATACTGCATCAGACTATAGTGTTAAGTCCTTTATTGAATTAATCCTTTGCAACATACTGCACAATGGAGTTTATATCCTCAATTCAACAAATGTACCAGTCTCATCGAGTCAAAGTATAAAATAAAGAGAAAATGCATCCCTCTAAGACCGTCTTCTTCTTCTTCTTTTGTGTTGGACTAAGTGTGGTCTCGCCAGGTTTAACATCCCTGAAATTTTACAGTGCATTACGTCAATATCAAAATAGCTGCAGGCACAGTTTCCCCAGAGTTTCCTCTACATTATCTGATGTAATGCTCCTTGCACCCTTTGAGCTCTGCGCCGTGCTCCTCTCATGCTTTGGCTCTGCATGTGAGTGTGAGGGGAGCCTGTGATCACAGCCTGTGAAGTGTTGAGTTGGATTTTAGCAAAAGCAGAAAAAAAAATCAGCGGTGACCTGGGCATGAAACAGCCTCCAGTTCTAACCGTCTGGAGAGCTGATCCGGTCCAGCCTACAAGGTCAAAACCAAACCAAATTTCAGCCCTTGCAGCTTGTGCAGATCCAATAAAAAGTTTCAAATCTTACAATACTTTCTCATGTGCTCATACAAATACAATTTCGACATTAAGAAGCATGCTGCTGGCTCTAAATATTGCTGTAATTTATTACACATTTAGCAGGTTGACAGAAAATTGACTTTTGCTTTGTAGTAAATGTTCTATTTTTTCATTGATTGCCTCATTTGTATTGAACGCCGAGCTGCTGTTGACAAAAAGAATGCATTTATTATACAGGGCAGGAAAGATAAAGAGCTTGAATTTCACCTCAAACAGAGCTGTTTCACTTTGCATTAGTTATATGAGGTGATTTGTCAGTGCTGGGAATTAAATTACCCATGTGGTTGATATTATTATAAAGTAAATTTCATCAAGAGGGAGAGGACAGAGATACTGAACATGCTGTGTGGTTGAAAATAGACATTAATACTGAATGCATGAGTTTTATGGGATGATAGTAGAGCAAGAAAATACTGCAGTTTCTCTTTTTCTCTGTTGTTGTATCTATTTTGCTGTGAAGTAAGTGTAATATATTATCTTATTTAATAGAGTTATGTGTTATCAGCCCCCTACTCTTCCTAAAACAAGCCTGTGATGACATACATGACTCATGTAAGTGCCCAGATGTTTTATTACTCATTTTATATCCAACTTTAGGGCTGTTGTGGATTGAAATGTTACTTGTGGTTTAAAGTTTTGTTTCATTTCTCCTTTGAATATGACTTTTGCCATAATCATGTGGCCCTAATTCAGAAGGTAGACAAAGATCTAACAAAACTGTAATAACTGGCAAAGTATAAGTTAAAAGTGGGGATTGGTTTAAACACGTTTGAGCTGCCATAGTGGAAATACATTTTACATTTTTTGTAAAGAAGTTTGAATTAAGAGATGCAGTCAAGATATATAGCATCTATGCTAATCTCTGAATGTAAAGTCACTTCCTGCTGTAGCTTCACCTCTAAAGGATGCTGACTGGGCTTCTTGTAATTATTATGGACTGGAGCTTAGCAAGAGGGATCTGTCTAATTACAGATGTTAAATCAGGCTGATCCATCTGCACTGCAAGGTTAAGAGGAAACCAGAATGATTAAAAACACCTGCATGAGTGAGCAGGGCCTTTCGAGGAAGCTGATTGGACAGTGCTTCTGTAGACCAAGCTCAATCACTTCAGCTTGGAGTTTTTCAAAATGGATCACCTGACTACAGATTATGAATTAAGATGATCCAGCTGCACTGCAGGGTTTAGTGAGCACTGTCAGAAAAGCAGAAACACAGACAAATAAAATGAAGCAGAGCAGGACAGTAGCCTCACACATTACTGCCAGAGTACGGCATATTTTTGTAGGAAACACTTGAAATAACACCTGTGATGGTAGCGATACAGTCCAACCAGAGCCATCTTTATTTACAGCCCAGCTGAGCCTTCATTAAAGATCTAATATTTCTCCAACGCCTACAACAGATATAAATATCCGTGCCTCAGGCCTGTATGGGAAGCTTCTTTGATGAATTGAGGATTTGAAAGTCTCTGTAAGTAACACGCTTTTGGATCTTGTTTCCTTTTTCTTGTGATATTGCAGGGCTCAGAGTGATGTGAACTTATTGATCGCAGATTTGATACACTGCTGGCAGAGCACATTAGATCTGTATCTGCTGAAACTCTATTAATATTCTCTGAGTGAGTGCCGAAGCATCCACAGCTGAGGAGTCACGCTCTGAGGAAGCGAGCTGTCCTCGGATGGACAGATATACGAGGAGACAGCCTCAGCCAAGAAACTGAGGAGGATGTCTATCAGATCAACATCTGTCAGGCGAGCATACACATCAGCAATTACATCCGACCTCAGCGCACTTAAGGCCTCAGCTCTCCTGTAAAAGCTCAGGCTGTTGATGGTTTGCTTTATCAGAGAACTCAGGATGAACAATGTGTCTCTTTCAGCTACTCTTAAGAGAAACCGTACATGCTAAATTGTGTCTTACCCACAAAGGCATGCCTTATGAGTAGAAAAAGTTTTGTCAATGTATGGGGCCTCAGGCTCCACGGGGCCTCAAGATACAGCAATAACACATGGGTAATCATCTAAAAAGGGGAGTGTATATTATTTTACACTGTTGCAAAGGTTACTGCATTTGACTTTACCCTAACTAAAAGTGGCATAAGCAAGCATCAGCGACAAAATCTGGCTAATTACACGGAATCATCCATAAGTGTACTGGCTGCCAGCTCCAACCTTTTCACCTCAACATCTGATCTCTATTTTTCTCTCCGTACTGCATTTTAAGAAGACAAGAACAGAGGACAAGATGGATCTGTCTGATTACAAAACTTAAATCAGATCTGATCCATCTGCACTGTAAGGTTAATTCTCATTTGGGTTTGGTCCTAAACAATTAATGCTGCAGTTAAGAACTGAAAAGTAGAACAAAATCTCACACTGTTAATCAAACTTAAAAGACGGTCAAGCATTGTTTGCACACATGCTAAAACCCACACTGTTGGGACGTCTCATATATACCAATCCTACAGCTGATCTGTGGGCGGCACCATTATAGGTGGCTGCCATTACTGCGGTGGTGGAACAGCACGTATACGACCACCTGCTGTCTGGGACAGCGGCATGGACGTTTGTAATCAAAACGCCACAGAGCCACAAGAGTACTGTAAACTAAGGGCTAAAACTTTTGAAATATTTGACAGATAAATGATTTTACTCATGGAAAATACCTATTTAAAAAATAACATCTACATTTTACGTGAACTATGTTGCTCACCCATTGACGATTTCAATCTTCGTTCCCCTTAAACTTTAACATCCTTGAGATATGGGGTCTCTGGTTCAGCTACAGTTGAGTGTTGTCCTCCGTTTGTTAGTTTAGAGCTGTCATTTTGCCGTTTATTCCTCCATGGCTTTATGTCCTCACTGCTGTGAGCCTGGATAGCCTTAAGCTAACCAGCTCCTACTCATGCATGTTCAATTAGTCATGTGCTGCTTATGTGTTTGGCACTGAACAGGAGGGAATATCGCTACATGATAGTTACACAAAGAGATCTGGTCGTATAAAATACAAATAATGAATATAAAACAATGTAAGAACAATATAGTATGTAATGAGAATTATAATTAATTTACATGTGCGATTGGTTTGTGGGCACGACCATCTTGTGGTGGATGACGTCACTACTATCGAAAGTACAGTAGTGCTGTAGTACAGTAAAGTACAGCCCTGACTGGCTGTGAGAGCAAGATGAATAGTTGGACTGATGATGTTAGACACTAAAACAACACACCTTCTCCCAGATTGTCCTGGCATGTTTTTACGACCATAGAAAAAAAAGAAATCGATTTTTGTTCAGTCCACTCTCCTGATCACTCAGTCATATGTATGCCAGCTGCCCGACTTACCACCTCAGTAATGGTGGCTCGACAACAGCGGAGTCAGGGACTTAAATTCACAATTTGCTTCCTACATTCATAGCTGCTGCCTCTTTGTCCTTCAATAGACGCTGGAAAGTCGGCTCATTTTCCGACTGGTAATCATTTCAACTTGAAGCTTTGGAAGACATCTGATGACAGTCACTGATGCTAAAGAATAATCTCCTTTGCCAGATTACAAGCTCCACTTAAATTGCTAACTGTTGCCTATGTGTTCTTGTCGTCCTCAAGGCCCTGCCAAAAACTCAAGGTGATTGAGCCTTTTCTGTTGGGGATCTAAATTATGTCAGAATGTCATCCACTTTAGCTACTTCTGAACCTTATCTTAAACCTATTTTTACTTTTTGGCTTTTAAAGGTGTAGTCAGCAATCTTCTAATCTGCTAATCTAATGCACTATTTGTCAAATTCACCGTATTTCTCCTCTCCATCCACAAGATGTCACCACTGACAGCATGTTGAAAAAAAAGTCTGGTTTCAATACACAGCCTAGGCTCTGAATTTCAGCAGGTAAATACTGTGGCTCGGGCCGAGTTACCAAAACAGAGTACACCCCCCACATCCAGGGGGCGATCATACTCATGTGCAGATCAGACAGAGGGGGGAGGGTGAGTCGTAGGTTGTGTAGCGTGCGCAGATGGCATAAGAGAGAGATACAATAGGTGCAGTAGCAATGGCAGAAAAACAGCCCAAAAAAAAAGGTCAGAGGAGTGAAAAGTGAAATAGAGGGGCTGTGACCATGAAAGAGCGAAGACCTGGGTCAACATTGGTGTTGCTTTCCGATGGTGGAGGGAACTCCGCCAATTGAAAGACCTGAAAACGGACACGGATGTCGCCGTCTGTCTGCTGGATAGGTAAGCAACATTAGCTTTGTGGTGCTTCACATAACAGTAACAGCCGTCGGACATTCATCTTATTGTCTAATCTGCCAGAATGTACTGTTGTTGTGATGTTATCAATAATGGCAGTCGAGTTGTCTGACGAGTCGGGGTTACCTTAGCTACGTTGGTCAGCTACGCAGTTTCTACGGCCGTTTCCATGACAATGCACGTCCATCAGCTTTTGGGGGTGGAGCAAGGGGTGAGGTGTGAAGGGAGAGGCGGGTGTAAATTCATTTATAAACAACCTCTCCACTCGTTTTCTCCCACTCCGTGTCTACACCTTTAACTCAGCTTGTTATCATGTTTTAACGTGTTTATGCCTTTTGTAGTTTGGTTTTATCCCTGCATTTTTCTATTTCATTATTTTTGATTGTCAGCACTGAGCAGCACTTTTGCTTTTGCATTGTGCTAGATAAATAAAGAAGATTGGATTTGATGAGTGCTTTGCATTGCAAACAGTTCTCCTGATACCGTCTAAGCTACAGCTACAAATAAAAATAAAAACTTAAGACAGGTGGGTAAAACCCCTCAAGAGTTTGATCCAATTGTTCAAACATTTCAATCTTATTTGTGTGACTAAGACTATATTCCCCCTTTCTGTTTTGGTTTAAAATATGGCTATAGATTACAAATACTCCAAAAGTCACAAAATACTTGGATCATATATTAAGATTGCTTTTAGCTAAAAGGGGGGAGTGGTCATGTAATGGTCTTTGCCAGGGTTCATGACCTCACTTACACTACGCCTGCTTTTCAATTTGCAGGACTCTTTGCTTTTCTATTAAGCAGCACTTACTTGCACTCATCCATAAATAAAAAGAGCATGGATTTGTTTGAACACTGAGTGTAATTACATGACATTAGCTTGACAGTGCTTATTATGGGGTGAAGAATGAATAAACAGTCTGAATAAACATGTTTACAAGGACAAACTCTCTTCACAGTGTTTCAAAGCTGTGACCATTTTGTCAGCTCAGAGAAGATAGGCTATGTCTGTTTTATGTTCAAGTGGTGCTCCATCGGTTCAATTTGTAAAGATCAGCTGTGGAGGAGAATTCAGCCTCATAAAACTGTTTCATAATGTGCTCTTTTACTCTGAGGAGCTTTAGGTGGTGTGAAGAAAAATAACCTTGATGATGAAATCAGGTTTTTTCAGTTCAGGATTAAGGGGCTTCTGGTTTACAGCTGGAAGTCTGTGTTCAGACTGGTTTGATGTGGGAGTTTATGAGGCGGAGAGTGTCTAGCACAAAAGGTTTCACAGTAACATTATGGGGATTATAATGAGGCCAGAACCAAAGCCTTTGTCAGCAGAACTGTAGCCCAAGACTTTCATCACGGCTGGTTCCATCAGATGTCTGAAGAAGACCCTGACATAAAGACTGTTGAAAATACCTCACAGCAAACTGAGGAGTCAAACTGTTGGTGAAAATACCTGAAAATCTGCTCTTCGATGAAAAAGAGTTGGTGCCAGAAATGAGAGAGGAAACTATGTTTCAGTGAGTCAGATCTACTGGCGTCACTGCAGGATACTGAACTCTGAACTTGGAAGTGACTTGAAAAGGGTCGGCCTTACTTCTCCTCCCCATTACTGGAAAAGTACTGACAGATGCCACAAGACCACTTCATGAAAACTGCAGCCTGACCAATGGATGCATTTGTTACCTCCGCCAAGGAGGTTATGTTTTCGGGAGAGTTTGTTTGTCTGTCTGTTCGTCCATCCATCTGTCTGTCCGTCTGTGAACAAAATAACTCAAAAAGTAATGAATGGATTTTGATGAAATTTTCAGGAAATGTTCAGAATGGGAAAAAGAAGAAGTGATTAAATTCTGGTGTTGATCCGGACCAGCGTCTGGACGCCATGGCGAAAAATGTGATTTCTGTGAATAACTACTGAACTAAAATAGATATTATGAATCCAGTTGCTCATGATATATTTTCATAGTCAAGGAGCCTAAATATTTCGATGAAATAAAGGTAGGACTAATATTTATGGTCAAAGTCACAATATGGCTGAGGACTGTGGCGCTGGCGGAGGTCTGCGCTCTCCGAGTGCTTTTCTATCCTGTCATAAAATAAAAGCTTCTTCAATAAATAAGGTTAATTGTTTGCTCTAACCAAAAACAGTATCTGGATTTTAGTTGATTTACATAGATACATAGACACAGCCCAACTCGGGTGGGTGAAGCAATCTCGGTCGCCAAGTCACGTTTGGTGTGAATGCACCTTTAAAAGAGAGTTAAGGTACCAACTCTCATGAAGACACTTAAGAAGTGTTAAAGTTACTCTAACAGGGTTCATTTGTCAGTGTAGATTCTGCTGTGCACCTGAGGACCAGAAGAATCCTTGTACTTAACAAATCGATACTATGTTTTCGTAAAATGCTCAACTTGTCTGCCTTTATGTAAAATTTCACAAATGTCAGAGTGGTTATGTGATCCCTCTAGCTGGTTCTGGGTCTCCTCCCAGTTAGGTGTGCTCATAAGATCTCCACAGGGAGGAGGCCAGGAACCACCTCAACTGATTCCTGACTCCTTTCCTTTCCTTTCAAAGTCCTACACCCCCTCTGAAAAATCGAATTTCAACAGCTTGTACCTGCAAAGCTCACGACGAGAGGTGAGGGTTGGAACAAAGATGGAGCTGTAAACCGACGGCTCTACCTTCTTGCTTAGTTCCCTCTTTACCACGACAGTCCAGTTCAAGTATCTTTTCATATCCTCACTTGTGAAAAGATACTTGAACTTCTACTAATAAGGCAAAAGCTCTCCTGTGACTTCATGAAAAAGCACCAAAACAAGGCTCCTTCTTTGTAACACCTCCAGACATTCAAGAGACATTCACAAAAATTTTGATAATGACACTTTTTTCTGACAAGCATTTCTGATTTTCCAGAAGACTAATTCAAAAGACACCAGTGACTCCACAACCTTCTCAGTGTCCCCTAAATACTTTTTAAACATCTCAACACTGAAGGGACTGGAATAAAAACATCTCTGGCTGCTCAAGGATAAATCAAACCAACATTTCTGAGCAAAACCATGGCTAAAAGTACTAAAACTTTGTCAAAATTCATCATTTATTTCATCTAAAAAAGGCTTTGTTTCAGTATTCGTGTCATAATTCCTGGTTACTGGAGGTAAAGTTAATTGTACTTTGCTGAGCATTATAAAAAAGCAACCTCATGAGGAGGAAAAGTTTGGGATGTTAAAATAAAATGCGTCAAAGTGTCCCTCTTGGCATTAGACGGGTGTGTTAGACTCCAACAAAACATATTTGGTATTAAGAAAATGTTCTGCATGCAGGATCCTTTTAGTTTCTATTCAGGTGCAGTCAATGAATTAAAACGATCTTTTCTAACAGACTGAGTATGAAGATATAATTGCTTTCAGACCTGCAATCCAAAGTATTGAAAAGCTTTTTGTTCATATTCAGGGTACCAGTCAGAATGAGAAATATCGTCTCTTTATATTCCTCTAAATAAACTGTAAGAGCAGTCGACAATTTCCAGAGCAGCAGTCATTCATACAAACAGAGCAGCCGAACAGTTATTTATCAGCAGATAACTGAGGATTTGTTCTCCAGTGTTTTTCTGTATTTATATAATTTTTGGATTTAATTGAAAACAAACTTATTGAATCACTTGTATTCTGGGAGAAAACAATCCCATGCTTGTGCAGCTCGACTGGCTGACTTCATCAGAGACCTCCCAGAACAATACAGTCCCAATATCGCCCCGACAATGCTCAGGCCGGCTGACAATAATGGCAACCCATTTTCTGATTTGGCCATATCTGCGGCTCAATATCAGCCACTTTAGTCCACATTTCATTTGATTATATCAGGGGAGAATAGAGCCGGGACAATGAGCCTCAGCATGGAAATCAATTATAAAAATGAACAACACTAAGTCATCGACTAGGGCTCAGAATTTAAACAGTGGGACATTCAATGAATTATGATGAGAGGGATCTGGATGGGACTGTAAATGACCTTGGTTAACACATCCATATACATAAATGGTTGCTTTATGTTTATGTACATATTCTCTTTGGGAGTGTTCGGTAGAAGTCAGGTTATTTAATTATGTTAGATTAAAACTGGACTTTTATTTTGAAAGGCTACTCGCTTGCAAGCAACAGCATCCGGTTTTCCATGCTACCATATCGGCATTGTGAGAAGTGTGTCTTCATGAGGAGCACGTCTGTCTTTTTAAAACAAGACTCAAAACTCAGCTCCTTTTCCTATTCCCTGTGATCTTTTGCACTGCACTGTACCATTGCATTGCATTGTTCTTTTTTTTTAAACTGTTTTTATGCCTATTTTAATGCACTTTTTACCTTTTGTAAGGTGACCTTGAGTGTCATCAAAGGCGTCCTTAAATAAAGTACATTATTGTTATTTACTATATGAAATAGAATTAATATTTTTTTTCAATTCATTTAGACATGTTGTGGAAATTCAACATATTGCGCCTCTAATGTGGAGCAAAACACCTCTGTCCATATTCACACTTACTATCGCCTCATAATGCTGTGGCCACATCGCACGCGAATTCGCAAAGACGCGCGTTGGTATTACACACAAAGTCAATGCAAAGACACGTTTGGACGCAGATTCACCCCGGGTGGCGCGTTGGGTGCGGCGCGTATGGAGCGCTCGGTGCGTTTGGGGCGTCAAACGCCACTACGCTCGAGTTGAAAACATTGAACTTTCAACGCAAATTTGCGTGACGCTGTGCCGCGGCAGCCAATCAGCAATGACATTCCCCCCGACGTCATTGATTTGATAACGTGTGACGTTACCACCTGCTCCTGCTCAAACCCCACTGAAAGATGGAGGAGAGGTTGATTTGCGCTGTTTGCCGTCATCTGGAGCTATACGATTCGACGTCTGTACTCTACAGAGACCGGAACAAAAAGGAGCAGGCTTGGGTGAAAGTCGCTGAGGAGACAGGTTTTGAAGGTAAGTTCTGTAAATATTCGTTTCCAGCTGGATTTGCCTGCCTCGGGCGTTACACACGGCGCATCACAGCCACTACGCACGTTTAAATACGCCAATTCGCGTCCGATGTGGCCGTAGCATTAGACTGTTGCATGACCAAATAATCCCACATCTGTTCTGTTTGATCTTAAATCCCATCATCTTTTCTTCTCTGAACTTTTCCTTTCCCTTCCTTAGAACTTCTCTCCAGCTTCACACTAATCGTTTGCCCCTCGTCCTCTTGACACTTGTTGTTTCAAGCCTCTCTTCCTCCTCTCATTCACAGCTCCCTCTCGCTCTCTGTCAGATTCCTCTCCACTTCAGCTCATTAAGGGAACTTGTTGACACCTCACACAGAACTTTTCACACTCTCGAACTCACTCAACACCTCCGGTTGACGCCTCCTTCTGGTTGGAGCTGCTGTAATCAAACAGGTGTCTGCGTTTTTGTTCTCTCTCTGTAATAAGGTAGCACACTTTGTACACACCTTATCTCAAACAATGTTTCTTTCCTTCTCACTCCTCCCTCTCTCTGCCTTTTCTCTGCTCATCCTTATTTCTGCACCTCCATCTTGACACCTCGGTCTAATAAACAGATGTGGAAGCAGTGTCTCAGTTTTTATTTTCCTCTGTCAATTACATGTTTTTCATTTGAGGAGGAAAAGAAAAAAATTATAAAACTGTACTTTCACTTTTTAGTTGAAAAAGAAGGCACATGTTATACTGACTGTTAAGGTGCATACACACTGGACCCTACTTGTGCTACCTCGGCGATCACTCTCCATGCAAAGTCAATGGACAGTGGTGATGGGGCGGGGCTAAACCTCCCCGATGTGTTTGCTGCTTACAAGACGATCACTTCACTCATCCCGGGATGTTAAATTAAAAAAAAAAGTTGATCTTTTCAGGCGATGTCATGTGTGACTGTGCGGCAACAGCCAATCAGCGGTGTGTGCGCGTGTGACGGTACCTGTGACAGACAGTTTTTCATCCGAACTACAGAGTAACAATTTATGTCCATGTGGGAAACATTAGTCATTGAGGACATTAGTTCCGCCTTGACGGACTGGAGAAAACTCACAGACGATGCTGCTGCAGGGCATCAGCTGCAGTGTTTTGTGTTTGATAAGTGAACGAAAAGGATACAGCTGGAATACTGTCCGCTATACATCCTATAATATGATATATCTTATGATCACGGTGAAAATTGAGCGGACGTAACCTCACCAAGCAACGGCCGATGGACAAAATGAGGTATTTATGGACACGCGACGATACTTCAGTGGGCGGATGCGATATTGACCGCAGAGTCACTTGCGGTGTGAACGCAGCTTATGTCCCTTTCACTGAGGAAATAATTCTCAAGTTTACGAAAGTTTAATTCCTCTTTAATTCCGAATAAAACTTAAAGCTGGGGTTGGCGATTTTGGAAAACTAGCATAAATTTTAAAGTAGCATCTTCTCAGGGCTCCGCCTACCCCCCCCCCCCCACCCCACCCCCACATGCACGAACGCGGCTGATATATCCAGAAGACTGATTCAACTCCAAATCCTCAGCACAACGTGTTTGTTTCACACTACACCAAGTCATGTCTCAGTCAGCAAACAAACATGTAAAGTTAGTTAGTACTCACAGCCGATGTTGATCGGGGTATAGGTAGTTCCTCTGACATTCTCCACATAGCTGTCAAATCTCCCGTTTTGGCCATGAAACTACCGTATTTTCCGTATTTTCTCTTCTTTCCCACCGTCCTCCTGTATCAGTATTCTCTCGTAAATCTCCCATGTGACGATATAATAATAAAAACATTCCTCTGCCTCTCCAACCCTAACTCTGTCTTTAGCCTGAATGGGGCGGTAATGCTCCAAAATGATGGATGCCAACCGCCATAAAACTGAAGAAGAAGAAAAAGCCTTGCGAGAACTGCCACCTGCCTGGGTGGCAGCTGTCGCGAGATTAGAGCCAACAGCAGAACAAACTTAGAAAAACAAAGAGTTTATTTTAGATTTCTTGTACATCTGTCTTAAAATGTGAGGGATACTGGAGCTTGGTTGGTGTTGTGGGACGTCTCACGGCGGGCTTCCCTTATTTTCAAAGACAAAATTTGAAAGTCCAGCATTCTCCAGCGGAGTCTGATCCCTTGCTCGGCTACATGCACCGAGTCTGTGCATGCCAGGAAAATGCACGCGCAGGAGGTGGGCAGAACGGCGACGGGATTTGATTGGTTTAAAAACAGGTGTCCCGGCATGATTATTGGTTGGGGTTTTCCCTCTTTTACTCCTGCTGTAGATAGCGGATATTTTTCGCTCTGTTTTAAGAACACATTATGAGTTGATTACCATCGGGTCATAAAGACCATTTTAACCAGTATTACAAAAAGTGTATCTAAATCAGATTGCCAACCCCAGCTTTAAATACCCTTTAAAAGGACTAAAAATGGCCATGTTCAATCAGTTTTAAATTAATGCTGCTTGTTCTGCACATGTTTGTTTCCTTATCCTTTCAGGATGAGGCACAGGATGCTGACGGGAACAGGAAGGCCGCCGAAGCAAGCGTGGACTCGAACTGAGACAATTTATTTAATAAGAGACTTAGAAGATTAGGAAATAATGACAGAGCGGATGGACGTAAGCATAAAAATGTGGATCTTTTCAAAGCTGTAGTGTCCAAATTGGACGAGGATTCCCTGACAGAGACGCTGAAGTGGAGTTGTTCTTCTTGTAGACGTAAATACGTAAATATGTAAATCAAAAAAAAAAAAAAAAAGCTTTCCTTCAAGGCCAAATAACATCCTGAAACTTTTTAAAAAAAAAAAAAAAAAAAAAGTGAAAAACTGAAAAATATTCATCCCCACATGTAATCAAACTGTAATTTAACAATACATAAAATAGATGTCTGAGTCCAGACCCGTCATCCAATATCTGTCATTCTGCTATACGTAAATATGAGGTATGGATGGACATGGGTTTTAGATTTTACTTGCTTTTATATATTTAAAGATAAAAGCCCTAGCAATTATGAAAATTCTTTTGTAAGAATATAGCAGTAAATTAAATGCAAAAATAGCAATTTAACATCAGCACTTGTCCAAACTGATACTGTACCAATTAACAAAATACAGCAGTATAATGTTAAAAATACAGTGTCAGTGTGCAAAATAAAATACCACAGTGACCACTGTTAAAATTACCACACCATACTGTTATGCTATGGCAATATACTGTCAAGTTCTATACTGTCTAAAAATACTGTTAAAATAAATTGCAGTAGGTGCACTGTAAAATAACAGTAAAATACTGGCGTCTCTGCTGACAGTATTTTACTGTTAGTTTACAGTGAAATTCTTTACAGTGTACCTCACGTCCACTCCGGTCCAATCAGAACCATTCCCAACCCTCAGGCCTTGAATAAAGGCAAGTAAATGTGTTTTCCTTGTAAACCTCAATTCAGAATAACTATTTCTATATAAACACAAAGGAGAAACTTTAATTCCGAATTATTACATTCTGAATAATTCATTCCAAATTAAAACCACCTCATACCTGTGGCCATTGTTGAAATCTCTTACCACTGATATTGTATGCATCTAACCAAAATCAATACTAAACATCCCTTTAATTCTGAGACAGCAGTACCAGATGTGCTTAAATGCCCATTCATTTCTACATTTCCAGGCCTCAGTCCTGCACCTCCACTGACACCCAGAACACCTGCTAAAGGATATAAAGGTGCTGTGCTGGCGTCACCCAGAGGACCAAAATAAACCCTTCATGTGCTGTCACAAGCCCGGGGTCTCCGGCATAGAACAGCATGTCCCTGTAAACAGTGCTTTCCACATTAGCAAAGCCTTTCTATGAAATATTAGAACATTATCCGCCGATTGTGTTTCATAATGAGGTAGAAAGTGCAGTCTGTGGTATTTCATTACACAAGCAGTATGTAATATTAAAAGCTGTTCACCGAGACGCTCAGAAGTGGCTAACAAGGTGAAAAGGGACATTCATTTTTCATTTCATTGAGACTTGAGCGTGTTCTCTGCCTCTCCTCCTCCTTCTGTCACTTCATGTCTCTCTCATTCTGTCTCTGCAGGCTACACATTCCTCTGCTTCCCTCTCATCCTCACACTTTAACGCTCCTGTACGCCTCCCCTCACTCTCCATCCATCTCCACGACAGCTCGTGTATTTCATTAACGCTCCGAATCTGCTCCATCATTCAGCCCCAAAGATTCATTTCTCTCTTTTTCTGCTCATCTTCCCACTGACTTTATGATTTATTTAGATTCCCTGCAACATTCTCTCAATATTATTATTTTTTTGCTTGTTGTGATGAACACCCGCTGAAAGTGTTAAGACAGCTTCATCATCAGGCAAATTCTGGATGCAACCTTGAGCTGAAAAGGGCCTTGAGATATTTGTCATCATAAATGAGCACTAAACACCAGGCAGAAATTATGTATTAAATTACTTTTATAGCGATAAGCACTTTGGATTTGCTGCAGCTGCATTGCAGAATCGTTCTGCTGTGATTGGCACTGATCGAAAAAGTTCCAGTTTCATCTACTTGTTCAAACATGAATTTACTCACATTTCTTTTTATCATGTAAGTAAAAAAAAAAAGCACCAATAATTTGTTAGAAGTTGGATAAGTGGATTAAATGGCAAGTAGTGAGTGTGTTTCACCAGTTCTTCACACTTTTCCAAAAACAAATCTATCTGGCAAAGAGATCATCTCGTGCTATTTCAGGCTTTATGAGCTGTTGACTGTGTTTTCGTGTTGTCTGCATGATAGCCTTTAGTTCCTAAGACAGTGATTTCTCCCTGTCCCCCACTAAAGTACCTTTATTAAAAAGCAATCAAGCTACAAGTGGAGTAAACACAAACGGGACCAGACATTATGTATCTTCACCCTTTAACTCCCAACTTAACTGTTTGGAAAAGCAGGGCTCCAGACTAACTTCTTGCATTGGTTGCAATGGTGTACCTAATATTTTTTAAGGTGCACCAGCACAAAAATTAGGTGCCAAAATTTTTCATAGTGACACCTTTCACGCCATACGGTCACCATTTTTTCTCCACAACTTTTATATAACGTAATTGATTTATAAACAAGAGTAAGATGTAAAGAATAAGTGTTTATTCAAAGCAAAGTTTACAGAGCATTTAAAGTGTTTCACTGAATAAAATTGACAATTTCAAACTAAAACATTAAACAGAATAAAACATTTCCAATTAAAGTGCCTAAAGTGCTTTAATGAACTGAAATTCACCATTTCAAACTCAAACATGTCAAGTTAAATTAAATGTTAAAAATAAGGCAGGTGCTGTGTCTTGTCCTTTTTCTGCTGATTTTTCCACTACCTCAGGTACTTTTGTCAAATTAAATTTGTAAAAGTGCGCCTAACATTTTTTCTTGGTGCACCAGTGCACCCAAGAAAAAATGTTTGGTGCACTCTCATAAATTTTGGGTGTATGTGCGCCCAAAATGGATTGCACACTGGAGCCTTGAAAAGGTCAATAAATTCAGGAATGTTTACTGTGTTAAAGAACAGATATTTTGTTTGAGCTGTAGAGGCTTTAAAAGCTTAAATTTAATGTTATCATCAAAAATACTTTAAATTCTTAACCGTGTACTGATATGAGCTTATATATACACATATATATAAACATTTTTCTTATTATTATCCATCGAAGCCATTTTTTACTTCCAAACATCATCTAATTGATTTTGTCCCAAATACTTGTTCACTTTTATGTCATCACCTTATCAAGTGTTCACTTTTAAACTTCTCAGCACACCAAGAAAACATCTGGTTTTTGGTTTGTTCGTTGTTTCTCTGTTCCCTGAAGTGTTAAGGGAATCAAACAATGATTTGATTTGTTCTTTTACATTAAATATCCTTAAATTCATTGATGTCCTCTGCCAAACAGTTGAGCTGGTATTTGAAGGTGCTATGAGGAGAATCTATTACCTGCGACATTAGGACTCTGCTCCCCACGAGCACGACTGTCGTAATGCTGCGTTCCAGTAACCTCGGAACTGGGAGTGACATCATCTCCGAGTTATCGTCGATAAAAAACATGCCAATCTACCAGGCTATTGTTAGCTGTTTTTAGCTCGGGAGTGGCGAGGTTTCATCGAGTTCCCAGTAGTTAGTTCCAACTTCGGGGGACGTTACAGTTGCAGTTTCCAACTCGAAACTCGAAAATTCCTACTTCTGACTACAACTGGAATGCACCACAAGCCAAAGCGTGCCTTTGTTGTGATGCTAATAAAGCATGCAGCTCGGACCGTCCTCAGAACTCTGCATTGCTTGACAACTTCTTTTTGCAGCAACTTACAGGATGCAAAGCGACGAGGTAATGTATCTCTTTCTAGCTAGGTGGCGGTAGTTTTTGATGTGTGACAACAAACAATTTTTGGAAAACTCAGTGTCGTAGTTTTGTAGCCGGCTATATATCGCTACTAACAGCCCGGTGCTCTAAGACGTGTCTGAATAATATAAATTTGCTCTAGTTTTAATTGTCTTGTTCCTGAAGTTGAGTATCCAGGCCAGTCCAGCCCTGTCCGACCCGACCGGAAGGCAAAGGAATAGCATTTATAGATAACCTATTTTAATGCTATAAAACTCATCTTAAAGTGTGCATTTGGATCAGGCATATATCTAAAAGTGAGACTTTTTTGTAATTACTTAGAAACTCCTCATAGCATCTTTAAAGGGTTAAATATTGTTGCTTAATGCTACATACTGAACAACAGTGGCATCTTTCCTGTTGTTGCGAGCTCAGCCAAAGACCTTGAAACATAAATGTCTGATGGCATTACATGACTGTGATATTTTCTGCTCAGTTAGTTCACAGTGAATTTGTGCAAATGCATGTACATAGTCCATTATGTGAGCAGCTGTGATAAAGTATCATTGCTTGGAAATTAATAAGAACTTCTTAAAGTGATGGGTGACCCTGTGGCTAACTCACAGGGCTGAAGCCATTTCACACTGTAATGAGTTACATGTGTTTGTCTCTGCTCTGCATTGAGCGTCTGTTTACTGATCCTCAACAGAAGACAAACGCCTTCACACTCCTCTCACCAAGTGTGATCATTAAATACAGAAATCAATGTTTCTCACCACAGTTATGACAGAGCCATTTAAATGTAGCTCCGTCTTTAGTCCTTCATGTCGGCCATGACACCAAACACAAAACAAACCCTCACAGCTCATTAAATGGAGCACCTGGGTGTCATTATCACAGCAGAGAGCAAACATCTTTAACAGCTCCAGCATCAGCCAACCATAATCACAATCATCATCACTGCCGAGTTTACGCACAGCACGAGGGAGCCGTGTGTGTGCGCTGTAACCTTTCACCGCTGCGCAGTGTGACACTCTAAATACAGTTTCTACCTCGGTGACAGCAGGTCCCCGAAGAACGCAGGGAGAGCTCTGCAGCATGGGAACAGTGTGTGTGTGTGTGTGTGTGTGTGTGTGTGAGAGAGGGAGAGGAACAAAGATCTCTTTTCCCGGCCAGGCGTCTTGTTCTGATTGCTAATTAGCGACTTGTCAACAGTCATTCCTGTGTGCTTTCCTGTCACTGCTGCCACACACAAGCACACTCACAGCCATAAACTCACACATGCAGAGAAACACACACTTTTTTACCGTCTGTAGTACATACATGCCTGAACAAACACCTTATGCAGCTGCAAACACACGTGTTAGCGCCAGGAAAAAAGGATGTGTCTGTCATGTTTGCCTCCAGTTGTGCTAGACTTCCTCTCCTGCTGATGCTGTAATGTCACAGTGAAGTAGGTCAGAAAAGGGTCTGTAGATTATTATTCTGAAGCAAAACACCTCACACAGCATATTGAGAGGAGTTAAAATGCTGGTGTTGATAAAATTCAGAGGGTTAAGAGTTAATTTTTATTTGGATAAAGTCAAATCCCTGAAAAGATACCTCAGTAGAGAAAAAGTTGGTGTCAAAAACAAGTGTAAAAATGATGTTTTAGTAATTCAAATCCACTTTGTCACTTTGTCAGGTTTACATGGAGCCTAATATTCTGATTAGAATCAAGTTAGAAGCCCAAACCGAATAAAAATGCTCCATATAAACACCTCAATCAGAATAAGCAGGCCAAATCCGAATGGAATTTCATTCAGTTGCACAGTGGTAGTATATTTCTTTTCCCAAAGCAATTAAAGGTAAAATCCTGTCATGTAAACGGTGAATCAGAAAGTTGTCAGGCTGGGTTCTGTCTGTGCATGCTCAGTCTTGACATAAATGAGCAGTGGCGGGGTGCTGGTTTGGCGGAGTGGTTAGCAACCAGGCACCCCATGTACTTGCTTCTGCCGGTCCAGGTTCGAATCCCGCCTGTGACCAGTTTGCAGAGTGTCTTCCCCTACTCTCTCACCCCCTTTCACAAGCCTATCCACTGTCTCTCTCCTATCAATAAAGGCACAAAATGCCCAGAAACATACATTTAAAAAGAAAAAGAAAAAATGAGCAGTGGCGTTTACTCATTTGTAAACATGGCGGCTTCCAAACAGAGCACACAGTCTGTGTCGGAGAGTTTGTTTTTAATACAAACTCTCAAAGAACTAAACAGTATCGGATACTTAGGCGGTAGGAAAACTATAAATACTAAACTATTAAAAAAGGTCCATGAAAACTCAGCGAAGCCAGTATGAACCAAAATGTCAAACAAAAAAGGAACTGGTGGAAAACTCTGAAGGCTAGCTACTATAAGGCTAAACAGCACAACCCTCAAATAATTCAATAAAACACCTTCTTACCGCCTTTGATAAATCACATGATGTTCAAATAGATCTGAGTGTATCACGTGTCTGTCAAACAGCTGTTCTGATTAAATGTTGAGGCACATGTAAACACCAGATCGGACTGGATCACGTCACATGTAAACAGTTCACCTGAAATCTTCAATCGGAATAATCATTTAATCAGAATGAAAAAAAGTCTGCATGTAAACCTGGCTACTGTAGGATCTTTAACTCAAGAGACAATCATCAAGCACGTCTCCATTATGGGAAAAGAAACACCAGATACAACCTCATACCATAAAAAACAGCATTTTTCAATATATCATGCTTCAGAAAATTATAAAACCACGTGGCATAAAAACAAGAAGGATATATATTTTTAGAAAGCTTTCAAGAAAACTTTCAGAACTGAAAATGTTTTGTTATGGACGACCATTTTCTTAACAGGAATTAGGAATTTTAAACTAATTTCCCCTTTTTAGATACAATTTTGAGCCGCTCACTGAGCTTCACGGGGAGGTAAAAAGCAAGTAAGTAGATATAATTTGACATCTTGTCAGGATATAATAACATGTTTTTAGTTCAAGAGCATACACTTACTGGTGAATTTAAAGAAACATAAAAAATGACTGCATGTGCTCTAACTAACATGTTATCTTTATTTAAGCTAATTATCCCAATTAATACACAGCAAATAAATAACGTCATGCTTACACCTAACGTGAGCTCTCCCTGTTTGGCTATTTTGATTAATCAATAAGATACAGTTTCCAGTAACATTTTAAGATTAGATGCGACTATAAATGCAGTTCATTCGGTCTGAAGAATGTTTATAACAGTACAAGAATCAGAATATATGATTGGTTACTCTTGTATTTCACAGTCCAAGCAAGAGTTCACCATCCACCCCCCCAGTCAGACAGTAAAAGCTTTGCAAAACAAAGATACAAACTAAGCTTTTCATTTTGTGGCATATTTATGACATTTAGATAAGATGAAGCCCCAAACTAAAAAGCTGATATTCTGCATTAACTCAGGTGCCAATGTTATTTTTAAAGACTGCTCGAGCGTGTTTTTTTTAATGTAAAAAAAATGCTAGTTTTCAGTCCCCTTCTCCGACTCAGTCCACTCTGATTGGTCCAGTCAAGTTGGGGATTAACAATTAATTCATTTCATTTCTTTCTGCTCTAATATGGGCTTATACCAGTCGGAGCCAATAGGCTAAAACTGTCTACAAATCAATGGTAGGACGTCACACTGATCAGTTTGTCTGAAGACACTACTGGCACTATTTGTTTATTTGTTTGATTAAAAGGATCCCCATTAGCTGACACCAAGACGACAGCTAGTCTTCCTGTGGTCCAGACAAAACATACAACGCACAAAATTTACATTCTCAATTACTCACAATTACAGGGGGAAAAAAATTACAACACTAAAAGTACTTGTTAAAACAAAAACGATAAAATTACGAAAAACTACATCCCATATCACATGACAAAAACTCACTCAATCTAATAATAGTGTTATCCAAGATGAAATTATGGTGTTAACAACAAATACAATTTCAGTCTCCTTATAAAACCAGTTTTATCCTTAATTTCACGAACAACTACTGGAAGTTTGTTCCAAAACACAGTTGACCTATACAATACAGTTCTCTTTATACAGTCGGACTTAGGTAGGGGGTAATGAAATCTGTCCACTGTTAGCTGCTCTGGTGTAATGTGAGTGCTTATTCGAACAGTAAGTTACATTGTTATAAAGAGACTTTGGAGTCTGAGTGTTCATAATTTTATGAAAGTTAATCAACATATTAGCAGATAGTCTATGCTTGACTATCAGCCAAGTAAGACGTTCATGCATTTCTGTAACACTAGTTCTTGAAGACCAACCAAGAACAAGCCTCACAGCCTTGTTTTGAGCCACTTGTAATTAGGGATGTCCCGATCCGATATTGATATCGGATATCGGTCAAAAAAACAAATATCGGATTATATCGGCCTGCATCCTAAATCTCCGATATCAGCACTCCGATACAAGCAGTCCATTCTAATATATTTATTTTTTATTTTATTCAGTTGTAGAATATGCTTATGTTTAAGTTCAACACAGTGGTTATTTTGCAATTGGTGAAATGTGTTTTTGTTTGATTTATTGAGGTCACTTTTCAGGGTCTTCTAATATTTTTTATTCATGTTGTTTTAATTGTAGTATATTCTTATGTTTAAGGTTAAAATTAATTTAACCTATTGGTTAATAACAAATGGGTCAGTTTTTCTAATACCTACTGTTGCTGACTACTGTTCTCTGTTTGAGTAATCTGACCTGATCAAGCCTTTTCTTACAGTCCATACTACAAAACAGGTAATAAAAGTCTGTATGATTCCTGCTGATATCGTATCGGATTGATGTCGGTATCGGCCAATACTCAAGGCTGCAATATCGATATCGTATCGGAGGTGAAATAGTTGTATCGGGACACCCCTACTTGTAATTTTTTGAGAAGACAGTTTGACGCAGCAAACCATACAACTGAACAGTAATCTAAATGACCTAAAACCAACGTAGAAACAACACGACCAAACAGCGGTGAATTGTCTGAAGACACTACTGGCACTATAAAGAAGGCGAGGGGAGAGTCCCAATGCTGCAGACTTTTTGTTTTGTGCATTTGTGCTCTATCACACGAGAGAAACATTCAAAATACACTAAAGGGAAAGTACAAATCAAGAAAGATGAACATGGGCCTTTTTAATTGAAGCAAAAATCAATGGATTAGTGGTGATGATGGCCCAATCTTCAGCGACACACAGGCCTAGCTTATGTGCTGGCTATTTCTGTACAGATGCAGAGCTGATCTCTGTCACTGTGGCTAAAATTCAGGCTAATAACATGCACCTTAAGCGACACCACTTAAAAATGCTGCAGTGTTTCATGTTTCTAAAGTGATACCATGTCAAATATTCCCCATAATGGAGCTGGACCCCAGAAATCTTTAGAATTTCACCTTGATTATTGACTAATACGATCAATCCGTTACCCATTATCATGTAATGAATTTCCTGTCAATCACCAAATTGATTAATCAGCAGGCCTAATGGATCTGTCACAGCGGCAGAGAGGCACACGCTTACTTTTTCTCATTTCAGGTTTCTAATTATTTCCTCTCAATATCTTGCCCTCACACACACAGCAGCCTGCAGTCTCACACACACAAACACACACATCAGGCTACAGTTTCACACACACGGCGTATCTAATGAGGTGCAGTACAGTCACCTGGTCTAATAGAACAGTCACAGCGTGTTATTCCTCTGCCGTCTGATGCCCTCTCTCTCTCCAAACACTTTACTCTGCTGTCAGCGTCAAATCGTCCGGGTGTCGCACATGTGCTGATGCTTTTTCTCCGCAGCTGCTTGTGCTTCACTTCATTCCAAACAAAGACATTCTCAGCTGCTTTGTCGGGATTATTATTCCTCTCCAGCTTGGAAAACCAACATGAAATGGTGGCGTGAAGGCTTTGCAGTCTTTAACTTCACTTGCTGAATTTTTCCCGGATTTGTTCTTTTTCTCTCTGAGGACTTTGGGAGAGGAGCAGCTTGTGTTTTTTCACCTCCATGCTGCTGTAACATCGAGCTCTGTGAATTTAATTCTCACTTTCTCGCCTGTCTTCTTCTTGACTTTGTGATTTATTTAGATTTTACCCCTCATTTACTCCTTTCTACAGAACTTTTTGTTGCTTTAAGGTTTTCTCATATTTTTATCTGTTTTCCTCTTGTCTAATTATTTTAAATAGATATTAAATCAGTGGTCAAATGTTGGCCTCGTATACATTTTTCCCAATGCATCAGTTGTTTGTACAAAGAGGTTGGTTTTGTTTCTTTTTCATGTTTGCAACAAATCAGGCACAAACTTCTCTCTCATGGCACCAACACATCCAAAATCACAGGTGGGCAACAACTGGCCTGATGCTACATGCAGCTCCCTCCGTGTTTGATGCAAACAGTGAGTCGGTCACAAATGAAAAACTAAACAAATGAAAAACGAAAAAAAACCCATTAAATTTGCCATAAAAAATAGATATTTCTCACTGAAAATCTTGGATTTGTGATTGTTTCAGTTATTTGTAAAAACAGAATTAGCTGATGGTGGGAAAATGTCATCTACAAAAAATTAAAGGTGCTATGAGGAGAATCTCTTTCCGGCGACAAACACTCTGCTACCCATGAGCACGCACGGCGACTGTCGTAATGCTGCGTTCCAGTAACCTCGGAACTGGGAGTGACATCATCTCCGACTTATCAACGTTCCAGTTGAAGTCGGAAAAAAACCTGCTGATGTACCAGGCTATTGTTAGCTGTTGTTAGCACGCCCTGTGTTGTTGTTCACAAATATCGCACGAAGAATGTGATTATCACTATGGCAGCATTTTTGTAAATATAAGTCTAACAATACTATGTATACAGCTGATCTAGAGCGACACACCCCAGTCAGAAGTGCAAATAAATTGATTATTACAGGAGCTAAATAACTGGTCACACTGGGGGCATCCATCTACGAATGTCAACTCGAGGGTGGCGAGGTTTCACCCAGTTAACAGTAGGAAATTCCGACTTCGGGGAACATTCCAGTTGTAGTTTCCTACTCGGAACTTGGAAATTCCTACTTATGACCACAACTGGAATGCACCAAAAGACGTGACCCAAGGTACGTAATGGTCCTTTTTGATGTGCGACAACAAGCAATTTTTGGAAAACTTAGTACTGTAGTTTTGTAGCTGGCTATATTTCGCTACTTACAGCCCGGTGCTCTAAGACATGTCTGAATAATATAAATTTGCTCTAGTTTTAATCATCTTGTTCCTGAAGTTGAGTATCCAGGCCAGTCCAGCCCTGTCCGACCTGACCGGAAGGCTAAGGAATAGCATTTATAGATAACCTATTTTGATGCTGTAAAACTCATCTTAAGTGTGTATTTCCATCAGGCATATATCTTAAAGTGAGACTTTTTTGTAATTACTTAGAAACTCCTCACAGCATCTTTAAGGAGATGATCATCTTTTAATCCGTGTTGGCAGGCTAAAAATGTAGGGGTTTTATTTGACTCAGAGCTCAGTTTTGAGCCACATATCCAGGACTTCACCAAAAAAGCTTTTTATCATTTAAAGAACATTGCCCGAGTGCGACCATCTCTCTCTGAAGCCACTGCAGAGACATTAATCCATGCTTTTATCACCTGTGGAATAGATTACTGTAACACTCTTCTTTCTGGTCTTCCGTGAAAAAAAAAAATCCACCATCTTCAGCTCCTGCAGAACTCAGCTGCAGAGATGCTGACGGGGACCAGAAAGAGAGCCCATATTACTCAGGTTAAAGGTGTCTGCACTGGCTGCCCGTTTCTTTTAGGATAGATTTTAAGATTCTTTCACTGGTTTTTAAAGCTCTTAATGGCATTAGTCCTTCATATTGATCTGATTTGCTTTGAGCCCATGAGCCCTCAGGTCTTCAGGAAGTTCTCTGTCAACAGTTCCCAAAGTTAAAACAAAGGGTGAGGCCCCTTTTTTTTTTTACTACTATGGCCCCAGCTCGGAACAGCCTACCTGTAGACCTGAGGGCTGCACCTGATGTTAATGTCTTTCAAAACAAACTCAAAACTTAACTTTTTAGTTTATCTTTTACCTAAATTACTACGGTTACTTTTAGTGTTTTTATTTTTTCTAATTTAAGCCCACTTTGATTATTATTTTAATCTTATCTTTTACTGGTTTTTAAAGCTCTCAATGGTTTTAGTCCTTCATATTGATCTGATTTGCTTTTACCGTATGAGCCCATTAGAGTCCTCAGGTCTTCAGGAAGTTCTCTGTCAACAGTTCCCAAAGTTAAAACAAAGGGTGAGGCCCCTTTTTTTTTTTTTTTTTTTTTTTACTTCTATGGCCTTCTTAATGTCTTTAAAAACAAACTCAAAACTTAACTTTTTAGTTTATCAGTCTGTTTGTAAAGCACTTTGTGCTACATTTTTCATCTGAAATTTCTATATAAATAAAGTTTGATTGATTGATTGGTTGATAAAAAAACATGTCTTTACTAAATTAATTAATTCTGTTTTGTCCTGATAAACCAAAGCTACACTCCAAAATAAAAGGTGACAATAGCGCTGTTTTACGTAACACAACAGTCAAAAAAATGACAATTTCAAATGTTTTGTGCCGACTTTGTGACTTTCCCCTTTTAGGACATGAGAAAGTTTTACTCTGCCTGATCACAATAGACAGATGTTACTCATGAAATCACGACCGTGGCTCTAGAGTATGAGTAACTATAATTGAACACTTGATAAGTTGGAGGGGAAAAAACATGTTTTAGAGTAGTTTGTTTACTTTACTGACAACAACAATCACTCGACAGATGCTTTTTGTCTTATCAGAACAAAATGCTAATCTAACAGTGAGTTTACCTTTCAGTACTGAAATCATCCAAGCTCACAGCGCTGGGAGAGCACTCTGGTTTTTCTAACATCAGCCTGTAAAGTAGTGATAAAGTGAATGCCTCTTCATACTCTGCCTCCCACATTTCACACTGTCATGGTAACCAGAGCACAAAACTCAAATAGGTGCAACCAGAGCAGCTATTACTCCGATGTTAATGTACAGGAAGGTAAATAGGCATGTCCAGGCAGGCACTGTTGACTGTAATTAACCAGAACATGATGATGTCCAACACTCACGGACCTTCACCAGGGTCAGCTCTGTGGATGGGAGATTTAAAGCAGCACCTGCAGAGCCCGTGGCCCATTTAAAGCACAGCTGTAGTTCTGCTCTATTTTCACAGCACCCTTGCTTCATTCAGTGGTAATAATAAAGACTTTAAACTTAAAATATTGGCAGTTCAGGGGTTTATTATTCACAGGCAGAGGGTCAGGTCTGCTGTAAGTCCTGAGATGTACTGCAGTAAGACTCCTTCTAAACCCTGCATTACCAAGTTAAGCACATGTACGCCTGTCCGCATCATGCATTTAGAGCACGTCTGCAGTCAGAGCTCCTGTGCCCTGTCTGATACATACGACTGCCTGTACATCACTGCCATGGCTCATTTATCAGCCAAGCCTCTCTGCTCGCCTGTTCTCTTGAGTAGGGAGTCCCTGCATGAAAATGGACTTGAACCTGTGTTGTGATGATTCCCATAAATCATAAAGCAAAATCTTAAGCTGTGTTCACACTAAACCTGAAAAAAATATTTGCAAGTTCTGATCCCATGGTGCTCCGGCTTTCTCCCACAGACCAAAAACATGTTCAGTAGGTTAATTGGTGACTCCAAATTGCCCTTAAGCCAGGCATCCACTGTGGCCCTTTTTTCACACGATTTTTCGACCGTGCAACTATTTTGGGGATCGGGCCGAGTTTTGGCTCAATTGTGCGTCTCACATCGTGTAGTATACACAAGTTAACAAGAAGCGATTAACACCTCACGACCACCTCCCGATTGATCGGATGAAAATCAAACCTGTTTGAAATTCTGGTCGCCCCTCGTGAGGCTATGTCACACTACACATGCGCAAACACAGATACAGAGGAGAAAACAAATGCACAAGACAAAGCAGCATGGAATCACAGCGGACCTGGACCCAATCAGTGGAGGGTCGACTAGTTGAGCTGTGGCAGGCACAGCGGAAATGGTAAATGGTAAATGGACTTGAGCTTATATAGCGCTTTTCTAGTCTTTTGACTACTCAAAGCTGCTTTACACCGCAGGTCACACCTACCCATTCATACCCATTTGCACTCACATTCACTCACTGATGGTTCAGAGTTTCTATGTTAGTTGCCCATCAGTATCTCTAACACATTCACGCCCTTTCATGCCCATTTACACACCACTGACACAGCAGTGGGAGCAACTTGGGGTTAAGTGTCTTGCCCAAGGACACATCGCCATGTTTCGCCCGGAGCTGGGATTGAACCTGCAACCTCCCAATCACTGACCAAGCGCACTATCCAACTGCGCCACCGACGCCCCACAGCGGAGCCTATTCGGGCAATGCGTTTTTGTTTGTTATTTATTCACATCTGTGAGCATCCGACCACTTTCCACTTCTTCTACTACTACTACCTTGAAGGTTGCATTTCCAGATACAAGAGCCTGACGTGTCGTCATGTATTATGACTTTATTATATTATAAGTTCTTATAATACATCCATGCGTGTTATACATGGACGAACAGTGTGAGCAGTCAGATCGCATCTGAGCACCGGGTCATATAGTGTGAGAAGAAGAATCGTGAGCTGTGAACTGTTAACCCTGTGATTCACTCGTACAGTATGAGCAGCAGCTGAACGCCACGATCAAAAAAGTCGTACAGTGGCTTTAGGTGTGACTGTGAGAGTGAATGCTTGTCCGTCTCTCTATGTGGCCCTGTGATCGTCTGACAACCAGTTCAGGGTGGGCCCTGTTCGCTTCCAGACCCTAAAAGGGATAAACAGTATAGATAAAGGGTAATGGATGGATGGGCTTGTCAGATGGATCATATTTACTGGATAGTGCACTTGATCAGTTATTCAAGCCTGGGCAACACACGGCGATGTGTCCTTGAGCAAGACACTTAACTTGCTCCCACTGCGGCATCAGTGGCTGCACATGAGCATGAAAGGGTGTGAATGTGTTGGTTGATAATGATGGATAAGTAACATAGAAACTCTGAACCATCAGTGAGTGAATGTGAGAGTAAATGGGTGTGAATGGGTAGGTGTGACGTGCAGTGTAAAGCAGCTTTGAGTAGTCAAAGACTAGAAAAGCTAATTTTCTAGTCTTTTAACAAGAAAACAAATTTGTCCTTCAGACCTAGAAGCTACAGCAGTGAACACCAACTGGCGGCCCGGGGCCACATCAGGCCTTCTCAGAACTTTCCATCTGGCCCCCTGACTATTATTTTACAGAAGAGGGTTTGGGCCACTGCAAAGGAAGTTTTGAGGAGATTTAGCTTTTTCTTCGACTGTGAATAATTAGCAATATATGCAATGCTATGTATGGATTAATTCTTAAGTTTTTGTTCGCTCATTTAGTCTTTCATATTACTAAACATGAGGAAATGTGCAGAGTAAAAAATGTTTTTGTTTTAAGGACACCTTTTCCTCATTTGACACCCTCAACTATTAATGAAACCCCATGCGGCTGTTTCAGGACTGGTGGACCAAAACACTTCATTGTAATTGTTTTTACTTATTATTACTGTTTTCTTAAATCTAGCCCCCAGAACATATGCACAGGAAAAAGCTGTCCCTTGTAGAAATGTAGTTGATGATCCCTGAGCTACAGGGTGGTTGACCGATCCCCTGATACAACCATGTGGGTTTCTTCCTTCTCAATTCATGATCGTCCATGATGGATGTTTCCATCATCACTGTCTTCCTTCTGTTCTTGAAAAGAAGAAACGCAATGTCCCAGAAAAGTATGAAATAAACACATATTCATTTGATGATCCATAGCATCTTTCCGAGCAGCACAATGAGATGTCCTAGGTGATGACCTCCTACTCCTCCTCTCTCCACGGTCTAGTCTTTATCTTGTGAGTGCTCCGGTACTTCTTCTGAGAGGTTTAGCACATCTTTGAAAAACACACGGCTCTGAAAAAAAAAACACGCCGGTAGCCAGAGAGCAGTTGTTCTTACTGCCGTTGTGGCAGGTTACTTCTTCACAGTACAGCTTGTGAAAGTGTTTAACATGAGCTGAACGTATTAGAATCTCTAAACCGTCACTTTCTCCTGTTCTTGTCTCTTGGTCTGGCTTCTGAACACTAACATAACCGTGTAGAGGAGCTCCAAAGCTGACATGCAGCAATGTTTACTTCCTTCTCTGTCTGTGATTTCATCCTTGTCACTGTTCTCGGTCGATGCTGCTTAGCTGCACAACTGTAGGCAAATCTGTGAAAGGTTGAAACTTAATATTGTTGGTGTGACAGCTTGCATCGTTTGCTAAAACCAATAGAACATCAAATTGTCTCCAGACCAGGCACTGAAGATTACACACAGTTTGGAAGTTGAAAGAAAGTACAAGCAGGGTCAAGCCAAGCCTGTGGAGTCACCGGCTGAAAAGCAAAAACCTCCAGCTGCCAAAGCACCTCCTGTACTATGTTATTTTTTATCTACTTGTCCTATTCAGAGGAGTTGAATAAATGAAGGGCACACCTGCATAATGCCGCCTGTTTGAAAATCATTCAAATGGAACAAAATACTCAGGCTGAAATCACATTAGGATTTGGCTCACCTGAATTCAAACTGACCTGAGTTTTTATGAGTCAGTGTTCTTTGAAAACAGAAAAGCCTGACTCAGTTCTGTTTAATCAGGAGTGAAACAGGGGGTGAAAACATCTCATTTGACAAGAAACAAAGCCTTCAAGTTTGTCGAGATTAAATTCAATACTGTCATGAAAAAGCTCTTCAGGTTTAAACATCTACTTGATATTCACCCACCGACACTAAAATCCTGCTCCGAGTGGATAAACAAGATCAGCTCCGAGCTAAAACACGACCTTATTCAGCTCTAAGACAAAGGCTAAGGAGAATATATTGTCAAGTTTTTATAACATAAAGCTTTTGTTTAACAGACAAATGTCCTTGAACATTATGCAACAGATCAGCCTGAAGACGTCTTAACATTCTCAAACCAGGCAGACTTCAGTCAGCCTTTTTCCTCAGTAAAAACTTCAGAAAACCTTGATTCCTTTAAAACACTTTCCTTTTCTCAGATGAAACAGGAAGCTACATAAAGGACTTTATAAACTTTTCTGCTGAGACGAGCTGTTACTTAAGAATAAACTTGTATGAGTCTGTTTTTGTGGAATGATCACGGATGAAAGCAGAAATCAGAAAAATGTTAAAATAATATTCCTCTGACATAGGCCTGTCATGATAATCAATAAATTAACCGCATGATAAATAAAAACGTCCACGGTAAGTTTGCCGGCCTCAATAAACTAACAAGTGCATGCATGTTTGTTTCCCTCCTCTCTTTCTACCAAACAGGCTGGATGAGGAGATGGGTCACTCTGTCCATCTTTCTTAACACCGGAGCGCATTGGTTCTTATAGCGGTATTCTATATCAGAGTGATCCCTCCTGTCAGTCATTCACTCTTGTGAGCGTCGTGAGGAGTAACAAGAAAACAAACACTGATATGAATGAAGGCACAAAGCAGTGGTTCCTGAGCCGGCTGACACAGCCCCAGTGTGGGAATATTTCGGTTTTAAACAGAATGAACAAGGTGTGAGCTCATGAACACCGACGAGACGATATGTCGAATTTGGTCCAAGCTGCATTTTTTTTTAGCATCACAACAAACACACGCTTTGACTTGGGTCACGTCTTTTGGTGCATTCCTGTTGTAGTCAGAAGTAGGAATATCCGAGTTCTGAGTAGAAAACTGCAACTGGAACTGAAGTCTGAATTTTCTACTGGGAACTCGGTGAAACCTCCACACCCCCGAGCTGACAATCAAAGATGGATGGCCCCAGTGTGAACAGTTATTTAGCTCATGTAATAATCAATTTATTTGCACTTCTGACTGGGGTGTGTCACTCTAGATCAGCTGTATACATAGTATTGTTAGACTTAGATTTACAAAAATGCTGCCATAGTGATAATCACATTCTTCATGTGATATTTGTGAACAACAATGCAGGGCGTGCTAAGAACAGCTAACAATAGCCTGGTAGATCGGCATGTTTTTTTTAGCCGATAAGTTGGAGATGATGTCACTCCCAGTTCCGAGGTTACTGGAACGCAGCATTACGACAGTCGCCGCGCGTGCTCATGGGTAACAGAGTCTAATGTCGCCGGTAATAGATTCTCCTCATAGCACCTTTAAGATTTAAACAAGAACCCCAGAGATGTACCAAAACATTTTTATAAATCACCCAGTAAGAGGCGCACCTTCTGTTCCAGGGGACTGGTTTTTAACAGTGACGTTCACCCCCAATCCCCCACGTGTCCTTTACTGCAATGAGGTCATTTTAAATATTAAAATACTCTGCGTGTGTCTGGGTGTGACTCAGCCTGCTGAGCGAGCCTCTGAACCTTTGGAGCTGACATAAAGAGCGGATTTAACCCTCCACTTGGCTGGATGATAAAATCAGTGAGGACAAGGCTCAGAAGGACCGAGGCTGTCCATGTGTGTGTACGTGTGCGTCTATAAAGTATATGTGTGAGTGTAGAAGCATCAGTAAGTGTCAGGGTCATTGGCGGCAGTGTCAGTGGAGTGCGGTGTGGAGTGAGACGACACATTAGCCCATATTTGTTCTTGTCGGGGCTTTTACAGCTGAGCGGCTGTAGACAGACTGATACCCCGGGCTAAAGGGGGGCTGCACAGGGGCCACTGAACATCCAAAACGTAACAAATCTGATGTTTAGAGGGGAAAAATACCTATCCACTGTTTAAAAACAAGCAAAAACATCTGTACAGAATCAAATGTCAACAGACAGAAGAGGGGCACTTCCTCTTAGAGCAGCAGAAGAAGGATAAATGTCATTTTAAGGACAGTAGAAAAAACTTGAGGTTCAAACTTACTCTTGATATTCACTCTCTGGAAAAGGTTCTTGGTGTAAAGACTAACTAGGGTGACCATACATCCTCTTTTACCTGGGCATGTCCTCCCTATGGGGTATTTTTAAAAAATCCCCTTAAATGTCCAGTTTTTGCTCAGCTGGTTTTACCGACAAAGCTGTCGCCAGCAGCAGGAAGAGACATGCATGATTAAAAGAAGCGTAACTCCTCAAGTATCCACAGTACACAGATAATTCCAGCAGATTTAAAGATGAACAAGTGAGTCATACATTGGTGTTTTATCAGTATTTTCTGTGTAAATAATGAAAAACATATTGTAAATAATTGCATAAATACATTCTAGAGTGTTTTCTTGCCATTCTTTTGCAGTATTTTTGCCTAGTTCATCTTTCCATCATAGTCTGTGTTTGGTGGATTTCATAGATAGTTAAATAAACTAAATACAACATTCAAATTCAAATCTCTTTTACCTTTTCTATTAATTGCACCATTTGATTCATTTTACAACTTAATAATGACAAATACTTGCTAAATGATTTATTTTTACCTAAAAAAGGTGCAAAATAATTTACTCAAAGGGCATTTTCTGACACATTTATTGACAAAAACATCAAGAAAGGACCATACGGACATTTATATTGACAGAAGTTAAATGGTTAATACTCATAACAAATGCAACAGAACAGAACATGCTGCTGAGGGGCCTCTTTTTGGGTTTACGGTCACCCTAGAAAGAGTGCATAGAAAGTGTTTGGGAATGAGCAGAACTAGGCCTGTCACGATAATCAATACATCAGTTAACTGAACGATAAATAAAAACGTCCTTGGTGAGTTTGCTCGCCTCGATAAATTGACATGTGCATGCGTGTTTATTTTCCTCCTCTTTTTCTACCAAAGAGGCTGAATGACAAGATGGCTCACCACTTCTCTCCTTCTTAACACCGGGGTGCATCCGTTTTATAGCGGATTTATAGCAGAGTGAGCATTTGTCGCTCATGCGATCTTTGGGGGGGAGGCGGGGCCGCTCGCGCATACACTCGGAGAGAGCTGAAGTGAGCGTCCTGAGGAGTTATGAGGAAACACAAGCGAATATGAATGATGGCACGGAAGATACGGTTCCTAAGCTGAATGCCACAGCCCAAGTGTGAGAATGTGTTGGTTTTAAACAGAATGAACAAGGTGTGAGCCCATGAACACTGACGAGCAGATATGTCGTATTCGTTCGAAAGCAGTGACGACGAAGAAGCATTTATCGTCAATAATTTTTTGGACATTTATCGTCCAGTAAAATTTGTTATCGTGACAGGCCTAAGCAGAACCTTTTAGACCACATTCAGCAGGTGATTGGATGATCATTCTGTCAATCACATTCATTACAGGCCAATCGCTGTGTGGACGCTACTGCTGCAGCGTAAAGGACAGAACGTACACCACTCCATAGCAAAAACCCATAGTGAAAATATGCTTTCTATTGTTGATTTTTGATTCTCATTTAATCAAGAAAGCGAGTCCACATCAGATAAAACTACTGCTACTGAAGCTGTTAGCATCCATGCTAATCTCTGTTTGAGCAGACACTTCCTGTTGTCATTACCCTCGTAACTCTTCAGTTTTGCAGTTAGACTGAGCTTTATGCCTTTGAGTTTGAAAGATGAATCTGACTGATTGTAAACACTGAATTAGGTTGATACAGCTGCACTGGAAAGTTAAATAATGCTCAGGTTGACAAAAAAATACATTCAAAGCATTTATGGAGTTGAGAGGTTTGCCTAGAAGGTACAAGAAATTATATTATTACCTTTAATTGCATAGGAAAGCTTTAGTGTTACATTAAAAGGAAAATGTATGTGCATAATCAAGAGCCATGGGTTATGTGTTTAATGAATATAAAAATGATTTCCCTTGGTAGAAGAAACTTTAATTTCATATACGTGTATTAAGGTTGTCTTTATTGACTTTAAATATAAGACTCTTTAGCAGGTCATTGTGTCCATTTAAATATAATGGAAGAAGGGTGGTAGTGACTAAGAGCAGCAGTGTTTTGATTTGAGCCAGTTAATAACTTATCACGTGCTAATCGTCCTGTTGTTCTGATGACGTTTATAGACAAAGTGTTTTATTCAGGAATGCTTTCCCTGTAACAATCTTCTAGAAGTAATATGTCTCTTTGACTCTCATTAGCTTTGTGCTAAAAGGTATGGCATATTTTCAATTAAATCTGAGTTGACCTTTATTTAGCTCTGCATCTGACTATTAACTTGAGTGCTCAGGGTGAAACAGCAACCCTTAATTTAAATTAAAAAATCACTTTTATCCATCTAAATTCAGTTTGTATAAAAGTAAAAGCAGAGGGAATAAAACCCCCTCTGACTAAAACATGAATGAGACCCAGAGCTAAGCTTTAATTAAGGATTCATCTCTCTGAGTCATTAATCAAACATTACAGCCAGAGAGCAGCAGTGCAGAATCACTCATCGAGTCAGAGTCGTATAAACACGTTGTTAAAACTGCCCACCCCCCGTAAGCCGAAAAGTTGTTGCTCCTTCTCTTGAGGCCAAATCCCAGCATGCATCTGCAGTCCACTGAGCTTGAGTCACCCCTATTAGAGAGCTAACTGCTCTCGCTCTACACACA
Organism: Scarus forsteni; assembly: GCA_036419115.1. Lineage (NCBI taxonomy): Eukaryota > Metazoa > Chordata > Actinopteri > Labriformes > Labridae > Scarus > Scarus forsteni. The sequence goes on from JAZDUH010000458.1 coordinate 23,987,413, forward strand.
GCGCTGCTAATTCACAGCTAGTTGGCACAAATAGCTGCAGGTCAAATTGCTAAAATACACGTAGGAGGACAGGGAAAACCCTTTCGGAGTGAGTTACATCAGGTCAGATTTTAAAATCTCGCCCAGTGCAATTTTGATTTTTAAAGAAAAACATGAAAACATGAAGACAAGCAACATTTACAACAGAGAAAACCAGATACTGGGTATCAAGTGATAGTAATAACATGAGCTGTTCATGACCGTCTTACACACACCTGACATTTGATCAGATACACTTTATCAACTGCTCTAGCCAATCACATAGTGGCAACTTAATGCACATAGACTGGTGGACATGATCAAGACAAACTGTTGAAGTCCAAAATCGAGCATCAGGAAGGTGAAAAAAGGTCGTTTGAGTTACTTTGAACATGGCATGGTGGTTGTTGCATGGAGTTTTTCAGAAACTACTGATCTACAAGGATTTTCTTATCACCATCTCAAAGGTTAAGAGAGAATGGTCAGAGAAAGAGTAAACATCCAGTGAGCGACTGTGCCTTAGGAAACAGAGATTAGAGGAGATAGCCAGAGTTGTTAAAGTGATAGACGGGCTGCAGCAACTCTGATAACCGCTCATAAGAACCAAGATACACAGACATGAGGCAGACTGGCACACGCAGCAGATGACTGTGATGCCACCCCTGTCATCTGAGAACAGGAACACACACACGCAGGTCCAGATTTCTGCTGCAACAAGCACATGGTATGGTCAAATTTTTGTAAATATCACTCAATCCATTACACTCATTTCAGGTCTGGATGATATATCAGGTGGATACAACTGCCACTGGGTAAAATAAAAAATGTGATCAACTTTGTAGAACAAACTTTGACCAAAACATGTCAGAACTTTTCTAAAAAAGAAATGCTTTCAGTGTTGTTAATTGTTTTTCATGCAATCAATAAATGCAGACAGGATCCAATAAAACTACACTGAAGCTGTTAGCATCTATGCTAATCTCTGTATAAGAAGTCACTTCCTGCTGTCGTCTCGCTTGTATCCCCCATCTCTTCCTGCTTTAAAGGACTCTGATTGGGCAATACTCCTTCAGGCCACTCTTAATTACAGTACACTGGAGCTTGGGGAGATGATTTACCTGATTTTCCAGGCATTGATTTGGGGCAGAGGGATGTTTCCAGCACTGTCATCAATAGCCGTGTTACTGTGATGGCTCTGATCGTTATGTGTGAAATCTTTTTGTCTTTCAAATCAACATCACCACTCAGCATAAACAAATTTCCTTCGTGCCTCAGATCTTGCTTGAGAAGAGATCATTATTTTTAAATATTACATATTTTCAGCTAAAACATCTCTGGAAAAGAACACCACTTTGATGAAGTAATTTTTTGAAATTCATTACCAAAGGAGTGAACCTCTAAAGGCACAACAAGCTAATGATTCCCTTCTTTTTACTTCATTAAAGACCATGAAGATTAACCCACATTCTGAACTGTGAGGATCATTCTCTATGAATCGATCCAGCTTTAAAATTTAAGTTCCCCTCAAGAAAAGTTGCTGGTGCAAAGTTTAGTTTTTATTTGAATGTCTAAGCAGCAAGTTAAAAAGCTGGGACAAAAATGAACATTGACTTTTTCTGGATTTAATGAGGAACAAGACCGAAAAAAAAAACATAGAATAATCTGTGAGGCTGGCATCCAGATCTGATCATTTGTGATTGGAGGGTTTTTGGGGCTCTCAGGGGTGAGAATGTTTCAGGCCTTTGGTTCAGTGTTTTATTCGAGCCCTGCAGCCACATCACTGACAATTTAAACTTTTCAGACAAGCTGCACATGAAAAACATTCATATCTGAGCTAAGGCTGGGTAATTATGTTGAGATGGAGACGAATCAAGATATCAAAGGAAATTGAAGACATTGTTTGTAATGGTAAGAACTCCTGCTGATGATCGCAATATAATCTATTGACATGTTTCAGCTAATGGGAAATTAAGCTTTTATTTGTTTAACGGAGGACTGTTTTGCCACTTGATAACGTGATTTTTTTTCCATGATATAAAAACAGGTATTGGTGGTACAGTAGGTAACTGCGCATGCCTCACAGGAAGATCACATCTGGTTCAACTCTCTCTGCACTGGTCTGGTCTTTGCTGTGTTTGCATGATCACCCCGAGCATGCGTGGGTTTTCTGTGGGCACTCCAGTTTTATCTAGCAATATGGGGGGGGGAAAGGAAATTTCGCGCCATGAAATTTCGCCAAATAAAAAATGACAAAATAAAATTCAAAGACGCACAAAATAAAAAAATGCGAAAGGGCGCCATGCACCACTGAGACTGGTGATTTTTTACCCTCCTCGCCAACCGTAGCAAAACACTCGCTTCAATATGGAGAAAGACGAGGTCGAGGAATTAGCTGACACTCCTTCGTCAAATAAAGTGGTTGTGTGGACCTATTTTGGCTACCCATGTAAAAGACGAGAGAACGGTGAGAAGATTGCGGACAAAACAACAACCGTGTGCAAAATATGCCACTACAGTTATATAGTATACTGCAGCGAGTACAACTACCAACTACTTTGAACTGGAGACAGGCAGCAATTGTATGTTTGTGTAAGTCTGCATAAAAAACAAGATTTGATTTTTGCATCTACTGTTGAATTGACATAATTTGATCATACTTGAAGATCAGAGATATATGCACTGTTATAGGCTAAATATTACAGTTCACAGTTCAGACAGTTATAGGTCTAAATTGCAGCTCTGAGGACTGCTATTTTTTTTCCTTTTCATTCAAGAATGTAGTTATGCTGATTGTTACAACAACAAAGCACTTTTTATTGAGATTTTATGTTTGTATTTGCACTGTAGTCTAAATAAGAGGAAAAAACGACATTTTTTTTCTTTTAAATGCATTTTCTTTATTGCTTTATAAAGGAGGCTTCTCTCAAAATAAACTTCTATAAGCTTTTAAGTTTAGAATATAAAGATTTTGTTGAAGTTACTGCAGTTAGTTTGTGTTACCATGCTTCTTACTTCTTAATGTGATATTTTCCTAGGAAGCACAACAGCTGAATGGAGCCAGGTTAGGAAAACAAGCACTTACACTGTCGGTCCAGAAGTTGTCCAATGATATGTAATATCACATTAAGGGCCCATTAATGGGCTAGTTACTTTCATAAATCGTCCGGTCTAAGTGTGCAATTCTAGTACTGTATCATGTAGTTGTCATAAGTTACAGAAAAAATATTCAGACTCAAATTGTGTACCAGCATTCATCTTAAAACAATGAGATATAATCTTTGGCTCATACAGTGTTGCTTTAGAATACAGTACATAAAACAAGAAAAATCCAGCCATGGAAACATTTATTCTGTTTAGCAACTGACTGACTTCAGTAGTCGTCTATATTCTGTGGGGAAAAAGCTGGCATGAGAATGAACAACACCTTTAAAAAGAAAAGTTTAACCTGAAAGAAACCGGTTCTTCTGACAAAATGGATCCAAAAAGAAACTGGATCCAAGAAAAGGAAATTCTTCTTGAGCTTTCACAGGTTTTCTATTTCAACCAAAAAGTACCCACAGTGCCCTGTAAACTGGATTTTCCACATCAGAGCAGCATGTATGACAAAAAACAATCAAGACAAGTAGGCAAATAGTAGATCAACAGTGAGGCTCAAAGTTTCATGCTGAACTGTGAGTCATGAGTTTGGTATTTGAGATTTGGTATCAACATTGTCTCAAACAATTCTTGATTTTCCAAAAGACCAAAAAAGAAGAAAAAATGTGCAACCACACAATCACCTGATGTAAAGAGTTTTTTAAGAGTCCAAAAATAAAGAAAAGCTTGTGTCTTTGCTAAATAAAGTATTCCAATCCTTCCTTTTCTTATTTTAAAACACTTCAAGTGAATGATTTCATGCTGCAGAACAGCAACACTCAGACCAAAGTTCAAGCTGCTCAAGGCCTTTGAGACTAACTCAGCTGTTAAAGATCCACCTTAAAGGAGACATATCATGCTGATGCATGATTTAATACTTACATATAATATAATAAATTTGAAGACAAGACCTTACACCCCCTTAATTTTCAAAAAATGAGATATTGTATTTTTTCTGATATCCTAGAACGAGATTTGATGCCTCTGAAAATAGGTCATTGCGAGATGTCCGCGAGATTTCATGACGACACGAGGTACCTTTCTTTTTATTGGAGTAATTTGATAAAACACTTCCTCCTCTGTGATATCCGTTAGCCACAAAACCGTCACCGGGGAACACATCCACCAGCAGGGGTATATAGATCCCTAGCTCACATTCACTCATTACCAGCTCTGGCCTGTAGGGGGACTCAATACGCGGTCGCTGCATATAGCCTGCTGGAAAATACAGTAGAAGAAGAAGGACAGGCTGGCTCAGCCCCCGTTAGAACTGACCAATCAGACCACAAAGGGCTGTGACGTTGCGAGGTAACTTTAGGTCAGCCTGGAAACCGAGTGTTTCAACGAGGGCTTCATAATGGGCTAAAATGAGGACATTGAGAACGCTATTGTGGGGCAATGAAGGAACTAAATGACTTGTACTGAGGGCAGAAATGCTTTACAGGCATCCTAGTCTGGCATAGTGAAAAGGAGAAATAAGCATGATATGTCCTCTTTAAGTAACAAAACTGAGCTGAAAACACTGTTAGCAGAATGTATTAATCTTAAATCAAATAAATTAACCCATTTCTCAGACATAACACAGACAATGCTCAGGCATCGTGCAGCTATAACCTCTGACTTCCTTTACCTGCACTGTATCACTATTATGGAGATAGGAGCCAGTAGGACCCTGATTATTGAAAAAGGAGGAGGTGTGTTTGTGTGGCTGGAGTTTCAGGTCACTGAAGCCCTTTCCACACATGCAACTGTGATATTATCAGGATAATGCCAAGGTAGTCTGCCTGAGTAATTCCCTGACATGGTTAAGCAGGGAGTAAGATGTGCTGGGCAGAAAAGAAATGTTGGAGGGAGGGTCCAGTGTTCATTTTGACAGTACTTTTTTATTTAGTTTAAGTTGTTTGTTTGTTTTTTTGGCATAAAATATATTTTCATTATAGCCACAATTTAGTAATCTTAATTGTTTTTATTGTAGTCTAATTTCAGTTGATGAAATCTACTGTAAATTTAGTCCACCAAAATATAAAGTGTAAAGGGTAAGGAAATTTTATGTTTCCTTGAATTTCTGAAGTCACGTTTCACACTTGGATAAAATGAAACATCTCATAATCCTTTACTGAATGCTACTAAAGTTTGAATGTATAAATGAACAGAAAGAAATTTAACTTTTGTGTGAAATGAAGTCACCTTTGTTTAGGCTACCTGTCAGATCATCTCAGTTACAATACCAGAACTGACAACAAACAGTGAACCTAAGGCAGCTGTGATTGGATATATTCCTAACTTGTCTCTACTTTCTACATGACCAAATTAGGTCTGACTGGATTAAGTCTCTGTCTGACATTTTAGTCTGGTTTTTATCTGTTGACAAAATTGTCAGTTATTTAGTTTAATTTGTTTCCATGTGCCCTTGTTTTTATTAGTTACTGTCTAGTTTTGGTCAGGGGAAAAAGGTTGTTGACGAAAATTATGATGAAAATAACTAGTCAACAAATTAACACTGGAGGGGTCGCTGGTGGGCACGATGTCTTAAACATGATGTGAAAATCAGTGTTCATAATATAGCAGACACACATTAATATCCTAACTTTACTGATACATGTTATAGGTGTATCTCCTGATGCAATGAAAGAGTTGAGAGGATCATTCTAGCAAGCAGAAGTGAAGATGAAGCAGCCACCCTGTGTGCACAATGATTACACCAGAGAAAGCAAGCTGCAGTGATTTAGCTCTGTATCCAACAGCAGTGCAAGACGGCTAATTGGATAAATGAGAGACCCACTGGATATTGATTTCTTCCTGCTCGTCCACATGTGCCACACTGCGAACCCTGTGTTTGGTTAGAAAGGGCGGTGTGTGAGAAGGGGGACTGGACTGTTGATTGAGTTGTATCTTTGGAATAGTTTCCATTTTTTTTAACCAATCAGTCAGCCTAAATCACAGATTAGCTAAAAACGAGGGATATTATTGTTAGTCCATATCTCATGTTCCTGAAACTTTACATCTGTGGTGATATATGGATTCATGTTGGGTGTTGGATGTATATATTTGTTTATATATATGTATATGTGTATTTTTATATGTATATATGTGTATCCATAAAATGAAGAGCTTTATGCTCTATTGTAAAGTGTCTTGAGATAACACTTGTTATGAATTGGCGCTATACAAATAAAGATTGATTGATTGATTGATTGATTGTACAGCACTTTGGCTCAACTCTATTTGTATTTAAAGTGTTCTATAAATAAAGCTTATTGATTGATTGATAAACGTCATTAAACAGACTCTGGAGTAGTATCTTGTGTGAAGAACTTTTGTCTCTCTTCAGTCCATTTCTCCCATCCATTGTGCCGAAGTTTTTGTCCTCAGTGAATTTTATCCATAAAGTCCGAGATGTTCAGCCTCATTTTTCCAAATGGACGCTTTGGAGAGAAGCTCTGGTTTTATAAATGCGGTGATGAGGACTTTAATCCAAACCAATGCAAATGGAACCCAAGGTCAGTAACATAAGAGTGCAGCAGCCTCTGGTCGGGGCAGATTGAGGAGTAAAATCCTGTGAAATGTCGGGCTTTATAGTCAGCTCAGCGCTCCCTGTATAATACAATGGCCTCCAGCCCACAGCAGGCTGAGGGGGGAAATTATCCAGAGCCCGAGCCACATCAAAGTCTCCGAGCACAATGTGTGTTTTTTAAACCATCACCCCAATGACCCGCCATTTTTCTCTGGCAACAGGATTCACTGAATCACCACAGGAATGTTGTTTGAGAGGACGAGAGCGATAATGAGCCAGGGCTGTGAGTTTAGGATTTTCTCTTTACAGAGCTGCTTTAATTTTTCCTCATTATTTTCCCAAGGACAGGACCAGGACAGCCCTCACAGCTTTAAGTGGACAGAGTTAAAAAATGTTCTCTTCCCCAGCTAAGAGAGCACCACACTTCAAACAAGTTTCCAACAGTCGCATAGCAACAGCAGCCCCTACACTTAGTGTCTCTGTTAGGACGCTGCCAGCTCCATTGGTCTGCTGGACACAAGAGCTCCTCTGTGCTGATAATTTAACTCTGCTTGGCCCTGAAACGCAGCCCAGACAATTAGAGGGACTGACATGGGTTGGTGCGGCTCAGTTAGAGCGCTCTGCCAGTGTGTTAAGTCCAACCCATCACGGCCCACCGATCCCACTCCCAAACATCAAATAGTGCAGTTTGGTCTGTGGCCCTGGGCTCAGAAATATCACTCTACAATTCCAGAGTTTGGCATGTGCAGGAAGATGTGGCTGAAAAAACACACATGTGCTTAAAAGGCAAAAAGGAAGTCCATTTACTAAAGATGTAGTCAACTCTTCAGATTGTTTGGGGGCTTTTTATGTCTCTAGTCAGAGTTAAGGACAGCGGACAGAGCAGGGAACTGGGAGAATAAAGTGTAGATGACCTGGTGCAAAAACACAAAAGCTCAAAACTAAGTGCAGACTGCCTGTTTGGAGGACAGTGGAGTCTGCAATGGGGTGTGTGATACAACCACTTGGCTCTGTGGCAGATTATTCATGAACATTTGATCATTTCTGAGAAACAACAACAACAATAAACACATGTCAAATGTTCACAGTGTGCAAACTTTGTGGCTTGGGTTTGTGCAAGATGCTAGTTGTTTTTTTCTTAACACAAAGCACAAAATGTCCTTTAAGATGTAATTGTTTACATGTGGGTTACCTGAAAGATAATAATGTTACGTGCTACTCCCTAGTGATGTGAATTTTTCTGCTAATCCCATGTGGTAAGAAGAGTTCTGTGTTCTGTCTCTCCTTTTTTCTTTTTTTCTTACATTTTTTTATGTATTGGTTTACTTTTTGCAATCTAGGAGTGAACAACAAAGCTACAGTATGAGATGATTGTATGAATGTTATGAGTGAAGTGCATGTAAGTCACGCTCAAAAGGATTATAATAAATTTGTTGAAGGTGTAATATGTGGACCCCAGGAAGAATAACTACTGCATATTTGCTGTAACTAATAGTGGATCCAAAATAAATCAAATCAGATCCTATGGTGTACACACTGTAAGAACTTCTACATTTTCAATTAAGGAACTCAAGGTTAAAGTGCTTATTTTACAACTTTCATCTTATCCTGTTGTAGTTATCATACACTCAAACTAAAAATCGTCTTGGATTTCTTTGTGTTTCTGCAGAATAATACCCCATGATATCTCCACCTGTACGATAACCTTTAACACAAGGCGAGCAGATAAGTACAGTTAGAGCTAAAGAAGACATTTCATGCCTTAAACTGTTAAAAAGTAACAACAAGAGAGTCTTTCCATTACTGTAGGTGCATAACTGGAGATCAAATAAATCTCTAAACCAGGTTTCTTTCTGCAAACAGGCTCAAATTTGTGACTCAAAATGCTAAAAAAAGACTTAAGTCTGCAGACAAAAATTGTTCTATTTGATTACAGAAACAATCATTGTCTTTTCTAAACTCTCTCACATTTATTTCATTTTAACTCATGTGTTCAGTGTTATTACTGCAGCTGTAGTTTGGGGTAATTTCCCAGAATCCTTGTATAGGCAGGTCCATGTTTGCTTTCCATTTGAGGCATGTTGTGTAATAATAAAAAGCTCTAATTGTCAACAGCAGCCCTCTGCTACAGGTTTGATTTCTGCTCTCTCTCTCTCAATTTCTCTCCTTCAAACATTTTCCTGCTGATGTGGCCTCCACCGCAGAATGTGCCCTGAACACTGAAGCTAATACCGACAATAATCTGTTTAACTCTTTGTAGTCCCACGCTGAGACTGCTGACTGCTCTGAATGTTAACAGCATGACAAAATCCTTTCACTTTCCAGACACATCCACCTCTTAGTTAATCATTTTTTTCTCTTCCCTCGTGGAGCTTGCTTCACATCTTTTGTCTTTTCATTAAATAAACCAGCTCCATTTTAACGTCGCCCTCTCGTCTTTCCATATGTTTTTACTGTTTGAATCTGCAGCACTCCAATTACGAGATTGAATGCTTTTCTCTGTCGTGGCCTCAATTTGGGATTTAGTCTGATAAGCAGAATGCCTCTTTACATAAAAACCTCGCTTGGTGCAGAGTTAATGAATTACCCCCCAACCTCTGTGTTTCATTAGACACGTTTAGACGGGATAATGAAATTCACTCAAATCACAGGTGTCCTAGATACTGTACAGGTTCAGGTGTTTTATCAAATACAATTAACAATGTGCAGCAGAAAGGTCTGTGACTGACATAGGAATACAACAATCCATTGTGTTCGGGGAGATAACTCCATGAGCAGTGAAGGTTTCCCCATAAAATTACCAAACATGGAAGCTTCTTCTGGGAATCTTTACTCAAAGGTGTGAAGATGTGACACACAGCACACTGACATACACAGCACTTTGTGTTGCATCTGCAGAGTTCCCTGCTTACATTTTCAACATACAGACAGGTGCATCCATCCGTCCATCCATATTTCTCTATTTTTCCTCCTACTCCTTGTTAGCAAGCCATATAGTGTAGCATTTGTTTACTGTGCTTGCTTGTTTTTCAGAGCAAAGGGCAGAGAGTAAACACAGGTAGTGCATGAACTATCCACTTGTGCTTTATTTTACTAAAATATGGATTTGTTTACATCTCTTTGGTTAAAGGGACTTTGAGGAGTTTCTAAGTAATTACAAAAAAGTCTCACTTTTAGATATATGCCTGATCGAAATACACACTTTAAGATGAGTTTTATAGCATCAAAATAGGTTATCTATAAATGCTATTCCTTAGCTTCGCAATCGGGTCGGACAGGGCTGGACTGGCCTGGATACTCAACTTTGGGAACAAGACAAAACTAGAACCAATCTATATTATTCGGACACGTCTTAGAGCGGGCTGTAAGTAGCGATATATAATCAGCGACAAAACTACGATACCAAGTTTTCCAAAAATTGCTTGTTGTCACACATCAAAAACTACCGCTACCTAACTAGAAAGAAATACATTACCTCGTAGCTTTGCATCCTGTAAGTTGTTGAAAAAAGACGTTGTAAAGCAATGCAGAGTTCTGCAGAATTCATTAGCATCACAACAAACACACACTTGGCTTGTGTCATGTCTTTTGGTGCGTTCCAGTTGTAGTCAGAAGTAGGAATTTCCGAGTAGGAAACTGCAACTGGAACATCCCCCGAAGTCGGAATTTCCTACTGCAATAATCAATTTATTTGCACTTCTGACTGGGGTGTGTCGCTCTAGATCAGCTGTATACATAGTATTGTTAGACTTATATTTACAAAAATGCTGCCATAGTGATAATCACATTCTTCATGTGGTATTTGTGAACAACAACGCAGGGTGTGCTAACAACAGCTAACAATAGCCTGGTAGATTGGCATGTTTTTTTCTGACTTCAACTGGAACACCGATAAGTCGTAGATGATGTCACTCCCAGTTCCGAGGTTACTGGAACGCAGCATTACGACAGTCACCGCGCGTGCTCATGGGTAGCAGAGTCTTTATGTCGCCAGGAATAGATTCTCCTCATAGCACCTTTAACCAAAGACTTAGAGACCCACCCAGAATGAATACTGATTTAAATGGTGCATAAAAAAACATTTAGCTTGCTTGAGCCAAGACCAGGCTGCCTTTTAATAACTTGGGAGTTAGCACGCAGAAGCTAACAATAAAACTAAGAACTTTTGTAGAGGTAGAAACAAGTCACACTGAATGTAGAAGCAGTGAAATATATAAAACATTTCTTGAGTCAGTTTTTTAAGCAGACAGCTAGGAGGATGCATCAGTCTTTCTCTTTTTCCTGATGTCAATCCACATAACAGTACCAAAGATACAAGCTGAATGTGTGGCTTCATGCACCATTTGGTTCACAAAGTTTTCAGCCCAGACACAGAACTTTTTACAAATCACAGAATACAGAGTGATATATAAACCATAACTCACAGTCTGTCTCCGCTCCTATCTGATTTCTCCGTCTGTGTCTCCGTTCTCTCCGTTAGCCCTGCTGGACTTTCTGCACGGCGTTAGATTAAATTATGTTGTGTAGGTGATGGTGTGATAGAGTCTGTCCTGTCCTCAGCAGCATCTCTTGACCTCATACTTCCACCGCTCGCCCACTGTTGTGTGTAAAGATAAACACTGAGCTTGTTATTTGAAGTGGAAGCCACAGTAAAACTTGGCTGAGCGTTGTTGGTTTGGCCTATTTACAGAGCGAGGTGTTTGCTGAAGGAGACATTTTCAGCAGGACTGAGCTGTTCCTTATTGTTGCTGCGAGTTTTTCTGCAGCTATTTTTAATTTAAGGGACACAACAAATAAAGTAGCTGAAGAAGTGTGAGGCTTGCAGATCTTTTTACAAACTTTTTCTCTTTGTAAAAATGAAAGTCTTATCTTTAACCAGGCAGCAAACAGAGAGAGCGATCCTATTTAACCTGATAAAAAAGGTAATTTGATCAATTATACATCTGCAAGATACACTAGTCTATGTGTTGTGATCATGATAATGAATCTACTGTGATCTTAAAGCACAGTTCTGCATTTCAGGAATTAACTTCAAGTTTCGATAAAGAGATTAAAGTGAAACATCAGTCAATATTTTAATGAGTGTTTCCTGACACAGTCCCAGGACTGAAAATGTCTTCATCAAACCTGTAATTCAGTTTTGTGAGGAACCTTAAAGAGACCTATTCAAAGCTAAAGCATATTATCACCCTAAAAAACAGGTTGAAATATTTCTTAAAACACAAACTGTAACAGTGATCATGCAAACTGGGTTTAGAGAATGCATCAAATGTGGCCTGTCATTAAATTTAAAATGTGAAAAATTCAAATTTTCATAAGGAACACCTGGTAAAATCTGCAAGGAGATATTAAACATAGCCCCACTTCCTTTATGGAGAGCTGTTATTGGTTGTAATTGGCTATCTGTACAGGTGTAAAACACACAGCCCCTTGCTGGATCATAAAACAGTGCCAAACACACAGCCTCCATGGAGGTAAATACATTTTCCCCAATCACACATCTGTCTAAATATTTTTATTTTGGCTCACTTCTATGTTAAACTCACAATTATGTGAAATAGCTGTCCTATCTAATGCTACGACCACACCGGAGGCGAATTGGCGAATTTTAACGCGCGTAAAGCCTGTAATGCGCCGCGCTTAACGCCCGAAGCTGGACGCTGGACATTTTGGAAAGCTGTGGGACAACGCTCGTCCGGGCGCAGGCGCAGTAGAGAGCCGGAGCCGGTCGGACTCAGTGATGACCCGTGCAGGCAAATCCAGCTGGAAACGAATATTTACAGAACTTACCTTCAAAACCTGTCTCCTCAGCGACTTTCACCCAAGTCTGCTCCTTTTGTTCCGGTCTCTGTAGAGTACACATGCCGAGTAGTTTAGCTCCGGATGATAGCAAACAGCGCAGATAAACCTCTCCTCCATCTTTGAGAGGGGGTTTGAGCAGGAGCAGCAGGCCGGGGCGTCACACATCATTAGATCAAACCTGTCTCCTCAGCGACTTTCACCCAAGCCTGCTTCCTTTTGTTCCGGTCTCTGTAGAGTACACACGCCGAATAGTATAGCTCCGAATGATAGCAAACAGTGCAGATAAACCTCTCCTCCATCTTTGAGAGGGGCTTGGCGGAGCAGGGGCATGAGCGTCACATCATCAAATCAATGACGTCGGGGGGGAATGTCATCGCTGATTGGCTGCCGCGCGAACTGGCGTCGAAAGTTCAATATTTTCAACTCGAGCGTTGAGGCGTTTGGGGCGTCAAAACACCTCGACGCTCCAAAGCGCCCGCGCGCCCGTCAACGCGTCCGGCTGACTTTGTATGTATCTCGACGCGCGTCCAGGCGAATTCGCGTCCGGTGTGGCCGTACCATAACAGTGTGCATTTGTGGTCATCTCAGCTTATTCTCCTTAAAGGGACAGCGCTGCTATCTACCACTTCAAAACCTATTGTGAAGAACCTGTTACGACTAAACATCAAAAATACTGAAATATCCCTTTAAACAATAAGTCACTGTGCTTAACAAAATAAGATCAACTAACAATTCTCACAATGCATCCAGTCTTCAATGACAACGAAACTAATGTGGCCCTCATAGTAATCAAAGTTCCTTACAGGGAAAATTAACTAAATGGTTGTTTGTTTTTACATCATTGACATATGATTGTTTCAGACAGGTATTTGGTCTACTTCAATATCTGCATCTCTGTATAAAAATTAATCAGTATAAAATAACAATATCAGAACCTCTTAAGGCCTGTGGGCCACAGGAGGTATATTTCTTTTTTTGTTTATTGTGCCATAAGTGCTTGTTTTTAATTCCAAACCAATGTTTTCTGACTTATGCCACTGCATTTAAAGCCATCTCAACTGAGAAAGCATCATGATTCACTTCTACCTCACTGACCAATCAGAATCAAGAAGAGTCGGGGCTTCTGCTGATCTTATTCTGATGGTTTGTTAACAACAATGGCGGAGGTGAAAATGATCTGTCTCATATCTCCAAGGGAACCATTTCCTGGTCTTCAGCTTCTATCAGTGATAGAGTATTATTTCTTGACTTGTGTTCATGATTTCCTGGATGACATTTCAGTACTTTTGAGAAAATATGGCACAAAGGCCCAAAGAGTTTTACAGAGGTCATCTTTTGTTACCGGGCAAACTTGAGCACCAGCAAGAAGGGCTTTCAAACTGTGGCTGAGAGCTGCCTTTATGAACATGGATCCTTATTCTGGGGTATGTGTGCCAAGTAATTGGAAACCTAGCCTAGTTTAGCATCAGAAATCAATTTTTTTCCTGTTTAAATTGCCTTATTTCCATCCGAACATACAGTGAGTCAAACTGCCAAATAATGGACATGTTTCCCAAGGTAGATTTCCCACCAAATTGTCCTTGTGAGTGTTTAGGTTCTGCAGAGTGACAGCAGCTGAGGACAGCAGCTAACAACATACTTTTGAGTATTCTGATGGTCTAAATTTATCCATATTTCCAATTTAAAAATGTAGCAGGTGTTGGAAAATGATATCCAAGTATTTATGCTTCTAAGTATAAAAATGTTTTTCTGACTTAAAGTATAAAAGTATATATAAAAAATGTTTTAAATCTTAAAATGAACCATGTCATACTTTTGTAACCTGTAACATTTCCTTCAGTGCAGGGTTATTAAAAGACAGAGATGATTCAACTTTATTGGCTCTGAAATTCAGTGAATGATGCCAAAAAGAGAGGCAGATATGTCTGTGTTCTGTCAGGGAGTAATAGATGTGTGTACTCAAATTATGAGTTGGCTAATTTGGCGCTAAAAGGCCAGAGGAGTAGCCAGGAGAAAGGACATGAAAGGCTTTAAAAGGACTCAACAAAATCTTTTTAAAAACATACTTGGAGTCATTGTACAGCTGCTTCAACAGGAGCGATGTGATCATGTTGTGTTGATCTGGTTAAAAGCCTGGCAGAGGAGCTCTGAACTGTAAAAACATGATCTGTTGATTCCTGGCTCAGGCAGGTCAAATGTAATCTGACAAGCCAGATGGACAGCTCAGTATATCTGCCACAGAAATATTTCAGTAGTCCATCTGGGTAGGAGCCCGTTGAATTTGTTATCAGGGGAAGAACGTTAAAAAAAACACAAGCTTGCGATTGGACAATCGTTTTGCTCGCCACATTCATCACAGACCAATCCACATCAAGCAGGGTTGCCTCCTATATAGTAGCATACATAGCGGCTAATGGCTACCAACAGTTAACAACAGTTCATGGATGTTAGCCATAGTGGCTAACTTAGACACTAACAGCTAACAACAGCTAATAACCGTTAGCCGCTAACTCAGCTGCTAACAGCTAATGGCCTTATACTATCGTCTTACACTACACTGTACCACACAGATGATTCATTTAAGTTTTACTAGGTAGCCATGAGGACAATAGGCTAATCGGCATGTCCGTTCTCAACTTCTGGTTCTCAACTTCCGGTTGCCGTCACGTCTGCATTCTGCTGCTCCCGCCTCTCTTCACTGATTGGGCCGTTAAGAATTCAGCCGAGTGAATTCGTTGGAAAACGGAGGCTGGCAAGACGGACCTGCAGGATTTCAGAATCAGGCAGGTCTGTCTGCTAGGTAAAATGCTGGTGATGGGACAAAATCTAAAATTTTCTATGTGTCATTAAAAGCTAAAACAGTAATTTAGGTTGGATATGTAACTAAAAATTCAAATATACATTCATTGAATGTAAACATCCTTTAAGTCAGATGCTGGACGGCATCTTTTTTGACGTCTAATCAGAATTGAACTGTGACGTCAAAAATCAATCAATCAATGAATTAATCTTTATTTCTATAGCGCCAATTCATAAACAAGGGTTATCTCAAGACACTTTCAATAGAGCATAAAAGTTTTCATTTTATGGAAACACATATGTATATGCATAAATACAAATATAAATTTACAAAATACATTCAAACAGACAATATCTGTAAAAGGCATTAAGCCATAAGGTGATGGTAAAAGCTGCACAAATGTAACATTATTCTGATTTACAGACTAAACTGTGTGCTTGACAGGCCCATCTGCAGCCTTGTTTCATCGTTCGAGGAGACCATATGTATGTAAGGAAGCATCTTAGCGGTAGCATAAGGCGTTCGTGGATAAAAGTAAGAGAATTCCCCGAGTGAGTGATGAGTCATCAACATTTATAAGAACTTATGTAAACGTAGCGTGATCTGAAAGCATCTGCTTTGATTTAATAAGGATATATAAGAGGTATCATTCACAGCCATGTCTAAAGAAAGTAAGTGAGCCAACAATGTCAAATTGTGATTCTCCTTTATGATGCAGACAATGTTTCTGTATTAGTCTGAGGTTTAATTCATCATCCTGTGGACAGCAGACGCCCACGACATGCTCTGCAGCTCTCCGGACAAAGAGGTGAAACCACCAATCCTCTTTAACTGAAAACAAGGCATATTGACACTAACTCCACTCTCGGTCCTTTAAGACCATTTCCCCTCCATTTATCCTCTTATTTGTTTAACGCTCATCCCCTCCTCCCCTGACCCTCCCTTCTTCCTCCCTCTCATCTTCATATCTGAATAGATAAATAGATGCAGGGCACGGGCACCAGAAGAAAGGACACAAGAGACGGCAGGAGAGAGAGGGAGGGAGGGAGAGGAAAGTAGGGCACTGTAACCTGGACGAATCGTCCAAAGCAATTTGCCGGAATGGAGAGCGGGGCCGAGAGGAGGAGGAGGGAAACAAGGAGCTTAAGAGCATCTCTGCTAAAGATGGGACGGCTTAGAGAAAACAAGCAAAATGGACTGACAAGATGAGACAGAGAGAGAGAGACGAGGACAGAGGCAGAGAGAGTAGGGATGGTAAAAAAAGACAAAAAGGGTAGAGTGGGCTGAGAGAGAGAGACTGACAGAGAGATCGAGCAAGAAAGAGAAAGTAAAAACAGGCGATGATGGAAAACTGAACTGAGAGCAACAAAAAGAGAAAAACTGCGACCTGAAGCCTCGGTTGCTTTCACTGGTACATTAAGCGACAGTTTAACAGATGAAACCCTTAAAAATATAGATGAGCTCCACACGTTTAAAGCACAGTATGTAAAATTCTGTCACCAGGATGATTTCAACTACACCAAACAGCCGCTGATGTTCCCCACACACCTTCACGTTTACTGCTGCTCAAACTGAGGAGACTTTTCAATAAAATCCAACCTCTGTGAGGTGGAGCAGAAAACCACCTTTTTCATTTTGTGTTACGACTGCACATGAGATATAAGAACATTTCAAAGAAGGACTTTCTGGTCTTTGTTGACCTGTGATAATGCTGGGATTGCTCTTAGCGTAAATAAAGATGTCCATTTTCAGAGTCATTTTTTTCCTTTGTTATGTCAAATCTACCTGTGAAACAAAAATAAGGTATTGCTATTAAATGATAAGGCTGCCCTTATGAGGATAAAACCTTTGGCTTCATAATCACACAGTGTTATATCTTAGAGGTTGTGTATTCACACACCTCTACTGTAAGTTAGCGATGCCTTTAGATCACTGCGAACTACTGATTGAAGTCCACCTGTTATTGCAAAGGCATTGGTAAAAGAAGAGCTTGAATGTTGAGCAAAACACTTTGTAATCGTTTGTATAAAAAAATAGCATTACCATCAGTTTGTTCCAAAATCTCTCCACAATCTTACTCTTTTGCTTTTCCTTTTGATCAGAAATGAAAAGTTTTGGGGCAGCTTCGGTACACACTTTTGTCATGTTCACATTTTCATGCAAAATTTGCCAAACAGTCTCTTTTCTCCCAACAACATGACGCAAGATACAACAGCTCACACACATGCAATTTATCACTATAAAGTCTTAATCTTAAATCAGAAGCAGTATTGTGACCTTTCTGATTATTTATTTCATTTATTAATTGCTTTCTGATTCTTTCCTTGAATAAATAAATATGAAGGGGATAGTGACATTTTTAACATGCTTTTCAATGTTTAATAGCGATGTTTCACTTTTTTTTTACTATTACATTGCTATTTTATCGCAAGCCAGTATGCTCTGCTTTTATACCCTAAGGGCTGTGGAGCTGTGTATGATTATTATTATTATTATTATTATTATTATTTAGAAACAATGAAGGGGATGGAAGGGACAGCAGCCCTCCATTTAACTTGTAAACATCTGTTTATGGGGGTGGGGGTTAATGAGGAAGTTTGGGTGACAGAGGGGCAACAGGCAGAGAATAAAGGTGGTCCATCACAGGTGAGGAGCACAAATATGAATTAGATACATAAACAGGACTTGAGTGACAACCAATGTCCGCGAAACATTAGTTCATTACATTAGTTCCACCAAGACAGAACCACAGAAAACTCACAGACGATGCAGCTCCAGTGTTTTGTGGTTGGTAGAAGCGTCATAAAGTTGGAAAATGTTAGCTTAAACATCCTATTATATGATATATGATATGATCGTCACTGAACAACAGTCATATTGACCAAAATGAGGTTTTTATGGACATGCGATGCCACTTCAGTGGGCGGCGTGATCATGGTCGCAAAGTTGCGTTTGGTGTGAACCCAGTTTTACAGCCTCATATTAGACTCCAGGTCGTCATGGCAACAGGAAAAAAGTAGAAGCCACTAAAAGACCAAAATTTCTCTCTCTTTCAGAACAAAGATAAATATTTAAGGTCATGTAAGCATTCATTTAAAAACTGAGATCTATTCGATTCAGTAAACAAATGTTTAAATACATTTCCACTCTTAATTAGCTTACAATAAAAACTCGACTGGGTGATTCCCAGAAGTAAATTCATTGAATTTTCAAGAATGAAGTTGTAAATCAAGATAAAGATAAACTAAGATGAATACTAGAAACTGAGCAACACTTAACATCTGCATTTGATCTGCAAACACCCTTTGGGGCACTTATAAAAAAAACTGCAGCTCCTCTGTAATCATTCCTGAAGGTGAATGAAATGAGTATTACTCACAAATAAGTAGTCCAGCTTATAAAGGTGACCCTTTCTTAACCCTGATTTTTAGATTTGATCGTGTTTTAAGCTCCCCTTAAATCCACCAAGGATGTTGAAAAATACACAAAAGCAGAGTGAACTGTGGTGAAGTGACAGAGAAATATGGGATGAGGACGAATAAAGATGAGAAGAGGAGAATAAGGAGCCGGGAATGAAGATGAGACGGAGGCAGGTATTGAAAAAAGGACACGAGGAGAGAGATAAAAAAGATGAAGTGAGGCTGGAGTGAAGTGACGGGGGAGACGATGGAGATGAGATGCGAGGAGAGATTGAAAAGAGGAGAGAATAAGTGAGAAACAGATAAACTCAGGGGGCAGACGGAGGTAAAGAGCCTGCGAGGATGAAGCAAGGCGATGGTGAAAGTGGGAAATAAAGTTGGGAGAAAGTGAGACAGGGAGGGTGAAGATGAGACGGATGAAAACACACAGAGGAGAAAAAGAGGAGGTGGAGGGGGAGAGGGAGCTAAGTGACACGAGGAGAAAGACGAGGACGGGGTGGGGTGGCTCCTCAGAGATAGGCCATTAATAATCCATGGAGCCTTAAGTACTCCTATTGAGGGAGAAAATCGCTCCTGTGAGCCTGAACGCAACCACCGAGCTCATCCTCCCTCCACCTCCCTCCACCTCCTCTGCCTCTGTCTCCCTTCTGCATCTTTTAAATGTGGTGTCTGCTGTTTGCTGTGTGTTTTGGGGCTTCGTAACTTGCCGTTGAATAATGCTGCAGCCCTGGATGGGAAGTAAATCTCTCTTTAAAAGGCCTCCACACAATGTGAGATCACAGCAATCTAGAGCTTCATTCAGAGACGCACAGCAGAGGTGGCTGTGATAGAATCATCGTGGCATTATGAATCATCTGTGGTGAAAAGATCCATTTTAAATAAAGCAAATCAAAGTGGTTTTTTAAAGTACATCCAGCTTTACCTGTAACTTGTACCACTAGAGGAATATTCCTGTTTGACAGTGTTACAAAAACATCTCAAACTGTTCTCTCCATCTCTCAACAAACACTAAATCTATGATAGTCTTCTTTGTTATTATCTTTAAAGCTTTACTTGATGACTAAAACTCACACAATAAAAGCCCTGGTGAGCAGTTACTTTAATGATCGAGTTGATAGACTTGCTTGACATGTATCATACTAATACCGTTTTTTTTTTTCACAGCAATGAGCTCAAAGTGAAATGAATGCTTTTAAGGATGATTTTTCATCAGCAAAATCACTTAATTGCTTAAATGTTCTGATAATACCACTTTGAAAGGCTAAAGGCTTAGAGGCAGAAAAAAAGAAAAAAGCATTATTCAATAATCCCTCATGAGAAAATTCAATTCTTTACACTCTGTTGTTGAGTCCAGCTAAACACACACAGACTGAATCACACATGTGCACAAACAGCTCCATCAGAAGAGATGCCACTGATGGCTTGCTTAAGCTTTGCTTAAAAGCACTTCAGCAGTACTCGGGACATCAGCTCGCACCTCTCCAGTTACCAAAACAAAGACATTATTCGAATATAAGTTGAACTGGCCACCTCAACATACTATAAAGGTGCTTACACGCCGGACACTACTTGAACTACCTCAGTGATCACTCTCCATGCAAAGTCAGTGTACAGCAGCAATGGGGCGGGGCTAACCCTCCCGCGATGCGTTTGCTGCGTACAGGACGATCACTTCACTCGACGCGCGATGTCAAAGTAAAAAAAAAAAGTCGATCTTTTCAGGCGATGTCGTGTGGCTGTGCAGCAACAGCCCATCAGCGGTGTGTGTGTGTGACGGTACCTGTGACAGACAGTTTTTCATCCGGACTACAGAGGAACAATTTATGTCCGTGTGGGAAACATTAGTCAGTGAGGACATTAGTTCCTTTTATTGCAGATCAGGCTGATTGTTGCCACAGTTGCTGGTCTTTCGTCATTGCTTTACTGCCCAGATGTAAACAAACACAGTGACAGTATGTATCAACATGGTGTGAACTGGCTCTGATTGTAAAACCACACTTGTGGGCTGTTATGTTAAACTACCATCAAAATCAGAGCAGGAAGTATCAGCATTAAGCACAGGCATGCAGACAGTCAGTAGCCAAGAGGGCTGGAGAGCCACTATGCCAACATGCCTCTGACTATGCAGAGAGAGCAGTTGCCATTTCCCTGGAGATGGGATGGCCACTTAATGCCTCCTTCAGAGGTCTTCCTTGCATTTCTAACCTGTTTTCTAACCAATGTCCACTTTCATCAGGAACAGCCTGTACACAATGTACACAAGCCTTTACTGTCTACTTTTCCTGCTCCTCTTTTTCTGCCCTCTTCTGTCCACGTCTCATTCCTCTTTCCCCTTACATCGATTTCCTCCCCCTTCTTCCCCCTCCAGCCCAGGCAGCCTCCATTAAATGTGTTAAATTGGAGCAGAGTCAGGATCACGCCACATGTCCCACCTCACATTTAATTCCAATTTCTGCTGCTTGGTTTTTCTCTTAAAATGGCCCATTTCTTCCTCTAAGACGGTGGTCCCTCCTTCTTTGTCTCTGTCTATTAATGTCCTCTCTCCTCCCGTGTTTCATCACACAGACAAACTGAGGGAGTGAGCCAAAGTAAGACGAGAGAAAAGGAGAAGAAAAGTACAGCGGACACAGAGGACGATAAACGAGTGAGACAAATAGAAAATAGGTGAGCGAGAAAGTAAATTTAAAGACAAAGAGAGCAGCGCTGCGTTTTCATTCAGGTGACAGGTAAATTTGATGAAACCTTTTGAAATGTCAGAGGAAATAAATGCAGATTAGCTGCTCTGGTTTTCAGCATGTCATAAATTAACTTTGAATTGAAATGCATTGAAGAGGTTTTTATAGTTCTTTTATGTCGGCTAATGTTAGCTATGTATCATGCCATAACAGGCTGACAAAAACAAAGAAGCCATGTTATAGTGGCCTCTTTCACAAACTAAATCTGCTTGTTCTGGATAGAAATAAATAAGGGTTGAATATTTTGAAAGAGTTATCACAAACTTGTGTCTTTCACATCAGGTGAACTTCCCAAGAGCACAAACCTCCACAAAGTAAGCTCAGATCCACCCATAAATTGTGATTTGCACCCAATATTATAGTCCTGTATATATTTAATACATAAATTGTGGAATGAAAAATACCAGACTGCAAGAAGTGTGATAATTGTTGATATAAATATCGTCCATTAGAGCAGGGGTGTCCAAACTTTTTACATCGAGGGCCACTTCCTGCACCTCATTTTTAGTGTGTTTGAGTTCAAGTTTTAGAGTTTAGAGTGGGTTATCTAATGTGAAGGACTATCATTGTATTCCCACCTCATCAGGGTGATAATCAACTTCTGAGCAGCAGAGATGTAGACACTGAGGGTTTATCTTCGCTGTCTGGCACAAAACAAGAGTAAACTGCAAGAATTTTGAAGACAAAGATGAAAATTGCATTTTTTTTTGTTAATTAGACCTTGTGATCCACTTAATATGGCAGAACATGTGTGTGATTGATAGTATTTGCTGCTACAATCACAATGTTGTTACTCATTCAGCTGTTTCAGGGGCCAGTTCATAATGGGCATTGGGCCACATTTGGGCCCCAGGCCATAGTTTGGACACCCCTGCATTAGGGTAACCTAGTCAGTTGTGGGTCTTGTAACTTGTTGACTGAGCCAGTTTGCTGTTGCTTGTACAGATGGTGATGATGTGCACACCACAGTGCTTCCAGTGGGAGATGTCGCCTGCCTGTCAGTCAGAGCAGAAACATGGCGCTTCAGTGTGAGGCGAGTTTTCTCTATGTGGAATTTGGGGGTTAGATTGTTACACACACGCACACACACACAGACTTCTGCTATGACAGACTATTACCGTATTTACATTATCATTAGCCTTGTTTTAAGTGATTAACAGGCACGTCTGGAGCAGAGCTGCCGCGTATGTTTCCAAAGCGTTAATGGGCTCACAGTAATGTTACTGGTAGCTGTTGTTGCAGAAAGGACTGGGTTTTTATTACAATTTCAGGAGAGCCTTCTGACTCAATTTATCTTAAAATGCAACGCTTCAGGAACAGCACTGACTTTCTCCATTGGCAAAACTACCTCTTCTCTGCTGTGTCTGTGAGCAGAACTGCATGCAAAGCTTTAATTGCTGATTGGCTGTTCACTGTGCCCTGCCTCTGGTTGCAACCAGAGTGTGTAACCAATCGGGTGGTGCTGTGGGTGTGACAAAATACAACCCAGTGATAAGTTATGGGATTTTTTTGAACATTTTGGGAATATTTCGCATCAAGACAAATATGAGGATCACCACAATGCAATGTCTTCCTGCTTGGACCAAAGCACACCTGTGTTAAAATTTTGATGTAAATCTATCCAGTAGTTTTTGGGTAATGTTGTAAGAGGACAAACAGACAAACAAACGGACCCAGAGACAACATAACTTCCTTGGCAGAAGTAAAATGAAAAAGACTTGGCAGTTTTGTACAGTAGGCAAAAACCACACAAATACAGGGCGTCCTCACATCATTACATCATGGTCTGCATCACCATATGCATAAGTATGCATATCCATGACTACAGGTGGTGCACAGCATTATGGGAAGTTTGTTAACAGGCTAAGCAAACAACAAAATGAGCTATGCTTTAATGGGCCGATCAACAAAACAGAAAGAAAATGTTAAGCAGCCTGATTATGTGTATTCAAGCGTGATGTTCAGACTTTCTGCCTATTGTGTCACAGATTGAATGTTTTTCTTTACAGCGTCTTAGACGTATTAAAGGAGGGTGAGTCTCACGTTTCAGGCTTTCTTGGAATAAAGGAAGAACTTGCTGGTATGGTCAGCTCCATCACCACAGTTGGATAAACAAAGGAGCTCCACCCACAGAAATCAACAGAACAAACTGAAGCTAAGTCACCTCATTACCTCCTTTTGACTGACAGGTGGAGTGTGAAGTGTAAATGAAGCAGTGAACAGAAGGCGCCAAAGCTGACAAGTCCATAAAGACAAGTCCATACTGTGTTTGTATTGTTCCCTCATTTCATTCCAGTTTCAGCTCATAACTCAGATAAAGGCAGAGAGAGAGAGAGAGAGATGAAGAAAACAGAAGACAGAATTCATGTGAAGCCATTTCTTTGCGAGACAGCGACTGGTGATGACGATGAATTAATAAAAATGCCAACAAACAGCCGCAGACAGAGCGAGCTCGCGGTGAGAGAATTAATGAGTGAGATGACAGCGAGAGGCGAGGATGAGCGACAGAATGAGAATGAGGCGAGGGAAGGAGAGGAAGAGGGGAATGAAAGAAGGGGAAGAGCAAGGGTCGGAGAGGAGGAAGGCAGATGGAGAGATAAAGCACAAGGGATGGGAAATTAATGAAGGATACCCAAAGGAGGGGAGAAAGAAAGGAGAGGAGAGAGGGGGGAAATGAGTTAATCGATGGAACAAAAGGCATCGAACCAGAGCCTTAAAGAGAAAGAAATATGAGGAGGAGAGGGTGAAGGGGGTCAAACGAAAAGAGACGGGATGGAGACGGAGAAAAAGGGAAAGCAGATGTGACAGGTGAAGAGGAAAGGAAGAAACAGAATGAAGCCAGCGGCCGCGTCTGCATGTGTGCGAGTGTGTGTGCGAATACGCTCGGGAGGAGGTATTTGCAGCGCCAGAAAACGTAGTTGGTGGATGGATGCCCAGAGTCCCCACCTCCTCCCTCTGTCCCTCCCTCGCCTCCCTCTCTTTTATTACGTCTACATTTGGGAGAGTGTAATCCTGTAGAGGTAAGCCGACAACAAAGAGCGCTACAGTGACATCTGGCAAAGGAGACGTCTGGTAATGTTCAGCAGAGGCGTCTTTATTTTATGGAGCATTGTTTGGATCACACGGAGTCTGGAGGATCTCTGTGAGGCTGAGCACCATTCACAGGACAGACAATTCATCTGGACTTTGTTGTTCTACACAATAATCTGTCTGTTTTTGTCATTTTCTGATCACACTGAACAAGAGTAATGCTTTACCTGGAAGATCCAAACATTAAATATGCAAATACACATACAGTAAAGTTAAAAACCTGCTCAGGTCAAACTCTCTTTTGAAAAGGATTACAGAGATATTAGTCTGTTGTTGTTAATGTTTGGCAACTTATGAACATTGACAGATGAAGAGGAGCAGAGCTTAAAGAGGGAAAGATTAGGAAACTGCTAATGCTGGTCTTAATCAGTACACAGCAAATTAAGAGGAGTCAACATGTTGGTGTTGGCAGCATTTCAGCAAGTGCAAAGTTAATTACACTCTGATGGAGTCAAAACCCTGAAAATTCACTCTTTGGGTTGGATAATAGGTCAGTAATCAAACCCATAGGTTCAATTTTGGGGGTTTTAACTCTGAACCTCTAATTGACACTTGTAGAGTCTATCATCACACCTCCCCATTCACAGGGCTCCAGAATGCAACCATTTTGGGCGCACATGCACCCAAAATTAGTGATTGTGCACCTAATATTTTTTTCTTGGGTGCACTGGTGCGCCAAGAAAAAAATTGCATAATTTTCCCAAATATTTTACAGTAAATAAAAAAGCTATGTTTACACTTAGCGGTGTTATTACAGAGTTAGCACTTAAATTGTTTATAAGAAATTCTGAGATTTACTCTGCAGATTTAGCTGTATCAACTTAAAACTCTACAGATAAATCACCTTGTGATGGACAGATTTACAACACTTAAGATCCTGAGCTAACTGAGAGCTGAGCTTGTAGAAGCGCCCCCTATAGGCCTCCTTAAGACTTCTAAAAACACTGCGGGCTGTAAACTTTTCAATCTTTAGACAATAGGGTGGTGCAAAAACGCAAAAGTCAGTAAGCATTTAAGCACCTTCAAGTCCCAAGGATGAAAGTAAATGGGATTTTCCAACAGCCTTTTTGATAAATACCTGGAATGAGGTTTGTGATTAAGCATTTCTGTGTGCATATGTGGGTTCTCCTCAGGAAATCCGGTTCCCTAACACAGATCAAAATATGCTCATTAGGTTAATTGGTGACTTTTACTTGGGCCCTTAGGTGTGAGTGATTGTGAATGGTTGTCTGTCTCTCTATGTGGCCCTGCGGTTGTCAACCAGTTCAAGGTGTTCTCACCCAAGTCGCTCACCCAAAGTCAGCTGGAATAGGCTACAGCCCCCAGCAAAGGTAAGCGGTATAGAAAACGGATGGGTGGATGTTCCTAGATTTGTCAAATACTCATGTCACTGAGTCAACCTAAATGCACAACAATTCTAACTGGACCTCAAATGCAGCCTAAGGGCGTTTTCACACCAACCACATTTAGTGCGCACCAAAGAAGTTTTGGCCCAGGGTTTGGTACGTTAGTGTCAATGTGAATGCAACCACCGCACTTTGGTGCGCACCAAATCAGCCGGTCTGAGACCTCCATGAAGGGGTGGTCTCGATCCGCTCCATCTCCCGACATTTGGTGCGGTTTCACTGGTGTGAAACAAAGTGGTCCGAACCGATCTATTTTTGATGCATTACTTCCTGTTAATCCCGCGGTTGAACCTTTTGCTTACTCAATTTGTCGATTTGTTTATTCTGGTTGAGGATTACGATGAGTTACAAGGGTCCAGAAGGTCACTGATGCCGTCTTAAACACGATAAAAAAACACATTTGAAGGAAAATGTCGAAAAGAGTGAAACGTAAACACTGGTTGTTTGTTGTAGGAAATGGTTACCATGGTAGCCTCTTCTTCGTTTCCCTGTGTAGCAGGTTTATTAACCAGTTACGTGCATATGGCCCCCTGCCGTTTCAAACTGAGTGAATACACAAGTGGGCCTGTGCATGGTTGGATGTTGCCAGTGTGAATAAAAGCCAGTGGGGGAGGGGGAGGGGGATGAACCCATGGCGAACCGCGCCGCAGCACGGTTTGAAACAAGTGGACCTAATGTGAAAACGCCCTTAGACACAACGTGCAGATGTGTGGAAAGGTTTAGTGCCTAGCTGATAGGATTTTATCATATCAGTCTCTGTGCAGATTTAGACAGATGTAGACTTGATTGTAACCAAAACAGCATCAATTCTCCAGAACAGAATTCATTTGATAAGCCTTTTACAAACTGAGAGTGGAAAAGGCACCAGGAGCACGATTCTGCTTCCTCCTAAAACAGCAAAAATTAGCTCAGTAGGTGAAAAAGTGTCATGAACTCTCCTGGAGCCTATTAGCTGGCTTCCTTTTGCGGCTGGATGCTCGATATCCTTGTGAGACATCCCTCCTGTGAGCCTTACTTATTATCAGTTACAGGATTTAATTCCTTATCATCTCTCTCTCTCTTTAACTGGAGGCTTGGCTGTATTATCTCACTTTTCACTTGGAGTTTGGGGTTAATTTTTCATGTTAGGTCATCCTCCATGTTAAAAGATTAGAAATGACCTCATGCAAATACCCCAGTTAGTGTGCTGGACATCCAGATCTCTTAATACAGACAGTTAAACTAGATTAAAATCTGTCTCTTATACATAAATCCTTGTCTTTAACGAGGATGGGAAGGTCTGCTTTGGTATTATGATACAGAAAAGTTCAGCCTGAGTAATATATCCAGGAATTTAAGAGCTTATCAGATGCCAAAGCCAGCTCTGCGCTTTCTAACGTAATGAGGGAGGATTTCAGCACTGTGGGAGATATCGCAGCAGGAATCAGTTTAACTTTTATCTCAAAAGGTAAACACAGGATCTACAGCATCTGACAGGCTGACAGGATATATTAGTGTAAGCTAGACAAGTTAAATAAATGCTCAATTCAGCTGTTACCTTTTAGAGTCATCTTTGATTCCTGCACACGCTGATATAAAACTGATGTGCTTTCTTTCACCTAAACTGCAGATGTTAAAAAAATCCTTAACAGCATTAAGGCTGGGAATTATGTACTAATACTCATATCTTAATATTTTAAAGCAGAAAAGTTTTTTTGTTGTTGTTGAAGAGATCCATGCTTGAACAGGCAGATTAAAAAGCTCATTAGCAAACAACTATCAATAAATCCATGTATCATCTTTAGCCCATATCACTGTCAGGGTCACTGGGCTCGCTGATTGGGGGACATTCACCAGCCAATCACAGGGCCACACAGAGAGTAAGACAGCCATTCACGATCACACCCACACCTAAAGGCAATTTAGAGTCATCAGTTGAACAAGTGGACATGTTTTTGGTCCTTGGGAGGAAGCCAGGCAAAACCCATGCATGCTAGGGATGGGATGAAATATCGTTTGGCAATATATCGTGATACAGTACGTGACGAAATGCATCGAGTTTGAAAAAAATGGATTGCGAAATAAAGAGGTCACGTCTGGTAATAGTGCATGTGACCAGAAGTGATGATGACAAACATTAGTACCAACTACCTTGCCTCCAAAAAGCCAAATGATGGAGTCAAATGAGGTTGAAATTGAGGACGCTCCACCTGGATACAAGTCATCTGTCTGGCAGTATTTTGGCTTTCTCATTAAAAAAGACGAGGACGGCGAAAACGAGTCTACCGCTTGTTAGCATACACTCTCTCCAACCTCTCCTGGGTTAGAGAGAGTGTTATTGTTTGTGTTTGGCCTGTTAGGCCTTGAGTTTTCCTGTGTGCAACTCGAACAAAAATAAAAAAGTTGTAATTGCACAGTCATATTTTTTCTTTTTTACTTTTTTGATATTGTATCGTGACGTATCGTATCGTGACCAGGGGATATCGAGGTGCAACGTATCGTGAGTTTGAGTGTATTGTCCCATCCCGAATGCATGCATAGGTAGAAAATGAAAACTCCCCGATTGACACGGGGCTAGAACCAGCAGCCTTTATGCTGTGTGATACATGCACTACCTGCTGCACCACCATGCTCCTTGGTTTAGCAAACATCACTGACCACCTGCCAGAAGGTCTTCAAACTAGGCAACAGTTAGCCTGAAGTGCCGCTGGAACCAGCCGTCGTCCAGATGCAGCTCCTGCAAGAGACGGTAGAACTCACCGAGCTCACACCGCCTCCATAGGGTAGCATGCATCCAGTACCAACGTCGGCGCCTAGCCCGCAGCTGACTTCTCCATAGCAGGTACAGAGCAGCGATGGCGGTAATCGGAGCCATGTTCGACGATGAAATGATATGATGAAATGATATGATGAAATGATAATGGCAGACTCTTCATGCAATGATGCCGCGGCGAGCAGTGAGTGATATTTTGCATATTTGTACCAGCGTCAAAACTCGAGCGTCGAGCGCGGCGCGATTTCACTTGACGCTCGATTACACTCCCTTTCAACACTTTCAGTGGGAACGCGCAGTTATTCTTTCATTAAATCATTCAGTATTAAATCTTGTTTCAATGCAAATACATAAATACATAAATACATTTGCTTTAAATATTTCACCCTTAACCTGTATCAAAATGAAAAATGTATCGGTAAAGATTAAATACTGGATATACCGCCCAGCCCTACTTGTTCAGTCTGCCTGAAAATTCATCATTTGTGACTTTTATTTCTCCCCGTAGGCAGACTACATATGTTCCTCTAACTGCACAGATCATAGCCTGTGTTTCTAATCCTCCTCATGCTGCTTCAGTTACGATCCAAACTGTGACTCAGCGGCTTTAAGTCTGAAACAAACCAACTGTGAAATGACTTACCACGTATTTAACCACAAACTCTTGTCGACTACATTCTTCTCTGATTACATTTCTGTTCCTGGCCGGCTCAAACAGCCACATCACAGTCAAACATGCTCCAAATCATCTTTAACCATCTATCCCATTTTTTATGCTAATCCGTGCTGTGTCAGAGCCTGTTGCATGTTAAAAAATGTCTTTGACTCGGTGTGTTGTGTTTCCAGCGTCAGCCAACAGCGCTGCAGTTTAGAGGGTGGCTGTTCAAATGAAGCCTCAGTCTAAAAATATTGACCTTGGGCTTTGCAAGTCTCACTGGGCTGTTTAATATGCAGACAGAAGAACTCTCCAAATGATTGTGCAAAAACATTAAACAGAGTGTCAGCTTAAGCAGAAGATCTGGAACACAAGCCATGTGGAGTCTGCTGCATAAAATGTAACACAGTTTCCTCTCTAGATTTCTTTATCCAGTTTATGCCAAACAGAGGTTTACTGACTCTCCAAGAGGAGTGACATGAACACTGTTAAAGCAAAAACAGTAAAAATTCAGACGCAGCAAAACACGAGCAGCCTATTAATCACAACATGCAGTGTAAATGTCATCACGTTTTGTGCGTTCATTGATGAACAGAGGGTTTACAAGCACGCCAAGATGGTATGAGAAGCCAAAGAACCATGTCGATCAATAAGCTTCAGAATTATCAGTGAATTTCAGTGCTAATATGACACTGCTGGAATCTATGGGCAGATGAATCCAAACTGTTAGTGCAGTATATTGAGTCTATGTATGCAGCTGTAACCAAGAAATCCATAATACGCAGATAATAACATCATCTGGGGAATTTCATCACGCAGACTGTTTGAGATCACATTTTCTTATAGGTGGAGTACACAACAGAGGGAGAGGGAGAGGTTTTTTCCCAACACGTGGTTCATGGTCTTCACTGCAACTTCTTTACTAGCAGTGTTGGGCAAGTTACTTCAAAATGTAATGCATTATTTATGACTTGTTACTGTCATTTCAAAGTAATTAGTGGCATTATAATATTACTGTAGTTGAAATGGAAGGCATATAACTATTAGCGAACTACTTTTAAGTTATTCTCATCAAAATAACAGGAAATATTGATTTTGGCACATTAAATGTAGCTCATTATGCTGAAAAAGCTCATTACACATCCAGTGGGAGGTGATGTGGTGGCTATCTGACTGAGTTCATCTAAAGGCTAAAACAGTAGAATATATTAGCCACATTGATGCTCATGACACAATACAAGAAACCATCATAGTTAAAACAGACAGAAGGTAAAATTCTGGTCAATTGTGTTAGAGATACTGTAACTTTAGGCCTAGTGGAAGATTTTATTCTCTGCTGATCGCACAGAGTATTTGGCAAATTTGCATTCAAACAAAAAAAAGAAAAACTCTTTCAGGTTAAATTAAAAATGCATTGTAACTTGCATTACTGATATTTTGCACCAAGTAAAATGTTACTGTTTTTTTTTTTAATGCCTTACATTATTACATTAAACACATTGCTTTTGAAATGCATTACTCCACACAGTGGTAACTAGAGGTCATAAGCATTTGCTGAGGCATCTGAAGATTGTTTGCTTAAAAGTTTAGCAACACATTAACTATAAAGTTTTGTCATAACTGAACAAGACAACAACCAAATCTTTGAGTGCATTTACTGATGTGTTTGCGGTAGACTGCACGTCACGTGCATGTGTGTTTGAACAGCACAAAATAATTCATGAAGGCAGGGAAGATGTCCAAGACGATGGATGTCCTGGGCATCCATCCACACAAGAAACTTCTACAAACACAAACTGATTAGTCTGCAATGATGGTCTCCACTGATAAAGAGACAGTTCAACAAACTTGGCATGAAAATATGAACATGACAAAAGTGTGTACCAAAGTTGTACCAAAACCTCTGACTCCTGATCAAAACAAAAAAACACAAGCAAATTTTTGGAGACATTTTAGAACAAATTGAGGGAAATTCTTTTTTTTTTTTTTCCAAAGGAGAACTTGTAATAAAACTATAACCATCTTATATGACCCTGAGACAAATGGCAGGCAGCGCATTGGATGGCTGAAGCATGACAAAACAAGTCCAAATACAAAGCAGTGTAGATGTCACAGATTGGAAACTTCAAGCAGTTGTGCATGAATACCCAACCTTTGAAATATAACACTTGTGTGACTGAACCATCTCATTAGCACAGTGTCATAATTTAACAGCTACACCTCATATCATTGCATAAAAAACAAACCTCAAGTGTATTTCGAATAATATATGATCCTTAAAGCAAAACCATGTGCCTTTGTCACCTTAAAAAACAGTTTCAAAGCCAACAAATCACCAGAGGAACTCTCAACAGAGAGCAAGGCATCTATTCTATTCCACTCCCTCTAAGTGTCTCTGTTGCATTCAGGCAGCACTATGTAAGTTTGGCTGTGGGTAGCAGCCATGTCTCAATAAGTGGGCACTGCTTTACAGGCCCTCTCCAGTTGAATCCACAGTTCAAGCTGGTGGTAATGGTGTAATGATGTGTAATGAATAAACCTCTTCTGAACCAAGTCTTCTGACGGCTGCTTCTAGCTGGAGCCATGTCACAAAGCTCAAATCATTTCAGACTGGTTTATTAAACATTAAATTGACCTCACTACACTCTAGTGGCCTCCATTGTCACTATATCTTAACCCAATAGAGCACCTTTGAGATGTGGTGGAACAGGGGATTTGCATCATAGATAACTGTCTAACAAATTTACAGCCACTATCATGTCAAAATTGACCAAAATCCTAGAGGAATGTTTTTAAGCACCTTGTTGAATCAATGCCTCTTGACTAAAAGGAGCTGTAAAGGCAAAGGGGGGTCAAACTTGGTGCTCACAAGGTGTAACTAATAAAGAGGCTATTAGGAGCTGTTCAGTGGCTTCCAGAAACAGCTTCACTGCCTCCTGTGGGGTGCAAAATACATGTTACTGTAGAAAGATGACAGCACTGTGTGATTTATGTAGGTGCAGTTACACTCAGAGGCCTTTAGTGGCTGCTAGAGAGTAACAGAACAGAACCCTCGCATGTTTTTGCTCCTAATCTGAGAAAATACAGGTCTAAGCAAAAATATGTAGAGGAAATGCATTTTCAACTTTCTATAGATTAGTCAGTATATCTTTATGTGTTTGTTTTTTAATTCATTAGCAGTATTTTTGTAGTCTTATCCATTCAAACATGGGTCAAATGTTACTTGGCTGGTACAAGAGTCATCTGTGGAAGTGTCTTTCCACATTCTGACTTTTTCAAACCCTTTTCCAAACTGAAGGTCACTGGGTTTTGAAAGTATTTATTTTTAAATCTACACTGATGAACAAACAATCCCCTAGAGTACCCTACTGCCCCTAGAAATACACAGAAAACTATCACTCCACTTTCTGGGTGTCACACTTCTTTGGTTTCACAAAAAAAAAAAAAAAAAAAAGTTCAAACATCTGCAGAATTCATAAAACATCCCCACTCTGCTAATGCCATCCTGCCGTGACGCCAGAGCTTGAAAAGCTATTGTTTTCTGTGGCCTGAACACTTTCTTCTCCCCCATCAACTGCACCACCCACTCACTGCCCACTTTTTTCCCCTGCAGCTTCCAGACAGGAAAACAACAGCAGCCCGAGCAGCTGCCAAACTCACATCCAGCCGTGACAGTCACAGCTCGCCAACACGCTCAGAGAAGCAGACAGACAGACGGACAGATGCACAGAGGAGGAACGTGCAGAGATAAAGATGGAGGGCTGCAGCCTGGAGGCCTCTGCGGGGCTCGGTTCAGCAGGCAAGAGTGGAGGGGTTTGGGGTGGGGTGGGCCTCCTCCCCCGTATCACTCCTCTCTGTCATCTCTAAAAGCACGCACCGATGCTCTCCATGCGCAGCGGCAGCAGCAATGTGCAGCCACACGATAAACAGACCAGGTGGAGACGAACACAAGAAACAGCCTGACTCACGTCTGCTGATAGATATCTGTTTATCTTTACACGCTGTTCTTATGCTGCACGCTCCCGTCTCTCTCTCCCAGATTACTCCAGACTTGGATTTTTCCAAGCTGCAGATTTTTAGTGTTGCCTCCACTCTGTAGTACGACGGTGGCCAACGAGGGCAAATGGCCTATGCTGTTAGATGCAGTTCAGTAAGAGGAAAACACCTGCAAGAGCAGAAACGCACTGAAAGTTAGAAAAGAAGCAAAGGCACAGACAGTTCAACCCATTACGCAAAGGCACAAATGGAAGAAAAGGGTCTCATTTCATTTTAATATCTGGACAAAAGGGCCCAAAACACTCCTGACATCACATCCACAGGCAATAGAAAAGTGCCGTTGACCTTCAAGTCACTTCAGTTCATCCTTCAGCCAGAGTGGACTTTTGTGCAAAGTCTGACAGAAAACTCCAAAAGTGTGTTTACACCAAGTCAATGTACAGCCCAGATGGGGCGGGGCAGCCCTCACACAATGTGATGGGTGCGATGGATGTGTGACCAGGTCATGGTCCTGGCTTTCTCTCAAGCTTTTCAGGCGACATGTAGCTGTTCAGCAACAGCCATTTTTCATTGTGTCCATGTGTGGCAACACCCACATCAACTGTTTTTATTCTGTATCACATCAGGGTGACGAACCGAGTGGGAACATTAGTTAGAGAGAGCATTAGTTACACCTTATTCAACAGAAGTGGCTGTTCTCTGCAGTCCTGTCCTTTCTCATCTGCATCAGCTACAACATATTAGGCAGTGTTGGGCATGTAACTTTAAAAAAGAAATGAGTTATAGTTACTAATTACTGTCCCAAAAAAGTAATTGAATTACTAACAGAATTACTCCTTCATAAATGTAATTAGTTAGCAGGTAAAATAAATGATGCGTTACTTTTTTGAGAAAGCTTTTGCTGCTTGAACTTTGTGTTTTCATTTATCTCTCCCTCCGTGTTTTTACCTGCTGCAGCAGCGTCAACATCATAAGCGAAGCTCTCTGTGTTTTTCCACACTAGCTTTTGGATTGATTTAAAACAGACACACACGTTTTAACTCTACAGAATCGCCGTTGCTGCAGCTAGCCGAGTTGTCAGATTATGCGATTGAAATAAGCATTTTTGAAGAGAGAAACCTACATGAAGCGTGTTTTAATTTTTATCTACTTTACATTTTAATTTCAAATCATATTTCTGCTTTTTTTTGTCTCTTAATTTTCTTATTAAACATCCGTTTGTTTAGAGGTGGAACATCCTTTTCTTTATTCAGAAGTGAAGGAAGAGGCTGCTGTTATTTGTAACTCAGTTATTGTTAAACAGTCTGTCTAAGCTTGATTTTTGTAACCAAAAAGACCTGTCAGGTTTTTTCTATGCTCTATCTTAATCCTCTACAGCTTTATCATGGTAAAAACATTAGTAACTACATTAGAAATCAATTTAAATCTGGCTATAAGGATTTATCTTAGGTGGAAACACCTTTTACCGTAATTTTAAATTTGTGTTAAGGTGGGATAAAATAATTTTAATAACCTTTGAATTTGGTTTATATTTATGGTAGTTCATGCACCTGATCCCTCCTGGGTTTGGGGGAACAACAAGCCCAAATGAGAAACAGCACTATTTGAACAAGCCCAAAAAAGTGCAGCCTACAACTCCCAATATACTCATGCAAGTTAAAAAAAGAAGCAGCCACAAGTTGCTTATAATAAGCGGATCTGGCAACTCTGGCATTTGCGTTCTCTCCTGTGTCTGTCAACAGCACAGCTCCTGCTCGGTGTCTGGCTGAGTGAGGCAGGTCAGATAGCAGCTGCTTGACATTGGTGCAAAGTAATCCCCTTTTCCACTAACCCTACTCTACTCTACTCGACTCTACCTGACTCTACTCTACTCGCCTTGTGCTGCTTTTCCATTAGCCCCAGCCGCCTGCCCAATGGCGTGCAGTGTCGCTTTAAACAGCTGAGCGGCACTGTGAAGACGTCATTTTGAGCGCAACGCAGTAATCTGTGGCTTTTTGTCACAAACCAAGTAAAAAAGAAAAGCAGAAGAAGGCTGCAGGTGGCAAGAAGAAATACCCCTTGAGAAGCACAGGAGAGTTTTGGAAGCTATACAACATGAATGAAGCCGAGGACGAGAGCAATCGAGCTGCAAAGAAAAGACGTATGAGGGTAAGCTAATGGTAGCTACCGCTAGCATGCTAGGTCGTCTCGCTCATGACTCATCGATGACGACATCGTCTGACCAATCAGTAGCCGGCAGTCGGTGACGTCATCTTTTAGTATCGACCCAGCTCGTTTGGAACCAGGGGGGAGTAGGTACTAAAAATAGCTTGTTTTAGGAGGTACCGGGCTAGTGGAAACACACTGCAAATTGAGTAGGGCTGAGTAGAGTAGGGCCAAGGTGTGCTAGTGGAAAAGGGCCGTAACACACCACATTTCACTGTCAGTAACGGTAACGGTGTTGTAACACATGAGAAAGTAATTAATTAGATTACCCATTATTGGGAAAACATAACAGCATTAGTAACGCCATTATTTCTAACGCCGTTACTCCCAACACTGGAATTAGGGTTGGTAAAAGAGTGAGAAGGATTGAGTTGGAATAATGTAAGCTATTACATACAAATATATGATCTCTTATATGATATGATTGGAGATAAAGATGGAGAATCTGAGCTTCAGCTTGTGAGCAATGCGCCTCAAAGCAGGAAGAAGTGATCACAGCAAAAAGAAAACCTCTGGAGCACTCAATCAATCAAGCAGTTTTAATATGGTGTAAACATCCTTGCAAAAGAAAACTTGAGCCTCGATAACTTTGACCTAGGACCTATTACCTTCAAAATCTATCCAGATCATCTTTGGCTCAGAGAGACATTTGCCAGAATTTTAAAGGACATCACTGAAAGCAATTTTGAGCTATCACATTTGTCAGAACTGGACCGATGAATGTTTGGATAAAATTCGATAATTGAGGCTTCAGCTGCTTTCAACAGGAAGGCACGGTGACATAATAAAACATCAACAGATGAATAGAATGTAAATAAAGGATAACGGCCCACTTACTGCACAGGTCAGGTGTCTTAAATTGAGGTCCTGACCTGTGGCGCGTGTCATCCGTGTCTCGTCCTCGTCTCTCGCACTTCATATTTTTTGCATGTCGTGACTGCAGGACTATTTTCGCTTCAGTTTGGGTATAAAAATGTGCATAAAAAATACATCAGCTCCTCTGCACACATGCCTGCGAGCCAAGAATCCCTCAGTGAGCAAAGTCAAATTACCATCATCCATGTTCCCATGTCCCCCCCCACACACACACACACACACCTCGCCCTGTTCTGACCCGTCATGACCCCAGACTGGGACACGGGTCAATTATTAAGATGTACTGACATTTTTTTAGATTAAATCTACAGTATAGGGTAAGGCAGTATAATATCTATCTCTATCCCTTAAGTTTATTTTACATAACTGACTACAAATTCCATTTTTGCTTCGCTGATTAATATAACTTTTACTAGATTCATGTAAAAGTTCAAGATTCTGCTGTTGTGTGTTTGTTTATTTCTTTTCTACCAAAATAGAAGGATGTATTTCACATATGGCTGCTCAGCTGAAAGTCCTCTAAAATATTTTATTGATATTTCCCGGCCCTGGTGACCTCGTTATGTGTCACATCTCTGTCTGTGGGTAGATCTCACTCGCTGACCCCCTCCCTCTCATAAATCCTTTCAGGTCTAAATGTCAATGAAGTGCGTCTTTAAAGCGCGTGAGGGGGCGCCCACACTGAGGCCCTCCACTAAACAGCGACAGAGCAGAGCAGCTCCATCACGGCCCACGGTCGACCTCGCTGATGGAGAGCACGACGCGCCGCGCCCGCTCAGAGGTGAAGCCGGCAGATAAAGTGTCTGAAAATGGCAGCGGAGCGAGGTATGAAGAGCGCGGCGTCTTTCACAGTGACACACGAGAAAATGCTCCACCTTTGATGTAGTGCACCGCCGCAGCCGCCCCACGTGGACTCCTCTGCAGTCGGAGGGGTCGTCCATCATTCCTTAAAAAGCATGGAAGGGAGCAGCCTGAGGTGGAGCAGCCGGGAAACATTTTTCAACTGCCACTTTGACGACTTTCATTAAATATGATTTCAAATACGTACCAATGACCACCAAGTCTGTAATGATTGATAAAGCGTGACTGAAACAGTTTTCATCAGGCTGATGGAGGGCGACTCTCCTGCTCCCACTTTGAATCCTGCAGAGGAAAGAGTCCACAGCCGCTGCACCTCATTTGTTTCTTTGCATTTGATGTTGTCATTTCTGCAGTATCTTCAAATGCTTCATATCTATAATCTGCTCAACTTGAGCCGCAAGGTTCAGAGGCAAAAGCAACCGAACAAACGTAATAAAGCACTGAAATTGAGTGATAATGTTGAAAAATGATAAAAAAAAACCTTGTCATCGATTTTTGTCAAAAAATAGCAGAAGACATCACTCTAAATAATCTGTGTGTGGTCAGGCTTCACTGTGGCAGAGTCCTTTAAAATCTGTGGTCAAGAAATCACGGACAGAATCACGCAACAAGGCATTAAACCCAGAATTTAATAGAAACAGGGAACATCATGGAAATGGCCAACATTCTACGTAAGTGTTTTTTGTGACTAGAAAGGAATGTATCGCTCGGGAAAATGCCCCAATGGGGGACTCTGATGCTGGGGACAAAACATGCTTCACTTCCACTCCCTCTCCTCCTCCCCACAACATGTCACAGCGGCTATCTGAGACACCGGTTGACCCTGTGTTCACACCAAATGTGATCTGAGCGTCCTCTGCATCAAGCCGCCATTCATTTTCAGTGATTGCTAGCTTATGTTACTGTTGTATTTTATCTAGTGTTTTTGTTATTTATAATATTGCGCCCTTGGCCAGTAGTACTGCTGTCTAAGACAAATTTCCTGCAAGGGACAATAAAGTTGAACAATCTATCTATCTATCTATCAAGGGGCGACGAGCAGCACGATGCGAGCGGCGCACAAGTTGACAAAGAAGCTACAAACCTCCCAGGTAACTCCACAGTACAAGGCAGAGTGGTCTCCCAATGATCATTATGTGTCAGGAGATTAAATGTTCTGCCAATTTTGTCAACACACTGTTGACTGGACACATAAAATGTGTGAGAGGGCCTCCTGAAGGGTGAGTGATTATCTTTCAATACTCAATACTATGGTTTGGGTTTAAATTTAAATATTTAAAAACTAAATTCACAAAAAATTAAACCCCGAGTCAGCTTTCTACAACAAATTCAAATGGACATGTTCTGCATTGGAGACACTTAAATGATGCTGTTATTAATTTATAAATAATTTCTGATAATGTTACTTAAAAGTGCTCTGAGGAGAATCTATTTCCGGCGACATCAAGACTCTGCTACCCATGAGCACACGCGGCGACTGTTGTAAATACGTGACCCAAGCCAAAGCGTGTGTTTGTTGTGATGCTAATAAAAATGCAGCTCGGACCTTCCTCAGAACTTTGCATTGCTTTACAACTTCTTTTTTCAACAACTTACAGGATGTAAAGTGACGAGGTAATGTATCAAATGTAGTTTTTGATGTGTGACAACAAGCAACATTTTGAAAATTTAGTATTGTAGTTTTGTAGCCGGCTATATATCGCTACTCACAGCCCGGTGCTCTAAGACGTGTCCAAATAATATAAATTTGCTCTAGTTTTAATTGTCTTGTTCCCGAGGTTGAGTATCCAGGCCAGTCCAGCCCTGTCCGACCCGACCAAGAAGCTAAGGAATAGCATTTATAGATAACCTATTTTGATGCTATTCAGCTCATCTTAAAGTGTGTATTTCGATCAGGCATGTATCTAAAAGTGAGACTTTTTTGTAATTACATAGAAACTCCTCATAGCATCTTTAAATCTCATCCTGCTGTTAAAGGACAGTAGCAGCTCATCTATCTGAGTGAGACTGCGACACTGTGTACCTGTGAGTCCTGATGCTCCAGCTGTGATTGTGCAGCATGCTGGTGTCACATCTCATTAAAAGTCACTCATATTTATCCCGGCAGGCTTCATGATCGCACGTTTAAATCATGTGAAAGAGGCGCTGTGATTGAGGGGTAAAGCAGCACTTAGGGTTAAGCTTTAACAGTGTGAACTTCCTGTTAAAAATCACCCTTTCTTCATTGATAAATAACCTAAAACGTTACTTTTTAACATCCTATCAGGAACTACGCTTGTTTTTCATCCACGGACTCACTGCAGGAGGGTTTTCTCACACTGGCAGACCATGAAGCGAACACTGATTTAGATTTTCACAACATGAAAACAGAAACAACTACGGTTTTTGTTTGAATTCTCTGCTGTATCATGCTGCTTCCTAAATTTCCCCTGTGTTTTCTAAAATATGACTAGCTATCGACGTGACTGTGTTGTAAGACAAAATTTCTACTTTTCTCCCTTTTTTTCTTTTCTAACCTATAGCTTTATTAGTGACCAACGCTGGCATGTAATTATAAATAGTTCATCTTTTGCTGACTCAGCATGGCGACTGGACCCCGCTGTTGCCACTGCAGCTCCTCTGAATTATTTAGGCTGATAACACCAGTGCATTAACACTTTTATAACCACCTGCATTATTCCCCACTCACAGCTAACACATGCAGATAACGCTAATGCTGCTTTGTGGGGAAACTCGCTCCAAGCTGTTGATTTCTGGCCACTTCTGCTTCAAAATCAAGAGAGTAATGGGCAGTTTAACACAAAACATTCGATTGGATGGATTTAAAGGGAGACAGTGAAGCAACTGATGTGGCCATAAAAACAAAGATATCCCACCCAGAGG
This sequence comes from Scarus forsteni, assembly GCA_036419115.1. Taxonomy (NCBI): domain Eukaryota; kingdom Metazoa; phylum Chordata; class Actinopteri; order Labriformes; family Labridae; genus Scarus; species Scarus forsteni. The sequence continues at coordinate 24,027,560 of JAZDUH010000458.1, forward strand.
ACCATATCAGAGGTGTTTCTCCTGCTTTAAGAGTTTCTTTCTCCCTCTTGAGCCAAGAAAAACCTGGACTGTAGCATTTAAATTAAAAATTCATGAGGCTTAAAGAGCCGCACCGATATCTCTTCACATATTTGGGCTCTTACTTGAGTAATGGTTACAAAGAGATTTTATTAGAACACCACTTGTGATAAAAAGCAGTTAAAATCCGACATGCCAAATTCTGACATTTAACGACTGAAGCATTGGCCCCCAAACTTTTTCATCCAGATCCCCTCATGGCAAATAAGATCTAAAGCCTCCACCCCCTCACCGCCCACCTGAGCACATACATCAATAAACATGTCTATACTTTAGGGTTTATCTCAAGCATCCTCTGCAAAGAGCACAGCAGAGTGGCTGCAGCTCCTGAAAGTGATACGGAGACGTCAATCATCCAAGCTTCGAAGATAAACGCTGATGTGTCACTTGTGCAAGTGAAAGCCAGGGCAGAATCCTGCTTCTCACATTCTTATGTTTGTTTGTTTTCTTGTTATTGTGTTTTTATTTGTAATTTCTGGTGTGCTCTAATGTTAGCCTGAAGCCTTGCATGTGCATCCCAGGCATCATGAGGCCTACTGTACGGTCTGTAGACAACTACCTCTCCTGAGAATAACAGTACAAACATGGTTATGACTTATACTGTGTCCTAACTCAATGCAACAAGTGATGATGAATCATGTGGGACAATGCGATGTGGCACATTTCTTCTTTAACATCTCGTCTGCATCCTTCCCTCTGCTGCCAAAGAGTGAGGAAAGACGGAGATTAAAGAGGTACTGGAGGGATTTTCTTGGTCTTCTTTATCTTTTCTCACTCAGAAGAGATTATTAATCAGTTTAACAAAGCAGAGACTGTTGAGAGTTCATTTGTTACCATAAGGGAAATGATTTACTTTCACTTTCAACTTCATTAAGCTTCACAGTGAGGTGTATTGATGAGCCTCGAGTTCACTCCTCTTCAGAAAAAAAGCATTAAACTTTACTATAGCTTTATTAAATCTGCCTTGTCTCTGTCTTTGATTTGATCATGTGTCTGTTGAAGAGAAAAATTTCTTAAATCAGATCGTTAAATGGTTGAGTCATCTGATTTCAGCTTCTTTCCTCAGAATGGACGGTTTAAGTCTGAAGGTGTCACACAAAACAAAACAAACAGGTTAGTTTCTGTTGCTGTCACTGAATGAGCTGTCGCAATATTTGCATTTATATATACATGTGTATTATTTAAAGATGCTATGAGGAGTTTCTACCTAATTACAAAAAAGTCTCACTTTTAGATATATGCCTGATCGAAATACACACTTTAAGATGAGTTTTATAGCATCAAAATAGGTTATCTATAAATGCTATTCCTTAGCTTCACGGTCAGGTCGGACAGGGCTGGACTGACCTGGATACTCAACTTCAGGAACAAGACAATTAAAACTAGAGCAGATTTATATTATCTGGACATGTCTTAGAGCACCAGGCTGTAAGTAGTGATATATAGCCGGCTACAAAACTACAGTACTAAGTTTTCCAAAAACTGCTTGTTGTCAAACATTAAAAACTACCGCTACGTATCTTGGGTCACGTCTTTTGGTGCGTTCCAGTTGTAGTCAGAAGTAGGAATTTCAGAGTTCTGAGTAGGAAACTGCAACTGGAACGTCCCCCTAACTCCGAATTTCCTACAGGGAACTCGGTAAAACCTCGCCACCCCCGAGTTGATAATCAAAGATGGATGCCCCCAGTGTGAACAGTTATTTAGCTTCTGTAATAATCAATTTATTTGCACTTCTGACTGGGGTGTGTCGCTCTAGATCAGCTGTATACATGGTATTGTTAGACTTATATTTACAAAAATGATAATAGCCATGGTGATAATCACATTCTTCATACAACAACACAGAGCGTGCTAACAACAGCTAACAACAGCCTGGTAGATTGGCATGTTTTTTTACGACCACAACTGGAACGTTGATAAGTCGGAAATGATGTCACTCCCAGTTCAGAGGTTACTGGAACGCAGCATTATGACAGTCGCCGCGCGTGCTCATGGGTAGCAGAGTCTTTATTTAGCCGGAAACAGACTCTCCTCATTGCACCTTTAACTAATTCAAGCCTTGATTTTTTTCTTACTCTGGCTTTTTTGGAGTTGGAAACTTGATTTATTTAAAGTTTTAATGAGTTGATATCTCTCTTTTGCCCTGTCATTCTGAACCTCATGAATTATATCATTTTCTTGTTTAAATCTGATTTTATGGGTTTTAATTGGGGTCAACAAATATAAAATTTAATTTTTCAGACACTGAGTCAGACGGACCCATCTGCACAGCAAAGTTATTTTAGAGAAGATAAAAGAAGAAAAACAAAACTAAAACTAAAATGGTGTTGATAATGACTGAGAATTAGCATCTGCCAAAACTGTGTGTGAGTTTGCAGGTCAGAGCAGCAGAAAAATCTGACTGACATGGAAAAGATTCTTATGCACAACCGCAGAGTTTCATGTTATTTCCTATTTCATTGAAAGATCTTGGGAGAGACTTTCCCTGATGTCAAAAGGTGCATGGCTGAGGGTCCTCTTGCACCTTGAGTTCATTCATGCAGCTTTAAGTGTCCTTATCTGGAGGTTTGACAATATTCTCAGCACAAGTCAAATCAGAAAAAGTCCATAAATCCAGTTTCCTGAGGTGTAAAATAGCTGCTCTAAAGTGAGAGGCGTAACTGCTGGTTAACTCTGCAGGGATCCTTTCTGAATCACTGACACTTTAGATAACAATCGGGGCCTGTAAGTGGTAAAAACAGGCACTTTTGGAGCAATACATTTGAATATCTTCATTTCTCTCTGTAAGTTAGACCGAGCAAATATGTGCAGTAAAACCCTCTCATATTCACAACCGTAAATGCATAAAGTTCAAAATATGATAAAGTAGGCCAGAGCTTTAGAGCTGTCAGATTCCCTTTAAAGAAGCAGAAAAACTGGAGAATTCTCTGCCAACAAAAGGATTAAAATCAGCGATTGTTCATTTGCCCGGCGGCCTGATTGTTTCCTCCCTGGTATCTTAATGTGCCACCACTTCCTCCACAAAGAGCGAGGTTATGACTCACTCTCATGTGGCAGCGGCAGAAAAATCCTGTTTACAGCAGCAGCACATTCAATTCAATATTTAAAATAAGCTCGCTGGAAGTGGTCGGGAGATCTGCAGGACATGTTTTTTTCTGTCAAGTGACGAAGAGGAAGGAAATGCACAAATCTGAGGCAGAGAGGGAGAGTCCTGTTTTTGTAGCTTTAATGGAAAAAAGCTAAAAGAGCCAGAAAGAGAGAAAGAGCTCTGCTGGAAGATTCTTCATTTCATCTCCCCTGTCCCAAAGGCAAAAGTCATTCTTATTACAGGTTTACTTTTGTTTATAATTGATTTAACTTCTTCTCTGTATCCACTGAACATAATCAGCTCTTTTCTCTCACTAACAGGTTGAGGAAAGGAGAGAAGGAAATTAAATTAAAGGAATAAAACTGCAAAGGAAAAAGGAAGAGGGAGAAAGACAGAGGAAAAGGGACCTGAAGTGAGAAAGTGGGAAGATTATTATAGAAAGCTTAAGAAAAAAAATGCAGGAAATAAGAACCAAGAGAGGTAAGAGACAGAGAGAAAGACAAGGAGGAAAAGATGATTCAGAAAAAAGGACACAAGGACTTTGGAAATTTAACAGAGACACAGACAGGAAATAAGAGGAAAAAGGAGAGAAAGGAAGTAAACATGTAACAATAAATGGGACTAGGACAGAAAAACAAAGAGGAAATTAAAGCAAAATAAACAGAAACCATGTTTTAAAAAATGCTAGAAGGACAAAAGTTGTGAAGAAAAGGGAAAGAATAGAAGGATTAACAAGGAAAGTCAAGGAAATAGCAGAGGATAGTGAGGGAGATATAGAGAAACGGAAAAGATAGGAGAGGAAAGAAAGAGAAATGAAAGGAAAGGAGAGGACAGGGTAGGATAGAAAGCTTAAATAATGTGAAGAAAGGAAAGGATATTAGAAAGGATATATGGCCGTAGGAGGATATGTGGTTCAAGAAACCAAAGGAAGGTGGAGGAAAAAAGGAGAAATGAAAATAAAGGAAATGAGAGGACAGGAAAGAAAAGTAAGAAAATTTGATGAAAAGAAAGGAATGACAGGGCAAGACGGGACAAGATAGGAGGAAAGGTAAGAAGGAAAGAAAGGAATGGAGAGGAAAACAATGCAGGTATCAAAGAAAAGGAAGGGAAATACATTGAAAGGAATGAAGAAATAAAAGGAAAAGAGACTCAGGTGATTGGAGAGAAAAAACAAAAAGTAAGACAAGTTAAGAAAAGGGATGGAACAGAAAGGGAAAGGGAAAGAATGGAAAAGAAAGGGATGTTTGGATAGAGAAATGAAAAAGGAAAGGAGAGGAAGAAAAGAACAGTAAATAGGGAAAGGAAAGGAAATTAAAGGTCAAGAAAGACAGGGGAAGGAAAGCAAAGGAAAGGAAAGGAAAGACAAGGAAAGGAAAGGAAACACAAGGACAGGAAAGGCAGGGAAAGGAAACGAAAGGAAAGGAAAGACAAGACAAGGAAACGAAAGGAAAGGAAAGACAAGACAGGGAAAGGAAAGGAAAGGAAAGACAAGGAAAAGAAAGGAAAGGACAGGAAAGGCAGGGAAAGGAAAGGAAAGAGAAGGAAAGGAAGGACAGGAAACACAGGCAAAGGAAAGGAAAGGAAAGGAAAGGAAAAGAAAGACATGGAAAGATAAGGAAAGGAAAGGAAATTAAAGGACAGGAATGACAGGAAAGGAAAGGAAAGGAAAGGAAAGGAAATTAAAGGACAGGAATGACAGGAAAGGAAAGGAAAGGAAAGGAAAAGAAAGACAAGGAAAGGATAGAAAAGGAAAGGAAAAGAAAGACAAGGAAAGGATAGAAAAGGAAAGAAAAGGAAATGAAAGGACAGGACAGGAAAGACAGGGAAGGGAAAGACAAGGAAAGGAAATGAAATGAAAGGGCAGGAAAGACAGAGAAAGGAAAGGAAAGGAAAGGAAAGAAGCTAGAAGAGGACAGGAATCAAGGTAATAAAATAATGAGAGTGAACATTAGATAAAGGTGATAAAGGTGAGGAAAGACTTGTAAAGGCAGCAGAGCAGTAGGACGGTTGAATTTGGTGGCACCGGGCCTCTCTGCCTCTCTGAGCGATGAGCTGCAGCTGAGTCGATGCTCGTTGCTTTGAGGACTCATCATTTCCATGTTTATGTTCTTACTATTGTGTTTCCTTATCTCTGCACAGCTACACAACAGCAGCAGTAATGACACACAGCTCCAGGCTGGTGGCTGTTGTTTGTGCCTCTATCACAGAGTCTGTTCTTTATGTTCTATATTAAGTCTCTCTATTGACAGCTCTGCGCAGAAACGTCCCCCAAACTAAAGAGAGACAACATTCACAGGGCCACGCTCCATCTGTCAGACTGTGCGTGTTACAGAGGTCTTACGAGCATGTAGCACGAAGACCTCGCTGATTCACGCCATCTATTCCTGGTTTAAGAGTGTTCTCGTCCCTCTCCTCTGCTGTGTCTGCTCTCTGTCTTCATTTCTTCATTCATTTCTATGGGTATCACACACACTGGTTTAAATCATGTCTCTTTGGCCCTAGTTCATCCAACTCAAATCTGTAAGTACACAGCCTTCTCCTGTCACTTCTGGTGTTCCACAGGGTTCTGTCCTTGGCCCCTTTCTATATACTATCTACCTCCTCACACTTGGCCTTATCATATGTAAATTTAACAGTAATTTTCATTGCTACATGGATGACACCTCACTCTTCCTTTCCAAAATCTCTCTCTTATTTTGTTTCTTTAAAATTAGTATCACAACAAAAACATACCCACACATTAAGGTAACAGAAAACATGCTAATGCTGACAATATTGGAGTTTTCATTTTATATGTTTGATTTTGTCAGGTTTTCATCTAGGGGTGTCCAAATACAACTTTTTCACCTCTGATACAATGCCAATATTGCAGCCTTGAGTATTGGCCAATACGATATCGGTCCGATAATATATCAGCAGGACTCATACATAGTTTTATTACTTATTTTGTAGTATGGACTGTAAGAAAATGCTTGATCAAGTGAGATTACTCAAACAGAGAACAGTAGTCAGCAATAGTAGGTATGAGAAGAACTGACTGATTTGTTATCAACCAATGGGTTTAATACATTTAAACCCAAAACATAAGAATATAGTACAATAAATAAATCAAAATAAATGAAAAATAAATAAGAGGACCCTGAAAAGTAACCTCAAGAAATCCAATAAAAACTAAAACATATATTTGTAAATAGCAAAATAACCACTGTGAATAACTTAAACAAAAGCATATTCTACAACGAAATTTAAAAAATAGAAAATAAATTAGAGTTTAGAACTACTTGTTTCTAAGTGCTTATATCGGATATTTTAAGGTGCAGGCCGATAAAGTCCAATATTAGTTTTTTTGCTGATGTCAGACAGATATCTGATGCCAATATCAAATCTGGACTCGCCTGTTTTCATCACAAACATTTTTTGATCTATTAAAACGATTTACAGGCAGCATCATTAAAGTAGCAGGGCCTCATGTGGCCCATGGACTTCCAGTTGCCCACCTCTGATCTACTTTACTGTTGTCACAGTTTCCTGTTTCATTCCCTTATCCCCCGTTACTCTCTTTCTCTCATATCCCAGCTCATGATAAATGGCTCTTATTTGGCCTTTCCCCTCTCCCAGTGTCTCGGTGTGTCCAGACGTGAGTTTTGTGCAGTTTTGTGTCATTGTGAGTGTTTCTGTGCCTCTGTGTGAGTCTATCAGGAGCCACAGCGGTCTCCTCAACCCAAGTGACCTGTCGCTATCTCAACTGGCGCCATCCCTGGTTCCAGGCGACAATTATATCCCCGCCCCCGAGGGCAGTCATCTGGCAGAAAACAAACGCACCTGCGACGTCGGGGGCTCTGTGGAGGAGTGACATAATCGGCCACCTGTCAGGCAGGTCTGCCGGGGTTTGATAGCCCGCCTGCTCCGCCTGTCTGCCTCAGAGAGAGTGTTGGACTCTTTTCAGTATTTAACAGGCTGCAGGTTTGTCCAGGTGAAACACAAATCAATGTCTTAATGATTTATTTTTCATTATTTACCTTTAATTCACTCCATAGAGCCTCAAGAGTGCCCGCTGTCCATTATTCTACAACCCAGCCTCTCATTCATACCTTAAGCTGTCCACTCCTGCAGCCTCTTCCCAGCAGCTCAGGCTCAAAGGTAATTTGACGGTAATTGTTGCGGGCAGCTTTTGTCAAAGTGCCAGTGCCTTTTAAACGCTAAAGTCAATTAGGAGCGGTCACAGGGTGGATAAAACCACAGTTTCAGCCAGGACTGAGAGCCAGGAGCCTTTCAATGCGGAGAAAAAGTGCTCTGCAGAGCTTGACTCTCTGAGCTCTCTGTGTCAGCTGTCTTTATCTGCAGGACGTCCGATCACAACACGCAGGAGGGAGGGACTCCGGCCAGAGAGCAGCTGACACATTACAACTAAAGTGCAGTGAAAAGGGTGGCAGTCATACTGAGGCTGTCATTGTTCAACAGGAGTCTGAAAGCTGGTCACTATGGAAACCCCTGATGTCAAACTGCGAAATGTTTGACAGAAAGGGAGTGTTTTACGTTCCTACCATACTTTAATGCTTTATTGTGTGATTTACCTTTGCCAGGAGGTTATGTTATTGCTGGCATCTGTTTGTTTGTTTCTCTTTTAGCAACATAACTCAAAAAGTTATGGACGGATTTGGATGAAATTTTCAGAAAATGTCCGGATTGGGACAAGGATGATTAGATTTTGGGAGTGATCCGGATCAATGTCTGGATCCAGGAATCTTTTTAAAGGATTTTTTGACATTGTGAGATAGGATTTTTGGCATTTGTGCATCTTACTCTACCAAAAAACAGGGCATTTGGAAGAAAAATACAGGACAAGTTTCCCACAGGTTCTACAAGATATCACAGACTGATCTTGATCAAAATTCCAGATTCTCTGATCCAGAACAAGAAAAATTTAGATATCCTTGGAATTTTCGTCAAAGCAAGAGAACAAATAAAGTCATATACTTACAACAGACGCCAAAATATAGCCAACATATTGTGGAATCTGGAGTGTTTAATCTGATTTGTTGTATCTTCAAAAACTTTGGAGCTAGATCCAGAAGAAAACCGCCATGACGAAAAATTTTCATGAATACCTACTGAACTAGAGATCATTAAGATTCAAGTTGCTAAATATGTTTTCATTGGCAAGGAATGAAAATATTTAGATGAAATGAAGGTAGGACTAATATTTATGGTATGAAATCACAATATGGATGAGGACTGTGGCGCTGGCGGAGGTCTGCAAGTGCTTTTCTAGTTTAATGCTGTGATGCCAACGATTGAGGAAATAGTTGGGGTTAGATGTGGCAAAGCTTTTAGGAACAAATGCAGTCAGAGCAAGTGAACTTTCCAATCAGATCAGAATCCTCCACACTCAGAAATTAAATATGCATATTTGTCTGATTTGTCATCAAAAAGCCACAATTACATGACAGCTAAAGAAAACATGTATTACAAGCTAACACAAGCAAAAACAAAGACCTTCACTGCTTGTTTTGAGCAGGAAATACAGAAATATTCACCCCTTGAATTGAAGTGAAGATTTCATTTTACATGACATTGTTAAATATTCATTTTACACTTGTGAAATATGGTAATTTTTCATACACTTGTTTGTGTATCTGGTGTATCAGTGCAGGTGTTTGTAAAGAGGAAATTGTTTAATTTTCTGGTATAAAGAAACAATGGTGGAGGGCAGCAGGTGAAAGAGTGTAAGGGAAAGAATGACCGAAAAGAATCAGAAATGTTTTCAAATATCTAAACATCTTACACTCTGATGCTCCGATGTTACATGGCTAGCTCGGTGGATTGTTCAATATATTCCACGAGTAAATCTGAGCCCGGAAAAAGTGTTTTGGGAAGTTAGAATCTTTCAGGAGCATATCTAAAAGGTGATTGGATGGTCATTCAGTCAATCACATTTACAACAGACCAGTCAAATAATTTAATAGGCAGGTGCTACTGCGGTACAGAACATGAGTCCCATTGTAAAAGTAGAAAAGCACTCGGAGAGCGCAGACCTCTGCAAGCACCACGGTCCTCAGCCATATTGTGATTTTGACCATAATTATTAGTCCTACCTTTATTTCTTCTAAATATTTACATTCCTTGACCATGACAACATACCATTAGCAACTGGTTTCATAATATCTATTTTAGTTCAGTAGTTATTCACAGAAATCACATTTTTCGTCATGGCGGCCAGACGCTGATCCAGATCAACACCAAAATCGAATCAGTTCTTCCTTTTCCCATGCTGAACATTTCCTGAAAATTTCATCAAAATCAATCCATTACTTTTTGAGTTATTTTGTTCACAGACGGACAGACAGACGGACGGACAGACATACAAACAAACTCTCCCGAAAACATAACCTCCTTGGTGGAGGTAATAAACAGCAGTGCAAGGTTAACTGTGATGCTGCTGTCTGATCACAACCATGGTTTCTGTAATGTAAACAGTTCTTGAAACTTTATTCCTGTGAATACTATACAAAGATGAAAAGATGACATTTTGGTTGATTTTTTTCTCCCCTTCTAATAATAACTATTGGCATATGGTGTTGGAAACATGATTAATCATCTTCACAACAAGGGTCAACTTGTAAGGATCGTGCAATCATGGGATGAGTAACACAGCTAATCATGTTCGTAGTGCCATAAAATGCCAAAATCTCCTGCAACTACAAGCTTGTGTTCTGGTATGCAGAGGGGCAGTAGTATTTTGTGTAAGTCCTGGTATCATTTCCAAACTTATAACATCCATTGGACAGACAGCAAAGTGGCCGTCCAAGGAAGACAACACCCCAAGAAGACCAGTTTCTCACTCTTGCTTCACTGAGGAACTGAAGACTTTCTTTCAGAGGGGCGTAGAGATCTGGCACATTTTGGGGGGCTCTACACATTTAGCTGTGTTACTAATTCCATGAATGCACAGTCCTTACAACTTATACCTTGTTGACTTATCAGGCTTTTTAACAACATAAAATACAAAACCAATCAGCATTAGTCGAGGGGAGAAATCAGCGACTGAACATTTCCAGACTTTTTTTGATGAATGCATTTCAAAGCAGGATATTTCTCTGGAATAGATCATGCTGTCAACTAATTTTGCAGCACATTTTAAATCGTTTTTAGATAATACAGAATGGATTTGATTAAAAACGGCCAACGCAAAGCCATTTATTTTTAATTATTAGTGTGAGGAGGAGTTGTGTTAGAGTCTGTGCATGAGTAAGCCTCCCACACTGTAGAAAGTGTTTTAGAAAGCAGACTTAATCATTTCTTTTTGGGGGGAATTCAACTTATTTTACAGTCTGTTGTCAAAACAGGCTACAATCACATTAGGAGGGTTTGATGCCCTACTCAAGGGCACTTCAGCTAAGCTCAGGGAATGATCTGGCACCTCTGAACTACCAGACTAACTTCATGGCTAAAGATAGCAGTGTACTGAAGAAGGATTCAAACATGTTTCTTAACCAGCTCTGAAATGCATACCTCATGTCATGAATGAGGCAGACTGTTTCCCTGACAGTCATTTTCAATCCTGTTATTTGGAGCCTCTGAGCGAACACAAACATTTTAAAACATCAAACTGTAATTGATTGGCCTGCGGGTGTGAACGTGTCGGATGTGTTTTCAGTCCTGGTGAGAAATCTCTTGCGTTCAATCAGCCTTTCCCGGATAAATAAAGGTCAGAGTGTGTTTTATATGATAATTTACCCATTTAAAAGCCCAACACTTAATTACCACAGCACCTTTAGAGCTGCTGCAATTTACTCCTCAGGAAGGCAGCGCTCCGAATCTCACTCCTGTTTTTGAAACGAACAAAACAATCTTTTCTCTGACATTTCAGGGCAGTGGATAATTGGGTTTATCGTGATATTGTGGTTCGTGTATAAACACGCCGCTGCGTTCAGAGTAATGAGAACCTCCACCTTAACATGCCACCTTCAGCGCACTTTGAGCCCCGGCAGCTTGTCTCGCCTCCTCCAAAATCAATTGAGCATGGCCTGATAGTATTTAGAAAAGCAGATGGCATGTCTAAATGCTAAGCAGGAACTAATTTGTTCAGTTTGCACCAACAATGTCAACAGCATATAACCAATTATGTCATTTATATTCACACATCCGCCACGCTCGGCCCACTCTGTACATTATGCCACCGTCCTTGATCTGAGCGCATGAGCAATTTCACCTGCGAGAAATCCAGAGACAGAATGAAAAATAAGGGACAGGGGCAGAGGCCAGGAGGACTGAGAATATTACATTAGCTGCTACTTGAGCTCAAGATGCAGAAATTACACTTTTGAATCCCTTTTTCAAATCTATGAAATGTGTCATTGTGGGTTTTAAATCCAGTTATAATGCCCAACATTTCCCTCCCTTTGTTTCTCTTCTTCACAAGAGGTCTGATTATCACAGAGGTTCTTCTCTGTGCTGTAAACAAAAAGCAGTCACCTCGGCCAAGAGCACTGTAGCATCCAGTTGCTTTCTGAGCAGGCAGTGAAGCTGGAAGCATCTGCTCTGTGTGAACAAGTCTATTTACACTGCTCCAGTGATCCAGCTAAAGCTAAGAAGTAGATGTGAAGACCACTCAGGCCTTAAGAGACGTAGGACGCTCAACAGGCACAACAAAACTCAGCAGAGAAGAGTCACAATGAAAAATACAAAAACTGTCAAACTGGTCACAAATCTCCAAAACACAACAAGAAAAATTATTATGACAGTTTAGAGCTGAAAACAGACATCTATCAAATAGCTTGCTATTTTATGGCAATGCTGCAGCACAGGAAATGAGAAGAAATCAGTGAAATGCCAGAGTCTGAGAGTGTTTGATGAACACTTTCCTCTGAAATTATGACTCACACTACACTTCAAGAAACACAAGAAACACATAACAAAAATGGTGGAAGTCTACTGAGAAAGTAACACTTCCAACTAACACCTAACCCAAATTACCCATGTGGTACTGAAACATTCAGTTTCCACAGTCAGGGTTTGGTCATTTGATGGTTAGTTAAGTTTTATGGCGGTAGAAGATACACATAAAAAATCTGCCACATAAATTATATGTAAGTATTCGGGGTGTAATGAAATGGTCAACTCACGAAATGATACGAAATACGAAACAGGGCTCACGATACAAAATACTCACAAAATAAAGATTATAGAAAATCCCCAACAGTAGGAAGTTGTGCAAAAATCTCATTTTCTTTATTTTCTTCCCAATGCAGACATACAAAAAATATTGCTGCAACACTAAAAAATAAATGTTCTTTGAAAAAACAAAATGGTAGTTTGTTCCCCTTATATAGACTACAGTGCAAATGCAAACATAAAATCTCAATAAAAAGTGCTTTGTTGTTGTAACAATCAGGATAACTACATTCTTGAATGAAAAGGAAAACAAATAGCACAACTATAATATTTAGCCTATAACAGTGCAAATATTTCTGATCTTCAAGTTTGATCAAATTCTGTCAACTCAACAGTAGATGCAAAAATCAAATATTGTGTTTTATATGCAGACTTACACAAACATACAGTTGCTGCCTGTCTCCAGTTCAAAGTAGTTGATAGTACTACTTGCCGCAGTATACGGCGAACTGTAGAGGCACATTTTGCACACGGTTGTTGTTTTGTCCTCAATCTTCACACCGTTCTCTCGTCTTTAACACGGGAAGCCAAAATAAAACTGATTTATTTGATGAAGGAGCATCAGCTAATTCCTCCACTATGTCTTCATATTGAAGCGAGTGTTTTGCTACGCTAGGTGAGGAGGGTAAAAAATCACCAGTCTCAGGCCCCATCCACACGAAGCCAAACCGAGGTCTAAATGCATACATTTTTTGCCGAATCTGCGTATCATCCATATGAAGACGGCGTTTTGGGGGTCTGTAAACGATCATTTTTGAAACCAGGTTCCAGAGTGGAAAGATTTTGAAACGCCGTATACGCAGCTCCGTGTTTACTGGCTCTCCGTAACTTTTCAGATACGCATTCGTCATAGTTTCATATCGTCATTGACACGCATGCGCCACACGCGGCAACAACAACAACAATGGCAACGTACGGTGTAGCATATGTGCTAATGAAGCTAGTGACCCTACTATCCCTGTTGCAGCAAAATCTCCTTCTCAATCACCACCGAGTTGAACAAACAATTATCGAGGACACATTACGGCACTTTATGATCACTTTATCACAATCTCTGTTTACAACTTTTGCCGCAAGTGCGCATGCCCACTGTTTTTTCGTCTGTTTCCGCTTGTTTCCGACATATTGTTACAGCGCCCCTAGAGGTCTGGCATGTGTTTTTACGGCGTTTTGATGCGTATCGAGTGCATTCATGTGGACGCACACATTTTCTGAAACGCCTTCGTCTTTATGACGATCGTTTTTGAAACTGTTTAGCGTTTTGTCTTCGTGTGGATGGGGCCTCAGTGGTGCGCGCGCTCCTTTGCGTTTTTTATTTTGTGCGTCTTTGAATTTTATTTCGTCATTTTTTTATCTCGTGAACTTTCGTACCACCCCTAATACATATACATATACATATATATGGTACATACATGACACCTTAAAGAGCCCATATTTTAGGGGTGCTGGTTTGGTGGAGTGGTTAGCAACCAGGCACCCCATGTACTTGCTTCTGCCGGTCCAGGTTCAAATCCCACCTGTGACCAGTTTGCAGAGTCTTCCCCTACTCTCTCACCCCCTTTCACAAGCCTATCCACTGTCTCTCTCCTGTCAATAAAGGCACAAAATGCCCAAAAACATACATTAAAACAAACAAAAAAACAAAACAAAAAAAAGAGCCCATATTTTGGCATAACTCAGGTTCATGTATTTAGTTTCAGTGACTGCTACAGTTTACTAACTATCCTGATGTTCTAGAAAACTTAAACTGAGTACCCCTGATCCGGCTCTATTCTCTCTCTGTCTGGGACACCGTGGCGCACCTGTCCCTTTAAGGCCCCCTCCCCACATTGGCCCCGGCTGCTCTGATTCACTGACTGCTGTGGTTAATGATTCATTTCATACTGAAATCGCATCAGACATGACATAAATAAAGTCAAGCCAGCGTTGTTTTAGAGATTCACTGTCACAGTACACATACTGATAAATAACTAAGATGCAGACACCAACTTTGTCTTGTGAACCAGTGTTTGAACAAGTTCATTCTGTAATTAAAATTTGGCATTTTAGTACGGCCATTAATGGGAGCATGGGGGTTTTCGCAGCCAGCCTCAGTAGGACATTCAAGGAACTGCAGTTTTCTCACTTTTGCATAATCTTCATTTTTAGTACTGGAGCTGCAGTTAGCTCAACACACAGTGCATTCATGCTTAAATCAGCTAATTTCCCAAGTGGGCTTTCCAACCCATTGCCCCAGTTTTTCCTGGATATTTAAAATAAAGGTGTGAGCAGTTTTTATTTTACTTTTTTTTCTAGTATCCCTGCTGAAATTGCATGACAGGCTGCCAGCAGATAAAACCTTAATGAAAAACATGCAGATCTTAACAGATGCTCAAACTTATATTTAAAATAATAATAGATAATCCAGCTTGGTGCATTTAGCTTTTACAAAAATTACAAACTTACAAAACGTTTTTCTCTGCTAGTAAAGCATGCGCACCAGGTTCTGAAACAGTGACAGTTCCTCTTCTGTATTTCCAGCTTTTCAAACTTTAAAACATTCCAGTTGAATAGACCCCCTCTCATTTGTTTTAGATCCATCTTAATAATTCAGGATCTCAGTGTTGAAATATAGAACAAACAAGTTGCTCTCATTTGGAGATACATGCTGACCTGCACTGCTACAGCGCTAAATGAAAAGCTGGTGAAAAATGTAATAACTTTGATGTTTTTTTTTCTGTTCTGCTGACTGCGGACAAACAGGATGAAACAGAATCAGCAGCATTGGATGTGAATCCATGCAGACAAGCTTATTATTTCAGCTCAAAGTGTGGGCCCCTGTGGTGTTAAAGAGACGACAAACAACAATGAAGAATGTACAAATAATGCAGATGTAAGCAGAAGTTTACATTTGTGAGAACAAGTTGTTGATCTGTGATTCTGTTTGTTGGAGTTTGTATTGACTGAAAAAAATAACTTGTCAGCAGCAGTAATGATGAAAAATGAGCACATGCACATGCCCATGTGTTTGTCTGAGCTCTAGCTTCAATCCTGCAGACTTTAGAGTATACCAGAACTGAATCACATGGAGGAGACACATCAAACACACTAACATATGAAACTCAAGAAAGAATAAAATGGGCACTTCAATGGAATATTTTAGTGTTTCACACCTCAACACTTCATAGTGCCATGTTGTCAACAACTCTGCATTCACTCCACAGTCTCTGTCCTACACAGACTTTGACAGATGATGCAAACATCTGGAAACAATTATGGATTTGAACTCAACACTGATGCTGGTTGAAAAAAGGTCCAGCAGAAACCTGAGAAAGATGAACATGGTCAAGGTGTGCAAGGATCTAGTGTCTCCTTTTATCAGTGTTTTATAGAAAGTGCTCTCAAGTACTGCAAACTGACTCGTGAATCTGGTTGAAATAGCGAGCAAGGTGATCGGAGTGCAGCAATCTCAGCTGTAGGACAACTACAGCGGATGTATCTTTAGTAGACCTCAACAAACTCTGAACTGACCACCCTCTGTCTGCTAAATTTGATCATCACCCTTCTGCCTGACGTTCTGGCCTGGGACCAAAACAAGATGAGCAAAACTTCTTTGATTCTGGTTGTCCCTGAAAACCTTAACTCATTGACCTGACCAGTTTTCTTGTGTGTACGTGATTTTTGATTTTTAGAGTGTAATCCTTGACTATTTGATTTATTGATTCTCTTTGTATCTGCATTACCTCTTATTTTCATCATTACTGTTTATTCAGCACTTTATTGACTGAATGAACTTTATGGAGTGATGTCTGATTCTTTAGCCTTTGGCTTTATGTGGTTTCATTGCCTTCCTTTTCACTTGTGTTCAGGATTATTCCTGATTTTCCCGTATGTTTGATGTTTTATCATGTACTGGTGATAAAGCATATAATACCTGCTGCAGAACTAATTTCCCACAGGATAATAATAAAGTTGAACATGAAGTTGTTGAACAAGTCTTTTCAGGCAGCGACTGGCACAGCTACACTGTGATTGATGATTTCTTGTTCCATTCTTTCCAAAAAGTGGAAATTATTATCCAAACTTATCAGAGAAAATCTGCTTTTATACTGGGTGCAGTGTGTCCACGATTACAGCATGGTAACATCACTGTAGTTAATTCTTCATTCTGTGACCGGGGTAGAGTGCCTGAATATTAGATCTTAAAACCACTGAAAAATATGTAAAAAGCCCATGCCGAAGTACCACATAAGCTGCATTTCCAACAAGCAGTCCAGCTTAGTCCAGCTCAGTGAGACACGCAATTGCTGCTGTTTGCACTGTCAGATAAGGAGAAAAGGTACAGAACAAACCAACCTGTGCCTTCTTACTTTTTTAACCCCTCTGAGGGGGTGCCAAGCGTACCACGGCAGCCCTAAAAGATGGAGCTTAATCAGTCCATCAGTCAATCAATCAATTAATCAGTCTTTATTTATAAAGCACTTTTCATACATAAAATGTAACACAAAGTGCTGAACATTCAAGCAAACAAGCTAAGAGATAAGAGTCAGGGATAAAAATAATTAAAATACTACAATAAAATGCAATGAAATGATAGATAGATAGATAGATAGATAGATAGATAGATAGATAGATAGATAGATAGATAGATAGATAGATAGATAGATAGATAGATAGATAACTCTATCTTCAGTTAAAAATGAGGAAACACAGGAGCTAAGACTAAATGGATAAAACCATGATTGGATATATTAAAGTGTTAAAAGTTGATAAATAAATAAAACAGTTTAAAACCCAACATTAAAAGGAAGGAAGTAAAAAGTGGTAAAACATAAAATAGTATCTCTGAACCTAAAATTTAGTTAAACACATAAAATATGAACAGTAGGTGCTGCCCTCAGGTCCTCAGGTAGACTGTTTCACAGGCTGGGGTCATAATGACAAAAAGAAGCACCGTATGTTTTAGATCTTACTATGGGGACTATTAAAAGACCACTACCTGAAGACCTGAAGGCTCTACTGGGTTCATATGGTAAAAGCAAATCAGATAAATAGGATGGACCAAGACCATTAAGAGATTTAAAAAACAATTAAAGAACCTTAAAATCTATTCTAAAAGAAGTAGGAAGCCAATGCAGACACTTTAAAATCAGGGTGATGTGGGCTCTCTTTCTGGTATTCGTCAGCATGCGAGCAGCTGAGTTTTGAAGGAGCTGTAGATGTGAAATGTTCTTTTTGGAAGACCAGAGAGGAGAGCATTGCAGTAATCAATTCTGCAGGTAATAAAAGCATGAAGAGTCTCGGCACTGGCTTGAGAGAGAAACTGACTCACTCTGGAGATGTTCTTTTAATGATAAAAGATCTTAAGTGCCACTGCCTGTTGATTGGTCACAAAAATCGAAAACACAGAAACAGCAGCCATGTGGATTTAGTCTTTTGTCCTTTGCTGTTGCTCCACAGAGTACTGAAGTCCTCCACTGTTGCTCTTTGCTCTACCTCAGACAACTGCACATTGACACAACCCTCTCCTCTTACATCCCCGCTCGTAAGTGAAGATTTGGCTAGTAGTGGAAATGCAAACCAGATCAAGGTTAACCAGTCAAAGCCATGCAGATCTGTACTGAACCAAACCAGACGGTGAGATCTATGCTAACTCATTTTGCACTCCGGCCCACTGCACCGCGCAGATATCAACAGTAAAGAGCGAAAAGCTACGATGCCATGATACAGTTTGATGAATGATTGCTTATGTTTTCTGCTTCAAACAAGTCCAGCATTCATCTCATTTAGTTCAACGCTCCCAGCAGAAAACTTGATGAATTATCCAAGGTTGTTTTCCAAGATGCAGTGGACTGTGGCAGAGAGATGGTATCTCTTATTTAACTATAATTTTGCCTCTTAATAATGGAAACTTTTCATTATCTATTCACTGTGTTCAGATAACATTTAACAAATCTGCTTTATTTAGCCAAACAAAAAGGCTCTCATTCTGTGTTATCTCTTGTTGTGGCTTTATTTCTGCATCGACTCTCTAATCCAACTCTTTGTTTAATAATAAATTCATTGTGAGTTGGACGGTTGGAGCTGAGGGCTTGGCAGCAGCAGCAGCAAGCAGAGGCTCGTCGTGACTAAACTGCTGCTGCTTTGTTCATAAATCATCATACAACACTGTAATTAGTACACGCAGCGCTGCCTCTGATTGATAGCAGACAGGAATGTGATCCGTTAGCTGCAACACACACTCACAAACACACACCACGTATGGATTCATACATAATCAGAGGAAAAGAAATTGCTTTATTCCAAAATGAGAGATGTTTTATCAATAACAGGCGGAGTTAATTGTGAGTCGGTGTGTGTGTGCGTGTCCTGAGGTGTTGTCCTTAATTGAAAACTAAAACAACACAGTGAGCTGCTGCTAAACACACAGACCTCATTAAAATTAAACGCTGAGTTTTGCCCGTCAACATGTTTGTGATCCGAATGACAACAACCTGGTGAGCAGAGACACGCGGCGATGCTTGTGTAAGAGCTAACTAACAACACTCCGGTGGATTCAGCACACACACACAAACGCAGCTGGTTATCGATCACAGAGGGGGTCAAGCTAAAGTGAGACGAGGTCAGGGGAGATACATTATCTTAATGTACTCCACTCTGCCTTAATGGTGCCCATGACACACACTCGCACACAGAGGAACGCAATTAGCGCACACAGATGAAAGATAGTGAGCAGTAAAGATATGCTGCTCATGCTGGTCAATTCATTGTGTGTTAATCTACTAACACTCCAACAATAAAGTTTAAGCACCTTTATGTCTACAGAGCAGCGCTGGGGCCTGAAACTGAGGGGGTCCACCTGGGACAAGCTTTACTGTTGTGTCAGGGTCCTAACACGTCTTGTTTAGAGAACTCGGTTCTTCTGTGGTGGTGTGAAAGCTCACAGAAATCTGGTGTGGACCACAGATCTGAACTCTGTGTGATTTGCTTAGTGGCAACAGTGTTGCTCCCTTTCTTAAGTCAAACTTTATGGATTCATTATTGTTTTTCTGTCTATCTATTCAGCCATAAACCTATTTATCCATCCATCCAACAATCAATTCATCCATCCATTCAGTCTTCAATCCATCCATCGATCTGTTCATCCAAGCATCTCTTTTCAAGTGAAATATACACTGTAACTGATTTTTATAAACAGTATTTTACCATAATATCTACAGCTACCTACTGTAAAAACTCTATACAGTAAATTGTAGGGATGGGAGAAAAAAATAGATTCACATAAGTATTTTGTTTGACAATTTTCAAATCTATTTTTATCTTCAAAAATAGATTTTTTTCCAAATTTAAATGCTTCATTTTAGTCTGCTTTGATAAGCCACTTTTAAATGCAATCCAGGCTTTTGAAGAGAGAGTTTAAACAGCTGGCTAAAATACATTGCTGAATAAATCCTAAAAATGGACTCACATGTGATGTGTATTTTTCCTGATATAGTCTGTAGGCATCATCATTGCTCATCTTTTCCGCTGGTGTTAGAAAAGCTAACTAAAGATTGAAAAATAGGCAATATTGTAGAATCGCAATTTAAATTGAATTAGCACCTAAAGAATCGTAAAAAATCGAATCGTGAGAATAGCGAATCATCCCAGCCCTTGTAAATTGCTGTAAATTGCAAAAGATGGTGGGAAAACATTCTGATTTCTTGTAAAATTAAAAGCATTTAACTATAAAATCTGCAGTTACCTATGGTAAAAAAAAATCTATGCAGTAAGCCACCAAAAAGGATAATAGATAAAAACATGAAAACAATTTCTTCCCCAGGAAAACTGACCAAAAGCAGGTATTTTAGTAAATGTTTCACATTTTTGGGTGGAAAAAACATTTGAGTAAAAGTATAAAAAATTGATAAAATTAATGTATGTTTCTGTTTTTACGAAGTGATATCTTCCCAATATATGATCGGAAAAATAGTTAAAGATAAAGTAGAATAAATTAAAACACAGCAAGTTCCCTTTAACTTAAAATAAATTTTAAATGTTGTAGGATAAAATGTGGTTATAACTGTCAATAAAAAAACTGTAAGGATACTGTTTTGATAATATGTAATTATGTAGTAAATTGAAGGACAGAAATTATACCTTCAAAAAAATATTATTGCTTAATGCTTTAAAATAAAATAGAGTAATGCCACTGTTAAGACATTTACAGTATCTTACTGGCAGCTTTTTGCCAGTCAGTTACTGTAAAATTTACGACAACCTTTTTTACGTTGTATGTTGGACATTCTACCTGAAATACCTTTTGGGCAGCCTGAACTGTTCCTCGCTCCAGCAAACAGACTTGATGCAGGAAAAACAGCCACCAAAACACTTTCACAGCATAAAAACTTACTCATCCAAAAGTCGCCTATCAGTCGATATTTCTGCACAATAATGAGGGAAAAAGTTTTGGGACAGAATTTTAAAATCCTGTTTCGCACATAGGACAGCTACAGGTGTGTAATCTGGGTGCTGACATGCCTCCCTTACTGCCTCGCCCAAATGAGGAGCAGAGAGGTGGGTGTTGTGTTAGGGTGGTGAGGCTGGAGGGGGTGTAGCTTGTCAGGGTGATAGATTATACGTCGGCCTGTATGACAGATCCTCGGCAGAAACAGCAGCAGGAGATTCGCCAGGGAAAGGCATCTCATCTCAGATTCAACAATAATATTTACATAGCCAGCCTGAAATGAGGGCATCAGCGGGTCTGACAGCATGCTAAATCGAAGCAAATTGAGCGAGCGAGCCAAGAGGAGAGAGAGAGGAAAAAACGAGGATGGATACAAATTGTTGAGCCATTCTTCACTGAATGTATATACTGTGTGTAAATGTGTGATTAGGAGTCTGTTTGTTTCTGTTTAGGCCTGAGCTTTTCTCTTTAAGGCAGTTTAGTGAACGTTTCATGTTCGGTGTGTTGGTGTTTTGCATCTATGAAGCAACTACATGAACATGTCTGCCTGTTTGCCATATTTTCTCATCTTTCTTCACGTAAATGTAACTTTTTTACATATTCTGCTGATCTGTTCATGTGATCTTATTCCCTCTGTTCATGTAGGTTTATGTCTGTGCACTTATACAACAACATATATGTGCTTTTTTCTTTGCGTGCCACTGTGTCCTTTGTGTTCTGCTTCTACAAGACAGTCCTGGATCTGAGTATAAGGGAAAACTTCAACAAGATTTGCAGACGACACCATTTTACCATCACTTCTGTAGGGCTAAAAGTCAAACTACAAATGTACCTGGGCTCGCCTTTGGCATATTCTTATCTTTAAATGTTTATATGCATAAGATCTCGTGATCTCCAGGATCTTTTCTTGTTGTCTATTCCAAAAGTAAGAACTGAACTAAGAAAAAAAGGCTTCAGGTTTGCAGCTCCTCATACTTGGAATGAACTATAAAAGGACTTGACACTTAAAGATCTGGTTTCACCTGACACTTTAAGATGGTGTTGAGCTACTTGAGGGCGAACATATCTGGTTGCACATTTTTTTCCTCACATGGGCAATTTCTAAAATTCTGACTTTTCTTTCTTAATGTACTTAAGTGTTCTTTAATATGTTTGATGACAATGTGTTTGTCTAAAACTGTTGAACGTGCAGCTGTCTTGGTCAGGACCCTCTTGAAAAAGAGCTTTTTTAATCTCAATGAGGTTTTCCTGCTTAAATAAAGGTCAATAAATTCTGTACATTCACTTATTCACCTGTCAAACCTTACACCCACCCAACCAACAACTATATTTTAAGCCACCTTTCAATCTTTTTCCTCCATCCATTTTTCCAATTATCCAATCATTAGTAGACATTTCCAGGTATCCTTCATCTTCTGTTGAACCATTTGTCCAGCTTTTAGTTTTTTATGTAGTGTTCCATCTTTGAATAGTCTAATTACCCATCTTTCAATCCATTATCTTATCAGTCATTTCATTAACACCATGCTCTGATCTATTGGTCCCATCAAAAGGAAACTTAAAATAGAAGCTGAGTTACAATTGAATTACTTTACAACTCAATTCCTAAAAATTCCTTTCTTGTCTCTCCAAGTGAAAAAAATTGCCATGTTAGTACACAACTAGAACATGGGGGTTCGACTCAGAGGCAAATACAATATTTCAAACGCATGATGTCTTGTTGTGACCTCTTGTTTAAGAGTTTCCTCATCATTGAGTGACCTGAACATGTTTGTCCTCATGGTAGTGGAAAAAGTGTAAGAGTTACTGTTCATTAAAATATAACCAGAAATGCTTTCCGTTGGATCCCCACCATTACTGTAGTCCTTGTTAGCAGTAAATTTGCAACTTTCATTTTAAACACACAGCAGCAGTTTAAGATTCAAAAGTGGCGACATCAGATAAATTTTATTATATAACGATGAACATTAAACATCTTATTCATGTGTTTTCACCACAAACCTAATTTCAGACTTTTATCCTAAACCAGAATTCCAGGAATTGGTAAATGCTAACTTGTCTACATCTATGGACTCTCTCCTGCACTGATCTAAAGACTGTTCAATGCAGATGGCAGTCATTGCAGGAAGGTCAGATCTTTATTCTTGCATTCAAACTTGTATTTGTTTTGATTCATTTTTTTAGAGTAGTGATTTTAATTCCTCTCCAGCTCTTAATAATTGATCTGTTGTCAAAGACGTGTTTGTTTGAGAGCTGCTGACTGTGCTGTTCTGTTTGTTTGGTTTTGTTATACCTGTCACTTCAGGACATCCTAAGCCAAGGACATTTTAAAGGTGTAGTCAGCGATGTGGGAGAGGTTGTTTACAAACGAATTTAGACCCGCCTCTTCCTTCATACCTCACCCCTTGCTCCACCCCCGAAAGCTGATGGACGTGCATCGTCATGGAAACGGCCGTAGAAACTGCGTAGCTGACCAACGTAGCTAAGGTAACCCCGACTCGTCAAACAACTCGACTGACAGTATTGATAACATCACGACAACAGCACATTCTGGCAGATTAGACAATAAGATGAATGTCTGACGGCTGTTACTGTTATGTGAAGCACCACAAAGCTAATGTTTCTTACCTATCCAGCAGACAGACAGCGACATCCGCGTCCGTTTTCAGGTCTTTCAATTGGCGGAGTTCCCCACCGTCAGAAAGCAACACCAATGTTGACCCGGGTCTTCGCTCTTTCATGGTCATAGCCCTTCTTTTTCACTTTGCTCTCCTCTGACCTTTTTCTTTTGGGCTGTTTTTCAGCCATTGCTACTGCACATATTGTATCTCTCTCTTACGCTAACTGTGCACGCTACGCAACCTACAACTCCCCCTCCCCCCTCTGTCTGATCTGTGCATGAATATGATCGCCCCCTGGTGTACTCTGTTTTGGTAACTCGGTCCGAGCCACAGTATTTACCTGCTGAAATTCAGAGCCAAGGCTGTGTATTGAAACCGGACTTTTTTTTCAACATGCTGTCAGTGGGGACATCTTGTGGATGGAGAGGAGAAATACGGTGAATTTGACAAATAGTGCATTAGATTAGAAGATTAGAAGATCACTGACTACACCTTTAAGAGATCTTAATTAAACTTTGTGAAAAAATGTCCACTATAGCACAACGATTAACTCGTCAAACTTTGAAGGTTAAGGGTATTGAGCCTCATTTTCATCCACTTCCTTTAAAAACTCTTCATTCTTCTTGAAACTTTGTCCCAGTGTTTATTCTGACTCAATGGTCACTTATATCATGAAGGTCAAGATCAGCGTTTTTTAGCCATTTTTTCTGTCTTAAAGGCATTTTTAAAGAAGTTTTTGTTTTGTTTTTGCTATGAAACTTGGTTGCCTGTCAACAAAATGGCCTACCTATATCTTCAATCTACATTCATGACACTGTACGTTCCTTCACATCTATTTGCCATCGTGTTTGAGTTTGTTTCTTGTTAAAGTGACTTTTATTCAGTATTTTCTGTCTATTCATGTGTATCTTTATCATTTGTGTGTGCATGTGGGAGGCCAAGCGTGCAGAAAGAGAGGGAGGAGCAGGCGTACTTCACAAGAGAGTGAAGGAGGGACAGAGATAGAATCAGAGAGCGAGAAAACAGGAACTTAATCAAGCCGAAAAGGGGACGGGAGAGAGAGTCAGGCTGAATGATGGGAAGATGCAGACAGACAGACAGTCGAGCAGATAAACAGAAGCAAGAGCGAAGAGCAGAAAGACAGCGAGCAGATTTAAAGTCAGTCAGCAGGAAGTGTCAGCTTATGATGTTCTCTAATGAAACACATCACGTCACATTTCACATATCAAACACGAGCAGAGTGACAAAAGCTACCAGCAGCACTTCCTCACAAACACGGGCAAAAACAAAAATAAATGAACAAAAATCTGCACAAACAGGAAGCAGTGACACTAAGAAACAAACAACCTGACATGAAACTTTCACTGATTCAACAAAAACACCCGAGCCTGTTTGAGGCCTTTTGAAAGCTGGAAATAAAGTTAAGACATCCTGAGAGTGGATTTAAGAACCATGCAAAAACACGGACAACGATAAAGTGATATAAATGGTCATTTATCATTTTCTTCTTACTGATACAGACGTCGACAAAGACATAAGTCGGTTGAAAACATTAAACCTTCTGACAGGGAGCAGCTAAATGCCACATTTCCAATCTTGTGTGAATACTTTATATCTTTAAGACTGTCAGTAAGCTAAAAGCCAGACAATTGCCCAAGTCCCTCCGATCCGAGTCCCAAGCAAGTCCCAAGTTTTTTCTGTTTTTGGCAAGTCAAGTCAAGTCGAGTCGAGTCACAGGTTATGACGGGTTGAGTCCCTCATCATTGTTCCCCAGTCCACCCAAAAAGCACTCAGATTTGTATATTTAAGAGAGAAACCTTATCTCCCCACTCATACAACACACACACACCCTCTTTACTAATGTTAGCTTTGCTAGCTTCATATTGACCACAGGTCGGGCTTGTGTTCCTGACCTATGGCAGGAACGTTAACTACCTGGCTAACGTTTGCAGGTTTCACTCACTTGGCCTCATGTGTCCTCAGGTGGCAGATAAAGTTCGATGTTTTGCCCTCTTTTTCGCTTATCAAAGCGTTGCAGGTCATACCCTTGGCATGCCTTCATTTTTCCATCCGATTGAAATTCTTTATATGCAAAGAAAATAACTTGGGCACAGAAGACATTGTAGTTGCCAATTTGAAACCCACGTCCCGCGCACCCTGCCCACTGATCATCACTGTAGCAGAAGCGGGTGTGTCGTAGGAACGTATGTGTGTAGTACTGTGTCGTGTGTGGGACAAAAATAGGTGACGGATGAGTGTACTGTGAATGGAGCATCAACAAAGTGAATAAGGATAGGGCGGTGTATATCTCCTGTTTGGCTCTTCATATAAAGCCTGACTGCGTGCAACTTTCCGAATCATGTTGTCTCAAGTCAGGTTGAGTCTGGAGACATTTTCTCCAGAGTGCAGGTTGAGTCAGACATTTTCTCCAGAGTCAGGTTGAGTCTGGAGACAAGCTCAAGTTGCCTCGAGTCCGAGTCCCTATGACTCGAGTCCAATTGTCTGCTAAAAGCACATTTACTTAAAAAAAAGGGCAGTAATTATCACCTAAAATGTGCAAGTCTACTGACAACAGCAACACTCGTAGTCAAGGAAACAACCTAACTTAACCATCATGTTTTGACTTGTGGCCTGTGGACCCTGATCACTGCCACAGGCTAAAAATTGTTGCTTCAGGGTTTTAATAATAAACAACTGAACAATTTTCTTAACTGATTCAGTGTTTAATTTGGATATTTAAACTTTAATTGTGTTTTGATGACTAGAGCTCACATGAGGTGGACCATTTCATTGCAAACCTCCATGAGAGCCCTCGACGGCTGGGCCAAATGTCTTGTGCGAGGCACTGCTTAGTCTGACACCCTGAAAAGGATCGGGGGTTCAAGCCCTGCTCGACATGTTGATTAGGGGTGTAAATCACCAGGTTTATGATGATACAATACGATGTAGAATTTTTGGACAACGATACGATATTTGCAGATATCACAAAGTCTGTCGTGATTCGATTCCAATTCGTTATGATTATAAGGGCCTTTGATCGAATTAAGACGATGTTATGTACTCACTGAACATAATCAGCAACATTTCCACTGAAGTAATTAAGAAATACGAAGCAAGTTTGATAGTTTTATTACTGAAATGTGAAATGATGTGCTGACCTTTGGGTATGATGGTTTATAGAGGATTGAAACCATCTGTATGATCAAATAATTTTTAAAATTAAAATTGGTTCAATTCAGGTAAGGTGCTTTTTTGCCCCCATAATTACCTTATGGGTCGTATTGTTACGTTTTAATGTTTGTATATTATATCAAGGAATGATGCAACATTATAATACAAATTACTGAATTATTATTTAAATGTTGCTCTTATTTACCTCCATCGTTTTACCTTGCTAAAAATGTGACGTTTTGATTTTAATTAAATCAAAATATTTATCATGTTTAGAATTATAATTATTAACTGTATTTTACTAACTTACCGTTGATCATTTGGTACTTGAGACTTGAGACGGTGGAAACTGTGACATGAATGTCCAGTCTGGATTTCAAAATAAAGGCGTATATTAAAGATGACGATGTCGATCGATGTTTTGGGTTTCCATTGATGTGATTGGATCATTGCTTTACCAATCCATGTATCGATCCAGATCGATGGATCATTACACCCCTAATGTTGATGTGTCGCAGGGCAAAACAGCTAACCCCAAGCTGCTCCCACTGCTCCATTACTGGTGTGTAAATGGGTATGAAAGGGTGTGTATGTGTTCACTGTACTGATAGACAACTGATATAGAAACTAAACCATCAGTGGGTGAACAGAGAGTGAATGGATGTGAAACAATTTGAGCCAAAACACTGAAAAAGTACTGGAAGATTCCCACCTCTAATATCTGCATCCCGGACATTTCCGCAACAAGTCAAAAGATTTCAAACAAAAATACTGTGGCGTGTTCATCAGAAGAAATGTTTGACCAGAATAAACGCATACAAAAATGCAGGAGAAATGCTTCTTTGAGGTAAGAATGTCCTGCATTCATCAGGGCTGTATTCATGTAAATGAATCAGATAGACTCTGATGTGTTCAGTGAAAAGAAAATAAAGACGTGACTCTGAGATTCTTACATGAGTAAAAAATTAAACACGAGGAGGAATATAGCCAATGGATACAATGGCCTCTTTCAGCTTTGAAAGGATCACAAATCAGAGCCTACTCATATAAATAAGCAGCGCTTTTGGTAAGTAGATGTAAAAATTGTGAAAATGCAGCTTTTGTTGAGGGCCTGGGCAGCGTAGAATACTCTAATGATTGTATCTACATCATCTGAGGCTTCTTTAAGAAGCATCTTCAGACCAAGAAAAAATGATTTCCTTTCATGCATTGTGTACAAAATCATGACTTAAAGAAGCAGGAACACCTTTAAGAACCTGAATTCTTTGAGTTATGATCCTAAAGAAGAGTGAACATTCGCCTTTACATCTTGACTCTGAGCTTTCAGAGAGTGCGAGAGCGAAGATCAGGACCTTAACCAAGAAAGAAGATGGAGATAAGTGTGCATGTAAAGACGAATTAAAGAGACGTAGCAGAGGCGAGGCTGCAGCTTCAAACCAGGACCAACAGCAGAGATAAAAAGAGCTTTGAGAATAAGGAGAGGAATGAGGAGAGACAGAGGTGTGGCGTCAAAGGTCAGGGGTCTCTGCTGCAGAAAAACCTATGAAATAAACATGACCCACCCTGCCACACAGCACAGGTCAGCCAGAGATGGAGTGAGTTAATGGAGAAACGCTGGAGAGATAAGAGTTTACAAAATGGAGTGAGAATGAGAGATCTGTGGCAGGGTAGTGGATTAGTCAAGTCTTCAGAGAGAGAGAGGTGGATGAAAAGAAGGGAGAGAAATGCAATGAAGCATCAGGATAAAATATTGATAGTTCCTGCTTTTCTTTAGCTTTGGTTTAAAATCATTACTTTGGTGATCATGAGCACACTGACATGTCCACAGGAGAGGAAACAACTTGAGTTTTTCTTCTTTTTGCCATTTTTGTTGCAAAGAGAGAGCAGATCAAGCAGGAGCTGACGGTGTCTCAAGGTTTGTTTTGGCTCCTGGTCTGAGGGTGTAGGGAGCCCAATGGGTCTGTGTGAAGCTCAGGTCTGAACTATTGATCAAAATGTATTAGGAGTGTAACGGTACATGTATCCGTGCCGAGCCGCTCGATAAGGACGTTCGGTTCTGTATAGTCCTGTACTGGAAAGAGTACAGTACGTTTATGTTAGCCGCTGCACATGGCTCTTTGATATTCACGGGGGTACTCATCTACGTTGGTGAGGCTTTTTAATATTCAGGAGGAAAGCGCTCTGTGATTTGTGCTCTTGCGATCATGTACATATCATGTGGATGTGATGTCTCACAGCGAGCCAATCAGAAGAAGACTCTCAAAGAGCTTCCGTAACCACGGGAGCTTGTGTCTGAATTGTGCGTAATGGCTACTGCTAGCGACCAACCGGAGCTTGAAGACCCTCCCCTGTTGCTGAAATCTCCTGTTTGGGAACACTCTGGCTTCATAGTGAAATATTGCAATGGAGAAAGACAGGTGGATAAAACGACGGCAGTGTGCCGATACTGTTCAACTGAGGTCGGGTATTTTCCAGCAGCACGTCAAACATGCTAAACGGCACCACTCAAGTGTAAAGATTTCCACGGTAAGGAAAAAAAAACACCGTAGTGCAAATTCAACTGCAGTCTGTGTTCAAGCAGCCTCTCCCAGACAATTCAGATCGGGCCAAAGCGGTAACAGCATCCATCAGCGTTTTTATAGCATCGGATCTAAGACCATACTCAGTTGTGGAAAATGCTGGTTTTAAACACATGCTAAAGGTGACTGAGCCCCGGTGTAAAGTACTCAGTCGTCCACATTTAAGCCAGGAATTTAAAAAGAAAGTCATTATTTTTAATTTCATACATTTGTTGTTTATTTGTTTTATTTAACTTATTAGTATACCAAGCAGCACATTAACTTATTTTGTTTTTAAGTTGGTATAATGACAAATTTTTGGTTTAATAAACGTGCTAAACAAGCAAATGGTTTTGCGTTGTTCCCATACTGTACCGAAAATGCACCGAAGCGTGACTCTAAAACCGAGGTACGTAGCGAACCATCATTTTTGTGTACCGTTACACCCCTAATATGTATGCATGCATTTCAGGAGAATAAAGCTTCTGGGGCCCAGATGCATGAAGGGGCTCATGAAGGTTAGTAAAGATGCCTAAGCTGAGCCTGTCATATATAAGATTGATTTCTTTATCAGCCTAACCGAAAGTACAGACGGGGCATTAGAGATCATTTTCCATTTAGGCTGTTAAACTTGTGATGGTGCGTTACAACATCAGATAAACAAAGCAGATTAATGTTGAAAAATAAAATACAATCTTGAAAGGAATACTAAATAATTACAAACCAAAGAAGCTGGCAGCGATACAATTGGGTGAAATTGTGGAGCTCTACTTGTGGCTTCATTAGGAAACAAATATTTATGAGAGGATTTGAATGATGCGATGAATCAAGTCACTCAAAAAATAAACATCTTCAGGCGCTGTCATACTTTCATCATTCTTTGCTAAAAAAAAAAAAATCCAGTCTTTCCAGTGTGGATGATTTATTCATCCCAAAGACCATTTTTGAAAAGCTGTGGTGTGGAAAAACACCAAAACGGAGCTTAGTGTCACTGTAATGAGAAAGAAGAGGAGAAAACAGAGAGAGGAACTGAAGAGGGGCTCTGAAGCCAAAACAGAGAAGAGACAGAGGAAAGAGTGACAGATGAAAGAAAACACATGAGAGAAAAGGGAGAAGAAAGAGTTAAATGACAGATAGAGACAGAAGGAGAGGGAGAGAGCGAGAGAAAAGAGGACTGGGCACGAAAACCAGAGTCGCAGAAGACAAGAAAGGGCAGATTGCCAATTTAGCTTTCACCGATAATCATTCCCACTAAGCCTTTCTTACAGCCGAGCCGCAGAAACATTCTCCCTCCATTTATGTTGCTCTCATTTTTCCCTTTTCTTCTTTCACCCGGGTCATTCTCACCCTCGCCGATAAGACACTGTGCCTATATGGAGGCCGATGGCGTGGTGGTGAATACCAACAACGCCGCCGATCAATGGAGGCCAAACCCCTGCTGAGTAACAAGTGTCTGTGTGTCCATGTAATATGTACACAGGTGGATCTCAAAGACGCTGCAGATGTGAGAGACCAAGAAAAGACAATCACAAAGCAATCCGAAAAAGGCGTATGTGAATATAAATGACACCTGTCAACCACGCATGGCCTTCAGCTAAAATCAGTGGAGAACATAAATTCTGGACTCTGTGTTTTCTGTGAGATATTTTGCTGGATTTAAGAAACAAAATGCACACAGAGATTTTAAATGATTTTATTTGTGTGACTGAGACTTGAGGATGTTAATTCATATATCCTTTGAACACAAAATCCCAGAAAGAAGAGATGTAAAACTGAGGCTGAAGCTTCCACTGGGAAAAACACTCCCTGTGGACGTGAGCTCTGAATAACGATCTCAGTATTTTACTGTTAATCTGGGGAACTTTGATATCTCTCTTAGTCCTGCTATTTACAAAACCTCGAGAGACTTGGATCACTCGAAGCTGCCACCCTCAAACTTTAGGCTTGAAAGGACTTGACCCCAAAGACTAGACACCCTGCCTGCAGCCTAGGGCTGGACATTATTAGCTAATCTCAATGTCATGATTAATTAAAGGGACTGTGAGGAGTGCCTGATCGACATACACACTTTAAGATGAGTTTTATAGCATCAAAATAGGTTATCTATAAATGCTATTCCTTAGCTTCGTGGTCTGGTCAGACATGGCTGGCCTGGCCTGGATACTCAACTTCAGGAACAAGACAATTAAACTAGAGCAAATTTATATTATTCGGACACGTCTTAGAGCACCGGGCTGTAAGTAGTGATATATAGCCGGCTACAAAACTACGATATTAAGTTTTCCAAAAATTTGCTTGTTGTCACACATCAAAAACTACCACTACGTAACTAGAAAGAGATGCATTACCTCGTCTCTTTGCATCCTGTAAGTTGTTGAAAAAAGAAGTTGTAAAGCAATGCAGAGTTCTGAGGAAGGTCCGAGCTGCATTTATTAGCATCACAACAAACACACGCTTTGGCTTGGGTCACGTCTTTGGTGCGTTCCAGTTGTAGTCAGAAGTAGGAATTTCTGGGTTCCGAGTAGGAAACTGCAACTGGAACGCCGTCCAAAGTCGGAATTTCCTACTGGGAACTCGGTGAAACCTCACCACCCCCGAGTTGACCATCGAAGAGATAGATGCCCCCAGTGTAAAAAGTTGTTTACCTCCTGTAATAATCAATTTATTTGCACTTCTGACTGGGGTGTGTCGCTCTAGATCAGCTGTATACATAGTATTGTTAGACTTATATGTACAAAAATGCTGCCATCGTGATAATCACATTCTTCATGTGATATTTGTGAACAACAACGCAGAGCGTGCTAACAATAGCCTGGTAGATCGGCACGTTTTTTTCCAACCTTAACTGGAACACTGTCACGGGAGATGATGTCACTCCCATTTCCGAGGTTATGGGAATGCAGCATTACAACAGTCGCCGCGCGTGCTCATGGGTAGCAGTCTTTTTGTCGCCAGTATTAGATTCTCCTCATAGCACCTTTAAAGCTCTTACCTCTATTACGATTAATGAACAATAATTTTATGCTATGCCAGAACAAATCAGTGGTGACAGCGGCGGTTTTCTTCACGGTTTTCCTGCAGTATTTACACTTAACTTCTTTCTGCTCAAAATCCAAAATGTGCCCAAACAATGGAGACGGTACTTTTCTTGGCTACAAGGTCCTCTGATAGATTGATGCTTGTCTCCTCCATGTTGGTGGCGCGTCCTTCGCTCTTGGCGAAAGTGAAGTAGACTGAATGGAGGGGGTGCGGTCACGTGACTTACTCAGGGAAAATAATTAAAATAATCCCCATTGTAAAATTACTTCGACTACAGGGTCTAAATGTTGATTTCAATTCTTTTTTGATTAATTTCCCAGCCCTACTGCAGCTTCAACTTGTGTCAGCATGTCACCTTCCAGAAACTTTAATATCATTGACAAAAAACACGAGTTTTGTATTTTAGTTTTTTTAAATTATGAAAACAAAGTCTTTTGCTTTGGAGATAAGGTTTGCTGACTTTTAGGCCGGCCTACCTTAACGCTTCCTGTTGTGTCCTGCATCCGCTGATGTCCATCCAGGAAAGTTATTTTTTTTCTTCAAACAAAATATCATTTTGTGTTAAGGTTCAATCACTTACACTTTGATATTTGTGGGTTTTTATCCTTGTTTTAGGAAGCAATCATTACAGTTGGATCCCTGCAGTATGTTACAAAAACACTTGGGGTATTTCACAGCTGTATTTCACTTATTTTTGATTGATGCCAAGACTTACATTTTTTCCATTCTTACTTAAATTCAGTCTCAAGTTGCCTGAGAAACTGGACATCACAGGCACTGGTTTTCAGTCTTGTGCCTTCATGAAAGATTTCTGAATATTTTTTGAATCTCTTGATTAAGTTTGTTAGTTGTCAATGGTGAATACTCTATATTTCTGAGAATTTTGTGTTGGAGAACATTGTTCATAAACAGTGGAATTAGGTTTTTCATTGATTGTAAACAGTTGGGGTGCTAATCCAATCATGATACATTCATCTTTCACCAAACAACTGACTTGTGACAGTCCTAACAAATTTACTAAACTACCACCCAGTGTAAGGTTTGTTCCAAACAGGTTGGTGCTAAACAAAATCTTTTTAATGGTTAAAACAGCAGTATCCAGAAGCCCTTTTAAGTAAAATGACATTTTTAATGCTAAATTATAGTTATTACTTTTATTCATTCATTTTCAAATTAACTGTTTTACATAAAACAGAAAAAATTTTGTATTATTTCTTGATTAAGATGTCAAATTATGTTTAATTACTTTCATTCCTGAACAGAAAAATTAGTTTTACTGATTAAATGTTGTATCTTGATTGGTTTCTGACTTCTAAGAGAAGCCCTGTGCTCAAATGTGTGCATAAAAAGGTAAATTCAGTCTGAAATTCAGACCACAGGTCTATGGTTCATGGATCTGTCACTAACTTTAGTTCTTACTTTAGTCCACTTGTCTCCTCTTACCTCCCTTCCTTTGCCCTCACACCCAACACAGCATCGTGTGGATTTGCTGTTCATCATGAGACTGGGATCCACATTCAAGATTTCCTGCTGCTTAACAGAAGGTTTTTTCTTGCCGCCATGATGGAGGGATTCATGATTGGCTATATGGATTCATGTTGGGTGTTGGATGTATATATTTGTATATATATGTATATGTGTATTTTATATGTATCTATGCATATATGTGTATCCATTAAATGAAGAGCTTTATGCTCTATCGTAAAGTGTCTTGAGATAACACTTGTTATGAATTGGCACTGTACAAATAAAGATTGATTGATTGAAATTCTTCAGTCTTGTTCAAAACATTTGTTTACTAACAGCAGAATTTTCAGTTTAAATATTCTGAATTTATTTGAAATATTTGTTTTTAATGGTTGGTGGTCTTATAAATGTGTTCATGCAGGGTTTTTTTCCCCCCAGTCTTTTCTTGATCTTGTCCTAACTAATTTGGGGTGTGATTGAGGACTGAAGTACAAGATGAGCATAAATCTAAAAGAGATGAAGTTTAAAAGTAAAAACATGACCTTGTATTTGTGCTTCATCCAGCTGTAAAGGGTTAAAAGGGATTTGCAAATCATGTTTGCTGTTTAGGTCACAAATCACGTAACATTCCAACACTTTCGGAATTGGGATTTAGAGAAAAGAAGTTATTTGTCCAAGAACAATGCATATCATCTGTCAGCCAGTGAGTAAACGGAGTGACAGATGAAGGTGTCAGAAGAAGGACTGAGCCGAGGATGAGAGCGTCCGTCTGAGAGGAGAAACAGAACGACAGGAGGAGGGAGGCCGACTGGCACAGAGGAGCAGAATAACGGGAAGGGGAGAGCCGAGGTGATGGATAGCAAATAAAGGAGAGGAGGGCAATGATGAGGAGGAAAGGTGAGGGGAAAGGAGAGGAATAACAAAGAGAAGGAGGGGAAAAGAGATGCATGCCAAGCAGGAGAGAAGAAAAGAGGAGATAAATGATGAATGGAGGGGTGGAGGCCGAGGATGGGAGAAGAAAGAAGACGAGTGACGTGGAGAGGAGGATGGAGGTGATGAATGGCATACAGAAGGAGGTAAAAAACAGCAATAATGAGTCAAGAGGAGAGAGGGAGGAAATGAAATGACAAAATGACAAGGAGAGGAGAGGGCAAGTGAGGGAGGAGAGGAGTTTAAGACCAAGATGAAGGAAGGAGAAGTGATTATGGGAAACAAGCCCGCGGCATGGCTGTCATCGGCATTGTGCTGCGATGCCCGTATATGGTAATGGCATATGTAAACGCAGCTTCTGTGGCAACCTGCATTGATTTGAAAGCACTGCAGCTGGCAGACAACAATACAACACTCACTAAATGATAGAGCCTGCAGGGTAATAGACAGGAATGAAGGCACAAGTTTGCAAAATTACAGAGCTGGAGTTCGAACAGAGGACCGAGAGGACAGGCAGGACAGTTTGTTCAGATAATCGACCAGCACAAGTACAACTGACAAACAAAGACAGCAATCAGTCAATGGGAGAAGCTGAATATGTTTTCATATTGATCTTGTACAATCAAGATCTGATCAATTCAACCTCAAGTCAGTGTGGACATTTATGCAAAGTTCAGAGACGATTCATTAAGCCCCTTTCACATCGCCCCATGGCAACGTGCCGCCTCCAGTCATTTTAATGAGGGACAGGCTGCAGACAGGAAGTGGTGCTGAACATGGCGGTAGGACCCAGAAGTGGTAGCCACTCACGTGAACGCGCACAAATTTTGCCCTGCCTCTCACAGTCCAGTGTTTTGAACTTTCTGCCGGAAATCACCTGGCAGCAGCCAATCACATCGAAGGAGGGACAGAACCTGGAAATAGCAGGCTTCGCTGCTGCTTCACGGTTAAAGCCAACGGTGAGGAGCTCTACAACCCGGCCCTATCTTTGTATACAGATAACCAGAAAAAAAAAACGGGGAAGGGGACAACACTTCTACCAAGTGCTTTGGGGGGATTTCAAACGCTTCAGCCTCCACTTCTGTGGTTTTCAGGGCAGTAGAAGCTGGTGAGAAAAGGGCTTTAAAGCTCTCTCAAGATATTGAACTCACAAGCAAGTAGCAATCATGAGACTCAGTTGGCTAATTTTTGACTCAAAACCTCTAAAAATACATCATTTCATACCAGAATCAGAGAGGAAATTTATGAAAACTTTTGACTAGGCCTGTCACGATAATCAATAAATCAAGTAACCGCACGATCAATAAAAACGTCCTCGGTAAGTTTGCCGGCCTTCATAAATTGATGCGTGCATGCATGTTTGTTTCCCTCCTCTCTTTCTACCAAAAAGGCTGAGTGAGAACATTTCTTAACACCGGGGTGCATAGGTTTGATAGCAGATTTAGCGGAGTGAGCATCTGTCACTCATGCATTCTTTGGGGGCGAGGTGGGGCCGCTCATGCATCCACACAGAGCTTAAGTGAGCATCCTGAGGAGTAACGAGAAAACAAACACTAATATGAATGATGGCACAAAAGCTACAGGCTGCCACAGCCCAAGTGTGTGAATATTTTGGTTTTAAACAGAATGAAGTTTGAAGACAATCCCTCAAGAAACTCATAAGATATCCTGTCACTGACTGGGGGGTGCTGTGGTGTGCATGCCAATTTGACTATATACAAATTGGGGATTGGGGAATACCTCATTCAGTCAAGGTCAACATCTGAGTCCAGTTTAAGGGCTCAAAGCGTTTAGGGATGTCGTGTTCACATAACAGCCCTGAAGAATGAACAAACTGGAAGCAGGACATCTTTGGCCCCCATGTGTCCCTGGTGTGGAGACATGACAGCACAAACTGAGCCCAAAACTACCACAGGTGCACAACTGCAAACACAAAATCATTTCTATTTAAGAAAAATTAGCTCCAAGGATTAACATGAATCCACTTTTTACATTTGAGTCAGAGCTTTTCAATCAAACAGCCGAGAAATCAAAGACAAAAAGCCCGAATCCTCACTTTCATGCCCACATTAAACTCATCCACTAATCCAAAGAGAAAAGTGTAATAGAGGACTGGTGTGTGAGCCGAGGTGTTAAAAATAAACCTACATGTTAAAGCCTGAAGTTGAGCCATCCAGGAGAAACGTTTCAAATCTCAGGTGGGGAACAGATTATCTCCTGTCGACACATCCGGAGATGACCCATTTTCACACAACGGAAGAAGACTCCTCTGAATGCCTCCCAAACAAACATCCAGACAAGCAGAGAGGAGGCCGACTTCTGTTGCCGTCGCGGCTTTTCAGCAGTTTTAACTCAGACATTTAAAAAATGTCAGAACACAGATAGAATAAAATACACAATATTCAGGATACTCTTTCAAATCTTCAACTATTTTTACATTTTAAGAGAAATACAGTCAACCATATTGCTTTAATATAACCCTTGGATTTGATGATTGCCGTCTGATGCTTCAAACTTCTCAACCTCGGTTTCCAGTTTGTTGCTCATGAGGAGGAATGGCCAAATTTGGAAGTAGGGACAGAGCAAAAGATTAGTACAAACTAAACCAAAGCTAACTTTGGCCGTTCAACCCTTGTAACTTTGGGACATTTTCTGCTTACATCCTTAAGTCTTTCTTTATGTCTTCACAAATGTTCGAAAAACTTCATCCCTGTTAAGCACACCAGGCTTTAGACATCCTGCTTTTGTCAGAACATTCTGTGCTTTCAGAATATTAATGCTGTAATAATGATGTCAGATTGACGCCTATATGTTAAAGAAATTACACACAGAAGAACAATAACCGTCTGAATATGGTTTGTCAAGCTTTGACTACCAATGAATAAGGAGAAAAGTATCTAAAGAAACTAGCTGGGAAAATAATGAACATATTAACATGTATTCTTCCAGTGCTTAATGTGATCATCTGCCCATTCTCTGAAGCATTTTCTGGCCCAAATTTAAATTACCCCACTTGCTTCTTAGCTCTTTTTCAGGAACTGACGTGTGAAATCTTTTCATATTCACTTTTAGCTGCTCCAGATTGGACAGTTCCTTAAAAAACAACAGAGGTAGAAGTTGGGAGCATTTGATTGGTTAATAGACTGAAACAAAGTTGACACTTTCTTCAATGCTCAAAGTGAAAGTCTAATAATACGTACGCTGTGTTTCTTTTTTGAGAAAATTTGAGGAAAACAACAACTGCAGATTTACTTCCATAAATCCATGAACAGTGTTGGTCATGTTACCTTAAAAAGTAATTAGTAGTTACTAGTTAATTTCCAAAAAAAGTCATTGAATTACTGAAGGAATTACTCCTTCATAAATGTAATGCAGTGAAATGTACATGTTAGACTAGTATGGGAGTGAAGTCTTCTGCAGTATGTTTCAAGGGCGCTGCGCAGTGCAGCGTTGGTGAAGCGTCTGCGATTTTCTGCAAATTCACTGTTGTTAAGAAAGCACCAGCCAGGAAGACCATGTGTGGTATCCGTAAGTTTCAAAATAAAACACAATGCACAGAAGTGAGGTGTTGTTTATTTCTTTTCTCAGTCTATAACATGCTTTATGAGCATGACATCGCTATTCTCATGACAGCCTGTGGCTCTCCGGGGATCAGCCCTCCCCCTACAGGGTTTTGCGCCACAACTCTCCTTGGCGCACCGCTTTCAGTGGGGTTTGTCTGTCAGAGCAAGACCGCGGCGTGGTGCTTCCGCGTGCCGTGGAAAATTTGGGTGTGAAGTTGTTCGGATAACAGCTGCTTGACATCGGTGCAAAGTAACGCGCCACATTTCACTGTCAGTAATGGTAGCAGCGTTGTAACGCATCAAAAAGTAATAAGTTAGATCACCTGTTACTGGGAAAACATACTAGCGTTAGTAACGCCGTTACTCCCAACACTGTCTACAAATATAACATTTTTTTTGTGTTGCTTATGTCACTGTGGAAGAATTTTTGTTCTAATGAGTCAGAGGAGAGATCTGGAAGACAAAAGTATAAACTATAAATTCAGAGCCTGTCCTGCACATTAAAGCATTTCATTAGTGTTGGTAGAGTTTTTAGTTTGCTTTTGTTTTAGTTTTTAGCAAAAAACTTCTTCACAGTATTTTAATGTGGCTTTGTTTGGCTTTCATGGGTAAAGATTGATTGTTTTATTGTATAAAATAGCCTATAAAAGCACACAAAATTCAAATGTAAAATTTCTGCCAAATTACAAAAAAAAAAAACATAAAAGTAAAATTGTTTGTGTCCTCAAAAGGAACCAATGGAACCTGATGCTGGGCAACCAAAATTTGGCTAAAGTCCTAAACTTATTTTTCTGAACCAGGATCTAAAAATGTTTTATTTGGCTTTAAAGTTTAGAAGTTAGTAATTGGTACCAATTGGGATTGACTAACTTTGGAGTCCAGCCTCAAGTGGCCACTCAAGGAACTGCAGCTTTAAGGTATAATGTATCATGCTCCCCTGGGGACTGTCTCTTTTTTTTTGACAAATGTGTATGAACGTAATTTCATATTTCCCAGTGTGTTTTGAGACAAACAAGATTAATAAGCTTTAGAGTAATCTAATCAGACTCTCAGCTCCAGCTTTAATCTCACTGCTTGTGTGAGGAAACACAATCATTTATTGGATTATAGGAGCTTCTGTCAGTCCTCCTCTTCTTTAATTCTTCTCTTTGTCCCGCCTCGTTCCAAATATGGCGCTGAGTTTATTAATCCTGAATATTAATGCCACTGCTGTTTATTTCTGGCTACCTGTTTCCAGTCGCTCTGGGCTGAATATAGCTGCTCCTTCATCTCAGCGTTGAATCATTTTGATCTCATAACTTTCCACCCGCCTGTCCAGTTTGAGCTCTGCCCGTCCAGACCCTCTGCTGAAGGTCAAACCACGATGAAACCAGATACTAGAAATACGACACGTCTAATTCAATTTGGTTTGATAAGCAATCAGTGTCAACAAACGTCGTCATCCATCTCACATGAGTGTGTGTGTGCTGGACAGCAGTGTGTCTTTATTACGACGGAGCGAACGCCCTGATTAAAGCCTATAATGAATCCATCTGTGCTCCTATATTAGAAAGTGACACCCCTCCTCATCATGTTTGTTACACCGAGCAGATGAGACGAGAGGTGGGGGGGTGCTGACACATCTGCCTGACAATAATCCTTCACTGGTTCAGTCCTGCCACTTAACAAACTATTTGGGGAAGTGACTCAGAGGAGGGAGACAAGAAGGAGGAACACGTGTCTTTTACATGTCCCTGACAGCTGTGGCTGCAGAGCTTTAATGGCTGCTGTCATGAAGATGCTCTTTTTGTTACACGACGAGGAGTCAGAGCAGCTGCAGGGACAGAGGGTCAACAGTTTGAGCTTTGAGCTGAAACGTGTCAGATAAAAACTCAAACACAAACATAAACCATCACTCATGTGTGACTATAAGTTTTGAGTGGCTATACTGCATTGAGAAACTAAGCACTTGGAGAGCACAAACCTCAGTCAAAGTAGCTCAACTGTTGCTGAAGCATCTGTAAGCAACAGTTCCATGATAAAGTCACATCATGAACCTGAAAACCCCACACCTCACACTCAGAATCATGCTGATATCAACATTAGTTAGACAGTTATTGAGCAAAAACAATCGTTCACTGTTGGTTCAAGTTTAGCCATTCCCAACATCTACTGTAACTTTCAGCAAAATCTGTCCATAGTTTTTTGCATAATCTTAAATTAGATTAGACTGAACTTTATTAATTCCTTTAGGTAACTCTCTGAGGGAACTTAGGTTTTTAATAGCAGTTTGAAAAGTAGACAGAAAGATATACTCTAAAAGTAAAAGACTGAAAGTATGCAAAGAAACCTAGTTTAAAAGTAA
Source organism: Scarus forsteni (assembly GCA_036419115.1). Lineage (NCBI taxonomy): Eukaryota > Metazoa > Chordata > Actinopteri > Labriformes > Labridae > Scarus > Scarus forsteni. The sequence continues at coordinate 24,068,018 of JAZDUH010000458.1, forward strand.
TAGACATGTTTAATTGCATTCCTCCATTGATTCATATGGTCATCCGTGCAGCTCTCTTATGCAACGTGTGTCCAAATATTACTAACCTGACAAGCCAGATGGACAGCTCAATCTGCCAAAGAAATATTTCTCTGGTCCATCTGGGTGGGAGCCCTTAAAATTTGTTTTCAGGGGCAGAACGTTCAAAAAAAACACAAGCTTGTGATTGGACAATCGTTTGGCTCGTCACATTCATCACAGACCAATCCACATCAAGCAGGGTTGACTCCTATAATGTAGCATACATAGCTGCTAATGTAGCGGCTAATGTCTAACATCAGTTAAAAACAGTTCATGGACATTAGCCATAGTGGCTAACTTAGCTGCTAACAGCTAAAGGCCTTATACTATCGTCTTACACTAAATTGTACCACACAGATGATTAATTTAACACTTACATGTGACATGAACCTCTTCAAAGACAATCCCTACAAGTAAACTTCTGAGGAGGGCAGATTTCGACAAGTTTCACTGAGTAGACAATAGGTTAAACAGCATGTCTGTTCTCAACTTCTGGTTCTTAACTTCGGTTGTCGTCACGTCCACATTCTGCTGCTCCCACCACTCTTCCTGATTGGGCCGTTAAGAATTCAGCTGAGTGTATTTGTTGGACAACAGAGGCTTGCAAGACGGGCCTGCAGGATTTCAGAATCAGGCAGGTCTGTCTGCTCTGCAAAACTAAAATAAAATAAAATATTACAGTTCACCATGTTAAATTGCCCTCATTTAATTTTAATCATAGCTGCTTCTGATTGGGTGCTACCATGAAATTTCAACAGAGGTAGAAGAAGGGAGCATTTGACTGGTTAATAGACTGAATTGAAGTTGTCACTTTAACTAATGGTCTTAGTAACAGTCTAGTGATATGACCACTAAGGTTTGTTTGAAGTCCTCACAGACATTCACATTCGTTTTTCATCAAATAATCAGCCTTCAAAACGTGTTACTGCACAGACGTGCTTCCCCTCAAGCCTGCTGTGCTTCACTTGTGTGCATGAGAGCAGAGAAAGATGCTTGTATAAGAGACTGTGCATAGACTTTGTTAGACAAAGTAAGCATCTATTATGAGTAGGTTGAGCTTCACTTCAGTTAAGATGATGTGCAGTACGGCAACTTCCTAAACAAGACATCAACAACATCCCACCATTATCAATCAGCTGATATCCCATGGCTTTGTCCAGTTCTTTCACAGTCATATTTTTCCTCAATATGTGAAACATACCCATTTAGCTGTTGTGAAAACACCGTATGGAGCACAGCTTTTGTTGACCGAAGTCCTTGGTTCTAAAAGAGAACGAACAATGCAGGAACACAAAGGAGACAGTAAATCTTTCAGTTTGTAAACATCTATTTACAGGGTCAAGGATGGAGAAACAGAAGGGAATTTGTGTAAGATAACAGAAAGGTGGATCACTACAGGTTAACAGCATGAAAGATAACTGAGATACAGACACAGAATGGCAGCAGTCTGCTTATCCACCTATAAGGCTTTAAATGCCCTACTGCCTGTTCTCATGGCAGCGATAAACAGTGTCAGCCTTGTGTCATTGGGCAAAAATCAATCATTACTCTGAGTTCAAAAGCTTCAACAAATATTGTAAGCAACATAAACATTCAACTAAAGTATACAGTACAGGCCGAAACCTTTTCATCAAATGTGTTTTCTTTATTTTCATCACTATTTACATTGTAGATTCTCACTGAAGGTAACAAAACTATGAATGAGCACATGTGGAATTATGTACTTAACAAAAAAGTGTGAAATAAATGAAAACATGTCTTACTTTCTAGTTTCTTCAAAGTATCCACCCTTTGCTCTGATTACTGCTTTGCACACTCTTGGCATTCTCTTTATGAGCTTCAAGAGGTAGTCACCTGAAATGGTTTTCACTTCTCAGGGTTAATTAATAGAATTTCGTGCCTTTTTAATGGGGTTGGACCATCATTTGTGTTGTTCAGAAGTCTGGCTGATGCACTGCCGACAGCCCTACTAGAATTAATATTATTGCAAGAACCAATCAGCTAAGGTAAGAGAAACGAGAGGCCATCATTACTTCAGTGAGAATCTACAATGCAACTAGAAAGCACTCGGAGAGCGCAGACCTCCGCCAGCGCCACAGTCCTCAGCCGTATTGTCATTTTGACCAAAAATATTAGTCCTACCTTTATTTCATCTAAATATTTAGATTCCTTGACCATGAAAACAAACCATTAGCAACTGGATTCATAATGATACCTATTTTAGTTCAGTATTCACAGAAATCCCATTTTTTCCCATGGCGGCCAGACGCTGATCCGGATCAACACCAAAATCGAATCAGTTCTTCCTTTTCCCATGCTGAACATTTCCTGAAAATTTCATCCAAATCCATCCATAACTTTTTGAGTTATTTTGTTCACGGACGGACAGACAAACTCTCCCGAAAACCTTGGCGGAGGTAATTAGTGATGAAAATAAAGAAAACACATTGAATGAGAAGGTGTGTCCAAACTTTTGGCCTGTACTGTATATGTTTTTTAGAACCAGTCAATTTTTTAAAGTTTTTAAAAAATGTTTATCCAATGATGTTAATGTCCCTGTACAGATGTCCGTCATCTTGAAAGCCCTTTCACAAATTCAGTCTTAATGCTTTAAAGTGTGAAAAGTTTATTCCAGAACAGAATGTAGTTGGCCATTTTACTTAAATTAAACCTGACACACCCATTGGACAGTCCAATATTTTTAACTTTCACTAATCCATAGAAAATGTTTGATATGTGCAGAAACTTTCAAACGTATATCTGATTGGATGATTCTCCTGTCAGTCACATTTGTAACAGGCCAATCAGATGATTAAGCAGACCGGCACTTCTGCTGTGGTGTAAAACACAAAAGACGAGCCACTGCGTAGCACAAACTATTGAGAAGTTTGAAGTGTTGCTATTTGATTCGCTTTATTATAAAGAAATCTGATGAAGCTGTTAGCATCTATGCTAATCTCTTTATGAGCAGTCACTTCCTGCTGTCGTCATGCTTGTAGCTCCACTTCTTCCTGCTCTAAAGAACTGTGGTTGGGTGTCGTGCTGCTTCAGAATGATCACAGTCGTAGATTGGAGCTCGGCAAGATGGATCTGTCTAACTACAGACATCGAATTGGGTGGATCCAGCTACACTGTAAAATGAACTTGATTTGCCTTTAAGACTACCAGTGTTTAATGACGACATTTATTTGACATGTTAGGGAAAATTTGACTAAATGTCCATTAAACTGGAATTTACACAACAGACTAGAGCTGTATGGTTTCAGGAAAAGATCGAATTGCAGATTTTCTGGCAGATATTGCTTCAATTTGATTCACAATTTTCTTCAAACTAAGCCTCAGTGCAATAATCACCATGTGTACAGTAACATTTACAAATATGGCAGAAAATAACATAATACCGTCAAATGTGAAACACTACAACTCTTAGGTAAGGATGAAAACTAAAGTTAAGCATTACTTCCAAATGTGTTTATTAACAAGAAACATGCATGTACACTCTTTAAAGTCCTTGACCAACAGCAGCTATTATAACTGAGGAACTAAAAGAGACATCTTAGACTGTTTTAATTTGTAAAATATGTAGTGCAAATCCCTTATTTTGTTAAGTCTAAAAAGGTAAATAAAATGCAAAAAAAGTTGAACAAGTAACAATAAGAAAAACAATTTTTTAACGTCTACCAGCACAAAAATCAGGTGCACCCAAATTTTTCGTAGTGTTTAACGCCATAAGGTCACCATTTTATCACTCTCCATAACTTTTGTTTAATATAAATGATTTATAAACAACAATAAGATGTAAAGAAACACTTTATTTGAAGCAAAATTATATATTAAAAGAATGACGGAGCGTTTAAAATGCTTCACTGAATGAAAGTGACAATTTCAAACTAAAACATTTAGCAAAATAAAACATTTCCAAATAATTAAAGTGCTTTGCTGAACTGAAATACTGAACATTACTGAACAGCAAGCAGGTGCTGTGTCTTGTCTGTCTTTGGCTGATTTTTCCACTTCCTCAGTTTCTTTTGTCAACTTAAATTTGTAAGGGTGGGCCTTACATTTTGTCTTGGTGCACTAGTACGCCCAAGAAAAAGTGTTAGGTGCACTCTTACACATTTTGGGGGCATGTGCGCCTAAAATAGTTGCACTCTGGAGCCCTGATTTTAGACATGAGCGCTGACATGCAGAATAGTTGACATAATAGATCCTGGGTCATTCAGGAGCGCTGTAAACAAACTGCTTTGGTGCAAAACAAAAGTTTGACAAAGTAAACTTAGGCACATTTTAACTGTGGTGCAGACCTAATGACTGAGCTCTGGTCCAATGAAAACAGGGGAACTTGTTTTCTCCTCCATACAAACCCCAGCTCAGTTCATCAGGAGTGTAAAAACAATCCAAACAACCAAACAGGAGAAGGTCAGCACACGGCGTTGCTCCGTCTCACTCGATCATCTGCACTTTTGCACAAACATGTAGTGATGCCCCCCTGTATACATGCAAACACACAGATCTTCACTGACACACACAACACAGTCATCCTGCCAACGCCCACACAGCCCTGCCAGCACAGAGAGGAGGAGAAGAAGAGAGCGGAGAGAGTCGACATGGGAAACCACTTTTAAAAAAACAACCTTTATCTGTTTTCTGCAAGAGGAGTCAGCGACTGGAGAGCTGTCAGGAGACCAGCGCCAAGAGGTTTCACCACACCGAGACACACGCAGAGTTTATCTGAGTGTGTGGGGCACTTACTTCACATGTGTGAGGAGCTGAAGCAGAGTCCAGAACAGACAGACAGCACGGGATCATTGTGGTGTCTCTGCATGTGAACTTTCATGTATGTGAGGGAAAAATCCTCAAGTGTGACGGATAGGGCTGGAAAAATGTAGATTATAGAGTTCTTTTAGATGTACTGATAGACTTTTTAATGAGATGCAGGGTCTGACCAGATCATCGATATTGAAATGTCTTAAACGGATGCTGATTAAAAAAAATAATTAAGGGAAAAGATGCAGAACAGGGACAGATTTAGTCATTTCGAGATGAACAAGTCCCCTTCTGTATCCAGATTAAAGTGATCATGTGAGCAAACATTAAAACATGATGTGGAAAGAAAACAGTTTATTAAATAATTTGCCCGCACATACACATTCACTGACCCAAATTTTAGGTACACCATCTCATCTGCTCATGAATGCAAAAAGCTAATCAGCCAGTCAGCCAATCACATGGCAGCAACTCAGTACATTTAGGTGACATTGAATGTGGCACGGTTGCAGGAATATTGGCTACTTGAAAATGTTTCCAGCATTTTTTTTTTAAATCAACCTCACAAAGAATTAAAAAGGCAAAAGTGTGTCCAACATCGTACAAACCAGGTGTACCTAATAAAGTGGCCAGTGGGTGGGTACTATTTACTCAGTGTAAATGTTCTTTTATTTGAAAATCTGACTAATGTTCTTGATATTTCTGTACCATCAATGTTATAATAGTTAACTAAAACAAAACTAAAAACAAAAACTAAATTTAAAATATATTGCAGTTAACTCAAACAAATAAAAAGTAGAAAAGAAAACAAAAACGATGAGTAAACTAAAACTGTATCTTGTGTTCACAAAACTAACTGAAACTAACCAAAATTATAGACAAAATGTCCTTCGTTATCGTTTTTTGACAATATTCATTAGCCTTTAGGATTTAAATTAATCCAACACATTTTCCCAACCAATTTTACGACAGTTTTCGGCAGTTGTCAGCACCGTACGGCACCATCATAGCGACGTACTGGGACGTGCCTGTTTACTGCACTGACTGGCCGCAACAAAGCGTGTTGTTGGAACAACTTGGAAGAAATGGCGAAGTTGGCAGTGTCCCATTTGGGATTTTTTTGAGTACGACAGTGAGACAAACAAATGAAAGTGCCTGGCGGAAACTAAAACCGGTGAGATATGTGGAGCGCTTCTTTAGAAAAATCCCACAAACTTAAAAACCCATTTGAGGAGCACCCATAAGGAGGCTTATACAACCTATGAAAACAAGGAAGCCGAGCGTTTATATTGTTTATATTGATGTTTATATTTTTTATATTAAGTTTATATTATTTTCTTGTGTTTCAGGCAGCAGCCAACAGTACAGTGTCAGCATTGACTGAGCAGTGAGCACTATGTTGGACTTGAAAATAAACAGTATTACAAAATACTTACTCTGACCTTTTTGAATCCTGCACCTGGCAAATAAGGTGTGAAAAAACTAAAACTAAACTAAAACTAAACTAAAACTAAGCCTTGTTGCAAAAATCAAAACTAAATAAAAACTAGAATGCCCGCTCTTAAACTATTTAAAACTAAACTGTTATGGAATTTTTTTTTTAATCAAAACTAACTAATACTAAACTATAATGTCAAATCCAAAACTATTATAACCTTGTGTACCATTTGAAATATTAAAGTAATGAAGATTCAACATGTAAGAAAAAACATGATATTCAAGCAAATGCCACATTTTGAAAACCTAATGACTGAGTATTCTGATTAACTGGAGGAAATTTTGTTCAGTTTATTCAATTTGTAGAAATTTGGCTGAAGTTTCTTATAATAAACACCATTAAATTTTAGTAATGAGCACTAGGAATTAATGTTTTTGTTTTTTTAGGTATCAGGATTGGCATTGTTCCATTTTTGCTAGAATTGTGTCTTCTTTTTAAGTCAGGTATTTCTAACAGAGAATACATCAATATATATATATAATTTATTTTTCATTCAAGAAGAAAATAGGACAGAATTTTGGCCTACACTGCCCAGCCCTACTGTTTGTGCTCCTTTCATCAGTCTCTAAATGGTCTGACAGTCGCACTCTGGGAATAAAACATGAGAGCAAAAGAGAGGAAGAGACGGAGAAAAGGAGAGAAGGACAGGACAGGCTGTAGGGAAGGTTAGGACCCTCGCAGCCCTCACTTCGACACGTTCAAATCCTCCCGTCATGTCGGGAAGAAAGGGGCCAGTGCACTGACACTCAGCAGAGAATGTGTGAGTTGTCATAGCGCACTAAACTCAGCATCCTTAGCAAAAAAAAAGAAGAGGAAAAGAAACCAGGAATAGCAGAGAGGGGATGACAGTTCAGCCAGACCTGTCAAGTCAAACTCAGAGTGAAGCCAGAGGCCTGAACGGATCCAGGTTACAGCCGGAGAACAGATCCCCCTGTCTGCAGACACGGGCACGCTCACACACAGCTAATTGGCATTTAACCCGTCGTGCCCCGTGCATAGTCAGCTCTAACAGGCAATTACATAATGCTCAGTATCATCTCCAAACAGCTGAGCTGTAATGGACGGATGTGAAACTCGCCTCGGTCATTAACTTCTGAATCAGCTTGTTTGAGGAGACGGGGAATCATCTGGAAGCATAAGATATAATGACTTTAATCTTACAGTTAAAACAGAGATGTTTATCCCTGCATAACTCAGTTCTCGAATATATTCATGTTGGATCAGAGATGTTTGAGGACACAGGGTCAGATCTTACATTCTGAGTAGCTAAGCTGATTGCTCTACATCAGCTGGGTATCAATGCAGCAAAGAAAGTTCCCCAAAGAGGCATCCATAATCAGGGAAATCCAGTGATCCATACTAAATAAATCACAGTACAAACACCAGCTGCTCATCATTAGCTACATTCTCCTTGGAAACAATCCCACTGCTGCAAACCAGGAGCAAAATCAAGAACCTGAGTCATAAAACACAAACACATGTCCCATGGTATCTGGGAACATGTACCGAGGAACATGTTGAGGAAGATGCCATATGCTAATTTATATCATCGTTTGCTACTATGGAATAAAAATCCTGTCTTTATTCAAGAGCATGCTCTAGTCTTTGAGAGTTTTAAGAGTAAAGCATTTTCGTTTTGAGACCATTTTTCATCTTTGAGAGCAGATCTTCATGTTTTGAAAGCCAAACTTTGTCATTTTGTGCTCAGATTTTCCTTTAATACCTTGTTGGTGTGTTCAAATCTCGTCTCTCCTCTCAGATTTTTTGTGCTCACACACGAAAAAAAATCTGCAGTAATATTATCTCTGGGTGGCAGTAAAATCATAATTAAGTGTTGAAACTATCACTTAATGTGATTTTACAGTATCGACAGTATCATGTGACTGGGTTGTTTTAAAAACACAATGTTACCTGTTTCAGCTATGTCACTTCTTTACTACATATTACATAACTATATCAGTTGTTGTCCAGTAATTCACAGTGAAATTACTTTAAAGGTGCTATGAGGAGAATCTATTACCGGCAACATTAGGACTCTGCTACCCATGAGCACGTGCAGCGACTGTCGTAATGCTGCGTTCCAGTAACCTTGGAATTGGGCGTGACATCATCTCCGACTTATCGGCATTCCAGTTGAAGTCAGAAAAAAACATGCCGATCTACCAGGCTTTTGTTAGCTGTTGTGAGCTCAGGGGTGGCGAGGTTTCACCGAGTTCCCAGTAGGAAATTCCGACTTCGGGGAACATTCCAGTTGCAGTTTCCTACTCGGAACCAGGAAATTCCTACTTCTGACAACAACTGGAACACACCAAAAAGACACAAGCCAAAGCGTGCCTTTGTTGTGATGCTAATGAATGCAGCTCGGACCTTCCTCAGAACTCTGCATTGCTTTACAACTTCTTTTTTCAGCAACTTTCAGGATGCAAAACGACGAGGTAATGTATCTCTTTCTAGTTACGTAGTGGTAGTTTTTGATGTGTGACAACAAGTAATTTTTGGAAAACTTAGTATCGTAGTTTTGTAGCCGGCTATATATCGCTACTTCCTGCCCGGTGCTCTAAGACGTGTCTGAATAATATAAATTTCTTCTAGTTTTAATTGTCTTCTTCCCAAAGTTGAGTACCCAGGCCAGTCCAGCCCTGTCCGACCCGACCGCGAAGCTAAGGAATAGCATTTATAGATAACCTAATTTGATGCTATAAAACTCATCTTAAAGTGTGCATTTCGATCAGGCATATATCTAAAAGTGAGACTTTTTTGCAATTACTTAGAAACTCCTCACAGTCCCTTTAATATTTTTAATGATGTTCTACATTGGATCAGAGCATATTTTTTTTTAAAAATGAGTGAACTTGACTTTAAATGTTTAATCTGTAAGATTATTTTTAAAAATCTGAAACCAATCAGATCATCTAGACCTGCCTCTTGAATTCTTTGAATCACCGAAGATTTTCTTCACTCTGAACTCAAAAATCAGATTTTACTCCCTGATGAGACATGTCAGTATGAATTTGGTTCGTTCTGATTGACCATAAAAGCATGAAAGTTAATGTACTTATGGGATGTCATTTGTGTTTAGAATTGTGTAATTCTGTAAAAGGAGACATTTGGAGAGACGTGTTGATGAATTTGACTCATAAAATCAATTACTTTGACTGTTTGTTGATTAACTTTCTTTGTTTTTGAGCAGCTTCCGCTCACAGCTTCATGTCTATCAACATCCTCTTTTATTGTGCGTCTCTTTCTGCCCAACTTCACGCTGCTGGTGAATGTGTGGTGGCCGATGTTTCATGGCCACTCATTAACACGCTCCCCTTCACGCTGCCTTTCATACTCAAAATGGCTGATTCAATTCCAAACCTATTTAACTTTCACCTCAGACACGGTCACTTTGTGCATTAGCATTCAGGAACCATGGGCGCTTATAGCTTGGACACCCACAGAGTGCAGAGAGAAAGGCATGCTGGGAACAGGAGAGGACGGACATGAAAGAGCGGTGCACACATCTCATTAGCACCCTCTCCTCCGCGTCCAGCCGGCTGGTTGGGCGGCCCTGTCTGCCACCCGTCAGGACGCCAGCGAGGAGGGAAACGAGAACAGTCGAAACATTTCACTTCCATCCGCAGATGCATCCCCGGGGATTAAGAAATCATCCTCACATTTTGAAAAGCGCAGCGCCTGGAAATAGACTCTGGGATGAGGGGGCGGATAGGTCAGAGAACTCGGCACATAAGTCATTTTCTATTTTCCAATCCTCACTCCTTAGTTAATGGAGTTTTTTGAGAGGCTCCCAAAACTAAAGTGTAGGATGTGGATGCTGCTGGTTCCAAGAAATTCACCTTTTAGCCCTAAACCAAGGGGCCATCTGAAAATTGCTGTCTCTTGAGTCCACAGGAAAAAGAAATACAACCTGTTCCGAACAAGTGTTGCACCAAATTATTGATGATTCAGTATAAAGTAAGGGAATGTGGTCAGGATGAGAAAATCTCTAGAATCATGATGTAGAGATCCCAGTTGCTCTAATAAACACCACAAAAATAGCTTCTACCCATTTAAATCAACACAGTTAAGGTCTTAGATTCACTGCAAGTCAATGAAGACTAGTTGGTTGTACTTGAGCACATTAGCAGCTGTTGCTAAGAAAAGGGCGTCTCGAGCTGTGTTTGAAACCGTTCCCATAACAGATAAAGTGCATTATATATGTGTTTTTCACTGTAGTGTTGTTTGAATTCTCAGCAGTTAATTTTATTCACTAAATTGGGCACTAAAACATACCAATGATGAGGAGCAAACGTGAGTGTACATACGATGTACTCTTGCCTATATTATACTCCCGTATACCACAATGCAATGCAGAAGTTTTCCCAAAGGAGAAGAAGAAGAACAACAACAGGAAGAGAAAGATATACCTTTGCTAACTTGTAGCTCGTGAGCTAACTACAATCGCCCATTACTTTGCTAGCTCGCTCTAAGTAGCTCTCGTTAACTCATGAACTATCGAGGCCCATTCCAGCTCACAATCAAGACACAAAACCACAGATGACAGCATCAAACTTCCACACCACTGACATTTCAACAATTTATTGACATCAACACAACCATCGTTATCCCCCCGAGTGTCCCGGTTGGTTTACGTGGTGCTTGGCGCATCGCAGGAATATCCGGCACATCTACTGACACCATGATGTTTAGAAAATTTGTGCTCAAAACTAAATTTGTTGTTTCCCTATGTAGTTCACATTTCATTCACACTGTACAGGGATTAGTGAGTGAATGAGTGAGTCAACAGTAGGGCCGGGACGATACGCTTTTCTCCCGATTTGATTTTTTATGCTTTTTTTAGGTGCTGATTCGATTTAAATTGCAATTCTACAATATTGACGATTTTTGCAATCTTAAGTTAGCTTTTTTAATGCCAGAGAAAAAGATGAACAATGATGATGCCTACAGACTATATCAGGAAAAATACACATCACGTGTGAGTCCGCTTTTAGGATTTACTCAGCAATGTATTTTATAGATGCTATGAGGAGTTGCTAAGTAATTATAAAAAAGCCTCACTTTAAGATATATCCTTGATCACAATACACACTTTAAGATGAGTTTTATGGCATCAAAATAGGTTATCTATAAATGCTATTCCTTAGCTTCGCGGTCAGGTCAGACAGGGCTGGACTGGCCTGGATACTCAACTTCAGGAACGAGACAATTAAAACTAGAGCAAATTTATATTATTCGGACACGTCATAGAGCACCGGGTTGTAAGTAGCAATCTATAGCCGGCTACAAAACTACGATAATAACTTTTCCAAAAATTGCTTGTTGTCACACATCAAAAACTACCACTACGTAATTAGAAAGAGATACATTACCTCGTTGCTTTACATCCTGTAAGTTGTTGAAAAAAGAAGTTGTAAAGCAATGCAGAGTTCTGAGGAAGGTCCGAGCTGCATTCATTAGCATCACAACAAACGCACGCTTTGTCTTGGGTCATGTCTTTACGACAGTCGGCGCGTGTGCTCATGGGTAGCAGAGTCTTTAAGTCGCCAGAAATAGATTCTCCTCATAGCACCTTTAATCAGCTGTTTTTACTCTCTCTTCAAAGGCTTGGATCGCATTTAAAAGTGGCTTACTAACACAGACTAAAATGGAGCATTTAAATTTTGAAAAAAAAAAATCGTTTTTTGAACAAAAAAATCGATTTAATAATCATCAAACAAAAAATCCCAATACTCGTGTGAATTTATTTTTTTCTCCCATCCCGAGTGAACAGTTTTGAAAACAGCATCTGATTAGTGGGTCAGCAAACCAATCACAAGGCTGTCAAAGAGTCAATTCACAGTTCTGATATCTAAGTTTTTAGGCACCTCTAGTTTCTTTTTATTCTTTGACAATGTAAACCTTGCTGACATATAAAAACCACCACACGATAGCTCTGTTTTCCTGAGCCTGAGGCCTGACAACTTTTGGTGTCCTATAAACTATATAATTAGGAACAACACTCTCTGACCGTTTATCATTTAAGAACACAACAGTGCGTATTTAAAATGCAGTATGTTTCCCAGCCCTATGACACGAGATAATAAGTATTCAGATCACAACTTGTTTTTAATAAGCAAGTGCAGTTAGCTGATCTGTATGTAAATGACAAGATAACATTTGAAGCTGAATAGTTAAACAGTTGATTACTGAGTCTGATTGGTCAGAGGTTGTTCATTATTTATGTACAACAGCACAGTTCTGATGTTTCCAAGTCATTTAATTGAAATGCTAATTATTTAAGCCCAAAAACAGCTCGCATACAAGATTAATGGACCACATGACAACAAAAATCAAAGAGAAACAAATCTCTCTCCATGAACAATGAATAAATAAACTTTTTGATTCACTAAGTGGGTTAATCCGCTCTGACGTGTGTTTATCTCTAACCCGAAAAGCTACCTAACACAAGCTACTCGCCTTAGAATTTGCTTGTTTATTTTTCCCCTCAGGTGGATTTATGGAGCAATATTTTTACAAGCAGGTCCTCGTTTATTTGTGTTGGTGCTCCGGGGATGCTCAGACTCGCACATGAGTTCAGGGGGGGAAAAAAAATTCATGCCTCCAGTTTGATGCTGGGACGATGATTGACAGTTGTTGGCATTATCGTGCAAAGATGTATCCGCAGAGCAGCGGAGAAGAGGGCTGCAAGCTAACAAACTCAGATTCAGTCATTGCATAATCTAAATATTTCAAAGATTAGCTTTGCAAATGTTTAAAGGAGGAGAATTCATTCAGTCTGTTTGTTTGACCTCGGGGACACACGGCGTATTCTGATGAGAATGCAAATACAAATCTTGTTTTCTTGTGTGAAAAGTGCACAGAACCTCTCATAAACACAGTTTGACACAAATCCAACTGTTTTCAGATGTTTGGCTCAATTCACTCAGACGTTCGCGCTCCAAACAGAAGAGCAGGAAACTTTTAAATGGCAGAATTTTTAAAGCTCTTTTTAACGTTGTGTTTTATATTTAAATCCAGCTCTTTGATAGACGCAGGGTGCACCCTCTGGACCTGTTCAGGGTGTGCTCTGCCTCTCACCAAGTGCATGCTGGGATATGTTCCAGCCCCCGCAGCCTTGAGCGGGATAAGAGGTTTAGAAAATTTATGCGTGGATGGATATTCCAATTTCAGTATGGAAGCAGATTAGCAGATCATTGCCATAGCTGTTGAGCTTAAGGAAACACACTTACTTCTTTTGTGAGTCACGTACAGTATCGCTCACTGTTTTTAACCTCATTTAGAATCATTTCTTAAATCTAATTATCTTGAAGCAAGACAGTAACTGAGGCTCTCAACATTTAGAAAGAAAAGGTGAAAAAGCATGAGTGAGGTCCAAGTCTGAGTCTGATAAAATCCTTTAGCTTTGAGTTGATTTTATGCTCTTTGTGGACAGAGAGATACTTTGACTTGTGTTTCAGGTCTGTGCGGTTTAACCCTATATAGCCAATTGTATCATATTTGATACATACTTTTAAAATACCTCTATCTAATCAATATGATCAGCAAATTACAAAAAACCCATCTAAATACAATCAGATAAATGAGAAAAATGTCCTCAAATGGATTATCAGTTGACAAAAACACCTAATGTATCAAATGAGATACAAAAATCTATAGTTTGAATTTTATTGACATTTTGATATTTAAGGATTTTAGTGAGACAAACATTTCAGCTCCAAAAAAATAGAATTTTCTGGCTATAATCTATGGTCTTGGGCCTTAAAGGGTTAATAGGAGGGTTATAGAAAAGACATCAAACTAAATTCCTCCATGTGTTAAACCTTAGAGCAGGGATCATCAACCACATTTGTACAAGAGCCAGATTTTTTCTTGGCATATGCTCTGGGGGCCAGAAAACAGTGGTAATAAGTACAAAACAAATAAAATGAAATATTTTGGTCCACTTACAACAGTATTTATCAGCCCCACTCACCAGCCCTGAAGCACAAACATGGGGTCTTAAGTAGTTTGGGGTATTTAGAGACAAACCCCATCATGCATGGTGTCCACTTCAGTAGACAGATATTTGGAATACATTTTTCACCCTTTAGGTTGCAGCACCATGTCCAACAACAAGGTGGAAATTCCCAAACTCTTGTGTCATATTGAAAATATCTTTGCACATTTTTACCATATTAAGATAAGGCATCATAAATCCAAAAAAGTTGACGAAGGGCAAATTGGGTAAAGTGCCTGTATTCAGATTTCACATCATTTTTTATTTTTTATTCTAAAGATGCTATAAGGAGTTTCTCACTTTAAGATATATGCCTGATCGAAATACACACTATAAGATGAGCTTTATAGCATCAAAATAGGTTAGCTCTAAATGCTGTCCCTTAGCTTCGCAGTGGGGTCAGACAGGGCTGGCCTGGCCTGGATACTCAACTTCGGGAACAAGAAAATTAAATCTAGAGCAAATTTATATTATTCGGACACGCCATAGAGCACCGGGCTGTAAGTAGCAATATATAGCCGGCTACAAAACTATGATACTAAGAAAGAAAGAGATACATTACCTCATCGCTTTACATCCTGTAAGTTGTTGAAAAAAGAAGTTGTAAAGCAATGCAGAGTTCTGAGGAAGGTCCGAGCTGCATTCATTAGCATCACAACAAACACACGCTTTGGCTTGGATCACGTCTTTACGACAGTCGGTGCGCATGCTCATGGGTAGCAGAGTCTTTATGTCGTCGGAAATAGATTCTCCTCATAGCACCTTTAATTCCTTTAATTCTCAAGTGAATAGTTTGATTAAACAGCATCGATACATATACTTCAGATTTTGCTTTTTCTTTTATCTACTCTGTCAAAAAATGTGTTTCTGGATCTTTACTGAGCTCCACTAAGTTACTATTCATACCAATAATGTATGATGAAGTGGACAGATACATAACTCCTTCAAAATATAAATATGAAAAAACTGACCATGATTTTTAACTTTTTTGAAAGTAAAATCAAACATTTTAAAAAAGTACCCCTTTGTGGTTTAAATAATTCATGCATGAAAGGGTTAAAACAATATATTTTTAGCCTGTACATGTTCTCATATGGAAACACAGAAGACCAAAAGGGCCAAAAAGAAAGAAAGACAGAGAAGAAAAGAAAATTAAAGGCTGAACTTGTTTTAAAGTCTGAGAAAAAAGTCCAACTTCTGTCATTAAATTTAGAATTATAAGGAAAAAAAAGTGGGGAAAAGGTAGAAGTCCGAAAATTAAGTCATACTTTGAGAATTTAATTTTATTTTAGAATTCTGACTTTTTCTTAAGATTCAGATTTCTTTCAGTCTTAAAAAAGGTTTGATCCTGAAAATCATAATAATCAGGGGGCCAGATGTAAAGCTTGGAGGGGCCTGATGTGGCCCACGGGGCGCCAGTTGGGGATCACTAACTTACAGTTAAATTTGAAGCCCTGTTCATTACAATCCAACATCAGGGGAGTTAACACGGACTGCACTGGGAATATTTTGACATTTACATAAAGATTTCTCCCTAATACATGATACTGTGTAAATAAGATGTTAATTAGTGATTACTTAAGACTACTGAGGATTTGATTGCCAAGCAGCTTGAGGTGCTTAATCAAGAAAAAGAAACTCAGTGGAGTGGACAGCCCTCTAACCGTCTATCAGACCACTTTGTGTCATTTTTAAGCAGAGAAGCCTGTGAAATGTAATCTTTTCTAACATGACCTCTCTGAAGTGCAGCCTCGGTTCACAAGTCTGCAGAGATGACGGGTGTCAAAGCGCTGACGAGGGAACTTTACGTCTAAATGATTTCTCTTAATGATTTCTTTGAGTTTGACATGAGAGCGTTTTAATCCCACTGACACTCAGCTCTGATCCAAAACCAATAATTCAGGCAGAGACGAAGAAGAAGAAGAAAAGAGAGGAGCAGAGCAGCTTAAAGGAAATAGATGCCATAGATTGGTGTGTGTGTGTGTGTGTGTGTGCGCTCAGTCTGTCTGTCACAGTGACTCACGTCCTCACCCCTCTCACAGTCCAGCCTGACTCTGTCACTGCAGCCAACAGAAGGAGCCTGTCATGAGTAACACACACACACACACACACACGCACGCACACACACCGAGTAGAGATGGGCAATACAGGCCAAAAACAGAACCTCCATATGTTTAGCAGAATAATGACACACTTTGCACTTTATCTCAGCATCATTTAATAAAAGAAACAATATGATCCGTGCTGATACCACTGTGATTTAACTGTGCCTGAAATAGAAATCGTACATGCCAAGTACTGGGTACATTTTTAACTTCAAATTGCAGAGAAGCTTCTGCACATGGTGTTAATGTGCAGACCAATCAGAACATGTCCGTAAGCTGAAGTTGGTTAAGCTTTTTAAAACCCTTGAATATCATGAGTTTTAAAATGTTTGAGTATTTACATATTGTATTAAATAAAAAGTGGCATCTAAAAGTTCAGAAACTATTAATTGTCAGTCATACATCCTATCAAAGAGGCAAAGTGGATCGAGGTGACTGCCATTATTTTTGTGCTTTAGACTGTGCAACAGATTGTCAACTCTATTTGATGACTGAAAGCTGAAACTGAAATTGTCTAATGTTGGTTATCAGCGACTCGTGTTTTTTGTAGCAGGACAAGGTGCTGTTAACATCAGGAAAACTCTTACTTATGGCCCACGGTATGGGACTGAGTGTATCTGGAGCTCAATCAAGACAATAGTGTAATTTTAAATTAAAAAAAAAATAAATAAATAAAATTTGACACAGAAATTTCATTGTTTGTCTTTGAATTTTTAAAGAAAATAAAATACTAAACCATTTTTTTTTATTTGAGTTTTTTCAGTTTACCTATACTTTTGATTCTGTTCTGTATTAATCGTAATACAAAGTTTTGTTTTAACTTTTGCTCTGAAATATATTTTAACATGTCAGTTGGCACTTTTTTCTCTTGCAGGATTAATATTTCCAGAATTTCTTTTCACCTACAGATCTTGGTTTTACTTTCAGATCTTTTTTTGTTTTCATTTTCACACTTTTGGCCGTGTTCTCGTGTGGGGGCGCAGCATCGACTGAGAAGGGCGTGGGATTGTTAGTGACAGCAAAGCAAAGCATCCTCAATCATGTTTTCAGGAAACGTGGGCACTTTGATGGATATGACTCAACACTATCTCTACATTGTATTCCCATGATACATGTAAATAAAGTGACGCTAAGATACCTTTACAAGCAATAATACACAACTCTTGGGAATTATTGTTATATAAAAAATAGAAACCATGACAGATTGTTTAAGTTTAACACCCATGCCTAAAGAAACAATACGTCAGAAGTCCAGGTTCAAGCCCAGCTCGAGGCGACACACGGCTGTGTCAGTGGTGTGTTAATGGACATGAAAGGGTGTGAGTGTGTTTATGATACTGATGGAGAACTAACGTAGAAACTCAGAACCATCAGTGAGCGAATGTGTGTGAATGAGTATGTGTGACCTGTGGTGTAAAGCAGCTTTGAGCAGTAAAAGACTAGAAAAGCGTGATGTAAGCTCAAGTCTATTTACCAATCACCACTTACTTAGGCAACCTGCAGGTGCAGGTACACAGGTAAGAAATGCTCTCTTTAGATAAGGTGCAGTAGGAATTATTCTTATAATACTGCATAACTTTTGAAATGTTGGGTCTTCCAGAAAGACATTTTTATGTGTCTATGCTGTAAGTCCAGAGTCAATTTTTACCTAAATCAACACTAAGTAGTTTCTTTAACCCTAATATAATATTTTTAGAGTCATTGTGATGGTGCATCACCTTCAACAGGTGACATGGCACCTCTGTCATAGTCTGAGGGGGTCTGTGTCACCTTCACTGGCACTATCTAACTTCAATGTGGGGGGGGGACACATCCATACATATAAACTACAAATTTTTACTGTTTTGAATGCTTGACTGACAGTGGCATACATCACTACTTCTACTGGGTGAAAGCTAAACTTTGGGAAAAGGAGAACATAAAGCAGTTTCTGAATTTTTTAAACAGAAGAAGAAGCAAAGAAAGCTAAATGTGGAGCTGTTATCATGGTGGAAGCAGCAAAAAAAAAAACAGAAAAAAAGAAAAGTTGGAGAGTAACAAGTGAAATGCACAGACATGGATAAACACTGGCCCGGCGTTCACTTGCTGGCGTGAGCTGAAGAAGAGGATGGATATCTGACCGATGCTGATTTAGCCCTGCTGTTTGTTGGACTTGTAAGTACATGATGATTTATTTGGAAAAAAAAATATATGATCAGACTGTACCTTATCAGTCCACATGCTTTATTTTACTCTTGGTACGTCCTGTCAGCTTGCTTCTCCTCCCTCTGTATGTCAACAAATGCATGTTGGTGTACGACAGTGAAGTTACACTCAACGACCACAGAGGCCACTAGAGAGCTGAAAGCCGGAATCTTGCTTCGTGCTGCTTTAACTGCACAGGTTTTAAGTATTTAGCTTCAGAGTAAACAAAACCAATATTTTCTGACCATATCACTCAAAACTCTGCCAATAAAACCTCAGACATATTTCCCAGCCCTCCCACAAACACAAAGCACTGCCCGGTCTATCAGAGCTCTGCCCATTTCCAAGAAAAGGGCTTCATATGGGACCTCCTTTTGTTCAGACATTTGATTACACTTCTGGGGACTCGTTCCAAGAATCTGAATCATTTCACTCACCGGACACAAAAACAGGATAAACAGAGGGTGTTGTTTAGCTGGGAAACATCTGACTGCCACATTTAGTCTGAACCTCCTGATGCCCATAATGAGTCGCACTGGTAACAAGGCCGACAGATGTTCAGCCGCACGTATTTACAAGCAGTAGCCTCACTAATCTGTTTTGGACCTTCGACGGGTTTAATTGCGGAGGACTTGGACTAAATTATCACAGCTCAGAAAAGGACACAGTCGGAGATATTTCCAACTGACTGACAGGTAAGAAAGGGAATCAAAAGCAGCAGGGAGGAGGAATAATGAAAAGAGCGGTGAGAAGAAAGCCCACAGGGATGTTAGAAGAGCACCAGGCAATATCTCCTCTCATTTGACAGTGATATAGTATTAAAAAAGGGGGAAATTGAAAATCCTGCTCTTAAAAGACATTCAGACAAATGAATATGTCCAAGAGCAGGTGTCTAGACTCATCTGGAATACTGAACTATTCATGACAGGAGGACATTCGTCTTTTGTGTCAGGAAAACTCAATTTTGGTTTCATGGAGGAGAGATCTACTCCAGGCACAGACCGGACAAAAAGCTGCTCTGGATTCGTTTGTGAGAATCAGAGGTGTTTCCGTAGGTGGATGAGGGTGGTGGTGTTGTTTTGTCGAGGCGGGAAAGAAAAGACAATGTGTTAGGCTGCAGCTGCCACACCGAAGCTCCCAACCAACGGCTGAATTAGAAGAGGATGCAGAAGCAATTAAAATGGAGTGTGCTGTTCACGTATGAGACTGTTTATGTGGAAATGAAGATCAAATGAAGGTCAGGGGCAGGACGACCCCTCCCAGCTGCTACAGTTTAAGTTTTATATGCTGTTTAGTGTGAGTTCACCATGCCTTTCCTGTGTGACAGAGTACTTCTATATGCAAGACAAGAAGTCCACCACATCCAGGCTCTTCCCTTCGCCCCTCTGCTTTAAACAGAACGTCCCGGGCTGGCAGTCCCAGCGCAGACCAGAGAATCATGGGCTGCAGACAGACTAAGGTGGGCTTTACACGAGTACGAATTTGTAAGACTCCGGTAAAATAAACTATCGATCTGGTGATATTGACACACGGAGATGCGTATTTGTCCATGACTCTGCATCTTTTTTGAAAACGGGTCTGCAGGTGGATATCTGCGTATTCGTCTTCATGCTGTAGTTGGTATAAACAGATAAGTCTGAGAAAGACAGTGACCTCATAGCACCCCTCCTCCTCCCCGCCCCCCAATCCACGCTGTCACATGCACCACCAACAACAACAATGGCGTTAGTCGGGCTGATTCTGATCTTGTTCCAGCAGATACAAATATTGCTACGACTTTTATACCAACATTTGCTCACAGAACACCAACAACACCAGCTACGGCAACAACAGCAACAAGTTCTCATGCAGAGACGCAGCATGTTACGCACGCATGAGCACTTGTTGATGTGGAATCCACCTCGGAGTAGAACCAGACGGGCAACCCGCCAGGATTTTGCATGGATTCTGCGTTGTCATGTAAATTCACAAGCCTATGTACAATACGATGTGTAAACAGCGATACATGTTTTGATGCCGACGCCAAGACAATACGGGGCCGTCCTTGTGTGAGGAGGGCCTGAGTTTGACGATCAATGGAGGCTTGGACGCTGCCATACTGTGTGTGCCATCTTAAAGTTTAGCTCGAGCTCACTAATGAGGAGGCCATGTTTTATTTATCTGTTTTATTAAACTAAAACTAACAAAGTTATTACTAGAGAGTCTATTTGTGTCCACAACAGGGAGTTGATAAATTAACACTAAAGAAGTCTAATTGTTGATTCTTTTAGGAGTTATAATTGAACACACTTCACAGTGTGACTTATAATCAACACTTCTTTAAAGTGTCTGAAATGCATTCTCTAAAAGCATATTTTTTTAACCAAAGTGCAATCTCCCAATTAACACTGCAAAGTGTAAATATTGCTGTAATTAATTCTTTTATACTCACTTGATGTTTTTCCCAGGGTAGAGATAAAGTACTTGGTGTAACCACCTTAATTAATAAACATTTGCACCACAATAATGACAAAAGCTTTCAGTCTGGTACTCAATTTCCCTGACGACAATTTGCCAAATCCAGAGGTCACGCAGCAACAGCAGACTTCCTGCTAGAGTCTTGCAGCATTTCTGAGGATATGGGCGGAGTGGGATGATTTACATCACAAGAGTCAAGTCCAGAATCAGAATCTGGAGTGACCACTTCACAATTATATAAACTGCAGTAACCCCCCCGTTGGATGTATTGACACCCAGTGTTTACTCGTTTTCAGTGATTTGTCTCGATCAAGAGAACAAACTCTGCACTCACCACCAAAATGTTAACTCTTCTCAGTTTGCCGTGTAATTCCTTTTTACCAACTCTGGGTTTACAGAGAAATGTGCTAAGTTTCTTTACAGAAAACACCCCTAAAAATGTCCTGTTCTGTACTTCCTGGTGTTTATGATGTCATAGCCATACAGTCTCCACCTACATGTGTTTTCTGCTCACCACATGTAGACGCCATGAGTGTTTTGAATGTTCAAAATTCTGAAATTTAGATCTGCGTGCCTTTATTGATAGGAGAATGACAGTGGATAGGCTTGTGAAAGGGGGTGAGAGAGTAGGGGAGCACACTCTGCAAACTGGTCACAGGCGAGATTCAAACCAGGACCGGCAGAAGCAAGTACATGGGATGTGCCTGGTTGCTAACCACTCCGCCAAACCAGCACCCCGACAAAAGTCTTTGTTGTCTTATTTCACTTAAATCAGATACTTGCTTAATAGACTATCTTTCCTCCTTATTAATCTTGAAGGATGGACTACATAACCTGAGACCAATGAGCTTTATACAGTTTGTTGTTCCCAGAGTCCGAACTGAATTGGGAAAGAAGGCTTTTAGGATCTCTGCACCTTCTGCATGGAATAATCTGCAGACTGATCTTAAGCTGCAGAGCTTGGTGTCTCTGAATGTCTATAAATCTGAAATAAAAGCTCTGGAATACAGAAATTCTGAATGTCACTGTTTTAACTGGTGGCTTTTTATTGTTTTGCTCATTTCTTTGTACTGTATTGAGTCTGTGTGACTGTTTGTTGAAACTGTGTTTTGCTGCCACTCTTGGTCAGGTTTCCCTTTAAAAAGAGATCTGCAGATCTCGATGGGACCAACCTGGTTAAATAAAGGTTAAATAAAATAAATAGACACCTTCTTCAGGTGTATCCCACCTCTGGCCCAATGTGAGCTGGGACAGGCTCCAGCCTCCGGACCACAAAAGAGATAAGCATGGACAGATAGATGAAATGTAGAAACACCTAAAATCAGAGCCTAAACTCCAGTGAGACAGTTTAGCTGTACGGCTCCTGGCCTTGCACTCCTGTCAGACGGATGTGTTGCAGGTTATAAGTATCTCTATGTTCACACTTTTATTTCCACAGCCTCGGATTTTCTTTTCTTCTCAAACTTTTAGTCTTCAGCATAAAGCACTGACATTGATTCTCTTAACTCCCTGTGGAGATAAGTCGGGCTTCAGACAAACTTTTTCCACATATTCAGCAGACTTCAGAAGAGGTTCAGACACACTTTGATGGTTCGGTTCGCTTTGAACTTTGAGTAAAAAACATCTAAAACTGAAAGGTCAATTCACACTAAAAACACAAATAATCTTCTATTAAGAAAGTTCAGACTGTTTTCAAGCACCAGAATCTGAGCAGAACAACTTCTAACTTTGTAAAACATTTCAAGTCATACTATTGTAACATAATATGTCATAATATGATTTACCAGAACACTCAGTTGTTCTGTTTGATTTTTTTAAGGGCACATGTCTGAAATATTAACAATTGTACATCAGGAACAGAAGCTCGGGCCTGGAGAGCTGGGTCTCACATTAAAACACAAGCAAGGAAGGTGTGGGTCTTATCTTTGTGTTAAAAGGTGAAGTTAAGTTATCTCATATTCCTATGACCCCTCTTTGTTACTCTCTGGTGGATGTTTTGTCTCTTAACATGCAATAATAAAAAGAAAATCCAAAGTTCTTATATTTTATGACCCACTTTTATCATTAACGTGAAGACGTCTCTAAAATTTAACACAGTGTCCACATGCTCATTAGAAATAAAAACTGGGCAATGAGGAAGAAAGCAAAGTCAAATAAAAATAAAGTGTAAAATTTGAAGCCTGGAGAAGAGACTGATAACTACAACTGTTCATTTAATGTTTCTGTGGCGCAGTGGTCATACGTTTAAAAACTGTGTTTTAGACGGTTTCATTTGGTTCAAAAGTTGACACAGGTTTTTAGATTTATCATTGTCAAAAACAACATTATCATTCAGCAAACTAAGTAAAAAGCCTGGTGGCGCAGCAAGTAGTGAGGATGCCTCAAAGCGAGAAGGCTGCTGGCTTGGTCCCCTTGTTGGTCAGGACCTTCCTCTGTGGAGTTTCCCATGGACCACAAACATGCTCGGCTCAGCTGGTGACTCCAAACTGCCCATT
The DNA here is from genome assembly GCA_036419115.1 of Scarus forsteni. Classification (NCBI taxonomy): domain Eukaryota; kingdom Metazoa; phylum Chordata; class Actinopteri; order Labriformes; family Labridae; genus Scarus; species Scarus forsteni. Next base: position 24,091,583 of record JAZDUH010000458.1, read on the forward strand.
CGTCCCATCTGTCTCTTTATTTGGCACTTTGATCAGTTTGTGACCAGTTCAGGGTGTGCCTGCCCTTTATCCTTGTTGGTTGGGATGTTTCAAGCACCCCAAAACCCCAAAAGAGATTGGCAGTTCTAGGGTCGGGGCCACAGGGGCATTGGCCCCATCTGAAATCTGACTGGCCCCCTAAAGTGCACCTGTCCTGTAACACATCTGTCATCTGACAATCAGATTTTTGGTGATTGTAATTACCTGCCCTGCAGTTGGTGGCAGTAGTGTCCTGAATATAACCTGACAAGCCAGATGGACAGCTCCATATATCTGCCACAGAAATATTTCACTAGTCCATCTGGGTAGGAGCCCTTTAAATTTGTTTTCAGGGGCAGAAAGTAAAAAAAAAACACAAGCTTGTGATGGATAATCGTTTTGCTCATCACATTCATCACAGACCAATCCACATCAAGCAGGGTTGCCTCCTATAATATAGCAATGTTTTCATTGAAATTGTCAGTATTTTTTTCTTTTATATATACATTTTGTTTTATTATTTTGTTTAGATTGGTTGCTGATGCTGCTCAGTGATTTTTGAAGAATGCATGATGCAAAATGTGCCTGTTTGTTACTTGAAATGGCTGAATAAAGAATTGAAAAGAAAAATGTGACATACGTAGTGGCTAACTTAGCCGCTAACAGCTAACAGCAGTTAATGACTGTTAGCTGCTAGCTACTAACTTAACCACAAACAGCTAACAACAGTTAATGACAGTTAGCTGCTAACTTAGCTGCTAACAGCTAACGGCCTTATACTATTGTTTTAAATTGTACTACACAGATGATTCATGTAACACTTATATGTGACATGAACCTCGTCAAAGACAATCCCTACAAGTAAACTTCTGAGGAGGGCAGATTTCGCCAAGTTTTACTAAGTATCTATGAGGACAATAGGCTAATCGGCATGTCCGTTCTCAACTTCTGGTTGTCGTCACGTCCGCATTCTACAGCTCCCGCCTCTCTTCCCTGATTGGGCCGTTAAGAATTCAGCCGAGTGAATTCGTTGGACAACGAAGGCTGGCAAGACAGAGCTGCAGGAATTCAGAATCAGGCAGGTCTGTCTGCTCTGCAAGGCTATCCTAAATAGGCAGGTCCATGCCAATAAAGCTGACAGAAGAAGACTTTTATTTGAATAAACGTATGATATAAGATAAATAGTGCATGTTTTTTAAAGTGAAACATGTTATGAATACTATTTTATATCCTTTCAAATGTGAAAATGAAGAAAAGTTTTTAACATTTACAGTTTTTTAAATTCTCTGTTAGAAATGTGGCCCGTAGATGGCCCCTTATTTAGAAAAACCCTAGATCCGCCACTGGGTGGTCCAGTCAATGCATGAATGGACTAAGTAAAGAGACACATCTGTCAGAAAAATGAAGTCCACAGCATTGAAACTGAAAAAATATCATTTTAAAGTTTAAAGTGTCCAGAAATCATCCTCAAACAGTACATGCAACTGTGCATCTTGTTTCTCGTTTTTCATCTTGTACATATTGTACATAATATATATATTCTGTTCCTATTCATTACCTTCATTTTAATTTTTGTTTAAGAGTTTAATTCCTGCTTTTTGTTTTTCTGCATCTGTTTGGTTTATAATGTATACACACTCTGTGTGTATCTATTCTGCACTTAGGGAGAGTGAAGCAAACAGGCATTAAATTCCTTGTATGTCTAACACACCTGGTTAACAAAGCTGATTCTAATTCTGATTGTGAAAGTGGACCAGGGTGCCTAATGTGGACAGTATTGTTTCAGGAAACTGTTTCCAAAAGTGTCAGAGGACTGAACATTTTCAATGGAAAAAATAATGATCTGTGTCTGTGTCTAAAACACAGCAGGATCCTGTGCCCCATTGTTAATAAAAATGCAGACGAGACATTACTATTCTGTTTCCTGACAGCCAATTGACACCATGAGGAGGACATTCTCCTCGCTGCCAGGGAACAATCATGTTAAAACCAACAGCCTGACACACTCAACAGTCACATCCATGTCTGATTAGACACGTGGCTGCTTCACTTGCCAGGAGAGCCCCTCAGTGACGGCCAGGTCTGACATAAAAGCACAGCCTGTAAATAAAAAAATCATCTAATTACACCTGGCAGGCATCGCGGGATAATTGAGGGGAAATGTGGTGGAGACGGGAGCAGCGGAGAATGTGCTGTAACTCTAAATGACAACGCTTTTCTTCTCCAACGTGTGTGACTCACATGGAAATGTGCAGCGCTGTGTGTGTGCATGTCGAGGAGGAAACATGTTAGCCCAAGTTATGGAAATGAGAAACAAAACTGTCAGAGCAGACGCAGCGGATGAGGATGATCTTCATCCAAACACGCGTTCACTCTTCCACACACTCAGAGGACACAGGAATCATGGAGACGATAATAATACAGGAGAGACGGCGAGAGGAGACACAGGGACAAATCTTTAACTTTATCAATCCACAGCTTCAACATTTTATCCATTCTGACTGGATCTCTCTGTTTTTCCGTCACTTATTCGTTTTCTGTCTCCAGAGGGAGAGTTCGGACAAATCTGAGAGTCCATGACTGACAGGGGTCTGCAAATATTCAATTGTTTAGATTTTCTTAAAGCAGTATATGAGCAGTATAAGTAATTACAAAAAAGTCTCACTTTTAGATATATGCCTGATCAAAATACACACTTTAAGATGAGTTTTATAGCATCAAAATAGGTTATCTATAAATGCTATTCCTTAGCTTCATGGTCAGGTCGGACAGAGCTGTACTGGCCTGGATACTCAACTTCAGGAACAAGACAATTAAAACTAGACCAAATTTATATTATTCGGACACATCTCAGAGCATCGGGCTGTAAGTAGTGATATATAGCCGGCTACAAAACTAGGATACTAAGTTTTCCAAAAACTGCTTGTTGTCAAACATCAAAAACTACCACTACGTAACTAGAAAGAGACACATTACCTCGTCGCTTTGCATCCTGTAAGTTGTTGAAAAAAGAAGTTGTGAAGCAATGCAGAGTTCTGAGGAAGGTCCGAGCTGCATTCATGAGCATCACAACAAACGCACGCTTTGGCTTGGGTCACGTCTTTTGGTGCGTTCCAGTTGTAGTCAGAATAGGAATTTCTGGGTTCCGAGTAGGAAACTAAAACTGGAACGTCCCCCCGAAGTCGGAATTTCCTACTGGGAACTTGGTGAAACCTCGCCACCCCCGACTTTACAATCAAAGATGGATGCCCCCAGTGTGAACAGTTATTTAGCTCCTGTAATAATCAATTTATTTGCACTTCTGACTGGGGTGTGTCGCTCTAGATCAGCTGTATACATCGTATTGTTAGACTTATATTTACAAAAATGCTGCCATAGTGATAATCACATTCTTCATGTGATATTTGTGAACAACGATGCAGGGCGTGCTAACAACAGCTAACAATAGCCTGGTAGATCGGCTTGGTTTTTTCCGCCTTCAACTGGAACGCTGATAACCCTGAGATGATGTCACTCCCAGTTCCGAGGTTACTGGAACGCAGCATTACGACAGTCACCGCGTGTGCTCATGGGTAGTAGGCCTGTGCTCAAAATATCGATACGGCAAAATATCGTATCGCACTCCTTTGGGATACATGTATCAATACGAATTCTACAGAATCGATACGGCCTAAATATTTTGACAGTTGTTGTAAAAACACGTAGAAGACGAGATACATAATGAAGCATATGTTCTAAATTTGAACTTAGGTCTACCATCTTTGAGGATCTGAATTTATGTCTCTCCAGTTGTAGAACCACTTAAAACTTATCCTTGTTCCTTTTCTTCTTATAAGAAAAAACTAAACTTGTCAATAATTTTGCTTAAAGCATAGTCAAAGTTCACAATTTACGTGTATCGGGATACGTAATGATCTTGAAGTTGCTGGAAATACCCAGCCCTAATGGGTAGCAGAGTCTTTTACATTGCCGGTAATAGATTCTCCTCACAGTCCCTTTAAATGTCTTCATTTTCTGTTTTTATCTATCCCTGTCTCTCTCTCATCTCCCTCCCTCTCCCTCAATTTCTCTCCCTCTCTCTCTCTTTTTCTCTCCACCTCTCCACCTCTCTCTCTCTCTTCTTCTTCTTTGAGTTCCTCTTTGCGAGCTGCTGACCTCCACTACTTGTTGCGGACAGTCTTGGACGAGAGCAGGAAGGTTATTTACGGATAGAAGGAGCAGAAAAATCAATGTCCTCTCTTTACTTTCTTCATTTTATTTGCATTATGGCTGCGAGTCGCTCACTTTTTCATTCACTTCATGAAGATATTCCATTTCCTGTCTCATTTTGTCAGTCAGGTTATCAAACTTCAGAGAACTGGACAGACTGCCTTTTTCTTTTTCAGAAATGTAATGAAGTTTTTAAGATCAAATCTAACAGTAGTGGGATGTATAGGGTGAAGCGTCAAGCCTTTTTTAAGCAACATATTTCCTCATACATGCTGTCGATAACTGCCACAAAGGGAGGCCGGTTCAGAAATAGCAGCAGGGAGACATTTTGAAGACAATTGACAATGGCCTGGCCTTTCTAGTGCTCGCACTTGAACCAGGAGAGGAAATTGACTTTTTTTAATCTTGCTGGCTTCCTGTGACCTGAACACCTCCGGCACTCAAAGAGTGTTCACTTTCCAAACAATCCCTGGACGATAACGAGGACAGGACTGGCTCTAAAATGACAACGATGATTAGCCGTGATGGTCAAATGGACGTCTCAGTCTGTTCAGTGGTGTTTAACTGAATTCACAGGAACAGGTTTGGTCACAAATCCACTCATTTATGACCAAATCAGCTCTGATGTTTTGACATCAGGGGGTTTTAAAAAAGTAGAAAGGTTTTGTTTAAAGGTACCAGTAGGTTTGTAAAGATATCAGTGTGATGTAAACGTCTTTGGCATTAAAATACAAAACAACAGGAACACTGCAACAATCAAAAATGATTCATTCATGACATTTAGAGTCATTAGTTACTGACTGATGTTCACGTAAGACACATAATTAGAATCTTTTTTTGAAATATGATTTTCAGAAAGGTTTTAGAAAGAAAGAAAAAGCTGACTGTGTTTTTGACACGGGCACTTTCTGAACACTTTCTTTTTAGCTTATGCCAGATACAGAATATTATTGGTACAATGTTAGAATAAAAGAAAAGACCTTTAAAAATGTTAACACTGAAGTCATTATTGAATTCCTGTGATTGTGGAATCAGAATGTAGAAGATCTTAAACCACTATAATATGCTTTAAAGCTAAAATATCACTATTATAGTTATCCATGAATGATCAAATTTACTGTTCTAAACAGAAACAAATAAAACAATAAAGCACATTTTTATTTCTTCATTATGATGTCAAATCATATCTATGCACTTTCATTTCTAAATTAGTCTAAGCAGTTGAATGTAGCACTTGATTAATTTTGGACTTCTAAGAGAAGCCCAGTGAGCCTATTTCAAAAGATAAATTCAGACTAAAATTCACCATTACCATTTAAAATGCCTGATAAGAAGAACATTTTTAAGTTTACAATTAAATTTCCAAAATCTTTATATTTCTCTTTTTTTTCCAAATGGTCTAATAATTTATGTGATAAGCACTGTGTGTGTGTAAATAAATATAAATATGTATATTTCATATGTGTGAATGTATAGATGCACCAAAATACTTCATTTTCCAATCACTGAATGCCTCCAGTCCAAAAACTCAACTATAACATTTTTATGAATGGAATGTATTTTTTCCTGTTTCATATCTATTCCAAACACAAACTGTCACAGTTAAAGGAAGTTAAAGGAAATGTAAGTTCAGAGAAGACCGCATATGTTAGACCCAAAAGTATTGGTGTTGGTATTGCTGATAATAAGTTGAGTAATATTTAGGGTCGTCAAATTATTGAGTTAATTTAGATTAATTTATTATAGTTATAATTAGTGTGCCACTTTTTTTTATCTTGTTAATCTAATTTTAATATGATTTCACTGTTTTGGTATTTTCTGAGGGTAACACCTTAAACTACCAGGGCAGCTGGTGATTGGAGGATTGGCCCGCTCGTCACCATCTCCACAGACCAATCACGTCAAGCCATTGTATGACGTATCAGCTCAACCCTGTTGTTAGCTTAAACTACAAGTACGTCAGTCCTTTGACTATCATCTTATCTTACATTAGATGATACCACACAGATGTATCATCTGCCACATGTGACGTGATACTCGTCAGTGGGCGTCGGTGGTGCAGTTGGATAGTGCGCTTGGTCAGTGATCGGAAGGTTGCAGGTTCAAGCCCAGCTCCGGGCGACGCATGGCGATGTGTCCTTGGGCAAGACACTTAACCCCAAGTTGCTCCCACTGCTGTCAGTGGTGTTTAAATGGGCATGAATGTGTTTGAAATACTGATGGATAACAAAGACTAGAAAAGCGCTACATAAGCTCAAGTCCATTCAAGTCTAAGACAAAATCCACCAAGTCCTCCCGTTTAACTTTTGAGGAGGGCTTACTTGATATCATAGGGTAACCATGACTACCGCATCATTCATGCAGCATATCTACATCCTTCAGTTTCCCAGCGTTGATCTCCTCTTTTAAAGAAGAAATCCAGTCCATTTCTGATAAAACTGCAGATCTTGCTGCATCCATGGGGACACCGTTTTTTTTCAAACATGCAGTCACTTCCTGTTGTCGTCACATCCGCAGCTCCACCTGTCCCTGATTGGTTGGAAAGTTTTTATGCATTGGGCTTCATGTGCTTTAGTTTTTGGGGAGTGGGGAACAATCTTTTACGACAATCTGCCACGACAATCTAAAAATTTCAAAGAAAATACCTCAAATTGAGCCTTCTTTCAGTTATTTTTTTAAGTGAGATTAAAAATAGACCAATTAGATTAATTAATTACAGGTCATAAATAATTTATTACTCTTTTTTTAATCTACTGACAGCACTTGTAATATTGCCCATAAGTTAATGCTGTAATTCTAATATAGTGCACCCCTGGCTAATACATGGAAAAGAAGCTCCATGGTCTCTGATAGTGATATCCGACGGACTACTATTGTTCACAGTCAAGGAAATGACGAATGTTTTGGTTTGAGTCATTGAACTCACAAGAGGTGGCATGATGTGTTTTGATTCACGTGACTGATGGTGTGTCCTGTAGTGTGACTGGCGTATGTGCTTCATTGTAGTTGTCATATTCAAACATCACAGTGTTTTGCCCTGCAGAAGATATTTTTCCTATAAAGCCCATTTTTGAGTTCAAGCTCAAAAAAACTCTACACAAAAGCAAACAGAATCTGAATTTACGCTTGTTTTGGTGTATGCCAGTGGGTGACCTTTAATAGCTAAAGCTAATTAGGTTACGTATCATCGTTCGCTGGCTGCTGTAATAAAACACTGACTGCAGATAGCACAGATGCAGTGTTGTGTCTTTAAACTAGAGTTATGATTTCAATAAAGACAAACTTTATTTATGGCAGCGTCTTCACCTTAACTCCCCTCTGTAGGAAGACATAACTCTGGCTAAGAGCTCCATAATGACACCGGAGAACAAACTATGTTAGCGTGTTAGTTATTAATTACCCACATGGGTCCAGTGAGGAAATGTCAGGGAGTAACGTCACAGCCTGACACACGGCTGCACCCACACATCCTCGGTGAAGCTAATTTCCATCCTGTCAGCAAACGATTATGAGCTGAGAGGAAACAGGGAGCGAGCCGGAGGGGTGAGGATGGACAGACAGACGCAGCTCAGCGAGGACGGACACAGAGGCAGAGCAGGGGTGCTTGTCTAAACATTTCACACTTCTGATCCCCCCCTCCCTCCTCTCCTCCCGCTCGCTCTTTCCCCCTTTAGCTCCCTCTCTTTTACAAACAACGAGGCACAGAAGAGCGAGTGGACGGAGGAGGAGGAAGGACGGGAGGGGGGCACCCTTTTTAATTCCACCAAAAGCTGAAGCAACAAAAGGTCCTCGCTCGAGAGCCGCCATGGAGCTGAGCTGCAGCCCGCCAGGCCGCCTGAAAAAGGGTCGAAAGAATAAGAGCGAGAGAATAGGAGTGAGGAAGAATGGATGCACCGAAGAAAAGGCCGCTGGGAAGTTTTCTTTACTCTGATGGCAGGAAAAGTCAAATCACAGAGGGTGGCCACATTGACCCTGTACGCTTTTGTTAAGGTTGTCAAACTGTTACATATTTTGGTTCTTTTTTTAAAACTTTAAATCTATAAGTCATATTTTAAACCAAGAGCCCAGTTTATGATACATCACTGCTCAGTTTGGGCTGCAGTTGTATCCATCATTAAGGCGTTCTTTTCAGAAACAGTCTCTATTCCTGCAGATGATCTTGTTTGCTCTTGTGTCTTATTGGCTGTGTTTACAGTCGATACGGTAAAGTATCATAAAGTTCTGTAAGAAGATGTTAGAAACTTTGGTGCCACTGCAACTACAGTACATCTCTGCTGACAGAGGGTTGGGCACTTTGAGTGCATGTCGTGTGAATAAAGTAAATAGTAAACAGACTTAGAGTTTGTTTGGCTTATTCAGGAACTAAAACAAATCAATTAAAATTTACCAGGTCACAATACCTGCTGCTACACCTAACATAAAGGTCTTGTTGAGTTTTTGTTGACTCCTAAAAGGCATCTATGGGGGCCTTGTTTACACTAAAAAAAACACATTCAGTGGTCATTCAGAAATGAGTCAAGTTTGGCCATTATATATGCAGTAATTATCAACAGAAATGCTCATATCTGCTAATATCGATAATCTATTTTTTAAACAGCTTTTCCAAACACAGATATCAAGCTGATATATTGAGCATCAGTAAACAGGGCCATTTCTTTGTTCTGAAAAAATGTTTTTTTATAAGTAAACAACACTTTAGAAAAAATAAGATTTTTTTGCATTGGGCAGTAAAAATAAAGGTCTGAGCATTAATCTGTTTTCATAATCAAATATGAAGTTATTTGAATTTTTGGTTTTGATTTTAACTGTTAGCATTTATTTAGTCATTCAAATGATTATGTGGACAAACAAAGTAGCAGGATTGTTGATCAAAGCAGTGGTGCAGCATGTTATGGAGGAGGAGTGAGTGTGGATCTGCCTTCATGTTACAAATGTGCAGTCAGCATGAACGGGGATCCAAAACTGTTTACATTGTTCTGCATGAATACAAATATCTGGGCATCTGGTTGGATCAGAAACTAACACTTAAATTCCATGTCAACACTCCGGCAAGTAAACTGAAACAGAAAATTGGGTACCTATGCAGAAACAAATTACATTTTCCTTTGCTTTGTAGGAAACAGATCATTGAGGCTGTGTTTTTATCTGTCTTACATTACGGTGATGTTATCTACAGAAATGCTTCTGCCTCCATTCTCACTTCTTTGGACTCATTTTTTCACTCTGCACTCAGATTCATCACCGGTTCAAGTTACTCCACCCATCACTGTGTCTTATATGAGAAAGTGGGGTGGGCACCTTTATCTGTAAGAAGACAAAAGCATTGGCTGCTTTTTATTTATAAAGTTTTGAATGGCAACATGCCACCATACCTCAGCACTTTATTGAACTGGTCAAATAATAAGTATTCCACACGTTCAACAGATTTTCTGATGCTTGATGTTCCTCGGACTAAAACTTAATTTGGTAAAGCTGCTTTTAGTTCCTCTGCAGCATCCTCCTGGAACATCTTGCAACGTACACTGAAACTTCACAAAATGGTTTCTATTGGTCAGTTTAAAACTATGATTATCAACTACTGTACCTTTGAATGTAACTGCTTTTAATGGTGTTGTACCAATTGTTTACTGGCTGTTTTACTTGTGATTTTATATTGTTGTTGTGCTCTCGACATCATTGTAAATGAGGGCTCTCCCTCAATGATTCTTCGAGATTTAAATAAAGGTTAAATGAAATGAAATGTGTCAGGAGACATAATTTCAAAACAATAAGCGTACACAGCAACAGAAAAAGCAATGTATTCAAACCTTCGACCTCCGGCACTTGTTCTCAAATCTTTCAGGCACCAAAAATGCTGCAGTCATGTGAACAAAGAGCCCGAATACATAATGAGGTTTATCAACTTCAGTTAAAAATGTCCTGTAACTAGTCTTGCAGAACGAACGCACCAGTCCGATTCCTGAAATCATGTATATCCGTCTTGCCAGTCTTCATTGTCCAACGGTTTCACTTGGCTAAATACTTTACAGCCCACTCAGGGAAGAGAGGCGGGAGCAGCTGGGGCAGTGGACATGACGACAGAAAGAAGTGACTGCATGTTTGCAAACAATGGCAGCTAATTGCGGTTAGCCTGTAGTCATCATGGTGCTCTCCACAGAAGTTTACTTTGTTACATATAAGTGTTAAATGATACATCTGCTTGGGATAATTTAATGTGAAAAGATCATCTGATCTAGGGATGGGAATCGAAAACCAATTCCAGTTGAGAATCGTTAACAGCTCCATCAAAGAATTGATATCATTAATCTTTTTGCTAATCAATTCCCTTATCAATTCCATTCAATTGACAGGGTTCAGAAGCGTCAGAATTGTGGCTTAATTTTAATTACACCTACTGCACAACCTTAAGTGAGTGGAAACACCAGCAACTTGCAGAAGCAGTTATCTATGCTGTGATGTATGTTTGGCATTGTTGCCACTGAAAATGAGACCATTTGCCCACATGCAAAATTTGCTGGAATTGATAAGGGAATCATTAAAGAATTGGATTGATTAGCAGGATCGTTAACATCATTAGTATTGATAAAATCTTATCAATTCCCATCCCTAGTCTGAAGGTAGTTTAAGCTAATGGCTAACGGCCATTAGCCGCTATGGCTAAAGGCTAACAAGGGCAAACAACAGTTAACAGCCGTTAACTTTTGTTTGCCTTGTCAAACCTAGCAGCGTTGCTTGATATGGATTGGTCTGTGATGAGTGTGACAAGCCGAACGATCGTCCAATCACAAGCTGCTGTTGTTTTTTAAAGTTATGCCTCTGAAAACACTTTCAAACTTCTCCTTCCCAGATGGATTAGTGAAATATTTCCAACATGAAACTGTCCATCTGGCGTGTCAGGTCATATTTAATCAAGACCTTCGTAGGCTGTCTGTCATTGGTTTTGATGTGGCTGGATGTCAGTGGTTTCACATCTGTGGAGTTTGCAGGAAATGAAAAGCCACTCCTTATAGAGGACAGCAAAGGTCAATAAAACATATTTTCTGTCACAGTTGAAGAAGCTTGCAGTCACCTCTTGCTTTCAGCACATCTAATCCACGCTCTCTGCTAATGCCTCTTTCTCCTGGAGGCTGATTGGTTCAGCCTGAGAACAAATGCCTTGGCTTGACATTTCGTAGGATGGATCCGACTGATGACAGATTTTGTGAATCCAGCTGCCTTGCAAGTTTAAAAACAACCTGACCCAGAAATTCAGACAGAAAATAGAAGTTTAGCTACATTTTTGGCAATATTTTGTGCCTGGGCTTTGTATGATTGTTGGATCAAACAGGTCTAAAAACCTTGAATAGTGACAATGGCCGAGTGGAGGAATGAATTTTATGAGCTATCTGCAGAGGAAGTCATCCTGCAGGGCGAGCTGACTGGACCCTGTCAGCTGAAAAACAGTCCTCACACCGCTGCTGGATGGGCTCCATTGTGATTCATGGCCCTGTTCCTGTTTCCACGCTCAATAATCCCTCTTCCCACTGACACCTGTTAGCTGAAGGATCGCCGAGGAATGCCAAGGTGTTAGGCATGATAGGGTTTATTTCTAGAAATGTGAGCCGGAATTTGCTTAGTAACCTGTTTCCTCAGAAGTAGAATAAAAAAGGGAAATAGAAACGCTGACAGGGTGCATACACTCACACACACACACACATGCAAACATGCTTACAGGTTCTTGGCAGACAGCGTGATGAATGAAAACCTGCTTCCCGGACTGTCGGTGAGCCGGACTGATGGAGCTTCTTACAGCAACCCCGCAGTCCAACCTCTCCCCCTAATTACAGGAGGCCTCCTTCAAAGGTCCACACAGAGACAAACACACAATGGCTGCAGAACACAGAGAAGTGAAATTGACTCATCTACTAAAGCTGTATCCATGACAACCTGTGCACTATTTCTCAGAGTGACCAGCCAAGGTGCCACCGTCCACCTCTGTCCAGGAGAGCTGCAATTTTGGAGATCTTAAAAATGGTTTTCAACACAAAAGAAAAACCTTTGTTACAGTATTCCAGAGTTGTGGAATTTTCTGACTACATTTGCACAAAACATCAAAAATACCTCAAAAGCTGCTCCCAGGGTGGCTGTGGATCAGTCGCTCAGCATGATTTTACTGAGTTTTCACATTCTGATCCACCTGTATTCTCACTCCACCTAAGATGCTCTGTTGGTGCAGCATCACATGGGAACAGTCCACTCTGATTGGTTGACTGGTCCTCTATATTATAATAAATCAGATCAGCAAAGCGAAGCACCGTGTTTTTAACATCTCATTCTGTCTACAGCAGGGGTGGGCAACTTTAATTACCAAGAGGGCCACATAAAACAATTTTTCCCAACCTGAGGGCCGCATTGTTTTTTCAGAAACTCTTGATGAGGAAAAAGAATGTTGGATAAACAACATGAGAATATAAATTTGTCATAAAACTGGCATACCAATATTCATAGATTACAACATAAATACAAGTTATTATGCATAATCAAATGAACTTGACATAGAATTCTACAATTCTACAATTTCATTTAGCAGACGCTTTCATCCAAAGCGACGTACAATACAAGCAAGACTTCGGACTGAGGGGAAAAACCTTCAAGTCAATTGAGCCATCTCATGCCAGGTTTTTTTTGTTTCGTTTTTTTATATAATGCAGTTTATCACAACAATAATTCAAGTCACAACAAATATTTCAAGTCAGCAACAAAAATTCAAGTCAACAACATCAATCAATATTTCAAGCATTCAAAATTCAGTGCTAAATATTCATTAAGAGCTGGTCTGAGACCTTCTGATTCATTCTACCTCTGAGGACAAAGAGGACAAGATCAGATTAAGTGCCAAAGTGTTCCCTGAACAGATGAGTCTTTAGACATCTCTTAAAAGTAGAAAGGGAGTCTGTGGGTTGTATGGAATTAGGTAACTCATTCCACCATTTGGTAACAATAGAAAAGAAGAGTCTGGCTAGAGATTAGGAGACATGTTGGGCTGGGAGCACCAGGCGTCTTTTGCAGGCCGAGCGAAGTGGGCGAGAGGGAGTGTAGACCTGGATGAGGGAGTCCAGGTAGGCGGGAGCCATTTTTGTCACTGTTTTGTAGGCCAGAAGAAGAGCTTTGAATTTGATTCGAGCTGCCACTGGAAGCCAGTGTAGCGAGATTAACAGCGGGGTGACATGAGCTGTTTTGGGCAGGTTAAAGACAAGACGTGCTGCTGCATTCTGAATCGTCTGAAGAGGTTTAAATGTACATGCAGGGAGGCCTGCTAGCAAAGAGTTGCAGTAGTCAATGCGTGAAATCACCAATTCAAGCAAATTTAGCTAACATACATGGAATTAAAGCCAATTAAGCTATTTTCGAACCAATAAAATGATGATTTTTTTCACATTTTTAAAGCTCAAATATTTTGCTGCTGCCAATTTTTAAATATAGTATTAATACTTGATTTAATGTTAAAGGCTTCATGAAAGAGATTTAGAGACACTATTAAAGCAAAGTAAGGTCATAAATGACTTACATAAGATTATATAAAATTATTTCTATTGGATATCTGAGTTTTCTTCATTTTCAGCTGCTGGTTTTTGGGAATGAATGGCGGGCCACATTTAGTGACGTGGAGGACCACACCTGGCCCCCGGGCCGCCGCTTGCCCACTGCTGGTCTACAGTCTCTGCTCTGCGGTCTGCTCACTGACCAAAGTAAGTGAGACACAACTGCCAACGAAGCAATGGCAGGACGTCAAACTGCTAGGCTGGCATTAGGGCTGAACAATAAGAAAAAATTTCATATTGCAATATTCATGCTAGAAATCTCGATATCGACACGATTCAGGGGCCAGTATATCTTTCAACAAATGCTTCAGGGGCCGATTTTTTAAATAGCTACACAGAAACAATATTTATGTTTTGTTAAAATTAACATTTTATTTGTTTTTACTTTTCCAAAACAGTATGTGTTTATTCATCTGTAAAAGTGACATCAGCTCCTAGCAGTCACATGAAGACTGGTAAAATATCTTTGGCACTACATTTTAGGGCTGTCATCTTTTCAATCACAGTTTTTTGCTCTGAAATACTGAAACTCTTGGATAAATGTTGTTTAATACTGACTAACAGGTGGATGTCTTCATAACAAATCCTATATGAAGTTATTCCTGATAAAATTGTTGCAATTGTTTGATCTCCGGGTGAAGATCACTGCAATAAGGTACAAGGCGGACCAAGTGGAAAGCACAGCTGTGATCTCCAGTTGAAGATCACTGCAATAAAGTATGACTACAGATTCAGTGAAAACCAAACGATGCATTCAAGGGCAATCATAAAAATGAAATTTGTTGTGACTTCCAGAGCTGTACATGCAGGGCAAGCGCGGGGGAAATCTATATTGTTTATATTGTTGTTTTTTCTATATTAATATCTTAGTGTATGTATCTCGATATAGATACGATAATGATATATCTTTCAGCCTCCAAAGGCAGCAACTGGTGCTATTAACAGAGGGAGAGAAGGAAGTCAGGAAGATGTTTACTTTCATCATGCATAGAGGTTCTCCAATGTGTAGAGGGGACATTTAAACACAATTACCACCAAAAAAAGTAATTTTCAAAACAATGGTCCATACTTCAACAACCACACTCAGCAGCCCAACAAAGTGAATGTTAATGGTTAAGAATATGGTACCAATCACAGAGAGTTAGCTCTAAACTTTGTCAGATATAGTTTATAAAAGAGGCTGCATCCAAAAAAAGTAATTTAAATGCAATGAAAAATAGTGCTCTTTCTTTGTTTCACACAAGTCCAAGACATCTAATGTCACACTATTTTCATTACAGATAAAAACATGTTGTTGCCCCTAATCTAAAGTAAAGTATGATGGACTATCACCTGGTATCTTAATGTTCAAAACAGATGTATAAACATAACATAAACTGGGTCTCTGTTCCAACAGCATAGGTCGCTTGCACATCTGTTAGGGCAGTGGTTCTCAAAAGTTTGGGCAGGGCACACTGTTGGGCCTTTGGTTTATCTGGGCGACAGCCCATAGAAAGTATTTGTGGAAAGCAGAGTATTTCAGTATAGTATCTAGCAGGTGCTTAGAAGATCATACTGGTTAATTTGTAGTGGACAAGCACTACTGCCTGGCTGTAAAGGACAGAATCTGAATGACTTTGTGGAACAAACTGTCTGCAAAACATGTGTCAGAACTGAAGTGGAAATATCCTTTCAATAGGGCAGTTTGAAGTGTTATCCATTATTTTTTATTTAGTCCTGATATGATAAAACTTATCCTGAAGCTGTTAGCATCTATGCTAATCTCTGTAAGGGCAGTCACTTCCTGCTGTTGTCCTGACTGTAGCCCACACCTCTTCCTGCTCTAAAAGATGCCCTTTGGGTCGGGCAAAATAATCATAGATTGGAATTTGGCAAGATGGACCTGCGTGCTTACAGCTATTGAATTAGGCAGGTCCAGTTGCACTGAAAATTTGATGCACTTTGGTTGAAACAAGTTTGAAAACCATTGTGTTACGGCATCATTAACACTTAAAAGGTAAATCCAGACTTTGAGGCACATATGCCTCAATCCAAATGTGTTTTTTAGTAATGAAAGCTCATATTCAAATAACAGCATTTGTCGGATTACCAAAAAATGAGTATAGAAGGTGGAGTCAATTTATCAGTTCGTGACATTACATGATAAAACTAAAAGAGCTGCGAGAGATAAAACCTCCACCAAGGCATTTCTGACACTGTCTCGCAATCTTAAGAAATCCTTGAAACTAATGCTCAATTTGCCTTCGGATTACTGCCAAAGTCTAGTCACTTTTGCCCTGACTAACATTCCCTCAACGTTGTTTCCATATCCACTCAAAGCCTTTATGAGTTAACCTGTTGAAAAATAAACAGACTAACAAACACCATCACATGTAGAGCCTCCTTGGCAAAGGTAAACTTATATAAAAAAAATAATAACCATGATGAGGAAAAGCAAAGAGAGCACGAGTGAAGATATCATGAGGAAATCAGGTGTCAAAACCTGACAAGCAGAACATTGAGGCAAGTAAGCTGGCATGGAGATTGAAGTCAGAACAGATTTAGGGAGGCTACAAAATAAGTTAGCGTCTCATTTTTGGTATTCAGACTTTCATTTTATCCAAAGTTTAAAAGGATTTAGGTTTAAGTGATGTGAGGTTCAGATATCTCTGCACTGAGCCAAACAGTAGATAACCTGTTAAGGTTGTCAGAGCCTTCACTTTAAAGTTCAGCTGAAGTGAAGAATCTGAATCTGATTTTATTTCAACTGTCTCCTTGGGCATGAGTCTATACTTCAGCCTGAGTAAAGAATGAATTTATTTTGCCTGCTCTGCTTGATTGAATAAAAACAAGCAAACAGCATTACGCAAGAGCCTGAAATATTAAGTACATCATCCATCAGCCCACAAAGGATTGTGGGAAGTTATAAACATTTTAATCTGTGATCAATAAGAAACCCAGAGGCCAAAAACTAGAAAGGAGTCAAACTCATACATTAATGCAGACATGCAGTAAACATGATGCAACAGCATGAGCAGGCCTGTTGGTGAATGAAGAATGAAGGATGAATAAAAGTCATTTTCTCACAGCCTAAAGAGGCGACTTTGTGCTTATTTTAGGGGAGAGAATCGATGCATTAAACCCGACAGGCTAGACAATGACAAACAAATGTGCCCAAACACTACCAGGCAGCAGCATTAGTGCAGTTTGTGTTTGTGTGAGTCATTAATAAGCTCTCAGCGCTCGTCTCTCGAGGGGATGATTATCGCCCCATGCCTCACCAGGAAGAGCCATTGACATTTGAGTCCCAGCCCGACGCGCCGCAAACTGCAGGTCAGGACCCAGAGCGGCTCATTTCTGGTCCCCAGCATGACAGTCGCTTGTTTTTCTGTAATAAAACTGCTGCTCTTACATTAAGAAGCTAAATCTTTATTTCATGATTTCATTAAATGAGCATCATCTCATTTAGCATGGATGAGTTACAGTCGCTCTTTCCTCCCATTTTCTCTTACCCTAATGCAGTTTTTAATGATAGTTTTTAATGTTCCTAAAGCACTTGAAAAATGCTTGATAAATACAGTTTTAAAGTTTTTCATTTAGAACTAGACAGCACTCAGAAAGCGTAAACTTCCACCAAGGAAGCTCACTCATGGCAGTTCTCTGGAGTGCCCCCAAAATCTAACCACTTTAAAGCTGGGCGATTGCCAACGACTCATAAAAACAAATTCAGCAAAATCCATCATAGTTCATCTTGCTCAAAAAACTAAGATAGATAGATAGATAGATAGATAGATAGATAGATAGATAGATAGATAGATAGATAGATAGATAGATAGATAGATAGATAGATAGATAGATAGATAGATGATATCCTGCATTTGCTGTAAACTTGTTTGACACACTACTGAGAAATTTTCTCTGGTCATGTTTCTTTGTTTTATCTTGACTTAAAACTAACCCTAAATTACCTCTGAGAAACACTTAATGCCACGTTAACCTATAATTTTTCTATAAACATGGCTCTAAGCTATTCTTGCTTAAACATGGGCTCTGTTTAATATTTTGTGTGAAAAAGTTCATTTCCTAACTATTGTTTACGGAATCAGAATTAAGGTTTTAAAATTGTCTATATATACTTCAGTCATATTTTTATATCTATTTTCGAACAAAACAAGGTTTGTCCATTGCTAAAGTCAGTGCCAAAATAACATTTAGTTAACTCTTCAATCCACAATACTTACAATTTTGCGGGTATTTTGTTTGTTTCTTGTCATATTATGCCTTTAAATTACTTCATGGCTCAGGCTTTGTGGTTAAGTATAGACACTTGTTGTGAAGTTATGTTGACTGATGAATGCAGAAATATCAAACACACTGTTTCTATCATCACTGGAAGAGCTGACTGAAACAAATCTAAGCCTCTAAATCCAGGCTTTTGCACAGCATCCAGCCACTTAACAATGCCAGTGACATTTTCAACCTGCTGATCATACCAACGATCAGCTCCCACGGCGAGAATAAGCCTCCTCTCTGAACCCTCTCCTCCACAGACACACTCCTTGACATTTAGTCCATCAGCCATCAAACACTGCAGGGCTGGACCCCTCTGACACACACTCCTTGATAAAAAAATATGAGGGCTTTGAATCATCTTTAACCCCAGGGTTGAGGTTAAACATGGATTTATGGAAAGAAGGGAAAAATCTGCTCTTAAAACAGAGAAAATTACTGTCATTTTTATTCACACTGCCCTTTGCTTTTAAAATAACGGGAGAGTTTCAGCCTCTGGGCTTTTTCCAATAATTAATCAACTAAAACATCATGCAAAGAGAAAAATTCAAATAATTATGCTTTTTACCCCAAAGGCCACAACCACACAACTGGATAAATGAACTATTTGAACGGCATGCTGGTTTGTAGACTTGTGTGCTTCATGGTTATTAAAGATGTTCAACAGGAATGTCCAAACTTTTCTCGCTGAGAGCTAAATTAATGAAAATATGGCTAGATCGCTTTGACAGACCTCAGCTTTAGTGCATTTTATCCATAAAAGCATTCCTGGATGATTGCAGCTGATATCACGACTAACCATTAGTGGCTTTGACAGAAAAATAACCAATCACTAGGGGTGTAACGAAATGGTCAACTCACGAAACGATACGAAATACAAAATAAAGATTATAGAAAATCCCCAACAGTAGGAAGTTGTGCAATAATCCAATTTTCTTTATTGTCTTTCTAATGTAGACATACAGAAAATATTGCTGCATCAGTACAAAATAAATGCTCTATGAAAAAAAATAAATAAATTGTATTTTTTTCCCCTTATTTGGACTACAGTGCAAATACAAACATAACATCTCAATAAAAAGTGCTTTGTTGTCGTAACATAGGAAATCAGATAGCAGTCCTCAGAGCTGCAGTTTAGACCTATAAATGTCTGAACTGTGAACTATAATATTGAGCCTATAACAGTGCATATACTTCTGACTAATTGACTAATAAAGGTTTATCTATCTTAAAGGTTTATCTTATCTTATCTGATCTTCAAGTATGATCAAATTCTGTCAACTCAACAGTAGATGTAAAAATCAAACATTGTTTTTTTATGCAGACTTACACAAACATACAGTTGCTGCCTGTCTCCAGTTCAAAGTAGTTGGTAGTTGTACTCTGCACAGTATACGGTGAACTGTAGCGGCATATTTTGCACACGGTTGTTGTTTTGCCTGCAATCTTCTCACTGTTCTCTCATCTTTTACATGGAAAGCCAAAAAAGGTCCACACAACCGATTTATTTGACGAAGAAGTGTCGCTACTTCCTCAACCTTGTCTTCCTCCATTCTGAAGCGAGTGTTTTGCGACAGTAGGCGAGGAGGGTAAAAAATCACCAGCACCCCTTTGCGTTTTTTGTACTTCGTGCTTTTATTTCGTGCGTCTTTGAATTTTATGTTGTCATTTTTTATTTTGTGAAATTTCTTGGCACGAAATTTCGTTACACCCCCAGCAATCACCAATCAGATTTAAGGGCCCTCAAATGCTAAAGCCCCCCCTGCTCCAGGTAAGACAGATGCTTCATCTGGGAGTGTTTGTGTGTCCCGCTGCTTAGCATAAGTTGCTAATGTTTGTTGTGACTTTTTTAAGGTCCCACTCGCACAACAGCCTCTGCAAACCCATCGTCTTTCCGTGGCATCCTCCTGACATACAATACACTGCCAAAAACACTTTTACAGCTCTCTTTTTCTATTGCAGACTTTCGAAACAGACTTATTTCTTGTTCACTTGCTGCTTTGTTTTCAAATGAATTTGTTGCTCTTAACTCTAAATCTAGATCTGCTTTTTAAGCATCTATATTTTCTGTTCTACTAAATGTAAAATTTACTGATATTGTATCATTTAAAAACAAAGAATAAAAAAGTTTAAAGTATTAATTTTTTAACCCTATAAAGCCAATTGTATCATATTTGATACATACTTTTATAATACCTCTATCTACTAAATATGATCAACAAATTACAAAAAAAACATCTGAATACAATCAGATAAATGATAAAAATGTCCTCAAATGGATTATTAGTTGCCAAAAACACCTAATTTATCAAATGAGATACGAAAAATCGATATGTTGAGTTTTATGGACATTTGAATATTTTTTTGTATTTTAGCAGAAAGTGAAAAAAAAACATTTCACCTCCAAAAAATTAGAATTTTCTGGCTATAATCTATGGTCTTGGGCTTTAAAGAGTTCAGCCTACAATCAAGTGCACCCCACCCTCCTAAGTCCAAGTGATGCCATTTTGATTACCAAGGTAGCTTAAAAATGCTATCTAAGCAATCATGATACAGTTAGTAAAGCAGTAGCTGGATCTGAAGCTAAAGCGGTTACAAGTAACTATTTGCTTGACTGATTAGTAACTCTAGTAGTGAAGGATCTGGGGCCAGAAAATGATGCTAATCCCCGATAAATACAGCAGAGACATGAGTTGTACCTTTTGATTTATTTGTCAAAACTATTATCTAAAAGCAGCTCATGCCTCACCAGTGGATTTCCTATGACTTAGTAATTTGTCTTTGGTGCCTGCTATCTCAGTAAAGACCAACAAAAGCAGGTTGTTGTAGAGAGCTTTACGCTCAGGGGCACTAAGTCATTGATCACTTCCAAGCTTTCTTCTTCAGTGGTTCCCAAAAGGAAGAACCCAAACAAAGATCCAAACCGGATTCCCGCCACCGGCTAAACAAATATGCAAACAACAAACAGCAACACAGCTCAGACGATGAGTCATTAATAAGGGCTCCCGATAATCAGGCGGCGCCGCTGTGAGGGCGATAATCATCGTCCGCCTGCTCTCCAACTGATAAGCTAATCAGCTCCTCGTCTCCCGCAAGCCGTCGAGGGGGCTCATCATCATTGACATTTCAGCACAGGATCGGGCCCATGGAGACGCACACAGGAGAGCGGGTGGGGGGGCACCTGAAGTGACTTAATTATCATAGCTGGAGAATGATATCCTCTCAAATGTGCTTTACTGAAGGTTAAAACCACGCCGTCAAACTTCACAGGGAAAGTTTCACAGTGTGACCCCCCGAAGGGGATTCAGGTCGGATAAGTCAGTGATCTGCTTTAAGTCTTAAACCTTTTTTTCCCCTTAGCCTTTAATAGTTTTTAAAGTTTCTTTTCCCTTCAGTATTAATCTAAAAGTACTTTTTATTTCAGATTTTTCAGACCTTGTATGATCCTTTCAGGCCCCGACAATGGCAACAGCTGACACTGGAGGCGTCATGTCTTCAGGCAGCCTGGTGTGCTTGAGTACGAGATTTTTAAAGAGCAGGTCAAGGTGTTAACTCTGAATTAACTTAAACTTAGTGGATATAAAAGATCAATCAAAGGTCAAGATGATGGATTGCCATGTTTATCTCCTGGTTGTAACATATTCAAGGTATTTTCTTCAAACTCTGCTCAAATGTTTACTCTGAAAAGGACGGACTCTCATCACATTTGGCCACTTTTGCTTGAACAAGAATCAAAGAGATATCAGACCCATCTCCAGGAGCACTTTAAGGGTTTTCCTAAAACTTGTTGAAAATGACACAAATCAAGGTCACAGAGTTTTGTTTTCTTCTTGCTGTAAACAAACAATTAGGAGAACTTTTAATGATTTTTCTTCAGTCTTTGCTCAAATGTTTACTCTGAATTGATGAACAAGAATTGATTTAAAACGTCATAATTGAAGGTCAGAGGCACAGAGTCTCATCAACATCTCCTGGATGTAACCACAACGGCGGAGCAACACTTTTAAAGATTTCTATTTTTAAATTCAGCTTTAATCACGACTCGTGCTCACGGATGTACCAGCAGAATTTTTGGATCCATGAGTCAAAGGTCCAGGTCATGCAGCCCAATGTTCATTTTCTTATTCTGTGGGCAAAGCGTCATATTATTATGATTATTATTTTGTATATGGAAACTCTGATGAAAGGATGAAATTAAATATTTTCCAAAGGCCCCATCTTCTAGGTGTGTCCCGATTAAACTTTTCACCTCTGATAAGATACAGATATTGCAGCCTTGAGTACCGGCCAATCGAGTATCAATCCGATACGATATCAGCAGGAATCATACATACCTTTAATATTTATTTTGTAGTATGGTGTAAGAATGTTGTAAGAAAAGGCTTGATCAAGCGAGATTACTCAAACAGAGAACAGCAGGCAGCAATAGGTATGAGAAAAACTGACTGAATGGTTTAAATAAATTTTAACCTTAAACATATGAATATACTACAATTAAATAAAATAAATTTAAAAAAATTAGAATACTCTAGAACAGGGGTGGGCAAATGGCGGCCTGGGGGCCAAGTGCGGCCCTCCACATCACTAAATGTGGCCCACCATTCATTCCCAAAAACCAGCAGCTGTAATTTGAAGAAAACTCAGATATCCAATAGAAATAATTATATTCAATCTTATGTAAGTTATTTACAACCTTACTTTGCTATTAGAGTGTCTCTAAATCTCTTTCGTGAAGCCTTTAACATTATATCAAGTATTACTCAATATTATATTTGAAAAATGGCTGCAGCAAAATATTTGAGCTTTAAAAATTAGAAAAACTCATCATTTTATTGATTTGAAAAAAGCTTCAATGGCTTTAATTCCATGCATATTAGCTCAATTAGCTTGAAATAAGTTCATTTGATTATGCATAATAACTTGTATTTATGTTGTAATATATGAATACTGGAATTTTTTATGTCTCTGAAAATTGTAACAATGTGGCCCTCAGGCTGGGAAAAATGGTTTTATGTGGCCCTCTTGGTCATGAAAGTTGCCCACCCCTGCCCTAGAAAGTAGCCTCAATAAATCCAGTAAAAACAAAACATACATTTTTACATTGCAAAATAACCATTGTGTTTGAATTGACAAAAACAGTTTCTACAACAAAATTAAATAAATAAAAAATAAATTATAATGGACTGATTGTATTTGAGTGCATATATCTGATATTTTAGATGCAGGCTGATATAATCCAATATTTTTGTTTTTGCTGATATTTGATTGATATCAATACAGGATCGGGACACCCCTACCTTCTTCTGTATCGACGTATAGTTAAAAAATCCTCCAAGAAATTTGCTGTCACACTTCACAAGAATTCAACTTGGACGAGAAAATAAAGTTATAAAGTTTGGAGAGTCATAAGTCCAAGATTAAAGTCATGGTCCCTCATGCTCAACTCTTCATTTAAACTTGAAAACTTCAGACTTTCAGAGAAAAATGACCAACTCTTACACAGAGATGGATGAACAGGTCAAGGTCATGAAACATCAAACTTTCTCTTACTTCTGAAGACAAAATCTTAAAGATAATTTGGGGACTTTTCCTCAGTTTTTTCACAAATCTGATTGACAGACCAACCACTAAGATTTTCAGTTTCAAAGATCATGAGTTCATTTGCATCTCTTTTAAGATTTTACAAAAATGCTCCCACCACAGCTTCTTACTGACCCATGACTGGACTTTTACTGCCAAACTGTTTTAACCTTGCAGAGGTATATATTTATAAATGCCTTGCTGTATTTCCAGTTTGCATTTTAAGTCTGATAAGATGCTGCTTCTGTGCTTATTCACTTGCTTTTGTGGAGCAGCTTCTACATTATCAGTACGGTCTGTTTTCAATATCAGTTCTTGAGGTTACAGGATGCATTGCGAATAACATTTCACGAGTTTCCAGGAGTTTCTCCTCTCTCCACATCGGTAAAAGAACAGAAAGTCAGAGCAAGTCACCCTTTGCCATGACCAACCGAGTCAGCATTTTCCTCCAAACTTGGGAAACTGTAAAAATAGGACGAGTTCTTCTCTAATCGGCTTATAAATAAATACCCATACATTATTAAACTGAATGGAACCACCTCATCCTCTGAAGGCTTATACTTAATGAGTTCACACCTGATCTGCACACAGTCACACTTACTTTAAACTTATTAATATTTGCAGTTTTGCAGTGTAAGCAGGTTCGGGCTGGATGTTTGTTTGGAAAAGTGTTTGAAGACAAACTGAAGTTGGCAGCTTTAGGGAATGTTTATTCCCTTTATAACCCAAAATACACTGGTTTGGTGTTTCCAAGCAGAGTTTGATGTTGGAGTTACTCAGTTTTATCTCTCATGTATGAACCACCTTCAGATCACATTCACTTCAGGGCGCTGCAGGTCAGATATCAGCAAAGTTTAAAGGATAAGTTCTGTTTCTGCAGCTTTTACATTGTTTATAGAATGAAGTGGAACAATATACTCACCCAGAAGGCTTTCCTGATCCAAACAGTGCTTCAGGAGATATTTAGATCCAAAATCGAGCAGCGGACATCCGTATAATGGTAGCACATATATGTATAGCGCCGCTCCTAAAGCTGCATTAATCGTCCAAAAACTCATTAGTTTCACCAATATTTCATCATGGTCTGCTCGGGCTACTCCTCCATTACAGTCTGTCACTCCAGACATGTCTTTGTGACTGTGCTGACCTCTGAACTGAAGAGGAGGAACGTTTGCCTCTGCGCATGCGCAGTACTCTCCGGAGCGCTTCCTCCGCGTCCTCCTTTCGATGAGCTCCTCATCTGTATACTCTGGCTCGAAACTGTAAGGACACCCATCATATTCAAAGTTCTCGTCCACATTTTGCACAAAACTGGAAGAAGAAAGTCGTTGTGTAGCCGGCTGTCTTCCCAAGAAACAATGAGCCGTACTGCACATGAGCGGAGGCAAACATTCTTCTTCTTCTTCAGTTCAGAGGTCAGCACAGCCACAAAACATGGGTGGAGCGACACAGACTGTCGTGGAGGAGTAGCCCGAGCAGACCATGATGAAATATCGGTGACACTAATTAGTTTTTACATATACGCTATACATGCCCCGAGTGCTACCATTATATGGATGTCCCCTGCTCGATTTTGGATCTAAATATCTCCTGAAGCACTGTTTGGATCAGGAAAGCCTTCTGGGTGAGTATATTGTTCTACTTCATTCTATGAACAATGTGAAAGCTGTAGAAACTGAACTTATCCTTTAAAGCAAGGGCAATTATGAGTGTCAGTCCATAAAACAAGCTTATCTTGAATTACCACCTTAAAAAATGAATACATGTGAACAATCATGGAGAGCGGGTTCTGAGTCTGAATTCAGCTCCAGTTAAAAAAGTTTTCTCCTCCATGACGACGGTTGTGTTGTTGCATGCTCAAATTAATTCATAACCTGTGGGGATATAGTGCAGACAGGCTGACAGCTTTTTAACAATCCCGGCCTGTTGCAGCAGAGTCTCCGCTGAGTATCTGTCATCCTCACGCCGACCTGAGCTGCACCACAGCGTTGCTACACCCCGGTTTTACTCTTCTAGTGACTCGAGAAAAAAATGTCACCACAAAGCAAATTTCAATCAAGAGGAGATCTCCCTCCTGCCGTTGAATCTTTGCAGACTTCATCATCCATCAAGCAACAGATGCTAAAACAGCCCTTAGCAGCCTTGAAACATCCTGCCCTCCTTTTTCTCTGATTTTGGAGCCATGTCTCTGAGGCAACAACACATCTCACCTCCACATAATGACCCGTCTTCTTCTGTGCCACTGACAATTTCAGGGACAGCTCTGACGGATGAGACCACAGGTACATACGGGTCGGGCTGGATGATACAGACCAAAAACCATGTCTCCATATTTCTCAACTCAGTAGCAAAAACAAAATATATTTCTTCTTTTTGTCAGAAAAGCATCAATAAATGCTTGTCACAATTAGAGATTGGGATCATTGATTTATGAAAGTCTGGTCCTCTAATTGATACAACTTAACAATTCAAGCTTTGAAGAAATAAGAGAACAAATCAATCAAACTGGTTTGAACTGAGTAAAGCTTGAGTAACGAGTCCATAATATGTCCAAGTTTTATTTCTCCCTTCATTGTGTTGCCTCCTCTGTAATTTAGAGTGCTTCTTTGCACAAGACAGACGGTCTGCAGCACTGGACCTTCTCCTCTTTACAGCAACAGTAGCTGCCTAATACTTCTCCTTTCCTGCCCTTCCCTTAACAGACCTACCAGTGTGACATCATTCAGTTGTTTCTTCTTCAAGGTAAGCTTATTGGCTCGGCTTGGCAAGTAATGCATGGATAAAAGACTTGAAGTTAGGCCTGGGCAATAAAACGATAACGATAATGATCTCTTTATAATTTTTGTCAAGAAAGATTTCAAAAATGTTTGATAAAAGTGGATTGAATTAAACCTGTAATTACAACATCCGAACACCAGGGGAAAGGGGGGTGCTAAATCAACCACGAAGTCAACTTGAACGCAAATTAGTTAGAGAGAAGAAGGCGACAAGGAACAGCCAATCAATTCGCAGGGATAGCGGTGAAAGGCTCACAGACATGGAAGCGGAAAGAATACTACACGGACAAAATGAGCGATGACAAGATGGAGGCTAAAACTGAGCCTACCTGCTCAAGGCATGCTGAAAGAATCTTAGACAATAGAGGCCCCTCATCTTCAGTTGTTTGGAAGTATCTTGGCAACTTAGAGTCTGATAAAAAAACGGCATACACTGCAAACTTTGCCGGAATCATGTGCCAACCAAGGCAAGCAACACGAAAAACTTATTGGACCATTTAAAACAGCATCACCCGCCAGAGTACACCGAAGGAAAAAGGCTAAAACTGTAGACAGACTAATTTTCCTGGCCTCTAACCTTTAGAGCAATAGCTTGGTTTTCCTATTCATTACATTTCTGAAGCTATTTACTTTTGTGCATTTGTTTTGTTTACATTTCAGAGATCTCAAGACTTGATGCAAAAAAGGGTCTGACTTGTTGCCGAGTGCAAATTAAAATTAGTTTGTGTATTTTTTATGTTAATATTTTTAAGGATTGCATGTCTACCTCTGATTTTGTGCATTGTTCTGCATTTTGATGACCGTTTGCTTGTTAAATGCTGTGTAGTACAGTTTGTAATGTTCTGACAATAAAAATTGGTTAAAGCACAAAAGTAGCATCTGGTTTCAGCAACTGTCACTCAAAAGCAAAAATTAGACTTCAAATTTAAAAGAAATAATGATTTCATAATTTTGTGATAATAATCAATATCGACTGATATGATATCGATATGAATATTTTTATCATGATAATATTTTTTGTCATATCGCCCAGGCCTACCTGAAATGAAGGCAGAGCCACTAATAACCAGCACTGAACTGATCAACTATCATGGAGCAGACTGTCAACCAATCAGAGCACAGTGGGCCGAGAGGGGCAGGAGCTCTAACATAGTGCCGAAGATGGACTGGGCATACAGGTGGATCAGGGGTTATCAGTGAAGAAAACAAAAAGGTTTTTGAGGTTAGGAAGGGCAACTGATAAAATTTTATTGATAACATAATTAACTCTGCTTATCGATCTAATTCTCCTAATATTTTCGTGGTTTACTTACATTTTATCCGCAGCAGAGTCATAAAATGGGTAGAAATTAAATGCTGTGTTGTACAATAAAGGCCAAAAGTTTGGACACACCTTCTTATTCAATGTTTTCTTTATTTTCATCATTATCTTTATTGTAGATTCTCACTGAAGGTATCCAAACTATGAATGAACATGTGTGGAATTATATACTTAACAAAATAGTGTCTTATATTCTAGTTTCTTCTAAGTATCCACCCTTTGCTCTGATTACTGCTCTGCAGACTTTTGTCATTCTCTTTATGAGCTTCCAGAGGTAGTCACCTGAAATGGTTTTCACTTCTCAGGTGTGCCTTTCCAGGGTTAATTAATGGAATTTCTTGCCTTATTAATGGGGTTGGACCATCATTTGTGTTGTTCAGAAGTCAGGCTGATGCACAGCCGACAGCCCTATTAGACAACTGTTAGAATTAATATTATGGCAAGAACCAGTCTGCTAAGTTATGAGAAATGAGCAGCCATCATTACTTCAGTGAGAATCTACAATGTAAATAGTGATGAAAATAAAGAAAACACATTGAATGAGAAGGTGTGTCCAAACTTTTGGCCTGTATAGATATAGTTGCTGGTGTGGTAACTCTTTAAACGTTGTGCAGAAAGTAAAATTTTGTCAAATATTAGGCAACAGGTGGGACTAGTTCCACCCATTGTCTCCCATAAAAAAATGTACGTCATATTGTTTAAATGTGTTTCTGCTGACTGCCTCTGCTGAGTGTGGTGTCCTTGACATGCAAAGCAACAAATGATATCGATTCCTTTATGGAGTTGTGATCAGTTTTGAACCAGATTTGGATTTTGACTCCCATCCCTGTTAGTGATAGTGAACACCCCCCAGCAGTCATTAAAAATTTCATATATGAACCCCAGTTGCGGCAAAATTTAATATCTACAAAAAGAAAAGTTTTCATTCTAATCTAGACTTTTATATATATTTTAATTTTTCATTTTTTATATCTAAAAACCTTTTCTATTTTGTCTTGTAACCTTTTGAAATTGATTTCTTTCTAACAATTGTATCTAATCAGGTTTTTTGTTAAAAGCTGATTTCCATTGTTAGATGAGCATTCAAACAGATCGTGACAATAATACATTCACCTAACAGGGACTTTGAGAGACCTTGAATACTAAACTTCCAAAGCACCTACTTTGAAACAATTTACTTCTAAATTCTTAAAATAAATACAAATGAAAATTCTCCATTGGACCTGAACATTTAAATGAATCACCATGTTGCCAATAAGCTGTCAGTGATTATAAATATTCACAGTTTGAGCTCTAACCTCTAGATCTCCTATCACTGTCACTATAAACTATACTGATGTCAACGATATTGTCTCAGCATATCTAACCACGGTAAATAAATAAACTGTAAAAACCCGACACATTCTGCAGCCCTACACCCAGGTGAGAACAACAGGCTGACAGATTCATGGAGCAGCTCTGCAGGTTTTTTCATGCCGATCATCGCAGCCTGACTGCCTGCTGTTCGGAGTTTTGTCATCGGTCCCTGTAGGAAGAAAAAACTCAAAGTGCCATTTCTGCTGAGAGTCTGAACATGTCTGCTATGCTCAGCGGTGCATTTCAGTTCATGATGTTAACATAGCTTCTCGTTATCCCCACATCCATCACAGAAACACTCATGTAGGTATTGAGTGCCTCTGTGGCGATAATACGAGAGTTTATGGATACCTCTTCGTGTTTATGGTGTAATATTTGCTCTGTGTTTCACATAAACATCTAAATGAATGAGTTCATCCTGAGGTTAACATGTTGGCTTGTTTATTGTGTTTCTGTTCAGTGGATGAGAAACTTTTAAACTGCATTCAGTCAAAATCGAAACAGCATTAATAAAAAAGGTGTTGTGCTGCAACAGGGACCGGGTGTGCTGAACCTGAAAATTCTCTTGAAATAAATAACCTTGCAGACATTTATGAGTTTATCTCTCTCTAGAAGTTTGACTTGAGTGTGTTGCATTGTGCTTGCATCACTTTGCAGAAAGTTTAGAGTTTAGAGCAGACTGATATCAGCAGGAGGATGCAGCCTGTTGATATCTAACTCAGAGGACATCCTCAATTGTGAGCGCAGGAATGCTTTGGTTTCAGCTTCAGCTATATATGTTTAATTTGACTAATGCTTGTGTCATTTACAGGTGTTATTTACTTTGCTGATCTTTGCTGAAGATGTCTCACCACGCCTTGAGTGCCTCCTGTGAAGAGGTGGGCAACTGGCTGCCCTCCTCTTCACTCAATGACAGTCATTTTTAAATTTCAAAAAGTTGCAAAAGAGAAAGAAAACAATCTGCTACAACATATTTTAGTCTGATCTGCCTCAGTGGCTCCATCTTCCCCAGAAAATGCATTATAACATCAAAAATGAAAGATAAATCTGTTTCATTATTAAGAACTAGTTTCCTTTCATTCCACAAAATAATTTCTTCAGTTTATACGCTATAATAATTTATGTAAAGGCTTTAATGAAGCATTATTTTCAGCAAAGTGAGCAAAATTAACACAAATAACAACCATGATCCGACATCTTTATGACTGGCCAAGCTCAGATAATTTTGTGAAATAAAGGACAGGACTTACTGGTTAGAAAAAGTCATACCAGAAAAAAAACTTTACAGTAAAAAACACCTTTAATTTGCTTTGATTCTGTGTTTAGCTCATGAAATGTTTGGCTTTCCATAAACTTGGGAATGTTAATGTCACACCTATTTAACACTAGATAGTTTTTTTAATTTCCTGTTTAGTTAAATTACAGGCATGTTTCATTATCTAATTTATTTTGTCCTTTCATTTCTAACATGTTGACCCTTTGAAACCCAGAATAACATTAATGTGGCCCTCATTGTAGTTAAAGTTGGTCATCCCTGTTCTATTGTATATAAATGTAAATATTACCTCCACCAAGGAGGTTACGTTATTGCCGGTGTCCCTTTGTTTGTTTGTTTCCCTGTTATAAACATAACTCAAAAAGTTATGGATGGATTTCAGTTAAATTTTCAGGAAATTTTGGATTGGGACAAGGAACAAAATATTAAATTTTGGGAGTGATCGGGATCAGCGTACAACCACCATGACGGAAAATGTGATTTTCTGAACTACTGAAGTAAAATAGATGTCATTATGATTTCAATTGCTAATGGTATGTTTTCATGGTCAAGGAATCTAAATATTAAGATGAAATAAAGGTAGGACTAATATTTACGGTGAAAATCACAATATGGGTGAAGACTGTGGTGCTGGCGGGGGGTCTGTGCTCTCCGAGTGCTTTTCTAGTTTTACGATGAAATCCTTCTGAGTACAATCAGCAGATTTTAGAGGATAAACACTTGAAACAGGATCATATTTATCTAAACTGCTCATGACATCAGTCCTGACTCACTAAAATCTGTCTCGATCTTCAGGCTCTCTCCTCATGTTCTCGCTCGGCTGTTATACTGTGCTCATGAATAATGAAGGCACAGAGGTAAAAGTGAGGTCCTCTCTCCTGCTGCTCCTATAGCCTGTGTGTGTCTCACTGTAGAGCTCATCCAGTCTAAGACTCTTCACCCTGATTGTTGGAGAGCTGCCTGAAGAGCAGAGGCCTGAGGAGGTCCCACTCACTCATGTTGTTTCCCCTCAGACTGATTCCTGCCATATCCACGCACAGATATCTGATGTGGACACTACTCTGAAGGCTTTAATTCAAGTTTACCTTCCATTTACTTGGTGATTCTAAACATACTTCTTCGGGCCACTCAGAAGAGCAGGGTTTAATGAATGAGACCGACTGCACTGCTTTGCTGGGAGCCACCAGTCTCTGAGTAATTTAACTGAAGCGCCTAGCTCAGGGTCAAGAGCCCACTCACACAAGACCCAGCTGCCTGGTGCTGTGCCAAAGTAAGACAGTCCCCCCCCCAAAGTCCCCCACTGGCCTGCACTTAGATTGCTCCCGGCACAAGTGAGCCTGAGCACAGTTATGTCATCACGCTGGATTCAGCTCATACAGTTTAATATGAATGTGGCCTCAGTCGGCACAGAGAGAACAGCCACGAGAACATGACTGCAGCTCTGCTGACTATGAGGCTCATTTAGAGTCATTTTGGTAGGGATGACCGCATCATGATAACAATCCTTATATTCTTATTTCTATTTTTAAGCATACATCATACTATAACGGTAAGTCTTCTCCTTCAGTTTGCTGATTGACTGATTAATTGCTTCATGTAGATTTTTTCACTGATTTAAGATTCTAACCAAAGGGGATCACTAAAAAATGCACTACAGCATGTGTTGGACTGTCTATCTGGTGTGTCGAGTCGAATGGTAATATGGACTTGAGTTTAAAGGGACTGTGAGGACAATCTATTACAGGCAACGTAAAGACTGCTACCCATGAGCACAACGCTGCGTTCCAGTAACCTCAAAACTGGGAGTGACATCATCTCCGATTTATCGGCGTTCCAGTTGAAGTCGGAAAAAAACATGCCGATCTACCAGGCTATTGTTAGCTGTTGTTAGCACGCCCTGCATTGTTGTTCACAAATATCACATGAAGAATGTGATTATCACTATGGCAGCATTTTTGTAAATATAAGTCTAACAATACTATGTATACAGCTGATCTAGAGCGACACACCCCAGTCAGAAGTGCAAATAAATTGATTATTACAGGAGCTAAATAACTGTGCACACGGGGGGCATCCATCTTTGATTGTCAACTCGGGGGTGGCGAAGTTTCACTAAGTTCCCAGTAGGAAATTCTGACTTTGGGGCACGTTCCAGTTGCAGTTTCCTACTCGGAACTCAAAATTCCTACTTCTGACAACAACTGTAACGCACCAAAGACGTGTGCAAGCCAAAGCGTGTGTTTGTTGTGAAGCAGCTCAGACCTTCCTCAGAACTCCGCATTGCTTCACAACTTCTTTTTTCAACAACTTACAGGATGCAAAGCGACGAGGTAATGGATCTCTTCCTAGTAACGTATCAGTAGTTTTTGATGTGTGACAACAAGCAATTTTTGGAAAACTTATTATCGTAGTTGTAGCCGGCTATAGATTGCTACTTACAGCCCAGTGCTCTATGATGTGTCCAAATAATATAAATTTGCTCTCGGTTTAATTGTCTTGTTCCTGAAGTTGAGTATCCAGGCCAGTCCAGCCCTGTCAGACCCGACCAGAAGGCTAAGGAATAGCCTTTATAGATAACCTACTTCGATGCTATAAAACTCATCTTAAAGTGTGTATTTCGATCAGGCATATATCTAAAAGTGAGACTTTTTTGCAATTACTTAGAAACTCCTCATAGTATCTTTAACTTTTCTAGTTTTTGACTATTTAAAGCAGTATTCACACCCTTTCACTCTCAGTCACTCACTGATTGCCAGAGTTTCTGTGTCAGTTGTTCATCAGTATTAGCGAACACATACATGCCTTTTCATGCCTGTTTACATGCCACAAACGCAGCAGTGAGAGCAACTTGAGGTTAAGTGTCTCACCTCTAGACAAATCACCATGTGACAAGCCAGAGCTGGACTTCAACCTGCAACCTCCTGACTATCAGACTGCACCAGTGAAGTTCTGCACAATGCTGGACCTTTGAGAAAAGCAACTGGTTAAATGGACTTTAGCTTAAAAAGCATATATCTAATTGCTTCATATGAGAGACTTTGTTACAGGATGATGGACAAGGAAGAGCTATACATGAAAATATGGGGTCCTTATACAGCGGTGGCTTGATATAATGGTGAACTGGACCCCTGCTGTTCTCTTTTAATCAGTCTACATTTGTAAGCACATATTCGTATGTATGTAGGTTTATACACTGGGAATCCCTCTGTGTGTTTGTTCATTTGTTTTCTCTTGGATGTTCCATTTTGTCTTTGTTTTGAATTGTGATTTTTTTTTTGGGCTGTAAACTAATAAAAAGTTAATTAAAAAAAACCATATCTACTCACTTCAGCCCACTCAGTGATGATCAGAGTGTCTATGGACGTTATCCAACACTATCAGCTGACACAGCCACGCCCTTTTAAATCCATTTACCAACTTTGACACTCGGTTGAGCAACTTGAGGTGAAGTGTCTTGCCCAAGGACACATGGCAAGGAGTCAAAAACCTTTTCTTTAGAGGGGCGGACAATAAGACTGAGCCACCAACACACCACTTTTAGGCTGTTTTAAGCAGATGAAGGTGTCTGTCCTGCTGTGGCCAGTGTTCTGTGTGCATCAACAATAAAAGTCAAGTGTTTCTGTATGTTTGTTTGTCTTTGCTCATTTTTAAAGAGTGACAGGTAGGCTATGTTCATGTACAACGCTGATGTGAACCGAGTTTGCATAATTATTGGCTAAAAAGTTTTTCTTCACCTTTTGAGGCTTTTTGATTCTTTACAGAAAAACTTCACAATCATAAGCAGCCTTTTGGGGTCGCAGCGAAAATGAAACCTTTCTCAGCTGACATTGGGCATGAGGGTACACCCTGGACTGGTCACCAGCCAATCACAGGGCAGCATAGGCACACCTTGGTCTTGTTTGGGCTTCCACTGCTGACAATACCGTCACTTGAGGGTGGGGATGTGATCTGGGAGGAGAGGGTCGCTACATAATGAGTGACGTCACCACCAGGTGACACAGCACAGCGCACTTGTAAACAAAGACAAACGATGGAAGATTTCAGCTCTGGTATTTGATAGAGTGTTTCATTTACAGCAGAGGACAAATGACTAAATTGATGTGAACATGTGTTTCATTGTCACTGCAGTGATGATTTTTGTGACCCCTTAAAAGGCAACGCTTTACACTCCACCTTTTAGGGTGGTTTTGGTATGCTGGGAAGGGTATCAAAAAGTGGGACGGCGCAGTTTGGATATTTGGGTACCTTTTCTCCTCATTTGTCAGTAGAATCACCAGTTAATACATGCCATACCAAGCCAAACTGAACCAGACTACTTGATGGAAACGCAGGTTTAGTCCTAGTTTTCATGACAACCAGAACAAACAAAACAGAGACTTTTTGTTGCATTTGCACCTCCTGTTTTCAAGAGACAGGTGCATGGAGTGCCTTAATCTGCAAACTTTTTAAACCAGGGTCCAGAGCCAAAAGTTTTCAGAATGTTTTGGCATCCATCTCTCACCTGTGTTTTCAGGAAAATGATGACGGCACACACCTAGGACCAACAACTACAATCACAGTTTTGACTGTCTACCTAGCAACATGGTGTTGGTTTGTTACTGCAAACCTACACCGCCAACTACTGGCCTGGCACGCACGCTACAGCGTTTTCAGTCATTCTAACATTTAAACGCGAAAATAAAAAGGAAAAATCTTTCTGTTTCTGGCAACAGTGTTTTCGTGTAAACAGGGCCTTGGGGTTTGAACCAGCAACCTTTTTGCTGTAAGGCATGTACAATAACTGATGTGCCTATTCCATCATATATTTCTTCATTTGCTTGACAGCTGCATGGTGAAAGTGTGCAGATTTGGGATGGGGGCCTATTTAATATCTTTTCATGGGGCCCAAAATGTGTGGCAGTGCCCCTGCTTGTGACCCACTCTTGATGTCTCATGACCCCCCTGAAAGCTCCTAAACCCCACTTTAGAAGCCACTAAGGTAAAAAACTAAACAAACATTCAGTGCTGCTCAAAACGAGTACAAAGTGGACGTGAGCTCAGGGTACTGAGGGACTCCATTGGCTGGCAGATCTTTGTGTAAGGTGCATGTAAGCTTAAATGAAGTTGGGGGGCAGAGGAAGTCATTTTCAATAAACTTCCATCTTCTCATTTTCTCTCAGCTGTATTGGCTTCATGAATAATGCATGCGAGGAGGTAAAACTGAGGTTTGCTTCCTCCTGCTGCTCCTGTAGCCCGTTCATGTCTCACTGTAGGGCTCATTCATTAAAGTCCCTCCACCCTGGCAGCCGTGGAGCCACCTGAGGAGCAGAAGGCTGAGAAATTCCCATCCCCTCATGAGACCCCCCCCTCCTCCATCAGGCACGCTGCTGCTCTGCAGACCGGCAGACCGAGGACCAATTCCTGCCATTCCTCTAATGTCAGTAATCACACCTGAGCTTTGTGAACGCGCCCCATTTCCCTGACCACACTCTCCTCCAGCAGCAGCAGCAGCGGCCAGGTAAACACAGATTACGGGTCAGCCGTGCGGGATGAAAAGGTTTGTAGAGGCTCAGGAAGGATTAGCTTTCCTGTGAATAGTCACCTGCCGTCTGAAGCTGCTGCGAGGAATTAGGACAAAATGAGGAAAGCCACACCTCGCGTAATCATGGCGTAAAGAGAGCTGCGCACGGAGAGAGCAGAATAAACTTTTAATAAGAGAGAAACAAGCGGCAGACAGAGAGCAGGGGAGCCGGAGAGAGGCGCAGCGCTCCCGGGGTGAAGGAGGCGCGGCTGTGGGGTGTTCGAGTTGGCCCACACACGCTCAGGACGCGTGGGGAGTGGAAGTGGAGGAAACATGACTGGGGTTTGGTGAAGCGTTGCTCTTACCTTGAGCTGAGAGGAGAATCGCCGCCGCCACCAGCCAAGTCTTCCTCACGTAATCTCTCGCCATTCTTGTAAACAGGAGACAACAAGGTGGACGTAAATATCCACAACCCGCGCCGCGCCGCCCTGCGTGGGGACACCAGGCTCCAAAGTATTCCTCAGAAACTTCGGCTCAGACCGCGTGCGTCAAAACCAGCCAAGTTACAGCCACCCTCCAGAGCGCGCGTGTATGTGTGCGTTCGCCACAAACTGGACCGTGGTTAGTTTCTCTGCCTCTCAGGGAGTGTGTGCGTGCGTGTGTGTGAGTATGTGTTAATGACAGGAAGAGTGAAACCCCTCCCCGTGTGGGCCGGACGCACTGGCACAGGTAGCCCGCGGCTCGCTCGTGCGCCCTCCTGCTCGTGTATGTGTGTCAGTGTGAGTGTGTGTCAGTGACGGAGCCTCCCGGAGCGAGACAAAAGTGTGCGCGGACGGAGCGGAGGAGTGTGTGAAGGAGTCGGTGCAGCTCGGTGTGTGTGTGTGAGGGAGAGAGCTGCAGAGAGCTGAGGGGGATATGAGAGTGATGTCAGCAGAGCGTCACCAAGAGGACTCGAGCCGCAACGCACTGACACAGAGAGAGGGAGAGAGGGAGGGAGAGAGGGAGGGATGAGGGCGAACGGCGGAATGAATCCACAGAACATACCTGCGCACGCGGAGGAATCTGGGTGTGTTCTGCTGACACCTGCCGCTCGTCTGGAGGTGAACGTGTGCAGGGGCGCTTCGAGTGATTTTAGGGCCTCATGTCAAGACTTAAAATGAATGAATGTTTATTTCGAACTTGAAATGGAAAATGTGCATATGCAAAATAAGCAGCAAAATAAACTATAAAGGTAAGCAAAGGCAAATAGCCATTACAGCTTTTTTTTTCTACTGTCCTTAATGTTTGCAACAAACAAAAAAAGATTCAGTTTGAAAAAGGTGTAGGAAGAAGTAACAAACTTATCTAGTCCCACCCCTTATTTCTCTTCAAAATGTCTTACTTAAATACACCCTGAAGCCTCTTCAGGTCAATCATATATTTAGCAACAAAAAAACAACAAGCTCAGACTAGTAATAACAATATAAAATTCAAAATAAAGACAATAATGACACATCACCGGATACACAATACCCTTGATGTTACTGATTCTCTTTGTTTTTCCATTCTGTATCTGTTTAATATTTCCGTTTTAAAGATGAATTTGTATCTACGTCTTGTTTTACATGATTTCAGTTCATCACTGCAGCTGCTCCATAATGTAACTCCTTTAATTGAGACACAGTCAAGTTTCAGATTTGTTCTCACTGGTTGTTTTTTTAACATAAAATTTTCTCAAAGATGATGCTCGTCTTCTCTCAGTTGAAAAAAAATCCCTTTGGGTTCTGTTTGGTAACTTCTGATTTTTAATTTTATGCATAGTCTGGATATTTTTTTAATCAACCATTTTGCAAAAAAATAATCAAGACAAGACGAGAACACTTGGAAGCTTTTTCTTAAGAAAGATGAAATATGTATAATTTTAGATATTTCAAAATAATGTGAAAACTGAAGTATTGACACATTCACACCTGCAAAAAAGAAAGTATCCAGAGCCAATCAGCTAAATCTGCATCATCAGTCCACATCAGTCTTAAAGAGTTGATATTATTATTCTCATGGACTTTAATTGTTGATTATTTTGGAATTAAAAGATGAAATTCTGCTTAGGAATTGCAGCAACTAATTAATCATGTCCATAAGGCCACAAACCTCTAAAGGATGTTTCCATCACCTCGTTGAACCTAAAATCATTTTTTTTTATTTGCTATTTTTTGCAGCAATGCACAATGTGATTGATCGTATTTTTGCACATCAGTGTCCTTTTCTACAAGAAAGAAATGCTACCAGACTAAATCATCTGAAGATTAAACATGTTTTATTTCTGGCACATAATTTGACTTTAGTTGGCAGATGTTTTTACAGCTCCATGAACTTTGCCTTTACTCACAGTGGAGTATTTAGCTGATTGTCTGATTGGTTGTTTAATGTTGTAAAGATTTCAGAGCTGTTTCCATCCGATTACCATCTGCAATGATAAACATCAGTCACTCTGTTTGAAACTACAGATCCATTATTGGGATCATTTTAGACAGTTTAATCAAAACAAAAGCCAGAGTCTGTCTGAAGATCATTCTTTTTTCATAAAAAGCCCCTTTATAGAACTCACAAAAATCAAACATACACCCCAGAAGCAGCAGATGGTGACAGGATGTTTCTTTAATCACTCATTAAAACAATGATGGATTTGATAAAATCAAGTTTTGAATCATTTCATTTTGTCACAAGTTCAGTTACAACCACCTTTAGTCATGTTCAAGTGGTGATTGTGTCACTGCGTGGTGGTCGTCAGAGACGTTTGCACACCCTAAAGTCCCATGTAGAGTCTCATATTGCTCATAATATCAACAGAAACCCAATTCCAGCTTTCCAGGAAGGAAATAAAACAGGCTTTAAAACAACACTGAGCTCATTAAGGGAAAAAAGAGGAAACCTTGGGAGAGAGAACTCGGAGACAGATCTCCCGTCTGTGCTCTTTAAAAGATAATTAGCTTCTTTAAAGTGAATAATTGACTCAAATGAAAAGATTCTGGTTAAATTTGGAAGAAAATGCAAAACAAAGGAATAATCTGGCATAAATCAAACCGGTTAAGGCTGCCAAATTAATGAAAAACACTGCAGAGGTTAAAATATTTATCAGCTGTTGTCTTCATATTATGAATTTCTGCAAAAATAAAACCCTCAGAAAGATTTCACAGAAATAATAAAAAATACTTTTAGTTTGACAAGGACAAAGAATATTGAATGTTAAGATATACTTGAAAGCTGCAGTAAATATTAAACGCCAAATTGTGGGTGTTTTTCTAGTCTTTTTAGTTTTATTATAATCAGTTTGTATTTCACAGTCTTGTATTATGTTATTTATGTATTTTGTGTTAAATTATATGAGCATATTGCCCCACTGAGGGTCTTTGTGCAAAGCAGCTGTTAATTGTTCTGTTAGCGCTCTCAGCTTGTGTTTCAGAGAGCTTCTTACCTGACTTTTACTTGACTTTCACCCCCTCTGTTTTGTCAATAGGGCTGTTTAAAGTCTGTGAGCTTCATGTTTTCTTTTATTCATAGAAACATCAACAAAAAACCTGAAAACAAAGGCGAAGGAAGGAATTATGTCCTCCCACTGACAGCAACTGATGACCACAAACTGTCTTAAAACCTGTCTTGCTTTTGATTGGTCAGTAGGGGAGGCGGGACTTTGAAGAGCACAGCGCTGTTCTAAAAGCTGAACTTTTTTCAATAGGGAGTGGAGCAACAAACAGCTGCTCATGCTGTCGGTGCTGAGAGCTCTTCTGTGGCTTTTAATGGAGCATGAGTGCCTGCAGTTCAGTAGATAATGTCTGTGGACAAAGACCTTGAGTATGTTTGTCTGCTGACAGTGCTGACATTGATTGTTGTTTGTTGTTTGTCCCTGCTCAGTGCATTGGGGCAAGATGGCTGCGCGCATGTACACTCCAGTTCAACGCTCTGTCTTTTGGTGTTGAAGTGCTGCAAAGAGTCACCAACGCCGCTCAGAGGATAATCGGCTGCCCCCTCCCCTCAATGGATGAACTGTACAGTTCCCGTTGCTTCACAAAAGCCAAGACCATAGTAAGGGACCCATCTCATCCTGGTCACCCTCTGTTTGAACTGCTACCATCAGGCAGGAGATACAGAACTCAAAAAGCAACTGACAGAGGACCTTTTTTTGTCCTAGAGTAGGGATGTCCAAACTTGTTTCACAGAGGGCCACATTAACATGCCTACCTTTAATGTATGTAGACCAATGAATCCAATCCAATCATGCTTTATAAATTAATATTCTTAGATAAATAAGTAGCCAGCCATAAAGCTATCCCTTTATGGCTTGACATGACAATTAGTCAGTCTTTTTGGGATGTGGAAGGCCAATCATATTTTGGTTGGCTCTTGATACACCAGATCTACCCTCTAGAACGACTTTGCGACTTAAGAGGTAGTAAGGTAATGACTGATCTACATGTTTAGACACAATTTATGAGAAATCATAGCTTAAGGTTAAGTGGGTAGAGAAGCAAGTAAGATGGCCTCAGCTGCGGGCCACATTAAAGTGGTCTGAGGGCCGCAGGTGGCCCCCGGGCCATAGTTTGGACACCCCTGTCCTTGAGCCATTGTTGCCCTGAATACTGCTAGCTGCTAAGTGGGAAATGTGCAATATCCAAAGGAAGGTTTGTGTGTGTGTTTGTGTCCATATGCATGGGAAGTGTAAATGTGTTATAGCCCAGAATTTATTCATTGATTTTAATATCATACACTGTATATTCAGGGTTTATTAACACACTAAGGATTGTATTTAATTCTGTTGCACCTGTACAATGACAATAAAGATTCTGTTCTTATATACAGAGTCATGTTACTAAAAGTCGTGGGGCCATGTTGTATTAAACAAACATCTTTGGTACAACATGTGGTCCTAAAGCAACAACATTGAGGACTTTGTTTGTTGCATGTCAGTGCCCGATTAAGGCAGAGCTGCTGTGACTGCCCCACTAAAAAAATAAACAATTCAGCAAATACATTGAGAGAAATCAACAACTTTTAAATTACTATATTTAAGAGCTCAGTAATACTCCTTTAAATTCTACATGGTTCCTTCAGGCTGGTTAGCCACTTGCAGAGTAGTTGCCATGTAAAGGATGCAGAGTCATTGATAACATGCAGAGCTGAACTGATCAAATATCAAAGAGCAAACAGGGCATAGAGGCTTAAAACTACAGGAGATCTAACAGAGCTTCTCAGATAGAAAGAGAATACAACTGGATCAGGGTGACTCTGTGTATGAAAAGTAGTTTTATTGAAGCATTTGTGAAATTAAAAATTACCATATTGATCCTTTAATCCCTGATTTAACAGCCAAGGATAAGAAGTGCATTTACTCCAGCCTAAAGCACAGTCAAACTTAAACCGAGACATTCTGTGAGCTACATCTGTAAGATTTATGTGTTAGCTGAAGGGATTTAAGTGCACACATTTATTTTCCTTTAGCAGTGTAATTATGGGTAATTAAGTTTTGGTATTTTGCTTGAGTGCTACAAAGCAAAAATATGACTTGCACGTAAAAGAAGCTGTGACAAAAAGGGATTATCTATTTGTGTTGTTTCAAATCAAACTAGAATTTAAACCTGATTGTTGCATGCCTCAGTGATGTGCTCAGTTAAAACCTTCAGTTAATTTAAGCTGAAGGGCAGTGGTCTTTGTGGTAAGATACGTAGAAATATTATGTCTTTAACAGGTTTGTGATCATGACTTTGACCCTCAGAGCCTGCACAGCTCATCTATAAGTGACAGTGTACATTGGTGCAAAGTTTGAAGAAAATCTGAGAGAATTTTTGAGATATGTTCACCTGTGACCTGTGTATTTAAAAAAAAAAAAAACACAGTCAAAAAGATAAAAAGAAATCTGCTTTGTCGTATTTTAGTCTGATTTGCCACAATGAGAAACTGAGATACTACAGCCATTTAAAAAAAAAATAGTTTTACTTGATTTTTTGCTTTAAATAAAGGATTACGTGGGTGTTTCTCCTTTGGTTTGATTTGTTTGGACCTATAAAAACAGCAATTTAATCCCAAAGAACTATATAAGACTCAGATCACTTCCAGCCCTGAAGTAGTTTGTCTAGAGCAGAGGTGGGCAGCTTTAATGACCAAGAGGGCCACATAAAACCATTATATGTTGGATAAACAACATATGAGAATATTAATTTGTCCAAAAATTAGAATACAAATATTCATATATTACAACATAAATACAAGTTATTATGCATAATCAAATGAACTCGACATAGAATTCAAGGAAATTTAGCTAACATACATGGAATTAAAGCCAATGGAGCTTTTTTCAAATCAATAAAATGATGTTATTCAAATTCTTAAAGCTCAAATATTTTGCTGCTGCCATTTTTTAACTATAGTATTGAATAATACTTGATATAATGTTCAAAGGTTTTATAAAAGAGATTTAGAGACACTATTATAGCAAAGTAAGGTCATAAACAACTTACATAAGTCAATAAAAATATCAGTCTGGATTATATGGAATTATTTCTATTGGATATCTGAGTTTTCTTCATATTTAAGTGCTGGTCAGGAACAAATGGCGGGCCACATTTAGTGATGTGGAGGGCCGCACTTGACCCCCGGGCTGCCACTTGCCCACCTCTGGTCTAGAGTGAGAACCCAGTCAACCTCACTATAAGTGTGATGAGTTATCTCATCACACTGCTGCAGGAGCAAAATAATAATAAAGATGGCTGTAGTATGGCTACTG
Source organism: Scarus forsteni (assembly GCA_036419115.1). Taxonomy (NCBI): domain Eukaryota; kingdom Metazoa; phylum Chordata; class Actinopteri; order Labriformes; family Labridae; genus Scarus; species Scarus forsteni. The sequence continues at coordinate 24,134,227 of JAZDUH010000458.1, forward strand.
GAAACTTCAATCAGCTGATATCTGACAGATAATAATAATGATTTGAGTCATAGGCTGCAGTCAAATAGTCCATTTTGCTTTAGAAGGTTTCTAACTGAGTGAAATGAACAGGAAGTAGTTCATGAGAAGAGCTGTTGGAATAGTCTCAATGCTCAGGAAAGGTGACTCAATGCCTCCTTTAGCATAGGATACACTGGAGCATCCTTTACGAGAGGAGAGGAGAGGAGATTATTCTGTCCCACATTTCGCCATGCTTTCTGGTGTCCTCTGTGATCTACCGTGGAAAACAGTGAGCTTCAGAGGCCTCTCATTTTCATGTACTGAGTTTACAAAATGCACATCTTAAGTCAAACAGTAATAAATATGCTCATCTATAAAATCATTCATATTGTCTAAAATAAAATAACTCTTGTTTCCATTCCATATTGCAGATCATCTCACAGACATAAGAACTCTGGTTGTGGCATAATGGCATAAAACCGGCCTTCCTTTTCCTGTGATCCAGCTCACTCCAAAATACTGTTGTGTGAACTGATCCAGAGCAGATATGCAAATTCATGACATTTTCTCAACTGAATCGGAACAAAACAACTGAGCTGAAGATGTGAGAAACCACCTCAGTTCCCTTGAAGAGTTCCTGAGATATTGCTTTCACAAGAATAGTTTGCACAAATTGACAAAAAGACAAACAACCCAAAAACACAATATCTCTGGTCCTGACTGTCACCGGCGCAGAGGCAGAAAAAAACATCTTAAAATGGACACCCTGGCGCTGTCATGTGTTGAGATATTTCATCATCACACCGAACTCTAAACATACAGAGGACCAGCAGTGGAGAAATTGCTCACATAAATTCAGGTTTGAGGAAAAATAAACTCCTTCAGGGATGGTTGGATGCTTTAAGCCTCTCCAGACGGATGCTGTCGTTTACTTTGTTGTCCTCTCCACAGAAACAGTGATACTGAGAGGTTCATACTTAAATACTGAAATGTTTCAAATATGGAGGAGTCTGAGGGAAATAAACAAACGGAGCGCGCTCTGAGAGGACGTCTTGTGTCTGCTTTGGACGATAAGAGGGAATCTTTGAGGAGGACGGCAGCAGAATTTAAGTTTGTGTTAAAATGAGGAACAGAACAGATCGACGGAGGAAATACTTTGTTCACACTGACACACTGTAGACACAACGCCCAGTTCAATGTCTAACTATTCAGAATAAACACTCAACTGTTTCTTTAAAAGCACAGTGAGGAGGTTTTTAACATTGTTTTCATATATGACCACCAACACATGTTATATTTCACTGCATTCTTATAAAAATAGGTTAATATTCAGGCCTAGTCTGAATGATCACGAGGTAAGGAAGAAATGGCTTTTATTTTGGCTCAACTAAGTGACTTTTACTCTCTTTTGCAACTGTGTAATGATCCAACATCACCAAACCAATGATGTTATTGGTTCTGAGTTTGTCTGAACTCAGAATACAGTGAGTACCTGTTTAAACCCAGTAACGATCGGCTCCTGGCGGCAGTTTGAAAGGGTTTGTGCAGTCGTTTGATCCAGCAAGCGACAGCAGTTTTAATCGGCTCGCCTCCAGTTGGCTTCAGTAACAACTTCCCACCCAGGTTGACCCGCTGATTTATGGCCCTTTTCCACTAGCATGCCTTGGCCCTACTTTACTCGGCCCTACTCGATTTGCAGTGTTTTTCCACTAGCCTGGTACCTCCTAAAACAAGCTAATTTTAGTACCTACTCTGCTCTGGTTCCAAGAGAGCTGAGTCGATACTGAAAGATGACGTCACTGACTGCTGGCTACTGATTGGTCAGACAATGTCGTCATCGATGAGTCATTAGCGCGACGACCTAGCATGCTAGCGGTAGCTACCATTAGCTTACCCTCATACATCTTTTCTTTGCAGCTCGATTGCTCTCGTCCTCGGCTTCATTCTGTTGTATAGCTTCCAAAACTCTCCTGTGCTTCTCAAGGGGTATTTCTTCTTGCCCCCTGCAGCCTTCTTCTACTTTTCTTTTTTACTCGGTTTGTGACAAAAAGCCACAGATTGTTGTGTCGTGTTCAAAATGACGTCACCGCAGTGCTGCTCATCCTGTTGGGCAGGCAACTGGGGCTAATGGAAAAGCAACACAAGGCGAGTAGAGTAGAGCCGGGTAGAGTCGAGTAGAGAAGAGTAGGGCTAATGGAAAAGGGCCATTATAGATGACGTTGACATAACGTCCCCACGGCATAACATCGTGGCCATCCCCTCCATCTGTAACTTACATAATTGCCTTCATAACATCAGCACTGAGTTTGTACATTTTTAAAGAGAGACAGAAATACTACGTAAAGAAAACCGTGTCCACGGCCTCCATGCTCTTCTCCATTGTTTACATGGAGGGGCTTCATCTCGCTGATGATGTCAGTAGCGTGATGACATCAGCTTGATGTGCCAGAGGAAATAAAACTGCCGCACAGCTCATCTGCTGCCGATTAGACCCGGGTCTGCTGGCAGTGCAAAAAGAGTTACTTGATGATTGTTAGGGGGTTAAACTGCTTTGAAAAAAGCTGCGTTGACACCCTAATTTTAGTGTGAAAGCGATATTAGAGTCTTTGTACAACTATTACTAAATGCAGTACAATATTCCCCAAGTATCGCCCATCCATTTAGCATGTACAGTACAGGCCAAAAGTTTGGACACACCTTCTCATTCAATGCGGTTTCTTTATTTTTATCACTAATTATATTGTAGATTCTTACTGAAGTAATGATGGCCACTCGTTTCTCCTAACTAAGCTGACTGGTTCTTGCCATAATATTAATTCTAACAGTTGTCTAATAGAGCTGTCAGCTGTGCATCAGCCTGACATCTGAACAACACAAATGATGGTCCAACCCCATTAATAAGGCAAGAAATTCTATTAATTAACCCTGGAAAGGCACACCTGAGAAGAGAAAACTGTTTCAGGTGAAGCTCATAGAGAGAATGACAAAAGTCTGCAAAGCAGTAATCAGAGCAAAGGGTAGATTCTTTGAAGAAATTAGAATATAAAACATGTTTTCATTTATTTTAAACTTTTTAATTAAGTACATAATTCCACACATGTTCATTCATAGTTTTGATACCTTCAGTGAGAATCTACAATGTAGATAGTGATGAAAATAAAGAAAACACATTGAATGAGAAGGTGTGTCCAAACTTTTGGCCTGTACTGTACTTAAAATAGAGAGATCACTGTGTATAATGACGAGTCATGATAAAGTGTGTACGAGACAGGCAGGTACCAGAGAACAAACAGTCAAATAGATGAAAAGAGATTCTCTGAGAGATGCTGGACAGACACATCTGTCGAGGGTATACAAGCCTGTTCTGAACAGGTCTAAATCAGAAGGGTTTTGAAATCAAATATGTTTGCAAAAATTAAATGTTTGTGTGGATTTACAGGCAAAAATTACAAGTTTTTCTGAGAGCATTTGTGGGGGGACACGGTGGTGCAGCATGTAGTGCACGTGCCTCAAAGCACGACAGTCTCCAGTTCAATCCCCGGGTTGGGCAGGGCCCTCCTGTGTGGAGTTTGCATGTTCTTCCTCCCACAGACTAAAAACATGCTCCACCTCCTGCCCAGTGTCAGCTGGGATAGGCTCCAGCCCTGTGTGACCATGAAAGGGATAGGTGTAGATAATGGCCATGAGAGCATTTGGGACCAACTTAAACCTATTGAAAAAGTGTAAAGTGTGTGACTTTAATTTCAATTTCAAGTGATTGATACAATACACAGTACTCAGATTTTAGTGGCTGTTGACTGTACTTTTGTAAAGGTGGTTTTATTTGTCCCTTGGCAGGCCTGGGCCCCTGAAAGGCCCCATTGGACAAGCTCTGCCCAGCTTTGTGATATCTGAAAGTCCTTGTGTGTTTTCTTTACCTTAGGAGGCCACAGGAGAGTGCCAAAGTGCCAGTGAGCATGTTTGTCAATGTATTGACTACTTTTTTTATTATCATTGTCTCTAACATAGCTCTGTCTGTTATTAGTTTATTATTATTATTCATAGTTTGGTAGACTGCAAAAACTGGTCCACCCGTTAGGATATATAAATTGTCTAATTCTGATTGACTCTGCCCACCACCAAAAAGGCAAAGGCAAATACATAACATTCAAAAAAAAAAATACAATTACACACACGTGTATTACACACAGTGCACTGCACATGCATTGAACCTTGTTGGTGCCAAAGTGATCATTGCTCTGCTGTGAGGAGGGCTGGTTTTTTTGAACTGTTACAGTCTCTGTAAATCAAAAAAGGACAGAGATTTAAAAAAACTGAGGAGAGTTTTAACATAGCGCCAACACTAAAAAGAGCGCCACTCTTAAGTCTCTAACCAGACAGTGCAGTTCAGATTCACCTGCTCTGCCAAAGTCATAATTCGGGCAGCAAGGCAACAGCTAACATTGGCGCTGCAAATGTTAACAACCCGGATGAGGAAAATAGCCCAGCAGCACCCTCCAACGATGAACCGACGCCTATAACATGTTCGAGCGAGACCGTCAACGAGGAGGGCGATGGGTCCTTCTCAACCGGGACCGAGAGCAGACTCCGCTTGGGATCCTGCACTCTGGGGACCAATAACGGAGCTGCACAGAGAAGAGGCGATTCACCGTGGGCCAGCAGCTTTCCAGAACAGGGCTACCAAATATCCCGCATCAGTGAGAGAGTCCGGAATAGGATGCCGAACCCGCTCTCTCACGAACAATTTGTTTTATTGCCGTCTCCAAAACAACCAGCTTGTGTCACGGGAATGGCTGCTTTACTCGCCGTCAACTGGGTCAGTATACTGTTATGCCTGCAAACTCCTGTCATCACAAAGACATGCTTTTATCAGTGGATTCTGTGGCTGGAAACATCCTTATATGATGTTTGTGATCAAAAAGAGCGCAGAACACAGACAAAACATGCTTGCTTTATTGCACAGATGTAGACATATTGAAGTGATCCTCTTTCCCTGACAGTGTGAGGCAGAGCATCAGTATTGGAAAGAAGTTCTTCCACACCAGGTGGTGGCTCGTTAAATTTTGGGCGAGAGGACTACCATTCAGAGGTGATAACGAACTTCTGGGCTCCGCGCGGAATGGGAACTATCTTGGACTTCTTGAACTTATAGCGGAGTTTGATCCTTTTTTGAAAGAGCACATTGAGAAATGTGGCAATAAGGGTAGAGGTAAGCCCTCTTACTTATCTTCAACTGTGTGTGAAGAGTTCATTTCATTAATGGGTGAGAAAACAAAGCTTACTACAGCAGAAGAAATCAAACAGGCAAAATATTTCTCAGTAATCATTGACTCCACGCCACATTTAGCACACGTAGATCAACTCACGTTTGTGTTCCGCTTTGTGAGTGCAGATGGCAGGGTAGTGGAGAGGTTTATGGGATTTGAGCCCATCCACAGTCACACAGGTGTAAGCCTTGCGGAGTGTGTGATTAAAATGGTCAGAGATTTAGGTTTGGATTTGTCAAACTGTCGTGGCCAAAGTTACGATAATGCAAGCAACATGTCAGGCAAATACAATGGGTTGCAGGCACACCTAAAAAAGGAGAACCCACTCATTCATTACACACCGTGTGCTGCACAGTCATTGAACCTTGTTGGTGTCAACAGTATTGATAACTGCTGTGAGGAGGTTGACTCTTTTTTTGAACTGTTACAGTCTCTGTACTCATTTAGCAGCGCTTCAACCCATCGCTGGAACAGAGTTTTCCATAACAGTGACTATAACATAAGCCACACTCTTAAGTCTCTATGCTTTGTAATACTGCCAGATTACAACATATGTATTATATATTATATTTGTATTATTCATGAGACACATTAGCCACACACATAGCTACAGACTGTAATGCATATACACTCTCACACACAAAAAGCTGATTACTGCTAGATTGTTGCCAAACTGACAAACTGGAGACAGTCATGACTGTTTTATGGTGTCAAGATAATCTTGTAGATTTACTGCAGTCAACAAGTGATCATCTACAAATTATATGGATTTAGGCAGTGTTTACAGCTCTTGGGGGTGTTAAATACAATCTGGTAATAACATATGCTTGAATCATGTATTCTGTGTTAATATAAGAGAGCTTGAAGAGTCAGCATGCTCCATCAGTGCAACAAAAGACTACCAGTTTGACATTAGACGTTTAAGAAAAAGAAAGAGGTTTGCAGATGAATCTGATGATGACAGTGAAGTAGTTTTGGCAAATGGAAGCCAGAGATTTAAGGTTGAGACATTTTATGTCATTATTGACAGACTCAGTTCCTGCCTTTCTAGAAGGATTAATGCCTACACAGAAGTTTGTGGACTTTTTGGTGTTTTATTTGAGAGAGACTGCAGTGATTGTGATGTACGGAAAAGAGCTGCAAAGCTGAGTTCAGCTTATCCGAAAGACCTGGACAATTCACTTGCTGATGAACTTATGCAGTTTGCCCACTTTTCTCAAAATGAGACATCACCTGGACAGTTGCTGCAAGTTCTTGAGAGAAATGGACTCAAAACAACATTTCCAAATGTTTATGTTGCTCTGCGAATGTTTCTTACTCTGCCTGTGTCAAACTGTGAGGGTGAGAGGTCATTTTCTGTTTTAAAAAGAGTTAAAAATGAGCTGAGGACCACCATGTCACAAAGACGGCTTTCTGCACTTTCACTCCTGGCCATTGAACATGAACTTGTTAGTGGTCTTGATTTTGAAGACATTATACACCAGTTTGCCCATTTAAAGTCAAGGAAGAGGCCAGTGTAAGATATATCCTTACCAAAGGGAAAAAGCCATAATATGACAGCAAATATCTATTTTCATGTTATTAAAATAAAATTCAAGTCAGATCTTGACAATTTATACTTGATGACTGTTTGATTTTTATTTATTTATTTATGGGGGAGGGGGGGCACTGAAAGGTTGTTGCCCAGGGGCACTGTAGAGTGTTAATCTGGCCCTGATCAGAAGTATAACAAATAGGTTGTACTGTTTTAAAAAGAAGGGGCTAATGTTTTGAAATGAGCAAAAATAAAAAATCTCATAGCCAGCTGTCCTAATGAAATACGGAAAGAATCTATTAAAAAATAACAGGATATCATGGCTTACATTTGAGATGGTCCATGTCTTTGCTTACTGTCATTTGGTTTTAACCCAGCTCAACAGTCCAAAAGGTTTCTGGACCTGTTGGTGGCTAAAATCCGTCCATCTCATGCAGTGTGTCACAATGACTGATAAAAACAGACCAGTCTGGGACGCCTCATGACAGAAACTCTAGCAGGTTTTAGTTTTGTCCTGCCTCCTACGATGTGTCTACGTCAGGGCATTGAACAATAAAAGCACAAAGAGCTCTGCATGTGCACCAGCCTGGGATGTAAACAAACCCAGGCTGATGCCTTGAGAACAGCTCAAGAGCAACGAGACAGATGAAAAGTTTGAAAAGCTTTGAAAAGCAGCATCCCTGTCCTTCGAGGAGCTTCTACCAGACTGTCAAAGAATGTTGGAGAGAAACAGCAGATTCAACACGACAAGTGACTGCTTACATTTATCAGCATGCAAACACATCATTCAACATAACTTTATAAACAATATTATGTACTTTAAGTAAAGTGTGTTTGATGTCATCACGTCCTTCATTATATGGAGTTGGTTTCAGTCTAGTATCGGTCAGGCCTGTCTGGAAAGTTACAGCACAAATGTATGGCTTTAATCTGACATACAGACCATTGTTAGTCTTAGCATTGTTAAATCCTGTAGTCTAACCCTTTATTCCCTCTTTGGCAGCCTTAAAGTGAATTTCATTTGATCCTGGAAGTCAGATTGTTTGAGTTGCAAATAAAACGCGTCAACAGGAACGCACACCAGAATTTCTACTTGACAGATTGGATAATCTTCAGTTACCCCAACTTTACCATCTCGTAACTCCAGCACATTTAAAATTGCTATGGTCCCAGAGGACCCAATTTTGGGTCTGCTGGGGCTCAGGAGAAAAGATCCTCAACATGACAGCAGAAAGCAGTATTAAATCTTAAATATTTGGCTTTTATTTGACAAAATACAAACGTTTTTTGACCTTTGGCTCAATATGCACTGTTTTCGAAATCCTCGCCTGACAATATTGTCATAAAACGTCTCTAATTTTGCACTGCATCACTCTATAACAATAATCCTGTGCAGAGATGATGTAAACAATTTTTTATCATTCATTTTTAGAACTTTACAACCCCTCCAGCATCACTTTAAGAGATATTCACAATAAAAATGTTTTTTGTTTTAGGCAAGGATGAAATTTTCAAACTAGAGAAGCACTCTGAGAGCGCAGACCTCGGCCAGCGCCACAGTCCTCACCCATATTGTGATTTTCACTATAAATATCAGTCCTACCTTTATGTCATCCAAATATTTAGATTTCTTGACCATGAAAACAAAACATTAGCAATTGGATTCATAATTACCTCCGCCAAGGAGGTTATGTTTTCAGGAGAGTTTGTTTGTCTGTCTGTCTGTGAGCAAAATAACTCAAAAAGTTATGGATGGATTTAATGAAATTTTCAGGAAATGTTCAGCATGGGAAAAAGAAGAACTGATTCAATTTTGATGTTAATCCGGATCAGCGTCTGGCCGCCATGTCAAAAAATGTGATTTCTGTGAATAACTACTGAACTAAAATAGATAGCATTATGAATCCAATTGCTAATGTTATGTTTTCATGGTCCAGGAATCTAAATATTTAGATGAAATAAAGGTAGGACTAATATTTATGATAAAAATCACAATATGGGTGAGTGCTTTTCTAGTGATATCTATTTTTGTTCAGTAGTTATTCACAAAAAACACATTTTTCATCATCAAACTCTCCTCCTTGGCGGAGTTAATTATTCTGACTTCTATCTTTATTTTCTCTGTCCCAGTAAGACATACTGATAATTACACATCTGGACAAATCTATCAAGTGATACTTATACTCTATATATATACTCTTTTCTCTACGGACATGTCCTTTTTGAGCAGAAGGCTTTAAAAAGGGGCTGGGCTAAACAGGCTAAGTGGGATGTAAATGGTCAATGAACTTATGAAGCTCATGAAGCACTTTTCTATAGTTTGTCTACTCAAAGCAGCTTTACAACACAGGTCACATCTACCTATTTACACTCATTCACTCTCACATTCACTCAATGGTGGTTGAAGTTTCTTTGTCAGTTGTCCATCAGTATCAAAAAACACATTCACGCCCTTTCATAGCCACTTAAATACCACTGACACAGCAGTGGGAGCAATTTGGAGTTAAGTGTCTTGCCCAAGGACACATCGGCATGTGACACCTGGAGCTGAGATAACTCGAACCACAACCAGTGATGTAGTATATGTTCGAGGGCAGATGGACCACTGACCACTGATAACGGATGCTCCACACAGAGCTGTTCTGACTTTGGTTTCACTTTAACTATGCAGTTGGGTCGATATTCTTAATACAGACATAAATTCTAACCAAGAAATCATATTAAACAGTAATTTTGTGAGCTTATCGTTTGTCATGTATCAAACTCCAAAGTGCTGGAGTGGTACACATGTAATCAAGACCTTGGATCAGATGTTTATTAATTCTCTAAATCATGAAATCAACATGAGAAAAGTTTCTGGGCTGCAGTTCATGGTGAGGCTGATGCAAAGATGTCTCTGCTTCAGCTCCAGCTGGCTGATGATCCCTGTTGTTTAAACCCAGTTATCTCAGTCACAGTTTAACTCCTCTGTTTCTCACAGTCACGCCTGCCTCCTACAGCTGTCACTTTAACACCAGGATGCTCTTTGCTTCAATATCACCATTTCTGCTAAACAAAACAGTGACACCTTTTTCACAGAGCATTGTCAGTGTAAGCAGCCCCCGCCTCCTCCACCTCCTCATCCTCCTCAGCTATTCACAACATTTCACTGAGGAATAACACTGAGACGCCCGCTGCTAAGCCTCTGAAACCTTCCCCATGATGCATCCTCCATTTTGCCGGGTGGAGGACCAGGCCACCCACCTCTCCATTATCACCTCATTAGCGGGCTGCAAACTGGCCCACCCTCCACTTTGGCTGCAGCCTCCATCAGCCCATTAATCACAGAAGAGCGCCCAAACCTTCTGTCCTCTGAAGGCTCACAGAGTCTGCTGCTGGTCCCCGCTGTGTGAGCCTGAGTGTGTGTGGGATTGCTGCTGCATACAAATGGTCCAGCTACATCCTGCCATCTGTTGACTGCTGACAGTAACTGCCTGCACTATAAAACAAAAGAGTTCATGAAGCTGTTTGTGGCCCTGCTCTTCACCCGCACCACCAGATAAAGTAACTTTGGGTTTATTCAGAGAGAGAACAGAAGGTGGAAAAGCATGCAAACATAGAGATGAGTCATTTTAATTAAATGATTTTGTGAGAGCTTTCCAAAGTTAACACAGACGAAGGTGTTCTTCATCTGCCAGCCATATGACACATGGAAATTCAAATAAAAGCAACTATGAGAGTTTGGACCAAAAGTTTGAGACCGAAGATTGAAGAGGAATTACTGAGCACAACGGGTACAATCATAACTCAAAATGTATCTAAATCAATCACTACACCATGTGCTCACTGTTACATGTAAATGATGGACTCATGTCATGACACACCTCGTGATCAGCTGACCTCATTCATCCAAAAGGTCACCAATTGTTGACCAGTGACTTTACTGTTGTGACCTTCAGGGGCCGTCGACACTGAGACAACTTCTAGCACATCAGCACAAGATTTTAATCATACTGACATTTCATTTACACTTTGGAAGCCTGAAAAGCATGTTTTTGAAAATGGGTCCTAGAGGGATAAATCTGTAAATGTCAGGCGTGTGTTTCTGTAATTTCTTGTTTATAACATGCAATTTTTTGTTCTTTAAGACGCTATGAGGAGTTTCTAAGTAATTACAAAAAGTCTCACTTTTAGATATATGCCTAATCAAAATACACACTTCAAGATGAGTTTTATAGCATCAAAATATGTTATCTATAAATGCTATTCCTTAGCCTCGTGGTCGGGTCGGACAGGACTGAACTGACCTGGATACTCGACTTCAGGAACAAGACAATTAAAACTAGAGCAAATTTATATTATTCAGACACGTCTTAGAGCACCAGGCTGTAAGTAGCGATATATAGCCGGCTACAAAACTACGATAATAAGTTTTCCAAAAATTGCTTGTTGTCACACATCAAAAACTACCGCTACATAACTAAAAAGAGATACATTACCTCATCCTGTAAGTTGTTGAAAAAGAAGTTGTAAAGCAATGCAGAGTTCTGAGGAAGGTCTGAGCTGCATTCATTAGCATCACAACAAACACATGCTTTGGCTTGGGTCACGTCTTTACGACAGTTGCCGCGCGTGCTCATGGGTAGCAGAGTCTTTCTGTTGCCAGAAATAGATTCTCCTCATAGCACCTTTAAATAAGGTGTAATTTTTAGCTGTGTAGTATACATAGCATAAGCAAAATATTTAAAAGTACTTTGTCTCCAAACAACGGGATCTGATACAAAAAGCTGAAATATTCTTTCCCTACAAAACATTCTGGTAATTTATTGCATAATTCTTATTAAACTGACTGTTAAGCTGTTTTAATCCAGTATTTGGGGTCTTAGTTAGTTTATCTTTGTGTAATGATCATGTAGTTCTCAAGTGTTACATTACCACTTACTGTATGTGCAAATACAGGGCACTGCCATCTTGAGAGTAAGGGGACCAAGATAGCTGTGCAGTAATTGGTTGAAGACATCGGCATGTTGAGAGCTGCTCTCTGATTGGACGGCACACTCCAACTGAGCATGCTGAGGCAGAAATCGAGCAACTGCGCATGCGTGAAGCAAAAAAAGGTTTCGCATCCGGTTGGGAGAGAAAATCGTGTACAGTATTTGTTGTGAAACTACTGAAATTTCATTGATTAAAACTCCAAATAAAGGACATTTTTTAGTTGTCTGAGAGAGTGAGGTTTGGGCAAGATGTGGGTGCCTGTTTAATTTTGAGTACAGCGTTCTTCTTGGAAAAACACATGAAAAAATGGGATGTGTGTCGTATTTAAATACAGCGTTTTTCTGGGAAAAAAGCATGATAAATTGGGATCATAAACTAAGGCGTGTTGTATGCAGGAAATTACCTACAGATAAGTTTAGCAACAATGCTCAGCTCTACCTCTCCCATAAACTGCATGTGCTAACAACAAAAACAGAAACAATGGCAGAACACCACGTCACATTTGTGCTGCCAACACTACTGAACTTGTTTTGTCTTTAACAGCAAAACCTTCTGCTAAACGATGACAGATGATGTCTTCCATGTCTTCTTCTCTGACCTTTTTTTATACCTGCAGCAGTGTATCAGTGTCACTCGAGGCCTGGGAAATGTACTTCAGTGTTTTTTTCCGTGCAAATGACTTTAAAATAAAAACAATTTTATCTCTGTGTGGACAGGGCCTTGAATATGCTTACAGAACAACCCAGCATCTTTATTCAGTAGGAATTTGTCATTAAAAACATTTCTTTTTAAGTATGTTTCAAATAAACATCTACCCTTCAGCTATTTTATTACATCTTGCCAGTACCAGGTTGGACCACTTCAAAACTACTTTTTTTGTGTCATAGATTCTACAAGATGCAGAGATTTTGCTCCATATTGGCGTGATCTGGTTCTGGCAGAGTGCACAGCTAAACAAGTAAATAACAGAAAATTATGGCTTTCAAACATGTGAAGGCTCTCATCTTGTGCAGGTTGCCTGGGTTTATTTCCCACTGGGGCCTATTTGCTGTGTATCATCCCCTTCTCACCCTCCCTCTTTCTGAGTCCATCCACTGTCTCTCCGTCATCAATAAAAGCCAGAATGCCCCAAAAATGTCTTGAAAACAGACAAAACTCTTTGCTACGACAGCAGTGGTATGGATCAAATCCATTAAAACATGTTCAGTAAAGGCATTCAGGTTGTATTTCTTTTAATTGTAGAACAATTTAATACTTGTATTTAGTAAACAAGTAAACCAAGGCACATTTGTGAGGACACTTTCCATCCTTTTCTTCACTGACCTCTGGCACTCAGCAGAGCAGAACTGTGACTTTTTTAGACGCTAAAACACAGAGCTGCTTTTGAGCTTTTCACTTTGAGTGTTGTTATAAAAGTTCAGAAAAAACAGGATTTATCTGTAAAGTTACTTTAGAAATATTGATGTTCTTTCTTATTCAAAATGTGATTTTGATGCCTCAAATGAAAACACAGGAGCTGTCAGTGATGAATAATTAAAAGAAGCGGACTAAATGAGAAAAATCTTAGTTCACATCAACACACCGTGAAGGAGGACGCTGTGTGAATGTGTCATAGACACTTAAAATAACTGTGCACACAAAGAGCCCATTCAAATGAACTGCTTTCCCTCTCAGGATGTTGATTAAAATATGTGTTAATTAATGTAGAAGATTCATTACAGCTTTACTGAGATCTTTTTATGAAACAGACTAAATGCTGATGCCTTTTATATGACCCACAAAGGCAAACAACTGCATCAGGGCTGAGATGGATTCTGTGCAGTTCTCTTCAAAACCAGCAAACACCGCTGCAGGGGTAAAATGAGACACAACTCACTAACGAAATCATAGCACAGATTTACAGAGAGGCTACTCTGACCGGAGGAGGACGTTTTTGTAGAAGACATTTTACACATGAGAAAGTTCAGATCATGGCTGTTACCTTGTGTGCAGATTTCTACATGCGAAACTTGACAGTCTGTTAGTGGGTACAAATATTTACTTGTTTTTAAAGCACAGCTACTGCCAGAATTTTTCAATTAGGAGAGACTTCATCCCAGCGAACAATTATTACTTGATAAAATATCAAGTACAAACCACATGTCCACTGAAGTTGGGAGGTTGTGCAAAAACATAAAAATAAATTTAAATTGAATATTTTACGGATGCTTTTCGATCTATATTCAACTGAAGAGACAACAAAGAAAAGATATTTACTGTCAACTAGTGTTGTGCTCAAGACCACACTGTCCGAGACCAAGACTTGCTCGAGACCAGAATACACCAAGACCAAGACAAGATCAAGACTTTTGGGAGTCGAGACCAAGACCGAGACGAGCCAAGACCGGACAAGACCAAGACCATCAAAACCAATTTTAAAAACCATGACAAGGCTGAACAGTAATGGGGGTGTCCCTCAGTCACAACACCAGGAAGGTTGCAGTCATCACAGGGAGAAATAACACATGAACTGAAGCTTTTTGTTGTTTTAACAAGTGTTCCTCCTTGTTAACATTAATGACATTGCTGGTCTTGATGGAAAATCCTGAGTCCGGCCAGTCCAAGACCGAGACAAGACCAAGACCTTTAAAATATGGTCTCAAGACCAAGACCAGCTTTGAGTAACACAACACTAGTGTCAACTGATAAACTTGATTTTTGTTTGATTCTTGTATTTTTTGCAAATATTTATTCACTTTGGATTTGATGCCTGCCACATGTTCCAGCACGTTTACCACTGTGTTACATCACCTTCCCTTTTAACAACATTGAATAAGTGTTTGGGAGCTGAGGATATTAATTGTTGGAGCTTTGTAGGAGGATTGTTTTCTCATCATTATTTGATGTGGGACTTTAGTTGCTCAACAGTCTGGAGTCTTTATTATCATAATTTGTCTCTACCCACAATCTTTTACGATGAAGCCAGGCTGCTGTAGAAAGACGTTGCTTGGATGGCAGCATGTGTTACTCCTAAACATGATCCTTTCAGTATTAATGAAGTATTCACAGATGTGTAAGTTACCCATGCCATGGGCACCAGCACACCCCCATACCATCACCAATGATGGCCTTTGCACTTTGTTCTGATAATAAAAAACATTGAAGTGTGGACTCCTCAGACAGCAGCAGAATTGTATATTTTTCATCAGCTCACAGTGTATTATTCAATATATTCCTCTTGTCCATCTGGGGAAGAGCCCACAGAAGGGGTTTGGAAATTTGCAGAACCTTCAAAAGCATGTCTGGCAGATGATTGGATGACCATTTGTTCAATTACATCAGTTATGGGCCAGTCATGTGATGTAAAAGGCGGGCTCTGCTACGGTGGTGTACAGGACAGAACATGAGCCGCTAAGTTACACAAGGTTCAAGGTTTCTTTATCAGTACCAGACTTCAAATTTGTTTTACAGATCAGGGAACTCAGCAATACCAATATAAAGTATAGAAAACAACCACCCAACACACATGTAACAAAAAAAAACAAATCACACAATAAGGAAACAGTAAAAACATTTAAAAATATAGTTAAACAATCTAAAAATGTTTCAATAGAATAAGTTGAAGTCAGTTAAAATCATGGAGAAGTGCTTCAACATCTCCCTCGGTCTTACTAAAGTGCAATGTGAACAAGATCTCCTTGTGGCCTTGAGATTCAGGGTACCAACTGCAGTGGGTACAAAACTGTTTCTGTACCTTTTTGTCCGACCCTTAGGGACCACAAAACGACAGCCCGATCGAAGGAGCTGGAACTCACCATGCAAAGGATGTGAGCTGTCTTTAAAGGTGGAGCTGGCTTCTAGGAGCTGAGGCTTCCTAATTAACCTCCCAGCCCATTTAACAATTTGCTGCAGGGCATTTTTGTCTTTTAGTGGCAAGTTACCAAACCAGGACACCAGAGAAAAAGACAAAGACTCATTAAAGCTCGATTTAAACAGTTCAGCAAGATTTTGTCAATGTTAAAATGGGACAGTTTACGAATATAATACTAACACTGATGTCCGGTCCGACAAACTGCCTCACGTTTCTTGTGAAAAGCCAGTTTTGGCATCAATGACAGTCCCAAGATATCTGCAGCTCTCCACACATTCCACAGACTGACCCTAGATGACTGTGGGGTCATGTTACAGAGTTTTTATTCTAAAATCAATAACCATGTCCTTTGTTTTAGGTGTGTTGAGGACCAAGACAGACCGTTTGCACCAACTGATAAAATAATCCAAGACTGGGCCGTGGCTGGATTCATCATTAGTTTTTCATTTAATAAATGTGGTATAGATCTGATCACACTGATACTGATTCTGTTAGCATCAATGCTAATCTCTATAGAAGCAGTCGCTTCCTGCTGTCGTATTGTTTGTAGCTCCCCGCTTTTCTGCTCCAAAGGACTCTGATTGGGCCGTCCCACTTTGGGCCACTCACAGTTAAATTACAGATTTCAGCAAAGAATCTGAACTGAGCATAAAGGCCTGCAGTATGAATGTTGTCATTTCTTGTGGCCCACAGGCTACTCGGGTCCCCCTGTTAGAGATTACCAATCACTTTCAAACTTTGCATTTGGGGTGCTGGTTTGGCGGAGTGGTTAGCAACCAGGCACGTCCCATATACATACTTCTGCCTGTACAGGTTCGAATCCAGTCTGTGACCAGTTTGCAGAGTGTCTTCTTCTTCTCTCTCACCTCCTTTCGCAAGCCTATCCACTGTCTCTCTCCGATCAATAAAGGTACAAAATGCCCAAAATAAACATTAAAGGAACTGTGAGGAGAATCTATTACCGGCGACATTCAGACTCTGCTACCCATGAGCACACGCGGCGACTGTCGTAATGCTGCGTTCCAGTAACCTCGGAACTTGGAGTGACGTCATCTCCGATTTATTGGCATTCCAGTTGAATTTGGAAAAAAACATGCCGATCTGCCACACTATTGTTAGCTGTTGTTAGCACGCCCTGAGTTGTTGTTCACAAATATCACATGAAGAATGTGATTATCACTATGGCAGCATTTTTGTAAATATAAGTCTAACAATACTATGTACACAGCTGATCTAGAGTGACACACCCCAGTCAAAAGTGCAAATAAATTGATTATTACAGGAGCTAAATAACTGTTCACACTGGGGGCATCCATCTTCGATTGTCAACTCGGGGGTGGCGAGGTTTCACCGAGTTCACAGTAGGAAATTCCGACTTCGGGGGACGTTCCAGTTGCAGTTTCCTACTCGGAACCCGGAAATTCCTACTTCTGACAACAACTGGAACGCACCAAAAGACGTGACCGAAAGCGTGTGTTTGTTGTGATGCTATTCGGACCTTCCTCAGAACTCTGCATTGCTTTACAACTTCTTTTTTCAACAACTTACAGGATGCAAAGCGTCAAGGTAATGTATCTCTTTCTACTTACGTAGTGGTAGTTTTTGATGTGTGACAACAAGCAATTTTTGGAAAACTTATTATCGTAGTTTTGTAGCCGGCTATATATCACTACTTACAGCCCGGTGCTCTAAGACGTGTCTGAATAATATAAATTTGCACTAGTTTAAATTGTCTTGTTCCCGAAGTTGAGTATCCAGGCCAGTCCAGCCCTGTCTGACCCGACCAAGAAGGCTAAAGAATAGCATTTATAGATAACCTATTTTGACGCTATAAAACTCTTCTTAAAGTGTGTATTTCGATCAGGTATATACCTAAAAGACTTTTTTGTAATTACTTCGAAACTCCTCACAGTCCCTTTAAAAACAACATAACATCAGCAACAGTCCCTTTAAACCAGATCCTGAACCCACCCCGGACTGAGCTGTCCATATATCAAGGTTGTTTGGGGCAGTTGGTACATCAACTTCATCTGTATCCAGAATCCACTTGACAGTAACAAGATGAGGGCTTTGTGGATTTCATGTCTGCTGTTGTTATCCACCAGCACACAGCAGCCTCCTGATGATCGATAATCAATACTTGCCTTGTGTGCTGATAAACTCCTGCATTTTTAATGATCTTGTGACTCCTCTTAGACGTCATAATGAAGGTCAGGAGCTGTTTGTTAGCAGCGTGAACAGCTCTGTATGTAAAAGTTGTCATATTCCTCAAGGCTGACGTGCTATTCTGGTCTGAAGAGACCAGCTTTACATTCACTGTGTGACTCCACTGCAGCTGTGCGCTAACGTTATTATTGTTATACATGCTATTCCTGACCTTTGGAGAAAACACTTTGTATATCTGAGAGCGTCACGCGGCCGCCGTATAATCTCTCCTGCCACAGAAATGTAAGAAGGCCACAGAAATGTAATTTGGGGAAAATGTGTGTGACATAAATAATGAGTAAGCTCTGGCTCGGGGCCTGTTTGGCCTGCAGAGGGAAGCGAGTAAATTAATTCCTGCTGCTGTAATGATGTTGTAAACAAAATCAGAACCGCTTCATATCCCTTTAAATGCCAAGTACTGTAAATGTGTCTGAATTTATCTCGGTCATGTTGATGCACAGTATCACTCTGGAATGATTATTGAATAACAGCGCTGATAAAGAGAATCTGGCTTTACAAATGCCTCACACACACACAATACTACATCCATCGGTCCACTTTAGAGGAAACCACGCAGACTAAGAGAGAGTTGCCATTACATTTCCTTTAAAATCTCAAGTCAGCAGGGTTTGAAAAGACCCTGAATAATTCAGGCAACAATTCATGTCTTGCCACTTTGTGCTGAAGCAGTTTAGACCTGCAGGTCAGGACCTCCCCCCAGAGGGGCGGTGAGATAAATCTGAGGGGTCACAAAGATATTAACAGGATGAAGAAGAAGAAAAAAAACATTCCTGAACCAAAGAAGCATATTTATTCTGTCTGACTTTTCTTTAATGGTGTTTCTTTATATAACTGCAGCAGCTTCACCTCTTCAGGCCTCTGAAATGAATTCAAATGACTCGATCATTGAGGCAAATTTTCTCTCGTTGCTTTTCAGCCGAGGGGTCAAAAGTGCACCTTTCTATTCCTAATAAGCTCTTGTGGGCTAAACTGATGGTTTAGACGTTAAAGGAGTTTGTTTCTGACAAAGAAGAATGGCCTCAATGAAGAAGTCAAACTCTGTTCTCGGCTGTAAATGAAGTGTTAAACAGGCAGCTCACAGAAAAGGAAAACCAGGCCTCAGGTGACAAACTAGAGTCTGTAGACGTCTCTGAAATATAATTCAGTCACAGTCATTCATAGAAATCAGCAGCAGGGGCTCTGAGGTACAAAACACAATGACTCAAGACAAAACTACAACAGAATTTGTCTTATTAAGTTTCGTTTGTTAATTATTGTGTTTAATTCATTTTAATTTGTTGTTTTGATTCTATTTTTCCATTTTTCATTGTTTTTTGCTATCATCTGTGTTCTGTCTTTACTATTATGTTTTTGATCTGATGTGATGTTTGTCATAGTCTTGGCGGAGGTTTGCGCTCTCAGAGTGCTTTTCTAGTTGTTTTCTGTATTTATTTGTGTTTGCATATTTAACTAGAACAGCACTCGGAGAGCGCAGACATCCGCCAAGCAGCACAGTTCCCAGACACTGATCCGGATCAACACCAAAATTGAATCAGTTCTTCCTTTTCCCATGCTGAACATTTCCTAAAAATTTCATCAAAATCCATCCATAACTTTTTGAGTTATTTTGTTCACAGACAGACAGACAGATGGACAAACTCTCCCGTAAACATAACCTCCTTGGCAGAGGTAATTATGTTGTTAAGATTGTTATCATGCATTTTAGATTTTCATTGTGTCAGTCAAGTATAACATTTTTGATCAGTTATCTGTTTTTATTTTCTGTAGTCATAGCATTCTGTTTTTTAATTGCCATTGTATTTTCTTAAATGCTTTAATTTTGGTCTTTTTGTTGTATATTTCATTTGTTGCTTTTATATATTTGCTTTGTTTTTTAATTTGTCATTGTATTTTTATTGTCTTTGTCATAGTTTTTATTTGTTGCTCTGGTTTTTGTTTTTGTTTTTTTGTCTGTATCTAATTAGTTTTATTATTTATTTTGTGTCCTTAATTTGTTGTTACACATAAGACTTTTGTGTTTGTTTTCCATTTTTTTATCTATCATGGTTTGTTTACTTGTTTTGGATTTCTATCTTTCATCACGGTCTTTTTTTAATGCATTGTTTTCATAATATTTTTCTAGATGTCTTTTTTTAAATATGACAAAGTGTTATTTGTGTTGTGTTTTCTTTTTCTTTCGTGTGTTCTTTCTTTGTGTTCTTTGTGCAAATCTGTCTGTTTATTTGTTAATGTGTTTTCTAGTATTTCCAGTTGTATTTATATATTACCACTCTGTTTTTTAAACCCTTTGGAGATTTCTGTCTGTTTTAGATTGTGATCTTTTTTATTGGTATGTTTTGATTTTTTGTTTTGCTTTTTATTTGTGTTTTTTGTGTGTACAGTTTTAATTTTTGGTGACTTTCATCTGCTCTTGACATGGTAATCTCACAGTGGCTCTGAACGGATTTTATTTAAGTTGTTAATGAACTTTCTATCACTTATCTATCACTGACTGTTTCATCCATGTGATCCTGTGTCACAGAGATTATTGTGTCTCACAAACACAAAATCACATCTCTGTCCGTCTCGGTGTATTCATGCCTCTGCCTCATATACAGATGGGAGCGTCCGTCCCACCGGCCTTGGCTCTTCAATCACCTCTCCTCTCCTGCTGCCTTCACCTCTCCCCTTCATCCATCCATCCATCGCTCCCACCTCTCCATCCATCCGCTCTTTGATCCAGCCCCTCCGTCCCTGCCTCCATCACCACAGAGAGCAAAATAAATCAACACCTTCCCCCGTGACAGCCCGAACACCAACTGACTTATTTAGCACAGCATGCTTCAGATCTGCAGAAGGCTCTAAATGAAGAAACACCAACACGGCTCGTACTCTGCAGATTCTGCTCAAACAGCTACGTCTAAATGTTCTAATGTCAAAACGTATTAGGATGTCATTTTTGGACAAGTGAAGGAAACGTACCCTCTCCTGGTCAGTCCATGTTTCAGAACATGACCAACTTAATTTGTGAAATGTTTTGTGACTTTTATGGGAATTAAGTTTTTAAAAAATAATGTGCTTCAATTTATAACCTGACACTCTCTCTTGACAGTCATATTTACTGGTGCCATAGGCCTCTAGCAACTCCATATTAAAAAAAAAACAAACACAAAAACCCCAACTAACCCTTTAACCTTGACAATATGTGTGCAGTTTTACTTTTCCTCCCAACATCAGGAACTTAATGTCTTAATCTAAATCTGCCAAACAGACCTGAGAAAAAGGTTTTACTTTGTCTAAGGTGCAGTAATTTAAGAATCCTTCAAGTCCTCATTTTCAGACACATACCTTTGTTAGCAAGCAAAAAACTGTAGAGCTAGTCCCACGAAGGTGATCACAGTCAGTAGTGTGGGTCAGTCTGACACTGACCACAACTCTTTACACCTTTACAAAGACCTCTCATCAACTTTTCCCCAACATATTCACAAGAAAACGAGGATGTTTGGTTGGAAACTTCTGCTGTCTGTCCTTCTATTTTCAGAAAGTTTGCATACCTTAAGCCCCATTTCCACCAAGTGTTCGGGTATGGAACGGATCGGCCGGATCGGTAAAGCCTGAGTCTGTTTGCGTTTCCACAGCCAACCGAACCCTACTTGGTAAGCGGCGTATACGCCGGATGCCGATAGCATGACATCATAGCAGCGCAACACCGTGTACCCGACTATTAAACACAACGAAGAAGAAAACGTGACACAGGAGAACAAACAGCAATGATGGAAGACATCCAGCAATTCTTCTTTTTTTAATCAGCACGTGGCTTTTTGTTACGAAGCACAACAAAAATTTGTTTCAGAGAAGGCTGTGTGCCGCGAGAGTTATCTTCACAAAGACGAGTGGAGATTTAAACATGGCGGGGTGATGTGTTGTTCCGCTGTCACACGGAGAGTGATGTCTCCTTCAACAAATCGACGGACTGCAGTGTTTCTAGCTCCACCTTCTGGGGTCAGGTCGGTATGCTTGGCACCCCAACAGAAGGGTCCCAAAAAGTAGGACAGTATGGTTCCCTTATAAAGGGGCCTGTCCCAGTTTAAGGCTATGGAAACACCACAAAATGCGAGCCGTACCGAGACAAACCAAACTGAACCTCTTGCTTGAAACAAGGATATAGTATTCTAGACATAGGGTACACCCTGGACCTGCCATCAGCCAACCACAGGACTGACAAGCAGAGTAAGACAAAAATTTAAACACACAAACATATTAGGGCATTTTTTGTGTTTTTTACAGCAACAGGTCAGTTGATTTTTTTAAATTCATTTAAAAAATATATTCAGTTCTCCATTTGTCCTTTGAATGGTTTGATGTTCACACTGCTGTTGAAGAGGCCAAGTCACACAGAAAGATGGGCCTGCATCATCATGTCAGTCTGCCCCCTCCCACTGTACATAAATGTTGAAATAACCATGAGTCACACTCTGCACTATGGGGCCAAGCCACCAACAAGATGATTTATTGTTTAGGAAAGTAATTTGTCATGATTGAGTGTACATATTTATCAGCGTTTGAATTGCCTTGTGAAAATGATAAATGTAAACAAACAGCCATGATAAAGAGGAGCTTAGACACAGTTTTTAAGCTAGAGTCACCAACTGATCTGATGAACCTGTTTTTTCACAATGGGAAGAAACCAGGGTACCCTGACAAAAACCCCTGCATGCACAGGAAGAACATGCAAACTCCAGAGAGGTCTGACTTGGGAGCCAAACCAGCAGCCCCTTTGTTTGAGGCCACAGCACGAGCCTGATGTATCACTGTGCAACCCAGCCAACACGGTCTGAAGGTGCCTACACACCAAACGCGACTTAAGCGTCCTCAGTGTTAACTCTCCATGTAAAGCTGCGATGGGGAGGGGTTAAAGGAAAAGTTCGGTTCCTGCAGCTTTTACATTGTTTATAGAATGAAGAACAACAATATACTCACCCAGAAGGCTTTCCTGATGCAAACGGTGCTTCGGGAGATATTTAGATCCAAAATCGAGCAGCGGACACCGATATAATGGTAGCCTGTAGGGCACAGATCGCCGCTCCTAAAAACTGCATCAATCGTCCAAAAACTCATGTTTTTCACCAATATTCCATCATGATTTGCTCCGAAAGGACCGCCATTGCAGCCTGTGTCTCTCCACACAGCGCTGTGTGGCTGAACTAACCTCTGAACTGACGAGCTGTTTACATGCCCTTTGCGCATGCGCAGTGCGGCTCACTGTTTCAGGGGAAGACCGGCAGCTACAAATCAACTTTCTTCTTCCAGTTTTGTGCAAAATGGACGAATGTCTATGGGATGAAGATGTTGTGGAGGAGGACTTTGAATATGATGGACGTCCTTACAGTTTGGAGCCACAGTATACAGATATACAGATAAGGAAGCGATCGCATAGCGCTCCAGAGAGTACTGCGCATGCGCAAAGGGCATGTAAACAGCTCGTCAGTTCAGAGGTTAGTTCAGCCACACAGCGCTGTGTGGAGACACAGGCTGCAATGGCGGTCCTTTCGGAGCAAATCATGATGGAATATTGGTGAAAAACATGAGTTTTTGGACAATTAATGCAGTTTTTAGGAGCGGCGATCTATGCCCTACAGGCTACCATTATATCGGTGTCCGCTGCTCGATTTTGGATCTAAATATCTCCCGAAGCACCGTTTGCATCAGGAAAGCCTTCTGGGTGAGTATATTGTTGTTCTTCATTCTATAAACAATGTAAAAGCTGCAGGAACCGAACTTTTCCTTTAACCCTCCCACAATGCAACTGCTGCGTTCAAGGCGATAACTTCACTAGTCACTCTTCGTCAGCCAATCAGCGGTTCTCATGTGTGACAGTACCTGTGACAGACATTTTATCCCGGGCTACAGAGTAACAATCTATGTTTAATTGGGAAACATCAGTCAGTGAGGACATTAGTTCCACCCCGATGGACCGCAGAAAACTGACAGACAGCTGCAGTTTTTTGTCCTGGATAAGATAGTAAAAAGGATACAGTTAGGAAAATGTTGGCGTGTACTTCCTATTATGATGTGATCGTGGGGAAACTAAAGTGGATGTGATGTCACCGAGCCATGGGGATGGGCGACAGTGACCAAAATGAGGTATTTACAGACAAAGTGACTTCCATGAACAATGCAACATTTACACAACAACCAAAACGACTGAAAACTGAGAGTTTTGGTCGTGTTCACACCTTCCATTAAGTTTGTCTGAATCTGCAAACTTTTGAAACCAGGGTGCAGAGTGAGAAGGTTTAAAACAATTTGGTATCTGTCTCCATGTAAACAAGAATCAGCATTCTGAGGGAAAATGATGATGTACAGCAAATGCACAGCACTCTTTCAGATGAAGGTTGCGAATGCACCAAGACAACAACAACAACAACAGCATCTACCAAGCATGTGTGCTGCTTTCAGTGCTTGTTTTTTATCTGGACAAAAATATAGATTTCTTGTTTCCTTGGAGGTACATCGAGAGGGGACTCAAGGAAAGAGGTTGGAAACCACTGCTCTAAACTACACAAATATTCCCTCACTCCAGGCCACTCATCCAAATACTGACGAAATCCAGTGCAGTTTAGACTTTGGTCTTTTTTCCTCTTTTAGTTAAAAACATGACCAAAGATCATTAAGTTTTAGTTCTTCAAAAGCCCCCCAACAAGCTGAAACTTATTTGAAGGAAGGCCCCCAACTGGTCCTTACCTGGGCTCAGTAAATTACCTTCATACACATCTGCTCCATGCACTCTGGAACAAACACACACTCAATCTGTTGAGCTGCATTAGAGGAGCTGTGAGCAGGTCTGCAAGAGCTTTCTCCCTTATTATTTTCTCCACAAGCAGCCCATGAATTTTATATACAGCACTCCCGTCGCGCTCTCATTCTCCGAGCTGTAAGCCAACAAGGGCTTACATGTACACATGTGCCCGTGCCGGCTCACAGCTGGGTGGTTTGATTTGTGCTGATATAGATTGGTGTGTTTTTATAGGGAGGGAGGGGTGGTGAAGGAGGGGGTGAGATGGTGGATGTAGAGGACCCGGGTCTCTTAATGGACAGAGCTGGGGGTAGATAATCTTTCAGTCTCTCATTGCTGTGGAACAGAGGGCGAGAGGTGGCTGTCAGTCACTGTAAGGAGTCCCTGCTGAGGTAACCTGGGTGAGCGATTTATGGAGGGAGGGAGGCGTTACATGAGGTGAGACAGCAGAGACCAAAAGACCTCTACGTTTGGGGAATTAGCGCTCTGATCATGTTTTTGGTTTAATCTGTTGGCTGGAGAGATGATGTTTTGGTCTGTCCGTCTCTCCAGTTTAATTCTTGTGAAGACTTCAGACTATATTTAGAAGACTGAAACTCAAAAACACGCCGGGTCAAGGATGAATTAATTAAAAATTAAAGGTCATGAGTCGCAGGTCATGGTTATAAGAACTTATAATCATAAACTTTGGATGTGTCTTTGTGTTCATACCATTCTTGAGGACATGAAGTCTTAAAGAGTGAATTGCAGGTTGGCGATTAAACATTGTGTTGGAGAACAACAACAAAAAAAATGTTTTACTAAATGCTCTGAATTAGAGCAGCTAAGTGAGCTCTGTAGCATTGAATTTACTCCTGCATTACACACGGCCACCTCGCTGTGATGCAGTGAGAAAAAGCAATGCTGAGTTTAGCTGTATTTGATGTTGATAATGTGAAACATGAGTGATGCATAAGCACGCCCCTATACAATCAGCAGCCAGAAAGCAACCCTTGTGGGACCCGAAATCAACGAGATCGGGACCGACCATAAAATGCCAAATACATGCCGGGTTCCAAATAATGGCCGGTTTCCAAATAAACGCCGAGTGTAGCAGTACATTTTGACAAATAGACGCCCATTCTAGATAAACACCAGTTGTAATTTATTCGGCGCAGCCTACGAACTACGGTTGAAGTTTACAGAACATACATGCGAATGTTGACACAGCTGACAGTGCACGCTTGAAAAGAAACATTATCAGACTGAACCTTAACAGTCCACATGGTTTATTTGTCTCTCTAGACATCCTGTCAACTTTTTCTCCCTCTGTATGTCAACAAATGCAGGTTGTTGACATACAGGAGGCCGGACACGTCAGTTAGCTGTACGTGGCTGCTTATCTCCATGGCCCCGGTGCAGCCAAAAGCAGAAGTAAGACCTTAACTTAACTACTTACTACTGGTAAGGTAGTTCCTTAGCAGTTTTAAGAGTGTTTAGAAAGTGCTGAGTTGAAAAAAGAAGACAAGAATAAAACTACAGTACTGTAATCTTGCTGTAAGGGTGATATTCATACTGGTGTAAATAAATATTTTGAATGTATTTACCATATTTTTTCATTTTTTGCTAAGCAAGATTTTTGTGGGACAGGAATTAAATGCCTGTTCCAAATAAACGCCTGGTCTGCTCAGTGATTGAAACAAATAAACGCCCCGGCTATTATTTGGTATTTTACGGTAGGTCCGGTCAGAAAAACAGAAAAAACTTTTATAAACTCTAGCATGGTCTTACAAAAATTCCAACATTATTACAGACATTGAATGCAACACGTTCTGAAATGTTGCTCTAAAGCAAGTTACTTTTAATTCACTTTCAAATATGACCAAAAGATGGTCATTTTTAATCTACACTTTTTTAATGTTGATATAAACCTTAAAATATGCTTGTATTTACCTGTCAACACATGTTGGGTATCTGTTGAAGTGTAAATTTAAAGAAAGTATTTCAGCAGGAGTTTAGTTTAAGTGCTGCTCTTTATTGAGTTTATGCCCATTTGGATGTGGCAATAAATTAATAAACATCCAGTGTGCTTGTTATCTATTTCTGTTTTATTTAAGTGGTAACTTTCCTCACTGTCTGCCAAAAATGTCCAGCCCAGCTCATGTCCTAAGTCTGACACCCTGACCCGACTGAATTTCTAATTGAATAGCCCTGCGTTAGCACATCAGGTAGTGCACATGCCTCACAGCTATGGTTGCTGGTCTTAAGCCTGCGTCAGTCTGGGTCTGTCTGTGTGGAGTTTGCATGTTCCCCCCGTGCGTGGGTGGGTTCTCTCTGGGCACTTTGGCTTCCTACATGAAAATGAAAATCAGCCATCACAGATCATTGAAGGATCATGGACTGGAGTAATGCCAAAGTCATCTGCAAAGAGAGCAACAGATGCCAATGCTGGATCATGGAAGCAGTTTAAATCAGTAAGCATGTCAACAGGACGATGAACTGGGACGAGGGGGCGTACATGCTGTCCCACACCTGGAGCGCAGTCCTGGAGGAGCAAGCAGGCAGCAGGAGGCGAGGTCAACCTGTCAAATGTGACAGGATGATCACGCCTCCGTAAGATCAGCTGAAAAGGACACGTCACACTAACGCCAGGTGAAACTTCTGAAGAAGACAGAAGATTTTCATTGAAACACATAAAGATATTAATTAAAAACAATCTTGTCTGTTAAAAAATAAAGTAAAGCAGACCATAGATATGCTCATTAGGTGTATTGGTTCGACCTAAATCTCCCCTTTATGTGAGTATGAGCGTGAATGGTTGTCCGTCTCTCTATGTGGCCCTGCGGTTGGCTGGTGTCAGGTTTAGGGTTCAGCCTGCCTCTACTCAGTGTCATCTGGGATAGGATCCAGCCCGTGTTCACCAAAAGTGATAAGGAGTACAGATACTAGATAGATTGATAGAATATGAATCATAATAGCCTGTGTTATTAATGAAGAGGATAAATCATTGGTTCATTTTTAGTTGTTAACAGACTTTGAATTGTGAACCTGCAAGGTGTCAGAGAGAGAAGGAACAGGTGAGGATGTGAAGAAAAAAGGACTGAAGAGGAAAAGTGAAGTTCTGTGATGTGATGAGGGCAGAGCAGGTGTCGAGGTGAGAACAGCACAAGTTATTTCTGTATCATGCTGGATGTTTTCATCTTTCCTGTAGTGAACTACAGACTCGACAACAGGAAACACAACATGTATAAATATTTTATTGGAGCTGTGTGCAGCCTATATTAACAAACTGCATCATCACAGGAGATACAGTATGATTATCATGTTGGGGAAACAGTGGACTAAATGTCCCATAAAAACAGAATTTGTGAAACAGAAACAAACAGGATGCTGACACAACATTTCAACAGGTAAAAAGAAGAGTAAGGATCAAACTCAAACTCTCAAAAACTCACCACTTTACACTGATTTAAATCAATGTTTAGTCATAGAATATGATGATGGAAAAAAGGGCATCTTAGCAGCCTCTGTGAAAAGGTAAAAAACACCCTTTTAATCCAGTTTTGTGCCTTTTCTGAGGGAAGTTACGAAGAGCTTAGAGCACACAAACCACACATTTTTTTTTAATCCTGGATCTGCATCTGTATTTAAATCACAACTAAAGTTAGGATTTCATATTCTGCTGAACATGATGTTTCAAGAATGCTTTCTTTTTCTTCCAATCTGCACAGATGTCCACTTAGACTCCCTGATTATTATTATTAGAGGTCAACTCTCATGGTCAGTGAGACTTCAACTCTTAAGAGCAGTGCACTTAAAGGATAAAATAAGGACCTTGGATAAAATTTCAAACTACATTTTAGTTCATTCAACTTTAAAAGAAATTTGGATATGACAAAAGTATGTGTAAAAGTTGTTTCAAACCTTCTGACTCTTGATCAAAAAGACATTTTGGAACAAATTTAAGGAAACTCACTTTTTTAAAAGGAGTGATTCCAGTGATGAAGCCTGCTTCTCCCAAAAGACAAAACAGCGGTCCATATACTCGAAAACAGAAGAGAATAAGATCGACAGAGCAAGTCCAATGTCAAGGTCATGTTGTTGTTTTTTGTACATGAAGGGGATCATTTCAGAGGAGTGGGTTTTAGATGGGCTAACGGTGAATCAACGCTGACAAACAGGTTTAGAAAACTGTGAGAAAAGTCTGAATAAAGAGACAGCTCTGGAAAAATGGATTGATCCTTCATCAAGACAACACTCCAGCTCACACTGTGCTCTCGGTAAAGCAGTTTCTGACATCAGAACAAATCACAGAGCTCGATTACCCTCCCTGTTCAGCTGATCTCACATGGTGAGACTTTTTAATGTTTTCTTAAAGGTGCAGTGTGTAGAATTTGGCCGCATTTCACCAGTTGTCTAAGGGTGGATTTTAGGGACAAAAAGAATGAAATGCGAATCTGTCTGCCGGTTCAGAAATCTACCTGGAATGCAGGCGAAGAAGAGGAGAGAGGACAGTGGTGAATGTATAGACAGTTGTTACTCTGCATTAGGGATTTAAAGTGTATGTATTTACAGTTAAAGCTTTGGAAATGTAGGACCACATTTAATCAAAATCACTTGAGAGTTGGGAGTTTGATCAACTTCTTTCGAAAAAAAAGAAAGCATGACGCAATGAAGCAGACCCGTGATAGAAAACGTCAAAAAACAAGGGCAAACATTGGTGTTGTTTTTACAAGGTGCAGAGCCTTGTTTACAAAGTTATGTCTGAAGACTGACGCCGAAGTTGGTCATTTTTCTGCTGGACAGGTAAGGGTGCAATAGGCAGTTTTGTAACGTATTGTAACAGTGTTTATTATGTTTACATTTATTATGTTTAAATTACATATTTTTTGGAAAGAAACCCAATTTCTCTATCTCTCTCTCTCTTCTTTACCTTATTTTGCCAAATCCGCATCAGACTTGATCCGATCAGCATTAATGCGCAAATGTTTGTTTGTGTTACTACAAGTTTACAAAACCTGCAATCGGCAGCTAACAACTGACCTATTATCTATAAAAGTAAAGGCTACAAACCTTCTCACTTTAGTTAATGAACCATGTTCGCGATCCCTTTTGGTCTTCACAGTGTTCCGTTGCTCAGCGACGTGACTTTTTGGTTACAATTAGGCTCATTCTACATTGTAGAATCTGAACGCTAAAATGCCAAATTCTACACACTGCACCTTTAAAAAGCTCAAATCTGTGCTTTGGTTCTTAGACAATGGGTGCAGGAGGGCAACTGAAGGAAAAAGACACTGAAAAATGTTTATGTTCAATATTTGTATTATACATACATATATATATATATATATATATATATATATATATATATATATATATATATATATATATATACATACAGTCATGGAAAAAATTATTAGACCACCCTTGTTTTCTTCAATTTCTTGTTCATTCTAATATCTGGTACCACTAAACGTATAATACAATGAACACAACAAAAAATGCGGCTGGTCACATAATACTTTATGTCCTATTTGACATTCTTAAGCTTAATTGATTCCCAGGGTATATAAAAGGCCATTTCATGTCACAAGCAGCACTGCACATGCAAAGGCCTAGAGTGGTTTCCTGCTTACATTCAAGCCGTAGTACAACTCAGAAGTTGTCAGCTCTCACATAATGCCTAAAACAAAAGAATTATGTGAAGCCACAAAGGCAGCCATGTTGGCACTGCTGGAAATTGGCATGAGTGAGAGACAGGTAGCGAAAAAACTGAAGATCTCCAAGACAGCCGTTCATTACAACAAAAAAAAACAAGCTGAACATGGCACTACCAAATTGCTACCTGGCCGTGGCAGGAAACGTCTTTCTACCCGACGAGATGACCGTGCACTCATCCGTTCCTGTGTCAGGAATCGTCGTCAGACCTCCAGGGACCTTAAAAATGAGTGGGCACTGTCGAAATGTGACTTGTTCAGCAAGGACCGTTCAAATCCGACTTGTTGAAGCTGGTTTGAAGTCACACAGAGCACGCAAGAAGCCCTTCATCAATGAAAGGCAGAGGAAGGCCCGGTTACTCTTTGCTCGAGACCACAAGGATTGGACTGTTGATGATTGGGCTAAGGTTCTCTCCAGTGATGAATCCAATTTTGAATTGATGCCCACTCCAGCCAACTTACTGGTTAGGAGGAAGCCTGGAGAAGCTTACAACCCAGACTGTCTTGCCCTACAGTAAAACATGGGGTGGATCAGTCATAATCTGGGGTTGTTTCAGTCTGAGTGGAACAGGGCAAATGCAATTGTGTGAAGGCCGAATGAACCAGGTCATGTACAGGACTACCCTTGAAAACAGTCTTCTTCCATCAGCTGGAAAACTCTTTCCTGCCTCAAATGACTGGATTTTCCAACAAGACAATGCCCCTTGCCACACGGCAAGGTCAGTTAAACACTGGATGGAGAACCACCACATTCGCTCCATGTCTTGTCCTGCTCAATCACCACACCTCCATCCAATTGAAAACCTGCGGAACAACATCAAACTCAAAATGGAGAACCACAAGCCCAAAAACAAAGAAAATTTGTTTGAATTTGTCCAACAGGAATGGGCTGCTGTGACAGCAGAACAATGTCAGAAGCTGGTGGAGAGCATGCCAAGACGCATGGCTGCAGTCATCAAAAACAATGGTTATGCAATCAAGTATTAACTCTTGTGTGTATCATGTGTTTAAAGCAAACAGAAAAGAAAACATGGAATGCTTAAAAGTAGTGTTTTTGGCGGTACAATGCCATAGCTATTGATGTAAGAATTTAAGTAATTTTGGTTATTATCAAGAAAACCATGGAAAATGAATAGTTCTTAGTTCTTAAATTAAACTCTCATGAGCTATTTTTGTTGTTATCATTATATTTGTCCAAACAAATGTACCTTTAGTTGAGCCAGGCACTAAAATTAACAAGAAATTGAAGAAAACAAGGGTGGTCTAATAATTTTTTCCATGACTGTATATATATACACATATATATATATACACACAAATATAAACATATATATATACATATATATATATGTACATATACATATATATATATATACATATATATACACATATATATATACACATATATATATACACACAAATATAAACATATATATATACATATATATGTACATATACATATATATATACATATATATATACACACATATATATACACATATATATATATATACACACATATATATATACACACAGATATAAACATATATATATACATATCTATATATATATATATATATATATATACAGATATACATATATATATATACATATACATATATATACATATACATATATATATATATACATATACATATATATATATATATATATATATATATATATATATATATATATATATATATATATATATATATATATATCTCAATAATTGTATTCCAGCATTAGTCTCCTTTTGTAAAAGCCCTGCCTCTTACTGCCACCAGGTGGTTGCTGTGTTGCCTTTGAAATGCTCTATGAATGAATGACGCTAAATGGTCAAACTTTATTTGCTTTCTGGGTCTTTGCAGGATTGAAGCCCAAAAGAAACAGAAATAATGCCTAGACTGTCCATCTGGTGTGGCAATGAGGGAATACAAGACTCCAGATATTCTCTTAAAATGTATCCAAATGCTCTCAGCTCTGGTTTTTCCATATTCAGTCCACTTAATTTACTGATCAGATTTGTTTTCTGTTGCCAGTCTCCAAACTCCGCAGCCAGGGAATTAATTTGGGTAGGAAAATGAGAACACTTTATTCACTTTACGTGGCAAGAAATCCAAGAATCAGTTTCATTAAAATGTCCACAAAGTGTTGCTTTTCAAAACAGAGTGTTAAATTACTGCAGAGTTTTCAAACTTCCCCCAAAAATGAGAAGTCGTCTTCATCATCCTGCACTGCTCTGAGGCTGCATTGATTTTTCGTAAAGTAAACTCTCAGGGGGAAGAATCAGGATGGCACAGCTTACCTCAAATTTACTTCTTTATCCTGTCATCAGCCAACAAATTTGTCCTCATCTTAAACATTTTCATCATGTAATAAATAATTTTAGGGTCAGAAGCTGAACGGTAAGGGTGTAACGTTGAAAAAGTGGCAGGTAGAGGATTCAAACCAGATCAGCTGTGTCTTACTTAAAGGTGTAGTCGGCGATCTTCTAATCTTCTAATCTAATGCACTATTTGTCAAAATCACCCTATCTCTCCTTTCCATCCACAAGATGTCACCACTGACAGCATATTGAAAAAAAGTCCTGTTTCAATACACAGCCTTGGCTCTGAATTTCAGCAGGTAAATACTGTGGCAAAAGCAAGAAGGGGGAGTGTGACAAAAAGCACTTTGAAGAAGTAATTTATTGAAAACGACAAGAAAACTGAAATAGGCTGTTTATCAGCTAATCAAACGTTTAAGACCACAGGCTATTAAAGCTAAAATCTGCTCAAAATGTTAATTTTCTGTCAGGCATTCACACGGTCATGCCCTCCTGATGGCTAAAGCAAAAAAGCTTTCTCTTCTTGAACGTGGTCGGATCGTCGAGCTGCATAAGCAAGGCCTCTCACAGCGTGCCATTGCTGCTGAGGTTGGACGCAGTAACACAGTCATTCTACATTTTTGAACGTTCCTAAGCATTATGGGACAAAAAAGTCAAGTGGTAGACCCAAAAAAATGACACCTGCGCTGAGCCTGAGGATCCGATTGGCTGTCTGTCAAGACACAGGGTGGTCCTCGACCCAAATTAAGACCCTTACTGGTGCTGACTGCAGCACAATACCCATCAGATGGCATCTGCGGGAAAAGGGTTTAGAAAAAAAACAAATTCAAAGACTTCGTCTCCTTCAACGTCATAAAACTGCCTGTTTAGACTTTGCCAGGGAGCATCAAACATGGGACACTGAAAGGTGGAAAAAAGTTTTATTCTCTGATGAGCAAAAATGTAACCTTGACGGTCCACATGGCTTCAACATTACTGGCATGACAAGGAGATCCCACCTAAGATGTTTTCTACCCGGCACAGTGAAGGGGGGTCCATCATGATCTGGGGTGCTTTTTCATTCAGTGGAGCTTCAGGTGGTGCAGGGTCATCAAACGGCGGCTGGTTACGTGCAGATGTTGCAGCGGGCATCCCTCATGACTGAGGGCCCTCGTCTGTGTGGTAACAGCAGGGTTTTTCAACAGGACAACGCTGCAGTTCACAATGCTCGCTTGACAAAGGACTTCTTCAGGGAGAATAACGTCACTCTTTTGGACCATCCCGCATGTTCCCCTGATTTAAATCCCATCGAGAACATTTGGGGATGGATGACAAGGGAAGTTTATAAAAATGGCCGTCAGTTCCAGACAGTTGATGCCCTTCATGAAGCCATCTTCACCACTTGGAGCAATGTTCCCAAAAGCTTCCTGGAAACACTCGCATCAAGCATGCCCAAATGAAGTTTTGAAGTGATTAACAAGAACGGTGGAGCTACTCATTACTGAGTCCTACTGAGAAACATTTTTGTTCTGGTTTGGAGAGTTTTTTGTCATTTTTTGAGCATTGGTCTTAAACTTTTGATCAGCTGATAAGCAGCCTATTTCAGCTTACTTGTTGTTTACAATAAATTCCTCTTTCAAAGTGTTTTTTGTCACACTCCCCTTTCTTGCTTTTGCATATTTTTAGTTCTACTTAAAACCTCATTAAGGTCCAAATGTGCAAAATGCATATTCTAGCAATTTTTCAACTGGTCTTAGATTTTGATCAGGTCTGTATTTGTATAAAAAAAGGTAGGTGAATGTTTAAATAGATTTCATAAGCATGTAGTTTGCTTTCATGATAAGGCTATTGGAGTATATATGAGGAACATAAGTCAAATATGTAATAGGGGATAAGGGGTAGGACCAGATAAGTTTTACTTCTTCCTACTCCTGTTGGAGCATCTACATTGTAACTTTCAAATAATATTATACATTAGTTATCTGCTTTCATATTATTTCCTCTTGTTTTGTATCTATTTTTGTTGTTAATATGTTTGAAATAAATAATTAAATAAGATTATATATTGCTGACTTTAAGTTTTAACATATATGGAGTGTTTTATAAGGAAGAAGTGAGTAAAAACAAAAATTGTTTTTGTTCTCTTCACTGTATTTAATTTGTAGCTGCTAAGTAGGCACATAAACCTTCAGTGTGACCCAATTCTAGGTCCTGACCCACAGATAAAAAAAAAATCATTTAGCAGATGCTCTATAGCCGAATTACAATAACGTGTTGCATGCCAACTGAGTAGAAACCTGTTTACTTGGTATGAACACTTGGCTCTAAAGCCTTAAGTAGAGATCAGAAAAATATTTTAAAAAAGGCATTCTGGCTCCTACTTTAACATCTCCAATCAGATCTTCCACCAGCGTTTGTACAAACTGCAAAAGTGGCCTCAGTGTCCAATAAAGTCCTACAAGTCTTTCACACCCCTGCTCACTCCCTCCATGCACATCTCTGTTAACAACATGAAACTTATGTTAACGCTCTCAGAAGCTTTTCTGCTAAACCTCAAACACAGTGTGAGTTTGGCCCCGTGGTTTCATCCAAGCACTTTTCCAAAGTCGTCGCCTCTTTGCAGCTCCAAAAAACAAGCCGAACATATCCATCACAGCTCTCCAAACAGCTTGTGCAGCCAGCTCCCGGTGTTTGGTAGCCAAGCTTTAGCATGGAGGCAAACAGACCTCGGAGTTAAACCAGAGAAATGTGGAGCTGTTGGACGGATATCTCTGTGTTTTCTGGAGCCCTGTGAAGGCCGGGGTGCCAGCTCTAATGCTGCAGGCTGACATGAAGCTACGGAGTTTATTCAACGAAATTCAGGGGTGACATTGAAAGGATGAAAAGGTAGACTTGGCTGTGTTACCTTTTTCTATGTGATGATTTCACTCTTAATTAATCTGCAGTTTAAGGGTGGATATGACAGATGGTTTGTTATGAATCCTTA
Organism: Scarus forsteni; assembly: GCA_036419115.1. Lineage (NCBI taxonomy): Eukaryota > Metazoa > Chordata > Actinopteri > Labriformes > Labridae > Scarus > Scarus forsteni. The sequence goes on from JAZDUH010000458.1 coordinate 24,169,843, forward strand.
GCTTCGAGTAAATGAGGGGAATCAACGCTGCCAACTATTTGTTGTTGTATTTCTGCCATTTTTCCACAGAGTTGATCTCTTTCATGTTTAATGCTACCTTCAAGTCATCCTGAAAAGCTCCGAGTTGAGACTTCGATGTTGCAAATATGACATGTCTCCGTTTGAGTGCTTTTAGAGGGAAGGACAGCTCCCAGAGAAACATTAGCACCTGAAACCTTGAAGTCTTTTATCGGGACAGCAGCAGGGACATCTGAGCTCAAAATGTGGCATGTTAGGAAAGAGTGATGTCTTAATATATCATCTGATCATGCATACATTTTAAATATAAACTCACAAATGTTACATTTTATGGACTGTGTTATAGGACCCTGTGGGTTTTACTTTATGTTCCTCTTGTTTTTAAAGCTTTGTCCTCATTATGATGGGATATCCATTTAGATTAGCAGGATTCACTGATTGTCCAAGAGCAGTAAAATAAGTTTAACAGCAGCTATAGAGGCTCCAACAGTAAACCATTATGTAGGAAAGATTAAACCTGGAAAAAGCTGTGTAATGTCTGTGATAAATTTTTAATGACTTAAACTAACAAAAGCCATAAAAGTGGGATTTTGTGTTCTTTAAATTCTTTGGGGTTGAGCTTTCTTTCAGCTGGTCAGAGAGGCCGAGTATTTAGTCTCCTTTAGAGACCTGGAGATACCATATCAGATAATAAGCTTCAGTGAGGGTTTTAAATGACCTTCGAATGTCCTCTGGCACAATCAATCAGTAACTTCCCTACTGAACTTCAGTTTGGCATTTGACTAAATCAATCAGGATGTCCTCATTCGTTCAGGCCCAACGAAATTGTAAAGGACTGTCTGGCAAAGCTTTACCATTAATCTCTCACATTAATCTGACCGATGACGTGTATCCTCACCCACAGGAGTCAAAGCGGGCATTGTCCTAGAAGCTTGAAACACAGGATCGTAAAGATCATGAGAGACGTAATTTGCTGTACTTCGAAATGACCTGACCACCCTGAACGTTTAATTGTGTCATCTTGAAGATTCAAAAACAAGGCAACTGGGCGAGAACTGAAGAAGCTTCTTGGATGAGTTTTATGGTGTTGTGTCGATCTGGTTGGCAGTGATAGACACCAGGTTTTTCTGCTCCAACTGAAAATAGGCTCGACGTGTATTTCTAGCCATCCTGCGTGGACGTGCACTGCTGGTATGCTCCATATATGGATCACTCGCAGGCAGTGGAAACTGTGAGCAGGAAGACTGAGGAAAATCAGGGCCGGTCCCATTTTTATCATATTTGACAAAACTTTTTCTGTGTCTTTAGGTGACTGTTTCTAAGCTTTTTCCATTTTGTCCTGGCGTCCAACAGAACCCTGTTTTGGGGCCTTTATTTTTATTCCTCTATTTGTTTGCATTTAATAATAATAATAATAATAATAATAATAATAATAATAATAATAAATAAATTTTATTTATAGAGCGCTTTTCAAAAACTCAAAATCGCTTTACATTACAATGTTAAAAGTGCAGGTAAAAACAAGTGTACAATAGAAAACAGATAAAAGCAAAAATGGTGACAGTGCAAGGTAAAAACATTAGTGCAATTAACAAGGGACTAAGACAAGACAGGATTATGGGTGGAAGGCAGTGTGGGAGAGGTGTGTTTTTAAACTGGTTTTGAAGGTGGTGAGGTCAACAGAGTTAGGATGTGTTGTGGGAGTGAGTTCCAGAGAGAGGGGCGGCAACTGAAAAGGCTCTGGCCCCCCAGGTTCGGTGCTTTGTCCTAGGAACGGTGAGGAGGTTAGAATCTGAGGAGCGGAGGGGACGTGGAGGGATGTAGGGGTGGAGCATGTCAGTGAGGTAGGGGGGGGCCTGGTTATGGAGGGCTTTGTAGGTAAGAAGAAGGATTTTGAAGGTGACGCGGAATGGGATGGGGAGCCAGTGCAGGTTGTGAAGGACGGGGGTGATGTGCTCTCGGGAACGGGTGTGAGTGAGGAGGCGGGCGGCGGAGTTCTGAATATACTGAAGTTTGTTGAGGAGGGTGGATGGTGAGCCGTAAAGGATGCTATTGCAGTAGTCAATGCGTGAGGTGATGAAGGTGTGGATAAGGGTTTCAGCTGCAGGGAAGGAGAGAGACGGGCGAAGGCGGGCGATTTTTTTGAGGTGGTGGAAAGCTGTTTTTGTTACTGATTTTATGTGCTGGTTAAAATTAAGGGAACTGTCCAAGATGACTCCAAGGTTACGGCAGTAGGGTAAGGGTGATAGGGTGGTGCTGTTGAAGGTGAGGTGGAAATCTTTGGCTGCGGAGGTGAGGGAATGTGGACCTATGATGAGGATGTCTGTTTTGGAACTATTGAGTTTGAGGAAGTTTTTTTCTAGCCAGGAGTTTATGTCGGAGAGGCAGTCAGAGGGTGGAGTGGGTCTGGGGGTTGATGGAATTCGTGGATATGTATAATTGAATATCATCTGCGTAGCAATGGAAATGGAGGTGCAGTTTGGTGCAGTTTGTAGAAATTGGCAGTTTAGCGACATCTAGTGTTCAGATTTTGAAATGAGCCTGTCCATAACTTAATCATCACATCACTACGCGACGAGAGCCGGCGAAGACCAAAAAGGATCGAGAACAAGGCATTGTTTACATTGTTATGAAGTGAGGGCTTTTTCATTCATATTTGTAACTATTATTTTTATAAATTATAGGTTGGTTAAGATGGTAATAGGTTTTGTAAACTTTTGTAGACTCGTATTCAAAATTCGTTATTCGCTCGCTCTTTTTTTTCCCAAAACCCAACAGTGGACAACATGGTGGGTCATTATTAAAGTCTCCATAAAGGAGACCTGCAGTACATAAATATAAAAGCTTAACTTAATAAAAAAGAAAGCAGAAGTTTGGTGCGCTTGATTTTAGCAATTGTGCTAACTCCGGCATATTCACAATGATGTGTATTACAAAATTATTGATTGATTGTGTCAAATAGATTTAACTGTAAAAGCACTCGGAGAGTGCAGACCTCTGCCAGTGCCACAGTCCTTAGCCATATTGTGATTTTGACCATAAATATTAGTCCTACCTTTATTTCATCGAAATATTTGGATTCCTTGACCATGAAAACATACCATTAGCAACTGGATTCATAATGATATCTACACTCAACAAAAATATAAACGCTACACTTTTGTTTTTGCTCCCATTTTTCATGAGATGGACTCAAAGATCTAAAATTCATTCCAGATAAACAATATTACCATTTCTTTCAAATGTTGTTCACAAATCTGTCTGAATGTTTGATAGTGAGCACTTCTGCTTTGCTGAGATAATCCATCCCACCTCACAGGTGTGCCACATCAAGATGCTGATCTGACATCATGATTAGTGCACAGGTGTGCCTTAGACTGTCCACAATAAAAGGCCACCCTGAAATGTGCATTTTTTTTTTTTTGCTTTATTGGGGGTCTGGGGACTCAGAACCAGTCAGTATCTGGTGTGACCACCAGTTGCCTCATGCAGTGCAACACATCTTCTTCGCGTAGAGTTTATCAGATTGTCAGTTGTGGCCTGTGGAATGTCGGTTCACTCCTCTTCAATGGCTGTGCGAAGTTGCTGGATATTAGTGGGAACTGGTACACGCTGTCGTATACGCCGGTCAAGCACATCTCAAACATGCTCAATGGGTGACATGTCCGGTGAGTATGCTGGCCATGCAAGAACTGGGACATTTTCAGCTTCCAAGAATTGTGTACAGATCCTTGCAACATGGGGCCGTGCATTATCTTGCTGAAACATGAGGTGATGTTCATGGATGTATGGCACAACAATGGGCCTCAGGATCTCATCACGGTATCTGTGTGCATTCAAAATGCCATCAATAAAATGCACCTGTGTTCTTGTTCTGTGGTCTGCGGTTGTGAGGCCGGTTGGATGTACTGCCATATTCTCTGAAACGCCTTTGGAGTCGGCTTATGGTGGAGAAATGAACATTCAATGCACGAGCAACAGATCTGGTTGACATTCCTGCTGTCAGCATGCCAATTGCACGCTCCCTCAATGCTTGCGACATCTGTGGCATTTTGCTGTGAGACAAAACTGCACATTTCAGGGTGGCCTTTTATTGTGGACAGTCTAAGGCACACCTGTGCACTAATCATAATGTCAGAACAGCATCTTGATGTGGCACACCTGTGAGGTGGGATGGATTATCTCAGCAAAGCAGAAGTGCTCACTATCAAACATTCAGACAGATTTGTGAACAACATTTGAAAGAAATGGTAATATTGTTTATCTGGAATGAATTTTAGATCTTTGAGTCCATCTCATGAAAAATGGGAGCAAAAACAAAAGCGTTGCGTTTATATTTTTGTTGAGTATATTTTAGTTCAGTAGTTATTCACAGAAATCACATTTTTCGCCATGGCGGCCAGACGCTGATCCGGATCAACACCAAAATCGAATCAGTTCTTGCTTTTTCCATGCTGAACATTTCCTGAAAATTTCCCCAAAATCCATCCATAACTTCTTGAGTTATTTTGTTCACAGACGGACAGACGGGCAGACAAACAAACTCTCCTGAAAACATAACCTTCTTGGCGGAGGTAATTAAAATTAAATTAGACTGTACACCTATTTTGACAGACTATACATACAAATAGAAACAGTATATCCTATATTCACCATTTCTGTTTAGCTAAATGCTGTCAACTTCTACACACTACACCTTTAAGGAACTTCCAAATAATTATTGACAAGTTTTCACTCTGCAACCAGACTTAAACTCTAAGATTTTAGATGTCAAGAGTCAAAGTCAAATCAAGTCAACTTTATACAGCACATCTGAAACAACCTGAGGTTTACAGAAATGCTTTACAGACAAAAACAACAATACAAAATAAACATCATGGCAAAAAGCTGTCAAATCTGTGGAGATAAAAAATTATATTGAATAGAAGGCCAATGAGATCTTGTTTGGAGTGTTAATCCATTTCATGGTTTTGATCCCACCTGGTTTAGAGTCTTGTTTTTGGCACATCCAGAAGCAGCTGTGTGGTAGACTGGCTGGAAAATTAAGTTGGAGAAGCTCACTTAAGAGAAGTGGTGCAAGCCCATGAACTGCTTTTAAAAAATCAAAAACAAAATTTCAAAATCAATCCTGTTAGAGACAAGAAACAGATGGAAAGAAGACAGAATAGGGGTTATATGGTACCTCATTTTCATCATCTGAAAGAGCCTGTTAGAGGACGAGTCCAGACTGACATATAAAGAACGACAACAGTAAAGACAAGCTGTAAAGTCCAGTTCAAACAAATGAGCAACACAATGAGACTGTTACAGCTGTGTGACTAAAGCTGGCTGACTGTTTTAGTCATCAAACTGTTGTTTTTTAGTTTATATTAAGGTTGTCTCCTGAGTTAAGTGCCTGAAAATATCAAAGAAAGCAAAGAGAACATGTTAATGGGTTTGATGAGTCTGAAGCCAGTATGTGATCCAGCCTGTGTGAGATGACATTTGGCAAATAACTCTTCTGTTTCCTTTTTAACTTGGTTTGAGTGATAAGTGACATTTTTCTAAAAAGCACCTCGGTGTCGCAGAAACTTAGAGCTCGGCATCCAAGGGATTCAATAATGGACTTTAAAATACCTTCCAGCAGAGGCCACATCCTTCAGTTCCAGCTAATGAACACAGCGACCCATCAAACATGTCTCTCTCTACAGATCCTCAGCGAGGAGGAGGAGGCGAGGGTTTTGTCTCGTTAGTGATTCAGAAGAAAAATAACAAGAAAAGGGAGAACTCAATGGAGGAACAAGAAAAAGGAAGATCTGAATCAGGAGATGAATGTGAAAACCCTCAATCGCCAAAAAAGAGAGGGCTTTGGGAGGGGAAACCATTGTGGGTTTTAAGAGAAATTGATCATGTTCACATTAAAAACAAAGAAGTAGAGAGGGTTCATCCTCGAGAAGTGCCAACCTTCCCTGAAGGGTTTTCATCTTATTAAAATCTGCAACTCTGAGGGTGCTACTGAGCAGGAAATAATGCTGCGTTCCAGGCAATCCGTAACTCGTGTTTTTCCCACCTGTAACCCGTGAAAGTGCACTGGAACGGCAGTCGAACTCGTAACTTCGGACCCGTGAACTCGTACCAGATTGATATACGCCGAGTATATCACTGCCTAACCAATAAGGTAGCCTCTTAATAATGACAAACGCTGTAAAATATGAGTTTCTGTTACCTTATGCGGTGTTTCCCCACTTCTGTTTCACTCAAATGAGTTAGTTGATAAAACATAAATCTTACGCCTGCCATGTTGGTTAATTTACATACCAGAATTCCTTGCGCCCAAACCGAAGTCGTAATTTGCCTGGAACGCTTTTGGGTCGGAACTCGGAGATTTTAACCATAAAATATCCGAGTTACGTGTCCCCTGGAACGCAGCATAACTGACATAACCTTTCACATTAATTCTCATTAATGAAAACTGGAAAACGATGAAAAGGTAAAGACAGGTACAGTATGGCCAGTTTTTCGGAGTTGTTGAAGACGAAAACAGACCTCAAATCAGGGACACTATAAAAACACATCTTCAGATGCTGATGACAAACGACCTTAAAGGTTGAATGGTTATGAAATGGTCAGTAAACACCATCACACTGATACAAATCTTTTGGCCTTTCCTTTAGCCCCACTCAGTTGGCCTCGCAGAGCAGATAGACCTGCCTGATTCTGAAATCCTGCAGATCCGTCTTGCCAGCCTCCGTTGTCCATCAAATTCAGTCAGCTGAATTCTTAACAGCCCAATCAGGGAAGAGAGGCGGGAGCAGCAGAATGCGGACGTGACGACAACCGGAAGTTGAGAACAGACATGCCGATTAGCCTATTGTCCTCATGACTACCTAGTGAAACTTAGCAAAATCTGCAATCATCAGAAGTTTACCTGTAGGGATTGTCTTTGACGGGGTTCATGTCACATAAAAGTGTTAAATGAATCATCTGTGTGGTACAACTTAGTGTAAGATGACAGTAAAAAGCCGTTAGCTGTTAGCAGCTAAGTTAGTGGCTAATGGCTAACAGTCATTAACTGTTGTTAGCTGTTAGTGGCTAAGTTAACCGCTATGGCTAACTTCCATGAACTGTTGTTAACTGTTGTTAGCCATTAGCCGCTATATTAGCCACTATGTATGCTACATTAAAAGAGGCACCCCTGCTTGATGTGGATTGGTCTGTGATTGTCAAACGATTGTCCAATCACAAGCTTGTGTTTTTTTTTTCCAACCTTCTGCCTGATGAAGGTCTGAGACTGAAACGTTGCAAATAAATGACTTTCTTGCAAGTTAGACAGTGTGCGGGAGTCCATCTTCGTGTTTACGTTCTGCCCCTGAAAACAAATCAAAGGGCTCCTACCCAGGTGGACTGGTGAAATATTTCTGTGGCAGATATATTGAGCTGTCCATCTGGCTTGTCAGGTTATATTCAAAGTAGTTCTGGATGTAACTTTAAGCCTGGCTCACACCACAGGATTTTAAAAACCTTTGAAGATTCTGAAATCAGGTTGTATCTATTTTGGTCTCCGTCCAGATTTCTTCCCTGATTGTCAGGAGGACTGAATCTGGGTTAAATCGGGTCGAGAATCCTGTAGTGTGAGCCAGGTTTTAGAGAGATAAACAAATTTAAATGCACGTTAGTTCCTGTAAGCAGCACATGTAAAATAGTATGACTGTGACAAACCATCATGAATGACCTGCTGATGTGGACCTGCAAGTTTATCCTGCATCAACCATCAGCAGAAATCACATCTTCAAACATAAATTCATACTTTTAGACCAGTTAAACCAAAATTATTGGTAATTCAGCTAGATACTCCTCTATTAATCAACATTGCCCTCTTCAGTTATTATCAATATAGATGTTAATGTTATTTTAAACTGACCTCTCTATCCATGGTTGTTATTGAATATTCCTTCATAATAAATACTTTTACAACCATACAGACATGAGGACCCTTTTGCAAACAAGATGCCACATCTCAGGGCTAACCTGGAATAAATTTGTATTCAGCAGAGACAAATATGAGGATTTATGATCTGGGCATCCATGGGTTTGTCACTATTATAAATTCTTATTTTAGATCCTTTGTTTCTGCCTGGATAGATACATCTCTGAATGTATGTACAGTATATGTGTGTCTGAGCATTTTATTAGCTGTATGCATAGGTGTAAATATGATCAAATGAAGAGTATGGCTTCTGCATGCTCTCTTGCAGCGTAACTTGAGATAAGACTTGTGAATTGGCCCTATGCAAATAAAAATGTATTGAAAAAGACCACAACACCCAGAAACAGGTAGCTCAGATATCAAATAAAAGAAAGAAATCTACCAAACTGTCATGTCCTGCGCTACGGTTACCATTTATTTTCCCCTCATGTTTCATATCTTGTGTTTCCTGTTTAATGAAAGAATACTCGCCCTTGTCTCTGTTCCAGGTCGTTCCTGTCCTCCCCCCCTCTTGCGCTCACCTGCTCCTGATTGTCTCTCTCCAGCTGTGTCTCATCAGTCCACATTTACATATTTAACATCTCGTCTTCTTCGTCTTGTCACCAGTTCATTGTACCTCGTGTCTCATTTCAGCATTCTTATCACAGTCTAGCCCTCAAAGGCTGCATTCACACTGCTGGCCTGAACCTGATGTTTTTGCCAATTTGTGACCCATATCTGATCTTTTTATGACAGTCTGAACTGTACAAATCAGTTTTTCTAATCAGACCCATGCCACATTTATAAGTGGTCCTAAAAGCGTCACCCTGTTGCGTTATATCAGACTGTTAGACGATTGAAGAAATCACATTAACAGACAAAACAGTTACAGATTAACTCTGAGTCAGTGAAGCCCCTCATGTCACAATCCCACCACTCCTGAACCTGACACTACATCCACACAGACCTTTGCAAGGAGGTAGCAGACACTGCTATACAAAAGACTATCGTTGACACGTGTGCTCTTTTTTCACACTTGTCTTCTTCTCTTTATCACTTTGTCATCTTTCTGTCATCTTATTGCACAACAACTTGAAAACTGTAAACACACTGATATGTGTAGCATCCATATTAACCTCTATAAACATGGGGTGTTGCATGATGTCACGTCTTCTTCTGGCTGTAGTCTGATAACAGTCACATTTAAAGTATACAGTCAACAACCATGCAAAAAAATCAGATTTCAACAAACAAAATAAGAATAATTTTAAGACCTGTAGTGCGAATGAAGCCTTAATGTGACTGGCACTGCATGTGCACTTGGCATGTGTGATGTTTAGCCCTACTGTGCCCTAACCTTATTTATTCTTGCTCGGTCACGTAAGTACCTTTCCTCTCACATGTCTCAACCTTCATTATGATACCCTGTATTTACTTAATTAGAGTGACGCACCAACTGGTTTTTCTTTTTGTCTTGCCTCAGTCCTGAGTCCATGACAAGCAGGTAGACAATGCTCTTTTCACTGTGCATGCAGTAACAAGAAAGAGAGACAACCAAAGCTCACCCACCGCTAGTTACTTTAGCTCAAACACTGGGAGTCAACAGGTATAGCTTGCCTGCCTCTGCCTAAGTGTAAAGTTCCTGCAAATTTAAGAATGGCTTGCAAACAGACGACTCTATCACAACTGCAAATTGATATATCATAACACAAACCACCATGGAAGGCGGTCAACAAAACAAAACCTCTGTTTGTTTGTTGCTGAGGTAGAGGCAGGCTATCTATACCCATTGACTCCCAGTGCTTGAGCTAAGCTAACTAGTAGTGGGCAAGCTTCCTTGTTACTTCACGCAGAGAGAATGGTGGCTACCTGCTTGTCATAGACTCAGGACAAAGGAAAGGAAAGGACAGGACAGGACAGGACAGGACAGGACAGGACAGGACAGGACAGGACTGGACAGGCAAGGCAAGGCAAGGCAAGGCAAGGCAAGGCAAGGAAAGGCAAGGCAAGGCAAGGCAAGGAAAGGAAAGGAAAGGAAAGGAAAGGAAAGGAAAGGAAAGGAAAAAAGAAAAAGAAAGATGTTTTATGTTTTGGTTTGGCGGAGTAGTTAGCAACCAGGCACATCCCATATACATACTTCTGCTGGTCCGGGTACGAATCCAGCCTGTGACCAGTTTGCAGAGTTTCTTCCCCTATTCTCTCACCCCCTTTCACAAGCTGTCTCTCTCCTATCAATAAAGGTACAAAATGCCCAAAAAATACATTTAACAAAAGAAAAGTTGTTCTATTGTTTTTAAAATAAATATATATTTATTTATTTATTTATATAAATAAAATAATACGGTAGAGTCCTAATGTAGGGCTCATGGGCCTTAAAGGATAAGTTTGGTTTCTACAGCTTTCACATCGTTTATAGAATGAAGTACAACGATATACTCACCCAGAAGGCTTTCCTGATCCAAACAGTGCTTCGGGAGATATTTAGATCCAAAATTGAGCGGCGGACATCCGTATTATGGTAGCACACGGGGCATGTATAGCGCCGCTCCTAAAATTGCATTAATCGTCCAAAAACTCATTAGTTTCACCAATATTTCATCATGGTCCGCTCACGCTACTCCTCCGCGACAGTCCGGTGTCGCTCCACCCAAGTTTTTGTGACTTTGCTGACCCCGGAACTGAAAACTTTCTTTACGGCTGCCACACATGCACAGTACGGCTCATTGTTTCAGGGGTGACCGCCGGCTACTCAACAACTTTCTTCTTCCAGTTTTGTGCAAAATGGATGAATATCTATCGGATGAAGATGTTGTGGATGAGAACTTTGAATATGATGGGTGTCCTTACAGTTTCGAGCCAGAGTTTACAGATGAGGAGCTCATCGAAAGGAGGACGATGAGGCAAAGAGAAGAACAGCTGTCCAGAGAGCAGTCTTCAGTTCAGAGGTCGGCACAGTCACGAAAACATGGGTGGAGCAACACCGGACTGTCTTGGAGGAGTAGCCTGAGCAGACCATGATGAAATATTGGTGAAACTAATGAGTTTTTGGATGATTAATGCAGTTTTAGGAGCAGCGCTATACATGCCCCGTGTGCTACCATTATACGGATGTCCGCCGCTCAATTTTGGATTTAAATATCTCCTGAAGCACTGTTTGGATCAGGAAAGCCTTCTGGGTGAGTATATTGTTGTACTTCATTCTATAAACAATGTGAAAGCTGTAGAAACCAAACTTATCCTTTAAGGTTGAAGGTCAAGTACACCAGGCCTACAGCTTATACAACACAAAACAAAGGCTGGAACAACCTCATTAGAAACAGGAAACATAAAACTCAGTTCCTGACCAATCAGAGCTGCTCTGGCAAGATAGTCAACAGAAAGTTCTGTTGCGGAGCTTCATCAGGACTTTGTCGTACTTATTTCTTCAGTAATCTAAAAAAGTGGGACAGATATCTTTTACTGGAGTGTAAACTCACATCAGACCGAACAGAGTGAAGATTGTTGCTCCTGTCAATCAAACTCAACTGAGGGTGAAGTTTAAGGCGGGCTTATCGTGCCCTGAATCTCGCCTGGTAGGATGAGGGTTAAGGGAAAGCTCATTCTGAAATTATGTTTTACCTCAGCTTCAGGGGAAGGTCAAGCTGCTTAGATTAGGGTGACTGTGTGTAGGGTGTGTGTGTTGTTTCTGTTGTTGGAGTGTGTGTCTGATGGTGGGGGTCCTTCTGTGAGCGAGTGAGTGAGGGCAGCAGCAGGAACAAGTGATTGCCTTCCTCCAGGCTCTGTTGTAAAATGTCACCTCTGTGAGAGAGCCGTCTGTGTGACCTGTAAACTCTGACATCATATTCTGCTCTGGCAGCTCTGCTGTGTTTATTTTTTTATTTCCAAAATGAAATACTACACTCTGTTCCCTGTTTCTGCTCGACACCCTCCCGCGGCTTGGCTCAGTCTGCTCGTTTTCTCCAGCTTCAATCAACACTCAATGTCACCTTTCTTTCCTCTTTTAATGCTGTTTCAAAATAATAATAATCCCACAACAACAAAGCAGAGGACATCTTCAGTAGAAAAAGGTGATATGTCGCTCAAATTAAAAGATAACATGGAGGAGGATCATTCAGTGGAACAAAGAGCAGTGTGTGGATGAGCAACAAATCAAACTAAATAAAAGAGGAAAGACAAGGACAAAGAAGAGTTCCTGCAAAAGTAATGCAGCTGAGGAGAACAAAATACCTGTCCTTGATTTGTTTTATTATGTTTTCAACAACTCCAAAAATCACTGAAGCTGCTGTGAGACTAGAGGATTGTGGGTGGTGCAGTCTGTTCACTTGAGCTGTCTATAATCAATGTATCACTTTAAAAAGAAAGAGGCTGATAAAATATTCATTTGTCTTTTACTTGAGTATGAACCATATGGCATAAAGCAGGTTGGCTGTTTTAAGTTGTGTAATGTTTGAGACATTAGCCAATAATCATCACAGGCTGTGGGCTGACTGCGGCTGATGGGGCTGTGCCCACAATTATAGGAAGATTTTTTTAGAGCTTTTTTTCCTGCAGACGTCAGACTGTACAACTCCTCACTGGGGGGGAGGGGGAGTAACAGGAAGGTAGAAGACAGGAAGGAGCAGTAGCTAGCCTGTAGACATATTTTTATTTTTCTTTATTTTAATATGTATTTATTCCTATTTTTGTTTTAAAACATCTTTTTAATTTATTTTTCTATGTACTTTTCAAAATGCTATTTAAATATTAATTTCCCTGAGGGACTTTCCCTAAAGAGATTAATACATTTCAATCTAATCTTCTGTCCACGCAGTGATATTAGCCAGGTTTACATGCAGACTTTTTTTCATTCTGATTAAAATCATCCAGATTGAGGATCTGAGGTGAACTGTTTACATGTGACGTGATCTATTCTGATCTGGTGTTTACATGTGCCACAACATTTAATTGGAGCAGCTGTTTTACAGACACGTGATACGCTCAGATCTATTTAAACATCATGTGATTTATCAAGGACGGCGGTAAGTAGGTGTTTTATTGATTTATTTGAGGGTTGTGCTGTTTAGCCTTATAGTAGCCAGCCTTCAGAGTTTTCCAGCACTTCCTTATTTGTTCGACGTTTTGGTCTATCCCAGCTTCTTTATTTTTTTTGATGGACTTTTTTAAATAGTTAAGTCTTTATCGTTTTCCTAGCGTGTCCAATAATGTTTAGTTCTTTGAGAGTTTGTATAAAAAACAAACTCTCCGACGCAGACCAGTGCTGTGTGCTCTGTTTATCATGTTTCCAAGTAAGTAAACGCCACTGCTCGTTTACGTCAAGTCTGAGCATGCACAGACAAAACCCAGCCTGACAACTTTCTGATTCACCGTTTACATGACAGGATTTTACTTTTAATCGGTTTGGGAAAAGGAATATTACCCCTGTGCAACTGAATGAAATTCTATTCTGATTGAGGTTTTCATTTGGAGCATTTTTATTCAGTTTGGGCTTCTAACCCAATTCCAATCAGAATATTAGGCTCCATGTAAACCTGGCTACCCTCAGTGTTAAGAAATGCTGTAGCGGATGACGCTCAGCTGTTGCTGTCTTAAGGTGTTTTACATGCTCATACACACTATCTGTTGCTCCCTCACTATGATGCCACTTTAAAAACACCTATATGATACAGTTGCTGCAGACGTCTTGGACAAGACATGATGTTATGGTTACACAGGTGTACGTGTTGGCTGGTGACCCTGGTGGTTGCCATGGCTGTAAGAGTTGTTGAAACCAACAAGAGCTTCCATTTAATCTTTTGATAACAGGATTTTGATCAAGATAATCAGATATGTCTCAAAATGAATATAATCAAAGAAAGATATTGTGGTTGTAATAGAAATTAAAGTAGAACAGCTTTTGCATAGAAGTAGTTCAAATGCAAGCTGTTGAAATTGCATTTCACGGACAAAGTTATAAGGTAAAAAACATAATTTGACAGTATTTCTCAGCTTTTTTTGCTTTTTCCTGTGGACAGGGATTTATTTAAAACAGAGGAGGAGAACCTTTGTTTTTAAAAAATACCAGCCTACATGAGCATGGACTCAGAGGGCATGAAGGAGAGAGCAGAGGGACCCCATCTCCTCTCCCAGCCCTGTCTAAAAGTTTTTTATTTTAAAATGTTTTTTTCTCTTTTCTCTTTTTTTCTCTCTACATGTCTATATGTACTTTTGTGGGGTTTTTTTGCTGCTGCCTGTCTTGACCAGGTCTCCCTTGAAAAGGAGGTTTTTAATCTCAATGGGACCGATCTGGTTAAATAAATAAATAAATTATGACAGGGTAGAGGCACAAAGGGCTGGTGCTAAGTCTAACCTAAAAGCAGAAGAAGCTAACTCCCCCTGCACTCCCTCAAACAGAGATGTTATCCGTGAATACATCTCTGTCATCTGCTCCTCGGGTTAATGATGAGATCAAACTGACAAGTTTTGAGCCAAACAAATGTGTTTCAGCCGCTGAGCCGTGTGTGAATGTAATCAGAGGAGACAGAGTCACATGAGACAGTTGACCTTGCTGGTCCCAGCGTCTTGTTTGTATCAAATCTGCTCTGTATCTGCAAACTCACGCAAACATGATGAAGAATATGGATGAAAATTCTCTGTGACAGTCGGAGTGTTGTGACACAGAGGGTCAGTGGGTTTTAAAGAGACATAGGGAAGTGAGAGAGGACAAAAAATGACATAACTATTTGGTCACTTTTTGATTGGTCAGCAGGCCTATCAATCAGACAAACTATTGCCCAGGCAAGTAAAACACCTCTACAACAAGACAAAAAGTTTACAGCATTAAGGCAGGCGATATATGAAAATATTTGTCAAGAATTCAAGCTAAATAAAAAAAAAACATAGATGGATAAAAGACAGAACAACTGCACAGTAATGGTAAGTCTTAATTACTCAGTTATTTGGTTAACTGCCTTGCAGACTTCATGAGTTATTTTTTCCCACACTAATGGCCCTTTTCCACGAGCACGCCTTGGCCCCACTTGATTTGCAGCGTGTTTCCACTAGCCCAGTACCTCCTAAAACAAGCTAGTTTTAGTACCTACTCCGCTCTGGTTCCAAGCGAGCTGAGTCGATACTAAAAGATGACGTCACCGACTGCCTACTACTGATTGGTCAGACAATGTTGTTATCGATGAGTCATGAGCACGACGCCCAAACAAGACGGGACATAAGAGGATGAGAGCCATCCGCTATTTTAAAACAACAACTGCAAGAATGGTGTCCTGTCAATTTTCTCCCTGGTCCAACGATGAGGTCCAGGCCTTTTTGGGTTTGGTGGCCGAGGACAGGAGCCAACGGGAGCTGGACGGAGCCACAAGGAACACACTCAAAATGACGCCCAGCTGTTTTATGGCGACCCCGCCCTCCGGTGGTCAAAGAACCGGGCTAGTAGAAAACCATCACAACACAAGTAGAGTAGAGTTGGGCCAAGGCGTGCTAGTGGAAAAGGGCCATAAATTAAGGACAACCTTTTGACGGATCTTTAGATCCTTCACTTTGAGCTCTGCAAAGCTGATCCTTCTCTGCATCTGACTGCTTCTCATTGGTTGGGTTGAGAATAAGAGCTGCATCACTCATATATAGTTTGACTATGATACACTGCATTAACATGGACTACTCCTGTTTATTTATTGTGTTGTCTGGACAGTACTGGTATACTTTAAACCCTGATGAAGTCTCCTCTAGATTTTGACTGATGTGTCAAGAGGTAAGTGACAGGCAAGGCGGCGTTCCAAAAGTTGAACCAATCAGACTAAAATAATGGACAGATGCTGAAATGCAGTGATTTTGTTTGTAAAATGAACACTCCCAGCACAAATAAACAACAAATATGCATAAATTCTCCACAAAGACTTCTCTCTACCTTTTGTTTAGGCCAGGACAGCAGAAACTCCTGAACCCCTGAGTCTGAGACACATGAAAGAAAAGAGAGTCCACATTAAACCTGTGTTAGCTCTTTGTCTCATCCTCGGGCTGCAGCTTTACTCCGTCAAAGTCTGTCCCACTGCAACTGAACTAAAGCCATGAATATAAAGTCCTGCTATCGCTTTTAAAGTTACTTCAACACACGCTGGGAGCAGAAAGCACGTCTTCACCAACTTGAGGAGCCTCATTATTAAATAAAGTGGATTAAATACCTATGAACAATTATTATTATTACTAGTATTTTTAGTAGTAGTAGTAGTAGTAGTATTGGTATTATTATTATTCATGGGCCTCATCATCAGGTACATCTCATTGCAGCATTAGGATTCATCCCTCAAAGATTTTGATTCATATTGACATGATCTCCCATTTTCCTCATGCCAAAGGTGCTCTATTGGATTGAGATCTGGTGACTTGGATGCCACTGGAGTACAATGAAGCCATTGCTGTGTTCAAGACACCAGTTTGTCCTGCTGGAAAAAGCCGTCAGACGATGGTGGACATAAATGGATTAACCAACAATATTCAAGAAGGCTGAGGTGTTTGATTAATGCTCAGTTGGTACCCAGGGGGCCAAAATGTGCCAAAAAAAAAAATATCCCACAACCAGCAAACTATCGCTACGAGGCAAGATGGAGCGATACTTTCAGATTGTTTACACCAAATCATGAACCTACCATCAAATGTGGCAGCATGACTATCATTTTGAGCCACCGTGGCCATCCTTTAAAGACACTGGCATCAACAGGGCATTTTCATTCACTGAACTGGATATTTTCACTTCTTCAGGCCAATCTCTGTAAACTCTAAAGCTGAAAATGAATGAAATGGAAATCCCAGTAGATCACCAGTTTCTGATATACTCACCAACAACCAGGTCACTTTCAAAGTCCCCTGCCACTGGTAAAACACAACACAAGCACACCATATTAACTAATTTCACAGACCACATGTTAGCTACGTAGCATGCTACTGCTAGCTTGGTGGGTGCACACACAAAACCACATTTAAAATCTTTGCAACTTTCCTGTGCTCTTTTTCCCCCGTAAAGTTTCACAGAAACACACACAATGTGGTGGTTT
This sequence comes from Scarus forsteni, assembly GCA_036419115.1. Classification (NCBI taxonomy): domain Eukaryota; kingdom Metazoa; phylum Chordata; class Actinopteri; order Labriformes; family Labridae; genus Scarus; species Scarus forsteni. The sequence continues at coordinate 24,186,850 of JAZDUH010000458.1, forward strand.
TAAGTTAATGCTTTAAAGACTGTTTATCAAGAATTTGTTTCTGATTATGTTTCTTTTCTTACCACAGTGCTTCCTGGTGCTGGGCAGTGATGAAGGACCCCAGTATAGTTTCAGGCTGCATTTAATAGTGCCTGAGTGAGGACTAGGGAGCATGCTCAGTTCATCTTACTGCACCGTACCAGCTGATGGAACGTCAAATAGTAAAGTCATTCCTGGCTTGAGTATTATGTGAATGCTTTGACTCTTATAATGCATGGTAAATGTAAATAGACTTTGTTATGGTGTTTTGTAGGCGGAAATAACCTGTGTTTTTGAACTGATTACTTAATTGATTCCAGATAAAATGGTATGGTCCAGTAGGAGGGTCTTAGCCTGTAAATGGAGGGGATCTGAAGGGCTGTGATGTTGTGCAGATCTGGTGATTATTTTGTAAATATTTTTTTTCTGCTGCCTAATTTACTTAGTTTGCTCTTATGTTCCTGATTTGTATTTAAAGGTCAATAAAAAAAAACATTTTTTCAACAAAAGGATTTAATTTTGCAACTTTTTTTACATTTTGAGGTCAAGCTACACCTTTTTTCCAGTCAGTCTTTTGACCTACTACCCTCACTTGTGATCAGAGTGTGACATCCCTTAAATCCTTTCTTTCCCATTCTGATGCTCTGATCGAACTTCAGCAGGTCTTCATGATCATGTCAACATGGCTGCATGCACTGAGTTGAGCTGCCATGTGATTGGCTGATTGACTATTTATGTTGACGAGCAGTTGGAAAAGGTGTACAGAATGAAGTGGTTGGTGAGTACATATCAGTTAAGTCTTGAAGGCAGGTTGTTAAACTGAAAAAGGCCCTGATGTTTAAATTAACTTATTTCACTAAAGTAAAATAACAACGCTGAAAGAAAATCGAATTTATCTGGATGTGTGCTGAATTGATTATCACTGCAATGAGAGCTAAAAAATTAAAATTAATGAAGTATCTGTCAAGTTTTAAAATATCTGTCTGGACATCTGTTCACTAGAGGTAAATTAAAGATAATTAGACCCACCTTAGAAGGTCAAAAACCACGTACACTTTGTTTAACTAGCTCCTAAGAAACAGGGGAAAAGATTTGTACCCAAACACCACCACACACACACAAACATGCCTGCTGAGATTTGTTTGTCCCACCGTTGCCCTCATAGTTGTGCAGCTTTATATGAATGTCAATGATGCACCAATGGCTGAGGTTTCCTCAGGCCAGCCTTTTATCGGGGGTGAAATGTTTTGTGCATTATGTCTCGTTGAACCTGCGGTATCTTATGGATCCTCTGGAAGTCCTCCAACACTTAACAGCTGATGGCAGACTCTGATAGAAGTCGGTTTGAGACGCAAACTCATCCTAATGCAGTAAAAGTGCACTGTCACTCACCATCTTTGTTCTGCTCTTCTGGTACAGTCTTATTTATTTTTTTAGTTAATCGTTTGTGAAACATTAATTCTTTCCCTCAGGTCTTACAGCTGTAACATCTCAGAGTGCTTATATCTCCTCAGGTAAACTCTCTGGCGGCACACGGATGCTGACAGAACGGCTGTTAAAAAGAAAGTAGCACATTTAAGTTGTGGCAGTGCTCCAAAACTAAAGAGCTGATGTATGAAGTTTTTAGGCTGTCTTTCTACCTTTAAATGAGTATTTCAGTTCATCCTGGTCATTCTCGTTAACACAACTTCCAAAGTATGTTTTAATAATTATAAAGAAGTTAAGAATTGATCAGATTTTCAGGTCAAAGCCCAGAGTTCACAGTTACAGTGCTTGGTTATGGCTTGCAAATTCACAAACTCAATTAGGGTTTAAGATCACCACATGTTAAAGAAAATTCACTGTTTAAATGTTGAAAGCACACACGGCTTACACACAAAAACACAAACACAGGAAAAGCCCCTGACTAACACTTGTGTAGCTCACATGTGACAGTAGCGGAAGTTACATGTCTAGGAACATCTGACGTCTAAGAGGACACTCAAATTTTAACTAACCTGATTTCAAGGGCAAAGTTTGAGGCTTTTCCTGTAGGAATCCTTGGTTCTCAACTGTGTTCATAAAAAGAACACAGCACAGCCTGTTTTATTATTTGTGAGTGTAATAACAATTACTAAAAATGTGGCTCCATGGTTTGACAAAGTCTTCAATCTTCTGCTATTTTCTTCCTTCGTGAGTGCTACTACTTGCACTGAGGAGCAATGGAAAAGGTTACACTGTCTCTCTGCTCTCCTTCCTGTTGTAACTTTTCAACAAATGCTCTGATGTTTAATGCTAGGTAAGTGCTGCTGTGCATCCTACATGGGTGAAACAGGCTCAAAAAACTGTGTTTTAATATTGTGGATGTGTGCTTCTCTATCTAATGCATCCTTGTAACAGCAGAAACATCTGAGCCACAGACTTTAGACTTTAGACCAGGTTTTAGGAGGTTTATAGTGAAGATTGGGTAGCCTTGCAGAGCAGACAGACCTGCCTGATACTGAAATCCTGCAGCTCTGTCTTGCAAGCCTCCGTTGTCCAATGAATTCACTTGGCTGAATGGCCAACGGCCCAATCAGGGAAGAGAGGTGGGAGCAGAATGTGGACATGACGACAACCGGAAGTTGAAAACCGGAAGTTGAGAATGGACATGCCGATTAGCCTATGCTGCGTTCCATTAACCTCGGAACTGGGAAATGGGAGTGACGTCATCTCTGACTTATCGGCGTTCCAGTTGAAGTCGGGAAAAAAACATGCCGATCGACCAGGCTATTGTTAGCTGTTGTTAGCACGCCCCTTGTTGTTGTACACAAATATCACATGTAGAATGTGAATATCACTATGGCAGCATTTTTGTAAGTATAAGTTTAACACTACTACGTGTCCAGCTGATTTTGAGCGACACACACTAGTCAGAAATGCAAATAAACTGATTATTACAGGAGCTAAATAACTGTTCACACTGGGGGCATCCATCTTCGATTGTCAACTCAGGGGTGGCGAGGTTCCCCGAGTTCCTAGTAGGATATTCCGACCTCAGGAGGGCGTTCCAGTTTTAGTTTCCTACTCGGAACTCGGAAATTCCGACTTCCGACTACAACTGGAACGCACCATTATTGTCCTTACACTAAGTAAAACTTGGCGAACTCTGCCCTCCTCAGAAGTTTACTTGTAGGGATTGTCTTTGACAAGGTTCATGTGACATGTAAGTGTTAAATGAATCATCTGTGTGCTACAATTTTGTGTAAGACGATAGTATAAGATCGTTAGCTGTTAGCAGCTAAGTTAGCGGCTAACGGCTAACGGTCATTAACTGTTGTTAGCTGTTAGCAGCTAAGTTAGTGGCTAACAGCTAACAGTCATTAACTGTTGTTAGCTGTTAGTGGCTAAGTTAGCCGCTGTATGTGCTACTTTTTTTTTTTAATTCTTTATTCAGCCATTTCAAGTAACAAACAGGCCCATTTTACATCATACAGTCTTCAAAAATCACTGAGCAGCATTAGCAACCAATATAAACAAAATAATAAAATAAAATGTATATATAAAAGAAAAAAAATGACAAATTCAATGGAAACATTGCTTCATTATAGGAGGCAACCCTGCTTGATGTGGATTGGTCTGTGATGAATGTGATGAGCAAAACAATTGTCCAATCACAAGCTTGTGTTTTTTTTTAAATGTTCTGCCCCTGAAAATAAATTTAAAGAGCTCCTACCCAGATGGACTAGTGAAATATTTCTGTGGCAGATGTATGGAGCGGTCCATCTGGCTTGTCAGGTTAAAGATTGGGCCCTTTAAGTCAAATTTTCATGCCTTGTGTTTGGATGTCTTTTATCAAGAATAGTTTGATAGATTTATCAAGCTTTAAATGGGTTTCCACTGAGACTCAAGGATTATTTGAGTTTTGGGTCAGAAGTCTGACACGCCAGACACGCAGTTCCACATATCCCCATGTAAATATTTCTCTTATCCATCTGGGAAAAAGACGTTCAAAAATGTTTTCAGGGGCAGAACCTTCAAAAACAACTGCCGCTGGTGATTGGACGATCATTCTGCTCGTCACACATCACAGACCAATCATATCAAGCCACAGTATGATGTAGCAGCTTGACCCTGTTGTTAGCTGTTAGCTTAAACTGCATTTCAGTTCTTAGACTATCGTCTAACATTAAATGTACCACACAGATATATCATTTACAACTTATATGCAACAGGAACAGTGTTAACAACCATCTCCACCAAATAAACTGATGGTAAACTTCTAAGGAGAGCATTTCACCAGGAATCACTGAGTAACCATGACAACAATAGACTATCATCATCAGCAGAGGATTTTAACATTCTTCCCTCATTTCCCAGCAGTGATCCTTGGTCATAAGAAGAGCAAAAACATGATTTCCTATAAGGTAGGTTTAAAGCTATGGTCTACGATTTGGAAGCTTTGTACATCTTAATAACGCCGTTTATAAGGCTGTTATGGTCCTACGGTCCTATCTACACAGTATAAAGACCAAAAAGAACGAAAAAAAATCCATTCAGTATATCCGCTGAAAAGCTGCATACTAGCTGACCAATCAAGCCTTGAAGCCTGTAAGGTTCAATTGGTCCGTGAGTTGGTCCGTGAGTCCATCCAATCCCCTGTCTCCCTCACTACGCAGCGTCATGCGTAGTGCGTCATGGTCGAGCCTCCTCCCCTCTACCTCCGATGAGCAGCTAGCAGCGTTAGCTACTGAACTATCATGGAGCCGGAGAAGCCTAGCGCCGAAACCGGGAAGCCGCTTCCCTCTCCCGCGGGGCCCAACGGAGCTCTGCCCGCGGGTCGAGGCCTGTTAGCGGGCTAACGGCTAACGAATGGCCTCAGCCAGCCGTCAGACCTTCAGCATCGGCCGTTTCGCCCCTGGTTGATCAGGTAATGGCTTTGTTTACTACAGTGTAAGATGTCTGCTGAATAACTCTGGTTAGTCTGTGCCTGGCCTGGCTCATGACTTGTAGCGGAGCGGGTTAGCCTGTTAGCCGCTAATCGTTAGCACTGTAAGCTGAGCTGTGGAGGACAGGCCAAGAAAGATAAATCCTCCCCCACAATCGGTTCCGCTCTGGCGGCGCCAGACCCGCATTGCCGCCGGTCCAATTGAAATAGCTACCGCTGTGTGTTACAAGGGGGATGTCTGTCGTGTTTGATACTTTCAGTTGAGCTGAGCTGTTTTTGATTGAGTTTGCTGCTGATATATTATGCTAGTCGCTCGTAGCTCAGTCAGAGGGGGCTTATATGAGGCGCCACGAGCTGGGGGCGGGATCTTGGAACACGGAGGGGAGAGGTGAGGGAAGGGGGGGCAGGCTGCGGTTTCAAATCGTAGGCCACAGCTTTAAGTGACTTTTCTTGGTCATCTGCTAAAGAAGAAATAGAGTCCATCCCTGATAAAACCACAGATATTGTCGCATCCACGAGACCACTTCAGAAGCTGCCATTGTTTTCAAACAAGCAGTCATTTCACACTGACGTCACATCTTCAGTTTCTGCCTCTTTCCCCTGATTGGGTCGTGAAGCATTGTGTTGGTGAAGTTATTGGACAGTGGAGGTTAGCAAGAAGGTCCTGCAGGATTTCATACAGTCAATCAGGTAGAGCTGGGCAAATCCCCCCCCAAAAAATCTTTGATTTAAAAAAAAAAAACTCGGTTCACGATTCTCGATCAATTTGGTGCCCCTGCCCCATTTAAAACAACATAACTACTCACTGTAAATTTATTTTCCAAAATATTCATTTATTTATACTTAAAATATACATTTAAAGTGCCTCCAGGTCAAAAAATCAACACAGAAATCGACACAAAGTGCCACTACAACCAAACAACAACCGCCTTCAGACACAATTTGCAGTGAGGTGTTGTTTGGAGTTCGTTAGACGCTGCAAAATCAAACTAATTCCAAATTACGGTCGTTGAGGGACCTTTCTTGGGCAGGAATCCCTCTTTCTCCTCGACAGTTACGGCCGCCGCCATGTTGTCTATGTTGTTTATGCACGTGACGTCTCGGAGGGAGGAGAGTGACGTACTGCAGGAAGTTTACTATGGAAAGCCTCGGGTCCCTGGGAATGTGAAATGAACGCTGAATTTAAAAATAAAAAATCGTTAAACTTGATTTTCAGGAAAAACGAATCGATTTGACTTGCCAACTTCATTTTTAAATCTTATAAATTTTTTGTCCAGGCCTACAATCAGGCAGGTCCATCTGCACTTCAAGGTTAGCATGTTCATGCCTTACTTGTAAACCTGAAATCATAAGAACGCCTAAACAAATTTTCTTCAACCTTCGCCCAAATATCATCCCTGACTCAAGGATGAACTGACTGATTTTGGAGCTTGAGGTTTAGTGTTCTTGATCTGTGACTGTGCAGCGGAAGTAAATACAGACATATTACAGTTTAAATGTTGATGGGCTGTAAGACTCCACTTCAGACTTGTTCAGCAAAAGGATATTTACCATCTTTAATGAGGGCTTTAGCAAATATGGTTCCTCTCCAAAATGTCAGGAGATAATGACCCCCCTACGATCCCTCTCGTTCAGCTGTCCTCACCCTGCCCCCCTCAGGCCACGTGCAAGCCTGCCCCACATCTCGATGGGCAGGAAGTCAGATTGATTAAACAAGCTGAGGGCAAAACGTGATCATGTATCAGTCTGCTCACACGTTTATCTCCGTAATCCTTCCTCTCCTCTCCGGCTTTGGCCTTTTGAAGTTCCTCACAGATCCCTCTCTCCATCCCTCCACCCTCTGCCTCCCATGTGTCCCTCTGTCCATCCCGGCCTCCAGCGCTCCATCGTCCTTAATAACTCCTCTCGTCCCATGTGTCCTGACCTAGGGCACTCCCTCACCCTGGATAAGTCCCCTCGCTCGGACTGCCCCTCCCATCATTAGACGTTTGTCTCCTCTCCCTCTTTCTTTCCTCCTCCTCTGTGTAGCAGAGTGTTGCTTAGCTAATGGCACTCCAAGGGAATGCGCAGATATTACTGTTGGCCTTAATTAAAGACATTAAAGGTCTGGAAAGACACAGATCCTCCCAGGACCATGTGCTCTCTTCTCACACCTCCAGAAATACCTCACTCCTCCCTCCATCACTTTTCCCCCTCTCCCTTTGTGCGGCTCTTTTGATTCCTTTCTTCTTTGCTTGAATCACATCCCTCTCCTTTTTCCCCAACGCCTACTCTTACCATCACGTCTCTCCTGTTTCAAGTGTCCTCAGGTGATTCTTTTCGTTCCCCTTTTCATCCTCCATTCTTCCTCTCTCTCTCCTCTCTTGTGTCAACCTTTTATTTACCTCCCTTTCCCCCTGCATCTTTTTCTTGCCCTCGTCTCCTGTGTGTTTACACTCCCTCACCGCCATCTTGGCACCCATTGACTTGTAAACCTTCATTAATGTCAGTGTCTGAGACTTTGTTTACAGTTAATTGGTGTTTCTCCTGCAAGTTTGATTTATATCACAGGACTGCTGCCTGTTTGTAGAAACCTGTGGGGCTGTGGGATTATTTTATGCATGCAGAGAGCGAGCAGGGGGGATTCAAATTAAGACAGAGACGAATTTTGGGACGGCTGTGTGCAGATTTGTGTTTGTCCTTTAAAACAACAACATGAAACTTTCTTCTAACAGTAAAAATCAAGGTCTGAATATAATGAGACAAACTGATATATATACATTTTCTTGTCCATCTGAAATTTTTAAAGAGAAAAGGATGCTATATAAGAAAAATGTGTGTATGTTCATGCATTTTTATCAGGTTTTTGTTAAATAAAAACTACTTTTTGGATCAATTTATATTTCAGCCATAATTTCTATTCATATGCGGAGCCAAGGTTGGCATATAGCAAAGGTCTCCAAATGCAGAGCCTTAAACATTTAGAGCATTTAGAAAAGATTTTGTCAACCACCAGGCTATAGAGCATTTAGAAAAGTGGTCCCTAACCACTGAGCTGTAGAGGATTTAGAAATGGGGTCTCTAAACACTGGCCTGTGGAGCAAAGGTCTCTGCACAGAACTGACCAGGCAATAAAAGGGGACTCTAATCAGCAGACTGTAGAAAAGCACCACCCTTTACAGCTAAGTGATGTTCTATAATAATAATAATAATGATAATCATTAAAAATAATAATAATAATAATAATAATAATAATAATACACCTTTAAAAACAGAGGTTTACAAAGTGCTTTAACAGACAAAGGCAGAAAAAGGCACCTTAAAATCAACAATCAGTTCAACAGAGACCATGAGAGTCAAAGGAAGAGAATCCTGTTAACAAAAGCTACAAAATGAAAGAAAATAGTATAAACTGCTAGGACTGAAACAGCCGGTGTCATTTAGGAATAAACCAATCAGCATAGCTTTCCATGTTAACATGTACTGATGAAGAACATTGGTGGAGAAGGTATTTCATTTAATGCAGGAGACAACAAGACAGTAAATATATAACAATAGATTTACAGATACATAGAAATTTTTAAGACTGTTGAAGGCTGACAACATCACAACAGAAAGATAGAAAAGAAGAGGGAAGATAAAAAACAGGTAAAAGAGAAAAAATAAAATCATAAAATAAAATGGAATAAAATAAAGATAATAATAAAAAGAGAGTATATCAAAACAAGAAAAGACAGTAAAAACATGACTTAAATGATCAGAAAACTTGAGGACGATAAGTACAGCAGAGCTTAGATTAGTAAAATAAGTAAAAAAGGAATCATGTAAAAGCAAGTTGAAAAAAAGTGGGGTTTAAGATGTGATTTAAAAGATGACACCAGTGTCCTACCCTCCTTAATAACTTTTACTTGGTTAGACAAATGTTGCTGCTAGCCTCTCTCTCATTAGAAATAACTTAAAAATACTTATAATTATGTTTAATTATTTTAATTCCTTTTTCAATTTGGCCCAAGCAAAGGAATAAAGACTAAACAACTTAAGAAAGTATGAAGAAAATTTATTTTAACTGCGATATGATCTGATGTCATCTAAAATCATCTATTCACATCAACTTAAGTAAAGTAGTAAATCAAGATAACAATACTACACAATGCATTTAAATAGACTGACAACACAATGATTCCGACCAGAGTTGCCCAGCAGTCACTGACGTGTTCATTACAGCAGGGAGGATCTGCATGATGAGTGCTGCAGACTGCAGATTTACACACATCAGCTTCTGCTGTACTCTGATTCTGAAACATTCTGAAGCATCCTAAAGTGTTTTAACCAAGTAAACAGAATGTTTCCAAGTCCTCCAGCTTCTATTGAGGTTTCTGCCATTTATCATTCTAATCCACTAAGTCTCCAGCAGACGTCCTAGCTCTGTGTGCTCCATTTTCACAAAAGTATCCTTGTGAATCTAAAACAAACAGTGGTCATGATCCCATAAAAGATCCCCAAATGGTGTTGATGGGCAGTGGTTGTTTTTTCTCTTGTGCGCCTCCATGTTAACAACCAATCCACACACGCTGCTGTGCAGTGGCTATTTCAGTCTCACTGGTTTTCTATTTGTGAGTCTCCTTTTTAGTTTAATTTCATTTAACCTTTATATAACCAGATAAAACCCATTGAGATCAGGATCTCATTTACAAGGGTGACCTGGCCAACAGGTCAGCAGCACACGTCATAATAAAGTTTAAGGCAATAAATAACAAATCACAACAACAAATTAAGGAGTCCAGACTGATTGATAGACTCAATGATATTTTTGTAATACTTAATTCATTCATTCATTCATTTTCTAGACCCGGCTATCCCTTTTCGGGGTTGCGGGGGGGTGGAGCCTTTCCCAGCTATCATTGACAAGAGGCGCCAGTCCTGTCGCCAGTCAATCACAGGGCCACATAGAGAGACAACCATTCACACTCAGACTCTTACCTAAGGCAATTTAGAATCAACCTAATGAGCTTGTTTTTGGTCTGTGGGAGAAAGCCGGAGTGCCTGGAAAGAACCTACGCATGCACGGGAAGAACATGCAAACTTTACACAGAAAGGCCCCTGTCTGACCCGGGAATCCAACCGGGAACCTTCTTGCTGTGAGGCACGCGCACTACCTGCTGCACCACCATGCCACCCCTTGTCATGATAATGTCTTATGCATTAGCTACTCAAAAATGTGCATCCATAGTAATTATCGTCTAGAACAGCCATTCTCAACCTTGGGGTCCCGACCCCAATTGGGGTCGCGAGATGATTTCTGGGGGTCGCCAAATCATTTAGGAAAAATATAAAAGCGCAAAATTAATGTGGTGTCCGACCGGACATTAAAGGACAACAAGTGATTGGTTTGAAACAGGCATTTTATTACTCAAAATCAATTACTGATTTGTATATCAGTAATATAACATAAATTTATCAGTAATAAAACATACGTTTTATCAATCGGGTGTTGTTTCAGCACCGCGGACAGTGAATTTTCATTGCGTTACGGGGGGAGGGGGGTCGCGGACAGTACTGAACGTTAAATTGGGGGTCGCGACTTTGAAAGGTTGAGAACCACTGGTCTAGAATATGAGACTGTCTATTGACAACAGCGGTACTTCTGCACACAGAACTGAGTGGCATCATGAAAGTCACATGTCTGCAAATGGTGAATACGCTGCGTAGTAGTACTAATATGAAGTACGCAGTTTTGAACACAGCCAGATACTAAGCAGGGCGTAGCTTGCTAAGAATCACATGGCAGTGCTTGACAAAGGGTCAGTTGCAACATGACATAACTCTACATAGCACACTGACGGAATAAGTTGAATTCTGGGACTTGATTCCTGTCACTGCTCATCAGGACAATTTTGCAAACTCTGAAACGATCAATAGGAACGCAGTCATTGCTGGTTGACTGCTGGACAAGCACAAGACAAACACAAATTTGCCAGGAAAGTTGTTCAGCTGTTGATCAGTCTGCTGGTGCCTCGCTGCTTTTCCATTTAGTCATTATTGAAGGTACATCTGTTCTCTGAGAGCTGGTTTGTGTTTATATCCCCACCATCCACAGTACACACACACAAACACACGAACACACACTCTCCAAGATGTGCAACCACCTTGATAAACCTGAGAGCGAGCAGGAATGCACGTCCACGCTCGCACATCCCCCTGAGCGGACTGTTACGCTTGCAGAGGACGCACACACAAACACAAACTTCTAAACACACACACACACCTCAAGCAGAATCACAATGGGGGAGAGGCTCTTTCCGATCATCTCACATCAGCTCAACACCCCTCCATAAATAGAAAAATGGGCTCAGCACCGCAGGGAAGGAAACAACATTTGGAAACAGATTAAAGTGGGGAGTTTCTCTGCTCTGTGTGTGTGCTCTTATTTTGATGTTTATCATGTTGTATATGTTCATCTACAGAGGTGCAGGGGCCAAAGAGTGATGAAACAGGGGGTCTACTTTCATTTCCAGATACATTAAATATGTCGTGGGGGTCTGCGGAGCGATGGCCGGACTTGTCAAACTCCTTGTATCAGCGTTATCTCCCCTGTATGTGTGTGAGAGAGCAAAGAAAATGAGGAAGTCTGAGTCACCCTCCGGCTCACCATCCTTATCCCTGGCACCCTGCTCCCTGTTTAGCCCCTCGGCGGTGACGATGAGAAGTCATCTCGATTCAATCAAACAGACAACGTGAAGGAAAAACAGGATGGAAAAAAACCCAGAAAACAATTAAAGTGTGACAGAGGAGGGAGCGTCAGGGGCGAGATTGAGAGCTGAGGTGGAATAGGAGAGGGGACTGAGGGAGTGAGGGAGGACAGGGGAGATAAGTGAGACAGATTGAAAGTTAGGGTGAGATGTTTCCCCTAATGATCCTCTATTTACAGTCCAAATACTCTCTGTAATTTGGTCACAAATCCTCTCTCTGCTGTTACAAGACACATTGATTATTTTAAAAAGTCAAACAGCTTTTTTACTGCCATGATAAAAAAAAAAAGTATATTTGAGTTTCCATTACAGAAAACACCTGCAAAAAATTTAAAGCAGAATGAAAGAATACATGATCAAGGAATTATTCAACTCAGATTTAAAATCTGAATAAACCAGCCACCTACTTCAGAATTAAGTTTAATTTGGGACGGTTATTTTCATTCAGAAATAGGTCATTTTTCATCTTTTTTTAGAAGATTTAAGTTTTATTCTAAATCAAAGGGGAATAAAGCTCTCATGTAAATCCAACTTTTTTACTGCACGTTTAGTTTCCTTTATAAAAAAAAACACCTGCACACTGCAAAAACCCAGGTCTTGGCAGGAGTGTTTGTCTAAAATATCTAAAGCACTTGTTTTAATTCATATCAAATTGACAAGTTCAGATACATGCCTCACTACAAGGGAATAAAAGTTAAAAATAAAGTATAAAATTGCTTGTAATGATAAGAAAATATCTGCCAATGAAACAAGTAAAGTTTTCCTGAGTGAAGGTCTTAAATTCAGCTTACATTGTCACGGAATGACCCAGGGTGTTTTTAGGTGGACCCAAAAGCTCAAAAACAGAGGCTGAAGAAGGCAGTTTAAGGTGATTTATTTGACTGCTCCAAAAACCAAGCTACAGTGAACTAAGGTATATATACAGGTGAAGGTGGTGGCGAGGGCTCGTGGAAGACCTGGGAAAAAAGGGAGCAAAAAGGTACGATTAGTAATGAAGGCACAAAAAGCAGTTTCCAGCAAGGCCAGGAAAAAAGCATGAATGCCCTTGAAAGGGAGCTGAGGCTTAAGGCCAGAGTTACTGCAGGTAAGACACAAAAGAGAGACGAGACAGCAAAAAACCAAGATTTAGAGTGCAATCCACTCGTGCTTCCTTCTTCCTAGAGCCTCTTTAAATAGGGAGTGCTGATTAGGAGATGGGAAGCAGGTGTGGGAGCTGCAGAGCATTGAGAACATGCCCCTGCAGACTAAGGTGGGCTTTACACGAGTACGAATTTGTAATACTCCGGTAAAATAAACTATCGATCTGGTGATATTGGCACACGGAGACGCGTATTTGTCCATGACTCCGCATCTTTATTGAAAACGGGTTTGCGAGTGGATATCTGCGTATTCGTCTTCATGCCGTAGTTGGTATAAACAGATAAGTCCGGAAAAGACGGTGACCTCATAGCACCCGTCCTCCTCCCCGCCCCCCAACTCACACTGTCACACACACACCAACAACAACTATGGTGGCAGCAGCTATAAATATTGCTACGACTTTTACACCAACATTTTCTCACAGAACACCAACAACACCAGCTACAGCAACAAGTGCTCATGCAGAGAGCATGTTACGCACGCATGAGCACTTGTTGACGTTGAATCCACCTCGGAGCACAACTGTGATGTTACAAGTGTAGTAACCCAAGAACTACATTACCCAGCATGCAATATGTGTTAGGAGCATGCGTGGAAACCCACAGGTACGTCCCGGCGTGGATTTTGCGTTCTCAAGTAAATACACAAGCCTATCTACAATACGATGTGTAAACAGCGATCCATGTTTTGATGCCGACGCCAAGACAATACGGTGCCGTCCTCGTGTGAGGAGGGCCTGAGTCCGTGAGGGAGGGGGAGAGCAGACTGCTGAGGATTGAGAATCCTCACATATATAACTACTCTGAACGGAACATTTAATTTTAAGATACCCTTCAAGGTGAATTTGTTGTTAATCCAGACATATTAAGAATTGTGGCTTAGAATAAGTCTACTGAGATTTTTGGACTTGAAATTGGATACATACTCTCACCTAGATCTGAGTTTTTGCGGTAAAAGGCTTTAAAATCTTCCAAATAAAAACTCTCTTCTTGTTCTCTAAAGTTCTGTCTTTCTGTCCACACATAAAACTCCTGCCAAAGGAAAGATTTTTGAAGGATGCCCATAAGGTTGGATCAAGGGGAAAGATTTCTGGGGCAATGATAATGTTCATCCTAAACTTAAGAAATACTGAATGTATCAAAAGCGATGCCCTCACTCGGTGTGAAGCGCAGTAAAGTTAGTTTAATTCTCTCTGTGCATTGTCATGTCTGTTAAGTTCCTTTATTTTTTGCGCATTCATGTTTCAAGTCTCGTCTTTCCTGTTTTACTTTGAAATCATCAATTCTTGTCTCCATTCCAGATTTTGTCCTGTCTGCCCTGCAAACACCGGTTCACCACCTCATTACCTCTTGTATTTTACCTTATGTCTCTCACTGTCTCGTCGCCAGTTCGTTGTACTTCACAGTCTTCTAGCTGTGTTTTACCTTTCCTGTTTTGGCCATGTCTTTTTCGCCTCACATTTTTGGATTCTGCTGCACAAACAGATCATCAAACATAATTTAAATAAAGAATGATAAAGGAATTATTAAATTCAGATTTAAAATCAGAATAAACCAGCCACCTTTGGGATGGTTATTTTCATTCAGAATTAGGTCATTCTTAATCCTTTTAAAGAAGATTTTAGTTTTATTCTAAACAAAGGGGGAATTAAAGCTCTCGTGTAAACGTAGCCATTGATACAAACCCTCATAATGGTTGAGATACTACAAGTTAATTTTTTATCTTTAACATCAAGTAGACAGGAGACTGTAGCACAGGTCCAAACCGGAGGTCACACAGACATGAATAAGAGAACAAAGAAAGGATATTGGCGTGATTGTACAATTTTCAAGAAAACAGTCACAGGTAGTGCAGCAGGTTTAACTTGTCATGATAAAGACGAGTGACTCAAACATGAGCCCAGAGAGAAAGTAAAGAGGAGAGATGGACGACACTCAGGGGAGACATAAAGAGCAGGAAGAAATGAGAAAACAATAAAGAGTGGGAACTGGACCATGAGAGATAACTAAGTGATCTGTCTCTGTTACAGCGACTGAATCTTCAAGACAACCCAGTGGAGACTAAAAAACGTTCCTGTAATACTGAGGAACAAGTGGTGTGGATGTTTAGAGTGACCTTTGACTCTAGTAATGACAAATCAGATCTGGATGTCCCGTCCACAGACAAAGACTTCTGTTTTGAATCCTCTGTGTCTGATTTCCTGTTTGGGTCATGTGTTCTTCAGGTGATGGACACAATATAAAACTACGTAGACTCATGACTCTCAAACTGAACAGTGCGAAGTGATGCTTTCAGCATGCACTAAAGAAAAATCACAGCACAGGAAGTGGAAATTACACTGACTAAAACTCACTCACACTTGCAAAAAGCCCTGAAATTATCCCAACTTTACCGATAAGTGTGTCACTCAGACTTTTACCCCCCTGGTATTTTACCAGCGTAAAGTCTGAGTGAGCTGAGTGAGGGGGGATGATAACATCCAGTCTGTGTAACCTATGCTAACCAAGAAAAGGGAGATTTGACAGGACGGATAAAAAGGATGTTTATTTGATTGTAAGCAGAGTAACACAAACTCAGATGTGTTTATGGACACGTGAAAGTGTTGCTTCCACTTGACAACATCAAAGTTCTGTTGCACATCTGCTTGAAAACAACCATCAGCTGCTCTCCTGCAGCCCTGCAGAGCAGTCAGACCTGCCTGATTCTGAAATCCTGCAGATCTGACTTGCCAATGACTTCACTCGACTTTAAGCTTTATGGCCCAATCAGGGAAGAGAGGTGGGAGCTGCGGACTAGTGACAACAGGAAGTGACATCATGTTTGAAAACAAAGTCGGCTTCTCAATATCTGCAATTTTTTAATCAGAAATGGACTCAATTTTTTCTTTAACAGAGGAAGAAAGAGCGTCACTTGAAGCTTGTCTTACGATACATCATGTTTTTGCTCCTCTCCTGACCGGGGATTGCTACTGGGAAACTAGGCAAGAATGCGGAAATCCTCCACGGACATGCCGGTTAGCCTATGGTCGTCATGGTTACTTAGTGATACTTGGCCAAATATGCTCACCTCAGAAGTTTTCCGGGGAACTTGGAAGAGATTGTCTTTGACAAGGTTCATGTCACATCTAAGTGTTAAATGATACATCTGTGTGTTGTTAACTATTAGCCAATAAAGCCGCTACATATGCTACATCATATGTAGCAGCATTGCTTGATATGATCTGTGATGGGTTTGACGAGCAGAACGATTGTCCAATCACAAGCTGCTGTTGTTTTTGAAGGTTCTACCTCTTCCCATAGCGGATATATGGAAATGTTCCTCTGGTGTGTCGGGCTAGCTTTCATGAATATACAGGAGAGCTGAGATTCTGGTAAAAAGGTTAAAAGCTGAGATTGGGCTGAAAATCTGCACCGCCAAAATAGTAAAATATAGACTGACAAAGCCTTGGCTTTGATGAACACTCCAGCTTTTTTGTTGTTTTCATGTCTTACCTCGTTCCTGAGTAGATGACAAGCAGATAGACACCATTCTTTTAACTGTGCATTCAGTAACAAGACAGAGATGACAAAGACTGCAAACTGTCTTTTGTTAAATTTGCAGGTAATTTACATTCAAGAATGGCTTGCAAAAGAACAATTTAATCACAACTGCTAATCTGTTCTCCTCATTCATTTAAAAGCTGTTCAAGAGACTTCACAAATGTCACATCTCTCTTGAAAACCACCATGGAGGTAGATAAGCAAAATAAAGCCTCTGTTAAAGAGTAGAAGATAATGTAAAGATATTATGACCATAACATACCACTAAGGAGTCACAACAAGCACACAGGATGGTTTAGAGTTGCTGAAGATATTTTTGACGACTGAAGGCAAAGGCAGGCTAACACTGATGCTTGAGTCCCAGTGTTTCAGCTAGGCTAACTAACAGTTGGCAATCTATGTCTCTTTCTAGATACTGGTCACACAATCAAAAGTATGGTTCCTACCTGCTTGTCATGGGCTCAGGAGTGAGGTAAGACATGAAAACAGCAAAAATGTTGGAGTGCTCCTTCAAGTACAAAGAATTATTTTCAGTCTAAAGTTGCAGTTCTTCTTTTGTTTGTTGTTCAGGCCGGAATCTATTCAACACCAGAAGCACCTACATTGTTGTTACAGTTCCTAAAGTGAAGTGTCGCCTTTTAAAGAGAACGTCTCAGTGCTTGTGCTCTCAATTGTTCGTAATAAGCATTCAACAGACTATAATACACTTTATAAAATAACATTACAAAACTTTTGAAAGGAACAGTTAGAGGTTTAACAGTTAATACAATTTTTTACTGTACATAGTCTTTCTTTTCTTCAGTAATTAATAGTTAATGTATTCATAGCAGGGTAAGGTCACTATGGGTAACTGTCACAGATAAGAAGAAGTCACAAAGATCTGAAATATCTTCTTGAATGAAATTGCCCTCTTTGTAGAGATTCCTAACACCAAAAACTCTTCTTATTACCATAAAGCTACAGCGTATTTATGTGCTCCAATTTCACCCCTTTTCCTCTCATTGTGGTGAGCTCTGTTGTCTCCTGGTGCAGCAGTAACACAGTTTCCCTGCAGGCTGGCATCCTCTCTAAAAGCTGATAGCGTCCTCCCTGCCACGAGCTTACATGGCTCTTAAAAGTAAAATGTCAGAGTGGCGTGCATGTCGAAAATGTTTGATTTCTTTATTCTGCTCTGGATGAAATTTCCGGGGTCCTGAGGTAAAAAATAACATTGCAGCAGACCTTCTTTTGGTGGTACTAAAGCTGCCCTGAGAGGGATTAGGAGAAATGAAACTGAGCGAGAGAGAGATACGCGACGGAGGTTTGGGGACGAGCCGAAGGTGCTTAATTTAACATGAGGGCTAACATCTAATATTTATACAGAGATGTCCTTTTTTAAGTGTAGATGGCAGTTTATCTCCATGGAGAAGCAGGGTTTCTTTCACTATCTGTTAAGTTCATGTCACTTGATGGTAATTTAAGTTATGGGTCAAAGTAGGAACAGAAGCTACACTTGAGTGAAGACAGAAATGAAGAACTTTGTCTCAAAATCACCGCTGTGAGACCACTTTATGAACCATATTCATAAAGCAGTCATTTTTCCTTTTTCTTTAACAGGTCCAGGATTTTTTTTTACAGAAAGAACCACAATTAATCTGAACTATTTTACTTCTTTAAGAGTATAAACAGCAAAGAAAAAGTCACGGTGTGGAAGAAGCAGAAGGTAAAAAAGCATAATCACTCAGGTCAATTGTACATGTTAAGTTTAGCAGATTTGGTCTCCAATAGATTCACCAATCTGTAGGCTGGCTCAGTGCTTGACTCGTGATGGATTCCTGATGGATTGGACATACGTATACGTATGTACTGTATGTGTATTTCATATGTGGAAATGCAGTGCTCAGCATAAAGGAGTATACCCCTTCAGATTTGTCAGAAAAACTGTATTTTCCTTTCAAAATCAACATTTTCTAGAGCATACGATCCCACAAAATGCTCCCCCAAATGAGGCCAATTGATTACAAACACAAGTCTTTAAGTTGCACACAAAAAGTATTTTTCACTGTTTAAGGTAAGGTTGCAACAATGTATACATCTCAGTCAAAGCTGTGGGAGCAACGCTAAGTTTTGGTTACCACATTACTCTTATCTTCATCTTATGGTAAAAAATATGTTGGGGTGCTGGTTTGGCGGAGTGGTGAGCAACTAGGTACCCCATGTACAAGCTTCTGACGGTCCAGGTTAGAAATCTGCCTTCGTCCAGTTTGCAGAGTGTCTTCCCCTGCTCTCTCGCCCCCTTTCACAAGCCTATCCACTGTCTGTCTCCAATCAATGGAGGCACAAAATGCCCAAAAAATACATTTTAAAAAAATGATATGTTAAACTCAACTTTGTCAAAACTTTGGAAATTTTTCTTTTGCTAATTTTGATATCCAGTAATCGATTATTTTAATTAGAGGGTGTACTCATTTTTGCTGGACACTGTATGTGTATATATGTTTATGTGTATATGTGTAGTACATATATATATGTTTACATACAGGAGGCGGCATGGTGGTGCAGCAGGTAGTGCACGTGCCTTACAGCAAGAAGGTCCCTTCGATCCCCAGGTCGGACAGGGACCTTTCTGTGAGAAGTTTGCATGTTCTTCCCGTGCATGCATGGGTTCTCTCTGGGCACTCCGGCTTCCTCCCACAGACCAAAAACAAGCTCATTAGGTTAATTGTTGACTCTAGATTGCCCTTAGGTATGAGTGTGAGTGTCAGTGGTTGTCTAAATGGTGAGTGGCCCTGCAATCGACTGGCACCCAATTCAGGGTGTACCCCACCTTAGGCCCCGGAAGGGATAAATGGAATAGAAAATGAATAAATTAAAGTATACAGACAGACACACAGACACACAAACAGATAGATATATAAATGTTGTCCTTACTGTTGGACCCAGTTACCCATAGAGGATGTTCTAGTTCCATCAACTCAGCCATGTTAGGCAGGGTAAGGCCCTCCAATGGGAGAATGATGCCATGTTGTTCAGGAGATCAGTCCCTGTCACCAGTGCTGCTGCCTCTTGGTGCAGCTCTGACATCTTTGCTGTTTTTTCAGGGTCTGCCAGGACCCCATCCCTGCTCTCCATGTGAAATGTTGGCTAATGGACTTTTGTAAAAACTGGTCAAACACGAGGTCATTCCTGATAAACTGTTTCAGTTGTTTGGGGATGCATTCATAGTTATAGTGATCAACAAGACAAAAGATTCCCTTAAATTTCCCCCTCAGATTTTCTGAATGTGATAGTACCCTGGGAGCCCGACAGGAAGCTGTGGAGGGCTGGATGTGGCCCCAGGGGTGAGAGCTGGTGATCACTGATCCCAGGGCTTTAAAACTCTGCTCTAGGATCCACTGTTTGACGTCAGAGGCGACGTCCATGCTTAATGTCCATGTTTCAGCCTAATGTGTGAGGGGAATGGCTGCTCTGTGAATAGGATGACTCCCAGTCATTAAGTATATATGTCAAGAACATTCAGAGCTGAAATTGCTCCATCCATCTTTAAAAAGCAGCCACTGTACTTTTTCACACGGCCCATTCAAAGAGGAAAAGTCAGACCATAGCACACGGCAACTGTGACAATAAAATGAGCCGTAGAGGCTCAGAGGACAGAGTTCAGATGAGGTGCAGTCTTCATTTTCCCCTTTGGAAGTTACAGCCAGCTTATAATACAAAGAGAGACTCTTCAGGCGCCGCTTCAGCTCGACTCTTTCATCTCCAGCACTTAGCTGAAATACTGACACAACCTAAGAGGAACACCCAGAGCCAGAAGAGAGAGCTGATGGGGTTCAGCCGCCGTTTGTTGTTTCATTAGGTTGCTGTGTGTGTCTCTGCCTCCCGACCACTGCTGTACTCTGACACACACTCCCTCCATCAGCCTCCATCATCAAAGGTTCGACATGAACGATGTGAGCACTGTGGGGATACAGGTTTTCTTTCACTGCTCTCTATCTCGTCAGAGTCGTTATAAGAACATCAGCCTGAAAAATCTCAAAGACGTTCAGTCAAACAAATGATTGGCTGCTGACAGACTATGGAGGCTCCGTCTTTGTTTCTATTTGCAGTGTTGATGTCACAAAGTGGCTTAAAGTAGGAGACAAAGTAAGGGAGCCACACAAACAAGATTCACCAACCGCAGTGGTCCAGAAAAGATTGAATCTTTCCCTGTTTGAGGGCACCATAGTGAAGGCACTTCTGTAACCTGAATGAAAGGTAACAAAGGCTACGCTCACGCTGCAGCCCTTAATGCTCAATTCCGATTTATTACTCAATCCGATTTTTTTGTTTGGCTGTTCAGATCACACCTGTATAGCTCAGGCTTCACAAGTGACACGCATGCTCAGTTGAACATTGACATCACACACATCACGGTGTGATGAGGGGCAACAAACAGAGCAAAACTGTGCTTCACAATGCTGGAGAAGTTTGTTCCCATAATGCTGAACCTGATGTTACAGCAGCTCACCTTGAGTGAGCTCTTATTAAAGTAATGATGGCTATATTTGATTTCTTATGTACCTAAAGGTGAACCCTCTTTCCCGCCTGCAGATGACAGATCGCTGCTGGAGAGCAAACATCTCAGAGCCATAGCGCTGAACAGGTTAACAAAGAGAAGAAAACTTAATTTTATCACCTGTTCTGATGTTTCTTAGTTTGTCTTAGAGCAGATCAGACAGGAGCAGACTGTTTTCTGACTGACGCTGTCTCGTAGAAACATACGTCTCCACATCCTGTAAACTCTTATTTTGGCCTGATAAATCCATTGCAAATGTTGGTGCAGAGTTAACAAACTAAGTTTATCAGATATCACAATACAAACGTATGCTTCATTCACGTTTATCTTTTACTCTGCGTGTAATGGAGACACCAGTCGATCGCTCCAGCACTCTCTCACTTTCTCTCTTCACTCCTCCCTTTATGCATCATTTAATAATGCTTGTAGATGGAAAAACAACTAAAACTCTTTATTTTAGGAAAAAAATGCTTAAATTTTTTCATAATTTCCCAGAGGGAGTCTTCCCTAAGGGATTAATAAAGTACAATCTAAACTTATCTAATCTAATCTATATTAACCTCTGTTTATGTTCTAGTCCATGAAGTGACTTTAAAAACATTTGTCCTGAGGTAAACTGCTGCTCTTATGACGTCAAAGTCACTTCCAATGTGACCTGGCTGTTCAGACTGCTGTCGCAGTCAAGAAAATCGGCTACGTATCCATTCAGTCCCACATTTGAAAGTGGCCTGAATCTGATTCGAAAATGTCAGATTCAATGCGACTTGTGCTTTTCACACTGTCAGAAACAAATCAGAGCCAAGATTCAAAGAGTAGAGCTGCTGTTAACTGACTCATCATGTTAGTTTACTGGTTACTCGACTGAGTGCAGCATTAGATGAAGGAGGGGGAATGTCAGGGAGAAGGCAGTTAAGAAGTTAGACGAGTCTCCTCGTCACCAGCTTAAACGCGGTCGGTTCCCTCTATCGGCAATACCTGCAGGGATAACAGCGGACAGCCTTACCTGAGGGACGGAGAGCTGGTCCAGTCTCCTGTACAGGGGTATAAACCAGGATTCTGACACAGTGTAAGTTTGTGTCATATGTTTCAGAACCATTGCATGAATAAATCGGTAATTCCAAACATTAATAAGTAGTGTTGTGCTACTTAAGACCGGTCTTGGTCTCAAGACCACAATTTGAAGGTCTTGGATTTTTCATCAAGACCGATCAAGACCAGCACTGACCTGCTGTTCTTCCACTTCATTAATGTGAATAAGGAGGAACACTTGGTAAAACAATCGTGTTATTTCCCCCTGTGATGACTGCAACCTTCCCGTGTTGTGACTGACGGACAGTCCCCTTAACTGTTCAACCTCATCATGGTTTTTAAAACTGATTTTTATAGTCTTGGTCTTGTCTTGGTCTCAGCTTGTCTCGGTCTTGGTCTCGACTCCCAAAAGTCTTGGTCTTGTCTTAGTCTCTGTGAATTCTGGTCTCGGGTAAGTCTTTGTCTTGGATAGTGTGGTCTTGAGCACAACACTATTAATAAGAGACAAATCACACTGACTGAAAACTGATCTGAGAACAGGGATAACAATGAAGACAAGGTCCAGTAAATACTCCTCCAAACAACTGTCCGATGTTTCCTAATGTCCGATGTCATCATCATGATCCCATCAGCTTGATGCGCCTGAGGAAAAGAGATGACCACGCAGTTCGACTGCTGCCGATTAGACCCGGGTCTGCTGGCAGTGGGCAAAGAGTAAGTTTCCAAATATTAGCGGTCAACCTGTGTTGAAAAACCCCAGGTTGACTGTTAATTTAAACGACAAGTTGGTTTCTACAGCTTTCACATTGTTTATAGAATGAAGTAGAACAATATATTCACCCAGAAGGCTTTCCTGATCCAAACAGTGCTTCGGGAGATATTTAGATCCAAAATCGAGCAGCGGACATCTGTATAATGGTAGCACATCGAGCATACAGCGCTGCTCCTAAAACTGCATTAATCGTCCAAAAACTCATTAGTTTCACCAATATTTCATCATGGTCCACTTGGGCTACTCTTCCATTACAGTCTGTGTCGCTCCAGACATGTTTTGTGGCTGTGCCGACCTCTGAACTGAAGAAGAATGTTTGCCTCCGCGCATGCGCAGTACGGCTCATTGTTTCAGGGGAAGACAGCCGGCTACTCAACGACTTTCTTCCAGTTTTGTGCAAAATGGACGAATATATATCGGATGAAGATGTTGTGGAGGAGAACTTTGAATATGATGGGTGCCCTTACAGTTTCGAGCCAGAGTTTACAGATGAAGAGCTCATCGAAAGGAAGACGCGGAGGCAGAGAGAGGAACAGCTCTCCAGAGAGTACTGCGCATGCGCGGAGCCAAGCGTTCTTCTTCTTCAGTTCAGAGGTCAGCACAGCCACAAAACATGTCTGGAGCGACACAGACTGTAATGGAGGAGTAGCCTGAGCAGACCATGATGAAATATTGGTGAAACTAATGAGTTTTTGGACGAGTAATGCAGTTTTAGGAGCGGCGCTATACATGCCCCGTGTGCTACCATTATACGGATGTCCGCCGCTCGATTTTGGATCTAAATATCTCCTGAAGCACTGTTTGGATCAGGAAAGCCTTCTGGGTGAGTATATTGTTCCTCTTCATTCAGCAGTCTCTCCCAGATATCCTGCAGTGCGTGTATGATACAGGTGCTTATCTTTGTAATAAACCTTTAATTCTGCAAGCAAGCCAGTGTCACCAAGTCTCCTATCTTCTGCACATCACCAGCGGTCAAGATACAACAAAAACACAAACAATTATGATGGATTTTTGTGAGATATTTGAAGAATATTGTTTGTGGCACAAGAAAATGTATTTGATTTTGGTTATCCTAATCTAGATGCAGATCCTTACAATTTTTTAGTTTTGTTAACATTTACAGAAAGGGCAGTTTTTCACTTTTTTCATAATGACTCACCGGACAAGGTTGGAGATGCCTTGGCAGAGGTTTATGTACTTCTTGTTTATTTTAGAGTTAAGTATAATTAAGTTAGGCCTGTTTAATTAGCCCCAGTTCACAAAATGTGTTAAAATACTGACGTTTTATTTGAATTACTCATTAACTCAAACAGAATATCCACTCTGAGAGATTTTAAGCCTCCTTTATGTAAAGACGCCATCTGATTTTGCAAGTAAAGGCTGTATTTGAAGATTTTTGTTTGTTACTGATTCAGACATTTTACATTTTCCTCCATACGTTCTTTTATTCCTAATAGGAAAAACAAACCCTACTGACACATCCCTTTATATCAGATTAAGGGCTTAAGCGCTTGAGAATCTGATGTAAATGTTCCTTCATGCTGTGGGTTTGATTGATGCTTCTGCAAAACAAAGATGAAAACAGCGTGCAGTTGTTTCAGTGAGGCTCCACCCTGCTTTTACCAGCTCTTACCCTGAGCATTGATTATGAGGTACAGCCCTTCCTCACTGCTTACTGTAACATTTCAAAAGATGGTTAACAGCTTACTGTATCTGCACTCCACCAATACCGCACTCTGCTGCACGCAATTACCCGTCTTTGTAGTAAGCAGATCTGCATTGTGCTTCATAATCACTTCTGCTCAGTAAAAATGTGCCGTAATATGAACTGGTGGACAGCACTGCGGCAGAGGAATTACACAGGAGCCGAGGTATTGATTTCATTTATCTGGGGCCGGAGCTCGTGCTTGTAAACAGGTGTCCGCTGATCCTCTTGTAGAGTTATTCCACGCTTTGGCGATTATGCAGAGGAAGAGTAATGCGAGGAGACACATCAAGGTCATCCTCTTCCCTCGCAGCCTCCACAGAGGAGCATCTTCAGCGTCTGGCTGTCCCCACGGCCAGCTGTGTAGGGCAGAGTGTGCCGGCCAGGTGTGAGCCAATATGAAGGAGCAGCATGAATGTGAAACAGGCTGCGACTGATGAAGAACAGGCGGCCTTGGAAAACTTCCCCCGGTGAATAAAATGTTAAATGTGCAGTCTAAACATCAATGCATCAACGTCAGAGCAATTAGACGCACTTTGGTGTGATTACCATCAACGCCTGAGAGCACAAGGAGAAAAGTGATGGCAGCTCACAGCAGCAGGAGGTATGATGCTGCTGTCAGAGGCCACACTGAGCAGGTGATGGTCAAAGACACAACATGGTTTCAAAAACAGGTCGTCCAGGCTCTCTTTAAAGCACTACATCTTAGGAAAACTTCAGTTTTAATGACAAATGTCCACTCTAACTTAAAGATGCTATGAGGTGTTTCTAAGTAATTACAAAAAAGTCTCACTTTAAGATATATGCCTGATTGAAATACACACTTTAAAATGAGTTTTATAGCATCAAAATAGGTTATCTATAAATGCTATTCCTTAGCTTCGCAGTCAGGTCAGATAGGGTTGGACTGGCCTGGATACTCAACTTCAGGAACAAGACAAATAAAACTAGAGCAAATTTATATCTTTCGGACACATCTTAGAGCACCGGGCTGTAAGTCGCGATATATAGCCGGCTACAAAACTACGATACTAAGTTTTCCAAAAATTGCTTGTTGTCCCACATCAAAAACTACCGCTACGTAACGAGTAAGAGGTACATTACCTCATTGCTTTGCATCCTGTAAGTTGTTGAAAAAAGAAGTTGTAAAGCAATGCAGAGTTCTGAGGAAGGTCCGAGCTGCATCACAACAAACACACGCTTTGGTTTGGGTCACGTCTTTACGACAGTCACCGCGCGCTCATGGGTAGCAGAGTCTTTATGTCGCCCGAGATAGATTCTGCTCATAGCACCTTTAAGCAAAATCTGATAAAAGTTTAACAGTCATGGGCCAAAAGTCAAGGTCGTTATGTCATGTGATCTCCATTGCTTAGGAACTCACTGTCTTAACAACTGTTGTACAGGATCAAATCTCTATGGCAGGAAATGTTATAAATATTCATCTGGTATTTCTGATCAAGAAAGTGGCACTCCACAAGATTTTGTTTTAGGTCTCAAACCATTTAGTATTTACATGTAACCAAGAGGAAATGTCATCTAGACGCACAGCATCAACTTTCACAGTTATGCTGATGACACCAAACTCTATATTGTTATGTCTTCTGATGGCATAGGACCTGTTGATGCCCTTTTATCAGTATTTTAGAAGTCAGGTCCTGGATGGCAGGCAATTTTTCAGGTTTTTGATATTGTTTGCCAAGTTATCCTCAAAAGTATGGATTGGAAAACGACATGGAGTATTGATGTACTGATTATTTCATAAGAGCCCTTTTTGGTGAATAAATCCACAAGAATATCAAAACCACTCTAAAAAAGTTTTTCTGTGAAGGTCTCCAGAAAGTTTTCAGTCTTTCCTCTCTGTCTACAAGGCAGTGTCACTTTCTGTGCTATGCGACAGTCAGATGAATGTTTTGTTTCTGTAGCAAGCTAACAAAGGAATGACAGAAAGGAATCACTTTTCAAATAACTTCATGTGGTAAGTCAATAAATATTTGAGTGGGCGTTAAGTAACTGTTATTTGTTATTGTCAATTCATTTCATACAAAAACATTTGTCAGTGATGTTTTTGGGGGTGAAAAATCTCCTAAATTTATCTTCTTTGGACCAAGAATTAGAACTAGACAATGTTAAGATCTAATTTCATAGAGTGTGGAGTAAATGTTTTATTTTTTGTGCTTCAGCTGATGGAAAACTTCTAATTTCTAATTATTGTGCATTTATTGTTGGAGAAGATTGGTATCACTGTTAGTATTGTAAAAAATTAAGCAAAAAATATTGGTAATGTTTCAATTCAAAAAAAGTTTGACATCTGGCTTACGAACTGTGCATCTGGAATCAGATTCCCACCAAAATCCTTTCACTTCTTACTTGTGCAATGACCAACATTGTCTAAAAACATCATCGAATTATGTTTCCTCATTTGCAAAAAAACCCAAAATAATGCCGTATCTCACAATGTTCGGAAATCAAGAAAAAAAATCCTGAATCCATATTCATACCACCACCAAAACCTTCTTATTCATCCGTGTACCATGAGAGACATTCCCAGAAAACATGATCAAATCCTGTTGAGCGCGTTTTGAGTTATTTTGTGCACAGACAAAAAGAGAAACAGTTACGAAATCATAATGTGGATGTCAGGCAACGGCCTCCAATCTCCATTTTGTATGATTTTACTTTTTTTTCATTAATAAGTGCTGTTGGTCACTTCCATATTGGTGAGTGGATTTTATAAAATTTTGGCTTTTACTTCTTAATTATCATACAATTTGTGATAAAGAACCATTTTATAAAGAGAGCTGATCCCAATTTCAACTCAGGAAACTGCAGATTTAGAGGTAAAGATTCAAAGCTCAGGCTTAAGTCTGTTTTTGCCTCCATTCTTTATTTTGACTTCCAAAGTTACTGAAGTCAGACTAAACTGAATTGGAGCCAAAAGAGTTGACTTTTATCACTGAGCTGAGCCAAATCATCTCGGTCACTAGACAGAGTCCAAATCCCCTCGCTATCCCCTCTCTCATGAGCTCATCTGAACAATTAATGTGAAAGAAGAGCACTTCCTGTGGGTTATACTTGGCATATTTTCACTTGGATACGATTAAAATCCAACTTAGTTTCACTCATTTCCCCAAAGTTATCCTCCCCTGCTTCAGCTGTGAAGATAGAGGACGAAAACATCAATGTCTTTTGAAACATTTCATAAAACTCTTGTTTATGAAAGAAAAAAGAAAATATTGAATTCAAAGTGATGCAACACAAAGAAAAGCAGCAAAAACAAACACTGAAGATTCAGATGGAAATAAAGATGTTTTATTCAGCATGAAGGATAAAAATGTTTTAATTCTGTCATGAAAAAGTTCTCTCTCCATCGTATGTCCTTAAGAAAACCTCAAATTAAAATCCAATTCAATTCTGAAGGGAATGCAAAGAGGCTGCTTCCTAAATCAAGAAGTGTCATGATTCAAATAGCATGAAATCTCCTTCATTTATGAGTCTCATTGCCTTTTGTGCATTTTGATCTGTTTTGTTTGCAGCAGCTGTTCCATCATCATTTTTCCACAATCATATCACACTGCAGGCTCAGGACGATGTACAGTATATAAATCTGTATCCATAATTAATATTCCCTGAAGAAAGCAGCACGGAGCAGCACTTCATAACTGCTCCACATTATTAAGTCCAGAGTTAATAAAGTCTTGCTGCTGAGGAACATCAGAAATCTGAGGTATTGATTCGACTTCAGCAGCAGCTATGAGTCACCAACAGGTGTGGAGATGAAAATCAGATTTTTTAAAAATTGTTTTATTACTCATGATCATTCATGCACCTTTGTGTGCAGTACAGGGAGGCTACACATCAGTGTCACGACTACAACAGTCAGAAACCAGCGTGGGGACTGATATCCTTCAAATCGATTCACAAGATCTCAAGTAAGAGCCGATGAGCTTGAGGTGGTTTTCTCTTCTACATTCACATTTTTTCAACCAACGCTGAAATCAGCCAAGTCAACAGGCGAGATTCAATCAGCGCAACAAAAGAGCAGCCCCGTACTTTAGATGTGACAGAGGATCGATGAATAAGATTTAGATCAAAATGATGACGTTCTGTCAGTGTGGTTCAATGTTTTAGTCACAATTTTTACTCCTTACAAACACCATATCTCATGTCCATCTTTTATGACATTTTAAAAACCCAATTAAGTCCACACAATGAATTTAATGGTGACAATGAATTCTTTACATCTCTCCCCTGAGCTGACACATTTGTTTACCAACTCTCTCCTGCACAAAGTGTCACCACTGCCAACCACACCTGCAAAACGGCTCAACAGCGCCATCATGTGTACTTAAAATATTAAGAGATTGTATTCTAACACAGGCAAAAACTTCATGACATATTGGTAATTTATACTTTAACAAATATCTGTACTTGGTGGCCAAGAATCACTGCACTACCATCATGCCAAATATTGTGAGAGTATGGTATATTAAAATTTACCCCACCACTAAGTTATAATAATGCATACTTTAGTTGGACATGATGTGTATTGTGGGCGGCAAGGTGGTGCAGCAGGTGGAGCTAGGGTTGCTCAATTATGGCAAAAATCATAACTGCGATTATTTTGAAAGATATTAAAATCACGATATACCCTTTAACTCCCAGCTCAACTGTTTGGCAGAGGTCAGAAATCCTCAAAAAAATCTTTCTTTTGTGTAAATATTTGAAGATACAGAAAAAAAACTGCAAACAAACCCAAATAAGTGATATTTTCTTTGTGTAGAAATGATAAAGCTGAACGTTATCTTAAATATTTGAAATACTTTAAAATACATATTTGTTTAACATCTTATTTATAAAAAACTGGTTTTGTATGTTTGTCAAACTCAATATCATCTAATTTAAGTTCTTTTTTGCTATTTTATTGACAAACATTTTGCCATTTGTAATTGATTTTGTCCCAAATATTTGTGCATCTTTATGTCACCACGTAATAGGCTGTTAGCTTTTAAAATCCCACACCAAGAAAATGTCTGGCTTTTGCCTTGTTTGTAGTTTTCTCTGCTCCAGGACATGTTAATAGTCTCAAACAATAATTTGATCTGTTCTGTTTTTTAAAACATTAACCAACACTGAATTTATTGATGACCTCTGTCAAACAGCTGAGCTGGTAGTTAAAGGGTTAAGAAAAATACTTGCTGACATTCCACACTTACATTAAGTGCATATGCTTTTTATCATTTTTAACACTTAAGAGCAGGCAATACACAGAAACATATATATAAAAGTACAATCACAATCAATCAAAAGTCGGTGGTGCGTTCCAGTTGTAGTCAGAAGTAGGAATTTTGAGCTCCAAGTGGGAAACAGCAACTGGAACGTCCCTCAAAGTCAGAATTTCCTCCTGGGAACGCAGTGAAACCTCGACACCCTCGGGTTGACATTTAGATGGATGCCCCCAGTGTGAGCAGTTATTTAGTTCCTGTAATAATCAATTTATTTGCACTTCTGACTGGGGTGTGTCGCTCTAGATCAGCTGTATACATAGTATTGTTAGACTTATATTTACAAAAATTCTGCCATAGTGATAATCACATTCTTCATGTTATATTTGTGAACAACAACGCAGGCATGCTAACAACAGCTAACAATAGCCTGGTAGATCGGCATGTTTTTTTCCGACTTCAACTGGAATGCTGATAACTCTGACATGATGTCACTCCCAGTTCCGAGGTTACTGGAACGCAGCATTACGACAGTCGCCGCACGGGCTCATGGGTAGCAGAGTCTTTTACGTTGCCGGTAATAGATTCTCCTCAAAGTCCCATTAAAGCTGGGGTTGGCGATCTGATTTAGATACACTTTTTGAAATACTGGTTAAAATGGTCTTTATGACCCGATGGTAATCAACTCATAATGTGTTCTTAAAACAGAGGGAAAAATATCCGCTATCTACAGCTGGAGTAAAACAGGGAAAACACCAACCAATAATCATGCCGGGATACCTTCTTTTACACCAATCAAATCCCATCGCCATTCTGCATGCCTGCTACGCGTGCATTTTCCCGGCGTGCACCGACAGTGCATGTAGCATGTAGCGTGTAGGGAACAGACTCCGCTGGAGACTGCTTACCTTTCAAGTTTTGTCTTTGAAAATAAGGGAAGTCCGCTGTGAGCAGTCCCACAACACCAACCAAGCTCCAGTATCCCTCACATTTAAGACAGATGTACAAGAAATCTAAAATAAACTCTGTTTTTCTAAGTTTGTTCCGCTGTTGGCTATAATCTCGCGAGAACTGCCGTCCATGCTACTGCAGGTGGCAGTTCTCGCGAGACTTCTTCTTCTTCGGTGGTTGGCATCCATCATTTTGGAGCATTACCGCCCCCTTCAGGCTAGAGACAGACAGCTAGTTCTCCAAAATCGCCAACCCCAGCTTTAAGTATAAATGTGTTAAAGGCCTCTTGAGATGTGACATCCCATTTTCAAGAGGGACCCCATGACTATGTGGTGCTGAATATAGATACTATAGATGTATCAACCATGGATATGGAGATCATGCGAATATCTACATTAACAGCTATAATGATAATGGGGATGGAATGTTCCTAATTAAATGGCCAAATATGTGTCAATATTCACAAACACAGATTCTGGAATGATCTTCTCACTTCCATCCATCCTCAATTAGGGGCACTTCTGGTAACAAAGTAATGAAATCAAAGTCCCAGTTTCACTGTAATAGATGTTCGTTTCTAAAGTGGGAAAGTTTGTCGAACCAGAAGAAACCAAGAAGCAAACTGAGAGGGGGTTTGGACTCTATGATTGCTGGGTTCAGTGGACCAATCAGAGACCCACCAAAGGGTCAATTTTATACTTAATATTTTTCCTTTTATACCAGGACCTGCGTACATCAGTCACCATGAGAGCCTTAATTAAAACAGTACTCACAGGATGATGGACCACGTGTCGTAAAAGGACAAAGGCTCTGAAGAGACCACATGAGAGTGTGAGTTATAATTTCCATCTCAGCTTGAGACACATTGAGTGAGAGTCCTTCAGTGACGTGTCCTGGTTGGAAATAAGAAAGTTTAATTGAAAAACCTGGAACTTTCATTTCCCCTTGCTTGGTTCAAACACTCATTTCCTGTGTTAGGACCTGTCATCTCCAGCTTAGTCCTGCTGCTGATTTATCACCACATGATTCTGTTATTAGATCTCACACTGAGCCGGAAACACCATTAGATCACATTTGTGTGGTATTGGCATTTCGTCATGCCAAAACAGAGAGAGACGCACAAATACAAATGAGGAGAATAGATGGCAAAAGGCACACTGATTGTCAACACTCTCATTTATTGGAAACACAACCACAGTGTCACCCACATGAAGAGAAACAGCACAGAGAGGTAAAAATAGACTTTGCCACAGTATCAGAGCGCACAGCCAATTAACTGCTGTTTTGTTTGGAGGCTTCCAGCGCTCCAGAGGTTACACAACTCAGCAGCGAGAACCTGAGCTGTAACACCGAGAGCAGCGTTTTAGATGCAGACATGCAAAAACAGGTAAAATCCTCTCATACTCTGAAGTGTTGTGGTGAGCAAAATCAAACAGGATTCTCTTCAGTCAGGCATGTTGAGCATTACACCTTTCTCCTCTGTTATCAACTTTATTTATCATCTCACTAATTGCTGCAACAATTTCCTAAAATAAAATTCAACATCACTCAGCAATGCTTTAGAAATTAGACCATGTTTGAGTTTTTTAATTGGTCAGATAGTTTAGTTTGTCAGTTTCTTGCTTTTCATTTTTGATTACAGTTTCAGTCACTGTCACGATAGCAGCCCAACATAATTACAGAGCTACATTTAGAGCCCCCTCCACTTTTACATGTTAAAGCTGGGGTTGGCGATCTGATTGAGATACACTTTTAGAAATACTGGTTAAAATGGTCTTTATGACCTGATGGTAATCAACTCATAATGTGTTCTTAACACAGAGCGAAAAATATCCGCTATCTACAGCAGGAGTAAAACAGGGAAAACACCAACCAATAATCATACCGGGATACCTTTTTTTACACCAATCAAATCCCGTCGCCATTCTGCGTGCCTTCTGCGCGTGCATTTTCCCGGCGTGCACAGACAGTGCGTGTAGCATGTATCATGTAGCATGTAGGGAACAGACTCCGCTGGAGAATGCTTACCTTTCAAGTTTTGTCTTTGAAAATAAGGGAAGTCTGCTGTGAGCCGTCCCACAACACCAACCAAGCTCCAGTATCCCTCACATTTTAAGACAGATGTACAAGAAATCTAAAATAAACTCTTTATTTTTCTAAGTTGTTCCGCTGTTGGCTCTAATCTCACGAGAACTGCCATCCATGCTACTGCAGGTGGCAGTTCTCGCGAGACTTCTTCTTCTTCTTCGGTGGTTGGCATCCATCATTTTGGAGCATTACTGCCCCATAGAGACGGAGCTCAGTTTGGAGAGGCAAAGGAATGCTTTTATTATTATATCGTCACACGGGAGATTTACAGGAGAATACTGATACAGGAGGACAGTGGGAAAGAGGATAAAATACGGAAAATACAGTAGTTTCATGGCCAAAACAGGAGATTTGACAGCTATGTGGAGAATGTCAGAGGAACTACCTATACCCCGATCAACATCGGCTGTGAGTACTAACTAACTTTACATGTTTGTTTGGTGTTTTCTTCGTGCTGACTGATACATGACTTGGTGTAGTGTGAAACAAACACGTTGTGCTGAGGGTTTGGAGTTGAATCAGTCTTCTGGATATAGCGGCTGCGCGCGTGCATGTAAGCGGGGGGGTGGGGCTAGGCGGAGCCCTGAGGAGATGCTACTTTCAAATTCATGCTAGTTTTCCAAAATCGCCAACCTCAGCTTTAAATGAATTGGTAGAAGTAATAATACATTGTTGCTCCTGTATTCCTCTCAGTTGACAGAGAAATACAGGAACACTTTTACTTTTACGAAGCGTAGGCTGTGCTGTTTCTCAGAATAAGGCTTAATAAGGTTAATAGAGAAAGGATGTGCTAAGAACAAGCTACACAAGTAGTCGTGTGACTTCCTGTCTTTGTTCTCAGGTTAAAAAAATAGATAAAAGCCTATAAAACACACTTAAAGGTGTAGTCAGCGATCTTCTAATCTTCTCGTCTAATGCACTATTTGTCAAAATCACCATATTTCTTCTCTCCATCCACAAGATGTCACCACTGACTGCATGTTGAAAAAAAAGTCCGGTTTCAATACACAGCCTTGGCTCTGAATTTCAGCAGATAAATACTTTGGCTCGGGCCGAGTCACCAAAACAGGGTACACCCCCCCACATCCAGGGGGTGATCTTACTCAAGCGCAGATCAGACAGAGGGGGGAGGGGGAGTAGTAGACAGTGTTGGGCACATTACTTACGTAACTGAATTACTAACAGAATTACTCCTTCATAAATGTAATTAGTTACCAGGTGAAGTAATTGATGCGTTACTTTTTCAAAAAAGCTTTTTGCTGCTTGAACTGTGTGTCTCCGTCTCTGTGTCCTTCCTTGTTGTTACCTGCTGCAGAAGCTCTGACATCATCAGTTCTCCAACAGCACGTGCAGGGGAATTTGCCTGATAGACTAGAATGGGAGCGAAGTGCTCCGCAGTAAGCTTCACCTACGCGCAGCGCTGCATTGGTGAGAGCCAGCGCGCAGCAAGGCGCTGGAGATTCGCTTCAGATCTATTTTCTGCGCGGCCGCGTCCAAACCTCGTAAATTCACTGTCACTTTTCACTTTTATACACGGATATAGGCGGATAGAAGTTAAATAAATCACGAAGCTGTGTGGTTGGGACCAGCAAAGGGACCTTAGAGAAGGGAAGTGAGGCGTTGTTTATTTCTTTTCTTAGTGTATAACATGTTTTATGAGCGTGTGACATCGCTGTGCTCATCATGAGAGCCTGTGGCTCTCCAGGGATCAGCCCTGCCCATACGGAGTGGGTTTTGTCTGTCAGGGCAAGACCGTGGCGCGGCGCCTCCGTGTGCTGTGGGATTTGAGGGTGAGGCTGGTCGGATAACAGCTGCTTGACATCGGTGCAAAGTAACGCGCCACATTTCCCTGTTAGTAATGGTAACGGCGTTGTAACACATGAAAAAGTAATTAATTAGATTACCCGTTACTGAAAAAAATAACACCGTTAGTAACGCCTTTATACTCTAACACCGTTATTACCAACACTGGTAGTAGATTGCGTAGCGTGTGCAGTTAGCGTAAGAGAGAGATACAATAGGTGCAGTAGCAATGGCTGAAAAACAGCCCAAAAGAAAAAGTTTAGAGGGGTAAAAAGTGAAAAAGAAGGGCTATGACCATAATAGAGCGAAGACCCGGGTCAACATTTGTGTTGCTTTCCAACGGTGGAGGGAACTCCGTAAATTGAATTACCTGAAAACAGACATGGATGACACCGTCTGTCTGCTGGATAGGTAAGCAACATTAGCTTTGTGGTGCTTCACATAACAGTAACAGCCGTCAGGCATTCATCTTATTGTCTAATCTGCCAGAATGTACTGTTGTTGTGATGTTATCAATAACGGCAGTCGAGTTGTGGCTACTACTGTCTGACGAGTCAGGGTTACCTTAGCTACGTTGGTCAGCTACGCAGTTTATGGCCATTTCCATGAATATTTATGGTCCATCAGCTTACGGGGGTGGAGCCAGGGGTGAGGTATGAAGGGAGAGGCGGGTCTAAATTAGTTTATCAACAACCTCTCCACTCGGTTTCTCCCACATCGCTGACTACACCTTTAAATAGCAGAAAATATGAACA
This sequence comes from Scarus forsteni, assembly GCA_036419115.1. Classification (NCBI taxonomy): domain Eukaryota; kingdom Metazoa; phylum Chordata; class Actinopteri; order Labriformes; family Labridae; genus Scarus; species Scarus forsteni. The sequence goes on from JAZDUH010000458.1 coordinate 24,222,040, forward strand.
AGTTAATTCATGGATTATGTGAGTTTAGTTTGTCAGTTTCTTGCTTTTTAGTTTTGATTACAGTTTCAGTCACTATCATGATAACAGCCCAACATAATTACAGAGCTACATTTAGAGCCCCCTCCACTTTTGCATGTTAAATGAATTGGTAGAAGTAATGATACAGGAGAAGCTGCTGTTGTTCCTGTATTTCTCTCAGTTGACAGGGTCTTTGGCCCTTTGTTTCAGCCCTTCTCTGAAAATGAAACATCCTGTGTTTGTCCCAGTTTGACTCCCCTCACTGTTCAGTTTTCTTTTTTCGTTATTATTGAGTTTTTCCCCCAAAAGAAATGCGCTTTCTAAAGTCTATAGAAAAGTGTCCACTTGTGTTGTTGTCATGATTATTGAGTTTTTGAGAGTTCTCTGGGAAATAAACAAAAAAAAAATCTCCTTTTCCTGCACTGTAACGGGGAAGTCAATTGAGCTGCGTGAGGACAGTTTGCTCTGATGTCGCGGTGGGAACTGCTGATTGTTTGCTTTACCACCTGCAGGGCTGAGGTCTGGAGATGATTGCCAGACGCCTGCTGGGGAGTGCTGCTGGGTGAGTGATGGCTGTGTATGTGTGTCAGAAAATATCCACGTGTTTGTCACTAAAGGAGAGAGGTATGTGAGCAAATATAGAAATACGCCTCTGTATGTGGAGGTCTTTTAGTTTACAGCTAGACTTGAGAACGTATCATCAGTCAATCAGTCAAAGTTTTTAGGTACAGAACAGCCTAATTTACACGAGCAACCCCGATATTATGAGGATGGTGTCCACCCAGGAAATGCCCTGACATGGTTGGGTGATGCCAAAAACATGCATCAGAAGTCAGTGCTCTTAATACAGCAGACAAAGCAGCAGAGCTTTACACCATTATCAAAATTTATTCAATTTATTCTACAGCAATGATAACAGAGAGGAGCAGACATGAATATACAGCAGAGTCACATCATGTACAACAATTACCGTAATTCCTTGATCATAACACACGAGATTATAACACTAACCCCATATTTTTGTGATTTTTGGCCAGCAAAGCATTGTACTCGAATATAACACGCACCCAAAACCCTACTCTGCCCAAACCTTACTCTCTAAGACAACTCAAAAATTAGCTTTATTCAAAGTTTTAATCAATGAAATTTCTGTATTTTCACACAAAGTAAAGTACACCATTTTCTCTCTCAAACAGATGCAGAAACAACTTTTTCTTCACGCACGCGCATGTACTCGATTTCTGCCCGAGTATGCTCATTTGTAACATACCAACCAATCAGAAAGCAGCTATCAACATGTCTTCTCGAGGATATTATTTCTTTACTTATCTGCTTTTCTTGCTGTTTTTAAAGTTTTTACATTGTCCTTTTTTCACCCCATTTGTTTTATCTTTATCTTTTCTTATTTTTTATCTTTATCTTATCTTGTTTTATCTTGCTCTACGATTTGCATATGTAGGCTACTTATAATGTCCAACATTTCTATCTGTCCCATGCTTGCTTAAATATGTTTCCTTGATGATTATTTATCTATTTATGTTGTTGACTGACTGTATGAATGCATATACACTGGGAAGCTACAAATGAATTGCCCTTGTGGGATAAATAAAGTTGTCTGAAACTGAATCAATGTTGGCAAGATGAAATATGGTAAGTATTTTGCTTGTACTCACGTATAATATGCACCCAAAATATTCAGAGCTTTTTCAAAAGGAAAAATGGGATGTTATGTTCAAGAAAGTGCGGTACAAAGGAAAGCTGCAGTGTTTTAGCTCCCTATACGACAGCAGTGAGAGGAAATTTGATAACGAGGAGTAGAAACAACAACCAGGCGTACATTTGGGTTTGTATTACTTTACCTACACGAAGCGAAGGCTGTGCTGTTTCACAGAATAAGGCTTAACAAGGTTTATAGAGAAAGGATGTGCTAAGAACAAGCTACACAAGCAGTTGTGTGACTTCCTGTCTTTGTTCTCAGGTTACAAAACAGATAAATGCAAATAAAACACACTTAAATAGCAGAAAATATTAACAGGTTAATTCATGGATTATGTGAGTTGTGTCACAAAGGGATGGATGATTACCTCTGTCAAGGAGGTGATGTTTTCAGGAGAGTTTGTCCGTCAGTCCGTCCGTCTGTGAACATAACTCAAAAAGTATTGGATGGATTTTGATGAAATTTTCAGGAAATGCTCAGCATGGGAAAAGGAAAAACAGATTCGATTTTGGTATCGATCCGGATCAGCGTCTGGCTGCCATGGCGAAAAACGTGACTTCTGTGAATAACTACTGAACTAATATAGATATATTATGAATATATCTACCATTCGTTTTTATACCAAACAAACGAATGCGCACTCTGCAATAACTAGGAGCGTAGAACAAGAAATCCCACATTCTGCTGTGAGCAACGGAGCCGTGGACAGACACAAGAGGGGTCAGCAGAATGTGGGATTTCTTGTGTTCTTGTTTCTTGTTCTACGCTCTTAGTTATTGCAGAGTGCGCGTTCCTTTGGTTTGGTCAGCCGCGGCTCCCGTAGGCACCCGTAAGTGTATCATAGAAATGCCAAGTAGTACTGTTTAGGCTATAAACATGTGCTAAATGATGTCGTTTCGAGTAAATGGTGGACGTTACCCGCTCAGGACACTTGGATTACAGCGCACGAACAGTATGGAGGAATATTGCCGACTTTTTGTGGACTTTTAAGGACACTGTTCGTTCGGGCTCTTACCGAAGTCATGATATCAATGTCAGTGGACAGCGAGGATTCCCCCAGATCTCCGGCTGCATCCTAGATGTTCCAAAACTACTCCACAGTGTTGTTCAGCATGAGGGTGAGTAGAAAATGAGGCCAAATCGTTGTTTGGGTGTAGTGTTCCTTTAAACAGAAAGACGTACCTGTTATAAGGAAATTGGTCTCAACAAATCACAATATTTACCACGGGAGAATAAAAAAAATGTTGTAATATCAACTTTTTAAAATATCATTAAGCCATGTAGTTAAAAGGTATATGTTTGCAGCACTTTGTTTCTCTTTAGACTGAACGTGAACAAAGTTTCTGGGACTTGGTTTGTTAAGCCTTGAAGTCCTCCACACAAACGTGTGCGTGTGCATCTGTATTTGTGTGTGTGTCACGGGGCTTGGTGAGGTGAACATGGAGAGAGACTTTAAATAGGCAACAAGAGCAATAACAGCACTATCTTTGTAGTTTATGAGTCTGAAATTGAATTTGAGCGTCAAAGCCGCTCACCTGCCATGTCACAGCAGGTCACATCATTTCAGCGCCGCCGGTGTTTTAATCTCCCGACTGCTGGCAAACTCCTGCTCACACGTCCCTCCGGATGACCCTAAAACGGCTGCAGGAGAGCCATTAAACTGTCCTGTCCAATTACAGAGCCACTTCATCTGACACACGTGGTTGTATTCAGCTGCGCCCGGTCACTACCTGCTCCATACCGTCTTTTAATGCTCTGTGATAGCAGCTATCATAAAGGTTTAATGTCTTAAATCAGGCTGTGCATGAGGGTTCAGGGGTCCTCTTCCTCCTCCATTACCATCACTTCCTCTTCTTCTCTTTCTTATTTGTCTTAATTTCTGTCTGAGACGGTGCCTCTCTCCCGGCTGCCCAATTTAAGTCAGTTCAATCAGCTCACTTTGGCTTCTTTTTCGGTCCGGGGTGGTTCAATTTAGCTCCGTTTTCTCCAATTCACTTTAAGCTGACTTGAATAAGCTCAGGGTTACGCTTTAAGTTAAGTGAATGTGATCCACATGGAGAGAGAAAACAAACAAGAGTCGACTGATGTGGACGAAGGGGACACAGTTCAGGTTTGAAAGATTTATTTAGACAACAAAATGTCTCATCTGGATATGAGCTGGATGGATTTTTGACAAGAAAGAAAAACAGGTGATGGTCCATGAATAATCTCATCAGACAAAAACAAAAACATGACAAACTAAATCTTCATCAGGCTGTAAAAAACATGACTTTTCTAAAGAATAGAAATGTTTGCTGTTTGGAAACAGTTTCCAACATTGCTCCTCAAGACCTTTAGCCTATTAAATCACAGAAGCTGCCCACCTCAGTACCATGACAGGAGTTTGATCCTTAGATCAATCAATCTCAATCAATCTTTATTTGTACGGCACCAATTCATTACTATTGTTATCTATAGACATTTTCCAATAGAGCAGGCTGAGGACAAATCTTCATTTTATAGATATGCATATACTGTATGTATAGATACATACATACTAGGGGTGCAACAATACATGTATCTGTATTGAACCGTTCGATACAGTGGCCTTGGTTCAGTACACCCTATGAACGCAATAAGCAATTTTGTATTTATTTATCTGATCAACTTCTGACGAGGTGCCATTCGCTGAAAGTTCTGTGAATCTGTTCGACTACTCCGGGCAACATTGTCGAGCACAGATCCACTGAGCTGCCATATTCATTTGGGCAAGCTGCTGAGACAGAAGAAGCTACATACGCTAGGGCGCTCCAACATGGCGAGTGCTTTACCTTCAGCTGAAATTGAAGACCCTCCTCTATCATTCAGATTTGGTGTTTGTGACTACTTTGGCTTCCATGTTGAGTATGACCCTGATGGTAAGCGTGTCAAAAACACAACAGTATGTTGGAAGTGCAACACGATGCTGAACTACATCAGTGGAATTACTTCTTCTGTCTCAGCAGCTTGCCCGAATGAATATGGGAGGTGCTACATGCGCAGCTTAGCGGATCTGTGCTCGACAATGCAGCCCAGAGTAGTCGAACGCAGATTCACTAAACTTTCAGCGCATAGCACCTTGGCAGAAGACAACACATCTACGCCAACATCATCCCGGTGTTAAAACAAGTGGAACCAGACAGAAATAAGCAGCGCTACAGACTATACCTGGGTCATTTAGACTGTCATTTAAATCATTTAAAATGTACTCTGAGTTGAAACAAATGTTGGTTATTTTAATGAACAACAAGTAAAAAAGGCATTGAAATTTCTCATATTTTGTATCGAAAAAGTCTCGAACCGTGACAGAAACATATCAAACCGAACTGAACCTTGAATTATGTGTATTGTTGCACCCCTAATACATATATATAAAATATGAATATATACACACATACATACAACATGAATCCACCATGACAACAGAGGAAAATGGCTCTACAATGCTGTAAGTACATTGAATAGACCTATTCAGAATAAAATGATAGTAAGACAACGTAGTGGTCTCACCATTCAATGGCCCCGTTTACATGGGTAGTTTTCCTCAGTCTGATTGAAATCAATCGGATTAAGTGAATCTGATTCGATCTGTATACATGAACTTTCCACGTTCAATCCGCGTTTGCATGGCCCCAGCTGAATCCGATTGTATTGGTTTTTTTTGACATGCCCAGAAGGTCACTCTGCCACTACCTGCAAATGTGTAAGAAGAAGAAGAGGTGCACTTCCTGCTTCCTGTTTACCTCTAGAAAGATGGATCCACGTCGCGTTTTGTTGGGGTTTCTATTAAAAAGTTTGTTTCCTCCCTGTCCAGTTCTTCTGCTTGTTCGCCATGTTTGTTTGGGCACGCTCTGTGTACGTCACTACATGCCTCTTACGTACTACGGAGCGCCTGCGCAGACCGAGCAATCCTCTCTTTCAACCCAATCTGCTCCACTCAGCCGTTTACATGAAGCATGGAGCAGATTATTAATCGGCATAGACTACCTCTTACAATCCGATCAGAAATACAATCAGATCTGGGTGAATCCAATTGGCTAAGGTGTTTACATGAGACATTTCTAATCTGATTGACCTTTCAATCTGATTGTAAATAGGATTTTTTGACCCATGTAAACGGGGCCAATAAATAGTCTTGTGTTCAACTTTGAAATGCACCAAGCAGATTTCATTGCCTTACATCGGGGATTAGGACAGACTGACCTAGAGTAAAGTAGAGCTTTAGGAGCCTGTTGTATTGTATAAATTTTAAGTTTTAAATGTCCTCTTGTATGTTTTGTATGTCTTTAACACTATAAGAGTATTCCTATGACCAAGTCAATAAGTCCACTTCATCAGGACTTCTACTTCTCCCTCTCTTTACAGACCTGACACCCACACACCATCCGCTGTAACATCCTACCATAATTTTTGTTTGCTTTATTTTTTTTAGTGTGAATCCTAAACATAGCAGACTGGGCCCAAGTTGGGAAGAGGGTCCTAAAGTAGAACATCTCAGACTGAGAGGCCAGATGGATCAGGGGTAGAGATTGTGTTAAATTCAGGTGTTTTTGTTTTGTTTTTTTGTACTAAACCAATTTTAAGCATATTTTAATTGAACATACTCATCTCAAGACACTGAATTCACAGTTTATCGAACATATGAGTATGTTTACTCAGTGCATTTACAGTCCATTATTCACCCAATACACAAAAAAAACTTCCTTTTATTTGAGGAATGTGGCCTGAAGCACATTATTCTCCATTACTGTACCCAGAACAGAACGTCAGTAAATAAATCAAACGAAGTAAAAGAACTGAGGGGATTATAAATGCAGACAAACTCCTACCTGAAAGATACCTGATCGCCCTTGGGAAACTGCTTCAACAAAGATTTAAACTGATGACATTTATTGTAGCTATAACCTTTATTTCCTGCACATTTACAGAGAAGAGTGAGCGTCTGAAAGAGGCTTTTGTGTCTCACAGTCTCAGTGTCTTTATTGCTTTAGTATTTCTCTCCCTGCACATTTCTGTCTCTCAGTTTATCTTCTCCTCTACATCTTCCTCTTCTGTTTTTATCTCCGTCTCTTTGTCTCCTCAGTCTCATTTTCTCAGCTCTTTTGTCTCCGTTACTCTCTCTTTCTCTCTCTCGCGGTGCACCGTCCCCTCTGACTCCCACGGTGAAAATTGAAATTTGAATGCTTTCAATTAGTCCATCATTTCTGTCTCTCTTTCTTCTTGCTGCTTGACTTCTTCCCCCAGAGTATCCTTCAGCCAGCAGCATATAAAAGGTTGTCCAGCAGTAAAACATAATAGTTATATCAATCAGACGCTGCGGCTCACCTGGCATTGAAATAGATTTGACAGTAATGGATGCCTGCGCCTGCTGCACAAACACAAAGGTGCTCTGGGAACTGAACTGCCTTTGTTTGCTGAATCCACTTTACCAATAGGGAGAGACTTTTCTGTTCTTCAACTTCCCTCACAGACTGTTGAAAACAGAAATAGTCAACCAAATGTTTTCCAGAAGGCTCACTTGTTTGTTAGCCGGCGTCATGCTGTGCCGTTGGAGGTTCTCTTTTTCTGTCCTGACTTAATGGGACGCTGGAGGATCGGGGACGGCGGGCTAACGGGGAAGGACCCTATCATGCTCCTGTCTGCTTTGTTTACTCTGAAACTTCCCTACCTGTCGTCTCTCCTGCTCTGTTTACCTTCATCTGTCATATGTGATCCCACAGGCACAGAGATAACTCAGGATGAAGAAAAAGGATTTGAGTGACATTTATTGTCTTTTATCCCTAAAACTATTTCCTAATTCATCAGAAAGCCAAAGGCAGACCTCTCCGTAAACGCTCCCCCTTGGATTTTTTTTGAAGATCTGTGTCTTTATAAAGTGATGGTATTGTGACAAGTAAGTCTCCGTTCACATATCAACTGCATCCCTGAAAATTTCCTGAAATCATCTAGGAGGGCTACATGAGAGTAACCTGACCAGCCAGATGGACAGCTCCATATATCTGCCACAGAAATATTTCACTAGTCTATCTGGGTAGGAGCCCTTTAAATTTGTTTTTGGGGGCGGAACATTAAAAAAAAAACACAAGCTTGTGATTGGACAATCGTTTGGCTCGTTACATTCATCACAGTCCAATACACATCAAGCAGAGTTGCCTCCTATAATGTAGCATACATGGCAGCTAACTTAGCTGCTAACAGCTAACAATAGTTAATGACTGTTAGCTGTTAGCCACTAACAGCTAACAACTGTTAATGACAGTTAGCCGTTAGCCGCTAACTTAGCTGCTAATAGCTAACGGCCTTATACTATCGTCTTACGCTAAATTGTACCACACAGATGATTCAACACTTATATGTGACATGAACCTCGTCAAAGACAATCCCTACAAGTACATTTCTGAGTCGGGCAGATTTCGCCAAGTTTCACTGAGCAGACAATAGGCTAATCGGCATGTCCGTTCTCAACTTCCGGTTGTCGTCACGTCCGCATTCTGCTGCTCCCGCCTCTCTTCCCTGATTGGGCCGTTAAGAATTCAGCTGAGTGAATTTGTTGGACAACAGAGGATGGCAAGACGGACCTGCAGGATTTCACAATCAGGCAGGTCTTTCTTCTCTGCAAGGCTAACATGAGAGAACGTCTACAGCTAAATTAGTTCAGACTGGAGCACACTGTGTAAAGTCCAGAAGTCCGTTGATAAAAATACAAAAATTTACGCTTGTTTTAAAGTGAAGACTGTATTAGAGCTGCAACAAATGAAATTTGTGTTTGAAACTAGTGTTTAAATAACAGATTGATCAACAGCATCGGGGGCTTCATATTGGACCTGAATTCACAACCTGAAGAAGTAGAGTCTTGATTCCCTAAACTTCAACCAGACCAAAAAATGTGTCTGATATCCCTTTCAGCCTGGCCAAAAACAGATTTAAACCCGAAAGGGTTGAAAGAGTTTAATCGACATTTTGACTCAGGTAGAGGGACTCTGCAAGCAACGCAGGTTTTAATTGGCTCGCCTCCGATCAGCTTCAGTAAGAACATCACATCCAGGTCAACCTGCTAATTTACGGATGACATCGCCGTAACGTCCCCACAGCATAATATTGTGCCCATTCCCACCGTCTATAACTTGTGTGAGTCTTTGGCATCTTAGCAACAAATTTCATCCACCTTTGTATCATCAGCACCGAGGGACAAAAGTATAAAGTACAGAAAACTTACAGGCCTACATGCTCCTTTCCATTTTTTACATGGACGTGCTTCATTGCGCTGATGATGTCATCAACAGAGGAAAAATAAACAGCCACACAGCTGGTCTGCTGCCAGTGGGAAAAGAGTCACTTGCCGATTGTTAGCGGGTAAACCCACATTGAAAAAACCCACACTGACCCACTAATTTTCGTGTGAAGTGGTATTAGATTTTTACTTTAGCTTTCCTTACTGGTGTGCATGTTCAGTCTTCAATATCACACAAAGCCAGTGACAACTCTGATCATCAGTCACTGAAGTGTGATAAACTACTTTCAAAGAGTGAGGTCCTACCACTTTAATTACTAGCATTCTCGCACATCCATGTGAATATGAATCACTTTCACATCGTCTCTGTGTGAACGCAGAGTGCTTTAAAAAACAAAAAGGAAAAACCCTTCAGTTTCTGGTGGCAACGTTTTCGTGTAAACGGGGCTTTAAAGCTGACTGCTTTATTGCTGCTGCTGCTGCTGTTGTTGTGCTGCATGCTAAACACATCCCGTCCCTGTGAGCAGACTGAACTGAACTGTCTGCAGATTCAAACCCGTCTGCTTCAAAAGTTGTGCTGTGGCTCCAGAGTCCGAGCGCTTCATCCTGCAGCAGACTGACAGATAATTGCTACAGAGACTGGAGTGTCCCCACAGCTATCAGACTGCACCCTAACAGGCCCCAAACAGACACGGCTAACCAACCAGAGCAAGACACCGGTACACAGGCTCAGATTGTTCCATTAGACTCATTACTTTTTCACTTTCTCCATCTATTACATCACTCTGCTCTTCTATCTATCTATCTATCTATCTATCTATCTATCTATCTATCTATCTATCTATCTATCTATCTATCTATCTATCTATCTATCTATCTATCTATTGAGTTGGTCTCGTCATACTGTATGTTCCTCTTGCTTTCTGTTCTCTCCGTCTTCAACTACTATTAAACATAGAATAAAATTTCCAGTATATTTGACACAGTATATTTTGCAGAGCTTCAAATATGGTTCAAACTGTCCTCATGTGTGATTTTCTTCTCCAACTGTGCTCAGAAAAATGCAAAATGTCAAGGTCTCTACAGCTATTTCTTTAGCTTCATGTTTTCATACCTCGTATTCATGCTGTCGAGCTGTACAACTGTATTCAGCTGTTGCTGTGTTCAGTCTCAGCCTGCACTGACAGACTAGGGATGGGATAATTTGACATTTCAGGCCACCAGTGTTGTCAAAGAAATAAACTCAGTTTCTCAATCATCCCAATTGTTTGGCAGGCAATATTTTGGTAAAACTACACTTTTTGAGTTCTTGGAAGCCAGTGTTCATATTGTTTTAAAAGAATTACAAGACAAAGCAGATGTTTTGAACAAAAAATAGGTATCCACAGTGGGTCTTAAAAATGTAATATTAAACATTTACCCATCAGTTATTCCAAATAGTCATTTATCTCTATGAGGTAATTGCCGTCTCTCCATGTCCGTCTGTCCTCAGGATGCTCCAGTGTTGCTGCGGACACAGATCACCAATCACCAAAAAGTGAGTCTCGAAAACCAACACTGACTTTAAAGGGACTGTGAGGAGTTTTTAAGTAATTACAAAAAGTCTCACTTTTAAATATATGCCTGATCGAAATACACACTTTAAGATGAGTTTTATAGCATCTATATAGGTTATCTATAAATGGTATTCCTTTGCTAAGTGGTCAGGTCGGACAGAGCTGGACTGGCCCGAATACTCAACTTCGGGAACAAGACAATTAAAACTAGAGCAAATTTGTCTTATGTGGACACGTCTTAGAGCACCAGGCTGTAAGGAGCGATATATAGACGGCTACAAAACTACAATACTAAGTTTTCCAAAATTTGCTAATTGTCACACATCAAAAACTACCGCTACATAACTAGAAAGAGATACATTACCTCGTCGCTTTGCATCCTGTAAGTTGTTGAAAAAAGAAAAGTTGTAAAGCAATGCAGAGCTCTGAGGAAGGTCCGGGCTGCATCACAACAAACACACGCTTTGGCTAGGGTCACATCTTTTGGTGCGTTCCAGTTGTTGTCAGAAGTAGGAATTTTGAGTTCCGAGTAGGAAACTGCAACTGGAATGTTCCCCGAAGTCGGAATTTCCTACTGGGAACTCGGTGAAACCTCGCCACCCCCAAGTTGACAATGGAAGATGGATGCCCCCAGTGTGAACAGTTATTTAGCTCCTGTAATATTCAATTTATTTAAACTTCTGACTGGAGTGTGTTGCTCTAGATCAGCTGTATACATAATATTGTTAAGGTGTGTTCACACCGGACGCAAATTTGCATCGACGCGCGTCGAGATTACGTACAAAGTTAATGCAAAGGCGCGTCTTGACGCAGATTCGCCCCAGGCAGCGCGTTTGGAGCGTCCGGCGCGTTTGAGGCGTCGAGCGTCGAGGCGTTTGACGCCCTCGACACCCCGACGCCTCGACGCTCGAGTTGAAAATATTGAACTTTCGACGCCAGTTCGCTTGACGCTGTGGCACGGCAGCCAATCAGCGATGACCCCGACGTCATTGATTTGATGACGAATGACGCTACGTCCCCCTGCTCCCGCTCAAGCCCCTCTCAAAGATGGAGGAGAGGTTTATCTGCGCTGTTTGCTATCATCCGGAGATATACTATTCGGTGTGTGTACTCTACAGAGACCGGAACAAAAGGGAGCAGACTTGGGTGAAAGTCGCCGAGGAGACAGACAGGTTTGATTTGATGACGTGTGACGCCCCGGCCTCCTGCTCCTGCTCAAACCCCCTCTCAAAGATGGAGGAGAGGTTTATCTGCGGTGTTTGCTATCATCCGAAGCTCTACTACTCGACGTGTGCACTCTACAGAGACTGGAACAAAAAGGAGCAGGCTTGGGAGAAAGTCACTGAGGAGACAGGTTTTGAAGGTAAGTTCTGTAAATATTCGTTTCCAGCTGGATTTGCCTGCACGGGTTATCACTGAGTCCGACAAGCTCCGGCTCTCTACCGCGCCTGCGCCAGGACGCGCGTCGTCCCTCAGCTTGTCAAAATGTCCAGCGTCCAGCCTCGGGCGTTAAGCGCGGTGCGTCACAGGCGTTACGGGCGTCCATTGACGCCGATTCGCGTCCGGTGTGAACGCAGCATTAGACTTATATTTTCAAAAATGCTGTCATAGTGATAATCACATTCTTCATGTGATATTTGTGGACAACAACACAGGGTATGCTAACAGCAGCTAACGATAGCCTGGTAGATCGGCATGTTTTTTTCCAACTTCAACTGGAACGGCGATAAGTTGGAGATGATGTCACTCCCAGTTCAGAGGTTATGGGAACGCAGCATTATGACAGTCGCTGCTCGTGCTCATGGGTAGCAGAGTCTTTGTGTCGCTGGTAATAGATTCTCCTCACAATCCCTTTAATTTCATTAAAACGAGTGGCTGAGAGTTTGTTCAACAGAGGTACAAAAGCCTTTTAAAGAGTGATCCAACAAGCACCCAAAGTAAGGATAATTCAGTTACACAACATGGTGGCTCAGTGATAAGACGTTTACCAAAGTGAACGGTTGACAAAATTATTGACTAAAAGAAAAATATTATAAAGTCAATCCAGTGAACAATAATTAAAAGGCAATAAGTCAGAGAACATTAACTCTGGTAGAAGAAGCCATCAGAAAAAGGTACACTGTGGTCATGAAGGGATGGGCGTTATCAGGACTAAACGCTCAGGTGTACTGTGGCATTTGGATAATTCTCAGCTGTTATTCAGCAGCTAAAAGTTTACGAGAAAATATCCTCCTCACTATCACAGCACTTTCCATCCAGGATGGATCCATGATCTCATGATGTTACCTTAATTTCAAACCCTTACCTCTGAATCTCAGCAGAAATCTACACTCATCAGCCGGGAAACATTTTTCTAATCTTCTGTTGTCAAATTTCATGAGTCTGTGCAAGCTGTGGCCTCAGGTTCCTGTTCTTAGACCACCTGTGTGGTCTTCTGCTGCTGTAGCCCATCTACTCCGTGCCTGATGTTCAGAACAGTACTCTACGCACTTTGATTTCAACAAACGGTTATTTAAGTCACTGTTTCCTTCACTCATCTCGAAGTAGCCTGGCTATTCTCCTCTGTCCTCTGGCATCAACAAGACATTTTATTGCCTAGATAACTGCTCCACACTGGATTTCTCCTCTTTTTTAGATCATTCACTTGAAACTTAAGAGATGACAAACTTATTCTGTGCTTTTGTTGTTGTTGCTTGTATTTTTGTTCTAGGTTAATTTATTTGGTTTTTTTTAAATTAAAAAAAAACAAAAAAAGGAAGATTGTGCAGGTAAATTCTGGTAGGTCTGCAGTTTCTGAAACACTAAACATACATTTTACATCAAAATCCACTTACCGTAATTTCTAGAACACAACATGCCCTTGTTTTTAACATGGAACCCATTTTTTCATACTTTGGTCCAGGAAAAACGTTGTATTCAAATATAACAAGCATCCACATTTTGCCCAAACTTTACTCTCTCAGACAACTCAAAAATTACCTTTATTCAAATTTTTTCATCAATAAAATTTTAGTATTATCACAAAAAACACTTTACACATTTTCTCTCTTAACCAGATGCAGACGCACCTTTTGCTTCACGCATGCCCGGTTACTCGATTTCTGCCTGAGCATGCTCAGTCGTTGTGTACCGACCAATCAGAGAGCAGCTATCAACATGCTGATGTCTTCAACCAATCACAGTGCAGCTATTTTGGTCTCCTTGCTCATAAGATGGCAGCTCTCTGTGTTTGAATGTTGGTAGTACTGCAACACTTCAGAATTACATGATCTTTACACAAAAGTAAATAAATTTACCCTAAATATTGGATTAGAACAGTTTCATAAGAATTATGCAAGTTTGGTGGTAATGATTGGCAGAGAGAGAGAATATTTCAGCTTGTTTTGTCAGATTGCATTGTTGGGGGACAAAATATTTTGAAATATTTGCTTGTGTATAATATGCATCTGAAAATCAGACCTTATTTAAGAGCAAAAAATGTGTTATAAACGAGAAATTATGTTCAAGGATAAGTTCGGTTTCTACAGCTTTAACATTATTTATAGAATGAAGAAGAACAATATACTCACCCAGAAGGCTTTCCTGATCCAAACAGTGCTTCAGGAGATATTTAGATCCAAAATCGAGCGGCGAACATCCGTATAATGGTAGCACATAGGGCATGTATAGCGCCGCTCCTAAAACTGCATTCATCGTCCAAAAACTCATTAGTTTCACCAATACTTCATCATGGTCCGCTCGGGCTACTCCTCTATTACAGTCTGTGTCGCTCCAGACATGTTTTGTGGCTGTTCTGACCTCTGAACTGAAGACGGCTCTCTGGAGAGCTGTTCTTCTCTTTGCCTCTGCGTCCTCCTTTTGATGAGCTCCTCATCTGTAAACTCTGGCTCGAAACTGTAAGGACACCCATCATATTCAAAGTTCTCCTCCACAACATCTTCATCCGATAGATATTCGTCCATTTTGCACAAAACTGGAAGAAGAAAGTTGTTGAGTAGCCGGCGGTCGCCCCTGAAACAATGAGCCGTACTGCGCATGCGTGGCAGCTGTAAATAAAGTCTTCAGTTCAGAGGTCACCACAGTCACGAAAACATGGGTGGAGTGACACGGACTGTCGTGGAGGAGTAGTGTGAGCGGACCATGATGAAATATTGGTGAAACTAATGAGTTTTTGGACGATTAATGCAGTTTTAGGAGCGGCGCCAACATGCCTCGTGTGCTACCATTATACGGATGTCCGCCGCTCGATTTTGGATCTAAATATCTCCCGAAGCACTGTTTGGATCAGGAAAGCCTTCTGGGTGAGTATACTGTTCTACTTCATTCTATAAATAATGTGAAAGCTGTAGAAACCAAACTTGTCCTATAATCTGACATTCATTCTCCTCTTGATGCTGACCATATCTGTCTGCCTTAATGCACTGAGTTGCTGCTTTGTGATTGGCTAATGAGCAATTTGAGTGGGTGTACCTTTTAAACAGGCCAGTCTGTATCTGTAGATGTCAATTTATTTAATCTCTCATCTCTGTCTCCCTCTATCTATTTACCTCCTCTTCACATCTCTGTCCTTTTACATCTGACGTCTGTTTTGTTGCATTTTCTCTTCTTCATCTCTGCCTTCAGCTCTAAGATCTCTGGGTCTGTCCAGATGAATTTATGTGATAAATACATCAAATTATTACGAATAATGACTGAAACTGATATTTAACATGACTTTGAAGCTGTGAACCCCCTCTGTTTAGGTTAGTCAGATATATTTGTGGTTTTACAGTCCCAGTTGATTGAAGCATGAGGAGAAACGGGCTCAAGGCAACATGGCTCAACAAAAGTGATATTTCACAGCAAAATGAGAGGATGAACAGACTGATGATAAAAGAGCGTATCTGAGGGAGGATCTGCCCTTTAAATTATTAATTCTTTTTAACATGTCTAGCCTTGGGTTTCTTTGTCTAGCTAATTTGCTAATGTCCCCGTACACTGGAAAGCCATGTCTCTGCCTCTCAGGGAGGCAGTTTTTCTAAATCAGAGCCTGTAGTCACAGACTCTCGGGATGCTCTGAGCTCAGATGAAAACTCTCCTGAGGATCTGCTTCAGCTGGAGCTTCCTGTTGGATCTGCATACTGATGCACGACTAAATTATACGTCTGTCTCATTACTCTCTCTGCTGTTGTTCACTGAAGCAGGGATGCCAGATTCTCCTGTTTTTTCATTTTAGATTTATTTCATTCTGACAGTAATTAGATGACAGGGAGGGAAATGAAAAAGAGAAGAGGTCACAGGCTGGACTCAAAAATGGTCACATTTTCAGCCTCATAGGGTCTGACAGGCCCTGTTTTTGCCTTTTCGCAGTATTATCCAGGGTCAGAGGCATCATGTTTTCAGGTTGTCCTTTCATAGGCATGTCCGTGCGTCCTGAACGTTCTCGTCAGTATCTCAGTAACACTTCATGCTGTAACTGTAACAAGGGCCCACTCTGAATGAAGAACAATCTACTTAAGTTAGGTTTAGGTTTAAGGTATGCGATCATTCCTTGCTATTAAGCATTATCCTAAAAATATTTCAACAGGCCTTGCAGTGTAGCTGGATCCGCCTGAATCAGGGTCTGTAATCAGGCAGACCTATTACGCCAAGGTTTAAAACAGGAAGAGGAGCGAGCTACAAGTGTGGAGACAGGAAGTGACTGCTCATACAGAGAGTAGCATAGATGCTAACAGCTTTAGCAGCAGTCCTGTCAGATTTGGACCACATTTCTTAATTCAAAATAAACAGTAAAGGCACGTCAAAAAAGGAAAGATATTTTCACTTCCAGACAGTTTTGGTGTGATGTTTTGGCTCGTGTTTTGCATTTTACAGTAGCGCTCGCCTAAAGGTGGGAGCGAAGAGTGTGGTGACAGGAAGTGACTGCTTATACAGACAGTAGCATATATGCTAACAGCTCTAGCAGCAGTTCTGTCAGATCTGGACAACATTTCATGCTTCAAAATAAACACTGAATGAAGAAAGAAAGAAAAGATATTTTCACTTCACTTCCAGCCTGTTTTGGTATGATGTTTTGCTCGTGTTCTGCATTTTACAGTCACGCTCACCTACTTCACTATCATCTGATTGACACACAATGAATGTGACTGAAGGAATGATCGTGCAGTCACCTGCTGAAAACCATTTTAAAGGTTCTACCCTTCCCAAACACTTTTTATAAGCTGTTGCTCAGACGACCCACCTGGTTTGTCAGGTTAGATTTTCATCACAGGTTAGTCATTCTGCCTCATGTTCATCCTCCTCTTGTGAATGTTTGAAGAAAAAAATCAGTCAAGCCAAGAATTGATTAAGACTTTACTGGATAGAGGTCAGAGATAGAAGTCTAAACAAATATCTCAAAACCCTTTGTTTAAACTTTTGCAAAAATAAAGGATGAATTGATGAGACGGAGATCGTGGTCACTTGACCTTTTGTTCTTTCCTTTCCTGTGAAAACCATGAAACTTCTTATATTTTTCTGACTTGGCTTGAGGATGAAATCCAGACATTATTCATGTAATTGGTCAAAGGGCATTGTCAGAGTGTTTAATATTCTCCTGCCTGTGAACTAGAGCATGACACGGGAATGGATTTTCACTCCTGTCCCGTCCCACTCCCAGAGAAAAAATCCTGTCCAATCCCAATCTTGGGCCGGAGTTAAAAAATTAATCCTGTCCTTTCCCACCCCCGTAGAATGACTCCCACGCCCATCCCGCTCCCACTCAAAATTACTCCCACTCCTGTCCCGTTCCCGTTTGAATAAAACCAAACATGTTTAAAAAATGTTGCATTGTTTTATTTTAGGTAAAAGTGCAGTGCATATGAGGTGCTGGTTTGGCGGAGTGGTTAGCAACCAGGCACCCCATGTACTTGCTTCTGCAGGTCCAGGTTCGAATCTCACCTGTGACCAGTTTGCAGAGTGTCTTCCCCTACTCTCTCTCCCCCTTTCACAAGCCTATCCACTGTCTCTTTCCTATCAATAAAGGCACAAAATGGCCAAAAACATATTGAAAAAAAAAAAAAAAAAAAAAAAGTGCAGTGCATATAAAAGGCCTTGCCTTTAAGTTTCACATGCCTGACATTCGGTGGGTGTAAACAGCTCTCTTTTCGACGTGTCGTCTTCTCCCTCCATGTTGTTTTGTGGTGTGTGTCGCAGGCAGCTGCTCCGAGTGGCTTTTTACTTCTGCTGGTGACAGAAAGTCAAACCATTTTTTGCAGTTCTTTTGTGTTGCTAGCGCGGTCAAGAGTGTTGGGTCTCACTGAGAGATGACTACAAAAATGGACGCATCTGTTCATCTGGTTGTTTAACACGGCTGGAAATGATCATTAATGTCGTTCCCGCTCCTGTCGCTTTTTTTCCCGTCCCAATCACAGGATTAATTACAAAATGACTCCCATCCCGTGGAATTCCCGCGGGAATCACGTGACCCACAGGAATTCCCTTATCTCAGGAGAGCTTGATTTTCTAAAACTGAGTTTTACTCTGACCCAATGATATTCATTTGGTGCTTTTTTTTTTTAGTTCATTTGTCAGTGCTTAAAAAAAACAGTGTCTCATGTTCAAATCTCCCATGTGCATGTTTTTACTCAAGATTTCACAAAAGTCCTCTCTGACTGAAGAACTTAATTATTTCATTTTGATGTCACGGGTCAAAAGTAAAAGTCATTGCACCTTATGGCTTTGCCTTGTTCTGAAAGCGACATCCAGAGAGGAGCAGGAACAGCTTTCCTTAATCTCTATACAAATGTTCAATCTGACATAAGATGAACTAGATTTTTAAAGTGACTGGATAAAAGGTCAAGGCAATAGGGCCTCTTGCTTGTACCTCGTCATGATTGCAAATTTAATGTTGTATGGACTTTATCCAAACTTTACATACATTTCTGCCCAGACTCAAGGATGACCTCCTTGGATGTCATAGCTCAAGAGAGCTCGGTGGGTTTTGATTACAAATTTTCAACACTAAGTTAAGGATTATCCAGAAACACCCCCTTGTTGTACTTAAATGGAGCAGAGGCCGTTTACTCCCAGAGGTATATGACCAACAGGTCTAGTTAATAGTGTCTTCACCTCCTGATGTTCATGTATGTTCAGCATCAAAGTCAATGAAATCAGTGTGTCAGTTCAGGGCGAGAAGATTCAGTCCATGAGGTCTTCATCCTGTCTGCACTCTAATTTGATCTGTGCTGCCAGGAAAGTGCGAGAGAAGGAGCCTGATGCAGAGACAGTCACAGTTCAGCGAGTTATTGGAAATGTGAAGATACATGAGCTTAACTGGCCTCCAGTCCTGGAGGAATCCTCCACAGGAGTAACTGACCTCTGTACAGTCTGAGGAGCAGAAGTGCAGACAGGAGAGTCTATCTCAGATTTATAAACCGTCAGGACACAAAGATGGTGTTTTATTAAATGCCTTGCTTCCACTGAGTGGTCTGGTTTGTTCAGTACAGTTTGGTAAGGTTTGTAGTGGTTAACCTTGGTATCCTGGACTTGTTTGTGTTTCCACCACAAGCTGCACCTTCACTTGATGGTAGGAATGCTTTTCTTATTTGACAGTGGAAATATCAGCCATTTTGTACCATACCCAGCTGAACTGAACCAGACTACTTGGTGGAAATGCAGCTTTAGGGGGCTTTTCCATTTGTGCTTGAGCACCACTTTATTTCGCATTACACTTTATGTATATGATATGCATGCATATAGTACCTTTTTAACATGGACCAGGTTCACATAGCATGGTCACGGGAAGCTATAGGGACATCCTCAAAACAACAAATTGGGAAATAGAGGTAATAGAGCTGCCAACCCCCTCAATCTGTTGCTTGTCATGACAGTAAGGTGACGAGTTTTGTTCCAGAGCAAACTATCAGGGTAAAGAGGGTAAAATTTAGTAAGTCATACAGCATTACAGAGCTCAAAACAGGAGACTAACACTTCTGTGCCAGATAATATGATGATACGTTATTTGGTAAAAAAAAAAAGGTTTAGGAGGGTTGACAAGCAGACAGGAACACACAGATGACAAAGTACAAGAGCTTTAGCACAGACTGAGCTAACCAAAAAGAAGCACGATTTGAATCAAATTACCCTCACAAACAAACACAAATGGCTTCATAAACCAACACAATAAAAAGTGAGAGGAGAAACAATCAATTTTCATGGGAGGTAGGCAATTTTGATGACCATGAGGAAAACCTAAGACCTCAAAGTGGGCACAACGGCCCAGTCCCAACATGGGTTTGGAAAGCCCAAGGGCCCCTAACACATATGCCCACAAACTCCAGGGACCATATCAACGGGCATCAGACATCCTCATCCAGCTGTGACTCTGAACACTTTGAGATCTTATCTCAACGAAAGATAAGAAAAACTTTGCACGATGAAAGGTGCAGTCCTTTTAGAAAAGAATGATCATGGAGGAGGGAAAGGTCATGTGACCTGTTACGCTGTGTGTATGTGTTGATCTTCTGTTTGGTGAAGGGGAGGCACAATACTATTGATGTATACGTAAACACAGTAAATATGCAAATGGGTTGACAAGTTACTTTTCATCTTGAACTAGAAAAGCACTCTGAGAGCGCAGACCTCCGCCAGCACCACAGTCCTCACCCATAGTGTGGTTTTCACCATAAATATTAGTCCTACCTTTATTTGATCTGAATGTTTAGTAGGACTGCAACTAATGATTATTTTCATAATCGATTAATCGGGCAATTACTTAAATAATTAATTGATTAATCGGATAATGCCACATTTTTGCAATTTCCTTTACAATTTAGCTTAAAGTTGTTTTAGGTATTTTCTAAACAACAATAAAGGCAATAAAAAGCATTTTTTCTTCAGTAATAATATTCTGTTACAGCTTTTTTCTTTCTTGACTCATTGTGCAAAACTCTAAGTACATTAATAGTGTAGCAGTTCTACTGTTTGTTATGTGTTCCATTTTGTTTTGTTATGTTTCCTGAAAAGCAAGCAAGTGCTCTTTCATAGAGGTCGTTCTCACATGCCAGATGAAGTCGGCCTTGTAATGTTTGCAAGTGATCGTTTGCTTTGCTTTGTTGAGCGTGAAATACTCCTAGCTTTCTGGAGGTTTTTGGTCGTTCACGAAGTGGTGCTGCCGTGGACGCCACCATTGTGAATCCTTCTGCATGTTGTTATGTGCAGTGACAGTCGCTAGTGCGCATGCGCACCTCTCACAGTAGCTTACGGCAAGAGAGCAGGCTCATCTCCTCCTTACTAACCGACTGTAAGCTACAATTTTATGCACCAAAACACCTGATTCGTTGCCCAGGTGAAAGCAATAACTAAATTAGTTGACAATGAATTAAATTATCAATTTTAATCGATTTAATCGATTAGTTGTTGCAGCCCTATTATTTAGATTCCTTGGCCATGAAACACCATTAGCAATTGGATTCATAATGATAGCTATTTAAGGTAAGTAGTTATTCACGAAAATCGAATTTTTCGGCATGGCGGATCCAGACGGTGATCCAGATCACTCCCAAATTCTAATCAATTCTTCTTTGTCCCAATCCAGACATTTCCTGAAAATTTAATTGAAATCCGTCCATAACTTTTGAGTTATGTTGAGAACAGAGAAACAAACATACAAACTAACAAACCAACAAACTAATAAAAAACAGACAGACACTGGCAATAACATAACCTCTTGGCAGAGGTAGTCATTTACTGTACCACCTGTAAAGTGTAAGCTAAACATGCAGAGGAGCAAACACTGTTGCAGGTAAATAGTCCATGTTGATTTACATATTAAAAACATCTATCAGTAATAAACAGAACAAAGTGTTGGTTTTATTACTTACACTGGTCAGAGGCTTTTCTCTGCTCCAGTGAACAGTAAACATTAGAGATTCATATGGTTTTGATGGTCTATCAGTGAGTAAAGATCATTTGATCTATGTTATTCTCAGCTTGTGTAATTAAAAGTTGATGAAAGAACCTGCACAGGAAGCAGATCCATTGATCCATCGCTCTGAAAAAGGCTTCAGCCTCTGAAGTGATGAAACACATGTTCTCTTTGTACTGTTACTGTCACAGCTGATCCTGCTGTGCTCACTAAAGCCTTGTGTGGTTTGGACCTTCACTTCTGTAATTTTAATTTAATAATCATATTAATTACTTCTTATGCAGCAGAGGGTTTCCCCTGGTGTTGTTAGTGCACACAGTGTGTATCTGCATGTGTGGGGAGAGGAGGCTGAGACATACTAAACAGGCACCACAGGTCAGTGTGTGAACCTGACACGACTGGAGTTAAAACATAATACAGTTTATTGTGTCTGTGGTGAACTGTGGTGCTCAGGCTTTAAACAGCCTGTGGCTCCTTTCCAGCATGTTACCCTCAAAGCTCACAGTCCAGTTTGAACTATATTCACTATCGTACCTGCGTGAATAAAGGCATAAAGCTCCCAAATATTTTTAAAAATGTACTGCAGGTAAAAGAAAAGAAAAGCAGTTTTTTTTTCATCCCATTGTTTCTGCACTGCTATATGACATATCCCTGCTATTAACTCTGTGAGCTTATTTTCACCCTATAATATATTATCTTCTCTTCTCTGTTTATGTTCTTTGGTTTTATATTTTTAAATCAGACAAATACCACAACTCAGACATCCAGAGGGATCCTGAAGTCAAGTCATGGCATAAAAAGTAGTCAGTGGAGGTGTTTCGGTCGTCCACTTAGGATGCTTCCTGGTCAGCTCCCTGTGGAGGATCAGGAGGAGAATCCCAGGGAGACCCAGAACCTCCTGGAAGGATTACACATCCTGACTGGTCTGTCTGACCTTGGGATCCTCTTAAGGAACTAGAAAGTGTTACGGGGAGAGGGATGTAAGGAGAAGATAAATGGATGGATGGAACGATGGATGGATGGACAAATACTACAACTGTAATTTTGAATCTGTGCCAATTGATGTTCAGTTATCACATCAGCTGATAGCTGATCAGATAGATAGATAGATGGATAGATGGATGGATGGATGGATGGATGGATGGATGGATAGATGGATAGATGGATAGATGGATAGATGGATAGATGGATAGATAGATAGATAGATAGAATATATTATACAAAGTAATTGGGGTGATCGTGAAACTGGGATTATTCTTTGACAACAATGGTAGCCCCAAAATGTCAAATTGTTCAATCCTAATTCTGTATTAACTATCATTGCAGGCTGAGACTGAACTGATGTACAGTTAGACAGCATGAATACAAGATTTGAGAAGATATAGCCAAAGAAATAGCTGTATAGACCTTGACATTGTGCGTTTTTCTGAGCACAGTGGGGGAATAAAATCACATAGGAAGACAGTTTGAACCATATTTGTCTTGGAGCTCCTCAAAACATACTGTGTTCAATGTACTGGAAATAAAACCCAATGTTTAAATAATAGTTTGAGACGGAGTGCACAGAAAAGCAAGAGAAACATTATGAGACTTGATAGATAGATAGATAGATAGATAGATAGATAGATAGATAGATAGATAGATAGATAGATAGATAGATAGATAGATAGATAGATAGATAGATAGATAGATAGATAGATAGATAGATAGATAGATAGATAGATAGATAGATAGATAGATAGATAGATGTTATGGATGAATAACTAATGTTGCGAGTGCTCCCTTTAAAAACAGAGATCCCTGGAGTTTGTCCCGACTCCTCAAAGAGAATTAGTCAGATATCAGAGCTCAGCCTAAAACATTTGATCTGGTTAAAAACTGTTGGGTGTAAGCAGGATTTACTCAGAGTGTGATGGACTCTTCATTAAACTGAAGTGAACTTTAAATCAGTGCTGTGCCTTTAGACTCAGGTCAGAAGAGTCTCTCTGTAAAGCTGCGTTCACACCGAAAGCGACTTTGCGACCATAATTGCGTCGCTCACTGAAGTCACATTGTATATCCATAAATATCTCATTTTAGTCGCCGTCGCTTGGTGACATCAAGTCAAGTTTCACCGTGACCATGTCATATATCTTATAATAGTAATATAATAGGATTTATAAGCTGACATTATTCCACCTGCATCCCTTTCACTCACTTACTAACCACAAAATGCTGCAGCTGCTGGTCCTGCAGCAGCATTGTCTGTGAGTTCTCTGCAGTCCCGTCTAGGCGGAACTAATGTGAGCGGGAATAAAAACTGTCCATCATGGGTACCGTCACACATGCACACAACACTGATTGGCTGTTGCCACACAGTCACACACGACATCTCCTGAAAGTTCAGCCGCCCCATCATGGCTGTACATTGACTTTATATGGATGGTGGTCGCAGAGGTTGCATAGTCGCGTTCAGTGTGTAGGCAGCTTAACCCGACAGACTGAAGACCAACGTGGTATCAAAAGTAATGTGGATTTACGTGGAGCTGCTCGTGCTGCTAACAGAACTACCAAAATAGATTTTCCCATTAAAACAAGACGAACAGCAACAGCAAATATGAAATCAGTCATGAAGCCACAGTGAGTGACCCACTTTTCTTTAAAACATCATCATCTGTTTAATTATATTCTACAGCATGAATCTTTTGTTAGGCTGTGTGTTACACATAGATCTTATTTTAACCTCTTCATCTGTTTGTCTCCTCTGTCCTCACTCGGCTGAAAATAGCTCTATAATCCTGAGTGTAAAACAAACTTTATAACTGCACAGAGATCTGGAGTAGAGTCTGGATCGGGGTCCTTCCTCCCCTCCCCGCAGAGTCTGTGTCGGACGTTTGTAGCTCTGTGTTACAGCAGTGAAGGCCAATTAATTCAGAGCTTTTGGGGGCCCCGTGTCGTAGCTCGGGGCCCTCCTTAAATCCTAACCCACTTTCAGGCCACTTATAGAGCCGGCGGTGTCGAAGCCGAGTCAAGGCGGGATGATTAATGACGTTATTAAACAGTTTAGAGAGGTTGTGTGTTCTTCTGGCTGGAGCCAATTTGGAGTGATTTGTGAGGTGAAACAATGTGGTGGAATGAAGTGGAGCGTGTTCGATTGTGGGTCTGTGGGTGGAAAAGCGGAGAGTGGAGAGTCGAACGATGACTTTAGCGTGTTTGTGTGTGCCTGGTGTGTAGGTTAGTGGGTGGTTAGGTGTGTGTAAGAGAGACATGCAAAGGTCAAACTGGGGACAGGTGGAAATAAGCCAATAAGCCAGAATCTCATTTCCTAGGAGAACGAGTGAGAGACGCTGAGAGTAAAGAGAGGAAGGACGGGGGAAGAGGAGTGAGAGTAAAAGAGTGAAAAGGAGGGGAGGGAGAATAACAAGGTGGAGGTGAAGAGGAGTAAAAAGAGGAGTGGGAGAAAAATAAGAGGAAAGACAAACGGTGGTGATTGAGTTTGGGTTAGAGGTGGCAGAGGAGAGAGGTTAACAAACGAGAGGGAAAGAGAAGGAGGGACTAACAGACATGAGGAGAGGATGAAGGAGAAAGAGATAAGGAGAGGAGGTAACAGGCAGGGAGATAAGAGAGGAAACAGGATCAATTATTGGTGAAGCGAGAAGGGAAATCTTTTCATTTTAGGTCTCAAAATCAGCAAGTGAAACCTGGAACGTGGATCAACTTGTAAATCGAAGGCTTTGTCTTCTGGCTCAGTTCCCTGTTCCCCTCAGCAGTCCAGCATAATGCCCACAGTACTGCTGATGCTGCACCAACCCACCCGTCAGTCCCACCCTCTGTAAACCCTCAAGACCGAGATCCAGAGAAACTGAGGACTCAGCTCAGAGTAAAGACTCATTTTCCCACAGAGAACCATGGGTGGTCAGTGCTTTGATGGATGGATGGATTGTTGGATAGATAGATGGATGAAAGCTTTGTCCAATGGATGGATGGATGGGTTGGTGCCTGGTTGATTGTTTGGTTTAATGAACTAATGGTTGCTTGGAATGGAGAGGTGGTTTAAAATAGCTGAATGCACGTTTGGATGGATAACTGTTGGTTAATTAAAAGTTTGCTTGGATGTATAACTGCTGTGGATGGATGGATGAATGAATGGGTTGGTTGGGATGGATGGTCTATTCATTGATTGGCAGGTGTAATGAACAAAAGGTTGGTCAGAATAGAGAGATGAATTAAAGATAGCTAGATGAGTCGATGGCCAGTTGGTTGATTTGTTTTGAATACATGGGTGATTTGGTGGGTGGATGGATGGATGCATGGTTGGATGGATAAATGTTGGTTAATTAAAAGTTTGTTTGGATGTATAACTGCTTTGGATGGGTGGATGAATGAATGGGTTGCCTGGGATAGATGGCAGTGTTTCCTCTAGGTTCATTGCCTTGGGGCGGCGGGTTCGGGGTTGCGGGGGGGGGGGGGGGTCTTACCATTTAGATCTGAATAAATAGTGAGCACTGTGGGCACACAACTACAACATTCTCAAAATAATTTAAAATAAACTGCATAAAGTATAAAAAGTATTTAAAAAAACAGGAAGAATGAAACATTTCATGTAACCATGTACGCTCAGCAGGAGGAGAGAAGATGAATCATAAAGTCATAGCAAGTGACTGACAATGAGGAGAAACTACATGCTGAAAGTTTCCTACACTGCTGCTAGCTGTGCTTCCTTTCTTAGTAAGGACAGTTGGTTTAAAAATGCTGAGATCTTTGCTTGGAGAGATAGTTTGGTAAGCTTCAGGTCATCCATTAATGTTTGTTTAAATTGGGTTTTTTTATTATATTTTTTTACCGTTATGGTCGCTCCTTCATCCGCCGGCTGAGTGTGAGTGTGTGTGTGTATGTCTGTATGTGTAGTGTGTGTGTCTTTATCATCCCCTTCACACAACGCGCCGCTTCCAGTCATTTCAATGAGGGACAGGCGGCAGACAGCACGCGGTTTGGACCGCCGCAGTAGAAGCGGTTGCCGCCGAAGAGTCCTGCTGCTCAGAAACCAGCGTTTTGAACTTTCTGGCTGTAGTCACCCGGCAGCAGCAAATCATATCGAACTATCGAAGAACTGGATGTGGGGAAGCATTTCTACTGAATTGTTTTTAGGGAAGGGAGTGTCATAGTAGTATGTCAGAGTGAGCATCTTCAGAGTAGACGATCTTTGTAATGTTAACGCTGCTAAGGGGGAGCCCGGGGATTGGCTAAGGGTAACGGAAGTGTAGACTGAGAGAGAGAACTGCTAACTGTATGACACGCTGTTTGAGTCTGTTAATAAAGAGAATTAATGATTCAGAAGTTATCGGCTCGTTCTATGACAGGGAGTGTTGTGAGACACTTTTAAGTGGCCTCTGCTCTGACGTTCGCTGAATCACCGCTACGTCTCGGCCCGCGGTGGCAGCAGCCTCAATAAAGACTGCATGTGCGGGGACTCCGCCTGCAGAGAACAAGAGGAGGGAGGAGGCGTTTTCAGAGCGGAGAGGAAAAATGCATTTTATTAAATGTAAGCAAACCATAGCGACACAACTATGGGCAAGATAGTTATCTGCCTAAGCACCCGCGACACCCGATTTAATGCAGGACTCTGATGTGAAGGCGGCGACATGATGCTGCGGTGGTGTATTTACAGTTTTTAAAAAAAATTGCAGGAGCGGCGGGTAGGATTTAGGAGCGGCGGCCCGCCGCTCCTAAATGAATGTAGAGGAAACACTGGATGGTCTATTGATTGGTTGACAGGTGTAAAGGACAGATGGTTGGTCAGTGTGGAGAGATGAATGAAAGATAGCTGCATGGACGGATGGATTGATGGATGGATGGATGGATGGATGGATGGATGGATGGTCAGTTGGTTGATTTATTTTATATATATGGGTGATTTGGTAGATGGGAGGATATAGCTAGTTGGCTGGGTACATGGACGGATGGATGGATGGATGGATAAAGTGTTTGGGATGGTTGGATAAACAAATGGATGGATGGATGGATGGATGATGATTGGATAAACAAATGGATGGATGGATGGATGGTCAGGTAGTTGATTTGTTTGGGATATATGGATGATTTGATAGATGGAAGGACGAGGCTAGTTAGTTGGATGCATGGATGGATACAAGGATACATGGATTGATGGATAGGTAAAGTCTTACAGATGAATGGATGGATGTTGGAATGGTTGGATGGATGGATAGATGACTGGGGTAGATGGATGGATGAATAGATGTATGGATGTTTGGATTATTGAATGGATAGATAAAGTGTTTGGGATAATTGGATAGATGAATGGATAACTGTTGGGATGGTTTAATGGCTGGATGAATGGATGGATGGATGAATGGGTTAGTTGGGATGGATGGTCTATTGATTGGTTGGCTGGAGTAATGAACAGATGGTTGGTCAGTATGGAGATAGAAATGAAAGATGGATGGATGGATGGTCTATTGATTGGTTGGCTGGTGTAATGAACAGATTATTGTTCAGTATGGAGAGATGAATGAAAGATAGCTGGATGGATGGATGGATTCATGGATGGATGGTAAACTGGTTTATTTGTTTTGAATATATGGGTGATTTGGTGGATGGAAGAATGAGGCTAGTTGGCTGGAATGCATAGGTAGATGGATAAATGGTTGGGATGGTTGGATGGATGAATGGAAAATGGATGGGATGGATGGATTGATAAATAGTTTGGGATGGTTGGTTTAATTGATGGATGGATGGATTTATGGATGGAATGCTTGGATGGATGGATGGATGGCTGGGATGGATGGATGGATGGTCAGTTGGTTGATTTTTTGGATATATGGGTGATTTGGTGAATGGAAGGATCAGGCTAGTTGGGATAGATGGATGGATGGATGGATAAATTGCTGGGATAGATGTTGATGGATGGATGGCTGGATGGATGGATGGACTATTGGATGGGTTGTGGTTTGGATAAAAGATAGCTTTACTGAATGGATTGTTGGGGGCTTAGTGGTTGGATGGTTGGTTGGATGGTAGAGATCTTGATGGATGCTGCACCTGAAATGTGTCCATTATGTTGATTTTCTAGTCTTCATATCGCATGGCCTGTGTTTTATGTTCCATGTCTTCTTTTGTTTTAATGTTTGGCAGTGTTACAGCTCCACCAACAGGCCTGATATGGGTACTACAGTATTTTCAGTGTTTTCATGTGAACAGACACTTTTCTTGAAACATACTGTGTACAGATTTTTTAAATACAATAGATCAATAGATTTGAGGACATAGATATATATATATATATATATCATTGTTGTTGGTAGCAGTAGGTGGCTCAGGTAGGACCTATCCCGTTTCTATATTTACCCTCAAATCTGACCAGAGGCGTAAAAGCCCCTTGAAAAGCTTCTCAGAACAGAAGATTTTTTACAATAATGAGTAAAACAGTCTTAGAAATATAACATGAGAGGCAAACAGCAGAAAAACAAAGATGAAGATAATCAGAGGAGGAGGAGCAGAAGAAGGTTGAAGAGATTCTAACCTCAGCCCAAAGGTGACCTCAGAGGAGACAGATAACAGGACGATGTGAGGAGATAAGAGGAGACGCCTGAGCCTGGAGATGATTGAGAGAAGAGAGGAAACGATGAAAGAAATGCTTCTCACACATGTGAGCAGTTTTTAAACTTCAGGGAATATAAGGGCTGTTCTGAAACATTGTAGATGTTATTAAACCACTAATAAATAAATCAGATGATTCAGCCAGACTGTTGCTGTTTGGAGTAACACTGAATCTACAGACACAAGATCTCACTGTAACACATCTTTGTTTTAAAGAAACAAAACAGTAAAGGGCTCTGGATGAAACCACGACAACCAGCGCTGAACAATTAATCAACTTTCAATTTCAATTACCGACTCCCACGATCACAAAAACAGAGTAATCATCACTAAATGATCACAGCGCTGCATGAGTAAACGTGGTCGTACTGGATAAATGCTGGATGAAACAGTTCAGTGTTGGTAGAGTCATGTTTGTGGTTCATTGTAAAGAGGTTATGAGTGTTAGCACTTTGAGAGTTTAAGCTGTGTGTGTGCCAGGGCTAATTCATTACTACTCTGCTCGATGCCTGTCAATACCTGCTGGGCTAAAGCACTCAGCGGTGAGTCTTCTGCAGTGCATTTCAAAGTAAAAGCCCAGTTTGCTGTATTTAAAGGTCAGACTGACCAAATTTCTACACCATGCTTTTATTCTGAAAGGCCAGCTATTCAGTCAGTCATGTGACTTTTGCATTTCACAAAGCTTTTTAGCACTTTCCCGTTGTGTCCTCTAAACAAATTCTTCATAAATCAATAATCATATACTAGTTTTTATCTTAAACTCAGCTGGCTCAACACAGTAAAAAAGTACTTTCAGATCCTTATTTAATGCAATGACATGCCAGATGTTGAATGTTTTTTTAAAAAACAAATAAATTCTTCATAAAATGATGTTACTGGAAGAAATATTGATTACATTTAATAGGTATTTATAAAATATCCATTGGAAAAATATAACAAAATAAATGTTAAATTATGATATATCAAATATAATGTTAGGATTTTAGTATTTCAAAATTAATTGAATATAATGGTAGTCAATGGAACAAAATTGTTCCTGAGTATAAAGAGTGGAGGTATAGAGGCAAATCTCTTTTTTGAAGATAAGTTACAAAACCAGTGAAGTTGGCACGTTGTGTAAATCGTAAATAAGAACAGAATACAATGATTTGCAAATCCTTTTCAACTTATATTCAATTGAATACACTTCAAAGACAAGATATTTAATGTTCGAACTGAGAAACTTTATTTTCTTTTGCAAATAATCATCAACTTAGAATTTAATGGCAGCAACACATTGCAAAAAAGTTGGCACAGGGTCATTTTTACCACTGTGTTACATCGCTTTTCCTTTTAACAACACTCAGTAAACGTTTGGGAACTGAGGAGACCAATTTTTGAAGCTTTCCAGGTGGAATTCTTTCCCATTCTTGCTTGATGTACAGCTTAAGTTGTTCAACAGTCTCTGGGGTCTCCATTGTTGTATTTTACGCTTCATAATGCGCCACACATTTTCAATGAGGGACAGGTCTGGACTACAGGCAGGCCAGTCTAGTACCCGCACTCTTTTACTACGAAGCCACGCTGTTGTAACACGTGCAGAATGTGGCTTGGCATTGTCTTGCTGAAATAAGCAGGGGCGTCCATGAAAAAGACGTTGCTAGAGTTTTAACGTGCACTTACAGATGTAGACGAACTGTAGTTACTGACAGTGGTTTTCTGAAGTGTTCCTGAGCCCATGTGGTGATATCCTTTACACAGTGATGCCGGTTTTTGATGCAGTACCACCTGAGGGATCGAAGGTCACAGGCATCCAATGTTGGTTTTGGGCCTTGTTGCTTACGTGCAGTAATTTCTCCAGATTCTCTGAACCTTTTGATGATATTACGGACCGTAGACGATGAAATCCCAAAATTCCTTGCAATAGCTCGTTGAGAAATGTTGTTCTTAAACTGTTGGACAATTTGCTCACACATTTGTTCACAAAGTGGTGACCCTCGCCCCATCCTTGTTTGTGAATGACTGAGCATTTCAGGGAAGCTGCTTTTATACCCAATCATGGCACCCACCTGTTCCCCATTAGCCTGTTCACCTGTGGGATGTTCCAAATAAGTGTTTGATGAGCATTCCTCAACTTTCTCAGTCTTTTTTGCCACTTGTGCCAGCTTTTATAAAACATGTTGCAGGCATCAAATTCCAAATGAGCTAATATTTGCAAAAAATAACAAAGTTTACCAGTTTGAACGTTAAGTATCTTGGCTTTGCTGTGTATTCAATTGAATATAAGTTGAAAAGGATTTGCAGATCATTGTATTCTGTTTTTATTTACAATTTACACAACGTGCCAACTTAACTGGTTTTGTAGTTTCACTCCCTTTACACTGATCTATATGTCAAGAATCGAAAAATGTATTTTGATCAATTTAAAGCAAAAGTTGCTTGTGCAATTTATGAATCATTCATAGATTTTTACTTTGAGTGGGAAAAAGAAACTGGTGAAAATCAGACATTGTGTTCTGCCTGAAACAGTCAGATTGCATTTTTGGCAATATCGCCCAGCCTTATCTATGAGGAGTCACCTCTGGTCTCTGTTTGCTCTGAAAGGGCAAAAATCTGGCATAAAATTGTCTAACGTGATTAGTTATCACAGCCCAAGGCCCCCTCTGGCCCCACACCACTACACCAATCCAATCCTTTTTATTAGATACTCACATGCAGAGGAAACACACACAAATACACACATAACTACACACATTAACACACATCTGCAGGAGAGAAAGATGCAGCTGTGCATAAACAGATTTTAAAAATGCACATGGAGACTCAGACCGGATGAGAAGGAAACAGTGCAGCTGTTTAAACGAGAAGAGCTGAGCACAAACACTGTAAATCTGGTATAATGATGAGGAGCCAATGAAGACACATAAATCCTCCTATCTGTGTCGACTGATCTGAAGGAGCCGAGACCCCCAACACAAGCTGCTCTCTGGTCCATTAAAAGCATTAAGGCCACATTCACACACCTCCAGAATCTTCCTCCTCCTCCTCCCTCACACACATCAGAAGACTGAGAGGAATAATAAAGGACGATGATTTCTGGTTGTGATGTTCAGGGAGTGGCTCCTCAAATCTCTCTGTTCAAACTCAGTGCTCTGTGGCCTGGGCCGGGTCAACACTGCCCCCTGCTGGACGACCACACAACAACAGCATCTGTTCACCACAGAGGCTCTGATTCAGGAAGAGTTTGACATTTT
Source organism: Scarus forsteni (assembly GCA_036419115.1). Taxonomy (NCBI): domain Eukaryota; kingdom Metazoa; phylum Chordata; class Actinopteri; order Labriformes; family Labridae; genus Scarus; species Scarus forsteni. Next base: position 24,254,294 of record JAZDUH010000458.1, read on the forward strand.
CAGGCAGTTTCTGGAACTTTCTGTTTCTCATTTTAATTTAAAGGTTATTTTATTTTGTTAAGGTAAATGTTTGTTTTTCTTTTTATCTTCTTACATTTGACAGACCTATTAAAGCTGGTGATAATGCTTTAAACTATGTCTCAGTTCTGTCTTTTTTTCTCTGATTTTTCCACCACAGCCACACCAATACAAATGCTTAATCACACACATTTTATTAACTCTTTAACTACCACTCAACTGTTTGGCAGATGTCACCATTAAATTCAGGGATATTTAATGTTTTAAGAAACAGAACAAATCAAATAATTGTTTGGTCCCAATAACATTTCAGAGAACAAAAAAACACAAACCAAAAAACAGATATTTTCTAAGTGTGGGATTGAATAGTTTTAAAAGCCAACAGTTGATTCTGTGATGACATAAAAATGCACGAATAGTTAGGACAAAATCAAGGCAGAAATGTCTGTAAAACTGCAAAAATAACTTACAAAAACATGATATTGAGTTTGGCAAACCAAAATGTTTTCGATGAATAACATACTTAACATGTACATCATCATATCAGTAAATGTTTAAGTTTTTAAAGTATTTTTATTGATTGTAAAAATTAAGCTTTCAGATTTTTAAACATTTAAAACCCACACATCAAGTATCAGTTCTTTTTGTTTGTTTGAAGTTTTTCTGTATCATAAAACATTAGCAGAAACAAACAATGACATGTCTTAATTAACACATTAAATATTCCTGAATTTAATGTGGTCTGCCAAACAGTTGAGCTGGAAGTTAAAGGGTTAAGACAGTGTGGCAGTCTTAGACGGACCATAAAAGAAGGACAAAACTCATTAGTTGTTCAGTCTTAAGAGACTTTCCTTTATGATTCTGGACAGTGGTGTGCGATATGATGATATTAAATCGTTTAGGATTATAACGTGGGGATGATCTCATAAAGCAGAAAGATCGTCAGATCGTCTGTGTGAGTGCAGAGACTTTGATGCACACCGGACTAACCGATCGTAGCACATTACGCACAGTGCATGGTGGGATCTCCTGTTTGGTTATGTAGCATGAAGCCATGGCGTAAAGAGAAAAGGAGATAAAAGCTTGAAGATGTCCGAACAAAAATCTGTTCTAAAGCAGCTGAATTATTCACTCAGATTATAGACATTGCAGTTCAATAACATTTGTTCTCAATTGTTGCACTTTAAGAGATAAGCAGTTACTGAAGTTTGCATTTATATTTGACCCTTTTCAATAAGCTATTTGATGTGTTTAGTTTTATGTTACAAAAGTGCACTTTATTGTTGTTCATTACCTTTTATGTTTACATTTATTGCACATTTTTATAAAAACTGCACTATTTAAATTAAAACCTGTTCAGAAAGTTTCTTTGGCTTAAATTGTATTTTTTTTCTTTAAGGGTTTTGAATGTTTTATATGTCAAACAAAGGGAACAATTGGTCTAGAAAAATCAACATTAAAAAAATTGTGATAAAACCAGGATCATTATTTAATTTGTAGAAAATTGTGATATGATATTTTTTTGCCATACCGTCCACCCCTTATTCTGGATGGCTCCTGAAACAAACAGGTCTCACAGACTGACTCTTACATGCTGCAGTAGGATAAAGAAAGAAATGAAAGTGAACTGAAGCAGATGTTAGACACCTCAAGATATTAGAGTCAAAGAAAGACCATGGTTGATGGTTGGCAGAGATGAATCTTCTAGATCACAGCCTGAGAAAGTCTCCAGAAGGACAATAAGCGACTGATGCAGCGAGGCTTAAATGGGACAGTAAGTGCCAAGAAGTCATTATTGAAACATCCAAAAACACCTTAGATTATTCAGGATCACAAACACTGCACTGTTGATGATTGGTAGAAGGCAACATTGTGTTTGTCCAAGGAAAAGCTGGAGGACTTTTTAAAGCCAGATGCATCAGTGAACCACGGTGGAGACTGTTACATGGAATTTGTGGACAAATTAGTAAAAATCGTCAGTATCATGAAGCACAATATCTAATAAAACACCTAGGTGCATCACGGGATCTCCTCTGGACTGAATCTGACTGATTGTTGTTTAATGTATGTGACAAAGCAGCGCCGTCACTAACTTCACATACTTGCATATACAGACGCGGAGCAGACACGCACATGAGCGCACATACAGACGCAGAGGCTTGAGTCCACACATCTCCACCAAACTTTTCCCTCCCTGCTGGAGTTTTCCTCACTCTGTAAAAAAGAAAAGAAAACTCACCATTTTCCTCTTTCCCCTCTCTGTCTCTCAGCGTGACCATGGGAGCTCATTCAGGAGCTCTAATCATTAACTGCATACATTTACACAAGTTCAGAGCGCTCCAACCTGCACGCGCATCTTAAAGGCACCACGCTGCGTCCCGGGCTTGTGTTTGGATGAGGAACCAGAGCGCGTCATTTCCGGTTCCTATAAACGGTTATCCGGCAGGAATTCATGCTCAAATGACCAGGGGCAGAGCAGTTTTTGTAGTTTTTGAGTTGAAATGTCTTTTCTTGTGCAAATTTGATTTATAAATATGAATAAATATGTATTAAAATCGACCATTAAAGGAGTAGGTAAAGAAAAGTATGAAATGTTTAAACTATGGAGAAAATTTATGTTTGATGAATTTTGTATATTATGTAATTATGCTGCGTTCCAGGCAACCCGTAACTTGTGTTTTTCCCACTTGAAACTCGTGAAATTGCACTGGAACGGCAGTCGAACTTGTAACTTATGACCTGTGAACTCGTACAAGATTGATGTACTCCATCACTGCCTAAACAATATGGCAGCCTCTTAGTAATGTCAATCACTGTAAAGTATAAGCTTCTGTTACATTATGCGCTGTTTCCCTCTTCTGTTTCACTTAGATAAGCTCGTTGATAAAGCATACATTTTATAATGCCTGCCATGTTGGTTAATTTACATACCAGAAATCCTTGCGCTCAAACTGAAGTCGTGATTTCAACGAGGAAATTTCCAAGTTATGGGGGCCTGGAACGCAGCATCAATTACACCTAGGGGGAGGGGCTTCAGCTTTAAAAGATGGCTGCCTTGGTCCGCTAGGTGAGTGGGGACCTGGTTACAGAGCAGGTGACAGCTTCCAAGTGACATACAGGTGAGTTATTGAGGAACTCTGGTTTATGTACCTGATTTTTCCCTTTGATTTTGCAAATATTGTACATACATTTTTCATGTGTTTTTTTTTTGTTTGTTTGTTTGAGTTTAGGAAGAAGGACCCCACGACAATGTATCAACAAGAAAAAAACTCTTATGAAAAGAAATCTAGAGCACTGGACCTGGTGGAATGGCCAAGTCAAAGCTCAGATTAAATCTGATTGAACCAATCTGATGGCATAAAATTTAAACTAAAGCAAACAACTCGAAGATATTTTGACTCAAACTCAAATAGTTGAAAAGGAAAAAAAAAAACAGAAGCAAGAATATAAGCTGTTATCAAGGCCACACAAAATATTAAGATTTTTAGTTATTATGTGATTTAGTTATTTTTTTGTCATTGTTTGAGTTTGTTATTTAACAAACAAATGACATTATCATCTTCAGTTTAAACACGTTTTCGAAAGATTTCTAGAATATTTCTGTTTTCTTTTTTTATGACGACAGGTGGTCTAAATGAATTTGTTGCTGAACATAAAGTCTGTGTGTTTGTGTGTAACAGGCTGCTGGAGGGAGGATGTACAGTCATCATCTGTCTGCTTTCATTTCTGTGACCTCTCTCTCTGTACAGCACCGAGGCTGGTATCCACAAACACATAAACACACAAACACACACATGCACACACACACACACAAACACAAACACTAAAATGAACAGAATCGGGTTTTCTGCCTCTCTGTCTGACTCTGTGCGTCACTGGGGAGAGGAAGGTGTTATTACAGGATACACTCTCAAATAAAAATAAAGAGAGAGAGGGAGAGCGGTATGTTGCTATGGAAACACTTCGGACAAATGTAATTGTCTCCCTCCACCTTTGCAGGTCAAGGCAGCGGGCATTTCAGCTCCATCTCTGCGTCTCCTCCTCATTTGCACAGCAGCCTGTTGGGGCATGAAGGTTTCAGAGTTCACAGATACAAACACGAGGATTCATAAATCAGCTCATCTCATAACCTGTGTGTGTGTGTGTGTGTGTGTGTGTGTGTGTGTGTGTGTGTGTGTGTGTGTGTGTGTGTGTGTGTGTGTGCTCCTCTACAGCCATGAAGAAGACAGACAACAGCAGGACAAACACATCTGTCCATCAAGAGCTTAAACCGAGAAACATTCAAACCTCCTCTCACATTTCAACACTTGTATGACCTCCAGCATTTAACACGTCCACACTTACTCCTGTCAAGATGACTTTTCACACAGCTGACCCTTCACCTTAGCTCTGATTGGTCCGTTGATTCACCTGACAGGTGCACAGCCTTTTTGCACTGAAGTACCATTTTAAATCTTCCTGTAATCCAGTATGTATTCACACAACATCAAGCTCTTCAAATCTGACAAGAAGGCAAAACAAAACTCAACTCCCTGTGGATTAGTTATATTTTTCTATCTGAAAACATAACATTCTCATAATCCTAAAAAGCTCCTTTTTCACCTGTTGTCAGCCGAGGTGGATTCAGAATGTTATATAACTCCCTTTTCACATAATAAATCACCACAGTTTCATCATGTTGCTCTGTAGATATACCTTTACTACCTTATCAACATGTAATAACAGTTTATTCACTCTGTTTAATCACTAAAAGTAACTTTTAAACACATTTCACCTTCTTCACATCTGCAGTAACAAGAAAAGTTTAACCAGTTTGCTCCAAAAGCTGAAAAACTTTTAACATGCAAAATAAGTTAAAAGCTTTCTTTGCTTATGAGAGGATGTTCTGAGTATAAATCATTTAAAGTGGGCACCCTGCATTTTTCAAAGTCTGTGTTTTATTAAAGGGACTGTGAGAAGTTTCTAAGTAAATACAAAAAAGTCTCACTTTTAGATATATATGCCTGATGGAAATACACACTTTAAGATGAGTTTTATAGCATCAAAATAGGTAAATCTATAAATGCTATTCCTTAGCTTCGCAGTCGGACAGGGCTGGACTGGCCTGGATACTCAACTTCGGGAACAAGACAATTTAAACTAGTGCAAATTTATATTATTCGGACACGTCTCAGACCACCGGGCTGTAAGTAGCAATATATAGCCAGCTACAAAACTACGATACTAAGTTTTCCAAAAATTGCTTGTTGTCACACATCAAAAACTACCGCTACGTAACTAGAAAGAGATACATTACCTCGTCGCTTTGCATCCTGTAAGTTATTGAAAACAGAAGTTGTAAAGCAATGCAGAGTTCTGAGGAAGGTTCAAGCTGCATCACAGCAAACACACGCTTTGGTCACGTCTTGTGGTGCGTTCCAGTTGTAGTCAGAAGTAGGAAAGTACAACTAGAACGTCCCCCGACGTCGGAATTTCCTCCTGGGAACTCGGTGAAACCTCGCCACCCCTGAGTTGACAATCGAAGATGGATGGCCCCAGTGTGAACAGTTATTTAGCTCCTGTGATAATCAATTTATTTGCACTTCTGACTGGGGTGTGTCACTCTAGATCAGCTGTATACATAGAATTGTTAGACTTATATTTGCTGCCATAGTGATAATCACATTCTTCATGTGATATTTGTGAACAACAGCGCAGGGCGTGCTAACAATAGCTAACAATAGCCTGGTAGATGGGCATGTTTTTTCCAACTTCAACTGGAACGCTGATAAGTCGGAGATGATGTCACTCCCAGTTCCGAGGTTACTGGAACGTAATAGATTCTCCTTATAGCACCTTTAAGAAAAAAAAGATTCAGGCTTAAAGTTTTAGGTCTGGTTGGTTGAATTGGGTTTTTTAGAGGCATATGGCACTAAAGGAACTTAGGAGTTTTGTCCCTGGAGAGAGATATTTAGGGGTGAACAGAAGCCTGTGCATAGGCTCACAATTTAGAATTTAAGATCAATTTAAAAAATCCTAGAATTTCCATTTTGCACTGTTGGAACTTAAGAAAGATCTCAGTAGATCTTCAAAATGCAAAAAAAGAACTGACAATGGCATTAAAACTCAAACATGCTTTTGTCAGCTGATCAAAAGTTTGAGAACACAGCATTTAAAATCTGAGTGCACGATAGATGATCTAAAAAATAAAATCAGCAATTTTAAAGCTGCTTTGAGGAAAAGCACTGCCATCTACCTGGTACAGGTGGAGGCCCACCTTACCCCCAACTGAAAAATGAGGACTTGTTGATGGATTTGTTCGGAAAGGATTCACTTCAAATCCACGGTAAGTTATCCAACAAGTATTCATCTTAGTACTGCATGACAACAATGTCCGCCGTCCTCTCAACAGGTGTGGTAATTTTGCTGTTAGCGTCTGTAATGGTGGGGTATATCTCCGTTAAATTTAATACTCTTTTGGGCCAGTAGCTTGCTCATGCATCTCACTAATTAGGTTTTTTTGTCACCATTAGTACAAACGGTCCATTTTCCTCGCTAATGGCAGACATGCATACGGGCCCTGGTTGTTGTTCCTGCTGACTGCCTCTCGTGAAAGCCTGACATCCTTAATGTGCCATACAAAACAAGTTTGAGGAAAACTGATAAAGAAAGTTTTGAGCACTGAGACCAATCATATCAAATCCTTAAAGGAATAGTTTGGAATTTTTAAAGGGGGATTGTGTGAGGTACATGGCATGAGTGATTTTATTCACTTGGACATCGCTTTGGAAATGAAACTACCCTCTGTTAATGTTTAAGACAAACGTTTAAGATCCGTGTGCCAGCACATTTATCTCTACAGTTCATAACTCCCTGCTGTCATATCTGGAAACCCTGAAGACAGATTCTGTGAGCTGTAATTCAGTGAATAAATTAAACTTCATGCACGAAGGAGTCAGATAAGGTAAATTCATTATGAAGAGAAACAGAGATGTGAGATAACACTTTTATTTCTGCTTTACTTGTTGACTCAAACTCACACTGCAATCAGCTCAGAGAAAAACAATATCAAAGTAATAACCAGATAAAACACGAGAGTCTGAACAGCAGGAACAGAGTGACAGCTTTTGATTGAACTGTTCAATCAATCATGACTCAGGCCACCAGCGTCAGACCACGGGTTTGAATTCTGAACTGTGGAAACCAGAACAACCGCCTTGAGGATAAATAACATGTGCCGGACTGTGAACATGTGGTTCAAGAACAGTGTTAACATAGTTATTGTCAAGAACCTTTTTTCCCCTGAAGCCAGTAACTAATAAAACAAGTGCACATGAACAAAAACTAAATTAACGGACATGTTCATCAGAAAATAAAAACTAGACTTAAATGTCGGACAGAGACTTAATCCAATCAGACCTAATTTGGTCATGTAGAAAGTAGAGACAAGTTAAGAATATATCCAATCACAGCTGCCTTTGCTTGGTGGTGGTGGGATAAGTTCTGGAGCGATCCAATCAGAGCTGCTCTCTTTATGAATTGATATATTCATGTAGAGCAGGTTCAGTGTTTGTTGTCAGTTCTGGTGCTGTAACTGAGATGCTCTGCCAGGTAGCCTAAATAAAGGTGACTGCATTTCACACAAAAGTTGAATTAGTTTCTGTTCATTTATACATTCAAAGTTTTCCAGCATTCAGTGAAGGATTATGAGATATTCCTGTTTATCCATGTGAAAAATATGACTTCAGAAATTTAAGGAAACTTAAAAATGGCTTACACGTCATATTTTAGTCGACTAACTTTACTGTAGATTTCATCAACTAAAACTTAACTAAAATTAAAACAATTTGGATGACTAAATTATGACTAAAACAAAAAGATATTTCAGGCAAATACTTTAAAACTAAATTTAAAAGTGATGTCAAAATTCACACTGTTCAAGAATGAAGGCTGTGATTGTTCTGCAGTAGTGACCTTTGTAATATCTTACATACAATGGTCAGCAAGAGTAATCAGAGTTTGGTGTTTAAATTATACTCCATGAAAATGTCCCTCCGAACATCGCACCACCAGCCTGAACTCTTTATAAAAGACAGCTGTCTGAACGTAGCAGCAGAAATCAAACCAGTCAACATCTTTCTTCTGTTCCTGTGAGCCTGTGTGAACCAAAGCCTCAGTTTCCTGTTCTCAGCTGACACGAGTGGCACCTGGTGTGGTTTCCTGTTTCTGTAGCCCCTCTGCTCAAAGATTCATCATAAAGTGTTTTAAGCAATGGTCTTCAACAAAGTTTGGTTATAATGAGCGTTAATTTGTCACCACTCTTTTATCTCCTGTTTATTCTGTTTTTAATAAAACTCACAGAAAAGAAACAAATTTACCAAGACACGTATGTTCCTTATGCAGTTCTAAACAATTCAGTCTTTTTTTATCTGGATGAAAATAGAGTAAAGAAAATATTTAAAACTGCAACATATTGCAATGTTAAGTATCACAAAACTCAGCATATCCTAAAATATGAAGAATTGCATTAAAATCAGAATCCAAGTGTCCTGATAATTGGTTGCTGGGTCCCATGGTGATTTCCCACCCCTATTATTCAGTGTGTATGATGCTTAAATTTCTCTGTAACCAGCTGCTTTTAAGGCACAATGTCCCATTTCTGTATTACTATTATTACAATAAATACCATTATTGCTTTTATCACAACTTTTTAAATCTTTATTTTTATGGGTTCTGTTTTTATATTTTATATTTATAATTTTTATTTATTTATTTTGATTTTTAACCTTAATTCTAATTTTTTTATTGAATTATTTTTATTTTATCAATTATAATTATTTTTATTTTATAATTACTTTTTTTTTAAGGAAAACACTATTTTTACAATGTTTTTAATGTATTTTATTTTACCTTTAAGTGTTCTTTTAAAATTTTATTGATTTTGTTTGTGTTGACTTTCATTAACTTTACTCTTCTCATATAATAACGTCATCTTAAGGTTCTGCTATTTGTGAAGCACTTTGTGCTGCACGTATATAAGTATGAAAGGTGCTTTATAAATAAACTGGAGTTTTTATTAATAATGTAAATCTGTCAAATAAAGAGAGGTAAGCCACATACTGAGGAGAGTCAGAGATTGAACAGTTCATTCCTTTTAGTCCCAGACAAACCGGCATTAAAATACAAAATCATGCACATTTACATCTGCCTGACAAAAAAAAAAAAAAATACAATTTCCTTTTTTTTTTCAGAAGCAGAAGCCGGACACATCTGGAGTTCATTACTGTACACGTTTTGTTAAGTTGCAGGCACTTCACAAAGCCAACAAACGGCCTTTAAAGGCTTTTGAATCGTGTACAGCTCGTTTGGTTTAACTTCACTTACACAGCTCCTCTTTAAAGACAAACTGTTTTATTTTCTGTGATATGTTTTCAAAGTTACAAAATCATCCCCAGTGACACGAGAACATCTGACATACAAATCTACATTTATTCATTGCATCAAAAACACTCACATGGGTTTCATATATTTGATTTTCAATTAATCCACTCAGGTTAAAAACATCAAACCTGCTTCCAGGCGTTTCTCAAATCGTCCATCACTATGAAAAATAATCGTGTCTAAATTTTCGTATTTTATTGCTCAACAAATCATTTTACACAACTTGTCTGATTAAACGTCCTCTCACGTCCCAGCATCAGTTCATGTGAGAAGATCTGAAACAGGACAACAGCAGTTCAAACAAACGATGATCATCTCTTCACACTCATCTGAAGATGCTGCTGCAGTATCTGCAGCTTTATTCACACATGCTTTTGGTAAGCAAATGTTTTGCTCAGCTGAATTCCCTGCTCATCATCTTCCTCTTACTTTCCAAACATTGAATCTGTGACGTGTGAAGATGCAGCTCGTTAAAATGTTCAACAGCAGAGACATTTTCAGAGATACATGTGTGAAACAAGCAAGAGCTTGAAAATAACTGTGGTGCTCAAACAGAAATGGAGTAATCAGACACCGGGCTGAGATGATGAGTCCACGTGTTCACACTTATCCTATGAAACATCTTCAGTTCAGACTTATTGTCAGAGCTCGACTTCAGCTACAAACCACAAAAACATAGAAGACAAAACAGCCCAACACCATGTCCTTTAGGGGTGTGTTGTGAGAAAGAGGGAGAAAAGCTGTTAAAAGTCTCACTCTTAGCTCATATTTTATTAGCAGAAGGTTTTTAACGGACTATTTTCTTTATCTAATCATTAACATGTTTTGAAGGAAACTGATGAACTATTTAGTAAATGACCCTAAATTGAAATGTTAACTGAATTCAAATGTGTTGTGACCTGGACTCGCACTAACAATCCACTTAGCTAACAGATAATAGACTTGCCATTAGCTAAGAAATTAGTGGCATCTCTTCAGTAAACACATTCTGTTTGAACAAAACATTGGCATGTGTTTTGGGTATTTTAATACAAAGTGATAATCCTAAATGTTTTGTGTGAAATCCTCTGGATGTGACCTGGAAATGGTTTGACATTCAACACCAAATGACATACAGAGGTGGTCGAGGAAGCAATTATCCAGATGTTATTTGACTGTTAATGTATGAGCTTTCAACAGTATCCTGTCAACTGATCATCAGTGTGTGACCGCAATAAAACAAAATAAAAAGTGATTAGTTCAGCCTTGTTATACTAGTGATCCAAATCATTTGACTCTGCTTTGTGAAGGATCAGTTTCCAGCTTTAGAATATCTCTTTCTAGGTCTGTTTATCAATGAAAAAGAAAACTGTCTTTCAAATTCCTAGAAGCTCCTCACTCACAAACAGCACATCATGAACACATCCCTCTTTAAAACTCTGCAAAGCCCTTTTGTTTTATATGTAGTTGTCAGTTTAGTCTAACCAGACCTATTAAACTTATTTGCAAAAATCATATCACTGTCACATTTTAAATTGTGTTTCAAGACAAAGTAAGGAAGAAAAGCTGTTAAAAAGTGCTGCTAGCCTCTTGGTTCATGAATATAGACCCCCATTCATTAAATTTCACTGTGTCAGGCTGACAAAGATACTTCAGAAAACGAGGTAGGATGGACATAATCCGATCACAGCATGCATTAAAAGCCACACGTGTGAGCCGGAGAGGTGGGCAGAGGAGTTCTGATTGCAGGTTTCCTCTGAGGACGTACTGGTACTGTAATGTGCAGTCACACATACATTAGGAAGTAATGTGTAACTTTTTTACATTAAAATAAGTTTCCTCACTGACCGAATGGTGCAAAAGGAGAGGGGCAAGAATTAGCATCATAATATGTGGTTGTGATTGCACGACAATGTGCTGGTCCAAATTTTAAATTCTTATTAAAAAAAGGTGCGATGTTACATGTCTACATAAATGAGTCAGTTTTGTCTATTGTTAGTTTAATTAAAAAAAATGAGAACAGGACTTTTGTATCCTCATTAAAGTCATTTAATATTCAGTTTATCAGACATCATTCATGATATTCTAGGATTTCATCTTTTGTTATAATATCGCTATATATAATAAGTATTGAGGACTAGGGATGGGAACCTGAAAACTAATTCCAGTTAAGAATCGATAACTATTCTCAAGGAATTAGCATTGTTTGTCTTTTTGCTAATCAGTTCCCTCGACAATTCCTTCTATTTTCATTCGTGTAAATTAGGGATGTAATGCTTTCATCAGTCAATCAACAGATATGATGAAAAATAAGTCAAATAAAGGCACAAAAGGGGCAGAAGTGGCAGGAATTATGGCTTCATTTTTAACAAAAAAGACGAGTCGTGCGTTTGAAATTGTTGCCACTGAAAACCTGCGGAGGCCAATTCTGCACAGACAGAAATATTTAGCAGGAATCAATTATGTAATTGTAAAAGGATAGGATCAATAAGCAGAATTGTATATGGCATTGGTAATAATAAAGCCTGAAAAGACCCCGTCTCTATTGTGGACTTCTGTCACCGGAAGTGCTGCCAGCTTTCCAGCACTAGTTCATGCACCATCATTTAGCTAATAGGAAGCCAGTTAGTCTCTTATTATGTTTGACATATTTACTGAGTCTAGGAGATTGAAGATGATGGATGAAGCTCAGAGTGACCTGGGATGATTGCTGTAATGGAGCAGTTAACTGCTTCTTTAACGTGGTGTTCAAGGCTCTGATCAGGCACAAATATGAGATGACAGATTTTATAAACAGCTCAGCAGGTGGACAGCAGATTACAAAGAGTCAGGATAAAGCACCAAGCATGAAGGATTACCACTAGGGATGCACAATATTGGATTTTTGCCAATATTTTTTTATCAATAAATGCCTATGCTGATATTTCTGGTCACAAGCACAAGCTCTGTACTTAACAAAAATTGATTTAGCTGCCAAAATTATTTTTGTCATTTTTATATTCATATATTTTTATTTTATTTTATTTACTCAAAGTGTATAAATATTTTCATCTGATTTCATTTAATGTGATACAGCAGTGGGAACTGTTTTTTGTTTTTGTTCTCTGGTCCGGCTCATTTTAAGGCACGCACCTCCTTTTTTTTTGTTCCTCACTAAGATCCTCATTCCCTCTCGGATTAATGTGGCCAGCGAGGTATGTGTTTGTTTGTTTTTTTACTGTGTTTTATTACCATTATGTGTGAATTTGTATTCATTGTTGTCCTTTCATCTCTGTCATTGTAAGTTCGACGGTGGAAGTTTAAAAAAGAAGAGAAAGCTCACGAAGAAATGTAAATAAAGCCACCCGTATTGACAACTCGGCTTCGTCTAATTCCTGGAGGGAGTGATAATTGACTTGTTTCTTTCAGAGTTACAGTATATTTTTGTGATGAACAGCTGTAAAACAAGAAAAACAGCACTTAACTCTTGCAAAAAACAACGTTTTGATTTTTAAATGTGCCCATGCAGTGATGAGAAGCTGCATCAATATGGCCAATATATGCCTGATATGTGTAGCTGATATATCAGCTGTTAAGATCTATGAAAATTCACTATTGGTCGATATGATACTTAACTTTTTAGGCTGATATTGGCCGATACCAATATCAAATCGATAATATTGTGCATCCCTAATTATCACTTTGTATCTAATCACATGTGATGTAAACAAAGAGAAAACCGAATCTGTAGGTCCGCCAACAAAAGTGAAAAAAGGATCAAATGGAGGAAAAGAGGAAGAGGAGGAAGGAACTTTGGACTTCTAAATCTTTCAGTTTTTCCACTGAAGGGTCACCTGAGCCAAAGTGCAGGGACGTCCACACGCAGACCAACAAAAGTCTCCACTCTGGCTCAAAACTTTAGGAGTTTGAGGAGACTCTAAAAGTGGTCTGCGACATTACATCGGTTACATCACTTTCTGAATCTGATTACCTCATTACATCAGCCATTCTTATTTCAACACATTTCTCTGGTAATGAGTCCTCGCCCTGCCCGCCTGCACTCCGACGTCTTTAAACACCGCGGTCCCTCTGTACACTCGTCAGCCTCCGTCTTTAAGCCCGACAGCTGCTTCTGCTCAAATGCCTTCAAATATTTGATTATCGCTCCCGAGAGCACCTCTCATCAGCAGCCGCAGAGGAAGTCTGCTGACACTTTCTGGGCCGTTTAATTGTCTTGAACATCACACGCCCACCTCCTCGAAAGCTCCGACGCCCAGAGGAGCTGAACGAGACTTTTCATAAAGTTTTAATGTGGCAGAGGTGGAGGGTTTATTTGTTCGTCTTTGTCATCAAGAGAAGGTAAACGTTAGGGGTGGGTTGGCAAGAATCTGGCGATGTTATTCGTGTCACTCTACAAGTACAGAACAGTCTTTGAACCCACGATGCTAAGATGCATTAAAGTAGTTTTAATCTGTGTTAATTCTAATAAGTACGCTTCCTGCAACACAGTCAAACTTTACTGTCTATCCAAGCGCAGAAGTAACAACAAACACGACAGAGAAATTCTGATTCTGATAGACCACACAACGTTTGTTAATGGTGGTGTATTGATGTTAACTTACTGGACTGATTGACTTTCTCTGCTCGTTTTCTGCAAAGACCTCAGATGAGCATGTCATAAAGAATCACTCTTGAAAGTCACAGCAACTAATCAAAGAAATTTAAGTCTTCTGAAAGTTTAAACTTGATTAAAAACAGTAATTTGATTTAGAATATGCAGCTTAAATATCACATAAGTTGCACAAACACGTCTGAAGCGAATGTTAACAATCAGCACAAAAAGAAGAACCCAGGGCTAGCAGTGTTAGCACTGCCAACATTAGCATCAACATCCCACCATTAACCTGCAACACTATATGAACCTTGCAGTGCAGCTGGATCTGACTGATTTCAAGTCTGGAATCAGACTGATCTGTAGGGCTGGGCAATTAATCAAAAAATAATCGAAATCGACATTAAGACCCTCTAATTTAACTAATTTTACTCATGTTGATTAATTTGATTATTTTCTCCATGCAAGTCACTCTACTGCGCTCCCTCCATAAAGTAATCGTTCACTTTCGCCAAGAGGGAAGGATATGCCACAAACATGGAGCAGACAAGCACCAATCTATCAGGGGACCTTGTATCCAAGAAAAATACTGCAGGAATACAGTGTCGATGACCATTGGAATCATCATTAATGTGTTCCAGCATATCACAAAATAATTGTGCATTAGTCGTAATCGAGGAAAGACCTTCAATTTAATTGTGATATTAAGATTAGGTAATATTGCCGGCCCTACTGATCTGCCTGTCAAATTCCAATCAACAGTGATTGTGAGCGGCCCAAAGTGGGACAGCCCAATCACAGCCGTTTAGAGCAGGAAGAGCTACGAGGGATATGACAGCAGAAAGTGACGGCTCATACAGAGATTAGCGCAGGTGCTAACAATGTCAGGAGCAGTTTGTTTAGATCTTGACCGCATTTCTTTATTAAATGAAAACAAGAAACACTGAAAGCACTTCTCAACAGAAAGGATATTTTTGCACCACTTTTGACTTTTTAGAATACAGTGTTCTCTATAAAGTGGTTCAACGTTCTGTCCTACAACACCGCTATATCACCCCCCTACTACTGGATCTGATTAGCCCATAATGAAGATGATTGACGAAACGGACGTCAAATCATCTGCCAGATACTCGTTCGAAAGAAGCTTTGTCCCCACCAGGAACGGTAGGATTGGTGGGATATCTGTCAATTCATGTGGCATGAACTGACAGATATTTTGCCCTCACATCATAATGTGAAAGTCTGAAGGCGTAAAGATGGAGCTTCATTGTGGCGCTTTTGTGTAAAAAGACTTCATTTGCAGATCGTCAAACTTGTTTAGAAGGCTAATATCTGTGGATACTGATGCTAAACTGATGCTGATGTGCATCCCTATTCTATTATGAATGCTTATCTAATCAGACAAGTTGGTTTAATGTGATTTTAGTTTGTCTTAGTCTGTCTCCCTTCTTCGATCGTCCTTGGAGTAAAACACGTCTCCTCGATGTCCTTCACTTTTGTTTATTTCACACAGCTATGCCATTGTTCTGTAAAGACTGTGATGATACAAATAAAGAGGCACCATAAGTGATCGGACATGTCTCATCCATACCAACGTCCACAACATAATAAAGTCATCCTGCTAAACAGCACTGGCTGTGTAGGCCCCTACCATAAGAAGGGTCTATATCTTCTTCTTCTGTTATCTAATGTAGTTAGCAAACAGCTTCAGATGTGGCTCAGCTGCCACATTACAAACAAGCACCTCTGAAGGTCAAGGATATGTAGTTTCAGTTTAGATAATAGTCGAGGAAAGTCATTGACTGACCTGTTCAATTATTCCTAACATTGCTCTCTTCTAATACAGACTCATGCTACATCCGCCTGCTCTGACTACTGTATTATTCTTCCTGGACGCCGTCTGCCTCGTGGTGGACTACAGTCGCCTCAGGAGTCCACACAGAAAAATGTCACCATGTTTCACCTCGAGTGTGAAATCTGGTCTGAGACTTTTCATTACAAGACCTGAGCCTGAAAACTGAGTGAACCGAAGTTTGAGAAGCAGCAGTGTGAGTGTGGATTGTGAAGTAGGAACGCGTTGAGGTAAGAAAGAAGGACTGCATGTGTGAGCGGAGCAGCTCAGACAGGAGGAAGAGTAGCAGCTGGTCTTCATAAAGAAGTCTGATTTCCACTGGGGCTGCTGCAGGAAACACGAGTTCATCGTAGAATTGCCTCCCTGGAAAAGTCTCATCAGGGGCGTCTGATTGGCTCCCGGCGTGATCAGCGACACCCGCAGTGGAAGTCTGCGTTGGGGTCCTTCAGCAGCTTTTTGCGGTCCACGTGCAGACAGTCTATGTGATACCAGGCGTCGCACACGTCACACTGGATCCACTGCACCGTGTCCTGCTGGGGTAGCCGGCATCGAGGGGCCGCGCAGGGCTCCACCCCGCCGCCAGTCAGCCCCTCCTCATCCTCTTCATCATCGTCATCTTCATCTGAGGAGGAGGAAGAGGAGGAGCCAGAGGAGGAAGAGGCCGAAGAGGTGGAGGAGGACGAGGAGGAGGATGGAGAGGGCAGGGAGGGCCGGGGAGGGAGGGGGTGTTTCCTGGGACGTCCTCGTCTCTTGCTGTGAGTAGAGAGGGAGAATTAAGACTTGAGGTGTCAGATTATAAACAACATCTTGATTTTATGTTTGGATTAACTTTCATCAGACGATTGCCCTGTAATGACTCTAAAAAAGGGCCAGGGCAAGAAATTTTAAAGATTTACAAATCGAGTTGGCAAGTCAAATCGATTTGTTTTTCCTGAAACTCGAGTGTAAGGTTGTTTTTTTTTTAATTCAACCCATTCATTTCACATTTGCACTTTGAGCCACTTTTCTCATTACTTTGTACACTTTGACATTTGTTACAACAAGAGTTGAGTTTTCTATTAAGATTTTTATATTTTTACAACAATAGTACCTCAGGCATTTTCTTATCTTCATCGTTAATTCAAACAAGTGGATAAAATTACAGTGCACAGGCACTTTGGGTTGATTTTTTGACCTGGAGGCACTTTAAATGTATACTTTAAGTATAAATAAATGTATATTCTGGAAATAAATTTACAGTGAGTAGTTATTTCATTTTAAATGGGGCAGGGGCTTTGAATGGAATCGTGAATCAATTTTTTTTTTTTTTAAATCAAAGATTTTTTGGGGGGGTCACCCAGCTCAACCCTAAAAGCAAATCAATCACGTCCTTCAAGGAGAACGAGGCAGGAGCTTCAATGTGACGCCCTTAGTGACATCATGAAAAGACCAAAGAGCAGCACTGAAATCATCACCAATGACCCAAAGGCCAAAGCATTTTAGGAAAAGATCTAACTGTGATTTATCTGGCAGATGTTGTGATTTCAATTTGACTGATGATTTTCTTCAAATCAAGCTTCAGTGCAACATTCAC
The DNA here is from genome assembly GCA_036419115.1 of Scarus forsteni. Taxonomy (NCBI): domain Eukaryota; kingdom Metazoa; phylum Chordata; class Actinopteri; order Labriformes; family Labridae; genus Scarus; species Scarus forsteni. The sequence continues at coordinate 24,271,727 of JAZDUH010000458.1, forward strand.
TATGTTTAAAGTAAAGACAACAGTAAGGAAATCAATGATCATGAGCATGTAACACATTATTCATCATCTAATAATGATGATAAATAACCTGTTTTCATTATTGATTCCTCAACTTCTACTCCTCAACAGAGGCTTTGTGTTGTTGAGCTGCTTACCAGCACTTCTGTTAATGCAAATTTGTAAAATAGTTGACACAACAGATCCTGGGGAAGTCAGCAGTGTTGAAAAAAATCACAGCTTTGATTCCATTGTCTGAAATTGCAATTTTGACCTAAATTTGTTAAATCTTTCAGCACTACCTCAAGTCCTGTTGCCTTTGACCATTAACATTATGACTTGGACGTCCATGAATCAAGATAATCAAGTTGAAAAAAAAGAAAAAAGTTTCATCTCTGGATCAGATGGAGCTCTTTTCCCTCCCTTTTGGTAACACTCTGATCTGTGCAGAGTGGTGTCAGCAGTAAACATCACCTCCTCAGGATGCTGCACAGAAACACTGCCTGATTAGAGCACAGAGCATCCTCAGGCAGCCCAAACATCCCCATCATGACTGTTCTCTTCGATGACCTTAGGGAGAAAAACTCTGCAGCGTCTGTGCCAAAACAACCAGATTCCTCGACACCTTTAACCCCGAAGACATCAGAATAGCACAGTAACTTTTATCCCCACTCTTTCCACACCTCATTCTGAACTTCTCCTGGTTCTTTTTAATGATAATATTTTAAATATCCTCTTATACTTTTAGCCTTTGCTTGTTCATTGTGATTTACTGGACTGTTCCATAGTCACTGAAATGAATTTTCTTTCTGATTGTTCACTGTACAGAGAAAAAACACTGAATGTCAGAAAGTCTGGTCTACTGCCAAAGATCTGCTCAGAGGAGAAGCATCTCTAAGACTTTTATTTTTATCTTCAATCAGGAGCCAGGGGCTGCAGTTGAATAGTCACCTCCTAAGCCCTTTTCTATCTCCTTTTCCTTCACCCTGATGGAAAACGTCATGAGGTTAAGGAAAGGAGAATTCAGAAGGACTTAGGAAAGGAAAACTGCCATGCAGAGAGAATCTGACTACACCTTCACAACGCTATGTCATCATGTGACGGCGGATGGTACTGCTGCATTGAAACTACAATTTTCCAAAGATGGACTACAAAAGACGCATCATAGAAGTGCTCATGTATCATGACAATGTTGTTCCTTACAGACAACACTGAACATAATAACCTGGTAAAAAATTACGTCTGTATAATCGATGTTGGAAGTGAGGATTTAAACAAATAAAAAAATGGTAACTGAATGAAAAAAAGGCATAGATTGTTAAGACCACTATCTAATAGTGTACAAATTATTAATATTGAACCATGTTTAAAACATAATCAACATCAAATGTCTCATATCCTGCTCTCTTCAAAGAATCAAACTAAGGGAAAGTTAAGGCATGTTTTGGTAAACTTTTGAAAGGATGAACAGCAGAGGTAACTCACATGGTCTGTGTGATTTGTTCATTATTCGGTTGAATTCGAAAGCAGTATAACACGCTGTTTATAAATGCTGTTGCCGCGCAGAACTGTGGGACAGAATATTCTCCTCTCCTTTCGTAAAGGATGGTCCGGTGTATCCTATGCTAAAGGAGACAAAAAGGAAGCACTGAGCCACCTTTCCTATGCATATAAACTATTCAAACAGCTCTAATCACAAACTACTTCCGATTCATTTCACTCCGTTAGGAACCTTCCTAAGCAAAAAGAACTATTCGACCACAGCCAGGGTCTTACTCATGAATTAAAAATAAGAAAACAAATGAATTTGGAGGTCCCCCCTGTAGATAACTGACCTTGTCTGGTGGTATCTGTTGTACGTCGCTCTGCCTCTCTCCTCTGCGCGGATCCTCACTGATGGAGACGCCAGGTTGTAGTTCTCACCTCCCACCACCAGAGGGGAAAAGACCGGGGAGCTGTTGGCCCTCCGCCTGCCTCTCTGCGCCGTCAAGGAACAGTGAGCCGGCTTCTGTTGGCGGAAAGCGGCGATGTTTCCGTGAGTCATTGTCTGTGCTCTGTGCATCGTCTGCACTTCCTGTTTGTGAGCGGCGGGGTTCGTGAAGGACGCCTGCAGGAGATGGTGGTTCAGCCGGCTGTTGGTCATGGCGCCGTGGAAACTCCCGATGGTCCTGATGCCGACCGGGAAGGGCTTGGCCTCCAGAGGTCGGTGGACATTGTTGTGGCTCTTTGGCAGCAGGGGCAGGGCGGCAGGAGAGCTGAAACCCTCTGACTCAGACTTGTAGAGTCGCCTCCTCTTCTTGGCCCTCGCTCTCGGGCCGTCCTCCACAGCGCCCGACACGGCTGGACATCAAACGAAAAAATCATTTTAATAAGAGCAACGATAACATTTAGAAGACTTTTCATTAAGATGAATAACTCGTGGTATCTTTGACATCCTGTTTCAGTTTGTTTTTCACCACAGTTACAAGTTTATGTACGTTTATGATAAAAACAGTCAATAGGGCTGGGACAATACGCTTTTCTCCCGATTCAATTTTTTACGATTTTTTAAGTGCCGATTCAATTTGAATTGCGATTTTGCGATATTGCCGATTTTTGCAATCTTCAGTTAGCTTTTTTAACACCAGTTAAAAAGATGAACAAATATGATGCCTACAGACTATAACAGGAAAAATACACGTCACATGTGAGTCTGTTTTTAGGATTTATTCAGCAATATATTTTAACCTGCTGTTCATACTCTCGCTTCAAAATCCTGGATTGCATTTAAAAGTGGCTTATTAACACGGACAGAAATGAAGCTTTTAAATTTGAAAAAAAAAATCTATTTTTGAACAAAAAAAAAATCGATTTAAAAATCATCTAACAAAAAATCCCCATACTTATGTGAATCGATTTTTTTCTCCCACCCCAATAGTCAATGCAATATTAGAGCAACATTTACTTTTCAAAAAACACAGATACGCAGAAATGTCAAATCTCATTGTCTGTTAGTTACAGGGGTGCATTTGTGGGATTCTTCATCTGAAAATATAAAAACATACACAACACTGGTAAGACTGCAAGAGTCAGTTGGCTTTGAAATATACCATGGATTATGCATGTTAGTATGTCCATGTTATGCATATACTGTATTTCTAATGAATGAAAACAAGAACAATCAGCATTGTTCTTTCTGTAATCTTATTTTTGTGATAGTTATGTTTTTGTAGCAGGGGTAGGCTTAAATAAGCTTTAGCCTCTGCCTACACTAGGGGTGTCCAAACATTTTACATCGAGGGCCACATAAAGAGGAATACTGTACATGGACAACTGGGCCACCTGCTGCATCTCACTTTTAGTCTATTAAAGTTCAAAGTTTTAGGCTTTATGGGGTGGCTTACCCCCTCCCAAGTGTTGTCACTGGATTCACACCTTGTCACGGTGAGAATGACCTTCTGAGCAGCAGAGATAAGAAACTCTGACAGCTTATCTTCACTGTCAGACACAAAACAAGAGTGAACTGCAAGAATGTTGGTGCTTGAAGATGATATTGCAGTATTCTTCATAAATGAAACCTTGTGACGAAGTAACAGCAGAAAATGTGACTTACACAGACTTATGGTGTTTGTTGCTTCAATGTCTTTTTTTATTCATCTGCTTCAGGGACCAATTCAAAATGGGCAGTGAGCTGTACATGGCCCCCGGGCCATAGTTTGGACACCCCTGGCTTAAACCCTTTCAGTCAGCTTGAAGACTTCTTATTTTTACTTTGATCTCCTGTTGTTCTGCTGCAAGTGAACCAAAGTAAATTTCTTTCTTTCATTCGAAGTGCTCAAAGCTGTCAGCTCATTTTTGTGTATGTGAGCTCGAGAACTCGAAAAGGTCTGAACACATTTTCAGGGAACGATTGTCATGGCACAAGGAGGACCGAATCACATGTTGGTGATGATCCAAATCTGGATTCCAAGTTTCAAACTAGGGCTGAATGAAATGGACAAAATCATAACTCGATATTCATGCCAGATATCGCAATATCATAAATACAATACGGGTTTGGTGAAAACCAAGTGGTGTATTCAAGGGCAATCATAAAAATTAAATTTGTTGTGGCTTCCAGAGCTGGACATGCAGGGCGAGTGCGGGGGGAATCTATATTGTTTATATCATTGCTGTGTTGCATTTGCTTTTCTTTAATATCTTGAATGCTCATATCTCGATATCGATACAATAACGACATATCTTTCAGCCCTATTTCAAAAATTTCTTCCCCTCATAATAGTCCTCACCTCCACGGGCCCGGGGCTCGTCGGAGCTGTCGTCCTCCAGCAGCACCGTGTGAGCAGACTTCCTCCTGCTCCTCGAGGTCTGCTGCAGAGCCTTGGCTGAAGGCACCGCGGCTGCAGAGGAGAAGGATGGAGGAGTGGAGGGGGGCAGCAGAGAGGAGAAGCCCACAGCCAGAGGAGGAGAGGAGGAGGACCCGGGGTCCGAGGCGGCTCCGTCCAGGCTGTGGCTCCTCTTGAAGGTCCAGGCGCTGCCCTTCATCTTACTCAGACTGCCGATGGAGTTCAGGATGACGGTGGCCCGGTTGATGGAGAGCTTGGACAGATCCAGGTTCGCCACCACCTTCCGGTCCTGGTTGGTTCTGATGCGGTTTTGTAAGTCTGAAGAGAACGTGCCCGCCTGTGAGACGAGATTAAAATTAAGATTTATGTAGATTTAAAAAAGTAAGTCTACAACTTTAAGTCTTTGACTCTGCAGTTCCTGCATTCGATGATACATGAGAGCACCTAACGTCATCAGAGGGACCCTTAGAGCTGGGCTCATCTTCTGTTCTGTGTCACCAGACTGTGGTTCAAACATAATTTCATTTGATTACACCAAGGGTGAATCCCAATTGAACCCCTTAGCCCTCGTCCTTCGTCTCACCCTTTGTCTTACCCCTTCCCTTGAGCCCTCTAATTTGAGAGCCAAGGGGAAGAGGTGAAAACACACTCCTAAGAAACAAGACAATGCTGGGTTCCTGCTACACCATCACCCAGAGCCACTCGCTGACTGGAGCATCTCTTGAGGAGATGCTACAATAGCCATAGCCACAGCTGCAAAGCTAGCTTGTTACAACGACAAATAGACATGACCGCGCAAAACCAAGGGGCAAAGGATAAAATTGGGATTGACTCCAGGTCTTGAAATCAGGATGTTCCGAAGCAAAATCAAGAAATAACAAGATCAGGTGATTTTGACTGTTTCCATCAGAATTAAAGATCTGTGAAGATTTAAGGGGGATTGGGATTACAGTGTTCAAAAATCAGGATCATCCTGGTCCCAGGACAGGATTAGATCCACACCACAGTGAGACGACAACATCTGAGCATATGTACAGCCCAACCCCATAGTGCTTTAATATTTTCACAGGGATTTGGAGCTTCAAATCTTCTTCTCATGTCGTGTTACATCGTCAACATCGACCCAATCTCTTCTGACCTCCTTACAGATAATCTAGTATTTTTCATTTCTGTCTCCCTCCTTCACTCTGTACCATCATATCAGCGACAACAGCTCAGTGAAAATATGAAAACAACAAACTGCGATACCTGTAGGGATGTAACGGTTACCGGTAAAATGATAAACCGCGGTAAAATTTCCCACGGTAATCATTACCGTGTCTTTTTAAAATTACCGTTTTACCGTGTTTGATCACCAGCCTGTGTCAATAACGCACGGTAATGATGCTGTTTGCCTGGAAAAGCCTGAACTATGTATCTGTCCTCAATTAAGCGGCCTACACCGATGCGCGCATGCGCAGTTTGCATTGTTTGGCCTCTGAGTCTGAGAGTGAAGTTCGAGCCACAGCGGAGTTTCCTCGTAACAAACTCTGAAGTCTGGTTGAATTTTGGATTTTTACAAGGATCCTGAGGAGAAACTGATAGAAGACAGTCTCCCTGTCTAAACATGAAGCTGCAGCAAAAGAAAAAGACGTGTGGGATTTCAACGGCAGGAAGTCCTCGAGTAAATGAACTGACGGAGCCGCAGGGAGAGACAGAGAGAGAGCGAGCGGGAGAGAGAGAGAGAGGGAGGATTCAGTGAGCCATACCTGAGAGAATAACAGGTAGCTTATCAGTAATTCTATCCAAAAATGTATACATCTTATAAAGAACAGAATTAGGATCATTCTGGACTGTGTTCTTGCCTTCGATTTGCCATGTGTTTGCCGTATTTTTACATAGATCGTCTTTTTTCGTCAAAGTTCGTGTTTTATGGATTTAATCAATCTTAGTTTGGAAATGTTTAGAGGAGAAAATACTGAAGAAATCTGCCGGGGAGAGGGGAGACCAGAGGAGAATCATGAAGGGGGTTAATTGCCTCAGGGACTATCGTCATTTAAAAAAAAGTCCTGGATATAATATAAGGAGCTGTAACATGGATATTAATGCTGCAGGCAAACTAAAATGTGTGAGTGTATACAAAATAATTTAAGTTCATTTCTTGTCAAAAATCAATGCATTTACAATTGTTTATAAAGAGAATCCTGTTTGATGTTCAAATCAGTTGTTTTCATTCCTTGTAATCACACCGTTTATAACATAATAATGACAAATACTCTCCAGAATTGTTTACTTTTATTTCTCATGAAAGAAGGGTAAAAATTTACTCAAAGGGCATTTCTTGACATATTATCGATAAAAAAGGCAAAAAAGAACCGTTATGATAATAATATTGAAGGGGTTAAGTGATTAAATTGTGTGTAAAAGTATTTTTTGAACATTTTGAGCACGCTGCAACAATACCGCGATAATAATGATAACCGTGATAATTTTGGTCACAATAACCGTGATACAAAATTTTCATATCGTTACATCCCTAGATACCTGCTGCACTTAACTCATATAATATTTTCTTTTTCTTATTATCAGCACTTTGGTTTGTAACAGTCAGACAGAGACAGTGGGTCAATGTTTGACACGCTAATGACCCTGACAACTGCTGGAATGTAGTCACAGAGAGTAATGGTTGTTAAAGCCATTTGTACCCAGGTGTGCATCAGTGCCACTCCCTGGTTGCTGCAGTATGCGGCGTATTGGACACCAAAGGCCTCCACAGCCACCTGGGACTATTTCAGCCCCTTGTTGTATCTATACTCTGAAGACTTAAGGCAGTTCTCAGGGTAGAACCTGGAACTAGTGAAGTGTACCTAATAAAGTGGCCGATGAGTATATTCACAAGAGAACTTCACAGAGTACATCAGTCTGTGAAACAGCAACAGTAAGTGGGGTCACCTTTGGGATCGTGATGGCATCGAAGTCCAGCGGTCTAACTTTGACTTTCTGGAACAGGAAGTAGAACTCCGGACTTCCTGAAGTCGACTGACCGAACGTTAGCGTGTCGTTATCAGAGAGCTCCCACTGGACGCCGGGCTGGAGGCGAACCTCGTTCACCCAGGTGCCTAAAAAGACAGAAGGAGGAGGAGGACAGGGTTAATTTTTCTAAATTATTAAATCTTTATATCCTTCATGGACATGCACTGTGACAAAAGGGGAAAGATTACCCTGATATTACACCCTCGAGTTTAGTTTTTAGTGTTCAGTCTAAAATATCTTTTAGCTTTAGTTATGAGTTTGTAATCTAAATTGTTTTAATTTTAGTCTAGATTTAGTTGATGATAGGGGTGGGAGAAAAAAATCGATTCAAATAAGTATCGGGATTTTTTGATGGACCATCTTTAAATTATTTTTTGTTGAAAAATCTTTTTTTTCCCCCAAATTTATATGCTTCATAGTGGTGTGCGATATGACGATATTAAGGATTATAACGTGGGGATGATCTCATAAAGCAGAAAGATCGTCAGATCGTCAGACTTTGGCGCACACCCGACTAACCAATCGTAGCACATTACGCAGTGCATGGTGGGATCTCCTGTTTGGTTATGTAGCGTGAAGCCATGGTGAAAAGAGAAAAGGAAATAAAAGCTTAAAGATGTCTGAACAAAAATCTGTTCTAAAGCAGCTGTATTATTCACTCAGATTATCGCAGTTAGATAACATTTGTTCTTAATTGTTGCACTTTGAGAAATAACCAGTTACTTAAGTTTGCATTTATATTTGACCCTTTTCAATAAGCTATTTGATGTGTTTAGTTTTTGTGTTACAGAAGTGCACTTTATTGTTGTTCATTTTTATCAAAACTGCACTATTTAAATTAAAACCTGTTAAGAAAGATTCTTTGGCTTAAATTGTCATTTTTTAGGGTTTTATATGTTTTATATGTATTTATATATGTTTTATATGTTACACATAGGGAAAAATGGTCAAAACATGCAAATTAGTCTAAAAAATCAGCGTAAAAAAGAATCGTGATAAAATCGTGATAGTGATTTTATTTTTAAAAAATCGTGATATGATATTTTTACCATATCGGTCATTCCTAATGCTTCATTTAGTCTGTGTTAATAAGCCACTTTTAATGCAATCCAAGCTTTTGAAGAGAGAGTATTAACAGCTGGTTAAAATATATTGCTGAATGAATCCTAAAAACGGACTCACATGTAATGTGTATTTATCCTGATATAGTCTGTAGGCATCATCATTGTTCATCTTTTTGCTGGTGTTTAAAAAAGCTAACTAAAGATTGCAAAAATCGGCAATATGGTAGAATCGCAATTTAAATCGTATTGGCACCTAAAAATTCGTAAAAAATTGAATTGGGAGAAAAGCGTATCGCCCCAGCCCGAGTTGATGAAATTTCACAACATTTTAGTTGAAGAAATCTCCTGTAAATTTAGTCGACTAAAGTATGAAGTAGAAAGGGAAAAGCATTTTTATGTCTCCTTGAACTTGTGATGTAAAGTTTTACGCTTGCATAAAATGAAACATTAGTAACCATTTATTGAATGCTAGTAAAGTTTGAATATATAAATTAACACAAATAATAACACAAACTGTTGTGTGTTTTTTAGGCTACCTGGCAGAGCATCTCAGTTACAATACCAGAACTGACAACAAACAGTGAACCTGCTCTACATGAATATATCAATTCATAAAGAGAGCAGATCTGAATGGATCGCTCCACAACTTATCCCACCACCACCAAGCTAAGGCAGCTGTGATTGGATCTATTTCTAACTTGTCTCTACTTTCTACATGAGGTTAGGTTTTTAGTCATGTACACTTGTTTTATTAGTTATAGCCCAGTTTTCATCAGGGAAAACATGTTGATGATGAAACTACAAAAATAATTAGTCAACAGAATTAACACTGACCCTGATGTCAGCTACAAGTTGTAGCATCAGACATTTGTTCGTCATTCTCCGGCACACAGTCTTAATCTGAACACAGTGGTACCAAACAGCAGGGATGAGGGCAGCATGTTAGAGTAAATTCAGGATTATGGTCTCAGTCTTATTATGTCTGTATGAGGTTGTCTAACAGCATAGGTAAACAGTTGTTAGTGTTGAGGTTAGTTTTCCGAGTCTTCAGTGAGACTTCAGGTTAACTCGCTGCAGTTGGAGGAGGAGGAGAGTTCAGTCTTAGCTGGAGGCCGCTGAAGTGTGTCTGACAGGCTGCCACTCTGAACTGTGCTCTTACTGTCTGATTTCTAAGTCATTTCACACTCTGTTTCACACATTTTTTCACTGCTGCTATTAAAACTACATCTTAGTATTCACTGTGCTTTTCCCGTCCTGCGCTGTCACGGCCGTGTGATTGCCTCGTAGCCTTCCAGCTCCTCCACTCAAACTCCATCACACTTTTTTAAATTTCCTCTCAATTTCAGCAGCTGTAAACACGCTGAGAGCCCACAGGTTTATTTTTGAGCCTGGTTCAGATGTTAGGTTATTAAAAAAGCTGCAGCGAGTGAGAGAAAGGTCACACTTTCTTCAATATTCACCGATTAAAAATGTGAAATGACCCAAAACCAGGTGATCAAGCTCAAATTGGATATGCATACATTAACATAGAGCTGAGAAAGTAAGTAAGAAATCACCATGACGGCCTCACGATCCCAAAAAACTGAGTAATCATAATTAGACCCCCACATTGCAGTGCACCGCCCCCCCTCCTGTCACTGCTGCTCATCTGCCCTGCAGAGCTGAGCCTAACACACAGAATAAACACACTCATATTTGATGAGAGGGGGATCAATCAGGTCTGCGTTCAAGTCGTGAACGAGACACAAGGTTCACTGTATAGACAAAAAGTGTGTGTGCTTCACATGACAGCGAGAGTTTTGAATAATGTGTGTGATTCGAAAACGTTCCTGCTGCTTAACAGAAGGTTTTTTTCTTGCCACCATAATGGAGGGATTCATGATTGGCTATATGGATTCATGTTGGGTGTTTATATTTGTATATGTGTGTATTCTATATATGTGTATATGCATATATGTGTGTCCATATAAGGAAGAGTTTTATGCTCTATTGTAAAGTGTCTTGAGATAACACTTGTTATGAACTGGAGCTACACAAATAAAGATTGATTGAGACTGACTCCAGCTTGCTGTGTTCAGCAGACAAACCACGCTTTTATTCTGAAAGTGTTCAAACTGTTCAAGTATCGATGAGACTCCTGTGCCCCACAAAGCTGCTCAGCATCATCTCTTCCTGACTCTGTTCACAGCTTAACATTTTTAAATCATAAATGTGATGAACAGGCTGTTGAAACGATGTGAAATAATTAAAACAGAGCTGATGTTCAATCCACTCTCTTCCTCTCTGTCCTTGTTTACCTGTCTGACAGTACGTATCCCGACACTGAGGCCTCAATATGATATGTAACTCAAGACATGTACGTTGTTAACAATGAGTACATTTCTAACAGAAGTTTTCTTTGTTATTATAAGAAGAAAATGGTGAAGAATGAGTTTTAAATGATTCTACAACTTAAGAAATTCAAACTTAAGTTTAAATTTGGAACATGTGCTTCATCATGTGGCTTCTACTTTGAACTGTGCCAGTGTTAACATCACCCAAAGAGAACTGACAACAACTTTCACATGTGTAGATTCTCATTCATCCAGGTCATGGTCATCTTGAAGATTCAAAAATAAGGCAACTGGACCGTGTTGAGTTTTGGGACTGTTGGGAGTTTTTGTCCATGTCCAGACTAACCCTGAACAGATAAGAAAACCTGCGTGCGACGTGCATATCTGCTTCATGACTGGTTGATCTGAAAAAATAAAACCTAAAATGTTGCTAAATGAAGAGGCAGGAACATAATTTTACCAACTAATATTGTTTTGCAAATGTAGTTCTTAATGGGAAATTAAAACAGTTAATTAATTTATTCAACAGTTAATTTTTTTTATATCTTGACTACATATGCCACTAAATCATCTGGATACAGCTGGAAACTGTAAAAGAAAAACACAGATGTTGACATCTGTTTTATGTTCATCTGTGTAGATTCTCATTCATCCAGGTCCTGGTTAACTTGAAGATTGAACGTCCTCCTAAAACTCAATACAGTTGAGTTGCCTCGCTTTGAATCTTCAAGATAAGTTTTATGTGTGTTTTCCAGATCTGTACTAAAAATAAAGTTTATAATTATTATGTTAACTTTCATTTTCTGCCCAATATTCTGTCAGGTTCATTATCTGTGGTATTTCTAAGAGCTGTTCTGCTGAGGTTTCTGTCATAGTCTGGTAATGGGGCAGGTTAAATGAGTCAGATTTATCCTCAGTCCAGAGTGAACCTCTGACTGCAGGTGTGAGGAGTATTCTTGAGTTAAGTCGTACAGAGCTGTCATTTCTTGTAAGTGGGTGTTTCTGGGACTCCCCCTCTTAGACGGGTGTGCCGGAGTCTCGGTCTTATCTTATCTGTGTGTCTCTCACCATGACTGCTCCTGTCCTTGATGTGAACCCTCCAGCCCTCCTCGCGGGGCACTGCGTCTCCTCCGCACCCCTCCTTCTCTGCCAGCAGCTCTGCGTGGATCCTGGACACGGACGTGGAGTCTAGCGTGACGTCGCACAGCTCCGCCGCCCGGCCCAGGCGGAACACGGAGCGGTTCAGCGCCGGCCTGAACGTGTAGAGGTCCCGGGCCGAGTCTCCGGCCGAGGACCCGATGCGGAGCAGCTGGAAGCACGGCTGCACCCCGGACAGCATGGCTGATGGGTCTGATTGTCTGCCACCGCTTCACCCTCACCTGCCCCACCCCGAGGCCGCGCCTGGTCTGTGACGGGCTGGGCTACAGGAGGCTGGGGTCCATCCTGAGAGAAGTCTTCACCGGGGGACTGGGGTTAGAGCAGAGGCAGCGAGGTCCCCCACAGAGGGCCGACTGAGGACATAAAGCTGTGAAACAGTGGAATATCCTCAGGTTACAGGCAGGTGCTGCAGCTCAGAGCGACAGATGTTTGCATTAATGTGAGGAGAGAATGACGAGTGTCCTGCTGAGAGCACATGAATAAACCATGAGCCGCTGAAGTGGAGCCTCTGCACTCGCCTGTGAGCTCAAACTCAAACAGATCAGGCTGCATCAAGAGGAGGCTAAAGGAGCAGGAGCTTCACTGAAGTGGACAGTCTGCATGTTTCAAATCAAAAGGTGCAGCAAACAGTTAAACAGCACAGAGCAAACCTGCCAAAGAGGCTGACAGCCGTGACTTTTAGCTTATTTTAGTTCAGGCGTCTGATATTTCCAGGTACGAACAGCTGTCATCTCAGCATGTCTGTGAGATTAAAACCCCCGACTCCTGACATCAACTGTCTCACAGGTGGGAGAGCTGACAGGGCGTGACGCCGAGGACTGAAGGATCTGAAAGAAAAGAAAAGGAAGACAGAAAAAAACAGCAATTAAAAGACTTTTTCTGTCATTGTTTGATGACACTACAGGTTCTGAACCAGAGATCATTTTAAACATGATGCTGGTCTCAGTGTTTGAGCAGGCAAGTGAAGATGGATTCTTTAACCTGTTCAGACTATTTTTAAGCCTTCTGATTGAAAACGACACACTCATAAAGAAAAGAGTGTATCTCTGCAACCACAAGGTCTATTGGAATTATTCTGGTGTCATAATAAAAGTAACACTTTAGAGATTTGTCCAGATGTGGAATTATTAGTATATGTGTTATTGGGACAGAGTAAATGAAGATGGAAGTCAGAATAATTTGAAAGTTTCATCATCACCTACAGAAAAAGCAATTTTTTTATTGCGAATATCTCTTTGGAATGATGCACAGGGTTCCTACAGCTCAAGGCAAGTTAAATTCAAGACTTTTTCAGACTTTTTTAAGGCCGTTTGAAATCAAATTAAGACCAAGTGGACAACTAACCACAATTAAAACAAACAAAAACACCACATGAATTACCTGGGTTAGGGCAATTTTAACCCAATGTTTTTTTAAATAAAACATCAATTTAAGATTTTTTAACCCCGTTTTTTAAACTTTAAGCTTATTTTGCCCCCATTCATCTTTTTTGGCCACTGTCAGAACCACTTTTGGAATTTTTACATGGTTTTTGAAATTTAATTTCAAATTTAATTCCCAATTTTGCTCAATTTCCCCAAGCCACTTTTGGATTTTTTTGCCAATTTTTCCCCTTTTTTCCTCTCTCCAGGTACTGTAGGTAGAACCAAGACATGTGTCTGCTCTAAAAGATCCTGGTGCAACCACATCACCGTTTTGTTAGTTCCGCTATTGTGATTACACAATGTTGCCACGTGAGTAAATTAGCGAATTATTTTTGAAAAATAGATAAATGTTACTAAATATTTTTTTAGTTCAAACTAACATCAATCTTACTAATGTGTTCAAATTTGTAAGACTTTTGAAAAATGGATTTAAGACATTTTAATGCCAATTAGGGCCTTATTTTCACAATAATGAATTCAATGCCTTTTAAGAATTTTGGATCTGCGGGAACCCTGGATGCAGTTGCAGCTTTAGAACTCTACGAATGAATGTCAAAACTTGTGAACATTACTTCTGCCAAGTTTGAGTCTGATAAAGTGATGCAGAGTAAAGTTAGAGAGGTTTAACTACAGAGTGGTCAGGACGATTCTTGGCACAGCTTGGCACCATTAGTCCCATTTGAAATTTCTGAAATACCAAACTTTAAATTTCACTTTTGTGTCACTTTAGGTGTTCATTACACCAAATAACAACAGTTTTTATCATCTTCTGCTTATCCATGGCATTTTTGACTGTTCATGAAGAAAATATATTAAATGTTTTCGGGGTTTTTTTGCTTTTTGGAAAAAAACAAACAGAACTCTTCACATTTTCCCCATTCAAAGAAATCCATACAAAGCAACCCAAGTATGAATCAAAGTCAAACAGATTTGGATATTTGATCATTCATTTGCTTGGTGTTGACGTTGCGTTTGGTGTGTGTGAAAATGGCTTATACGGTTGTATAGCTGAAAACTTCCCGTTGAATTTGATGTGCAACATGACTATACGTCTACATGGATAGTTCACTTTTTCTTACGTTTTTGGAGTGCCCAAAATTGGATGCTTACGGACTGAACAGGTTAAACTAGAACTGAGCCGTGAAGCACATTTCAGTCAAATCTGAGAAAACATCTTTAAAGTTTAAATATTCTGCAGCAGACAAAGTTTTGTCTTATTTACCTAAAATATGTGAGGGAAAACTTCAGCTTTGTGTAAGAAAATGTGAAAAGTGTCATAAATAAAAAAGGCAGCAGCTGCTAAATAGACACTATAAACATTGTTTTCAGCATCAGCCCTGATTCTTACAATTAGTTCAAAGACACTAAGTTTCAACCCAAAATCAAAATCCTGATGTAAGTCTACATAATCACAGGGCACACGACATCTGGGGAACTTACTGATACTTGAGTATTGATAAAATAAATGTAAATACAGAGCAAGACTAACCACAGGACTGTACTTAGACTGATATTTTGATTATTGTCATGTCAATCAATGTCAGCTAATGAATGAAGGTGTTAACGAGCCTCAAACAATAAGACACGATGCTAACCGACATCACAGAGCCTCTACGCAAAAGCACAGCAACGAGGCTCCATTATATTCACACCTCAAATGTTCACATTAACGACTCAAAGCTGTAATATTTGGTCTGGCTCTTGCTGCATTACGGCTTGGATGAGTGCCACACGTATACCCCCTCACACACACAAAGGCAGAGACCCTCACTCGCAGCATTCCTGTCTCCTGCTTGGTCTGTGTTTCTCTCTCGGTCCAATGTTACACCTCTGTTACAACCTCTGGAGACGGGGTCATTCTTATCCACAGTCTGTCTCCAAGACGTTCACAGACGAGGCAAAATGTCACAAATATTTTCCCTTATTATAAGGTACACCTGATCATATTCTTTTTGTAACTAAGGATTTATTAAATAAGAGCTTCCCTAAGATTTTGGACTATTCACCTGTGAAGTTTATTTATTTAAATTTAGACCCAATAATCAAACTTCAGAGAAGAGTGATCAGAATAACTAAATAAAGTTGAAAATCTGGAACCTGCAAATCAGTTTTCATTTTCTATATTAAAATTTAAGGACACTTAATGAGGTTTTTTTGTGCAGTAAATAATCTTTTTCCTGTTTGTTTTTAAAAAAAAAAACATTTTAAAATAAGAGAAGGAAACTGTAATTCAAGGGGTGAACTTATGTCTGAAACATGAAAAGTTAGAGTAAGTATTAAATACAGATGTGTTTTGATTTTGGGGTAAAATATTGGAATGAGCTTTGTGATCAATTAAAATTATGTAGAACTATCTTAAAGTTCAGATTGACCTTGAAGCATAGAATTAATGCTTATAATGAATAATGATTTCACAGTATTATGATATAAAGAAGGATGCCCTATGTTTTTTTTTCTTATTTGACGGGTAAATAGGCAAAAAAAAAAAGCCACAAGCTCCAGCTGATACAATTTTCAATCATTCAATATCAGTTTTAACAGACATATGCCTAAAGAGGTGATTATTGGCACATATAAACATTTTTATAGACAATGTTTTGACCATATAACTTGGTAATAAAAATGCCATGTATTGGCTGTACAAAATGTACAAAGCACAGTAATGTTTACCCCACCATTACACAGTATTCACATGGAACAAAAGTGTTATTTATTAAAAATACATTGCGTTTTTCTTGTGTCACACCTGTTCTTAACACAGATGGACTGTAGACATTAAAGAAACAGGTCAATTATAATGTAGCAGAGAGTTTGTGCTCCTGACACAAAGTATAGGCATCAGGAATAATATGTTTAGAAAAGTTGGCACATCAAATATCAACAAAATTTCAATAACCCTACCTGGGACAACAGTGTGAATGGGGCTGCAGATTCTTTTAGGTATTTTGTTCATGATTCTTATGATTCCCATCCCTTGTCACAATATCAGAAATATGGAGATTGGTTAGATTCAGATCACATAAGAGAAGCTGTTAGGTCATTGTTTTCTTCTCTTCCATGACCTACTAAAGCAGGAAAGCTCCAGTGTGCTGTCTCACCTGCAGAGTTTGTTTTATAATCATGTGTGATTTAGAGAGAAGGATTGATTAATCCTGTTCTTTCTGACACACCTGCTCAATGACAATGAAGTTTCAGTTTCTGTCTCAGTCTCTGTACTTTAGGGTGTCACTGATCACTGAAATGAAGCAGAAACAGAGACTCCTGACAGGCTGAGTCTGCTCCGCACGAAGCAGCTGCATGACTGACAGGCTGAGCAGCACAAAGCAGAATGAATGAGCACATGGAAAAGACTCAGCACTGCAGCACCAGCTCATCTGTTCATGTTTAATCAGCTATATTATTCATAAATATAACACTTTAGCTCTGACTGAGGTCGATGGGACATGGTGTCCTGTTTTTTAGCTTGTCAGTCACACGGAGGAGCAGCTAGCTGTCGTGAGTTCCTCGTCTGAATGAAAGTCAAACACTTACAACAAAAACAGCTTCACGGAGATTTTACGTCACTAAAATCCTCACAGAGCGTCCAGGGTCCAGTCTGAGGAGGCAGAGTCCGAGTTTCGTCAGTATTATTCCGTTTCTGCAGCTTTTTATCGCCTCTTTCTGCCGGACTCTGCTGCGGGTCTCCGTCTCCTTCGCCCCAGGAGGAAGTCCTTTGAAATTTGGCGCGCCACTCCCGGGGCTTCCGTGCGCTTCCACCTACGTCACTTCCGGCTCCGCCCTGATTGGCCAACGGCCAAGGCGCGTTCAGCGGGAGAAGGGAAGAAGACAGAGGAAACGAGGTGGAGAGGAGACAAGAGGAGAAGGAAAGAGGAGGCGAGAGTGAAGGAGAGGAAAGAAATGAGGACTCAAGAGGGAAGTAGAGGAGAGAAGACGAGGTAAGGAGAAGAGGAGAGGGAAGAATGGAGGATACAATAGGGAAGGAAGGGAGAGGAGAGGAAACGAGGTGGAGAGGAGACAAGAGGAGAAGGAAAGCGGAGGTGAGAGTGAAGGAGAGGAAAGAATAGAGCACGCAAGAGGGAAGGAAACGAGTGGAGAGGAAAAGAGGTGGAGAGGAGACAAGAAAAGGAGGAAAGAGGAGGCTAGAATGAAGGAGAGGAGAGGAAAAACTAGAGGACGCAAGAGGAAAGGAAAGGAGAGGAGAGGAAACGAGGTGGAGAGGAGACAAGAGGGGAAAAGAGGAGACGAGAGTGAAGGAGAGGAGAGAAAAGAATGGAGGACGCTACAGGGAAGGAGGGGAGAGTAAACGAGGTGCAGAGGAGACAAGAGGGGAAGGAAAGAGGAGACGAGAGTGAAGGAGAGGAGAAGGAAAGAGGACACAAGAGGAAGGAGAGGAGAGAATAGAGAAGACAAGAGGAAAGGAAAGGAGAGGAGAGAGAAGCAAGAGAGGAAAGGAGGTGGGAAGGGGAAGGAAAGAGGAGACAAGAGTGAAGGAGGGCAGAGGAGAGAATGGGGACACTAGAGGAAAGGAAATGAGAGAAGAGGAGAGGAGAGAACAGAAGATGCAAGAGGACATTAAAGGAGAGGTGATAAGAGAAGCTGAAATGAGAGGAGAGGAAAGGAGAGGAGAGGAGACACGGTTGGTGGGGGCTAAGGAGACGGGAAGGAGATAAGAAGGGTAGAGGAGACGAAAATAGAAGAGAGGAAAGAAAAGACAGGAGAGAGGAGAGGAGGATACAAAATGTCAGAACAGACTCAGAGGGCCCCTCGCATGATAAAACTCAGAAAGAGGGTCAACGCCTGAAAACTTTAATGACTTTGACCTCTATGACCTTCAGGACTGTTGAAATCCCTCCATCTTCTTTTATTTTCTGTTCATTATTTTATTTCCATCATTTTCATGTTGATGCTGCTTCGTGTTGTGAGTCAGAGATGGTGCCATAAACCTACTGGCATGTGACATGTCGTGACACTTTAATAAAGCAGAGAACTAATCAGGTTTATTAAACTGAGTGAATGTTTTCTAACACAGAAGATTTTAGTTTATGAGCCGACCATCAGTTTGTTCACTTTGTCCTCACACCTGAAGTCTTTCCAGCAGGTTTATTTATCATCAGTTTCATGACGTCTGATCCTGAAGGCCAGGGCGGGGAATATTTAAACTTCACAAAAGGAAAAAGCTCACTGTAAGATTATTTTAAACTTTTGAACTTGTTAATCAAGAACAATGATCAGATGTTGGTCGACAACATCATTGATTTGCCAAAGTTTAAATTCGAAACAGTCATTTAAGAAAACAAGACTGCAACATGAAACTTACAAAATAAATCAAGGACTCTGTCATGAAGATTTTTGATGGATTTGGTTCTGGATGCATGCTGCTGTCAATGTGACTCAGGCTGAAGCCCTAAAGAAACTTTGGTAGATTTTATACACTGTAATGAGGTTTAAAGACAATGATTTGATATTGAGAAAAAATGTGATATAATTCAGACTTGTTTACTTTTTGAGAAATTCCTTATTGAATTAATCCTTTTTGTAGATTTATGAATGTTAGACCATTATTTCTTGTTTCCATTAATGAAGTAATACATTAAAAAAGCTCTGTATTATATGAAAACATTCCCAGGAAACATCTACATTTTATAAAAGTCCACCTGTTATTGATCTGCTAGATGTTGATACACTTAGCCCAGTTTAACCCCTTTTATGCACACATAATCAGTATTCGCTTGTTATCAAAGAGGGGGAAAAAAAATAAGTCGTTACATACTTAAGTCATCAGCAGCTTCCACTCTTCCCATATTTGAACATTCATCTACATAAATCACACTGCCAACAATTTTTCCCTTTCTGATTATGAATATTCACTTTAACTCAGAGTCAACTCAACAAAATAATCCCTCAAATCCAGTTTCTGATGAAAAGTCATTTAATTGGAATTATTCATTCATTGCAGAAAAAAGAGAAGCTTTACAAAAGTCTGTGCAGGATGGAGCAGACAAAAACATTAACGATGTGTTTTTTAGCAGGCATGAGGGTGTGGTGGTTTGTTTACAGCAGTGCAGTGAAGTATTGTTCATGTCAGCGACCACTCAGGAAACACAGAGTCACAACAACAAGTGATTTTTATACAAAAAGGGACAAAATCAGAATTTTGAGCAGATGAACCAGTTTTCAGAGGAGTATCAACTATCTACCGAAAGAATCAAATGACAGTGAAATTAATAAGACATTAAACTATTTAAAGATCAAACATACCACTGAAGCTTCAAAACAAATTTACAAAATCATGAAAAATACTGCAACAGTATTTGTCTGAAAATCCAAAACACAATAAAACCAAAATGTTCTCAAGCACAGAAGTCAAAGTCAGAAGATCCTTTCAGAACATTTTTGTAGCTTAAAGCCGTCAGACTCAATAAATTATGCAGCACTAAAAACTTTTCTCAAACTAATAAAAGCACCAAAAAACCTCACTGTCAACCATTTCCATTTTACAGTGTTTGATCTTTGTGTACCGGCAGAGATCCTGTCTTAATACTCTGATTTTGGTTCATGTGTTTGATTTCCAGTGGGTGAGGAAAACTCATGAACAGGAAGCCTCTGAAGATGCAGAGCCGAAGAGAAGCTAACTTCAAATGTGTTAAATTGACGACAACTAATCCAAATCATTTCTGCTTTAAGGCGCCTGTTTATCTGATAAAGTGACATTCAAAGTCCTCAAAGTAAACAAAACTACAGATAAGCCAGAAGATTCAGTTATAATCAAAAGGATCTTGCTTTTCACTCACTTTCATTTTTTTAACCAATCAAAACAAAACATTAATCTTAATGTTAATAAACTACAGAAACACTGACAACAACAATACTTCCTCTGCCTAAGTATTCAGTTAAACATAAGCAAATGGATAAAAGTCTGCCTCATGAGCCTCCTGACTGCATAGTCCACTCTGGTTTCCCCAAAATCAGAAAAAAGTCACCACAGCTGGCTCAAGGGCAAAGCCTGCATGAGAAAGATGTCCCTGCCACAAGGACTGTGTGTTTTTATTGAGTAGATTAAGTTTTGAAATGCAAGTTACTATGTGAACCTCCTTTAATGTGACCGCAAAAAGCTGGTCACAAAAAGTGGGGGCTCGTCCGGGATTCAGACTCAGACCTAATACACATATATGTATTCCAAAAGGTCTAAACCAGTGTTAATTCTGACAGCACTTTTTGATTCAGTGTTAGTTTTAGTTTTTTTTGCCTAAAATATCTTTTAGTTTTCGTCATATTTTAGTCATCTAAATTCTAATTTTAGTCTAGCTTTTGTTGATGAAATTTCACATTTTAGTCAACTAACTCAACTGTAAATATAGTCGACTAAAATATAAAGATTAAAGTGTAAGGCTTTTCAATGTTTAACTGAATTTCTAAAGTCAAGTTTTTTATGTGGATATAATGAAACGCCTAATTACTCATAACTGAATGCTAGTAAAGTTTGAATGCATAAATTTACAAAAAAACATATTTTTACTTTTGTGTGAAATGCAGTCATCTTTATTTAGGCTACCTGGCAGAGCATCTCAGTTACAATACCAGAACTGACAACAAACAGTGAACCTCCTCTACATTAATATATCAATTCATAAAGAGAGCAGCTCTGATTGGATCGCTCCACAACTTATCCCACCACCATGAAGCTAAGGAAGCTACGACTGGATATATTCCTTACTTGTCTCTATTTTCTTCATGACCAAATTAGGTCTGACTGAAGTCTCTGTCAAACATTTGAGTCTAGTTTTGATTTGCTGATGAAAATGTCAGTTAATTTAGTTTTAGTTTTTGTCCATGTACATGTTTTATTATTTACTGTCTAGTTTTTGTTAGGGGAAAAAGGTTGTTGACGAAACGATGGTGAAAATAATTAGTCAACAAAATTAACACTGGTATAAGCATCATTAAATTTTACAGGGTGAACATTTTTCTCCATGCTAAGTGAATTACAAGACACTTATAACAGATATGCCTTCTTTTTCAGACACAATGCCTGTCTCCATACAACCAGAGATAAAAAGAATATACAAAATCATTGCGGCAACCTTTTAAACAGGTGATGTTAAGACACAGGAGGATCATGGGAAACCAGAGTCAGAGCTCAACTAACATGTCAGGATGGACTCATGAGGTTGACCGAACAGAAAAGTACAGGTCTTCTTCCCATCATGAGCATCAGGGCTGCTGTCCCACAAGCGTCTACATCAGCATGCCACAGTGAGTCTACCTGTTAGCTTTACACCGGGACAGCAGGAGGGGGGAGGACATCAGGGGACAGAGACAGAGCAGGATGTTAGCAGAGTCTTCTTATTGGTGCTAAATGTGATGCTACAAAAAAGCTCTGATGTGTTTTCGAGCATGTTCATTCATCAGAGGTGAGTTTTTTTTTTTTTAAACTTTTCTCAGCAAATGCACTTGTTTACATCAGAACGACAGAAAACACATGGTTATATGAAAATCACTGTTAGGAATTATACTTTGTCTCATATAAAAAACATTCTCAAGTGCTGGGAGCATCGCGGTGGGGACGGATACGTGGTACAAAAACAGTTTTCAGGCAGATTAGAGTTAAATGTAGGTACACTGTTGAAGATGAAGAGCTGCTGCAGAGCGTCTAATACTGAGCTCCTCGTTCATTTCAGTGTTCTCGCTATAAAAATGAATTACTGTCATTTATTATTTAGATTGTCTATTATCAAACAAACCAATATAACCAATATAAATGAAGAAGAGCTGAGTAGGGCTGGGTGATAGAGACCAGTTGTCATGAAAAATAAATATAAATGAATAATAATAAATTAATTAAAATAAATAATATTTGTGAAATGATAAACTGTATATAACTTTTAAAAATCAATCAAAGCTGATACCTGTTTGATATCACAGCAATGAATATAGAAGCCTTGAGACTCAATTATAAGACTTTTAGTTAATATTGAGCTATCTATTGAGCAAGATTTTGATATAAGTTCAGGAGGAAAAAATGGTAAATCCATAAGGGATTGTATGCAGCTCATTATCGCTCCCCTTTGGAAACACTGTTTCTATCTATCTATCTATCTATCTATCTATCTATCTATCTATCTATCTATCTATCTATCTATCTATCTATCTATCTATCTATCTATCTATCTATCTATCCATCTATCTGTCAAAATAAAGCAAATAAAAATATACATTTTACAGATTTAACTCGACATAAGACGCTCAGATGCTGTTAGGACACTAAGTTGTTCAGATTGGCATCACTCCTGTAAGTTCAGCTCTCTTTACTCTTTAATACCACATGTTTAGCATTAATAAAACATTTACATCATTATGATTGCACGTATCTAAAAAGGCAGAAACGTTACAAATACATGAACGTGTTGGTTCGGTAAAAGAAGTAATCTAAAACCCGTAGGTCTGAACTGCACAAAAACATATGGATCCTTTAATTCAGAAAATCTGCTGGTTATTTCATGAACTTCAAACAT
Source organism: Scarus forsteni (assembly GCA_036419115.1). NCBI lineage: Eukaryota > Metazoa > Chordata > Actinopteri > Labriformes > Labridae > Scarus > Scarus forsteni. The sequence continues at coordinate 24,294,552 of JAZDUH010000458.1, forward strand.
TGTACAGGAGTTTTCATACAATATTTGTTGATTAAAATGCACCAAATTCTTAATTATTGTTTTTTAAGGACTTCTGTTTTCTTGCTGAAGTATCAAACAGGTAAGTATCAATCTAGCTTTATATTTACTACTGATAAAAATGTTACATAAATAAAGTAGAATTAAATAATGTAGAAATAAGACCAAAAGTATCTGTTCAGACTTTAGTTTTAAATTCTCTACATATCGTCCAGCCCCTAACATCAATGATTAGATTCAGTCATCCTTAGAGTCAGAATCTATGGCTGCTTCGTCTTGTGATATTTTCTATAAACTGACCTCTGATCTGTTACAGTCAGATGTTTTATCAAACTGTGGCTCTGCTGAAATCATTTTTTATACTTTTTCATTTGATTTTCTTCAGTTACAGAGAACAGCAGATTAACAAAGATTGAGTCAGCGAGAACAGAGAGAACATGTTATTAAACCTGCTGCTGCACACGCACGGATCAGCACTTCTGCTCCGAGGCTTCGTGAAAAATGGCAGTGATGAGTAATGAAAGAGAAATATCAGAATGTGGATGGATGACTGAAGGTGAAATCCTTTCATGAAGACATCATCAGCTGAGATTTCCTCAATATTTCTGTTACACATCAAACTCTTTACAAAGGCTGTCGGTCCGCGGGGTGTAATGGGTATGACTGTCTGCAGTATTCTGTCAGGATCTTTAAACTTCACATTCTCAGAGAAAACTCAGACATTCACCTGAAATAAGATCATTTTAGTTCTTATGAGAGAAGAGAGGAAAAGAGAAATGTCAAACTGTTACAAATCTGAAGGTGTTTTTATCTTACTGAGAAGTTTCTCCACACATTTCCTCTTTTAATGTTAAATTAAACAGACATTTAGTTATTTCAGCAATACATCTGTATACCTGCACATCTGTACAGTGTTTTATTGGACTTTTTATCCATACACTTGTTATGTTCTGTTCTATATTTTGATGTTGCTGTTGTATATCTTATCCTTCTCTCTTTTTTACATGCCTGCAGGGGCATTGTTGTTTTTTGGTCTCTAAATGTCTGTGTAAAATGCTGACTGTATACATTTCAGTAGGAGGGCAGAAACGTTCAAAAGCATATCCAGCAGGTGATTAGACGGTGGTTCTGTCAATCACATTCATTACGGGCCAATCAGATCATGCAATAGCCTTCCACAACAGAAGGTAAACCACTTCATTAAGCAAACTGTCACCACAATATCCGAGACAGAGAGCAAAAATATCCTGTCTATAAATAAGTGTGTGGTGCTGTTGTTTGTTTTTCCTCTAAAGAAAAGAAATCTGATCCAGATGCTGATTGGGCCATCCTGCTTTGGGCTGCTCACAGCCATTGAGCATTGAAATTTGGCAGGATGGATCTGCCTGATTAGAAACATTAAATTAGAAAAGCACTCGGAGACCGCAAACCTCCGCCAGCGCCACAGTCCTCACCCATATTGTAATTTTCACCATTAATAAAAGTCCTACCTTTATTTCATCTAAATATTTAGATTCCTTGGTCATGAAAACATAACATTAGCAATTGGATTCATAATGATATCTATTCTAGTTCAGTAGTTATTCAGGAAAATCACACTTTTCATCATGGCGGTTTTCCGCTGATCCGAATCACTCTTAAAATGTAATCATTTTTTCCTTGTCCCAATTCGGACATTTCCTGAAAATTTCATCAAAATCCATCCATAACTTTTTGAGTTACGCTGCTACCAGAAACCAAAAAACAAACATAAAAACAAAAAAACATCCAACAAACAACTGCAATAACATAACCTCTTTGGTGGCGGTAATCAGGCTGATCCAGCTGCACTGCAAGATTAGAAAGGGCTAATGCTGTGTCCAAGTATCTGGATCTACTGAGCCAAACCTGCAGTCCCTCTTCCCAGTAACATTTCCAGGGGGGATCCCAAGGTGCTCCATGGCCAGGCAGAGTCCAAAACTCCTTTAGCGATTTCTGGGTTTCTTCGGCAAATTAGACATGCCCAAAAGATTTTACAGTAAGCGACCACGAGACTTCCCAAACAGATGTCACCGACAAAAATCACCCCAACTGGCTCTCGCAGCTCCACTTTGGATCCATTCAGATCTTCACCAGACAACCTTTCAAAAATCAAGCAGCCTTCTTGATTTCTGAAAAGGACCACCTTGAAGAATAAAATCTGTTCAACTGAATACTGAAGCAGTTTTAAGATCATAAAAATGAATTTCTCAAACCATAAATCCTGCTGATTCTTTGCCTTGGTCGTGGGCTTTCAGTCTCTGTAACAGGGCATTCTGTAAAGCTTCAAAACTGTTCCTCCCTGTACTTTTAGACTTTTGGTTCCAATACTCTTCAAAAGCATTTTATACAATTTGGAATCACCTGAGAGGCAACAGGTAACAAGAACTTTGAGAGCTCCGCTTTACCAACAGTAGCTAGTCAGCCAATCAGAAGGCAGCAACTCAATGCATCAAAGCATGTGGACATGGTAAAGAAGACCTGCTAAAGTTCAAACTGAGCATAAAAATGGAGAAGCAACTGGACTTTTGAACGTGGCACGACTGTTGGTGCCAGACAGGCTGGTCTGAGTATTTCATAAGCTGCTCATCCACAGGGATTTTCACACACAACCAGCTCTAGGGTTTATAAAGAATGGTCAAAAACAGAGAAAATATCCAGAGAGTTGCAGTTCTCTGAGCAAAAATACCATGTTGATGCCAGCAGAGGGGAACAGCCAAAAAAAGTTTAAGTAAAGGTTTGCAGAACATTTCGAAACACAACAAATCCATTTGTGAAGTAGAAGACCACACCTGTGGTTACTCCTGTCAGCTAAGAACAGGAAACTGACGCCTTAAGCCACACAAAAGTGGACAATAAAAGACTGGAAATGTTGCCTGGTTTGATGAGTGGGTCAGACTTTGGCGTAAACGGCATGAAAGGGTGTAGACGACATTTTCTTGGCACACTTTGAGCACCTTAGTTCCGCCTGAGCATTTTAACACACCACAGCAAACCATGTCCATCCCTTCCTGACTGCAGTGGCTACCTCCAGCAGGATGACACTCAATGCCTCAAAACATCTCACAGTTTCTTGAACATGACAATCAGTTCACGTGCAGCTGTAAAATCTGCAGCGCCTGTGTGATGCTGTCATGAAAATAAGGACCAGAATCCCTGAGGAATGTTTCTGCACCTTGTTAAATCTATGAATTCAGCTCTGAAGGCAAACAGGGGTGTAACCCAGATGTGGAGAGGTACTCCAAAAAATGATGATGTTTTTATTTGAATTCTTTTTTTCTGTATTCAAATGTCTTTCATACTTTAAATGCCTTTTTTAACACCTGAATTGCTCTGTCTTGATCACAGCTCTATAAATACATGCTCCTCTCTGCTTCATCCTACATATATGTTCTTTAAATATGATGCAACTTGAAATATTAATCTAATATTCCAAAAAGAGTTCAGTGAGGATTGAGAGTTGTCTGTGTCTGTTCTGATTTGTTTGTCTCGTTCATAAAGCAGGAGCTCTGTTTCTGTATCAAACAGTGCACCACTGAGGCGCTGCTCTGTACTACAGCTCAGCCTCCGCTGCTGCAGTCAGTCCTGATGAAAGGATTTCACACAGCGTCACCACGACACGAACATGTAAACATGACATAATGAGCGAGCCGGAGACTCCTCTCAGCTCCAGCTCTTGGTAATAGTTTTCTACCTGATGTGGATGTGGTTAAAGGTAAGAAGCAGCGATTGACAGTATAAAATCTTGCATAAGCACTGCAGTAGAAACATATTAGTATTTTCACACTATACATGCAGACACATATCGTTTATATTTACAGCAGTGGAAAGATGATAAATAAGAGTGACTGAGTCTGAGATGTGTCTGATTCTTCTTTTGGATGTGGGTGATGTCTCAGTGCCGTTAACATTTATATTGCTTTATGTCAGAGTGAAAACATTCAACCACTCTTTTCCATTTACCCAAACATCTTTCATCTCAGGACTTTAAACCCAAACCAGAATTCATATCACACTTTAAGTCTGTTTTTACAGTCTTTTAGTGTTGACTGTGTGATATAAATGCCCGATTTAGTCAAAATATCCCAACACAACTGCCCCACTTTTCAGTGACGTACACACTCAAGCTTCCACACTCACACCTAAACCCTTCCTTCATTTTCCTGAATACCAAAGACGCTTTACAGCTTGACTTTTTTTTGCAGATCTATATATTATATTTACAATAGCTGCTACTTTTCTACCCCCTTGAATGACAACACAAGCCTTTCCACCTAAAAAAGGATCATGTGTTAGATTTGTGCTTTTTTATGTCCTGACAATGAACATCAGACCCTTTAAGAGACATCATTTCGGCCAATATGTGAAGGAACAGCAACAATGACATCTGTTATTTTTTTGAGTGAAGTCCAGCCGTGATGAATTCAGATTTTTCAGATGATTCATGTTTCTCATGAATCATCCTTATTTCAATCCTTAACTAGTGCCTCAGCCACTCTGGATCACAGCTCCATGATAGGAAATCAACTACCCCTCATAATATTCTACCCCTGCATGCTCGCCAGCTTAACCTCATGATTTAATACATTTCACTAGTAGTCCATACAAAGACCCATGGAAAGTGTTCAGAAATGGGTAGAACCTTTCAAAAGCATATCTGACAGATGACTGGACGATCTGTCTGCCAATCACATTCATTATGGGCCAATCAGATCATGAAGCAGGAAGGTGCTACTGCATATATTAAACTCTTGGCAAAGCATGTTGGAAGTGGATTAAAAATATCCTTTTTATAGAGAAGTTTGTAGTGTTATTAGTTTTTTTATTTAATAAAGATATACTGTATGTTCTAGCTCTGATAAACTGCCACTGAAGCTTTTGGCATCCATGCTAATCTCAGCAGTGACTTCCTGTGGCTATCTCACTCATAGCTTTGACTCTTCCTGCTCTAAAGGACTCAGATTGAACCATACTGCTTTGAATCACTCAGAATTGTGATTGGAGCTTGAGAAAATGGAGCTGCCTGTTTTTAGACAATATAGCAGACAGGCTCATCTGCACTGTGAGGCTAAGCTAGCCCTCCTGATATGACCTTTAAGCATTGAGCATCATGAACTTGCAGTAGAAATGTTTATGAGGCCTCCTTCATGCTGCATCTCCAGATAGAGCATTAGAGCCATCACATCCATGAGAGAAGTTAGCAGATACAGCAGTAGACAGAAGCACTGTGAGTGTGTGTGTCTGCCTCTGTTAGTACTGTGAAGCAGGGGTCTTGTCTCTCAAGCCCAAATTCTTAAAAAGATCAGAAAGTGTGTTCGAACACTCAAGTCCATGAAAACACACTCATCAAATCTTCTTAGGCTTCAATTTAGAAATGTTTTCACAAGTTTTTCAAGTCCTTCACCATGATGCCTGAACTTTTCCTCCACTGGAATGTGAGTTAACGGTTATTCAGTGTTATTCAGTTAATAAAAAGCCACTACAGAGACTGACAGGTATCTTCGGAAAAGCTAACACTAGCCTACTGCTGGAACATTCACTTTGTGTTGATTTGGTTTCATGTGGGTGAAAGAGTTCTTATAGGGTTTCTCTATTTCTAAATAACTCATCACTGTAAACTTTAGGGATAGGAATTGTAAACAAATGCTGTTTTGGTCAGCTGCTGTAAGTGCAGCAGTGAAGAGCGCTTTAACTCCTTATAACTCCTGACTGCTGGTTCGCTTCTTGTTGCACCAGCTGCGCTTAAGTTCTAATTTAAGTTAGTTTCACACCAAACTCAAAGTCAAAACTAGTTTGTTTAATGTAAGTTTGCCTTTAGCTGCACCATGGGGAGAATCTGGTTTGCTTGGAGGTGAGCCAAAGCATTGTTTCCACCGAGTGGTTTGTTCTGGTTCAGTACAGTTCAGTACGGTTTGGAGGAGTTAGCCCTGATCTTGCTGAGTTTCAACTGTGAGCCAGATAGAGTAGCTTTGAAGTGGACTGTAAACAAAGGGCATCAACTTAGGAGCTTAAGCACTGCTGTACTCGATGAAGACTGTTTCATGTGGACATTCCTCATAGCAACAGCAATGAAAAGATTTTCTAATTCCACTGGTTTATATCAACATGGAGAGGTATGTGTTTTTGTTTTAACTGTTGCTGCACAAGAACGAACATTTTTGATTAATCAACAGGCTAAAGCAATGTTAGCTCCACCCTTTAGGGTCAGTTTGGTACATTCTACACCCGTACAAAAGGGGTATGGCTCAAGGTGGTCATTTGGGTACCTTGTTGCCTTATTGGACATTGGAAAATTTGTAAAGAAAATCTATTATCATTATGATTATACATGTAGAATGATCTTCTTATATGTTTGTGTGAAAAGCCTTCATGCTAGAAACCAAAAAAAATGAGAATATCTTGTCTCTGATAACAGAGGACTGTGCCAGCACATCAACAACAGAACTCACAGTTTCTGGATGAGAAGAATGACCACTGTTGTGACACGTTTGTGTAACTCTGTACTGCAATATTAGTGGTTGATGCTTGTGTGATAAAGTGTACCATGACTGTTTAAATATGAGAAGCTTAGACGCACTACTCAGTGAATGAGGAAGTTGCCTTTGCTGTAAACTGCAATACTCCTTCAAAGTAAACAATCAAAAGACTCTTCTCCTGTCGTTCTTTATACATGGGCTGCCAAGTCAGGCAGATTTGGAAATTTCCTGACAAACTGCGTAACAAAACGAGCCAAATTGAACCAGACTGCTTGGTGGAAACGCAGCTCAAGACCCTGCTCACAAGTTGACTGAATTGGTTCTTTGGTCCACTCTAGAGATCACGTGAGCCTCACAAATCAAACAATCTACCTTGGAAAGGGAACCAGACTTGTTTTTTCAGGCTAAACGTGTTAGGTGTGAAGGTGAGTCAAATCCCTCACAGTGTATTCTAATCCAAAACATCATGGATGCCATATTTCTCTCTATTTTGGGGATTTTGCTGCCATTGACTTTGACTTTAATTCGCTTTAACTTGCTCAACAAAGAGTTGGATAATTCTAACTTCCTTCTGTAAACATGTGACCTATCTTACTCTGCTAAATGGATGAATAGTGAGATTTTTTTCTGTGCACTTCTTGTGTGCATTGAAATGTTAGACCTGTGTATGTTTTAATGTACAAATTCAGTCATAGTGTCTTTATCAGTCTAAGGTGTTTATATTCTCAAGACCCTGATCAGATTTATGGATTGTAGGGAGTTGTGTCTCCATGCACCGGATGTCTTATATTGTTGTTTGTATTGTATGAACCCCTAATCCATACACATTCATGCACCCTCACACTCACACCGGTTATAATCACTGATCCTTTGTCTCTTTCAGTCAGGGCTGCAGGCTGCATTGTTATCAGAGATTGATCCGGCTTTCCGCTCACTTCATTTTGGCAAACAACCGAGCTCCGACAATCAGAGCGCCGTCAGACGCAGAAGTGGAGCCGAGATGAAAATAGGAGGCTTTAAATCATGCGAGTCATTTATCTGCTCCCTGAATAGTAACCCCGTTCCATCGCTGTCGTCTCTTTTATCACCGCTCCTCACTCCGCAGCGTCCGTGAACCAGTCCCTCCGTGAAGAGACCAGGAATCCAATTATGGTGCAGATCCAAAAGTCCCAGACGTGTTGGGATGCTGAGTTTGTGTTGCTCTGACAGGACGTGTGAAAACTCCAGAGGAGGGTGAAATTAAAACAGATGAGGAGGTTTCTTCAGTGTGCTGTCGCTCTTTCTTGGGAATTTTCATTCATCAGCAGAAGTGTTGGGAGGTGAAGTTTTGATGGGGTTTCATTCCTAAACAACTCTAATTGGCAGACAGAGGGATCTGCAACGTTTTGAGAACATCAAATCAGCTCTCTCAATTAAAAACTAAATTGATAATATCATTTCTGCTGTGGTCAATTTTCAATGTGGAGCCACCGCTAGACAGAGACTTGAAAGCTTTTTGGTTGCTGCCTTCAATTACAAAAAAGAAAGCAGTCCTGTCAGATTAAACTGTCAAGGAGTTATGGACTCTAGAAGTGCCAATAAACTAACTTTGCTTTCCATAACTTCAGCTGAGATTCATTTGGTTGATGATTTTTAAATAAATAGTGAGCAATTTAATACATCCAACTACTCTCCCATGAAATTGTTTCTCTGATTATAATAGTGCCAAACAATGCTAACCTGTTAGCCTGTTCAAAGCAGTTTCTTACATATGTTTGCATTAAGCTAAAAAAACTAAAATAAGGATTAAAAGTGGGGTTACCATCTACCAGATATGCCTATTTGCAATTTGAGCCAAAAAACTGCAGTAGAGACTCTCTAAGACTTCTCTAGACAAGCACACAAGGCTGCCACTAAAACTCCTCCAGGGACACTTTTATTTTGAAAAGGTACAAAAAAATCTCACTTACTGCATGTTAAAGTCTACTTTGATTTCTTTATCCCCACTGTGACCTTAAAGACCATAATGTAACAGCATTAAGGTGGGCTTTACACGAGTATGAATTTCTAAGACTCCGGTAAAATAAACTATCGATCTGGTGATATTGACACACAGAGACGCATATTTGTCCATGATCTTTTTTGAAAACGGGTCTGCAGGTGGATATCTGCGCATTCGTCTTCATGCCGTAGTTGGTATAAACAGATAAGTCCGGCAAAGATGGTGACCTCATAGCACCCCTCCTCCTCCCCGCCCCCAAACCCACGCTGTCACACACACCAACAACAACAACATTGGCAGCAGCCGGGCTGATTCTGATCTTGTTCCAGCAGCTACAAATATTGCTACGACTTTTATACCAACATTTGCTCACAGAACACCAACAACACCAGCTACTGGTTAAGTGTTCATGCAGAGACGCAGAATGTTACGCGTGCATGAGCACTTGTTGACGTGGAATCCACCTCGGAGCAGAACCAGATGGGCAACTCGACAGGGTTTTGCGTTGTCATGTAAATGCACAAGCCTATGTACAATACATGTTTTGATGTCGACGCCAAGACAATACGGGGCCGTCCTCGTGTGAGGAGGGCCTAAGTCCCCTCTCTCCAGCAGGGTTAGCAGCAAGCTTCAGTGAGGTGAATGCAGTTCATCAAGTGTCCACTAGGGGCTGACGTCAGAAGCACTGGAGTCACATTCACACTCCAATTTCAAAAGCAGATTTTTACATGTTAACAGCCCGGTTTAAAGCAGAGTTTAGTCAGAATGTTTCATGCCTACATGTCCTCACACAGAGCCTCGTCTGTTTAACTTCTGTTTTTTTAAAAAAAGGATTTAAAGTCAGACAAGCTGTTAATCAGACAACTTTAAACATCATCTGTACTTTGACTTTTTGTCTCTTACCAGGCTGCTCCAAAGTTCATTTGAGAAAGAGTTTAACATGACAGCCGATGCAGAAGGGCCTCTAAAGCCACCTCAGTAACTACACAGCTGACATAAGTCTCACTTTATCCAGTATTTCCTACAGTCTATGGTTGCTCCCTACTTTGTGACCTCCTGATTTCTACTACTCACATAACAATACTGGATGGAGTCGTCTAAACCCTAACCTTCTCTGCCCAGGTCTGACAAAGAGTTTGAGTTATGCAATAAACCCAGATGAAAGACTGAAATCCAGACACTGAATCAAGCTGACTGCAAGGTTAGATGGAAACCCCACTTATAATTTTCGGAGTATTTTTTCTCAAAATGTGCGACCCTATGCATCCATGATAAAAACAAACCGATAATGGCAGGAGAGAAGGGTTTTCAGGAAGCATAAGTTGATTTTTTTCCCCACAGAGTGTTATCGGATTAATGCTGACACAAGCATCTCTCTGTGAGAGGCGGATACACTTCCTGACACTCTTCTGTTAATAATAGAGTCTGTGAGTAGGTGGGATGAAATGCAATCATTGCAGTGTTTGTCTGTGCAGGCAGAGCGGACAGAAGTGCAGCACACTGAGATTCACTCCAGTCCAGAGGATCTTATTTGCTGTTGTGTTTGGGAGCTGTTGTCAGATTTTTTCAGCCTCAAACAGTCAAACTTGTGTAATCATTTTCAACAACCTTCCAGCATGGGATCAAATCATCTGATCTCCTTTCAGTGTTCCCTAAAAGTGCTGAGAGTGTCTCACCCATCCACATCATGACTTCTTTGCGAGCCTGTGCGTCTTTGGCTCCTTGAAGCCTGCATGCAGTTGATCTACTCTACAGTCAGGATGATCTTGTAGATCTGAACTACTATCTACGTTAAAGTTTCATTTAAATGCATGCATTGTTCCATATGCACAGAGTTGTTTGGTTCTTCTTTTGACAGAGCAGTTTCTCTGGTTTCTCTTCAACATCTCATTCGGTGTGATAAATTCTGCGTTGTGCGTTTCGTGTAACCGCCCCTTCTTGTTGTTTTCTTCTGGGCTGAACTGAAATGCAAGCGTGGTTATTGAGTCTGTGATCGTGTTCTGGATGCAGTGATCAGGGGTTTGGTGGTCCTCTGGCTATGACAGAGTTCCTGGAAATGCAGAGTCAAATGGGCGTAGATGTCATTACTGAAGAACTAGTAGGTAAAAAAAATGCACCGCTGCATCTTTCAGGTGCTCTGAGGCGATTCCTCCTTCTGCCCTGCCTCTCCGCCCTCGGCCCCTCCCTCCGTCTTGGCTGAATCCGACCCAGCGGTGCCCCCAGAGGCCACTCCAGGTGACGCAGCACCGCCCAGGCTGCCGTCAGGGGTGGCAGCAGCGAGTGAGCGCGGATTAGAGGCGGGGCTGCCGCTCAGAACGGAGTCCGGGGTCCGGCTGGCACTGAGATCACCGTGAGGGGTTAAGGTGGCCTCGGAGAGAACCCCTCCTGCTGTCACGGCTGTGGGGGAGATGGCGTTCAGAAGGGGCTTGTGGGAGGCGTAGGTCATCACAGCTTCAGTGTCGCTGTCCAGCGGGAGGCTGGAGTGAGTGAACTCCACCCCAGAATCACTCATCTCCATGAAGTTATCAGAGGTCAGAGCCTGGTATCGTCCTGGTTTAGACACCTCAAGGCCCTGAAGAGAAGGAGAGAGGACACAGGACAAGGGCTTAAAGTGGTGAAACTTCAATCAATCAATCAAACTTTATTTATATAGCACTTTTCCTAAAACATATGTAAATCAAAGTGAATGTGGAGTTCAATCATTAATGACTGTTAAGAATATTTCAAATACCCTTTGGATAAAAAATATATTTAAATCTATCTGGGTGGTTCTCCTGTCGCTTTAAGGCCTCCCTTCCCACATTGGTCTATTCTGCTCTGATTGGCTGATTGGTAAGCTCTGAGGTAATTGGTTGGTTCAGAACATTTCAACTCCATTTTCAATGGTTCTAAAATCTTTCTACAGTCTATGTTCCACACCTAGTTCACCACTCCAAAGCAATGGGCCTGAACTACTGAGATAAAGGTGCGTTCAGACCGTACGCGACTTGAGGGGTCTCAGCGACCACCCTCCATGCAAAGTCAATGTACAGCCGCGATGGGGCAGGGTTAATCCTCCTGCGACGCAGACTGCGATTGAGGAGACCTCGGCGCTCGTCACTCCGTTGCCAAAGTTGAAAAAGCTTATCTTTCCAGACGATGTTGTATGTGTCTGTGCGGTACAACACGTGCTGTGTGGGTGCATGACGGTACCCTGAAGTTTTTATTCCAGTTCACAGAGTAACAGTCCATGCCCGTGTGCGGAACATTACTTATTGCTTCCTCCACAGAGAACTCACAGATGATGCTGCTGCAGGGCCATCAGCTGCAGTGTTTTGCGGTTGGTAGGTGAGCCAAAAGGAAACAGTTAGGAAAATGTCACCTTACACATACTGTTATATGATATATGATATTGATGCAGTAAAACTTGAGCAGATGTGATGTCAGTGAGCTACGGTGACAGCGCAGTGACCAAATAGAGGTCATTATGGACACGTGACGCGCTTCAGTGGGCGACCTAATTATGGTTGCCTTCAGTTTGAATGCAGCATAGCAGTGGTAATATGTCATATCACAGTGGAGGGTCCACTCTTGGGGGCCGGGGGAATCAGCCATTTCAGGCAGCTACTGGCACTGTTCACAGGAGGGGAGGGAGAAACTTTAAAAATTAAAGGACGTCCAACGTGCAAAAAAGTGTAACATGATCTCTTTAACAGTTTGGACAGACCTTTTGTTTTCTGTTCAGTTTTAATCCATTAATTACCAAAGTTTTTAAAGTCTAGTTTTTTTGTAAAAATATTGAGCTGTAAACAGTTGTCAAATTTTGTCATATGTGATAAGTGTTTGGGAAAGATCCAAAATGACCAAATCTTACAATCAAAGATTTTTCTAACAATTCAAAGCTGTATTCAGATTGGTAACTTTCCATCACAGAACAAGCACAAAAGGCTAAAGGACCAACAGACTGTCAGCTACAACAGCTGCAGCACAGGCTTTTTCAATTTACCCTCCATACAAAAAATTAAGAACATAGTTACACCACCTGACTACATAAGAAAAACTGAAATCTAAACTGTTAGCTTTAGGCACTTTAACTCTAGCTACATGTGAAAAAGTAAAACAGTACAGCTTTCATCAGAATGTTGTTCACAGATATAAGGAGGGTAATCCTTCTTTTAGCTCAATCTCAAGGATGCAAATTGACAAAACTTCACACATCTTTTAGCACTTTCTGTAATTGGGGTCAATAACAGTGTCAAGAGAAGATAGGGGCAAGAAATTCTTCATCATTAAAGTGTGAATGGGTGCTAATAGGCTAACACTGACTCATTAACAATATAGTATAATAACAGTATAATGTTATAGTCATATTCAGATGAAGTTAATATCTTATGACAGCATTAGTAGAAGTCTGTTTGGCCCATTGTCTAAAGTTACCTACTCTGGTAATGTGACTGCATTACCAGCTCCTCCATCCATTTGTGCTATTATATTATTATGTTAGTTTTTGTAAACACAATTCAGTTTGTTTGGTAACTGTTTCTTTATAATTATTTAACATTTAACCTTTATTATTGTCATTTAAAAAAATTGATGAGTGTTTTTGTTTGTTTGTTTTGGGGAAAAATATACCCCATGAACAAAGGAATGACAGAAGAAACCAACTGACGAGAGAAAAGGAAACAGAGTAGAAGAAAAACAGCGAGACTGTCTTGGGGGAAGAAAGACAATTCATAAATCATGAATGGAGCAGGAAGAGAGAGAAACAAGAAAATGTTCCTGAGGGTGGAGGACAATAAGAGAAACAGGAAAAAGAAAGAATGATAGACCGAGTAAAACTAAAAGCAGAAAAGAGACGAAGGACGGTGATCTAGGATAGAGGAACAGATGAAGAGGGGGTGACCAAAAATTGAGGTCAGTGAAAGGACGTAAATAATTCATGCACGTTTCAAGGATCATATTAATAGATTTGACTTTCACTTGCATGCAGCCGACACTGCTCAGTGCCCGTGGAACAGTTGTAGATATCTGCGGGACGGATGTAAGTCAAAAGAAATAAGATAGTAGAAGTAAGCTCTGTAAAAATGTAGGTCATAAATGACACACTTCACCTGCTCTCTCTTTTAGAAATGCAGAGTATGTTTTATTATTTAGACGGATTGAATAATTAAAAGGACAGCCCTTCACAAATTAAGTCTGCTGTATGTTCTGTAACTGAAATTAAAACCAAATCTCTGAGCCTGTGCTAAACATACTATCAGTTTCCTTCATTTATTTGGCACATTTTGAAACAACAAAGAGCTCCATGAACTGTTAACAACGTCTCTGTCCTTATAGTCTTCAAAAAGGTCAGTCACATAAATCTTATTTTAATCTGTTCCTCTGCTTGGTGTAGTAAAAAGGTTGATCGCCTTTAATTTACACTTGGCATTAAGGTGACATTAGTGGCAAGTAGTTTATGCCAAGTTATCAAAAATCCAAGAATGGCTGCTGATTTGATTATAAAACTTTATAGACAGTTCACGGATCTTTAAAAACATTCTCATAACCTTCAATAACTTTAACTCCCTGCTAATATAGTTGTAACAACTTCTGCTGTTTCCTATGTAAACAATGGCGGAGGTGAAAATTATCTGTCTCGTATTTACATGGAAACTTTCTCCTGATCTTCAGCTTCCATCAGTGGTAGGACATGATTTCTTGGCTCTGTGTTTCATGTTTCTTGGTGATATTTTGATTAATTTAAGAATAAAACACACACACTGCTTTGAAATGGAGCAACTTCCTGCATTTGCTTCACTGACCTTGATGGTGACCTCTGTGGTCTCTGGGGTCTTATCACTCACAGACTGCATCAGGGACTCCTCGTTGAACCTGGTGTACGCTTCATGGACCACCTGCATCACCACACACACACACACGGAGGAGGTAAGTCAAGACACGGCCACAGCAATGTTTTGTTCAAGCTGTTAGTTTTTACAAGTCATGAAAAATCAAGAGACACAAGAGGGGACAGAAAACACACACACACTGCACTTGTGACTGCACAGGAAGCTCATAAATACACACTCAGGTTACTGAAGAAGATTGTGTGACTTGACGATGAGTTTATCAATTTGTTTGGAGGTTGAGAAGACACAGAGCCGAATCTTTAACAATATTTTTGGAGACATAAGGGAACGTTAAAAACAGAGAGTGAGGGGAGAAGTATTAAAGTGTAGGAGGAGGAAAGAGGACAGACTGATGAAGAGCGGCAGGACATTGAGTGATGATGAGGTGAAGCATTATGGTTTGTTCTGCAAATACTGACACCAATATATGGGATATATACATCCAAAATGTTTGCCTAAAATACTGTCTGTAAATACTGGCAAAGATTTTAACATCTGTACAGGCAATTATCTGTCTGTATCTTTATTGTTCCAAAATCATTGTTCATCCCTTCTTGCCCTTTTCACACATGAAACTCTGATGTTTAGAGATATTACCCTGGCAGCCTGCCCGATAATTCCCTGACACACTTGTTCACACTTTCTCCTCTCACCTGGTGTCTGTCCTGCTGGACAGAGCAGAGGTGGTGGAGGGGGGCAGGGGGGGTCACCAGAAGACAGCAAATGATCTCAAACTCACAGCGGAAGTCAGTGTTTATAACATAATAGCTAACACAAATTAATATCACAACATACACTCTGACCTCATTGATAGATGTTAAAAAGTGACTCAACAGCATTGATTGACAACAGCCCAGAGAAATGAATATGAAGCAGCATCACTCTGTGCAGGATGATTATACAGAAGAAAGAGAGCTGCAGAGATCATGATGATCGTTTTTGAGCAGATGAACTACAGAACGTTGACAATGTGCAGTGGAAACACCTTTCAATGTCAGGATGTCCTCTCCTTACAATCAAATCAATTCTCCTGATACCACGGCTGTTTTTAAACTATCCTGTCAACATTTCCTTCTCTGGTTTTGCGATGGTCACACAGGATAATATCAGCTCACCTGAACTTTAGACAGATAAAGTACTAAGATGGCCAAGGAAATTACTCAAATGAAGTCTGAGTGAAACTCAGCTGTTACTTTCACTCACGTTAAGTCTGAATAATATCAGGGTCTTTTCTTTTTGCGAGTATGAATGGGGTTTCAGGGAATGCTAACAAAACTCATAGACTGAACAAGGAATTCAAAAACAATGTCAAGCTGCCATGTTCAGTTTTTACTTAAAACTGTGTTCAACTGTTCACTATATTGTTTGAGAAATTGACACTTTATGCTAAAATTGCCAATATTCACCAACAGCAAAACCAAGAAGCTCTTTTCTGAGCGAAATTTGGATTTTTCTGTTGTTCTTCTACAGATTTAGATTAAGTGACAACAAAAGTTTAAAGGGTGCTCAAATCGAAATGCTTACAAAAGTTTGTTTTGCCATTTTTTGTCAGGTCTCCCTTGGCAAAGAGATCTGTTGATCTCAGTGGGACAAACCTGGTTAATAAAGGTTACTAAACTAAGACAAAAGATAGCATCGAGGGTAGCAGGGAATGATGGAAGTGATTCTACCTCACCTCTAATGGAAGCAAACACGTTAATTGTGGAACATCTCAGGCAAGAAGTACAAATCATGAATAAGACACAGCAGCTGATCAGCAGTTCCTGCTTCTTTATGTGTCAGTCTTTGACTCGGCCTCTGGTGTTTGAGGTGCGTGTGATTTTAGTCTCTGTAATGATCAATACAGCTACAAAAGTCAAGGATTTTTCCAGCTTTCATTACAATTGGAAATTTTCAAGACAGCCTAAATACTCAGCAAAAGTAAACACAGTACAAACGGTGGTCTTTTTTAAGTAATTTAGACTTTACAGCAAGAACATTTTACACACTGGACCAAAACACTTTTGGTAATTTTGTCATTGTGTTTTTAAATAAGGGGGACAAGAATAAGAGTTGACTGTATCATCCATGACGTGTAGATATGAAGACATGAAAGACAAGAAACAGTTGGACATGAATGACGTGTGGACAAGTTTCATACGGAATGAATAAACGCTGATGCAAAGGGACTCAAGGATGAGGATGCAGAGGAAGTGAGCGAGGAGAAAAGGAGTCAAGCGGAAGAATGAGATTGATTTGATTTTCATGTCTGTGTCTCAGGTTCTCTGACAAACACGAAGGCCGTGCTCTCGGATCTATGAGAAAATCTATAACATGTCAGAGTGACCGTCGTCAAGGGCATCTGCTGCCAGCTCAACCTCTGCCGTCAATACACAAACACATTTCACAGGTCTCCTTACACACGAGGACATTTAAAGGCACAGTGTGAGCACAGGTTATGTAAGCATGTAGGCAAACACACAAGGACACACAAACACTCAGACAACATGTGTACACTAGGGATGGGATTTCTTCTAGTATCAGCATAGAAACAGCAACAATTTAGGGATGTCACAAAACTTTTATCTGATCTTTTAAACATAAAAAACATGTTCTCTGTTATTTGAAAATTAAAAACGCAGCTTCACTGAGAGACTTAATCATATGAACTCTGTTAGCTCAACACCACAATAAACAAATGGTGCCAAATGACTGTGCTGTAGAGATGCTAAGAGATTTATTCTTTTCTTATCTATGGAATGTGGCAACTAATACCAGTATATTTGACTGAGTGAAATAGATAGTTTCTTAAGATCATTAACTCTAATACATTATCTAATTATTTCACATCATTAAAATTTTTTTTTAAAAATCACCTGCTCTTAACTTTATATTCAAGTTTCAGCCAGGGATACTAATTTTACTGAGTCCACATACACACATCATAATGTGTGGACCTTATATGTATCACAAAACACATTTTTTATGCAGTGTCTGCTTGAGGCAGGCTGCAGGAAACCTTGAAGTCACATGTTTTGTGATGGGATGGATATTTTCTACAGCCTGAATAAACATCTTCACCTGGTTCAACAAACTGCTTTAGCCAGAATATGTAAACTATCTAAATGCTCTCACTGCATGGGGGGTGATTTTATGTTGAGTTTATTTTATCTTATTAGAGATTTCCTGTTTTGGATAATTAGGGACATTGTTGACATGGATACAAGCCAATGCAGCGTCACGATTGGTCAGTTTAGTCTAACATCAGCCTCTCTGTCTAAGAGTAGGTTGATCTAAAGTTAAGTTGATATGGCATGTACAGCATGGCTGCGTCTACAGATTGGCATCAATAAAATCCCCTGAAAATCCACAAACTGAACTCACATGGCATCATCAGTCATTGGTATCAATGAGCAGCCTGTTTAGCGGATTAGCTTTCATCCTGCTAGTCTCAGCGTGAATTTCTTCACAGACTTCAACACTGTGTTGACATTTTGATTTAAAAGGGGGAAAAGAAAGTTTTGTGAATTCAAACATGGCTTCCTTAAGAGGCTGACAGAGCAGCAGACGAGTGGACGAGCAGGAGGGTGATTTGTTGACATCCTGAAGGTGAGCATGTACATGTAGCATGTGTAGGTAGTTTAACCACAGGTGGTTATAGTGGTGAATTCAGGTATTAATATAGATTAACCATGTATATTTAACAAATAACAGCCATCATTCAATAGCTTTTGATCAATAAAGGCACCTTTATTATATGAATACTGTCCCAAGTTGAATTTGGCAGGATGACTGTTGGTTAGCTTAGCGAGCTGACAGGCAGTTACTCTGTGACGTGTTCAGAGAAAAACAACTGTGGTTGTTCAAACTTGATTTGAAGAACCATCAGTGACTTTAAAAACACGAGTCAGCTTGAAATGACCATCCCTTATGTTCACACACACTCACGTAGAACAACAGATGTACAGTATGACTGCTGTTAACATGTTTCTATTCACCACTAAATGAAGACATTTACAAATAAATAAACACAAAACAGCACACTCACAAACCCACAGCATAGTTAATAACAAAAAACAGATCTGTTATACCAAAAAGGAATAAAGTATTTAATTCAAACTCCTCAATAATCACTACTGCTCTTAAGTCAGCACAGATAACCACACATACACATCATGTGACCACCTCACACTTCACCTCACATCAAACCACGACAACAGTCAGAAATCTGTGCATGTGTGTGAGCTAAGCTGAATCACCACAGACTCAGAGCTGAAGACAGCAGAGAAGCTGAACACAGGCAGTTATCAAAACATGAGTGTTTGTGAGTAACTGCAGAGCTCGATCTTAGCCGCTTATCAGCCGAGAGGGAAAAGAAAACACCGAGGAAAAGAGGGATGAAGCAGAGGAAAGAAAAACCCACCCATAAAGACGGCGTGACTTTCTTAAATCTGATAGCCCAGCTGCAGTTACACTTATAAATACTTATAAACCATCTCAACAAGTCTTTTAGTCGTTATATTCAAGCTTAAAATCTTCTTTTCTCAAAGCAAGTGAACAGAGCTGACCTCCACCTTCATCTGAACACAGCAGAAACAGCTCCATCCTCAAACGAGGTTCACACTTGCTTGAAGAAACAAGATTTTAATGGTGAATATTGGATTAAATTACTTGTTCAAATGGACTTTATTGCAGCAGCACCACAACCTGGAAGAAAAGGGTAACTTTAATCCTGGCAGACTGATCACACTTTTAACTGAGATGCACAAATCAGCATGAGGCCTTTTTAATTACTTACATTATTATTATTGTATAACACTGGACCTCTTTACACAGGACATTAGTGATTTAAACATTAGAAATTTGCTTTTGTCGAGGGTCCTTTCCGAATAGCAGCACAGTGCATACACTACAGGCAGTGTTGATTATTTACAAACTATGATTTCTACTATATGACAGACTTTGGAGCTATCAGACTTCCCGCTGGGCTGTGACTAATTTCCTCATTTCCTTGAGGGAGTTTCTCCAAGGCCATCAATAAAGTTCTATCTAATCTAATGTATGGATTCACATCAGCATTGGGTTAAAATCTGTGTCAGCTGTTATCAGCCCTTTAAACAAACACCTGCCATCCATAAATCAATGTGGGTGAGCAGTTATAGAGGTTGTGTTACAACATTTAAAAGCTGAAATCTGGCCCACCTAACTTCAGATCTGGTGAAGAATCTTCTTCTACTGGCCGTTAAAAATGACCAAACTGATCAGTTTTAATAGTCAAACACCAGAGAACATATTTGCATTGTGGGAAAATTATGTCCAAAGTCATATCAGCATCTGTATCGTGTAAAAGTTTGTTTCAAACACCGTTATTGGCAGTGAATTTTTAAATCAGTGCATCACCGGATATGTTGAAAACTTGACTCAAAAGAAAAGACGACTTACAATATTTTGTTTGTATGTTTTTTTTTCTGAAGCCTTAGTCACTCTTATTTCTAGTCTCTTACTAAGGTCATATTTATTTTACAACACTCAGACTTGCTTTTGATTTTCACACATAAACTCTCTGCCTCTTGATTCTGTAATCTAAACTAAACTGAACATGTGCACAGCTCAGTCAGGTAAGTGATGACGGGTCCTTCAGGATCGCAGAGGCCACCCAAGTTGTGGTGCAGGATTAACTTATTCACTTTTTGTCAGATTAGTCTTTGATGAAACGTCAGCTTGTGCAGGACTATTGGTGACAGTTTCCAGTGCTGGTGTTTTAACATTGTCTTTAAAATCTAAAAAAGAAAAATGGACAAAATTCTTAACACTTTTGAAACGGTCATCAGTAACGCACAAACAGCAAACTGATCAAAGTTCTTATCTGCCAAAAAAAGCTGTAAATTCTCTCTAGACACCAAAATAAGAAAGGAAAAGAGGCCGGAACACAAATCTCTCACCGAGCAGAGGCTCCGTTTGAGGCTCCTTAAAGTCAGAGGGAGAAACGTAACGCACAGGCGACAGCGTTAGCTGAGCCTCCAAACACACAAACAACACACTGCACTTTTTCAGTTCAATAAACTCAACCATAATTCAGATCATAGACACACAAATCACTGGAAAAACTTTAAATGCTAAACATATTTTGACTCTGACACAATACATCTGAGCATCTATTATGTTCCTGTTTGTTTTTGTTTTGTGATGCCCGAGCCAGATGTTTCTCATAATGGGGTTTTAATTGGTCCATAGTTTCATTTTAATTCCAGATGTGAGTCTGAATGGAGGCGTATGGGTTTATTCTCCCCTCCTCTAATTCATCCAATCAGTCAGTTAATCAGACAGTATTGATCAGCTGACGAGGAGGAGAGCAGAGATTATAAACGGCCAATAAGAAAACAATCAATGTTTCTAATTCAGCCGAATTTCTCTTTGAATGGGCTCAGCAGCCTGTGGAGTGAGCACAGATCAGTCTTAGTTTGATTGTTTTATTCAACATGGACATTTTCAAAATGAGAGACGTGATAAGGCGCCTCACCAGTGATCAATCATCCGTTTAAAGACTGAGAATGGATCAATGGCTGAAGGTGACATTACGTACTGAACAAATACAAAAAACAACATTAATGTATCTATTTTTGTGATACTCAATGAGTCTGAGAATGACTTTTCTTTTACTCGACATATATAACTCAGAAACATCTCAGTGCATCTGCGCATTAGACAGACGACGTCAAGCAGTGCAGGAATCACAAGTTGATAATACCATGGACAAAATGCTCATTGGATTTTTTTCATTTATATTTGTGCTATTGCTGTGACACGAAGTTTATAAAACTTACGCATATTTCACTCTAGATCAGGGGTGAGCAACTGGCAGCCCAGGGGCCATGTGTGGCCCTTACTCACTCAATACAGCCCACCAGTCTCTTAAAAAAATAGAAATATGAAGAAAACAGAACATCTGCTAAATATTATTTATCTTGACTAACAACTACATAACTCACAAATCAGGACAGATGATAAAATATTCTACCAACCTTAGATTTCTGGTCCAAGCTTTGTTATTTACAAGCCATTAAAAAAACTTACTTTGCTATAATTGTATCTTTAAATAGATTTTAAAAGGCATTAAAATATAATTTATGGTTTTACAAAAATATATATTTGAAAACAATGGTTAGATAATAAACCTGCTCTTCAAAAACTGGTAAACATTCATGCTTTTACTACATTATAAAGGAGCTTAAATTGGATCGAGTTATGTATCATGCTCTTCAAAATGTGAATTTGTAACTGTATTTGGGTTAAAAGAAACATTAATGATGGTATAATTTGTTTTCAGCTCTTTTTTTTGCTCTTTTTGTTTAACTATATATTATTTTCCTCATTGAGAGTGCTTGAGAATACATGATAGTGCGGCCCTCAGGTACTGAAAAAACAGGTATGTGGCCCTCTTGGTAAAAGAAGTTGCCCACCCCTGACCTAGATAATCTTCACAAGCAGAAAACTTTCAATTTTTGGAGTGTTAACATTACTGCTGAGGTTACATTTCTCTACTTTTTGACACATCACTGTCCCACAGGTAAAGGCTGACCTTCTTCACTTAAATAGTCAACAACCTGGTGGATAACTGTGGACGATCGCAGTGCTGAGTTCAAAGGAGAATGAGCTGGATGTGGGTTTCTGAAGTCCGGGCAGGAAATTTATCCAGATATTGATATCACTAGAATAACTCTTAAATGAATTCTTAAGAGATGGCAGATTGTGTTTTTGGGTTTCTTGTGTCATGTGCAATAACAGCTAAAGGAACACTGTGTACCTGTGAGTTTTCCTGTTTGTCTTTATTTGGCTGTAATAACGTCTGCCAGGTCGGGCAAAGCAGGGGAGGAAATGGACCAGCTGACCGTCCTGACTCCCACAGCAGGAGCCTTCATAAAAGGCTCAAACCGAACTCTAACCAAATTTGAGGCAGGATATATTTTGCCTCAAGGCTCAACCGTCTAACAGTCTTTCTTGTTCTCATCGCTGTGATCCTACAGTTCTCCTCCTTCACAGACAAAATGTAGAACAGTAGGGGCGCCCTGGGTGGGCGTTACCTGTCTGAAAGCCTCCCCGTCTCCCTTGCCGGCCTGCTGAGCGAGGAGCATCAGCCTCTTGTTCTTCTCGTTCCGTTTGTGTACCTTATAGAGACAGGACAGCAGACAGACCAGCAGCATGAAGGCGATCAGGCCCAGCATGGAGAGGATGGCTACGGTGAGAGGAGGCAGCTTATAGGCTGAAACACAAACAAACAAAGGAGGCGACACCTGAATCATCCAGGTCTGAAATAAAGCTGCTTCAGATGGAGTTTGTTGTGCAGCGCAGGCGTCTTTCATGTTTGCTTCTAATAAAAGTTAAAACTTGTTTTACTTTTAATTTATTGTTACTTGTGAGATCCAAATTTTTTTCCTCTTATAAAGCTTTCAATGTTAACTCAACAGCCATGTTATAAGGTACACTTGTTCAACCGATAATCAATGCAAAAAGCTCATCAGCTTACATGGCAGCAACTCAGTGCATGTGCATGTAGACATGGTCAAGATGATCTGCTGAAGTTTAAGGGATGTCCCAACTTTTATTTTTGTGTCTTGCTTCACTCCAGAGTCCATGACAAGCAGATAGACACACTGTTTTCTACTGTGTGTGCAGTAACAAGGAAGAGACAAGCACAGCTCTCCCACCACTAACTAGCTTAGATCAAACACTGGGAGTCAATGGGTAGTGTTAGCCTCTGCCTCAGTCATCAGATAAACTCTGCAGTAACTCTAAACGGTGTTGTGTGCTTGTTGTGACTACTCACTGTTGTTACGTTATCTGTTTCTAGACTAAGATTAGCACTGTTTGTAATTACCTCCGCCAGGAGGTGATGTGATTGCCGGCGTCTATTTTTTTGTTAGTTTGTTAGTTTGTCTATTTGTTTCTCTGTTAGCAAGAAAATACAAAAAGCTACAGACAGATTTCAAATGTTCAAACTAGGACAAGGAACAAGTGATTGGATTTTGGAAGTGATCCGTCTGGATTCACCATGACGAAAATGTGATTTTCATTAATAACTACTGAACTAAAATAGATATCATTATAAATCCAATTGCTAATGGTATGTTTTCATGGTCAAGGAATCTAAATATTTAGGTGAAATAAAGGTAGGACTAATATTTATGGTGAAAATCACAATATGGATGAGGACTGTGGCGCTGGTGGAGGCCTGCACTCTCCAATTGCTTTTCTAGTTTTTCAAAATTAAGTCGCAGAGCATATGCGCGAATGTGCTTGTAAGTAGGTTGACAAAACAAAGTCTCTGTTCATGAGTAGAAGAAGGTAGGGTTATATTAGAAGATAAGGAAACACAACATGAACAAAAAACAGTCAAAACAAGTACACAGCACCGTTTAGAGCTGCTGCAGAGTTTACGATGACTGTAGGCAGAGGGAAGCTAACACTGTCCATTGACTCCCAGTGTTTGAGCTAAGCTAATTAGCGGTGGGAGAGCTTTGCCTGTCTCTTTCTTGTTACTGCCTGCACAGTTGAAAAAATTGTGTCTATCTGCTAGTCATGAATTCAGGAGTGAGCCAACACAAAAAAAATGTTGGCGTATCCCTTTAAGCTGAGCATCAGACTGGAGAGACAAGTTTAATTGTTGGTGCCAGACAAGCAGGTCTGTGTATTTCATAAACTGATGATCTAAATTGATTTTAAGTTCAACTGTGGATCAAACAAAAGTACAAACTGTTCATCCCTCCTCTGTGCAGGGTTTAAATTCATTTTTGTCAGTTTTGTTCATTTCCTCCCTCCCCTGCACCAGGACAGAGGACTGACCGTAACCCAGACTTCAACAATGGCTGAATATGTGACTTAAGGACTAAAGCCAAACATTTGGTGAGTTTCTCTCAGAGGATGACAGAGCAACAGGAGCAGTAGATGATTGGATGAGGGACAGGTGCTGTGTCCACATCCCAAAGGTGAGCATGGAGTTAAACCACAGGTGATTGTAGGTACATTATTTTTAAAAACATAAACATTGCCAGATAATGATTGGTTTTCTATTGACCAAGGCACCATTAGAAGACAGAAACAGACCTTTAACATGCAACTCTTAAACACTAAATAAAGTTCAATAAGAGGTGTTTTGGGTTTGTCCTAAGATTAAAGTTCTTGGAGTGTCAAAGTGAAAATAGAGAAAATATTGAAGGCACATTCCCCTACACCAGCTCCTGTTTTTTTGGAAGTAATGTCTGATCAATTGTTCACAGCAGAACAGCATCATGTTCTGCACAACCTTCTACTGAGCTTCAGAAACAGCAATTACTCTAATTTTTATGAAGCCTGACCCTCTATCACCCAATATGTGGTTACAAAAAAGAGCATGTGTACTTATTGGAAGACACAACGACCCAGTCGTAACTGAAACTGCCTGTTTTTAAAAAGGATGGTCCACAGCTTCCAATTATTTTGGAAAGTATTTAAACCAACACTATGTAGTTTTTCAAACATAATATAATCCTTCGATATTCATTGTGATGGTCCACCACTTTACAATGGAGTTGAATGACACCTCTGTCGTGGTCTGGAGTGGTCTGTATCCCTTTCACTGGCGCTATGTAACTTCAAGGTGGATGGTGGGAACCCTGCCACACGGCACAAGCGGCAACCTAATATTTATGAAGCCTGACCTCTATCACCCAATTACCCTCTTATTTACAGAGCATGGTTACTTATTGAGCATGTACTTATTGAAGACACAAACGCCCAGTCGTAAGAAAAAAAAGGCCTGTTTTAATGGAAACCAGTTATTTTGGGAAGTATTTAAGTGTTTAACTCTCTTGATGTAACTGTCTCTGCTCTGAAAAATGACGTTTATATGTCCACAGGTGTGTAAGTATGCAAAAGCAGGTGAATGCATATGTAGAATCATCATTAATATCTGTATGGTACCTATGAGTGTACTGGATGTGTTAGATATTAATGAACATTAATTTAAGGAATTTACAATCATTACATAACTACTTGTAAAATGGGGTACCACCAACAAAAGCTGGAATTGAGTATTTAGACATACTATTAAAGATCAACCACAAATACTTAACCCTTTGATTTTATCTGTAAGAAAAACCTTTAAATTGAATCTATCTCATAAACCCACACTTAAGTTAGTGATGTCAGTCTTCTGAATAAAGTACTAACAGACAGAACTTTAAGTTTAAGGATGTTTATTACGATAAAAATTAAAATGACATGAAACAATATATCAGGAGTAAATGGCATGATGAGACAACATAATGAAAAACTGAAGTGATGACAGAAGCTGTGAAGAGTGAAGAGATATATGTAGGTATAGTGAGTGACTACGTGGGAACACTTTAGTGGATCATGAAGAGTTTGATAGGATCAAATAAGCAGCGTTACCTTGTTGAACTATTTGGGACAGCATCAACCCGTTTGGGGTATTTGAGAACAGGACTTTGAGAAGCGAGGAGCGGTTCATCAAGAGTCTGGGCTACCGGGGCTGTCATGTGGTTCAGCGCGAAAGAACGGTCACACGATTGACCTGGAGGTTCAGCACCCAGCGCGGGCACGAGTGGATTTTTGGGTTTGACTTCTCATAGCAGTGATGATGGGGAGGCCTTGCAGCTTCTCGTTTTTGTTTTTTTGTGGCTCGACAGGAGTTGAGGACAGATGCTGTCATTTTCTTGGGGTGATAAATAGATGATTCTTGGATATTAACTAAATATAATCTCAATGATCAGACTAACCATGACACTAACCTGAACAGATTTGCCTGTGGATAATCTTAAAGGGAAAGTTCAACATTTTTAGTTTGAGTTGTTGAAGTTAACAAAGGCAAAAACTCTCAGTTGCTATGTGACAAAAAGTTATTGGAGTCTTAAAACTCATTTAAGTGAATAAAAAAAACGAAGGTCTGAGTTTAAACAAAAGTGGCGAACACAATGAAGAAAAATGTGTGAACAAAAAGGAGAAGAGAGAGAAGGAAAACATTTCTCTTGGGCTTCAAACTCAAGAGAAGGGTGTGGGAGGTCATGTACTGACTATTAAATCTAAATTCACTTAAATTTGGCCAATTAATAGGTCGAGCTTATAGTCACTCACTATCACCAACAGAGTTGAATAGATGAACTTAAAAAAATCATTTGATATAAAACAAGGCCACAACAAAAAATGAGAAACATAAGAAGAAACAAATCAAACAACAGATAAAGGTGGTCAAACGTAAATGTATAGGTCTACATACTTTTATACCTTATAAAACCAAGACTGAAATATAAATATTCTGTTTTAAAAGTTCCTTTAACAAACCTCACTTGAAAATAACAAATACTGAAGATTAATATGCGTATCTTGAGGGCTGTCTTTCATCAGTTATCCACAGAGGGGGGCTTTATGTCTATGAAAGATTAAAAAACAAATGAGCACATTCAGAATCCATCCGTAACTTCATTATTATAAACTGAACATGAGTCAGAGTCAAACAATAGGAATACATAATTCACAACCCAATGGTACGCCACATTGTTTATATGTCTTGCATATGTATATGTTTTGTTTGAGGGTTCATAAGTTTGTGTTTTTTTCTTGATCATGGTTTGGGTCTTATTAAATAAATGAGAGAGATCCAGGGGAAAGCAGATCTGAGGTGATAAATCTGACATCAGATCGATGATTATCAAACTCTCAAGGAGAGGTGTTGTTCATTAAAAACAACACCTTAAATGGCCTCTGTGTCAGCTCAGAGGCTCGTCCTGGCTCCAGCCTCTCCAAATAGGGCCTGGCTTGTAGCACTCTATAATGTATTAATTTACCAATAATGTAATAACACCTGATAGTGTAACAAAATTTACACTTTACTCAATGCAAAATGTAATAAAACCTGATAATATAATAACTTAACCAATAATGTAATAAAAATATCCTGACTGATATTGTATTCATTGTTGATTGTAAATTGTCATAATTTTACTGTGTAACTTTGCTGCCTCTTGGCCAGGACTCCCTTGAAAAAGAGGTTTTTAATCTCAATGGGACCTTCCTGGTTAAATAAAGGTTAAATAAAATAAAACAAAATTAACATTTTAACTGGTATTTAGTACCTTATGACATTTTTATGAATTTACCACGAAACTTCCAGTCAAAGAGCCGACTGTCTTTTACAGGTTAATCTCATAATATACCAAAAAAAAGAATCCCAATAATGCCATAAGGTAATACAGTGCCATTCAGGATGTTTTGTTACATTATCGGCGAAGTTATTACATTAACAAGTTTTGTTAAACTTTTGATTGAGTAAAGTGCAAACTCTGTTACACTATAAGGCATTACATTATAAGTAAATTATTACATTATAGGGTGCTGCATGGCTGAAACATAAACAAAGAACAACTTTAAGTTGGAGTGATGTTGGTTTTTGTTGGGGTGGGAAGAAGGCTTTAGGCTTATCCCATCATCTCAAGCTTTATCTCACTACAGAATAGGGCTGGGTATTTCCAGCAACTTCACGATACGATACGTATCCCGATACTAAAGCCACTAGACAATACGTAATCCGATACACGTAAATTGTGAACATTGGCTACACTTTAAACAAAATTCTTGACAAATTTAGCTTTTTCTTATAAGAAGAAAAAGAACACGGATGAGTTTTAAGTGGTTCTACAACTTGAGAGACATAAATTCAGATCCTCAAAGATGGTAGACCTAAGTTCAAATTTAGAACATATGCTTCATTATGTAGCTCGTCTTCTACCTTGAACTGTGCCACTGTTAACATTACCCAAAGTGTATTTACAACAACTGTCAAAATATTTAGGCTGTATCGATTCTGTAGAATCCGTATCGATACACGTATCCCAAAGGAGTGCGATACGATATTTTGCCGTATCGATATTTTGAGCACAGGCCTACTACAGAACATGGTTCACTCTCAGGTACTGATGTGCACTTACTGGGACAGTGTCAATTTTTACAGCACTAATTTAGTTGTAGTCTTTTTCTTTGTTTTTGTTTGTTTTCTTTGTCATAATTTAGTCATCGGAATTCTCTTACAGTCTATTTTCAGTTCGACTAAAATCTGAATTTAAAGTGTAAGGCATTTTTTGTGTTTCCATGAATTTCTGAAGTCATGTTTCACACTTGGATAAACAGGAATATCCCATAACCCTTTATTGAATACTAATAAAGTTTGAATGTATAATTTAACAGAAACAAATGTAAACTTTGGGTGACATGCAGTCACCTTTATTCAGGCTACTTGGCAGAGTATATCAGTTACAATACCAGAACTGACAACAAACAGTGAACCTGCTCTACATGAATATATCAGTTCATAAAGAGAGCAGCTCTGATTGGATCGCTCCACAATTTATCCCACCACCACCAAGCTAAGGCAGCTGTGATTGGACAGACTCATAACTTGTCTCTACTTTCTACATGACCAAATTAGGTCTGACTGGATTAAGTCCCTGTCTAACGTTTTAGTCTAGTTTTCATTTGCTAATTAAAATGTTATTTAATTTAGTTTTGGCTTCTGACCATGTGCATTTGTTTTCATGAGTTACTGTTTAGTTTCTGTCAGGGGAAAAAAGTTGTTGACAAAAAAAATGATGAAAATAATTAGTCAACAAAATGAACACTGCTGCCAAGTTCTCTCTGCTCCACATGCACTCATGTCATATAAAGCTTATTTCAACGTGATATTGCTTTTATTGACTGTCTGGTATTTGATAAAAGTTTAAAACAAAAAAACTACACCACAGAATTTGTTTCTATGTCACAGCTGTGACTGTTTCTGTTGGATTTTCTTTAACTTCCTTCCCTGAGAGACATGAGAGTTTCAGACGTCACCATTAAACGTCCTGTGTTTGTTTCACATCAGCTCTTCTGTCCTTTTGTCCTTTGTTTGTTCGTCTGTCTCTCCTT
The DNA here is from genome assembly GCA_036419115.1 of Scarus forsteni. Lineage (NCBI taxonomy): Eukaryota > Metazoa > Chordata > Actinopteri > Labriformes > Labridae > Scarus > Scarus forsteni. The sequence continues at coordinate 24,323,846 of JAZDUH010000458.1, forward strand.
CAGTAAGTTTTTTTTTATGATCCTTTTGTCCTCAACACCCTCACTATCTGGTTACACCAATGATGTGTGTGATTTAAAACCTCAGACTACTTAAAGAATTTTTCAGAATAAATACGTGGAGACATTATTCTTACCGTCAACCTCGATGTAAACATGAGCCACGGAAAAGCCAGCCAGGTCTGTCACTTTAAAGACCCCGATGTCAGCCACATGGAGCTTCTTCATGGAGAGCTCTGACCCCTCTACGCTCAGCCTGCCCTCCAGCATCGGGTCCAGAGGGGTCACCATGACACCCTGGTCCAGGACCATCCGGGGCCGGTTGTCTGATTTTGGCGTGTAGACGATATTCAGATTGGAGTAGTGCAGGTAGAGTTTCATCTTCAGGTTTGCTCCGTACGTGAGGTGCATGAAGACCTGGTGCTCTGTGGAGAACCAAAAGTGTGAAATGTTACACGTGTGAAGCATTTAAAGAAATATTCAGAATTATTTTAAACTAATAATGCTTCTGACAACCAGCTAAGAGCAACGTTTTTGGTAATGAATTCAGTTGAAATCCATAAAAGCTGATAATAATTTAACAAGTCCTCCAGTGATTTCTACATTTGAATCTCTACTTTGTGACTTCATGGTCTAATAAATTGTGTAATCCAGGATCTATTTTGGGAATTCTTTTATTCTCTTTTTCTATGAATGACTGATAAAAACATCAAGCAAAATCACACTTTTATGCTGATGGCACTCATCTTCACACTCCAGCATTAGAGCTGTCCAAGAGCTTTGTGAATTATGATTGAGATGAAATGAAAAACTGGCTTTGGTTTTAGAAACAGGTCCAGTTTCAACTATAATGCCAAGAAAAACCTTGTTAAAGCCACTCTGCTGTGTGTGATTGATTACAGTGACATTTTCTCAACGTCCTCAGCGACCTTACAGACTCTTAATTTGGTGTGTTGTGCATCCCTTCACGTGACTGAAATCCTTCACTCACTGCTGCATTCTGGATGATCGGGGAGGTTGGACGTCAATATCACTCTGCAGACAGCAGCACTGGTGTATTTTTATCTATAGAAATCAATATTTGGTAAACTATCATCACACTTCTGCCGCCTCCTTTATTTCAGCTCCACTGGTCTCCAGCTCAGATCCTTTCATCTGTTGCTCTGTACTTTACTCCATCTCTTGCAGATCTTAAGCATATATAATATGTAGATATAAATAATAAAGACGTTTATATTTTCTGAGGCGCTTACTTATTAATGTGCTCTGTTTGTTATCTTGGAGGTTTATATAAAGAATGGGATTGTGCATGCAGATATTTATTTTTCGATGAAGATATATTGTGGTTTGTAAATGAGGCTGTTACCCATGTATCTATATTTTTTCATGAATAATGACAGCTGGTAATAAGTTAAGATTTTATTTCAGTGTTAGACCTATATTTAACAAGAGGGCAGGACCAGATAAGGTCTTTGCTTTATTCTCAAACTGTTTGCTGTGTTGACATAAATGTGTATGGACTCAAACACTGTGTTGTTTTTTATTAGTTTTTTAAAGTTTGAGAGAAATAAATAAAGACAGAAGAAAGAAAAAGTATCTCGGAAAGACCATGCACTTTCCCTCTTGTAAAAAAATGTTTAGTCTCAGTGAGACTTCCTGTTAAAACAAATGTAAAATAAAAATAAATAAATAAATACATTCTGATGATTATAGTGTTTTGTGGACACACTATCACAGTCTCACTTTGTTTGGGCCGTCCTGAACCTGAGGTCCAGACTGTTACAAATGTTCTTTAACCTGTGATGGCGGCTCACACAGGTCATCCCCGTTATCCCAGGGTCATTATTCACTTTGCAAAAGGTTCAGAGATAAGAGGATATTTCTGAAGAGGTAAAACATCTGACCAGGCAGCCACTGATATCAGAGCCTAAATCTGAATCACTGTCCCCTCCTGAAAACTAGCAGGCTTCAGCTTCAAAGATTACAACATCAGTGGACTGTAAGCTGTAGGTGTGAAATTTATCCAAATCCTGAAACCAGACTGAGAAGATAAAACTACTGAAGGTCTTCTTAATGCATCGTGCCAGAGGAGACTGAGCTGGGAAACATGAGACGCTGGGAGAAATGAAAAACTCCTACAGGGATCACGGCGGACACAGTTTAAAAGGTCTTTCCAGTGCAGAAGACAATACTGATGCAGATGTCCCATATTGAATATAATACTTAATCAATCCTGAGCCTTTGGCTGTTGATCAATATACTAACCACAGCTGGATTAATGATTTAATCCAGAAACAGGCTCAACCCCTCTCTTCAAAATACTGCCATAAGTATAAGATCAGATTTTTGACCATCTTTTTGTCTGATTATTCTGGAAAAATGTGTTTAAAATGACCTTAATCCTTTCTCTTGTGCCCTTTGCTCACACTCTTCACACTGAGCATCAAACCATGAAAAAGTTCAAACTTCCTGCTGTTCTTCTGTTTGGTGTTTTTCACTTCAGTGAGTCTCTGACAAAACTCCTCAGCTCTAAAGTGGATAAAAGTAAAACAGAGCTGAACCTGTGGAGGCCGTGACCTGCTGGTTTACAGGAAAACCACCGATGTCTCATTAAATCTGACACTCCTGTCGTCATCTTAACTAGAATGATAAAAAGACTTTAGAGACCAAACCTATTCTCATCCCTGAGCCCAGAGGGAAACTTCAGCATTATTGCTTCAAGTTTAGCCATACACCTGTATCCTTTTTTTTTAATTCCTTTTTTAATTTTTAATTTCCTTTTGGTCTTATTTATTCAATAATTTTCTATTTAGTGTTTTGATATTAAAAATAATGTTATTTAATATACTTTTATGTTTATTTTCTTACTTTTTTTTTTGCAATTTTCCAATTATTATTAATTCTTTGTTATTATTATGCTTTCATACATATGTGTGCATTTTTCTAATTCCATGAATATTTTTGTAATTATTGATATATTTATTCTAATTCATTTATTTATTTTATTTTGAAATTTTTAATTGTATTTTTTATTCTATCTAAATGCATTTTGGAATTTATTTATCTTATTGCTGTTATTTGCTTGTTTTTTGTCTTTAACTTGCCCTCTACTTGATCTTTCATTGTGCACTGTTTTATTAATATAGTATCTCTAAGTTTGTGGTGTTTTTTAGTCCCAGGAATCACGCAATAAATGTGACAAATTGTGCTTTTTTTCATAAAAGCCATTCTAATACAGATATAGAAGCGCATAAAAACATGAAGGAGCATCAAGTTTTTACACCTTTGTGAAACAGTTTTAAGAGCTTTTCTGAGGTCTCATCCAGTCTTACTGTTGGGAACAAACTCCAGTTTGTCTTCGTCCTTCAGTTATCAGCCAAAAAAATGTGTCAATAACTTCAATATTCCAGTCAAGTATGAGTGTAAGAAAAGGTTGATACACCATAAGTTTTTTTTTTTTTTCTAAGTGTTGAGAACCAGAGGCGAGAGGGGTGATTTTTCCCAGCCTTGCCCGCCCTGAGAGAGCCCTCCATCGGACTCCCTGTCTGTGAAGCCCCGCTGTCCGCCCTGGAGCTTTCACACTTTGAAATTTTTTTGGTGGTGGTGGTTTTGTTGGACAGTTCTGTATCCTTCTGTTTATTTCATGATGCAATAATTTACAGGACAACTGTCTTTACAGAGCGACCTCTGGCCACATCTTTGTTACATTTTTAATTTGATTTTTGTCCTGGGTCACACAGCAGCCTTCAGAAATGTAGCAAAGTCCTACCCTACAGTGCAGCTGGATCCACCTGATTCATTGTCTATAATCATGCAGTTCCACCTCGCCAACTCAACAACTGGAAGTAGGAAGTGGCATCTTTGTTCATCTCTGTGCCAGCTACTGCTTGTCAATTTCAGCTGTGTTTAAGTTCATTTTAACACCAAACAACAAAAGGAAATTGGCGAATATCACCTTTAACATTTGCATGTCAGTATTGCCTTTGTGAGGATGTTAATTATAACAATGAGTTCAAACCAGAGTCATGAAGAGCATCAGAGAAGCATCTTCATCACTGTAGACATGGTCTGTTGTTCTCTCATGAGTCTTTTCTTCTGATGAACACGAGCCATTATGCATCTGTCTGCGGCAGTGATATTTGGTTCTCTGACCTTCTTTAACATTAATGTGCTCTTGATACAGTTTTATCTCCATCCTCTTCCTCACTGCCAGAGCAGCCTGGTATCCCCACAGGCAGGCTAACCTCATTTTACATACATTAAATAAAAATATAGTTTAACCTTCTCTCTGATAAAGGCATTAGGTTTCGTACGCCCAAGATAAAGCCACAAGCGACTCACTGCAAAGATTACACTCTCCTGCACCACTGGCCAAATCTATAGGTCTGGATCAAGCCATTGGCTCACTACAACTCAAAGCTCAGAGTGTTTCTCTGAGATCAGCGCTGCATTACAATTAGCTGCACTCAGATACCAACAACCACCGGCACATGAGATTGATGGAGCAGCCAATTAAAGCTGAGAGGATGCAGGAAGCTCAGCACAGATCTCTCCTCACCTCTGACATTCAGACAGTTCCTCCTCCGGACTTTGCCCTCTCGGTCCAGCACCGTGAAGCTGCCCTCGTCCATCATCCTCACCGAGTGCAGTGTCACCCGTTTGTCTGACACGCTGAGGCGACCAACATAGTCCTCTGCCGCCACTGCCGTCCGGTTGTACAGCACCACAGACGGAGCCTCTGTTGCATGATGTATCTCAGTCAGATTGGGCTGAACCAGACTCTGCCTGTTTGGTCAGAACAGAAATATAAATAAAAACACATGAACTCATTGAACATGAACACAGCCAGAGTAAAACTTGAGAAAAAATAAAGAAGATTCTGGCATGGTGACAGTAAGCACAGAGGGGCAGAGGAGCTCAGTGGCCAGCCTCCTGGAGGTGTTAATACACCTAAGATGGGAGGTCTCCACCTCAAGACCCCAGTGATGTTCTGGCTCTTGCTGCTCATTACTCCACAAGTTGAGTTGAAGGGCCTGAGAGAGACCCTGAGGTGGCGCAGATAGCCTCAACTGTCTCTGCCCAGAGCTCACAGAAACAGAGCCTGGGTAAGTGGAAGTTTGCAGGGCTGAGGCATCGATGGGTCCTGTGGTAGAATTTGTAACTATTTATTGTCATTAAAGGGCCATTGTGCAGCATTTTGTCATTTATGAGCTAAAAACAATGTCTACATTTATAATTATGTCCTCATTTGTGTCAAATTGACACCTTTGCAGTTAGGACCCAGAAGTAAGCAGTAGGATGTGAACAACGAACAGTCTTTATTTTACAGTAGTTCAAATCACAGTTCTACGCGGGGTTTGGACCCGCACACTAGGGAATGACAGGTGAGTGTTCTTTCAGGTGAGCCACGGAGGAGTCATGCAGACCTAGGCTCACCAGGTGTAATACGGGTAAGAAGCTGTGGCTTGAGCGGGGGTTGAACCCGCAACAGCTGGCTTTAAAGGCGAGCGTCTTCTCAACTGCGCCACACAGAAGATGAGCCAAAACAGAGGTTCACACAGTTCAGCAGAAGAAAGGCTGTGGCTTGAGCGGGGATCGACCCTGCGACAGCCGGCTTCGTAGTCGGGCGCTCTACCGACTGAGCCACAGAGGGGATGTACAGGCAGAAGCTCACACAGTCTTTAAAGGAAAAGGCGGAGGAAGCTTGACTCACTCTCAGACGAGCAGAGGCGTTCAGGAACACTCAGAGAAGTGATTCAGGCCAACTCACGTAGTCGAGGACAGGCAGGGATCAGATACCAGACGGATAGCACAGCGTAGGACAGGCTGGATACGGCGTCAGGAGACAGGCAGGGATCAGATACCAGGCGGAGAACACAGCGTAGGACAGGCAGGACTCGGCAACAGGTGACAGGAACAGGATCAGTTACCAGGCGGAGAACACAGCGTAGGACAGGCAGGACTCGGCAACAGGTGACAGGAACAGGATCAGTTACCAGGCGGAGAACACAGCGTAGGACAGGCAGGACTCGGCAACAGGTGACAGGAACAGGATTAGTTACCAGGCGGAGAACACAGCTTAGGATAGGCAGGACTCGGCAACAGGAGACAGGAACAGGATTGATAGCCGGGGATTCAGACAGGCGGGAGAATGCAGGACAGAAGCTAGTCGATACCTTGAAGTCAAGCCGAGGATCAGGCGTATGAGGCAAAGTCTGGGACGAAACTTGTCGGCAACGGGTGATCAATCCGGGAAACAAGTCTGGAGTTCTCAGCATGAGTGCGAAGACAGTCTGACACCGACTGAGCGTGGAGCTGGGGCTTTTGTAGCTGGCTTGATTGCAGGAGACGAGGTGCAGGTGTGAGCAGGAACACAGGTGAGGTGAGTCTGGGCTAATTAGAGTGCAGCAGGGAGTGACAGGCTGCGGGAGAGGCTGAGGCTGAAACTGAGATTGTGACACAAATTGCCTCTGCCAACAATCTGACTTGAGCGATGAATAGAGCGGGTAAGTCCTGTAGAGGCTTCCATGTCCTTTAGGTCTACAAAAACTACGGACAGCCAAGAGGGACATAAAGCACTATGTAGTAGGGCTGGACAATTAATCGGATTTCAATCATGATTTCAATTTTGCCATCTGACAATCATAAAAACATTATAATCAAAGAAAAAAGATTAATATGCCACACAGTGTGGAGTGTCGTGTATGCAAGTTCCTGCGCTTCATAGCGCTTCTGTGTTCCACGTGCAGCCACAGCGAGGGTGTGTGACTTATGTGGATCAATAATACTGTATGTGCCACTCGCTGGTTCTTTAAAGTTGTGTTTAAATCAATACTGAAGTTTTTAGATAAACGAATAAATGTGTATATTAATTGTGATTTGAATATCACTTAAAATAATTGGGATTCTTATTTTTACCATAATAGTCCAGCCCTACTATGTAGTACTATTGGCTGAGGTTAAACGCATTCTGAAACGGAGAAGGAGCACTGCTTGTAACTGCCCCGGCAAATTTGAAATCCTGCACTGCACTTTTGTTCATAATGTAAGATCGTACTTATGCCACGCCACAGGAGAAGGAATCCTCATTGGCAAAAAAGGGAAACTCAAAGTGTTGGATGACATGTTGGTATAACCTCTGGGCACACACCGACTACTGTAGAGATCAGCGGTTTTAACGCACACTTGAAAAAACAAGGCACTAAAGGGGGCTCTCTTTACTGAGTGCTCATCCTTTAGTTGTGCTCATGTATCCTGTGCTTCCTTAAAATGCTGAAAAAAATATTATTTTCACTTTGGTACTATTTACCCCGAGCAAATCCTTAAAAAAGAGATGAAGCAGCATCGATAACAGACTGAAGGACGATCGAGTCAAAAACAGCAGAGGAAAAAATAACGTTCATGTTTCCCCGCTGCAGGTCACTCATTTTTAATTCTCCTTCTTACCTGAACTCCACGGTTATGGGGCCTTCGACTTGGTTCAGATGGATGTTGTAAGTGTCTCCGTACTTCACCACCTGCTCCACAGCGCACTCTGATCAACGAAACAAAAAAAACATGACAGTCGTCATCTGAAATTTTGAAACATTCTTTAAAATTGACTCAGGCTGGAGAACAGCTGTCACAACATACTGCATAAGACTGTGCTGGAAAAAAAAAAGTAGATACAACGCTATAGTATCGTGTACTCCTTTACAATATGTGTATCAATACAGATTTTTTACAGTTACTGCAGCTCCAGATGCTGCTACAGCAGCTGTAAATGGTGAACTGACTTGAGCTTACAAAACATCTTTCTAGTCTCTTTTACCACATGTTTACATTTTGTTTTACTCTATTCGTCATGTTTATGGATAACACAGTAAAAAAAAACATAAGCTTTCATGACCCAACGAAAACAGTTCTATTGGCAGGACAAGTCATGAGATCAGAACAGACAGAAGAACTAGGAAGCTGTTTTACTAGAAAAGCCTCAAGGAATCCAAAAAGGTCTTTTTTTCAAATGGTTTCTCTCTATCTTTAAAAATACAAAGGTGTCTTACCCCTGACAATCAGGATGAGGTGGTTGGCTGCGTTGGGGTTGCTGGTGTTCCTGATGACGTACACTCCCTCGTCTTCCTCCTGCACGTCATCCAGCACCAGGTGACCCAGAGAGTTGATGTGACAGCGTGGACCCAGGACCTTTCCCTCTTTCATCAGGGCCACCTCAGCCCGAGGACTGGTCCTGGGTTTGAACACCACCTCGCCGACGTTTCCGGGTGGGACATCAATGTGGATGTCCTCTCCAAAGAAGGCTGTCCTGTGCTCCTCTTTGACTGAAAAAATCAGATTTGTTCATTAGATGTTTCCCATCCTGTAAAGTGCAAATAAGGAAGTCAAACTGCAAAGAAAAGTAAAAATGTAAATAAAATTAAAAGGATAAGTAAAAAATAAAAAGAGGTGAGAGTGACAAAAATCAAGTTACATTTGGAGTAAAGTCATCATCATGTCATTATTATTGTTTTTATTATCATTATCGTTTAAGCTGATCAGTGTCAATACAGACATTTTTCTAGTTACCTCCTTTGACATAAATCTCCCACAACTGCAAAAGTTTCTCTTTTGTCTAACCATGAAAACAGATCATACTTTGTCCAAATGCTCAATTTGTCTACACTAAATAAAAATATCCTCTCAATCAGCAGTTTTCTGTGCCAGATATCAGCATGAATATGTTTTAACACAGCAAACAAACTTCTGAAAGCCTCTTCACCTTCATTTGATAACGGCTGATGTTTCCAAAAAGGGTCAAATACTGTCCAATACCAATGCTGAACCGATGCCTTTTTTTATTTTTATTTTTTTTGAGTTTGATACCTACCTACAGCCCAAGAAAAGCTGGGACAGGATCATGTTTAACGTTGTGTTTCCACAGTCGTATTTTGAGCTTTATAATGCTCCACACACTTTCAATAGGAGTCCGGTCTGAAATGCAGGCAGGTCGGTCTAGTACCTGCACTCTTTAATATGAAGCCACGTGTAGAGTGTGGTTTGGCATTGTCTTACTGAAAAAAGCAGGGACAAGTTACCCATGCCATGGGCGCTTACACACCCCCATACCATCACAGAGGTGTTTTTTTTTTTTAACTCTGCACTGATACTCTGGATGTAATGACATCCATGACTTTATTTCCACTCTGCATCAGCCCAGCTCAGATGAGTTTGGGTGCAGAGAAGCCAGCAGTGTTTCCAGGTGTTGTAGATATCTGTCTTTGGTTTTGCAAGGTAAAGTTTTAACTTGCACTTGTAGACGTAGTAACAGACTGTGTTAAATGACAAAGTCTTCCTGAGCTGGAGAAATCCTTAACAGAATTCTGTCTGTTTTAAAGTAGTGCAGCCTGAGGGATCCAAGATCACAGGCATTCAGTGTTGGTTTTCAGCCAGTCTGGATCTCTCTGGATCTTTGACATTATGGACAGTAGATGATTAAATCTCTAAATTTGTTGTAGTTGCACGCTGAGAAATGTTGCTGTTTGCAGTTGTTCACAAAGTGGTGAAACCATCTTCACTTAAGAACAGCTGAGCATTTTTAGGAGGCTCCTGTTAAACCCAATCAGCATCATCCGTTTCCAGTTTCCTGTTTACCCATGGAATGATCCAAACTGGTGTTTTTAAAGCATTTCTCAACATTCCCAGTTTTTTATTGCCACTGTCCCAGCTTTTTTGAAACATGTTGCAGGCATAAATTCGAAATGAGTGAATACATTAAATATCTTGTCTTTGTAGTCTAATAATTCAATACAGCAGGTTTGTAAATCACTGTGTTTAAAAATCACTCTGTCTTCATCTGTAGAGGAGTAATAGTCAACAACTAAAGTAGATTTACTGTTGTCCACATGCACCTGGAGTCCAGAGCAGGATGAAGTCTTACCTTTCAGAGATGCTGACACAACTGTGAAAGAGATAAAAAATATATGAGTTTATCTTAAAATAAAATTTTGTTTGAACTTTTATGCTGAATTGTCTCAAGATCCTCAAATACTGTAAGTCCCTTTTGAGAAAAGACACTAACAAACTGTTTGAAATGTTAATGTGTCATGTAATGATTTTTTAAAAAATAAACCAGATCTAAATAAAACAAAGCTCACGAAGAATAGGGGGGAAGCATAAAGAGCAAATTAAATATATCCGATAATAAACATTACATTTAGCTTCTTTTTCTGTGCAGCTGAAACACGTTTAGTGTAGCGATGTGCAGGTTGCAGTCATTTATTTATCCAAACTCAGTCCCAAGTGGCTGATTATATTAGTGCTTACCAGTGCAGAACAGAGTGCAGAGCACTGCAGAGCTGATGACTTTCATCCTGAACAGTCTGTCTGTGGAGAGAGAGAGAGAGAGAGAAGGCTGCACATAAGAAACCACAAACAGAGAAACACTTGACTGACTGATGGTTACTCCAGAATATCAGCTGACAGCTCCCTAAAAAGAGATGTTTTTTGTATGAAGACGATGTGATTCTGTTTGACAGGAATTCTCTGTTTACTTGAACTGGTCAGTTTTCTGAAGGTAAAGATCGATGTTCCGATTGGGGTTGGATGTTTAATCAAAAAACAAATTGGCAAAGACGCAGTCTGCCAATTTCCATCAGTGAAGAAGGGAGTTTGAGACTCTGCACCATCCTGCTGCAATGAAGTCTCACAAATGAGCTCTTTAAACACCCGAGGGAGAGAGCTTACGAAACCAGCTGACAGTAAGATCTTTAGTGCTGCCAGATCCAGCCAGAAACCAGCAACAGAGCTATAAGAAGCTCAAGAAAGCTACTTAATTCTTTATGAATAAATAAAAGTCCAATACATGTAACCACACCTGCAGTAAACATTAAGAGAGAGGCCTCCTGATCCAAATATGGACTCTTGTTTTTCACTTGTAGCAAACATCCTCACTATGCTAATGAAAGTTGATTTTACATTTTTCTTTTTCAAACTGTCCAACCTATCCATCAACACCTACAACACCTCTCTCTGTAGCTGCATGAATGAATGAGGCTGTGAGCTGCTGGTGCTTGATGTCACACAGATGCTGGACATTACACAGCGAGCATGTGATGTAAAACTGAGACCCAAGTTTTCTGTCTCCTGTCTGCCATAGGGATGTAACGGTTACCGGTAAAACGTTTTACCGTGTTTGTTCACCACCCTGTGTCAATAACGCACGGTGATGCCGTGTTTGCCTGGAAAAGCCGGACCTATGTCTCTGTCCCATAAATCCATGCTCTGTCTTCGATTAAGCAGCCTAAACCGATACGCGCATGCGCAGTTTGCATTGTTTGGCCTCTGAGTTTGAGAGCGAAGTTCGAGCCACAGCAGAGTTTTCTCGAGACGGACTCTGGAGTCAGGTTGAATTTTGGATTTTTACAAGGATGCTGAGGGGAAACTGAAACATGACAGTCTCCCTGTCTGAACACGAAGCTGCAGCGAAAGAAAAAGACGTGCGTGATTTCAACGGCAGGAACTCTTCGAGTAAATGAACTGACGGAGCCGCAGGGAGAGAGAGAGAGAGAGGGGGAGAACTCAGTGAGCCATACCTGAAAGAAAAACAGGTGACTTATCAGTAATTCTATCCAAAAATATATAAATCTTATGAATAACAGAATTAGTATCATTCTGGAGTGTGTTCTTGCCTTTGTTTTGCCGTATATTCGCCGTATTTTGACATAGATCGTCTTTTTTCGTCAAAATTCGTGTTTTATGGATTTCATTGATCTTAATTTGGAAATATTTAGAGGAGAAAATACTGAAGAAATCTGCCGGGGAGAGGGGAGACCTGAGGAGAATCATGAAGGGGGTTAATTGCTTCAGGGACTATCGTCATTTAAAAAAAAGTCCTGGATATAATATAAGGAGCTGTAACATGGACACTAATGCTGCAGGCAAACAAAAATGTGTGAGTGTAAAAATAGTTTAAGTTCATTTTCTGTCATCTCAAAACTTTGAACATGTCCATTTACAGCTGTTTATAAAGAGAATCCTGTTTGAAGTTCAAATCAGTTTTCTTTTCTTGTAATCACACCGTTTATAACATAATAATGACAAATACTTTCCAGGATTGTTTATTTTAATTTCTCATGAAAGAAGGGTAAAAATTTACTCAAAGGGCATTTCTTGACATATTATTGATAAAAAAGGCAAAAAAGAACCGTTATGATAATAATATTGAAGGGGTTAAACGATTAAATCGTGTGTAAAAGTACTTTTTGAACATTTTGAGCACACTGCAACAATACCGCGATAATAATGATAACCGTGATAATTTTGGTCACAATAACCGTGATACAAAATTTTCATATCGTTACATCCCTAGTCTGCCACGATCACAGCTTTGACGTCTTTGTATTGTTTCTCTGGAGAGAGCGAGACATCACTAATTTATAAGGAATGCAGAACAAATTGGAAGAAATCAATAAAGGAATTGAGAAGAAAAAAAGACTAATGACATTGATTCCCTGAGGGAGTTCTCAATTCTCAGATGGACTTGGTTTTCGATTCCCATCCCTACCTGTTAATCAAACAGGCATCAATATCATTTGATTTTGACTTGAACAAAATCAAAATAAGATTGAAAAAAAAACGATATTTGAGCAGACTGTAGAGTTAAAAAAGGTTACCTTGTGGCCAAAAATCACAGCCTTGTCATTGTAAACAATCTTTTCACAAAGAATCAGTTCTGATATCTAACATTGTTTTTCTGTCCAGATTCAGTTCGGTCAACATCACTTTATCACTTTATTAGGACTTTATCAATAGATATGAGAAGCTTAAGATCTACTATCACTAAACAGTGTGATGTTGTCTTCAACAAAGCCATATCAAGCCCTTTCCCAAGCTGCATTCACATGTTCGAAATGAGTAACAAGGTTGTTAGCTTGATGCTAACACATAATGGAAAAGCCCATATACATGCTAAAAAGCAATAGCATTTATATTAAGGTGTTTTACATGTAAAAAAAATGATCGATCTGAGGGGATTGTTTGTTCCCATGTGGTTTAAATCAGTGCACCTCTGATGTTTCAAGGCTCCTGTCTCTTGTGGGTTGTGTCCAGTTGCTCAAAACGCACAAGGCATGTCTGACATTCTTATACAAGAGAACATTTCTAAATACACATCAATATTCAGATCAGCATCAAGATCAAATCACTTCTTCTTTGTGCCATTACACTCCCTGAAGATGTCTTCAAAATCTGTTGAGACCTTTTGAATTATTATACTGACAGACAGACAGACAGACAAACGCCAGCAAAAACAAAACCTCATTGGTAGCAATGCTGTCTTAACCTCTATCTTATTAGATAATATAATGATTTATCTTTCAAACTAAAATATACTTTCACAGTGGTGATCCAAAGAGCAACATCAGACTGTGAGAAAAAAACAAAGGATCGAAACAGTAAGAGAAAAGGAGGATGAAGACAAATAATACTTAAAACAAAAGGGCATAAAGAAGAGAGAACCAGGAAAGACTTAGTGGTCATCCCGCTGAGACGATGACATGAACATGAGCCAGCTGGCTGGAGGCGACTCTCTTGACCTTTCACGACTGCTGCAGAGGACTCGACTGAGCAGAAGATCAGCAGCAGAGTCATCGCGGTCAGATCAGAGAAACACTGGATCCACAGATGGGAACAAGTTACACGCCTGAGTCAAGAATCAAGTCTCTGGGTCAATATTTACACCTGCTGCCCAGATGTAGCTTTGGGTGCAGTCAGGTAATAAAGTATAATTAGATTGTTCTCTGTTTTAGGATGATGTCTGCAAATATTTACCAACAGCTGTGTGGGTATCGTGGGCCTTTAAAAGAAGATGCTGCTTAATCACAGAACAGTTACTCCCGCTCTTATGTTTCAGTTTTAGTCAACGTAAACTCAACAAAATTTATCAACCAAATGTCCTTGTATTAAAGTCATTTTCTTTTATATGTTAATGTGATGAAAGTTCAGGCTCACAATCTGATGTTTTTAATGTATATGAATATGAAAGTCAAATGAGCTGTATGCATGTTTGTGTTACTGCTGACATTGTGGAAAAATTCTTTTCACCCTGGACATGTCAGTAAGTTTGCTGCCAGAACAAAACACTGGCAGCAAACCTCCATCAATCTGCCAAGAAAAAGAAACTCCAGCTCTTGAACCAGACTGCAGAGGCCTCACGCTGATCTGGAGAGTAGCTTTGAACTTCCGTTTCTAACAGTGGGAACATGTTAAAGAAAAGGTACTTCATAAAGAGTTGATTATGAATAGTTAAATGTAAAAAGTGAGTGGATTGAAATGACCATGTCCAGCTGATAAATTAGATATGTCTGTCAGATAGTGGCTGTATAGACTGTGGCACTTAAACATTGGGGGTCCAAAGCCTCCAAAGAAAATATCCCTCACACATTCATGAAATCAGCATGAAACACTGAGAGAAGGCAGCGTGGATCCATGCCTTCATGGCATTAACACTAGATTTTGATCCTACCATCTGACTGCAGCAGCAGAAATCCACACCCATCACTCCATCCAGGCAACTTCTTCAATCTTCTATTGTCTTATTTTAGTCATTTGTTTGAATTAAAGCCTCAGTTTCCTGTTCTTAGCTTACAGGAGTGGTATCCTCAGAGGTCTTCTGTGACAAAAGTTCACCTGCTTCAAGATGACCTGATCAGGTTGATGACTGTGGCACATTATCAGTATGAGATAAGCATCTGCAGATATGAACATTTTGCTGATATTATGACAGTATATGCCGGCCCTGTGTATCTATTATAGCAGCTGTAACACTGGAATACTGTAGACATGCATGTCAGTGGTTCATCTGCAGCGATCATTTTGTTGACTAAGCATTTTTGTCAAACACATTTTTCCCCTGATAAAAACTAGACAATAACTAATAAAAACAAGTGCACATGGACAAAAACAAAAACTAAATTAACCAACATTTTCATCAGCAAATAAAAACTAGACTCAAATGTTTGACAGAGACTTAATCCAGTCAGATCTTATTTGGTCATGTAGAAAGTAGGGACAAGTTAGGAATATATCCAATCACAGCTACTTTGGTTGCGTGGAAAGGTTGGATGAGTTAAGAGCGACATCCAATCACAGCTGCCTTAGCTTGGTGGTGGTGGGATGCGTTTTGGAGCGATCAAATCAGAGCTGCTCTCTTTATGAATTGGTATATTCATGTAGAGCAGGTTCACTGTTTGTTGTCAGCTCTGGTATTGTAACTGAGATGATCTGCCAGGAAGCCTAAATTCAAACTTTACTAGCATCCAATTATTTATTATGAGTGTTTCATTTTATCCAAGTTTAAAACATGACTTCAGAAATTCTAGGAAACATAAAAAATGTCTTACACTTTACACTTCATATTTTAGTTGACTAAATTTACAGAAAATTTCATCAACTACAATGTTGTGAAATTTCATCAACTAAAACTGGACTAAAATCAAAACAATTTAGATGACTAAATCACGAGGAAAACTAAAATATACTTAGACAAAAGCCTAAAACTAAGTGGAAAAGTGCTGTCAAATTAACACTGTCCACCTCATCATCATGCGATATCCACATTTATAAATCCAAAGTATCAATAATTAAAGAATCAAATGTTGTTTTTCTTGTTTCACATCTGTTTCCATGAAAAACAGATGTTACTATGAAAGGACCAGGTCAGTTTTTTGAGGTTTAGATTAGGGCTGAACAATTAATTGCAAATTAGATTAAATCGCAATATGGCTTGTTGCAATTTTCAAATCGCAGACAGTGCAATGTTTTTAACCCAAAATGTGTTGAACATTGTGATGTAGTTTCTTGCAATTCAATGCCTATTTTAACCTTTTTTAACCCAGTTTTTACAACTTCATGCCTATCTTGCTCCCTTACCTTTTTTTTGGCCACTATCAGACCATTTTTGGAATTCTTACATGGTTTTTGAAATTTAATCCCAATTTTGCTGCTAAAATGAATTTTCCTTGGTGACTTTTGAATTTTTTTTACCTAGTTTTTACTATTTCATACCTATGTTGCTTCTGTTCTTCACTTCTCCTCTTTTTCTCAAATCTTTTATCCTTAGATTGATTTCATGTCATATTGATTATACTATAAAAAGATCTACTGCTTATGTTTGTTTAAGAATACATAAGATGAGGAACATTAAAACAATCGCAGAGTAAATCGCAATTGCAATATTGGGGAAAAATAACGCAATTACATTATTATCTCAAATCGTTCAGCCCTAGTTTAGATAGAAAATATCGGCATTAATGACAATGAGCTCAGAAATGTTGGGGTAGAAATCAAATGTCATGCATCCCTGTTAGGAGCAGTAACTGGACATTTTTGTTGTCCTTGTTAGCAGCTCATTAACACCCCTCTTTAAACACACAATACTGTTTTAAAACTCACAAGCAGGTCATTTTATGATAATCAATCAGACATTCAAATCTTGAATGCATGTTTATCACAAACCTCGTGTCAGGTATTTATCTGAATAAGCTGCTCTACAGTCCCACACACTTTTGGCCTTGGAAACTGGAATGCTAAATGCTAGCTCACGTCTGTGTCTTTGGACTCATTCCTTCCCCATTCTACAGAGACACTAGAAATCAGATCTGTTTGCACCGACATTCTTTGTGTAATGAAACAGATTTTGGCCTGCAAACATCAGTAAATGTCAGAGATCTGTAGCATGAATAGAGCTACAGTGTTTGTTCCGCCTGCAGCTTCAAGTGTGGAAATAGAACGGCTGCTTCTCTGGACTCTGACAAAAGGACAATAAAGAGACTTTAACATTCTGCCAGCTGCTCCAGATGAGGAAGAAGAGTGCATTTAGAGGAAAAGGAATAAAGCCATTTTCTCCCTTTCACATTTTCTGTCTTAAAGTAACTCCTGAATGACACTGGAGCTCAAAGCAGGCAGAAAAAGCTGCTCAGAGCTCTTAGCATTTTAGTTCAACGTTGTAATCATGGTTTATTTTCTCATCAGCGCCTGGTGGAGCAGCTCACAGTCCACTCATTTTAACGTCCCATGGATCCATTAGCTTGTTGAATGAGCGAGTGTGAGCGCCGTGGTGCTAAAAGGACGTAAATTAGAGGTTTGAGTCACTGATGGATGGAGCTGTACATCTGAAGGAGAAATGTGAGGCTGATTGTATGATGGGCTGAAGGGAGGAGAAGGAGAGGATATAATCAAGAGTGTATTCAGAAAGTTGTGGTTTTACAGCTGAGTGGTATAATGAAGTTACCCGAGGTGAGAAGAGGCCTGTACTCGTAGCACTTTCAGCGATGCACTTGTCAGGATTACTGCTGCAGATGGGTGTTATGATTTAATAATCCTAAAAAGGCATCTCTCTCATCATCAGAGCAGTGCACTGACGATAAAGTACATCTGATAATGTAGGGCTGATATTCACCGTATACAAGAACGTAAGCAAAAAATAAAGCTGCCTGTTTTCTGACCCAAGAATGGTATTGATACAGCCTTTGTTCCTTTGTTTGCTCCTGCACTCGTCGATTGTTCTTGTCTTGTAGGCCACCTGCGATCCTTAGTTTGGACTGCTTTGGTGCAGACCGTCTGCTGCTGTGAACTTACAAAGCCTCAATAATCACAATTATTTGGCCTTTTCTTTAGTTCCATTTCTTTATATTACAGTTAGGGGTGTCTCGATCTGATATTGATATTGGTCGGATGTCAGCAAAAAACAAATATCGGATTGTATCAGCCTCTATCTGAAATATCCGATATAAGCACTCCGACACAATTAGTCCATTCTAATTAATTTTTTATTTATTTATTTAACTTGTAGGATATGCTTATGTTTAAGTTAAACTCAGTGGTTATTTTGCAATTTAAAAATATATGTTTTTTGTTTTTACTGGATTTCCTGAGGTTACTTTTCAAGGTCTTCTAATTTATTTTGTTATTTTATTTATTACCTCCGCAAAGGAGGTTATGTTTTTGGGAGAGTTTGTCTGTCCGTCTGTCTGTCCGTCCATCTGTGAACAAAATAACTCAAAAAGTAATGGACGGACTTGGATAAAACTTTCAGGAAATGTTCAGCATGGGAAAAGGAAGTACTGATTCGATTTTGGTGTCGATCCAAATCAGCGTCTGGCCGCCATGGCGAAAAATGTGATTTTTGGGAATAACTACTGAACTAAAATAGATATCATTATGATTCCAGTTGCTAATGGTATGTTTTCATGGTCAAGGAATTTAAATATTTCGATGAAATAAAGGTAGGACTAATATTTATGGTCAAAATGACAGTATGGCTAAGGACTGTGGAGGACTGGCGGAGGTCTGCGCTCTCCGAGGGCTTTCTAGTTGTACTATATTCTTATGTTTAAGGTTAATACTTATTCAACCCATTTGTTAATAAAAAATGGGTCAGTTTTTCTCACCCCTACTATTGCTGACTACTGTTCTCTGTTTGAGTGATCTCACTTAATGAAGCCTTTTCTTACAGTCCATACTACAAAAGATATCGGTATTGGCCAAAACTCAAGGCTGCAATATCTGTGTCGTATCGGAGGTGAAAAAGTTGTATCAGGACACCCCTAATTACAGTCCCTGATTATAACTTCAGAGAAGTCAACACAGTTACATGCATGGTACTCCCTGCAAAAAGCACATAAAGACTGATCTCTTTCATAGACGTATTGATGATTCATCAACAGTAACTGTCTTTACAACCACATGGACATGAAGTCACTCTTGAAAATGAGATGCCACATATAATGGGGCCTATCTTTAATACATTTATTCAACAAAGACAAATATGGTGCTTTGCAGATAAATATTAGCCTCTACAGCCCAAAAGTACCCGATTTCAGGAATGCTTGCACGTTCTCCGACAAAAAATGTAAGAAAAACTGAACTGTTTTTCTAAATCCTCACCTGACCATATTGTTACAAGGCCTCTCTAATTTTGCTCTGCATCATTTTATAACAATAGTCATTTGCAGGGGTGATGTTAATATATTTTATGACTCATTTTTAGAGTTTTACAGCCACTCCAGCATCATTTCCAAGAGATATTCACTATTAAAAAAATGTTGTTTTTTAGGCAAGGCTGAAATATTCAAATTATTCTGACTTCTGTCTTGATTTATCCTGTCCTAGTAACACATATACTGATAATTACACCATTAGACAAATCATCCAGGTGTTACTTTTATTGTGACACCAAAATAATTCAAATTGACCTTATGGGTACAGAGAAACACTCTTTTCTTTAAGAGTATGACATTTTGAGCAGAAGCCAATAAAAAGGGGCTGGGGCTGTAGAGGTTAATTGATTGATTCAAGATTCGGCTGAGAAAATTGATACGAGGACAGATTGATGATCTGGGCATCCATGGCTTTGTCACCATCCTAAATTGAATGTGTAGTATACAAATATATATTTTTTATGTATTTGCATATATGCATATGTGTGTATCTATAAAATGCAGAGTATAGTGCATTGTACAGCCTCTTCTGTTGTTAATTGTTTTGAGATAACACTCGTTATCAACTGGTGTCCTGGTCAGGATCCTTGAAAAACGACCATAACAGGTAAAACAATCTGTTCTGCACCCTGATGTTCAACATCACCTCAAACTCTGGCTCCATGTGAGGTCACGCTCGACTCTCTTGTCTCCAGCTAAGACCGATCAGATCAGACAGACGGTCCACAGAGGGAGTGTGACACATCCAGCAGCCTGCTCGGTATGAGAGCCGTTAAAGTTTCCTCTTAAATGATCTCATCAGCCTGACTGATGGACTTAAGAGCCTTTACGCCTCCTCCCTGCTCTCCCACATGACTCAGGGAGATGGAGCATCACACCTGCACCCTCCTCTTCATCACTTCACTCTCTCTCTGGTTTCTGCTCCTCTGTTTTCTCTTCTCCTCTCAAACTGAATCTCTCTTTCGGTAATTATCTCTGATTGATTCTTACTGGCACAGAGCGGTCTGATGCACTAATATGATGTTAGGCTATTAGCGCTCTGATACTCAACAAGATTTTTTGTCAAATGTAATCTGCAGCTCACATGATGATTTATTTTTGTACAGTCATATTCCTCAAAGGTTTATGGAGTTAATGTCTGTTGACTATTGTAAATATTTTTATTTTTATCATGTCAAACAAGTTCACAGTGAGAAAACTCCACCTGTTGAAACATTTAATATGAACTAACGGGTTTCAGTGAGTTTGTAGAACTTTATATAATTGATGCAGGTATATAAAAATACTATTACAGTTATTAGATTAGTTTATAAGGGGAAAATCTGTAACCTGCAGTGCAGATGGATCTGCCTGATTCATCATGTGATCCATCTTGTAAACTCCAACCTAAAAGTGTGAGATGCTCAAAGCAGCAAACCAGAAGCACTCCTTGACTACATCATGTGACTGGCCTGTAATGAGTATGATTCATGAAATAATTGATTGATAAAGACTGATTGATTGTGCTACTGGAAGGTTCTGCTTTCCACAAACATTTTCTGTAGGCTGTTTCCCTGATGAAAGTGTCAAATGCATTGAACAGTTCAGCTTTTGTGCCAGGTAAGGGTTAATTGTAAGGCTTTGGTTGACACTATTGACTATAGCTTTCTCTCCTAAGGGAATAAACATCCAAGATGGACGGTGGCTTTAGTCAATTATATTTACTCATGCCATAGGCCTCAAGCTAACCTGACACACCAGGTGGACCATTTAGTATTTTTCACTGATCTATCTGGGACAGAGTCCATAGAAAGGGTTTGGAACTGGGTAAAACATTTCAGAAGCATATCCAGCAGGTGATTGGACAACCTTTCCATCAATTACTGTCATTCCAGGCCAATCAGAAATGGTATGGCATGAAGGACAGTGTGAGCCGTTACGCAAAGCAAACTCTCGGTATAACATGTCAGAAGTGGAGCTAAAATATTCTTCCAATAGAGAAGTTTGTAGTGTCGTTATTTGTTTATCAGGAAATGCAGCTCCCGCCTCCTCCTGTTCCAAAGGACTGATTTGACTGTTCTGCTTTGGGCTACTCTCATTTATTGTAGGTTGGAGCTTGGTAAGATGGATCTGCTTGACTACAGACATTAAACCAAGCTGAGCCAGCTGCACTGCAATGTTAGCCTCAAGCAGCCCCACCTTAAAAACCCAAACTATCCCTTTAAGTTTGTCTGTTTCTTCCAATCTTGTTCCTTAAACGTTAAAACCTGTCAGAAGGACTGGAGCTTTTGGTTTGAGCTACAGTGTCTTTGCGTTTGTGAAGAATGCAGTTTTTATTACTTAAAGCACTTTGCCACGACTCTCATGGAATAAACTTGCATAACAGATTGTTGGTGTTGCAGGCCTCAAACAGGCAAATGAAGCCTTACTGGTATCAGTGTTGTCTTCCTAATATTGACATATCTGTTACCAACATCCCTGCTATATCTGCAAAAGTCCAGTGTGGAGCAAACAGTAAAACAAGCAGTGACAGAGATCTCAAGTGTGCCCCCTCTCTGCACTTTTCTGTCCCCTGCACTTTCCTGCACCTGCACCCCCACACCTCTCCCCCTCCTCATCCTCTATGCAGCCCCACAGCCTGAGGGAGCAGCTGCTGGTGCACTAAGGGTGTGTCACGACCGGCATGAATGGGGCTGTCCCGTTACGGGGATGTCCTGATGGAAGATGGAGGAAAGACAATGAATGAGTAATGAGGAGATAAGGTTGTGGTTGGAGATGTCAGGCTCGGAAACCAGTGAAAGTGTGTCACTAAAATGTGCTTCAATCCTTGGCATGCAGCCTTTATCTTATTCATCCCATGCAGGCAAATATTTACATAAGATTTAAAGCTTGTTTTCATGTCAGACAGCATTTTGGGTCCTGGTGTCAGGAAGCACTCATTTTAAAGACCCCTTAATGAAACAAATACTTACACAGCTTTGAGTGTTCAGAGCCCAGCAGCATTGCGTAACCACAAGAAAATACCCCACACTGAGGGTATATCCCACACACAAGGCAGGGTAATGCACCACAGCTTTACCAAAATACAGTTATAAACAAACCTTTGATAAATAACTCCTTTATGGTCCCATTTTAAGCTGTATGGTGAACGTTAACATATATTTTCAAGGACAAAAGCAGAAAAAATAGTGTTTTCAGCAACCTAAGATGAAAAAAGGATATTTGGTGCACAAATGTTCTACCTTAAGAAATTCCCGTTGGGATGTTATGACTTTAACAGCTTAAATTCCGAGGATTTAGACGGTTTAATCGCATTTTAAGCGTTATTAAGTGGCTAATTTTCAACAAATGTGTGCGGATGTATGTGCTAGCTTCCCTCTCGCACGCGCGCTCTCTGTGTTACCGTTGGGCCGTTGGTCGCTCACACGCCCTGATGCAAACGTTTGGGACTCAACAGACAAAAACAGACGAAACATCCCAGAAAAGCTGCACAATTTAACACAAACCCCCACTGTTTCAGTAAAACACGGTTGAATAAGGCAAAAGATGCCACACAAGTATAACTGGATGATGGTAAATACCTTTGCCAAGCCTCGAAGCCGAAAAAACAGCGCACACCGAGAGGGAGGGGCTCAGGAGGAGAGGTGATTTCTGGATATTTTCTCTTCTTTTTTGTAAATATCTCCTCTGTTTCGTTGATTTCGTCCACCCTGTCACCTCCAATAACGCACTTCAGTGAAGCCGCATTGGGAGTAACTGGGGAGTTTCGCTTGATGTCGGTTTGTGGACCATTTGGGTTCGGAAGCGCTCGGAAAGCTTCGGTAAAACTCGTGGATGCTGGCTCGGAGCCCGGAAGAGGCGCTCTGCAGTTTGTTTCAGGACAGGCACGACTTGGACCAATAAGATGAGCGTGTGGAGCTCCCCTTGGTTTTGGTCAGCAAGTAGATCTACATTGTTATATATGTTCACGTAGACCCGTTTTTACCGGAAAAATTATGATTTATGTGTTTATTTATGTAGATAGATAGACAGATAGATAGATAGATAGATAGATAGATAGATAGATAGATAGATAGATAGATAGATAGATAGATGGATAGATAAAACTTCATTTATCCCTTGGGAAGCAAAATTAAGGTTTCAGTTCAAGGAATTGTATTGTTCAAGGAATAAAAGAACAGGATATCGATATGAAAAAAAAATAGATTTAAAATCTAAATATAGGCTACATTAATACATCTAAATAATTATATAAAAAAAAAAACACAAAACAAAATAAATTGCATAAATTATAATATGGCTACTGACTGGCTATTACTGCTGCTCCCACAGACCAAAAACATGCTCAATGATTGGTGACTCCGAATTCCCCTCAGCTATAATTATGAGTGTGAATGGTTGTGATTCTCTCTATGAGGCCCTGCGATTGGCCAGTGACCAGTTCAGGGTGTGTCAAGCCTTTGCCAAGTGTCAGCTGGGATAGACTCCACCCCCCCAACTCCAAAAGGGAAACACAGTGGAGGTAATGGCTTGATGTTTTCTGATCTTAAAATGATTTTCTTGTGTTTGCACACAAGGCTGCCTTGAAGAAGAATAAAGGCCGGAGTAAAGATTTCTGGGGCCTACAGTCTATGAGGGGCCCGAAAAGATAAGCAATGACCTGGTCAATCCTTAACGGAAGAAACTGCCTTATTTTACTATTTGAATTTTTTTAATTTGTATTTTTTACCTTGATACAAATTCAAAAAATCTAATTAATTTTGATCACTATTTCATAGCAAAATATCATCTTACTTCATTGGCACCATCCTTTATTTTTGTTTTATTATCATTGTTGGTGGAATTATTGAAGCTATCTTTCAGATTAGTGATATCAGAGTGTGTATCTAAAACCTACGGCTGATGGGGGCCAAGTCATGCTCTAGTCCAACGTTAGAGTATTGGGGTATTCAGTCCTTCTAAAATAGGGAGTGTCAGTGAAATAAGCTCCATAAACTCCCACACTATTCTGAAAAGAGGATTTACTGACACCTGTGTGGGTGCCCAGTGCCTTCAAAGACATTTCATGTAAATCTTTATGTCTACATGCACAGTAGGTCTTAATCTGACCCACCAGATGGACTGTTTCACTTAACCAGCCAATGACCGAGATTTTCCATTTACCTCACTGGCTTAGTGCAACCAGCTACTTATATTGTTTGAATTAATATTTCTTAAGTTGTTCCAGAGTTAAACTCTGTTGGATTATTTTTATATTATGTTGTGAAGATGTTAAAGTTAAATATGACTTTAAATCCATTGTTTTTGTATTTCATGCTTCCGTTTTATCACTTTGGTGGATTAAAGATCGTATCTGCTGGATTAAATGTTGTTAAACTCCACCATTGAACAGTTGCTGTTAATTGTGGTTTCTCAGTGAATCTGGCCGTGTAGATCTACATTAGATTTTCTTTTTCGCCTCTTCGGGTGACAAAGACTGGTGATCAATGGATTAAAATGGGTTGCAAATTTAGCTTTGAATTAATTAACGTGACAACTGTGCCACCAGTCTGGTGCTTCTCATCTCATAACTTTGTCCATCCTCACTTCCTCTCCTCCACCAAGGATCTTTAAATTCTAAAAATGCCCTTTGAGGAGGTGAGGATGTAAAAGAGGAGGATTCTGGAGGAGCTCAGAGTGAGAATAAACGTGTTTCCTGGTCATTTTATTAGGTACACCTTGCTATTACCAGGTTAGACCCCCATTACGGGGGTTTCTTTATTATGCAATCAAAAAGAATAGATTTGAAAAAAGAAATTGCACAATAAAGAAATAAAATCTCTCCATACCCTTTAGTCTTCAGATGTGCTCTAATCCTTCGTGTCATAGACTCAAGAATAGGGCTGAACAATTTATTGTTTTCAGATCGAAATCGCAATTTTAGACAATGCAATTTTGTGATCGCCAAAGCTGCAATTTTTTGCAGCGCTCCGACTGACTCAGGATCTGTTGTGTCAAGTATTATACACATACTGTTTTACAAATTTGGAGACAATCTATATGTTAAAAGTGCTGGTAAGCAGGCCAACAACACAAAGCCTCTGTTTAGGAGTAGAAGTTAATGAAAACAGAATATTTATCATCACTATTGAAGGTGAATAATGTGTTAAGTGTTTTTCATAATTTATGTCCTTACTGTTGTCTGTACTGTAAACAAAAAAGAATAGATTTGAAAAAAGAAATTGCACAATAAAGAAATAAAATCTCTCCATACCCTTTAGTCTTCAAATGTGCTCTAATCCTTCGTGTCATGGACTCAAGAAGGAGCTGGAAACATTTGTGAGAGATTATGGTTCATATTTTCGATTGCATCACTCAGTTGCTGCAGATTTGTCAGCTGCCCTTCCATAAAGAGAATCTATCATTCTGCTGCATCCTTAAGGTGCTCTATTGGAGTGAGATCTGTTGACTGTGAAGGCCACTGTAGTACAATCATGTTCAGAAAAGCAGTTGGAGATGATCTGAGCTCTTCGACATGGTGTGTTATCTTGCTGGAAGAATTTATCAGAAGATGCTGCACTGTGATCATAAAGGGATGCACATGGTCAGCAACAATAATCAGGAAGGCTGTGGCCTTTACCTGAAGCTAAGGTGGAACAAAGGAGGCAAGAAAACATCGTCCACAACATCACATCCCCAACATCAGCCCAAACTGTTGATACAGGGCAGGATGGAGCCATGCGTGTTTCCGATCTTCAGTTCAATTTTCAACAGATCTGTTATCCGGTACATCTCTCTGCTCTGCAAGTTTAAGTAAAAGTTCATCAATAAAAACAAACACTAGAGTGTTTTTCTTACAAATGCTTTTTAATTATCACAATTCACAGTCGCTGGAGTCCCACTTCAAATTGTTCTATGGGATTGGAAGAGGTACAAAACTTTAAAGCCCACATAAAAACACAGACACGGAGAGAACATGAATATAAATCACAGAACTTGATTGAAAAAGAAAAATGTTGTGGCTCAGAGTGTAAACATTCACCGGGACAAAACGTCTCATTGGATTAAATATACAACTGTAAAACAGGATGTCAAACACACCAGAGAAGAACTAACACTTCAAATACACAAATGCTGTTGTGTGGATGCAGGAAATGCTCAAAAAACTCAGTGATGAGGTTATTTAACAGGTAAAACTTTTCTCTTCATAGTTTTAAAACTTTACAAGCACCTCAAACAACAATCAGTCCTACCTCCTAAATGTAGGAAATTTTCCTGGGATTTCTTTTGATCCAATATATTTTCTGTTTGTTTAGGCCCTATTTTATAAATTTAAGACACTCTACATCCTGAAGCGACAGCAGCACAGAGCTAACATGTCAGCAGTGTGTGACCCTCCCCATGACATTGGCTGGCGTATGAAGAGAATCCTGCTGCTGCACTCACGTCAAGTTGTCTCACAAAATTTTAGATTTTTCTGTCGAATATTTACTGTCTAGTTTCCTCCAATTCCTAAGACCTTTAAGGGGATTCATCTTGCCCGTTTGCAGAGCCCAAAGAAACAACACAAACTTCGTCCTTGGAGCAAACAGTAAGGATGACTCAACTTTTTCTGAAACTTTATTTTCTTTGAGATTGAACCCAAGGGAATGTATTTATTAATGACAACCACAATTAGACAGAAAAACTGATCGATTTGCTCTGAGTGCGTCAGACAGAACAGACAGAACTAACACAGTTTAACTCTAATGTGTAGTGTTTGTTCCCCTGGTTTGCTCCGGTCACAGTTAACGTCTTTATCTTACAATGACTTGTTGAAGTGCTGGAAGAAAACAAAAGCCAGACACCTCTGATTCTGCACTGCATCAAAGTTTAGTGTTAATTCTGTTTAAATGTGAGAGGTAATGTCATATGATTACATCTGAGAGAATCATGTCAAAGAGGTTTGATAACCTCACTGTAAAATCAAGTTTGGTGAACATAAGGTGGAATTTGAGTGTCTGGTTTGAGAATTTAAGTGCTTGGTTGTGTCACTTGGTGTCAAAATTAGCATAAAAACATGGCACATGAATTTGGTTTCTCTCATTCAGTTTTACATCCCACTTCACTTCTCGGCTCACGCTCAGCTTCTCGTCTTAATCCATCAATCTCTCACACCTTCCTTCTTCGACTTCTTTCCTTCTTTCGTTCATTTTACAAGATTTTTTTTCCTTTTGTCAAGATTTTTTTGGTTATCAACTTCTTATCACCAGAGTGTCAGAGACAGGCATCAGTAAGAAAATATGAGAAGAAAAGGTTTTTATTTGTTTCTGTGCTGAGACAGGCTGGAGGGGAGATGTTTTCATCATGAGATATGAATTAGAGATCAGAAGCCCTTCTTTTAACCCCTTTGCTTTACGTTTTCCGTCCTTCACTTGTTTACCTCATCGAGAAACAAGCTGATTAAAGGGGCTTTACTTTCATTTTGCACTACAAAAGGGGATATTAAATAACAAGAATCAAGTTAAAATGTAATCTGAAGAATTCAACCAAACAAAAAAAAGAGAAGCTTTGATTTCTTGACATTTCTGCTTCACTCTCAGATTTTTGTCTCTATATGAATTTCAGTTTTTCTCGTCATTTGACTTTTTCCTTAAATCACACCCTCCTCTCATGATTTCCCTCCCCTGCTTGGCTCTGATAGGCTCCTGTTTCAGACTATTTTCACCACCTTTATGCGTCCTCCTCCACCTCCTCCTCGAACTCTCCCTCCTCCTCGGCCGTGGCGTCCTGGTACTGCTGGTACTCAGACACCAGGTCGTTCATGTTGCTCTCGGCCTCGGTGAACTCCATCTCGTCCATGCCCTCGCCGGTGTACCAGTGCAGGAAGGCTTTGCGGCGGAACATGGCGGTGAACTGCTCGGAGATGCGCTTGAACAGCTCCTGGATGGCGGTGCTGTTACCGATGAAGGTGACTGCCATCTTGAGGCCACGTGGCGGGATGTCGCACACGGCGGTTTTCACATTGTTGGGGATCCATTCCACGAAGTAGCTGCTCTGTTTGTTCTGCACGTTCAGCATCTGCTCGTCCACCTCCTTCATCGACATGCGCCCGCGGAACACAGCGGCCACGGTCAGGTAGCGTCCGTGGCGGGGGTCGCAAGCCGCCATCATGTTTTTGGAGTCAAACACCTGCTGGGTGAGCTCGGGGACGGTAAGGGCGCGGTACTGCTGGCTGCCCCTGCTGGTCAGAGGGGCGAAGCCAGGCATGAAGAAGTGGAGTCGGGGGAAGGGGACCATGTTGACGGCCAGTTTCCTCAGATCGGCGTTGAGCTGGCCGGGGAAACGCAGGCAGGTGGTTACGCCGCTCATGGTGGCAGATACGAGGTGGTTGAGGTCGCCGTAGGTGGGCGTTGTGAGTTTGAGAGTGCGGAAGCAAATGTCGTAAAGAGCTTCGTTGTCAATGCAGTACGTCTCGTCCGTGTTTTCAACCAGCTGGTGGACTGACAGTGTGGCGTTGTACGGCTCGACCACCGTGTCCGACACCTGAGGACAAACAGATGAGGAGAAAAGTAAAAATTTACACAACGGTTTATATTTATTTTTTTTTTGTTATTTTTGATTAAGTTCATCACAGAACATGTATATTCAAGTCTGATTTTGTTAGAAATAAATACATACATATTTTGAAGCTACAAAATTTCTTTTAAAATGCAGAATTGATTTGTTTTTACCCTCTAAATTTACAAAAAAGCAACACTCTTGATGATGATAAGCTGCAACAAGTAACCAAATTACTTGAAGAAAAAAAAATATATAGAGACATGATTTTTTTTAATTCCACCCCGTTATAATTTATAGGAATTTCGAGATTTGGGGAAATTTTTTGCATCCAGACAAAAATATGCATCACCACCAAAATGTTACTGTTTCTAAGTTGAACAAAAATCCTCAAAATTAGAGCAAAATGCCTCCAGTAGTTTTTGCATAATCTTGCTAACGAACAAACGGACAAACGTGCCGGCAGAAACATAACTTCCTTGGCAAAGGTAATGATGTTGAATTAAAAATATGAAACCAAGTTTTTACCAACTGATGTAATTATGGATATCAAAAATATGTGTTTGTACACCTTTATTAAGTACCCAGCCTGCATGTGACAGAGGAGTATTATTTGTGGGGGTTTTTTACCTTGGGGGAGGGCACCACGCTGAAGGTGTTCATGATGCGGTCGGGGTACTCCTCTCTGATCTTACTGATGAGCAGGGTGCCCATCCCGGAGCCCGTGCCTCCGCCCAGAGAGTGTGTGAGCTGGAAACCCTGCAGACACTCGCAGCTCTCCGCCTCCTTCCTCACCACGTCCAGGACTGAGTCCACAAGCTCCGCCCCCTCCGTGTAGTGACCTTTGGCCCAGTTGTTTCCTGCTCCACTCTGACCTGCAGATACATAAGAGGAGAACTTCTTTTAACATTTCAAAAAAATGTAAAGCCAAAAAATGATTGTTCTCCTCTTGGCTTTCCTCATGATTATGAAGAGAATATTTCATTGGTAATGAAACAGTTTAGTTTCACTTTTGTTTGAGCTTCTTTGGTCCAAATGCTTTAAAGTAAAGAACATGGACTCAACATTTCTGAAAATACAATGAACAACTGAATTCACAAAAAAATGAAGGTGCTGATGTCATGAAAACCATACAAGGGGACAGTTATTGTTATTTTTATCCATTTAAATTTGACAGAAAACCTTGCTGAGATAAATAATTTCATTTACAGGAGTGGTCTTGATATGGAACAATTACAAAACAAACAAATTTAAACCAATTATTTAAAGTCACAGAGGAGAAAGCCTGAAGCCTGATTCATCAACCAAAAACACATTTAATCTACTTTTAAAAACATTTAGAGAGCAGTTCTCCAAAATAGTCCTGCAGCAGATTTTATCCTGAAGGACAAGCATAAAAGGTTTGTGTCATACATTCAGAAGACTCCTTGCATTTTGGTGCAATAATAAAAAGAAAAATGACCAAGATTTGGTTTCCTTGGACTACTCCTTTTGTTGGTGCAGAAGAAAAACAGTATCACTGCCATTTGATCTTTACAAGAGCTGTAAGAAAATCTGAGAAGCTGTTGTTGAGAGAATCCTTCAGCGAGCCCTGCACACAGGAGCTCTACGTCCTATTGCATCAATAAAAACCACAAATTCCTTCACTGGTTTCTCACCAAAGACAAAGTTGTCCGGTCTGAAGATTTGTCCAAATGGTCCTGAGCGGACTGAGTCCATGGTGCCGGGTTCCAGATCAACCAAGACGGCTCTGGGGACGTACTTTCCACCTAAACACACAAAATCAGCAGGTTCAGTATTAAAATCACTCACAGCATGTAATAAAAGAGCTTCCCCTTTGTTTGAAGAACCTGTTTTTACTGTTTTTGAATATTTAGCAGTCGGGTTGTTAAAGAGCTCTCTCAGTTGTTTCTGGCAGTAATGAGAGTCTGATTAAGAAGTAAACGAAGAACCTTATGTTACATTTAGTGTAAAAACTCAAGTAATCATCAGATGGTCTAACTGCTATGATGGGTGGATGTATGGAGTCAAACACACTCAGACTGCAGGAGCTGCTGTCAGCGCCCTGCTAAAATAACCTGTTAATTCACAGATTAAGGCTTCAGTCTATATTTAGAAGCATTAATGATGTTTTTGTACTTCAGAACTGGATAATTGAACTTATTTTCACTTAGATTTCTTCACCAGACGAAATGTAACATTTGGCTCCTTTTTAAAATGTCCTATTTGACATGTTTTACGGATTTTGAACGATAATACATGAATCTCTCATGTTGCATTTGGTACTATAGAACCATAAAGACTCTTAACGCAGTGGTTATAAAAAGGTTTATGTATTGGTATTAGACCTACCGTGAGTGTAACACAAATACATTTACTATTTTTTTTAATGCCCTTGCTAAATAAAAGATAAAATGAAGAAAAACAACGGGTTTGTCTTGAAGCTCCACTAAAATCACCTGTTGATTCACAGTTAAGATTTCCGTCAAACTTAAAAGACCTGATGACTTTTTGTAAATTACACCCGGAAATTTAATTTTTTTTTAACATGCATTGCTTCCCCAAAAAGAAACGTAAGATTTATTTCTTTTATTTATTTAGAGGAAAAAATAACAAGGACAATCAGCATTGTATTATGGCCAATAACACATGAAACCATCATCCTGAATTAAGTACCATAAAAACTATTTATACATCTAACATTTACTTCAGAGACAAGACTGTAGTTAAACCTGTGCTGCCGTGTTAAGTTTCTGGTTTTATACTCTGTCTTCAGAGCTTGACCCACTCGTCACAGTGTTAATGTGATACTCTTTGGTGCTGCAGTGAGTCTGAGTCTCCACAGGGGGGCGTCACAGCTGACTGTTTCACTCACAGATGGAGCCACAGACTCACCCATGGCCTCGTTGTAATACACGCTGATCCTGTCCAGCTGCAGGTCGCTGTCTCCATGGTAGGTTCCTGTCGGGTCGATGCCGTGCTCGTCGCTGATCACCTCCCAGAACTGAACACACAAACAGGAAACAACATCATCAGAAAAAAGCTGTACACTGAAGTTTTTTTTTTAACTTTTGCAATAAATTAACTGTTTTATCAGTGAACTGAACCTGAATTTAACAAAATAGCAAAAAATCACCGTTATTTAATTTCTATTTTTACTGTTACAGGGGAACAATCACTCATATCAAACATTTTAGGCTTTAAATCAACACGTCCTCAGTTTATGGTTGAATCCCTGACATCGGTAGAGAAAAGAACTACAAAACTGAATTTGCTGTACACCCTGATGTCTGACAAAACTGTCATAAGTTCCTACATATTATTATAGATCACATGAAAATGTACATGATTATTTCACTTGAGATATTTATTCTATTTATTCAACTATCATTATGTTTTCCTTAACATGTATTAAACATTTTTAAATATTAGTCCCACGTATGTTTACTTATTTAATCTACATGAAAGACGATACTGATATCACTAAGCATCCCAAGTAAACTAGACGATATCATCGGTTAGGGGTGGGAGAAAAAATCGATTTACATAAGTATAAGGATTTTTTGTTTGGCGATTTTTAAATCAGTTTTTTTGTTCAAAACACAATTATTTTTACAAATTTAAATGCTTCATTTTAGTCTGTGTTAATAAGACACTTTTAAATGCAATCCAGGCTTTTGAAGAGAGAGTATAAACAGCTGGTTAAAATATATTGCTGAATAAACCCAAAAACAGACTCATGTGATGTGTATTTTTCCAGATATAGTCTGTAGGCATTATTATTGTTAATCTTTTTCGCTGGTGTTTAATAAGCTAACTAAAGATTGCAATAATGGGCAATATTGTAGAATTGCAATTTAAATTGTATCGGCACCTAAAAAATCATAAAAAATGTAATCGGGAGAAAAGCGTATCGTCCCAGCCCTATTATCAGTACAATACTGGTATCAGAAGACAGTCAATCAGATTTCTTTCTCTAGACATCAGTAAAGTACAGAAAGTAGAGTCGGCGTTGTTTTACGTCTGCTTGATGCCTGCTGCTCAAGAGCGACCAAAACAGGTTTTAAATTTTTTTCATGTATTAACTCAAAAACTACTCACATTTGTAGAAGTAAATAAGACTAAACATCAGTGGAAGTACCTGTGATATTATCTGTGGAGTATACTGTCATGAATACTGTAAAAACAACATAAACTAGAGAAATTGCATTTCCATGAAGGAAATGCGTTGAAATGCTGAGCGTGACTGCTGAAACTGTGAAATGAAATTGCTAAAAGTAATGCAAAGAAAGTTGAAAATGTGACATGAATAGTTGTAAGCAGTAAATCATGGCTGAAAATGTGTGAAATGTGCAGTAAAAATGTTTGCAGAACATCATAGCTACTGGAGGTCAGGTGTGCAGGTCACGTGACCACGCTCTAACTTCAAAGAAATGTGCAAAAGTAGATGCTGCTTCAACAGCCACATCTCAGAAACTGTAGCAGACAGTGAAAAGTGCACGAAAAACTGTTTGCAGTTGTGAAAGAAAGCAGAAAATGACTGTTTTGTAACATGTTTCAATGTGGTGATATTTGTAGATGTACCTAATAAAGTGGCCAGTCAGTGTAATTTATGTGAAATGGGGTTGAGAGTGCAAAGAAAAGCACGAATATGCTATTACAATGAAGAATCTGTATCAGATGGAGAATAAGATAATACAGGGTCTGCCTGGATTCAAACCCACAAGCTCTTAGTCCATAGTCCGCTGTTCTGACCACTCGGCTATGGGGCCAAATATGCTGAATCATCGAAAGCACGGTATTTCTCCTAGTTGTATTGTGCGCATGTATAGTGTCATACAGCAGCATGCGCTCGGTACTTCCGGGTAAACGAACGCTCGCTGTGCCAAAACCGTGGTAGATATCAGAAAGGGGATTGCACTGTGAGTATCCCAAGAACTTGCTGAAGCTATGGTTGTAACTTCATGTCTGTACTGTTGAAAATGTTGACACAGTGGCGAGTTAAAAACGGGCTTCAAAGTGAAGCACTCCGCATCCCGGAGCTGAAAAATTGCATAACCGCAGATGGAAGCTTTTGCGGCATACCGCAAAAGCTGAAGCTCGCTGAGGCAATTTGATATCAGATTAGACTTTGAAGCTGATTTCACGTGTAAGAGGAGAAGATTGTCTACGTTTTGATGCATAAATCATGTCTGTGGAGGACGGTTTGACGAAGTTATGACAAGATAATTCTGCTGAAGTTTTTGTGTGTGTGAAGGAGGGCTACGGTCTAATGAGTCACGTGACACGCTCCAGTGTCCAGAGCAAACCACAAAACTCGGTGTTTGCTCAAAAATTCATATTTAAAAAATTGTTGAAGCCAGCAAAAAGCTGAGGATATGTAAAAATAGCTGAGAAGTCAGTGCAGCTTTTAAAGCATGAATGAAGTCTGTAGGTGTAAGTATGCTCAATCTGTGGAGCTTCAAAGTTGCTTAAGTTTTCAGCAGACCTGCGGACATGTCCCATTGATTTCAATGTAAAAATACATGCAGAAATTATTTTTTACTGTAAAAAGTATAACTGTTAGACCTGTGAAAAATACAAGTGCACTTTTCCTGAACATGCTGCATATGTCAATTTTTTTCTGTGAAAATCTGTGCAAATTTGAAGCCTGTGAAAGGTGGCAAAATCTCAGGAATAATAAGAAGAAAAAGAACAAAATGGAGTTTAGCAAACAATATGTTGAAATGCTGACTCAGCATTTCAACATAATTAACCTCATACTGAAACACACACCTCTACCTCTTGCCTTGTTTCTGTGGGACACACTTCACTGATCTTTGACCCTGTAAAATCTACCGGCAGCTTCAGTACTGATAAAATGCCGTGGACTCTGTCACAGGCCTGAGATAAACGAGTCTTTGTGTGTTGGTTCAGACCATGACTGCCGGCTGATGTGCTGTGGAGGAGGAGGAGAGTTTCTACAAGCCCGTCTCTGTCCCTCTTCACTCCACACCAACATCTGATTACCTGCTGCAGTCACAAGACCGCCTAAAAAAAGCCGTGTTCTGCTGAAACCCTCCTGGATCCAGATACACAAGGTCTCCTGCAGTCAATGATGATCTCTGTCTTTTCTTCCTTGATCAACATGTTCATTAAAAGACAACTTTCCTTAAAGCAGAAACTCACACATGTTCAGCCATCTTGTTTTAAAGTCCTGTGCTCAATGTGATTTGGTTAGACTGATATTTAATTCTTAACAGATCACTTCTTGGACATTTGCCTGATTCAGTGTGTGGGAAACAAGCAGAAATTTCCACGCTTTAACTCCTGCCTCCAATCTGGGTCTGGGGTCCACGGCAGGCAGACCTCACCTTGAGGATTCGGTCAGCTCTGTTTTAACACCCTGAGACTTTAACGCCAGACTCAGCTAAGACACCGGCGCACACACCCGCCGTCACAGCGGCACTGATCCTAATCTGTGCCCCGGTGTGCGAGTCCGAGAGGAGAGGGTGAGATAAGCAGCAGCAGGGGGAGGCTGCCATGTCTGCCTGGTTGTGTTTGGTCGTTACAATTAACTGTGTTTTAATTTCAATTACAGTAAAGTACAACAGAGAGTTAGCATTTAGCACTTCCTGGTTCCCAAGGCTGAACAAATATAGGATTTAGGAAAGGGTAATGACTACATGCTTAAAAAGGGTTAATGAACACACAAACTGGAGATTTAAATGTTTAAATCTGTCGTAATAAAATGCATATGTCGTCTTTTGGAAAGGGACACACGGTGCCTTAACGGTCATTTTCAGACATCATGTGCCTTGAGAAAGTAAGACCTTGTTCTTTGGTTTTATGCCCAAAGATCTACCAAGAAAGTATTTGCTGAATATTTTAAAAGTAGCTGCTAAAAAGACTGTAACAAAGAACTGGTTATCACAGGAGAGCCCTTCATTAAAGACATGGATGGACATCACAATTTACATTAACAAAATGGAAAAGATTACAGCATGTGTTACTCATAACTTCGGACTATTTGCCTCACGCTGGGAAAATTGGGTTATTTATATGAAGCCTCTCAGGCAAGACTTTATTTTTTATTTTCTGAAGCTTTGATTCCTCTGTTAAAGACGTGATATCTCCCCACTGTTGTTCTATTCATTTTCTTAATTGTTTTTCTGTTCCTTTATTTAAAAAAAGAAGCATATTTATGTATAAATCCTTTTTACTTATGACACTTCGGAAAAACAAATGGGTGAAGTGTATGTATATTACTTTGTAACCCATGTCAAAGTGTTGATTGAAAATGTCAATGAAAGTTAATTTTAAAAAATGCATGTGTCATAGCCTGATTTAACATTTAAAGAGTTGTTGTGTGTTTTAAAGGACAGTTGCTGATGAACTGCTAATAATGGCTACAAAAATACACCTAAGTACAAGGAGTTATTATATGTTTTAATGATAAATAATTCATACAATAAGCCAGGACCATGAGGACCAACTTGATCAGATCACTTGATCATAAAGAAATTATCAAACAAAAGGCCATGGACGTGTCCAGAGATGAACCACACTGGATTAATCAGATTATCTGATGTGCTGATATTTTAAAACTCATTTTTTCAGACACTGACTCGGAGTTTTCGTCAACAAAGTCAATATTACTGTTAGTTCAGTTATGTAACAAAGATGTGAAGCAAAAAAAGCATTTCAGTCTTAATAAGATGTATACTTTTGAGTTAGAATAATGAAGATTCAGTGATGACGAGGTAGACCAGCATGGTGAATTCACACATTCTAGGCATCCTTTAGTCAATATATATGTAGATAACAGAGAGATTTTCATTTTTCTTTACATACCACAGTATAGTTTTGTCCATATTTCCCTTTTAATAAAATTAAAAGAGTCCAAATACGTAAACATGAAATAAAGTTAGTCAAAAAGGAAGTTATTCTTCTGCCGGTCCAGGTTCGAATCCCACCTGTGACCAGTTTGCAGAGTGTCTTCCCCTACTCTCTCACCCCCTTTCACAAGCCTATCCACTGTCTCTCTCCTATCAATAAAGGCACAAAATGCCAAAAAAAAACATTAAAAAAAAAAAAAAAGGAAGTTATTCTCTATTGTTTCAAATGGAAGACCAGCAAACAGCAGCAGCAGATTTTGTCTACCCTAGTAACCGTTACTAAGGAGGGCGGGGCTTAATTAAGGATCACTTCTAATTATGAAAAAGAGATAATTGGGATTGATCAATTAATCTAACATGCTGTGCAGGTTTTGCCCCTGGGTTTTACCAGGAGAAAACAACAGTCAGTAAGTGTTAAAGATTATTTCAGTGCCTTAAACCTTTAGTTGATAATTATTCTTCTACTTATGTAATTTCTTTTAAACATACATGTTTTTTCACATGATATCATTTTGTTTAGCACTTGTTTTACAGACTTTATCGTGTTAAACTGTTATAAGAGTTAAAGTCCAATAAACGTGTATTTGAGTTTAGATTAGTTATCTCAGCATCAATAAAAGGAGAAAAGGAAGGAACAGTAATCAGCCTTTTGCCATATTTTTATTTTTATTTATGTTTATTTTTTGTTTATATCTATCCACCTTACATATCCTTTTACCTGTTATACTAAACTGCTTGGAAAACTAATTCCCCTAAGGGAGTTTTCTAAAGGACTTCATAGCGGTCTACCTAATCTAATCTAAAAATAATGATTACCATGAATGTAGCCATCAATGAGCAGTTCTAGTGAGTGTTTATTTGATGGGCTAAAATAAATCTCATTTTATCACCATCTTTATGTCCTTGTACTTACCTACAGGTGTGGCAACAAGGTGAAAAGTTATTCAAGTAGATTTGGGAAAGTATCTCAACCTTCAGCTTTTATTATCCACACTTGAATGAAACTCCCTAAAAGCTCACAGACTGAGTGCACACTGTGATAAAGGAGTGGATTAGGAGAGTATATAAAAATATTTGTATCAAGAGGTTATAAATCAACATAATCTGAATCAAACAGGAGCTGAAACTCCTCTGAGAAAAGCTAATCTCTTCCATGTATTGTTCTGATTGGTTACATTGAACCACACGAGCCTTTACGTGGACCTTTGGTGGATCCAGACTGTGAGTGAGCGAGTTCATGCAGAGTTAATCCATTGTTAAATGGTGATGACCTCAGCCTCACTAAGTCCTCTCTAAATACACTGTCTTCACTGATCATGACCATTGAGAAACAGACGCAGAGTTAACCCTAAAGCTGCCGCCCAAACCTCATTTTGAACCATCATCAACCTTCAGGACGAGTGTGGAGAACGGGCTCATAAGATTCAGAATTCTGATCATGATACCAAAATAATCAAGATTAAAGTGTCATGCTAAACGTCTGTTCAGGTTCATATTTCCTGTAATTGAGCAGTCCTAAAGTAGAGCCAAATGACTGTCGGAGTAAATCCTTTAAATTACTTTAACACTAAAGACTTCCAGACTTTGTTCTAATGATACAGCTTTTACATCATCACACTTGTCCTGATTAAGTGTCTTAGACTTATCACTGTTTAAACCGTTTGATTGATTTAGTTATTCATTTATTTAACATGGACATACAGTTATATTGGTGCTGTAACACTTATTAACGCTGATGTCCCAAATCCACTGGTATGTGTTGGCCTCACTGTGATCAGAGAGGACAGCATGTTAGAGACAACTTGGTCACATTTAAGCTTATTTGAGCTAGTCTTCTTTAATAGTTGCAATAGTTGCTCAGTTTTTCAGAAGAGTATTCAAAAATCTCAAATTTTCACTTTTAAACGATACATTATTTCTGGTTCCGGCCTCTGAAATGTCATTAGTGACTTTTCTTTGCCTTTTATAACAGGTTAAGTGTTAAGGATTAGACTGTTGGTTAGAACAAGGAAGTTTTTCAAAGTCCTGTTCTAACATGGGTCCTGGTAAATTTTTCTGAACATTACATCTTACATTTATTGCATTTTCTGACCATATTGTAATGACTTGAACATAAAATGTCCAGCTATGTTTCCATGTGAGAGCACTCGTACTCCACTTAACTCAAAAGGATTTTATCAATGACAATTTAATTTAAACTTGAGAAATTGTCTTACATTCAAACCGACTCAAGTAACTACTTTTATGTTATTTTACTTCTTTAGACCTTGTTTTCAAAACTTGAAGAGAAAAGGGCAATAAACAATTCACAGTATTTTTAAGAACATTTTAAAAGATGTAGTTATTTACTCTAAACAAGTGATTTTAATGCACATTTAAGGGTGAAAACAAGAGGTAAAAGCCACTGGTTGTGACTCAGCGAGCGGTCAGTTGTTTGGCTGGCAGCTGGTGCTTGTGGAAAGCCCTGCATGCCTGGGTTTTCCCAGAGTCCTCTGGCCTCCTCCTACAGACCAATGGCATGCTCATTAGCTTAACCTGTGACTCCAAATAGCCTTTAGGTGTGAGAATGGTTGTATGTCTCTCCAAGTCTGCCCTGTGATTGGCTGGTGACTAGCCCAGGGTGTACCCTGCTTCTTGCCTTATGTCAGCTGGGACAGGCTTGAGCCCCCCATGACCTTGAAAGGGGTAAGGAGTTTAAATCATGGATGGATAGATGATGATTACCAATATTTAGGGTTATGGCTGATATGACAACAAACGACATGTTGTGCTGTTTGTCAGGAGGCTGCACCAGCTTCACCTCATAATCAAAAGTTAGTTAGAGACAGTGTTTTAAAACTGAGACCACCACAGATCTAAATCTCCCCTCAGTTCTGACCTCACTGTGACTTCATCCAAAAATGTCTCCAGTCACAAAGCGTTGGCTCAGTTTTGGACAGATTTACTCCAGCTCTTCACATTCTGTGTTGATGACATATCATTTACGGGTGGAGGGACTCCGGGGAGTTTTAGCCTTGAGCCTCAAAGATGCTTGAATCACCACAGATAATGTGGCTGCAGCTGCAGCAGAAAGTTCATTCATGGACTATTATGTGTACAGAATCACTTACAGCGCTGCACTGAGCCTGCTGATAAAATAAAGCACACTTTTAAACAGGTGATCACTTCATGTTCCTGCGTCTCTGCTGGCTCGGGGGCCCGGGGCCTGTGCTTGTGATTCACAGACTGGAAACGCAGCTATTTTAAATAAGCCTCTCTGTGCATTCAGAGCAGACACTGACACACTTGTTATCTGCTCCCCCCTCACGCCCCTCTGGCTGCGTTCCTCTCCTCTGCCTCAGCAAAGTTCTTCTTTCTTTTCAGTTTCTCCCCTCGTTCCTGTCCTTTCTCTCCCTAAATGACAAAGAGCCCAGCTCACCAGGCGGCCAAGACGGCAGCTGGCCCCGCGTGTCTGCTCCGTTAATCACGGATCAATGACCCGAGTCTCTGTTTTGTCAACAGTTCTCAATCTGTGTGGTGACACTGTTTTCCTAATTCACACACATACATACGAGGATTAATGTTCAAGTGTCCAAC
Source organism: Scarus forsteni (assembly GCA_036419115.1). NCBI lineage: Eukaryota > Metazoa > Chordata > Actinopteri > Labriformes > Labridae > Scarus > Scarus forsteni. Next base: position 24,363,762 of record JAZDUH010000458.1, read on the forward strand.
AATATCAAAACAACATTCCTGGGGCGTTTGCTTTCACAATGGTTACATTAAACCTTTGTTTAAAAACGTCACTAAAACTTGTTTTTACAGGATGTTTGCAGGACCTGCAGTGATTTAAGAAGACCACGATCACCACCACACCAACTAAACTTCAACATGTGGTGCGTTTCTCCCCAGCTGTCTGGTTTGGTGGTATGTAACTTGTGTTTCCACTGTCATAGTCTGAAAGGTACTTAAATAACTGACCCAAATTATTCTACTTTATAGGCAGGCTTCTGTTCGGGATTTCAGCCTGGTTTACACTTTGTGTCGGTCTACACTGTGCCTACGTTGTGATGCCATTATGCCAAACAATCTTCAAGTACAAGTTTACCAGCACTTAACCCGAGCACTGAGGCTCGGGTACGATGCAGCTCCGAGCTGCAACATCTGAGTTACAACGTAAATGGAAAAACCATCAGATATGATGCTGGGGGAAGTCAAATGATCTCAGTACCTGCCACGTAGAAGTCCACGTTACCTTATATTAAATGAATTTTCTGTTTCAATCTTTAGAAATTAGCATTCACCACTCGCCAAGTGCTGAAAAAAACATAAGTGCTCAGACAGCGCAAACCTCTGCCAAAGCATTTCTGACATGCTGAGTGATTAAAATTTGTGGAATATTTGGATCACCACCAAAATCTCATCACCTCTTCCTTGAGCTGTGACAAACACTCCCCAAGAAACAATTTCAAAATCTATTGAAAACTTTTTGAGGTATGTTACAGACAGACAGACAACAGATGCCAGTAAAAACAGAAGTCCCTTATATTTTTCCAGACAATCACCTCCTGTTCATGTGTCTCTGTTGGTTCAGGAGCCCGGGGCCTGCATGGGACTCACTGACTGGAATCATAAATGAAGCGAAGCCTGCGAGCTAGTTCAGGCAGACAACTCGAGCGGCGCTGCTACTCACATGTCACATGTCACATTCACATGTCATACGTCACACTCCTTACATCAATCCTCCAATCACACTCTCCACCTCTCAATTTGGCGGTGTATTTAAACTGGGAGTTTACCCATCTCTCCCTCTGCACGGCAAACGTCTATGCTGCCAGACACTGATTTGCTGCGTGTTCTTTCACCCCCACCTCCACCCCAGCATCCACCTGCAGGCTCCGGGGGTGTTCAAATGTTTTGCTCATCACTCCTCCATGCCTTCATGTAAACATTTCTGCAAGGAGTGATGAAACTGGAGCCTGGACGCCAAACCTATAACATGTATGTGCAGCTACAATAAAACAATTGAACGTGAGTTGACTGACTGAACTATATTTAAGGAGTCTCTCTGTGCTTTAAGAGCAGGTCCAGGAGTTTGTGCTCAGTGTCTGGGGAATTTTCTAAACTGTACCAACATCAGTGCTAAAGGTAAATAAAAAGAAAAGCAATTTAATCAATGCAATTATTCAAACTGCGAGAACTATACACTTGTGACTAATTGTACAGCCCTAGATAAAAATAATTACATATATAAGTATATAATAAATAATATATATAAAAAAAATAATTCAAGAAATATCTCATATACTGCTTCAGGGTGGTGTCGTTTTGATCTCTCGTTTAAAGGGGACATATCACGCTTGTTTCTCCTTTTCACTATGCCAGACTAGGATGCCTGTAAAGCATTTCTGCCCTCAGTACAAGTCATTTAGTTCCTTTATTGCCCCACAATTGCGTTCTCAAAATCCTCATGTTAGGCCATTATAAAGCCCTCGTTGAAATGCTCGGGTCTGAGGATGACCTAAAGTTACCTCGCAACGTCACAGCCCTTTGTGCTCTGATTGGTCAGTTCTATCGGGGGTAAAGCCAGCCTGTCCTTCTTCTTCTACTATATTTTTCGGCAGGCTCAAAGCAGCGAGCGCGTATTGAGTCCCCCTACAGGCCAGAGCAGATAATGATTGAATGTGAGCTAGGGAACTATAAACCCCTGCTGGATGGATGTGTTCCTCGGTGACGGTTTTGTGGCTAACGGACATCACAGAGGAGGAAGTGTTTTATCAGATTACTCCAATAAAAAGAAAGGTACCTTGTGTTGTCACGACATTTGAAATCTCGCAGACATCTCGCAATGACCTATTTTCAGAGGCATCAAATCTCGTTCTAGGATATCAGAAAAAATACAATATCTCATTTTTTGAAAATTAAGGGGGTGTAAGGTCTTGTTTTCAAATTTATTATATCTGTAAGTATTAAATCATGCATCAGCATGATATGTCTCCTTTAACATCCAGCATTAAGGAGGTTTCATTTCTACTAAGAACTCTGACAAAATCACAATGTAACCGGTGGAAAACTTTGTTTTAATAATTAATGATAAAAATTATCACTTTCTTTGCCTCTTGAAGTGGGCAACATAAAATGTGTTTGTAAAAGTAAAGTGTGAGAAAATAATAAAGATAACTTGCTTGAACAATGTGATTCATGCTGAATAAATGCTACAAAGGAAACATCCTCAAAATGTTTCTGAATCCATTTGTCCAAAAGTTTACACAAGCACATTTTAGATAATCTACTTTAAGATTAGAAATACTGTAAAATGGTATAAAAGCAAATTATGGGGCTTTAATACCTTATCATAAAATATATTCATGCAAAATATAGATGTTAATCATATTTAAGGGTTTTGTACTGCACAACACCAAACCTCAAAGGCTTTTAAACATATAGAATATGTCACTTTTTACACTAAAAGAAAAAAAGAGGCGATAAGAAAAAAAGTTTAAAGGCTGGAATTTCCCAAATGGATCAAACTTCAAACAAAAAACTAATTTAATTATTTATTAATCCGTTTTCTTACCTTGGCACCAATCTGGTTTCCGCACTGGCCGGCCTGGATGTGCACAATCTCCCTCATGTTGGATGTTATTTAGCGGTGGAAGTGAAATGTGATGAATTAAATCTGCGGTCTGAACTCACTGACTGAGCACAGGCAGAAGTAACAGGCTGAGGAGTGGACGGGCTGCTCTGGATCAGGCAGGCGGGACAAAAGTTTGGTGACGCTGCCGTCACGCCGTTCACGCCTGTGGTTGGCTGAGCTCGCTGTCGCTCCATCGCTGATTGGCTGAGAGGCCAGATTTCGTTTCTACCGAACGGGTTTCCTGAGCTGGAAGGCAGGGGCCGGAAAGAGAGGGAGTGCCGGGCTTGTCATATGTGCCCCGTTGGAACAAACATCAATAAAACTCCAGTTAATAAGTAACTTAATAAAAAAAGAGTCCTCTTTTGATCCACAAGGAAATAAAGTCTTTTATCATAAAATGGTATCCAAACTACCCTGACCTTTTTAACATGAAGTTGAAAATAGGTCAAATTAAATAAATTTATAAGTCACTCTATATTTATCAGTCCATTCATTATCTGTATAGCTAAATCAATAAAAGCTTCCAGGGTCTCAGGGTCTTGAGCCTATCCCAGCTGGGACTGAGGCAGGTAAACCCTTTTAAACTAGTAGTAGTATATTACCCATTTATTTGACAACAAATAGTGACAATGGACTGGTCACTATTATGAACACATTTTTATTCTTGCATTTTAATTGCATTTTATTTCATACATTTACTACTTTAGGGCTTTTGAATTCATCATCTTCCAGGTCTCATTTTATCTTGCTTGGGGTTTGCACGGTCTGGTGCTCTTTATTGTTCTATAATGTATCTCCTGCTTGTTGTGTTTGAATTATTATCCATGCTTCATGGAAATTATTGTTTCAGTCCCTCAGGTTATAGTTCGAGTTTTACAGTGTCCTCTGTTTGTTCCCTGTGTGCTTTAGCTATTGTACTTTGAACCTATGTTTTTGTTTGTTGCTATAACAGTTTGAAACCTTTGTTTTAAAAGTGCTCCATTAATAAAATAATTGAAGTTATTATAAAACTGAGAAAACTAATGCATGGGAAAGCAAAATTCCACCCTCCAATGTGAAATCTAAAAAAATGTGTTATTTGGCTTGACAGTGATTTATTATGATTTTCTTGAAGTTACAGAGTTAGCTGTTTGCTAAAATGTATGTGTCTGCATTACAGTGTGTTACAGAACCAAAATTAGTTATTGTTTATGCCGTTAACTCATGGTTTTACAAATTTTCCAAGTCACACCTATACTTGGCTCAAGGGACATCAGCATGCCCAGTCACACCATCAGCCCTTTAATGCCTGAAAACTCATATTTTAACCAGATAATTCTAATTTTTGGAGCTGATATGTTTATTTAATTTTCTACTGAAATCCTAAAAAATGTGTTTTTGACAACAGATAATCTATTTAAGGACATTTTTTTTCATTTATCTGATTGTGTTTCAATGTATTTTTAGTAATTTGTTGATCATATTGACTGTATAGAGGTATCTCAAATATCAAATATGATACAAAAGGCGTTAAAGTTTTAGAGAACCATTGGTCTGTTTTAGGGCAGCATAGTACTTAGTGCACATACCTCACAGTAAGAAGATTATCGGTTCAATCTCCTTGTTGATCAGGGCTTTTCTGTGTGGAGTTTACGAGTTTGTCTTGTGCATGAGTGGGTTCTCTCTGGGCACTCTGGCTTCCTCCCACAGACCAAAATCATGCTTATTAGGTTGATTAGAGACTCCAAATTGCCCTAAGAATGTGAGGTTGTCCTTCTCTCTATGTGGCCCTGCAGTTGGCTGGCAACTGGTTCAGGATGTACCCTGCCTCTCACCGAATGGCACCTGGGACAGGGTCCAGCACCTGCTACCCCAAAAGGCATCAGTGGTATGTGGTTATCATGGATCGAATACACCAGATAATCAAGAAAAATATTTCACAGTACCTGTCAAGTATTATTTTATATCCTTAGTTTGAGCTTCAATTTTCATGTAAGCTTTCATGTTTATTAGTCTTAGGCCTTTCTTTTAGATCCTCGTGGTCTACAATGCTGTATATTCATCAATAAAAGCAAGGTTTTTTTTATTTACATTGGTAACAGACAGGAGTGCATGATGTATGACTTTTTTGATTGACTTGATTCTCCTCTTTTTTCACCATGTTTGCTGATTTACTTTAGTTTGACTGACCTTTTCTATCATACAGTTTGTTCTTTGCAGCTTATTTACATTCACTCAGTTTTTAACATGGTCCTCTAAATGAACCTCTCCTCCACCAGGCCACAAGATGGCGGACGAACACAGTTGGCATAGTGCGCATGCTCAGTGCGAGCCTCCGCGCTGCTGCACTGTTGTGTGCTCACTGGCTGCATCAGCTGGTGTCTGACGGGAATATTCGTCACTGAGGATATAAAATTACATTATTTTGAGTCGATAATAACCACTGTTTGGTCCTCCATTTCACCTTACCTCACCTGAAGCGTCTCGCTCACACACAGACAGGTAAGTGAGTGATTATATTCGCATTTACTGAAAACCTGTTCTCCATGTAAACATACATGAGAGCAAATTTGATGGAGTTGCTCGATAGATTTGTCATCAGTTCATTAAGAGTGATATTTTTACAGATTTTAGAGCATCATTGTACCTGATTAGTGATATAATTGTGGAGGTTTTCTGATATTCATACAGCTTTTCTGCAGGTTTGGTGCGCAGCATTTGTTTAAATTAGATTTAAGCCCTGCTGGTCTACTGTGCTGTCTGCTGCCCACCACAGCCCCTCCCTCCCTCCTCTATGGATCTCTAACATTTACAGCAGATTTAAGAGCCTGGAGTATTTTCTGGAGTCATATTTTAAATAATGGAAACAAACTCAAACCTCAGCTGAGAGCCCATGGATGATCAATGAGGACATCTTAAAGAATATTCTTGAAAGGTCTCTTTGACCAAATGTTTTTACTTTTTTTTTGTTTCCAGACTATAGGAGGATCAGCAAACATGTTCTACACCTGTGGTCCCAACGAGGCTATGGTGGTGTCAGGTAACATGCTGCATACATCACAGCAACATCCACCTGTGTGGTCATCTATCACATGCACTGTTACCAAGGCAAAGAGTCAGTAATTAATGATGGTCACACTGGAGATCCATCTACATGCTGCCAGTCAAAACTGAACCGTAAAACAGACCACATGTTTCAAACTATACAAATCAAATCTCAAAGTGCTACAGTTATACAAACAGACTGTAATTAAAAGATATAAACCAACCACAACAACAATAATGATAAAAATAAGACAAATCAATTTCAAATTACATTGTTATAATATAGAGCAAGTTCAAATCTGTTATAAAATATGCATGACTAAGTCAGCTTAGTAATAGGGACAGGTCCTTTGAAAGAGGAAAGTTTAAGACTTCTTTCTAAAGTCTCCACAGACTGAGGTGCCCTCGAGTTAGTTGGAAGAACTTTCCACAAACGGGGGGCAGCGGACTGGAGGTTTAGTCCAGGGAGGACAGAGAGGGTTTGTGATGTCAGAGTGGATGACATACAAACTGTCAGATTTATTTAAGTACAACTAAAGATGTACTTTTAGTATGAATCTTCCCTGCTAAAGCTTTAATGAATTAATCAAAGATGTATTCAGAGTACTGGATATTTGTGTGTATTTGTCCTGTTTTAAGTAAAAAGAAAACAGCTGGAGTGTGATGTGTCAGTTTGTTAACAAATTTGTCAGTAAACCACCCAGTGTAAGGTTTATGCTATAACTGCCCTTAATTAACAGCATTGGTAATAAACAAAATCATTTTTATATGTTTCTTTAATGCTTAATGAACCAGAATGTAGAAGTTATTTAACAGAAATAATATTTTAAATGCTAAAATAAAATTTAATTGTTTTTCATAAATTTTCAAATTGAGTGTCCCCCCCCCAAAAAAACAAACAAACAACAAAAACGAAAATAGTGAAGCAGATTATTATTTCTTGATGAAGATGTCAAATTAATAATATTCCCATTTCACTCACCAGAAAATAAGTTTTGGTGGTTGAATGGTATACATGTTTAATTTCTGACTTCTGAGAGATACTCGTAAGCTGGTCAAATTTAAATCAAATTTAAAATTTATAAAAAGTAAATTCTGTTTGAAATTCCTCATTCCTGTTCAAAATGGTAAAGCGTGAGTAGCTCCGGAAATGAGTTTGCATTAAAGCACTTCATGAAACTTGATGGTCCCTGAAACAAGTAGAGAAAGAAAGAAAGTTTTCTCACAGTGTGGTCAAAGATGCTTGTGTCAGTTTTTTATAATTGCCAAATAAATAACAATAACAGTTTTAGAAGATTGCTAAAGTATATATGTTTTCTTGTTTTTATGACAGGTGGTGTAATACATGTTTTAAACACTGTATGTATAAATTATTGGCAGATTTTGTCACATTTTATTCTTTCCTTGATGTCAAAAATCATTGACTTAATTAAATGATGTATGATCCGTGTCAGTTTAAGCCTACATATGGCCCTCGGGCTGCCAGTTATATTCCCCTCAATAAGACTGAATATTAGAAAGTGTTTGGTTTTCAATATTTTCCTTTAATATCTTTTGTTAGTTAGAAAAAGAAAAAAAATCTGTATGCCCTTTTTTGTATTGAAATAGCATTTAAATCTGATTTATTGAGCTAAGAGTTAAAGCTCTTCTTGCTGTTATCCCTCCAGGCTTCTGTCGCTCTCCTCCGCTGATGATCCCTGGAGGCCGAGTCTTCGTCATTCCCTGTGTTCAGCAGATACAGAGGTCAGAAACATCCACATCCACAGACTTTTATTTTACCTCTGCACAACTCTGTTTTTACAAGGGGTGGGAGATGATAAGACTGTTATGATATTATTTAATAAATTATCTTACTGCTTATGCCCTCTGGGGTTGTAAGGGTCTGGAGTCTATTCTAGCTGACCTGGGGTGGGGGGCGAAGGGGTACACTCACCCACACGTGAGGGTGATTTAGAGTCACCATTTAACTAATGAGCATGTTTTTGGTCTGTGTCAGGGAGGACGTGGGGAAACCCAGGCATGCAGGGCTTTCCACAAGCACCAGCTGCCAGCTGAGCAGCTGACTGCTTACTGAGTCACATCCGGCTAATTTTTCCTTTGTTTTTTTTGGTGTGTGGGAGTAAGCTGGAGTGCCCTGGGAAAACCTGCATGCTTCCTGTCTTCTTCTCTGGTTTTGGTGTGTGGTTGCAGCAGGGTTACAGCGCCACTCACAGGCCTGGCATATGCACTACAGCGTTTTTATGTTGATGGAGACATTTCTATGAATGATGCTGTCCTTGCAGATAAGGCTTTAAAAACAAAAAAGTGTCCGTCTCAGTGTGGACAGGGCCTCAAAGTCACTAGTAGACCCTGTGAGTGTGTATTTTGGTCGGTGGGAGGAAACTTGAGTACCTGGAGAAAGCCCACACATGCACAGAGAGGACATGCAAACTCCACACCTCAGGGACCTAACAGCTGACTGGGGGGTCAAACCAACAGTTTTCTTGTTGTGATGCATCAGCAGGACCTGCTGCACCACCGTGCAGAGAAAATTAAATCATAGTAGGATAATTGAGAGGAAAAAGTGATATAACTATGTAATTACTGCATTAACACAGGCTCTTTATATCTCCTTATGTGATAAAAATTGGTTCTGAAATATATATTTGCATCTTTTCATGTGATTATTTTTGGTCCATGAAGTTTGTCCTAACTTATTTTTCATGCAGGAAAGCTTGGATCCTTTTCTGCAAATATTTCTCCTTCATTTATTCTAGCAAATCAAATTCTACCATATTAGAGGGTTTTTTTTTTTGCCAAATTCCCTCACTTAGTGGATCGTCTACTCATGATATCTTACTCTTTGCTCTTGCAGCCCGGCATTAGCCCACAGCAAACACGGCTTCCTTTTAGAGTTCATCATTAGAGCAGCAGAGCGGTTTTACACTTGGCAAAACTCCAAACAGTGATCCATCAATATTTCTCATTTCCTGAACGCATTGTTGTCTTTATCTCTCCAGGATTTCTCTGAACACTCTGACTCTGAACGTGAAGAGCGATAAAGTCTACACCCGTCACGGGGTGCCCATCTCTGTCACCGGGATCGCCCAGGTCAGTTTGTGTGACTCATAAAAAACGTATTAATGTAGATGTAGCTAGAACATTTTTGTTTCTGCTAATGGACAGTAATGCTTCCTCCATGGCTGCTCCTGGTGCTGGTCTCTGAGCATTCATCAGCATTCATGAGAACAGGCAGTATAAATAAATAAACAAAGCACATGTGCCCTTCCTGTATCCTTGAATGTATTAATATAATAAATAAAACAGACTGTTTCAGATTGTTAAAACCACAGCGTCAGTGAGTTTTTAGTATTTAAATAACACACACCTACACATTCCTTATCTGTTTAACAGTCTTTATGTATTTTAGACACTTTAGACATAGAGGTGGGGAATGATAAGAGTTTATTAATATTGATTTAAGAAAACCCAATTTTTCCAAATATTCTTGCAATTTAATGAGGAAAAAAGTTGAATACAGAGCTTTATTATTACCTCACATACCTGAGAGGCATCCAGCTGCAGTGCAAGATCAGCCTCTAAGCACAACTGATTTAAAACACTCAACCTGTTTTTTTATCTTGATAACTATGAAATATGTTTATATATATTAAAAAAATCTAAATAACTAGTTTAGAATATTGCATAAGAGTCATCACATAAAAGAAAAAACAAGTTCCAATAATAAACAATATTCAGTGTTAACTGCATTTTTGTAAACAGTTTCTATCTTGATATTACTTTTTATAAAGTTTACTGCTTTTATATTTTCCCTTCTGTAACCATAAGGGATGCATACAGTATTTTACTCTTACCCTGGTCTAATAAAAATAAAGTTTCTTCTGATTCTGTGGATTTATGACACAGACGCCTCTGTGGACAGTATGAGTATTTTTGCACTCAGCACCTGTTCAGGCTCCTTATGCTAGAATCATTGCAGAGGTGCAGCGTGGTATAGAGGTGATCATCCTGCAGCACAGCTTTAGTTTATTTTATCTAACATTTATTCAGTCAGGTTAGCCCCATAAAGATCTGTTTGTAAAGGACACCTGACCAAGTATGTCTGCACCACACACTCTTGCAACAGCAAACGCTCACGCTCCTGCAGGGCGTATTAAATACTCTGATCAATCACTGTTACAGTGTTAGGGTGTCATTTAGCAGACTCTTCATCCAAAGTGTTGTACATCTGACAGTAAGTGCAACACAAGCAAGAATCTAAACCTGAGGGAACATTAGGAAGTGCAAGAAACTGCTATGAGTCCATTTGGACACAGGGCAGTGCCTGTTTGTTTTTGTTTATTTTAAAGACAAGCAATCAACAAAAAGCCTTTTCAGGTCACCTCGTAATCCTCCTTGTCATCATTAAGTCCTCATGTCATCAACATCAGCATGATATCTAGCATCACTATACTCAGTGCTGAGCTGTTCACAAAGTAAATATTCAGTGTAAACATTTCCACACTCAAAGTCTTGACTCCAGATTTTTTAAAAAGGTTTTTAAAAAGTTCAGTCTGAAGATTGAACCCAGCAAAGTGAGCAGAGAACCTGAAAGCTTTCTTTTCCAATGCAACTTGGACTTTCAGAACAACGAATTGAACAGTTGGATGCATTAATGTTTTGCAGGGTCAAAAGACAAGAGAGGTGGTCCTGAATCTTTCCAAGAATGACTTTACAAATAAAAATATACCAATATGACAGCCACTATGTACTTAAAGAAGTCCTCTTCACTTGAGAATGTAAAGAACAACGATAATTGTAAACTTCACATGAGGGCGTCACTGTCCAGACTATGAAGAGTTTGTGCTGAGGCATTTATGTTAAACTCATCATCATGATCAAGAACAGGAAAAGAGGTGGATTCTTTTTGAAGGAAAAGTAAGATTTGTCTCTGTTGTAAAACTCAGCTTCAACTACTAAGCAACAAACTGGATGTTACACCTTAGAGACAAGCTTTTATCAGGCAAGGATCATTGGGTACAGGAAGGAACCAAGTTGATTTGTAGACCATCAGTAGTTTCATTTTGCTCTGACAGTGTCCTTGGTTTTAGTTTTATCGACGTGTGGAACAGGTTGCACCTGGAGTGCTGTGAAAACCAGGCCTCTGTGTGGTTTGGCCCTTTTTTAACTTATCTCCTCTTTGAGAATATTCTTTAAGTTTTTTTGTGTGTTCTAAGTTGAGGGAGCTGACAGGCCATTCAAACACAGAAATACCATTTCTCAGCTTATTTTTTCACAGGGAGCAGGCTCCAAGTCCTGCTGGAAAAGTAATCCAACATTTACATTAAAGTCTCCTGTTAATAGCTGATTGGCTCTGGACTTAAACAAAACAGAGTGGACCTTCTCCAGCAGATGACCTGGCAACAGATTAAAGACAGAAAAAGCACCATTCCACAATATTCTATTATTTGGGATGCATATGTACATCTTTAAAACAAAGTATTTGCTGTGTCCTGCAGGTGAAGATCCAGGGTCAAAACAAACAGATGTTGGCCGCAGCCTGCCAGATGTTCATGGGTAAATCTGAGGCGGAGATCGCTCAGATCGCCTTGGAAACGCTGGAGGGACATCAGCGGGCCATCATCGCTCATCTGACTGTAGAGGTGAGGGTCAGATGATTGTTTCATTGGAATTACTGGGATATTGGATATTCAGGGTTCTAGTAAGTTATTAACCATGTTATCCTAAATTGAACAGTTTGACATCACCCACTGACAGAAGGACTGTGAAAGTGTTTCTCATTTCACAAAGGCTTCTTTGCTTTCATCAAACTTCCCTCTTACTGTTGTAGGAGATCTATAAGGACCGTAAGAAGTTCTCTGAGCAGGTTTTCAAGGTGGCATCTTCTGATCTGGTCAACATGGGCATCAGCGTGGTCAGCTACACACTCAAAGATGTCCACGACGATCAGGTACCCGAATGTTTCTACTGTTAATGCTCAGAAGTGGATAAATGTAGAACTTCTGATAGCTTTATAAATCATGAAAACAGAAATAACCATGCATAGACCAACTCATGTTGCTGGTGCTTTGCATATTTGTTTGTTTGGGTGAGGGTAGGGTTGGGGTAGAACTTGATAACTCTGATGAATTTTTCTGGAAGTGTTGGTTATGGCACAAGGGAAGTTACTTTGATGAAAATTCCAATCTGAATGCTGATCATTTTTTAAGGACTTTATAACATTATGGGATAAAGCAAATCACCTAATTTTCTTTAATAACTGGGCTTTAAATGACAGAAATGCCTTGGCTGAAGTTTTTTATTTCTTAAGATTTGTAGCTTTATATTGATGTATTTTCATTTAAATTAAAAGACAAAGAAAACAATGTGCAAAAGAAACACAGTAGCAGCAAAATGCCCATTTTCTTACTTTAATACTGTATGTTTTTTGTTTTTGTTTTTGTCTTGATGAAGGAAATAAAAAGAAATACATCTTTTTTGGTCCACAGGATTATCTGCATTCCCTGGGTAAGGCTCGAACAGCCCAGGTTCAAAAAGACGCACGTATCGGAGAGGCCAAGAACAAGAGAGATGCTGTGATCAGGGTGAGATTCTTCATCCTCCTATTTTCTCTGTTCCCTGCAATCAGTCCAGTCTGACTGGTTTACAGGTCTAGTCTGTGGTAAATGGTCAGTTCAGCACTGCTCTGCACCACATTGTCAACAACTCTGCATTCATTCTAACATTTGCACACTGCAATTGCAGTCAACGAGCTAATACTGATGATGAAACAATGATATGACATCACACTGGTAGGTTTGTTCAGGGGGCCTGAGAACAAGACATTAGAGGATGTTGCTAGCACTGAAGAGAGGGTCAGTAGCCATCTTTATAGAACAGAATTTCTGTTTTGTTTACAGAGGTGCTCCATCTTCGGAGGACATGTTAACACACTGAAGGGCTTGTTAAACCGAAGATAGCATGACATGACCTTTTCAATAAGTGTTACTTCACAACATAACAATTCCCCCTCTACACCAGACAGCAATAGTTCACAGAAATGTGGTCTGTATCAAAAAATAACTATTACCAAACAGTCAGTGACACCATCTTTGTGTTGTTTTATAATATTTAACTTAATAATTTTCCTTTTTTACCATCTTTGTCCTCATGACTGATCCCCACTGATCTCTGTGTTCCCTCCTCTCTCTGTCTCTGTCTGTCTCTTGTGTCTCGGTCTGCAGGAGGCTCATGCGATGCAGGAAAAGGTCTCAGCTCAGTATAAGAATGAGATTGACATGGCGAAGGCTCAGAGGGACTACGAGCTGAAAAAAGCTGCATATGACATCGAGGTTAACACCAAGAAAGCAGAGTCAGAGATGGCCTACCAGCTGCAGGTACACAAGACAAGAAAACAGCATTAATATGTTCTGTTGATGTGAGATGGGTTTTTGTTGGAGTTAATAGATTTTATTCCGCACAGGACTGATCCGTGTCAGGCTGACATCTCTGCACACAAATAATCAGAATCCTGAAGACCCATTCCTGAAGCTTGGGGAGCTTTAGTTTGATTTAGTTTTGTCTTTTTGATAACTTACCAATATTCTAGGGAGGTAAAATATCCATTTTGTTGGATAGTTTTGAGTTCGATGATGGATGGATGAATGCAGAGTTGGATAAATTAGTTGGAAGGATCATTGGATGAGATAAATAGATAGATAGATAGATAGATAGATAGATAGATAGATAGATAGATAGATAGACAGCATAGTTGGATGGACAGTTTATTAAATGAATATATAGTAATGGACTGTAAGATGGATGAACTGAAAATGCGTGGGTGGATTTATTGGACATTTGGATGGATGAATAGTTGGATGAAACAGTTAAATAGAAAGATGGATGAAATAATATATAGATGAATAATGAGAGCAACGGAGGGTAGATATACTGGTGGAAAGATGAATCAATAGACAAAGAAAAGTATGAATGAATAGATGGTTTGGTTGACAAAAAGATGGATGAATACTTTAATGGATTGATTATAAAAGGAATGATGGATGGATGGATGGTGTGATGCACGGTGAATAGATGGATTGGTAGAAACTTGAATAGATGGATAGATAAATGCATAAATGGGTGGATGAATAGTTTACTTTAGATGGATGGATTGATTGGAAGATTAATTGACAGGTTGGATGAATCGACCAATAAATAGACAAATGGACTGATGGATGTACGAGTAGAAGGATGGATGAGTAGAACAGGGGATGAAGTGTAAGATCAAGGTCGAGTGAAGTCTCTAGATACATGCTAAAGCAAACACACTTTCACAGGACTTCATTAAAATCACTGTTGTCTTAATGGCATGAATCACTGAGTACACGCTCTGAATTTCCTGGACCAGGTGGCAAAGACAAAGCAGCGCATCGAGGAGGAGAAGATGCAGGTCCAGGTGGTGGAGCGGACTCAGCAGATCATGCTGCAGGAGCAGGAGATCACCCGCAGAGAGAAGGAGCTGGAGGCCAAAGTGAGGAAACCCGCAGACGCTGAGAGGTACCGCCTGGAGAAACTGGCCGAGGCTCAGCGGTGAGTAGGTCGACTCTTCACAGTAAATGACCAGCATTTTTCTGAACTTCTCAAGCAGGGCTCTCTGTGTCTGTGTTTTTTTTTTTTTTGAGGGCCACATGCTTAAGAATACAAGACTTACAGGGCCGCTTGACATGCCTCGCCTCAAGTGAATTAAATGTCGTTGTGGTGTCATTGGTGGCTCTGGTCACTTCTGACTAACCCCACCTGCCCCAGCTCAAGATGACAATGAGAAAAAGTGCTCTGCACAACAGAGAGGGGATAACAGCTTATTTCCACATTCACACACAAAACAAGATTAAATATTTTGAAGCTGGCAAGCCATAAGTGAAAGTTGGTATTTGAAGAGGATTAACACTGAGAGCTTTGGAGCAAGCCAATGTGCTGATAGAGCAAATAAGAACACATTATGCTGTCTGTCATTCTTCTTAATTCATTCATCACTTATTTCATTTTCTAACCTGGAAAAAACTTATTTAACATTTCTGAGTTTTCAAAGGGCTGATCAATAATGGCTGTGGGCCGCAGTTGGCCCCCAGGCTGAATTTGGACAACCCTGATCTAGGAGAAGGATGAAGTGCAACCCCGTGTTGTTAAAGTAGTCATGTTCTCTCTCTGTCCAGTCTGAAGTTGATCATGGAGGCCGAGGCTGAGGCCGAGTCCATCAGGGTGAGTCTCTGCAGCAGAATCCTCGCTCATCTTCTCCTGTTTCAAACAAAAATGGCTCAATAATTTGGTCAAATATTCCCCATGATTTTGTGCCTCTTCCTTGTTATATGATGCTGTGTCATTGCTTAAGTATGCCCGTGCTTGTTTCACTCCTGCAGATGAAAGGTGAGGCTGAGGCGTTCGCCGTGGAGGCTCGAGGTCGCGCTGAGGCCGAGCAGATGGCAAAGAAAGCCGAAGCTTTCCAGCAGTACAAGGACGGAGCCATGGTGGACATGCTGCTGGAGAAACTGCCTCTGGTGAGAAATAAGATTGAATAGTCCACACAGACCTTCACACTTCATATCGATGGCTTCTACAGGGTGTCACACACTGAGGAAACACTCCACTAAGAGCAAAAACACCTCTCTGCTGAGCACTGTGAAGGAGCTGACAGTCAGGACTGCTTTTATATTGTGGGAATAAAAACAGTTATTTGTCATTTTTAGTCACACAGTTATGAGGAGAAAAGTCTGAATTATGCTGCTGCAGAGTCCAATCTTAGAAAAAAACTAAGAGAGGTGGTGGTCAGTAGAGGCTACCACACGCTGCTACAGATTTTGTTGATTTTATCAGACTGTTCCCTCGTTGAATAAAACTACTGTTCCTAAATACTGATTAAAAGTGTCAGCTGACAGTGATGATGGTGACATCAATCAATACCAGTAAGTAGCTGATGTTTCAGTGGATGCTAATATGTCATTTTGTAGACATGTGAAGTAAAGAAGCTTGTCCTGCTTCCATTATGCCCCCCCAGCCCCCCTGCACTGGTTACATGACTGAAAGCCATCAATACAACAAACTGTTTTTACTTGCATCACTATTGAATGTGGCCCGTTTGTAGACTCTGTGCTCTCTGTGATAGATTAGTTCCACAGAAATGTATGATGACGGTCTCGCTCACACTTTTATTTTCTGACAATGATGACGATTTCAGACGTGCAGCAATTAAGTGCTGTGAAATGACCGCATGTAATTGAAAACTCAAGTGATATCACTGCTGATATTTCAATCTGGCTGTTTGCAGCCTTTTTTCATCACCTAATTACAGTGTTTTGGCAGAACTTACATTCATTTTTATAGCCTCATATTGATTTATAGCCATCAACTGAAGTTTCTTCCAGCTGTTGGTGTGTTTTGAAATAATCCACCATGAGCGGTAGCGCTGGAAAAAAGGCTTAATAAAAATGATCCCCTGGTTGGTTAAATTGAGTAAAATATCTGATCTGTGATAATATTTTTCTTGGTTGTAATGTTTTTCCCTTCTACTTAAGATAAATCTCTTTTCTGCAACCAAAAACACAACTTAATTTACAACTTAAGTAGATAAATTGTTGCATTAATTGTAGACTATGACTCTCATTTTGTTAAGGCATTTATCAGCCTTGTTATTAGAAAATTGTCAAAAGCTGCCTTATCTCATAATGTTAACATCCTTTTTGGAATTTCTGTATCTGGACTTGGATCACAAAGAAAATCCAATCACTTCTTCCTTGTGCTATGACCAACATTCACTGTAATATCATGAAGGTCTGTTGGTTACTTTCTGGGTTTTTTTGCACGCAAACAGCCTAATGCTGGCAAAAACAGAACCTCCTGGGTACAGGTAAAAAGCCTTTCAGATATACCAAAACATAAAATGGCAAAAATGTAACTGGAGAGCACAAAGCTGCATTAACATTCAGAAACAAAAGACTTGGATTTCCTTGAGTCCTTGTGCCTTGACAAACATTTTAGTATTTTCTGTTTCCACCCAGAGATGAAGTGTTACTGTGCTCAGTTTGTTCATTTTTCATCAGATTACCTGTAAAGACATAATAACAGTTCAGTAAAATCAGGGGTGATATTTGTTTCCTTCCACCAGATGGCAGAGGAGATCAGTAAGCCTCTGTGTGAAGCCAATAAGGTCACCATGGTGTCGAGCGGTGGAGGAGAGATCGGAGCAGCTAAACTGTCTGGAGAGGTGCTGGACATCATGACCCGTCTGCCCGAGGCCGTGGAGAAACTTACTGGAGTCAGCATCTCCCAGGTAACACATTCATACACACTAATGTTTACCGTCAAAAAGTGCTATTTCAGTTTTAATATTTAGGACGAGTAAGCGTGAAGTTAATTCAAGCAGCATATATTCATCATGTTACGGCCCCTCATGTTGGCTGAAGACAACTTATCACTTTGTCTATATAACAAAACTTCTGACACTCGTTACCTTTTTTATTCTGCAGGTAAACAGTCTCACAGAGTGAAGGGAATCAAGCACTCGACTGTCCAGGCCGATCCACTTTGTCACCGTCTCCTCAGCTGCCTGTACTCATGTACGAGTCTTAAAACACTAACAGCCTCCTTCTTCTCCTCCATCCGTCTAACATTATGTGTAAAGTTCCCCCCTTTGTCTTTGTCAGCTTTTGCCTTGATGACTTTACCAAGAAAGTGGCAAACCTTTCTCCATTCATAAATTAATTTATTTGTGGTTTTGTTCATTGCTGCCCAGCTCTGTCAGGGCTGAAGTATTGTACCCCAGTGGCTGCTGTTACAGTTGCTATTTGCTTTATATTCACATCACATTACATCCCCACTTTTCCATGATTTGGTTCTATGATATAAAGCAGTAATGACTGTAACAGAAGCCTCTGTGTACTCAAGCTTTTTGATATTTTTTAAATATTTTTTATAATCATCCTGTCCTCCCCTTCCATCTTCCTGCCAGTTTGTCACCATCATAAAGCACTGAGTAATATGTCTTTTTCCTCTCTCTGTGTTTACATTAATGTAACTGCCTGTGCACTGCCTTGCTGACAAACCTTAAGTGCATCTTAAAAGGATTTAAAACATGAAACGTGCATTTCAAAACCTTCATTTAACTTATAATACTAACACTGTAGTCTTACATAGGATGGCTCCAAACCACTGCATGTCTTCTTATTCTTATTTTATATACCTTTCCCCAATTTAATTTATTAATGATGATTAAACTGACCGGTAACATTTAACACAAGGTACATATAAATATGCAGGTAATTGACAGACAGTTAATCTCCTCCAAAACTGGCATTGTTACGAGGAAACAGATAGTAACCCAGAGTAAGGCTGCTCGATTATGGCAAAAATCATAATTTTTATTGTCTTGATAGCTATTGAGATCATGTTTATTAAGTATGATAACTCACTGATTTTACTACAGCAGCTTTAATGCCATCAACAAAACAATAAAGAATAAGCAATCAAAAAATACAGATGCCTTAAAATAATGATAGATAGAAAAATGAGAAAATACATGCATCCTGTCATGCAGCACAGTGATAATTAATCTTGATTGATTAGTTTTCTTTATTTTTGGAGGCAATTATGGCAATTGAAATTGAAGTTCAATGAATTGCCCAGCTTTAACCCACAGCTAGTTAAACAGGAAAAATGTTGGTAACTAGCTGCTGGTCAACAGGGAACAAGTCAGTTATCTACTGCTAGTTGAGCAACTAAATGCTAATAAAGTTTGATAGGAATCAGTATTTAACTGTGAGTTGACCCAGGAAAGAATGAAGGACTAATCTCAAATTATCTGTGTTAATAGGAAAGGAACTAAGGACTTATTAACCTTGGGAAAGAAAAAACTAACAGCTTATTAAACTCTGAGGGATTCAGCGTAACAGTTCTAGTTAACTTGTTAAATCAGTAACCTTCTGCTTGTCACTTGGAAAAGTGAGTGACTTACTGCTATTTTGTCAATTAATAAATAACTAATGCTAATTAACAATGGAAGGAATGAGGGGCTAACTGTGAGTAATTCAGGACAATAATAAGCGACTAACTGCTTGCTAACAAATGGAGGAGTGGGTACTAACTACTGCTGAGGAAGAAAAAAAATGCTAGGTTATAAAAGTAAGACTAATAAAGACAAAGAAAGAACTGGCTTAGTAGAGAAACGCATATTACCTAACTACTACTAAACAAGAGCCAACTACCAGCTGGCTAACATGAAAAACATTGAGGTATTCACTGCTAGTTAGAAAAAAAGATATAAACTATTGGTGGGCTAACAAGAAAAAGAGTAAGAAGCTAACTGCTAATTAACGGGAGAGAAAATAATAAAACTAAGTGCCAGCTAAGGAAAGAAACATTAAGTTACTTACTAATGAGAGAACAGATAAGGCAACAAGTGATCAATAACAAAAGAGAATAAGACGCTAAATGCAAACTAACAAGAGAAGGAATTAGATGCCAATTGCTACTTAATAAGAGAGATAGGAAGGTAACTCCTAGAATAAGAGAATGTGATTGAACTGCTAGCTCAGGAAAATATCAGTTAAATAGTAACTACTAAATAACAAGAGAAAGAATGAGAAGCTAACTTTTAGCTAACAAGATAAAGGTGCTTAGGTGCTAACTGCTACTTAATAAGAGAGATAGGAAGGTAACTCCTAGAATAAGAGAGTATGATTGAATTGCAGCTAAGGAAAAGATCAGTTAGATACTAATTACTAAATAACAAGAGAAAGACTGAGAAGCTAACTTTTAGTTAACTAAAGACAGTGAGAAACTAACTTCTTGTAGCAGAAGAAATAAAAACCAACCACTAAGAGCAAATAAATACTTATGAAGCCACAGTTATATATTAACTAACTCTTGTAAAACGACACCAAAATCGACATTGTTACTAGAACAAATGAGCAACTACCAGCTAGTTGTTAAGGGAAAGACTGAGGTAACAGTTAACTTGCACTAAAATCGGAGCAGCTAACAAATGAGAAACTAACTGTTTATTAAACAGGAAAGAATCTTTAACTAATTGGTTTGTCAGGTTATCGTCAAAGAGTTATAGAGTAGTCAAACAGCAAACAAATAAGAAACCAACATTTATCTTATAGGATAGCCTACTTAATGGAAAGTTATTCAAAATTGGCCAAGACCTAAATGTTCTATCTAGCTATCAGAGAAAAAAACAAGTACCTTGCAGCCAGTTAAGTATTTGTCAAAAGATATATGGTGAGTAGGCTACTCCCTTATTAAAATTTAAAGGTGACTTATTGACCTTAAATTGATTGCTTGATTTGGATTAGATAGGTAATCACTGCTTAATGATAAGTCATGCCAGTAGTTGATTGAAACAGCTCTTCAACCCCCTCAGCACTATCAGTGTACCATCAGTAAGTCCTCTGCAGTTCAAGCCCATTAGCTCGGGGAAGGAGGTCCACTGCAGGGCTGAAATGGAAGAATGAACACTGAGTTATTGACAACATGACACTGAGCAGTGCTGAACTGGCCAATATGTCAGAGCAGATAGGTCAACCAATCAGATAAAGGGGGTCTAAAAGTAGAATGAGCTCTAACAGTGTCTCAGAAAAAGAATACAGCTGGATCAGGGGCTCTCTGTATATTATTTTTGATTGTAAACTCACTCTGGGACTCATCAGAAATTAGAATAAGAACCAGAATTAAGGAAAAACATGACTTCTTCAGCAAAGCCTTCTTTGGTTTAACAAGCATGTGTTTACTAATTTGTTCCCTGGTTGAGAAGCGGCTAATTACTCGTTCTTTAGTGCGGGTTAGATCACAGTTAGCTGCTGATACTAACCTAATCCTAATTACCCATGCTTATTTTGTACCTTATTTTACAGTGTTACGGGTAGGTAACTCTGATGGAGAGGTAAACCAAACTTAAATACCACATGTAAATCTGTACAGTATTACAACGTATTATGTTTTTATTTGTTACTTTTTTATCTCGATGTTTGGTTAGAGTCATGAAGTTTCTCATCTTAAGTTAAAACTTTGAGGCCTGAGTTGGAGCCCTACAAATTTAGCTCTGTGTATTTATGAAGATATAAGCTAATGTTTTTGATGTTCACAATCCTAAATCTATTCGTACTTGTACTCAAGCACTCCTGTACTCACATGTGTGATATCTTATTGTCATATTTAGAGCTATTATAAATACACTATATCTGTCACAAGTCTTATTTAAGGTGACAAATCAGGGAATGTAGCTTAATTTGCATTAAATGTTGCTGTCAGGGATATATGAATAGTGATATTTTGCTGAGAGTTTAGGACAGAGAATAATATATATTCCACTCTCCCTCATCCACTAATAATTCACTCATACACAAGTCTTGTTGTTTGGTCGTTGTGTTATGGCAGATTATGTAGCAGTTCTCGAGCTAAAGTAGCGGGTGCGATCACAGGTACATGGAGAATTATAGCTTTAGCCTTCAGATGTAACGGGGGAATACTAACATGTTGTTATGTACTGTAATAATAAGACGCTTAAAATTCTGTAATATCTGGTGTCATATGAAGTGAACTCTTAGTAATGAAAAGTTTTGTTTTGAGTATTTTATGTTTGAAGTACAAAATGTTCCACTGTAAGAAAGTTGAAGGCTTTTTCCTTCATTTTTCATCTTCTCAAGCGTCCGACATCACGTTGGGATCATGTAGTCTGTTTTGTGGTAGTAATAATTTGTGGTAATAATTTAATTTTGGCACTGGCACACTCTTTACTGATGACAACAGAAGCATATTTAGTGTCTCACAGCCGCTAAAACCTTCAAAGACATAGGGACAGCATCGTACAGACAGTGTTTTACATGAAAGTGAGATGACAAATGGACCTGTTTACAACATCAGTATCTTAAAATTAGTAGTTAAAAGGAATGCGCGATATTATAGGAGCAATATCAGTATTGGCAGATAATTGCCTCTAAATGTGGTTATGGGCATATATATATTTTTATATTTACAGTCGAAGTTTACAAAATGGTCATATGTCTCCTATTTATTAGCTGTAACATTGGCAGAATGTACAAATTAAGCAGTAGGGCTGAACAATTAATTGCAAATTAGATTAAATCACAATATGGCTTGTTGCAATTTTCAAATCGCAGAAAGTTCAATATTGTAGTGGTCGTTTGTCCCCCAAAAAAAACAAAGCAACGAAAAGTTTCAAACAAACTCTTTCACAAAAGCTCAAAAGGCCACTCTTGCACCGTGGGTTGTGGTGTACACGGATGGGGGAAAACTTAAGGTCCAAACGAATGTCCAATTTAAACAAAAACGTGGTTTATTTAACCAGAAATCAAGCAAACACAGAACAAAGGAAAATTCCTGTGCCTCTCCCGCTCTGGTAAAAAGAACATTTGCCCACCCAGGTGCATGCTGGTCCCTACCGTGTGCCTATCTATATAACCTATAGTGCCACCGTGCCCAAATTAAACAAATAATAAACACAACACCCAAACTAAAGAAATGATAAACTACTGTAATACTAACAAAAATGTAATCATAACTGAATCAAAATTAATTGATTTAGAATAGTAAAAATCTAAACACTAAACTAAATTCTAAACAAAAAAAAAACACTAAATAGCTCCTACAAATATTTTTAGCCCAAAATGTGTTGAACATTTTGGCATTGTGATGTAGTTTTTTTGCAATTTCATGCCTATTTTTTTACCTCTATTCATACACTTTATTCCCACTTTTGGACCATTTTTACCTTTTTTTTAACCCCGTTTTTACAACTGCATGCTTATTTTGCCCCCATTCATCCTTTTTTGGCCACTATCAGAACCATTTTTGGAATTTTTACATGGTTTTTAAATTTAATTTCAAATTTAATTCTCAATTTTACTGCCATAATCAATTTTCCTAAGCCACTTTTGGATTTTTTTGACAATTTTTCCCCCTTTTTTTGCAATTTCATACCTATTTTGCACCTATTTATTAACTTTTATCAGCTTTCATACCATTTTTACCCAGTTTTTACAATTTCATACCTATTTTGCTTCTGTTCTTCACTTCTCTGCTTTTTCTCAAATCTTCTATCCTGAGATTAATTTAATGTCATATTAGTTTTACTATAAAACAATCTACTGCTTATGTTTGTTTCAAAATACATAAGATGAGGAACATTAAAACAATTGCAGAGTAAATTGCACTATTGGGAAAAAAATCGCAATTAGATTATTTTCTCAAATCGTTCAGCCCTTTTAAGCAGCATGGTTTCCCTCATCATCAATAATTGTCCAATTTTATAAATCAAAGTATCGTTTACAGAAAAAAAAACAGTTGTTTTTCTTACTTAACATCTGTTTCCAATATAATTAGTTACCATGAAAGGAACAGGTCAGTTTTAGTAAAATGGACGTCTGCAAAAATCCAATCGCGCATTCCTACGAGTTACATATTAACACTGTGGAGATCAATAGTGAAGCTACTGTTTAAAGCCAGTAATTTGTGATTTATCTGAGGTAGAGAAAAGTGAAATACCTCTTCTTGATTTTTCAGTAGCTCATAAAAACACCAAGCAAAGGGTTATGTGTGGATTCTTCCATTTTCCTACACCAGTAATCCTCAGCTGTTGGCCCTGGAATTAGTTTTGCTTTTCTCAAAGTACGTGTCCCTGTTAAAACTCACAAGAGCACGTTATCATCAGTATTTAACATTGAATTATCCAAATGTAGGCAAATGATTGTAGGTTGAATCACTAACAAAGCTTCACAAGGTTCACAAGTTTGTTTTACATGTTTTACTTAAAGGCATCAAAGTCTTGAATATTTGAGAATCACTGAAACAATCGTGTTAATTTATGGTTCAGCCAGACGTACTGAAATGGCTCTCTGAAGATATTTTTTATTTATTTATGTATTTAAAGAGCTTAACTCCTGTTCTGCATGTTATTAAAGCTGTCAGATTTAAACTACGTCTACTCTGTAAGTGAAGTAGAGGGCAGTGTTTTCAGCTCTGCAGAAACAAATGTGATCTTATTCTCCGGTGTCTGTGCTCACTGTGATGAGTCTGTGAAGAAGCTCCAGGACATGTTTGATAGTGATGCTTCACCTTCCTCACCTCTCCACTAACTCCCTGACAGTGTTTCATTATTGATGTATTTATGGTCAGATTATTCAGTTTTCTGTTCTTCAAACTCCTGCTGTAGTTTGTTTGTTTGTTTTCTGCCAAAATAGTCTGAAGCACTTTGTCAATCTGCTGTAAACTTTAAAAGTGTCAATAAAATGCAGAAAGAAAACCAAGGTACACTTGTTCAGCTGCTTATTTTTAGCCAATCACATGGCAGTAACTCAGTGCATGTGGAGATGATCAAGAAGACCTGCTGAAGTTCAAACCGAGCAGAAGAGGATTTTTATCTTTGAATGTTGCATAGTTGATGGTGCCAGATGGGCCGTCTGAGCATTTTAGAAATTGTTGATCTACTGGGCATTTCACACACAGGGGGAGCAGAGAATGGTACAGGAAAGAGAAAATATCCAGATTTAATATCCCAAATGTATAAAATGGAAAAGCTAACACATACCCTACAATTACACACATGACACATTTGGCCATTTCATTAGCCACATTTTATTCCCATTATCATTACAGCTGTTAAGTTAGATATTAGCATGTTCTCCATATCCATGGTTGATACATCTATAGTATCTATATTCAGCACCACATAGGCATGGGGTCCCTCTTGAAAATGGTTTGTCACATCTTAAGAGGCCTTTAATACATTTATACCAACCCTAACCCTGAAAATGAGATGTAGCATCTCAAGAGGCTAACCTCTAATAAATCAGACGACAGGTCTATGGTTCATGGATCTGTCACTAGCTTTAGTTCTTATTCTAGTCCACTTGTCTCCTCTTACCTCCCTTCCTTCACCCTCACACCCAACACAGCATCGTGTGGATTTGCTGTTCATCATGAGACTGGGATCCACATTCAAGATTTCCTGCTGCTTAACAGAAGGTTTTTTCTTGCAGCCATGATGGAGGGATTCATGACTGGCTATTTGGATTCTTTTTGGGTGTTGGATGTATATATTTGTATATGTATGTATATGTGTATTTTTATATGTATATATGTATCCATGCATGTATGTGTATCCATAAAATGAAGAGCTTTATGCTCTATTGTAAAGTGTCTTGAGATAACACTTGTTATGAATTGGTGCTATACAAATAAAGGTTGATTGATTGATTGATACCCTAAGATTGCAACATGACAAATTTGCTAATATATGGTCAAGTGAGATAGATCATATTAAACTTAATAGGCATGAATCTGATGAACTTGTAAATATATGAGCTCGGTAAGACCCTTACTCACAGTTACTGTGTAAATAGTTCTGATTAGTTTCTTTGTTTACTGTGTGGCTTCAAAGCTTACATGTTGTGAATCAGTGGAGAAGGACTTGAACTGAATTGAGTGTTGGACATTCACTGTAACTTTCAATCATGCTTCTACTGTTTGGTTACAAATAAAAACAAAATGACAAAAAAAGCAGGGAAAAGTTGGGAATACATCCAATCACAGCTACCAGGTTGTTGTGGAAAGGTTGGATGAGTTAAGAGGGACATCCAATCACAGCTGCCTTAGCTTTGTGGTAGTGGGAAATTAATGTAGAGCAGGTTCACTGTTTGTTGTCAATTCTGGTATTGTAACTGAGATGCTCTAGAGGTGCATATCACACAACAAAAAAGAAAGCAAAAGAGAAAATATACAGTGAGTGGCAGTTCCCTGTGCCAAAAGAGCTTGTTGATGCCACAAGTCAGAAGAAAATAGCCGGAGGGGTTTGAGATGATAGAAGGGCAGCAGTAACTCAAACACTTGTTAAAAACAAAGGTATGCAGAGATTGATCTGTGGGATGTTGTCATGACAATAAAAAAAAATCTAAGAGGATCATTTCCAGCACCTTCTTAGGCAGGGGTCACTAACCTGTTGGTCTCGCTGTGGTCGATCTTTTAGACCAGTTCTGTTTGGTCACACATCATGGACCACATCACTCATTAATGACATGTACAGATCAGTGAATCAGCTGCTTTAGTCGGTCTAGCTGCTTTTACTTCACCTGTTAGCTTTCAGTAAGAAGATGTGGATGTTTTGACAGATAAGCACTTAGCAAACCTCTGTTTTTAAAAGTACTTTACAAATTAATTTATTATTATAAGAGTGTTTTATGCTGACATTCAAGTCTTTAACTCCTAGAGTCATTAGTTCTGTTTTGAATTTGGCTGTGATTTGTAAAATGCAAATAGGACTTAAAATCAGCTGATTCTGTATTTCAGTCCTTCCCTTTTTCATAATGATGGGTTGAAGGTTGTATCTAAAGGCTCAAATTTTAATATTGATTGAAAAGGAATGTTCGGATTTCACTGTGAATTTCAGGGAGTAGGTCTAGCTTTCTTTGTTAGCATTTTTAATTTTTTTTATTTTGTTATTTATTTCAAATATAGAGTTCAAATAAAATCACTGTCACAAACAGAATGATAAAAAAATCACAGGAGATCTTGAGTTGAAAAAGGTTGGTGACCTTTGCTCTACGCCATGAAGAACTGAGGCAGTTCTGAAAACAAAAGTCCAAACCAGTAGGTGTACCTAATAAAGTGGCATTTCTGTTATTTTTATTTCTTTATTTATTTTCTGAGTTATGCATGTCTTTGTCTGAATGTTCAGTGTTTATTTTATTCAGTGCAATATTTACAGTATGCTGCTTTTATTGTGCAACTTTTTTCCTGCATCACTTTCTGGTGTATGAGTCAAAATAAATGTTTCTTCTTTATTTCCGCCCTGAGCTTTTGGAGTAGACAGCAGCTTCTTCTGTCCCACACACGTCTCTCGTCTTTTCTGTGAACCACATGAGGCTGGTTTACTCGGAAATTGGTGCACTAAACCGCACACACCGACGGGGATAACGAACTCACCGGAAGGCACTGAGGGGCCCCCGGCAGGCCCGTCAAGTTCGACAGGTGTAACAAAACTGCCACAGGAAGTAAAAGAGTTTTAGATTTCAAAATAAAACCAAACTACGGCCCTGGTAATACATCTACTCTACAGGAGAATTGTTCATGTCAAGAGTGTGCATAAAGTTTAAGTCACTCATTTTACACATTACCAAAAATATGAGACGATCCCTTTGGTTCCAACAGGATGAGCAAATTATCCGGGCTTTACTCAATAATAAATACATTTTTGTGATACATGGTCATGGATGTTTTTTATATAAGGGTGCACAGTATTTGATTATTTGTTGATATTCAGCATTCTAGTACTTTCAAACACATTTGAGCCTGTTACAAGTAAAAAGAATTTAATTATATTCTTAGGGATAACAGGTTTTTGTACATTCTGACAAGAAAAGCAACACAACATATTACTGAGCATTAGATCTTATGTGTAAAATATATTTATAAATAAAATATAATTATTAGACTACTGTCTAATGTAAGGTTTATGCCACAGCTGCCTTAAATTAACAGCATTCGTGCCAAAATCATTTTTGATGTTTCTGTCTTGGTTAACACACCAGTATATTAAAGCTCTTATACTGACATGATATCTTTAAGAAATAAGTTTTTTTTATCCATGAATTTACAAATTCACATTTTTACAAGAAATAAAAAAAAATGTATAAACTATTGTAACTATTATTAGTCAAGATGACAACTTGAAGATACCAACTTGAGTTCCTGAACAAATAATAGTTATATTAGTTGAATATTTTGCTTGAGTATTTTTTACTTCACAGAGCAGCCCTGTGAGCGGCTCAAATTTAGGCATAAAAAGTTGAATTTTGGTTGATATTCTTCATTCCTGTGTAAAAAGTGTGTTCAAAAACAAAAATAATTCAGTTAAACACATTTAAAAAAAAAAAAAAAAGAATATCTAAATATTTTATGACAGGTATATTAACTTTGTTAAGCTTTTCATATGTGAAAGTTTTCTTTATCTAAATTTTCCTGTTGCCTCACTCACCTCACCATTTTCTTTGACTCCATATGTTAGTGGATCTGAATGATTGAATTACAGATGTTTCACTATTTTAGTATTTTACCGCAAAAATGCAACACAATGGTCCTTACTGTTTTTTTTTGTTTTTTTTACCTATGTTATTATTATTATTATTAGTAGTAGTAGTAGTATTATTATTATTATTATTATTATTATTATTATTATGAATTGTAAACAAATGAGATTACCCATGCAGATGAACATGGTCATGCTCCTCATCACCAACAGGCGGGATTCCCGGACGTGTTTTATTTTGACAGGGCGCACCGGAAACGCCGCAGTGTAACGGTCCGTGTGGACTCCGGTGCTCGCGCTGGAGGAAAAAAAAGGAAAAACCGAAGAAAAAACGGCCGATCTGAGGGTCTGAGGGGCGGATTTGGACAAACTTTCCCAACTGTCCCGACCCGAGGAAGCTCCGGGGGGGTTGACGGGGAATCGATCTGACCGGTAATTAAGACGGGACTTATTGTTGGTGATTAATGAGCAGATATTTTCACTGTGTCTGAGAGCACTGTCGTCCCAGCCGCCGGAAGTCTGCATGAAGCTGCGTCTCCTACAGAGGCAGCGGCGTCGACGTTTTTTTTCTGTCTTGGTTTTTTTTTATTCGAGACTTTTTTTCTGTTTTTTTATTTTCTCGCAGCGAGATGAGCAGGGAGTGAGGAATGGAGGCGTAGGCAGCGGGGATGTTGGTGTTTACTAAGCGGCAGGCTGCTTAAGCGCATGAATATACAGGCCTCCTTGTAGCTAGAGCAAGCCAGCGAACAAAAGGAGAAAATTAATGGAGGCAAGTGAGCTAGCTCCCCTCGTCTTGTTGCGTTAACCAGCTAACGATAGCCATGTTTGTTTACAGCCCAGATAGCCTATGAAGCTATTGACAGCTGCTAAGGTGCAGTGTGACACATGCAGCGTGTTGACAGGAATCCCTGCTGAAACCAGATGATGACCAATAATCATGTAAAATCCATCAATCAGAGCTAACGTCTGCTAGCAGTGCCACAGTTTGCAGCTTGTGCCCCTCGTCAAAAATGGCTCTCAGGGCACTGAAACATTGGCTCTGCAAGACTAAGTTTGGGCAGAGCAGCCTGTGTTATGTCAAGTTTCCTCTGAAAAAGTCCTGTTATATTTACTGATTATATTGTGTCACTGCAGATAGAAGATAGGGTGCATTAAAAGAACAACTTTAAACATGTTTATGTTCACATTGCCAGTGTTTAACAGTGGGATATTTATTTTTACCCTGCTTCTAGAAATGCTTTTTTTATTTTCTGTATCATATGCAAGTTTCTCAGGTTTACTGTGGGGCTGGGCAATATGGACAAAAACTAACACCAACATTTTTTTTTTCTGTATGACGATACATTATGTGCATCTGGGCTGAACGACTCCAGGAAAAGATCCAGTCACAATTTTTCTTGTAGATATTCAGTTTCAGCTTGAGTCATGATTTTCTTCAAATCAAGCTTTAGTACAATATTCACTATGTTTACAGTACAGACAACAGTTAGGAAACCAATAATCATAATTCATGATAAATAATAAGTTATAATTTTTAAGGTATACTGCAAAGAAAGCAACAAAGGCTTTGTTTTGTTGACCTGCCTACCAGCACTACTGTCATGCAAATTGCCTGCAAATTTGTAAAATTGTATTTGTACAATAAATGACACAACAGATCCTGGGTCAGGCAGGAGCTCTGCAAAAAATTACAGCTTTGGTGATCACACGCACTCGAGGTCTGAAATGACAGTGCTGCAAAAAAAAGTCAAATTTGTTTTTTTTTCCCCTAAATGGTTTAGCTCTAACATACATGATATCATATGCATTTAACTTTGTGATCATTCTCCGGGTTCTCAGGAAAAACTGAATCCTTTAAGTGTTTTTTTAAAATGATTTATTGTTTCAGAGACAGTGCATTAACCAGAAAATTCATCTCTGTAAACTCACCACAGTGCCCAGCCCTAGTCCACACTTTCCTGAGGCTCTAAAAGCTGAAATGCATGTTAATTTCTGCTCACTTGAACAAACTTATAATCACACGCATGCTTTTGTTTGCAAGTGAAATGTTTGTGCATGTAATGAAGACAGAAAACAAAGCTAACTGTTCACAGTCGAAAGGAGAGTATGTGGGACATAAAGTGCTAATGCATGCAAAAAAAGAGAGAAAAGGCAGCAATGACACTTCCGTTTTTGTGCAACAGAAACATTTTGCCCCGTTGTTGTTAGATCAACAGAAGCTGGTAGATGAGGTGTAGATGGAAAAGAAAGTTTTCTGTTTAAATGAGAGCTTAATTCTCACTGAACCAGAAACATGTCAGGGAAGGATGTTATTTCAGTCTGCAAAGATCATTAATGAGTTTGACTTTAACTGCAATAAATAAAAAAGTTTGACATGGCAACAGAAAGCTAAACAGAAATACACTCGAGCTAAGAGACAGTGAAATCCTTTTAGAAACATCTCTATGTGACACACAAATGACGATGTTCATGAGTTTTAATTCAAGAACAACAAAAAGCCTTACAGATTGGTGTTTTCTGAACTTGTATTTCTTCTGTTCTCCTGAATTGATTCTTATATTTCTGCCTTTAAATAGGTTGGGCATCTTTACATGATTCCTTTCACGTCCTCTTCTCTAAAACTCTTGATTATAAAACAAACCAAACTCTAAACAGTCCACAGCATTTTCCTTAAATGTTATAATTTGGGATGGAGATCGTTGACTTTTGTTGAAACTCATTAACATTTCTTAATTCTTACCAAAAACTTTTATTAATGCTCTTTGTTTCCAAAGTCAGTCATTTAATTGGCTAAAGATATATCTATTTTACGCTGATCTAAAAACAAGCATTATCCCTGAAAAACAACTGGAGTTTAAGGCCAATATCCAAATTTTCATTTTACACATCAGGATCACGTTACCTTTGTTTTTGCCTTATTGTCATTCTGATCATAAACTTATAGTGTAACATTTGCCTCCTTGTTTAGTGAGCTAACTAACATTTATCCTGCTGGTTTCAACACAGATTTTGCGTAGATTTAATATTTTTAATTGATGGAAACCCCTGCAAAATAGCCCTTAGCCTCTCATAAACGACTACAGCATGATGCTTGTACCCTTTCAGCCGTACCCCTAATTATTAGTTGATTAGATGCATAAAAACAAGTGTGACAGGCTTTTATCTTCTGCATTGGGTGTTAAACTCACAACATGAATTGCTAGAGCCAAAGCGATTTTTAAATCAGGCTGTAAACATGATTATTTAAGCTGCAAAGATGATCTTCTTAACTTGAGAAGTGTATTAGACGACCAGTGCTCTGCTGCCAGCCTCAAGTGGACACTCGAGGAACTGCAGCTTCAGCACTCTCCCATTAGCCTCATGTTTTAACAGCTTTATCTGTAGCCAGGCTTACTCTGTGATTTTAATCCAGCCTGAATGTTTCATGTGCTTACGCTGGACGTTCAGATGGTTGGAGTGAAATCAGTGTGTGGTGTTGACAAATGTCATTAAACTGTCTTATCAGCATTTTTCTTTTGATCTGCTGAAATCACACACACAGAAATGCTGCTGACAAAATTCTCAGCTAAAGCCTTAAAGTCTTTCACTGTCAGCTGAAGCTCCGCAAATATATTTATTCAATTGAACAAACTAAAAATCAAACATGTCAGACATCCATCCAGCTGGTTGAGAGCAGCTGATGGTGTCCTCATGTTCACTAAACAAACAACACAGTCTGGCTGAAATCCTCCCGACTTCGAGTCCAGTAATTCGACTCCAAATCTGTTCCTGAATCATGTTGAAATGGTTCAGTGTTTATCCGACTCCAGCTATGACTGACAGGTTTTCAGGCTTTTAGGAGAGCAGAGCTAGGTCTTTATTAGTGCTCAGTATCTCTGCTGACCGCTTAAATTTGATCAAATCTCCAAAATTTTCAGTTTCAATGACAATTTTGTTTTTACCATCAAGGAGTCTCTCAGTTAACGTGGCACAGTGTCCACAGCGTTAGCCCGACTCCAGCTCAGTGTGACAGATTTCAGGTTTTTCAGAGGAAAGTACCAGGTCCTTATTTAGGACCTGACTTCGATCAGTCTCTGGTTACTTCAGTTTCAATGACCATTTTGCTTTGCTATCAAAGAGTTCCTCGGTCAGTTTATCTTTCTTATAAGATATCAATACAACACAAAACATTACATTGAAAATTCACCCCAAGCCTGCAAAATAGTCGTGTTTTCATTACAACAGTCAATATACTTGACCAGCTGAGGGATTATATTACATTAAAAAAGCATCTTAAGTAGGCATAATTCAGTCACACTGGCTACTTTTGTGAAGAGCTGATTTCTTTGCATATGAGTAACATCTGTTTTGTATATTTCTGTAGTCATTTTAACTCTAATTGAGCTTCATGTTAGCTCTTTTCAAATACTTAGTTTGAGCTTTTGTCACCTTGCAACAGAATAATATGAACATTATTTTAAAGGAGACATATCATGCTGATGCATGATTTAATACTTACATATAATATAATACATTTGAAAACAAGAGCTTACACCCTCCTTAATTTTCAAAAATGAGATATTGTATTTTTGCTGATATCCTAGGACGAGATTTGATGCCTCTGAAAATAGGTCATTGCGAGATGTCCGCGAGATTTAAATCGTCATGACGGCACAAGGTACCTTTCTTTTTATTGGAGTAATCTGATAAAACACTTCCTCCTCTGTGATGTCCGTTAGCCACAAAACCGTCAGCGAGGAACACATCCACCAGCAGGGGTATATAGATCCCTAGCTCACAGTCACTCATTACCAGCTCTGGCCTGTAGAGGGACTTAATACGCGGTCGCTGCTTTGAGCCTGCCGGAAAATACAGTAGAAGAAGAAGGACAGGCTGGCTCAAGCTCTGATAGAACTGACCAATCAGAGCACAAAGGGCTGTGACGTTGTGAGGTTACTGCAGGTCAGCCTGAGAACCGAGCGTTTCAACGAGAGCTTGATAATGGCCTAAAATGAGGATTTTGAGAACGCTATTGTGGGGCAATGAAGGAACTAAATGACTTGTTCTGAGGGCAGAAATGCTTTACAGGCATCCTAGTCTGGCATAGTGAAAAAGAGAAACAAGCATGATATGTCCTCTTGAACATTGGCTCCTTTTCATAAGTTATTAAAAAATGTAGGCATCTCAATTTGTCACAACATGGTCCCAGCAAGTGTGAATTATACTGTGTAAAAAGATCAGTCTCTGGATTTTAAAAATCCTCATCTTAAATGAGAATCTAAATGAAAGATTAAAAATTCAGAGCTGAGTTTTAGCCCATATAGACTAGATGTTGATCTCCATCCTTATTTATGACATGCACTGTGCGCTGAATGTTTGGAGTGAGACACCAAACCCTGGTGATTGATTTGTGAACACAGTAATCAGCTGGAGTAAACGCACTCCACCCTGATCCTGAACAGTGACATGTTAAACACGTCAGCTGCCGGAGGAGAGGACACGCTGAAAGGAAACAAACAAAGATGATGGAAACGCAGCCGTGCATGGTCTCGTTTCACGTGAGAGTCTTAAAGCAGAGCTGAGTGAGGGGAGGAGGAGGAGGAGGAGGAGGAGGACAGGTGTTTTCTAAGTCTGTTGCTTTTTAATTCCAGAAATAATGGACGATTCCCATTTCAACTCATCATACTTTTGGTCTCCCGTCCCCACTGTACAAGGACAGGTAGAGACAACCTTATTGTTGGAATTGTCTTGAATACATGGTTGTAGTGTTTTAATGCAAGAGATGAACAGAGTAATGATCATTTTGTTTTTAATGGAGATATTTAAATGATATTTTACAGTGTAACCCTGAACTTGATAATAACAGCTCTTGAAAATGATATTTTAATGGATGAACTTGGTTTAATTTCACATTAACGATGTTTGAATCTTGACAGAGGAAGAGTTCACTCGTTCATTTGATCACCCATGTCCTTCTCCTCTCTCATCTCCTCAACCCTGCTCTCTTCTTATTTCATTTACTTCTTACATCTCACCGTGCCTTCGTTCTTCTCTCTCCCATCACCTGTTTCCTCTCCTGTATATCCTCTCACGGATCACACCCATTGTCAACAATCATCCTTCCTTGTCTCCCTGCTTGCTTTGCTTCTGTCCTCATTCATCTCCTTTCCTCACCCTGCTGTCTCCCATCTCATCTTTGCCCTCACTCATCCTCCATCCTTTACTTTCCTCCTCGTCCCACCTGCCGCCGACCCTTCCCGTCCCGTCTAGATCGAGAACGCCATGTTCCTGAACAAGGCGAAGGAGCAGCTGGGACAAGAGAAGGCCAACGCGCCCTCCTTCCCTCACTCCTCCGCGTCTACCACCTCCTCGCCCCACTACCCCACCGCCGTGCTCGCCATCCCCGGCTCCGTGGACTCCGGGGCCGGGGTGCGAGTCATACCCAAACAGGAGGGGGGAGGGGGTGCCGCGGGGGGAGGAGGAGGCGGTAACAGCGGCAGCACACCTTTAAGTGTAGTCGGGGGACACCTGCACCAGTCGCACACCTCGCAGAACATCACCGTCGTGCCTGTTCCCTCCACGGGGATCATGACTGCTGGTAATCCTTCATCACTACTCTTCATCACATTCTTGACTTTTTGTCTTCTTTCCCAGGACGTTAAACATTTGTTTGTTTGACTCTTCAGGTCAGGGGTGGGCAACGAGTGGCCTGATTAGTGTGGTTCAGCATACTGTGATATTTTATTGAACAATAATTTATGGAATTTGAGAATATTTGCAGCCTTCTGTGTTAGAGTTGGCAGCAAATCGCAGCCTTTTGACTCTCCTTATCTCTGTTATAGTTCTTATTGTTGTTTCTGTCACTGAGACACACAAGGGGGACAACTTTTGATATAATTAATACCATTAATGGAGATGCGCAATATTACCGGTTTGATATCGGTATTGGCACATATTGGGTCTAAAATATTAAATATAAATATCAGCCAATGTTGACATTGTTGGAGATATGAACAGTTGATTTATTGACCTTACATATCGGACATATATCAGCACAATATCTGCAAAATACATAAATACATCATGATGCTTCACCTAAAAATTAGTGCATTTGTCAATTAAAAAATCCAGAGTTTCATTTTTTTAACAGTACAATGTTTTGCCTGTGTATCTGTTCCTCAGACAAATACATAAAGCAATAAATCTTTATTTGTATGGCAACAATCCATAAAGTTGGTGATCACAAGACACTTTACCATTGTTTAGGCCTGAGACAAACTCTTCATTTTATAGATAAACATATATGCACTTATATAAAATACACATTTACACAAACAGTATATACACATTCATATATTAAATATATGTAGCACTGAAAGCAACAAGTTGTTTTCATAGAGTAAAGACTTGTAAAAATGTCAGTATCTGCATTGATGAGTTCAGAACTGTTAGCTTAATAGCAAAAATCCAATATTTTGCATCTGTAGTACTGCGATGTGTCATATGTTTTGTCATCATTCATGAACAGCATTTCCTTTCACATTGCCAGATTCTTGCCAATATACACCCCTAGTTCCCGCTCTACCCTGATAACTTCACACTGCATTACATCTGTGGACACTGGAATGAGATGCTGTCAAAGCGTATCAATTCAGAACATTAATAAAGTTAGTCTTTTAGGTTAGCCCTGGGAATTTTCAGTTCTAGTCATGTCTGTCCCAGCTAATGATGGGAAGGAATTTGGCTTAAACACGTTTTAAAGAGGTCATGTTATGCTTATTTAATTTTAAAATACCCTTAAGTGTGTTTTTTATGTGAACTTCCCCCTCTCTCCCTGTTCACAGTGTCAGTAGCTGCCTGAGATGGCTCATATCCTGCTCCTCTTTTCTTGTTTTACATCATATCAGGGTTTCATCAGTAGTAATAGAGCAAAGACTGTTGAGAGGATAAAGAGCTGTTAAAAACAGGTCAACAAATCAGAACAGACTGGGTCCATGTGGGAAAGGCAGCTGTAGAGTGGCACTAGAGGTGGATCAGGATGACTAAGGATGTGAAAACTGGCCTAGTTTTTAACATTGTAACCTTGAGTTAAAGAAAATATGATTATTTAAAAATGTTTCCAGGAATCAGAAAGTTAGCCTAATCTATTGTAAAGGTTCTATAAACCCGGTAATAAAGTGTCTCCTTTTCTTTCAGCGGGGTTAGTGATCACCACTCCTCAAGGCACCCTGCTGCCCACGGCCTCAACGCAGTCATTTGTAACTGGACCCCCGACTGCCACCACCATGATCGTGTCTGCACTGCACCCTTCAAATACAGGTGAAAAACAGACGCCCTTCAGTTTCACCTTGGTTCAGTCACTTTTTATTGTTGTAAACTTGTCAACCGTTCACACACGCTGAGTGCTCAACAAATGTTTTTTGACCCAAAAGAGTGAGCGGGCGGCACAGACTCTGGTTTTACTGAACACAATCTAAATCATCACTCAGAAAGACAGTGACAACCCCTTTTCCCCATTAGAGACTCCTGAAAACAGGCTGTGGCTTATTGATCAACGAGACTCACATTCTGAGTTTTACAGTACGTTTCTGATTTCTACCCAACATTAATGTATCCCTGTATCTGTCTGTCTGTCTGTCATAACAGAGGAGCCCTCCATCACTGAATGAATTTAATTAATAATGAACAAATAATTTAAGAAATAATTAATAAACTCCTCTTTCTCCGTCTTTTATTGTCCTATTCTTCCAGACAAGAAGGAAGACATCGCGGTCCCTCCCGCTGTTGTCATGCCGACGCCATCTAAGCGGGGCAGGAAGAGTAAACAGATGATGGGCAGAGTGGGAGGGGTCCTCCCGCCAGGGAGTGATGCGTTAATATTGGCTCACCTGGCTGCTGGTGGACAGGTGAGGAGATCTTTTATCTTCTGATTTTACTCCTTATGCTCTATATTAAATATCAGTGTGAGCCTTTATTTATGACTTATGCACTCTAACCTTTTTACAGCATCACTCCTCTGACCCGTATGACCTGTCCAATGATGAGGACGACCATCCCAGCAAAGAAGGACCCAAATCCTACAGGTGGTGACAAGATTACAGCTTAACAAAAAGCTAATTGTTTGGGGTAGGGGTGGACAATAAAGGAAAACAAAAGTCATACATACATTCCTATACTCATATGCCACTGGGGCATTGGCGGCTTAAGGCCTTTGCACCTCAGACATTATTTTTTTGTGCTAATAATTTGAACCTAATCGTTTTGTGTGAACCTGTAGCCAGTCAATGCAAGCTCACACACCAGCAAGCACACCGAGCTGAACAGGAAGTTGTTGTTTCAGTCTGTTGCCATATGTTTAAAAAAATGACAAATTTCATGTCTAGTAAGCCTACATTGGACCAATGTAAGTGCTTGTTGTTGTTGTGACACACATCACAGTCAAAATATTCAACATGACAGTTAGCTTGATTGTGTGTTACAGAGTACCCTGTTTAATTCAGGACAAGCCATAAAAAGGACATCGAGAATAAACTTTAAGATACTATATGAAAGTTTTTGACCTACAGGATGACTTTTAATACCATTGTCTGTTTGTGCTACACTTTCGGTTCAAATTCAAATGAACAGTGAAACAGTTCTTGTCTTCTTATAGAATCAGGTGAACCATTTAGTGTCTAGCCTCATTCACACTGAAGTTACAAGCTGTAATATTCACTCTGAACACTGTGGAGACAGAATGGGGCAATGAGTTGACCCCCATAAGGCCGTATTCTAGAATAAATGTAAATTTTAACATCAGTTAAGTTACATTCAGAGGGATGATGATGAAGTTTGAGGGTGCAAACATCGTTCAGCCTCTTCATTTGCGTCACAAACTGTTTGGGATTTAAACCAGCCAAGCTTTGGTCCCCAGCCCAAGCCCTTATTGGCTGAGCCACAGGGTTGACTGTGTGGTGCACATCCAAACTGGACTGCAGTTTGATTTGACACAAATATAACAACCTCACAGAATCAGAGTGAATATCTCAGGTGTAATGATGACAGGCACTGTGGCTGCTGTGAAAAGAGCTTCTGTTAATTAAAAATGAGCACAGGGTCATAGGCACTTGATGTTGAGTCCGTTTAAGCTTGAAAAATAAACAAACAAAAATAAACAGTCCTATCAACCAAATATATACACAAATAATATACAGAATTTAAAAAGGGAAGAAATGAAGACATAAAACTTCTGAAATGTTAAAAATCCTCAGTGTTGGGGACCAGCATGAAGAGTGAAAACCTAGCATGAGTGTAAGGTTCATTACAGATTAGCATTTTTAAATTAAGCTGAGGCAGTTATGTTACTGCTGCAAAGACAGACAGACAGACAGTGAGGGGTGGATTATTGTAATACAGGTGTGATGGCATACCATAAATTTGGAGTCTTTAAAACACGAATGATAGCAGTGTCCATGTTTGAAATAGCCAATTGCAAACATTCCTGTCAATACTGTTTTTACCTCTTTGTCCATCAGTAAATTATTTCTTCTACTACTTAAATCAGAGGCCAGGTGTACTTGCTCAACACAACAGGAAAACATTTTACACTGACTTTGATATTTACTCTTGGCAGGTGTTTGTAAAAAAGGGTCGATATCTCTGATGACGAAGTTAAACTGATGCACTTGTGCAATCCTAGCAAACACAAACAAGAAGTGGAGAAGACAAACAGGCAAAGTTGATAGACGAACAGCATCTAAATCCACTTATTTACTGAGGGTAAAACTTTCATTAATCTTAATAAGAAGCTCCATTATCGCAACTTTAAGTACACATAATGAGTTGCCTGTGACTTAAACCACTGATATCTATGAATATGGCACTTTTTCTGATATCTGATACACAGATAACACTGGATTTATTAAGACTATACGTAGATATATTTTGGTAGAATACATGGCTTAAACCAACCAGTGCCTTTCATTGTGGCATTTAATTGTAGTGAGAAACAGACGTGGAACAAGAAAAACAACATTTTATTCTCTGAAAATTCTTTTAGTATATGTAAGTATTTTTTGTATTGAATTTTTTTTGAAAATAATGGTGAAGCATTTTATTGTAAATTTGTCTGTTGGGTTGTGTGGCCCATATGTGGCTCAACTTAACATGTCAGCCAAAAAAAATCTGAACCACTAATCATATTCTCAGTGCTATAGGTGTATTGACTAAAGTCAAAGCACATTAGCCCCATTTATGGTCCAGTTCTGTGTCCACAGTGTTAACATGCACTGGTGGAAGGTGCTGCTGATAGCAGGAATACACTCAATTCAAACTCATGAAGAGCATCTGCCGTAAACATCATGTCAGTGTATCTTTGATGGCAGCAGTGTTGGCTGTAATCTGTGTTTTTTTTAAACATGTTTAATAAATTTTGCATATTTAAGTAACAAAACAGAAAATGGAGAATTTACATACACGAGTGCCAGCACTCAGGACAGTGACTTACTGTATAAACACATCACTTCTCAGACCCATTCCAACTTCCATACAGTTTATTGCACCTATAAAATAGTATGTAAAGACATCATTTAAATTGAAGATAAATATGCAGTTAAAGGCATTTTACCATTTTCTTGGTATTGGATTCAAATGTCCATGTTGCAGCGTTTCCATCACAGAAGTCTCAATCTTTTTCTTCTCCCTCTGATAAATCTATATTTTTCACAAAAGCAATAAACAGTCCCAATTTTTGTTTTCAAACAGATCCTGTTTTTATATTCCTATGTATGTCACTCTCTCCAGAGGAAATGTAACAAGCATTATCTGTTTTTTTAAATGCAGGACACACAGACTCTGCATGCACGATGCTCAATTCCATGATTGTCTGATGCTGACGATAGACAGACTTTTTTTAAATTGAACATTATTTTAAAAAAGAAAGGATGTGTCTGCTTTTGATTTCTATAAAATAAAACAGCTGTTGTCATGTAGTCCTTGTGTCACGTGACTGACCTCCCGTGTCCTGCCCTGTAACTATCACACTCGCCCACACTGCAGTTGTGTTTGATATGTTATTGTTTCTCCTCTTGCTGAATTATTTCTTCTTTCTCTCTTTCACTAAGATGTCGGATGTGCGCAGTGACGTTCTTCAGCAAGTCTGACATGCAGATCCACGCCAAGTCCCACACGGAGGCCAAGCCCCACAAGTGCCCTCACTGCTCCAAGTCGTTTGCCAACTCCAGCTACCTGTCCCAGCACATCCGCATCCACAGCGGGGCCAAGCCCTACTCCTGCACGTACTGCCAGAAAACCTTCAGGCAGCTCAGTCACCTCCAGCAGCACACACGGTACTGCACTGACTGCCCCCTGAGGTCCTGTGTGTGTCTGAGTGTGTGCTTCTTCGGGGGTCTCTTTCGGGTCAGCGTGTGTCCAGGCTTGTGTTCTGGTTGCTGGGACATGCAGGGGTGTTTTGCTACAGGGTTGACAGTGTAAAGCTCTTTTTGCAGAGTCTTGGTGTTTTTTTAAAAAGGTGAAACACATTTTTGATCAAATTTAAATCAGATTCTTGGTTTAATCTCACAGATTTTAAAGCCTGGTGTCAAATCTATCAAATGTCTAAGCTACTTTACTCTCTGATGACGTATCAATCATCAGAAAATAAGGCAGTCTCATTATTATTTTTTAAGCCGCTTTTATCACTCAGAGGCAATAATCATCACAGTGTCTGTAGACGTCTGGATGGATGCATGCTTTCAGTGTTGGCTCTCTTCAGCAGGTGATCGGCTTCTTCTCTTTCTGTCTATACCGTGTAAAACTCAGCATGTCCCTGCATGCGTCTGATTACTTCAACCTCTGCTTTTAAAAAACTTTCTTTTGATATTCTCATATTTACTTTGAATCAACCATCTGGTCACTCACTCAGTTTATTAACATGTTTGAAAAGGTTAATTTATTGTGTGAGTCCAAATTATTTTGTATTGATTTAAACATTTTATAAAACATCACACGCACATTAAAAAAGAAGTATTTACAAACTGGAATGCAGTTTAAAAAAGTCAACTTCATGGTAATTAATACATCCACATTCAGAGACAGAAGGACCTCATGGAGATGCCAATAAATTTTTTTTCATGTTTCAATGTAATGAAACAGTAAAATGAAATTTCAGAGAAATAACACAAGTAATGGTAAGAATAAGTATTCAGTGTAAAAAAAAGGTACTGACTTAGTCCTTTCTCTGACAGAAAAAAAGAATCAATAAATGAAATAATTATACTCGTGATTAAAACATAAACAAACTGGACTTTAATTTACTTTACCTGTACTTCTAATCAAGATCATCAATCACCAATGACACGGTCAACGTCAATTAGTTGTTTTGTTGTAACAGCTGGTTGAGTGTTTGCTTAAAAAAAAGAAATGTAAAAGCCTCCAAAGGAACATGAAATGATAATTATCATGATGTTTATTTATATAGCACTTTTCAAAATCAAGTTACAAAGTTCTTTACATGGACGGTGATAATAAAAACATAATTAACATTCAACACAAAAGGCAGGCTAACATGAGGATCATTTAAAAGAACCCTAAAATACATAAATTATTTTAATGAAAACATGAGAACTAAAAAATATATGTCTAAATTAAAAAATAATAAAATAAAACTCAAGTAAAATGAGGAATCAGGATGAAACTGCATCTTCAAAAGACATCATTGACCCAGCTGACCTGATCTCCTCGGGCAGGTCGTCACTAAACTTTGGAGCGCTCACTGAAAATGTCCCATTTCAAGTTTTTATTCTGCTGGAGGATCTCAGGGTACGAGTTCACTCATATGGTATTAAAATATGTCACCAAAGTAAGGAAAACGGAATTACTCAATGTGATGATTCATTGATAAAGTGTTGATTTTTGTGAATAATTTAACAGTTATAAACAGACTGAAAACAATATGAAACCTTTCAAAACTGCTGAACTTTACATGTAATTTAATGCATAGATAGCGACAAGTCTCAGAACATTACTCAGTTACATTGTGCAGCTGATGTTAGCATCTTTACTGCTTAGAAAGCAGGCACGTCTCTCCCCCAAACACTGATTTTTTTCTCAGTTCTCAGCCAGAAACCTAAACTTCCCTTTCCTGAAATGACACCTGAACACATCCTGCACTAACTTTAGCATCAGAGTAATCAGAGCAAACTGTTTTCAACTCATGAAGGAGCCTTACCAGCTTTTATCTCTCTGTCTCAGTGCAGGATTCAACACGTCGGAAATGTACAGAGCTGTAAAATAACTCATGCATGGACTTAGAACCAGTTACAGCGGCTGCCTGCCAACTTAAACAAGGTCCACGGTAACTCACAGATAGAGGGCACGATGCCAGTCAGATATGCATCTGTCAGTAAATCCATTTTACCTGCCAGCTTTTCCATAAGACTACACTTGTCAAACATGTTTTAGCAAAGACACATTGATTGAGCCAAAACTTTGAAGCATACAATTGTGGAATTTCTGCTAAATAGCCTCTCAGACACACATTACATTATCATGCCAGTCTCTAAGCTTTCTTACATCTCTTTAAGTGAAACTAATACGAAAAACAACTGCCTTACTCAGATTAAAAAGACTCAGATTTTTTGAGAATTCATCAGAAAGTCTAAATTTCACAAACTGCTACAATACTGTGTTTCCTTGATAGTTTGCATAGATATTTTAGTTAAACAATTTGCATCTGCACGTGTAAAAGTATTGCCTGAAATACTTATCAAGTATATTGAGACGTCATTCATCTTCACTTTGATAATAACTTAATGGTTGCTTATTTACCTGAAGGTCCACCAGTGTGGCACAGGTCAGTGGTTAATAAAGATATTTGACCTAATTGTGTGTGTAAGTAGGGGTGGGAGATGTGGCAAAAATATCATATCACGATTTTTTAAAAATGAAATCACTATCACGATTTTATCATGATTCTTTTTTACTTTGATTTTTCTAGACTGATTTGCATGTTTGACCATTTTTTCCCTGTTTAACATATAAAACATGTAAAACCCTAAAAGAAAAAAAAGGACAATTAAAGCCAAAGAAACTTTCTGAGCAAGTTTTAATTTAAATAGTGCAGTTTTTATAAATATGCGCAAAAAATGTAAACATAAAAGGTATTGAACAACAATATCAACATTATCTCTTAAAGTTCAACAATTTAGAACAAATGTTATCTAGCTGCAATGTCTATAATCTGAGTGAATAATACAGCTGCTTTAGAACAGATTTTTGTTCAGACATCTTCAAGCTTTTATCTCCTTTTTTTTTCCCGCCATGGCTTCACGCTACATAACCAAACAGGAGATCCCACCATGCACTGCGCGTAATGTGCTACGATTGGCTAGTCGGGTGTGTGTCAAAGTCTCTGTGCTCACACAGACGATCTGACGATCTTTCTGCTTTATGACGATATTAAATCGTTATAATCCTTAACCATTTAATATCGTCATATCGCACACCCCTATGTGTAAGCACACTGACTGACAAGAAGCAGCTGTGAGATGGAGATGCTCTCTTCTGTTTGAAACAGTAAAACTGTAAAAACACAATTCTAACCAAACCTTCATTTCGAATGCTAAAGACAAAACTGCTGCTTAAATTTTGAATCATTTGCTGACAGCAAAGTCCATTTGTTATTCCAGTTCCACAAAGTCTTACTAACCCTCTATACTTATGTACTACCCTAATAGAATATATATTAATGTTTGATTTTGCCTCGCTCAGCCACCTGCATGATTGACAGATCCTTTTCTTTCATATGTCAACATGCTAATGAGACGC
Organism: Scarus forsteni; assembly: GCA_036419115.1. Taxonomy (NCBI): domain Eukaryota; kingdom Metazoa; phylum Chordata; class Actinopteri; order Labriformes; family Labridae; genus Scarus; species Scarus forsteni. The sequence goes on from JAZDUH010000458.1 coordinate 24,407,543, forward strand.
TGATGAAAGGTGTCCGTTTATTGGATGTAACACGGTGAAGAAAGCACCTGACATCCCATCATGCCATCATCAGTTTTCTGTTTGTCCTTGTCATTCACCTTCACGTTTTCATTTTCCTTATTGTCATGCCCTTGGTTTTTCTTTCCGAGCTTCAGGACATTAATTTTAAAGAGATGCACTCCACTGGCCTGCCACTCGTCTTAAATTTACATTCAGATCTGACTGCGGCAGAGCCAGACACAGACACTCAGAGTCCACTCAGAACACGGCACAAATGGAGAGACTGCGAGAGAGAAAGAGAGAGAGAGAGAAAAGCGTGACTGTGCTTGCTGTATGTTTTTGTTCTGTGTTTTCACAACTCAGACACAGCACAAAGAGCACACTGTCAGACCTACAGATCTGCGATCAATGCCTCTGATGGCAGATCCTGGATGCTTAAACGCATGATGTAGTCTTCAGTTCAACAACGTTTGGTCATGCTGTAGCTTAAAAATCTCTCGCTGTCTCTCTGTTTCTCTCTCTCCTTCTCACCCCTCCAATCCCGTGTCCCGTGTTAGAAACCACACTGAGGCCAAGCCCCACAAGTGTCCCCACTGCTCCAAGTCGTTTGCCAACTCCAGCTACCTGTCCCAGCACATCCGCATCCACACCGGGGCCAAGCCCTACTCCTGCTCCTTCTGCCAGAAAACATTCAGGCAGCTCAGTCACCTCCAGCAGCACACACGGTACTGGGCGGGGCCAGGTGGGCGGGGCCTGGGTGGGCAGGGCCGGGCTGCATTTGAATGGCTGGATGTGTGTGCATGTTTGGGAGCTGGAGTGCGATGAATTCAGGGGCTGTAAATGATAAACTCACAAGTCCAAATGTGTCTGATGTGAGGCATGACGTTATCTGTGCTGTCAAGTTAGAAACAAATCTTGTTGTTCAGACAGGAGGACTATAGTTGGTGTTCATTCTCACATTTAAGTACTTGTTTGGTTGCATCATCAGTGTTTTGGAGACATACCTATATATAAACAGCTGTTGTTACTTTAAAGGGCTGACGAGAGAGCTCTGATTGGATAGACCCTCTTCATGTTTGTAACAGAGGGCAGGACTTAGCCGAGGCTAAACGGTCTTGCAGACGCATTAGCCACTGCTAGTTGGTGGATTGTTTTTGGCTGTTTTATGATAATGGTGGAGGATAACACAAGTCTGTCTGAATTGTAAAGTCACTTTTGGGCTCTTCAACCACATGGTAGACATGCCAGTTGGACTTGACTCTATGTAGGTGTTTGGGTTTTCCATAAGGGATCTACATAGTAACTGGCAAACAAGCTGAGCCCAGGCTAAAATGACTTGTACGCCCCTATTACACACACAACCCTGATATTTTCAGGGTGATTGGTGGTTCCATTTGTACTGGGAAGTCAGGATTTCCAAGATGTGAGTGGGAAATTCAACTTGAGCGCCCCCTAAGGTCCGAATTTCCTACTGGGAAGTCAGGAGGTCCTCACCACCCCATAACTTATAATCAAAGATGGCTGCCCCAAGTGTAAACAGTTATTAAGCTCCTGTAATATTCAGTTTACACTAGTAGAACTGAATCAGTCATATACATAGTATTAGAGCTGAAACGATTCCTCGAATAATCGCAATTATTCGATTACAAAATGTCCTTGAGGCAAATTGTGTGCCTCGAAGCCTCGTTTAATATATAATTATACATATAAAATATATATCTGGACTACTATGCAGTGCACGGTGTTTGACACGGACGGTCATTTCTGTGGCACAATGCGCCTGCTACCTTCGCTGCTGCGCGGCTTGTAAAATCATGAATGAAGAGAAAAGAGAGGGACAGAAAGGAGAGAGTCCACAGAAGAAATGGCAGAGAGTGTCCCAAGTGTGTGGTCACTACAAGAAGGGACGAAAAGAAAACACAGTGCAGTGTGTCTGATGTCAAACGGAGTTAGCTTAGCATGTAGCTTAGCATGATAGCACGTCGTCACTGCTGCAGCACGTCAACAGTAAACATCTGGTCTCTGCGTCGTCAGAGTGACACAACAGGATGACACTCATGATACATCAACAGAAGCAGCTAATGTGATCAATAACTGAGATATGGGCTAGTAAATAACCTACTTTGATTATGGCTCCGTGTAAAGGCCGGTTCAGAACGTAAATCAATGCGGAGGCTAACGCCCAGAATCATGTGTATTTTGTTCACATACTTTTCACATCCAGTAACTTTACATTTAATTTGATTGCAGAGTAGAACAGGAAACACTGACAGTGAGTAGAGGAAGCAGGTGTAGGGAATGCTTTCATATGTTATAGAAATGAACATTAGCTAGTTAAATTATCTTAATATATAAGTATGATATTATTTGGTTCTAGAAATAAAGTAGGCAAAATAAGATCATCAATATGGTAGTCGTAAAGGCAATAATTTAGCAAAAAGAGACAGGTATGAATACAAATAAAATAAAAATAACCAAACTTAAAAAAAATACTGAAAAAAGCAAGATATGGCCCAGAGTAAAAATAAAAGTTTAGATTTTGATTTTGAGATCCCATTCATGCTCAGAATGTTCAAAATAAGAAAAATAAGTTGTTAATTTAAGTGACCTGGCTTTTCTGTTTTGTGTGTTCCTAATAATAATGATGTGTAGTGATTCAATCAATGTAAAAAAAAAATTGCAGTGAGCGCAATGTAACTGTGTCCGATTACTCGACTACTCGACAAAAATTTGATAGAGTAATCGATTACAAAAAGAATCGATAGCTGCAGCCCTACATTGTATTGTTGGCTGTGTTTAAATTGAAATGCTGTTATAGTGTTTTTTACGTTCTTCGTGTGGTATGTGCAAACTACAGCGCATGCTAACATCGTCTAACAATAGCCTGGTAAATTTTCCCAACTTTGTTACTGGAATGCTGATACCTTGGAAAAAGCATCATTCCCACTCCCCTCTTCCCAGTTCAGGAGGTCAGCTTGCATCTCTCTGATTACCAAACCCGTGTTCAATAATGGTTTGATCGGGACTTGACCCGGTCCCTCTCTAGTCCCTAGCCCAAGCCCTACATGTGATCAGAATTAAACATGTCTTGTAAACATGTCAGACATGAGATTCTGATCCTAAAGAGCTCCTTTGGGATGAATATTAATCCCGAATGTGACGTTGGCGTTATGCTGTTCACTGTTCTAAATGTTGTTCATGTAAACTCTCATACTGATTGAGTCCTCCTGGTTCCCTCTGTCTTCTCTACTCAACTGTTTTTGTTTAGAGCTGCTCAGAGGACAGGGAAGTGTCCCACAGAGTTTTGAATTTCCCTAAAGAGAGCAGGAAACACAGATGCTCCCAGTTGATGATTAGGGTTCATTTCAGATTAGAAACAAAAGACGTCCAGAGTCACTGACGGCAGCGGGGACGAGTGATGGACATTTGTGTTCGTAACACAGGAGAAGTCGTGACTGTAGAGTTTTTACTGAAAAGTTATAAACACAGTGTGGTACCTCGTTACAAATTGAGGGAAATCTTCGTCAACATGAACTCCTTAAGAGAATCACCTTCACATCTCATTCATATGGTTGACTGCTGCCTCTATGTATTTTCTCACAGGAATTAATACTGACCAGAAATCACTCTTTAAAAGTTAAAGGTATTTCATTTAATAATTAAAAGAGCAAAGAAAAAACTTATCTTCTTCTGTCTCTGAGTTTAGACCACAGAGGCAGCTCTTGAGCTCAGATGCTTTTACTCTGATTAAATATTCCTCTGGGGGGAATTTGCAAATACCAATCAGAATGATTTCAGTCAGACTGAAGAAAAGGTGCACATGTTAAGACAGCTGCTGTTTCAAATTGTTGGATGTCTCAGTAGAAAAAAATATAATAATTAAAAAAGCATCAAGCTTCCAATTAAATTAATTATACCAAATCTCAAACATTCTAAGCTACGATTACACAGCAGGTAGGGCCAAGCCTAACAGCAAGAAGGTTGCTGGTTTGAACCCTGTGTTGGTCGAGGTTTTTCAGAATGAAGTTTACATTTTCTCCCTGTGCATGTGTGGATTCTCTCCGGGTGCTCCATCCCCCTCCCACCGACAAAAAAAAACATTTTTATTTGATAATCAGTAATCTAAACTGCCCTTAAGTATGAGTGTGATTGGTTGGCGACCGGTTCAAGTCGTACTCCACCTCTCGGTTTTTAAAATCCAAATATTGTTACCCACCTCTCTTTTTTTCCAAATATATTAACTTAACAAGACAATATTAATAAAAGTGAAATATTTCAATGTAATAATTGGCATCTCTGGTTGAAGCATCTCTGCAGTATTTCCCCTTTGGTCTCAGTGTTATGTAGTTTTGGATGAACATGCTGGTTGATGCTTATCACTCAAATGTGTCCATGGATTTATTTGTTTTATTTCCTAAATGAGAATGCATCTTTTACATTTTATTGACAGGTTCTGATAAGACCTATGCTTTGTTTTTTCAGGATTCACACGGGTGACCGACCGTACAAGTGTAACCATCCCGGCTGTGAAAAAGCTTTCACGCAGCTGTCTAATCTTCAGGTAAAAGAATCAAAACGCTTTATAAGTCAGACACACATTTTATTTCTCAAAGAATTATTTATTGACACCTCTGTTGTACCATTTAATTCTCTTTGTCAGACAAAACATGACCATGAGGTTTAATTTTGTATCTGACAAACTCCTGTGGACAACTATGTCTTATTTCTAGCGTTTTTTCAAACTAAGAAGCTCGGACAGTTAATTGATTTTTATTATTTCTGATCAAAGAATGAAAATGAATACACAATTATATGACTCACTGGAACAAACGTCGACCTATAACGGTACATTTAGGATTCTGAAATAGCCTCTCTTTATTGATCTGTTCTGACAGTTTGGAAATTTTAACCTCTTGTCTTCACAGTCTCATCGTCGACAGCACAACAAAGACAAACCGTACAAGTGCCACAACTGTAACCGTGGTTACACAGATGCCGCCAGCCTGGAAGTGCACCTGTCCACACACACCGTCAAACATGCCAAGCTGTTCTCCTGCGGCCTCTGTAACCGGTCCTACACCTCGGTAAGCCCTCTGACATCAGCATCACTCAGCAGATGTGCTGAATATTTACACTTTCCGAACTGTGATTAAAAGCTTGTTCTTTTACAAATAGCTGGAAATGCTTAACCTTGCAGAGTCTAATCAGGCAGATTCATCTTGCTAAGCTCTAGTCTACAGTGATTGCGAGCGGCCCAAAGTGGCACGGCCCAATCAGCATCCTCTAAAGTAGGAAGAGGTCGGAGCTACGAGCAAGACGGCAAGAAGTGACTGAGATTAGCATAGATGCTAACAGCTTCTGTAGCAGTGTTATCAGATCTGGACCACATTTCTTTATTAATTGAAAAATAAACATTGAAGGCATTTTTTCAAGAGGAAGGATGTTTCTGCTCCACTTCAACTTATGTATGGTGGATATTTGGCAGTTGGCAGCTTGTGGTAAAAATTGGCAAGCCTTCTTTTCTCTAGATTATCATACATGTGAGACACAGTGCCACACATTTACACACATGTTGCCAATAAACATAAACAAGCTGTTCCTATTATTCTGCAATCATTGTGGCTGTTTAAAAGAAACTTTGCTGCAGCCCTTTGGTCAGATTTTCATCTGCAGTGCAGCTCATGTGTGACGTAAGAGCTGAATTGTTGTCTTAAGTGTTTTAATGGAAATAACTCTGACATACTTTCTCATCATCTTTTACTGAAGCAGGTTTCTTCTGCTGTTTGTCTCTCCTGTCATCATGTCTCCTTCTCTGTCTGACTCCAGGAGACATATCTAATGAAACACATGAGGAAGCACAACCCCGACCCTCTCACAGTGGCAGCTACAGTCGCTGCTCAGCAGGCGCAGGGCCTCACACCGGGAGTGGGCAGGGGCCGAGGCCGTGGTCGAGGGAGAGGAGGCGGCGCCGGCGGAGGAAGAGCAAGCCAGCTTCAAAACCCGACCAACCCCAACAGCACCCAGAATCCTGGACCCCCAGGCAGCTACCAACCACCCACAGAGGCTGTGGTTCAGTGTCCGTTTGACCTTCACCAGTACAAGACAGTGGCTGCCAGCGAGATCCAGTACAAACCAGTCACTGTGGGAGAGCTGCCAGTGACCCACAAAGACCTCTGCCTCACTGTCTCCACGTCAGCCATACAGGTGGAGCACATGAACTCGTAGGCTGTGTTCTCCTGCTCTGACTAAGGGATTTCTGATCGAGTCAGAAGTGTACAAAAAGGTCCATATGAACTCGTAACTAAACAGCATTCAGTATCACAGCCATCTGGAGCAAAGTCCTACCTTCAACAGTCCAAACTAAACTGAAGGTGAAAAATGGTTTGTTTAAGGTGAAGTCATGTCAGTGTTTGGTTGCAGCACAAAGATTGAGGATTATCTTAACAACAGGAGAGTAACATTCAACCAAAGTAGTTTTTTGTGCAGATCTGAGCTCAGGTTACTGTGTTTGTATCCGTGGATCAAACTGTTTTGCAGGAGGAGAGATAAAGACATTCGTCACAACACACAAATACCAAAACAGATGTAACAGAGCACCATAACAGAGGGCATTAAAGTACACTAGCACAAAATTAAAAACCCAAATCCTGATAAAATCAGAAAAACAAAACAGAAAAGTCATAAAATTATGAAGTGCTTTAGGTTCCTCAAATTAGGACAAAAAGAGATATAAACTATATAATCATTGAAGATTACAAGTCAGCAACTTTAGGAAAAACGACTAAATAAATAAATATAATAAATATAAATATGACATTTTCAAGTCTGCTTACAAACCACTGAGCAAAATTTTCCAAACTCTGTGTCTGTTACTGCGCTGCCTCTCAAGCCTCACAGCCTCTGAGCAGGATGAAAGCTAAAGCATCGTCCTGTGACTGCTGTTAAATCTCTAAAGCCAGAAAATTTAAGCAAAATACAACAAAACAAAATCATTAGTGGATAGCCAAAATGTACAGCTTTGGTTTAAAGCCAGAGATAAACAGTAATGAACAGTAATTGAGCATTAAAACGATCAACAACAATCATCTACTCATCAATTACAGTCTTTTACAGGTACAAGTCGATTCAGTAACCTTCTTGCTTTGAGGCAACACTGTGCAGTCGTCATTGACAAGCAAATTAGATCAATTAGAAGTAAATTATTGTTGGATCCATTAAATGATCTTTACCTCTAAACCAAAGCAGCAGTAAAAACAAAGCGGACGTATTCATGGAGGACTGAACTCTTAGAGGAGTCAAGATTTACATCAGACTCAGCAGCAGCGTAAATATCAGAAGGTTAAGCCTCCAGTGTTTAAGAAATTGCATTTAAACTCTCCATCTGTCCATTTTCTGTGCTGTGCAGTTATATGGCTCTATGGTCACCAAATCAGACGTCATGACCAACCAAACAAAACCAACAAAAACCTGTGTGGGTGCAACTGTTTGCTGATTTATGTCACTCACAACAAAAGTGCAATCATTCAGGTTCTCATCCCTTTAATTTTAAAGGAAGATGGACTGAGTGATGCTCACAGAAATATAATCCAAGGTCAGTGAATTCTCTTTCTTCAGATGAGCTTTAATGCTGAATGCAGCGTCAGGTTACTTGTTTTCACACAGATATTTTACAGTGTGCTTCTTGACTCCTGAGCCCACATGTGCCAAGTATCCTCGTCACTGATGAAAGCTGTTCTTCAGCACGGAGCCAAATTCTTCAACAACGTCATGTGGGATCAGTTTTAGCTTTTCTATCCATACGACTGTAATTATTCTAAAGAATCAAAAGTCTAACCAGCAGCTCTTCTCTGGGACAAAGAGGCTCACTCGTGTTTCTTAATGGACTGTTTGCAGCGGGCGTCAGTGGAGGATGAAGATGTAAAATATCTGTGAAGTAAAGAAGCGGCACCATCGTCTTGAATGATGATCCAGAGGGTGGTGTTGTTCTTGAACATTCAGATCACATTAATCAGAACATTCTCCACTTTTTCGTTTAAGCCAAAACAAGGGAGACAGACTCAGAGAGGAAACAAAGACAGAAGACTGTAGAGTCAGAAAAGCAGAAGACGAGCAGAAGTATTGTTTCATAAAAAGAGGAATGACCGAGTAAAAACATTTCATCGCGCCTGAATGACACATCAACGTGCCGAGGATGAGCGAGACGGAGAGAAGATGTGTGACGTGTTTTGGGATAAGGCTAAAACCTGGACCTGAATCCCTAAAGTGTGCATTTCACAAGTCATGATGTCCTTATTTACGCCCACCTTCCTTCTGATGGAGCTGAGGAACTGATTCTTTATTGGAGCCCAAAGTTTTTGGATAAAAGATGATCAAGAATGCACTAAACGTGAGGATGGAAGCAGGAGAGATAAAAGGGGGGGAGGGAGGGGTCCCACAGAAAGCACTTGATGAAGCTCGTTCTTCATGCCTATGTTTGTCATCATTGTACTTTTTTTATATATCATATGTATGTATTTTTCTACCAACAGAGGAACGTGTGAACAAACGAGGAGAGAAAGCAAAGTGAACGCATGAATGTGAAGGGAACAGAGGATAAAAAAGTCCTAAGAGTGTTTTTCCCCATTTTTCTTTTTTTGTTTTTTTTTTTAAAGAAACCGTTTACTATCCTCCAACGAGTACAGACGGCCTGACTCTTCGTTTGCAGGGCGGTTAACGGGGGAATAATGATTGTGTGATAAAAAAACTGGCTGACAGGTACTGTTATCAATCTTTTTTTAAAAGAACTTTTCATACATATTATTACTACTTTCATTATTACTGTATTGAAAATGTTATCCACATTATTATCAATCTGAGGCATTATTGTATTGCAGTATGCTGTACATAAAAATAGATAGAAGATACTTTTTCATCCTTAAAAGGGAAGTTTGTCTCATGTAAAGCTTAAAAGGAAACTAAAGGAACTCAATCTGACATGTATCGACTCATCGGCTGTGTCCCAGGTCACCTTTAGTCCTGCACCTCATACCTGAAATGGACTTCAATCTTTGTAAAACATTTTTGTTCCTGTTGCAGCTTTTTATGACGCCGTGGGCATCAGTCTCTGCTGTTCAAATGAAACACAAATTGCACCTCGAATCGAAGTTTTTATGCCAAATTTACTTCTTACAAGCACTTTTCATATAATTGTTACTAAAGGTCATGAAGTGGCCTGAATTTGCACACTCTGTACAAGAAGTGGTGCCAGATTTTGTTTGAGGAAAAAGCCCCACAAAGTGACTTAAAGAAAAAAAAGAAATTAAAAAAAAAGCCCAAAACAACTAACCAGACTCATGACAACATGACCACCCACTCACAGCACAAAACTTTTGCACAAAACTACTTATACTGTAACCTGATATTTCACGTCTTTTATTTTTTTTTAATGTTTTCATGCAGGAAAACTAAATATGCTCAAAATTTGCTGAAATTTGATGTGTCTGCAAATCTCCAGGGCGATTAAAGGTCCTGGTGTTCAAATGTCTTCAGTTTAACTTAAGAGCCTATTAAACAAGGATTTGATTTAAGCCTGTTTAGAGGATCAGATGCAGCTCTTTCCCCCTCCCCTTTGGATACACTCTGCTCTAAGGGGTGGGTGGGCTACAGGCGGCTATTGCCAAATTCATACTGTCGTATCAAGGCGTTCTATTTACCCCTCTGTGGTGTTTGGTGCGATTGTGAAAATCCTGGAGACAGAATGAGGGGGACGGGTTGACTCCGTCTTTAGTCCTTCTCCAAAGGTTGTGACAGAGGTGTGATGTTGGAGAGGAAGGCGGGAGACAGGAGCGCTACAAGTGTGCGTCTCTGCGTTTGTGTGTACGGGGGGGCAAGTGCTGTGTCCCGTGCATCCAAGCTGTGCAGCATGACTTGACAGATATTACAGCCTTGCAGAGTTAATGTGAATGTCAGTTAATAAAAATATACCGGACCCTCGTCGTGGTGTGTTTGCGTAAAGGTTTAATGAATTGGGCTACTAATTATGAGCTCTGCGCTAATTTCCAGCCCAAACTGTGCCTGATGTAGGTGGAGGCTGTACAGCTGTGATGTCATAAACTTAAGGGAGTAACAAAGAGGCATTTCTCTGTGAACTGAGAGTGTAGTTAAAGGTGTGATGTTCTTCTGAAGCCCCTTTAACAATATTTAAAGAAAGCGAAGTTTATTTTGCAGGACATGGGATCTGTAATACTTTAAGTTCTTCTTACCAGCTGAAAAAAGGAGTGTATTAAATTAGTCGATTAACAGCAGCCATTTTAATTTCTGAAGACAACAGTTTTATAGACAGTTTTGGTTTATTGGGGAGGGAGAGACAGCATTTATTTAATTTTTTTTACGTATTTTTTGGGCATTTTGTGCCTTTATTGATAGGAGAGAGACAGTAGATAGGCTTGTTAAAGGGGGTGAGAGAGTAGGGACACTCTGCAAACTGGTCACAGGCTGGATTCGAACCCGAATCAGCAGAAGCAAGTACATGGGACATGCATGGTTTCGAACCACGCCGCCAAACCAGCACCCCAGCATTTATTTAATTATCCTCCAGTTTTTCTTGGAAGGTTTTGCCTTTGCTAATTACGTTCTGTAAAATGTTGAGTGAAATATGTCCAAAAGACACGTGAAACAGTCCATCTGTCAGGTTTGAGGTTGTCTCGTAACCCAAAGAAGCTTCAGTAGCTGTGAAGGGATGGCTGTGTGGACTATATTTTTACTTTACTGGATTTGTTGACACTGTGATTTCCAAAGTGAGGGGTCAATGCTTTTCAAAAAACTTTCATTTTGTTCACATCTTATTTAAAGGTCAAAACTCTCAACAATAAATACCTGCTCATTAGCGTGCTAATTAAGGGCGTTTTAGTGTCCAGCACTTCACCGTACTGTACATCGTAGTTGTGCAGTAATTATGATCTGAAGTTGACTTTCTTCATATGGTCTTTATAAGCTGTTAGCTCCACAATTATCATGATTTTCACCTCATAACTCCTCCTTTAAAGCGATCTGTTCAATCACTTCTGTCCCAGTAAAGTCTACATAACCCATAATTTAGACTCGGTAACAGAATACGCTCCTCCAGATCTTGCATAAGAATATAAAATGTTGTGATGTAATTAAAATGTCTGAACTGGTGTACCCATGAACATATTTAAAATGTTATTACACTAGTTTTGTGCTGTATTTAATATATTAAAATTGAAGAGGAGAAAAAAATATTTGAGAATAAGTTTGAAACTACGAGTGAACCAGTGATGAACAAGATCTCACTTCAGATTCAGGAAATAATCTGAATAACAACGATTACATTTGGTTATTCTGAAGTTATTAAGTCTGGTATTTAATGATTTGTTCCATGGGAACAGAGTATTTTTATTTTTAGTTATTTAGAGACAATAATCGTTCACTTGTCCCCACAGGGTCCTGGTCAATATCATTAAATGTGTATAACAGGTCTTTAGGGGTGTTTACTGGCAACAATTTGATGTGACAATACACACGACCAGACTGATGAGTGATGATACGATATATCACCATAAATTGCGATACTATAAACAGGGAAATACATCATTATTTTCACTAAAATGTATTTTTTCAGAATTTTTAGGTAGTAATGAGAACTACAATCTTGTACGCAGTTTCTTATCTGTGTTATTAAATAAATCATGGATAAACTTTGCTGTCTGTCTCAGTGACAGAAATAAAAACAACAAATGTAACAGAGAGATGGAGAGCCTAAAAGTCTGGAGCTAAAATACTAAACAAAGCAAATGTTCTGAATTTCTTTGCATTCCTGAAAAATAAAATATCACAATATAGCATTAAGACCATTGATGAAGTATTGCATTGCAAAATATTGTAATAAATGGGTATACAAACATTTTCTTACACCCTACAAGTCCACAAATGACAGATAATAAGCAGTAATAAGGAGGCTGTGAAAAAACTTACTGTTGATGTAGAATGAAATTCTCATAAGCACTTAAAGTGTCTGATCAGAAACCTGTATGCAGCTAACTTGCACACTAATGAGGAAGAAGTTCATGAAGAGATCTGTGACTTTAAAATATAACATTACCAGTGTTTTCAATGGCCCCCGGCAGAAGAGTTTGTCCTTATTTTGAAGTGCTGACCTGAAAATAGTTTGATAATATGGATTCACAATCATTCTGTGACATTTACCCCCACAGGAGGATCATATAACTAAAGATCCTCAGGATGTAAGTTTTGCTCTTGGCACCAAAAACAGAGAGGTCGGCTGGTCTTTAGATTTGTTACATTGGGAGTCCTTAGTCCCTGTTATCCTTGATTTTGGAGGTTGTTAGCCAAAATGTTTGGGAACCCCTGAATTATGATTTTAAAGCTCATATGGAGGCTTCATATTGATTTCAATCAGCTTAAACCAGAGAAAAATGCACTCATAAGAGTTTCAGATATAAAGTAACTCTTTTTATATGACAGAAAAGATTAAACACTGTTGGCTTGTATTTTTTCAGCACGAGTCATGAACGATGCAACAAAGTAAAGTTTACAAAAGCTATCACTGACACCAAACTGTTGATAATTTAATTAATTTATGGCTCCATGGAGTTGATTTTTATTTCCCCTTAATGTTTGGCCATTTTAGACCAAAAGTAGCTTCCTTTGCACTCTGCAGAAACGACCTTCTCCGACATGAAAACCAACACAAACCTTTTTTTTTTTTAACATATGGTTCAGTAATGTAAAGTCAGGGACTTCAGGTGACCCGGGACACTGCAGCCATGTTTTTGTGCACAAGCTTTTCTACCCATTCAAAATGTTCAAGCGGCCTGTTCTGCCGGCTAATAGTCTTCATGTATACTCCTCCTTGTATTTCATTGTGTCTTTTTATGGAAAATAACTCACTCTCAGTACTCTTGTTAATGTTATTACTGATGCTCCTGATAATACTGATAATAATACATCCATCATCTGCCCTCTTATGCTACACTCTGACATACTGTACGCACAGTTACACCTCTTCGCTCATATGAACAGACTGTTTTCTTCCCATAAGGAGAATAAAGTTCCAAACAGACTATGACAAAGAAATGCTCATTGTCTGATTTATTTATTTACAAGTGTGTTTTTACTTCTGTTAAGACAAATATGAGCCATGTGGATGTCTGATTTCTGCTTGATTTGAGCCGTAAAAACTGTTAACATGAAGGAAACTGGATTTTCGTTCACAGGTGATCTTTATGCCTCTGTGTGGGCGACAGCTGAAGCTGGAAGTGTTCTGTTTTCGAGTTGTCTGCCCATCACTTCAGTCTGTCTGGGTCAAGGCCTTGTGAATGAGATTTCTCATAAAGAGATTCCTTTTAGCTTTGACCATGTCTTCACCCAGATTCAAGGATGAGCTGATGGATTTTAGGGGGCCAATGATCATGGAGTCTTGTGATCCTCCTTTGGTTGCAAACATGATATCTCAAGCACGATTTCATGTATTCACATTAAACTTTGCACAAATTTCCACTCTGACTCGAGGCTGGTGATCAGTCTTTTGAGTGTAACAAGCTAAAGCCTCATGTTTACCTTTTTTATGTTTTGGTTACAACAAGAATGAACAAAGGATTTTTTTCAAACTTTGCTTAAGTATAATAATAATAATAATAATAATAATTGTACATTTTATTTAAGGGCGCCTTTCATGACACTCAAGGCCGCCTTACAAAATATAAAAAGTGCATTAAAATAAGCATAAAAACAGATGGGTTTTGAGTCTGGTTTTAAAGAGGGGTAAGGATTCAGTGTTGCGGAGGTCAGGGGGGAGAGAGTTCCATTACTGGGTAGCTGAGCAACTGAATGCTCGACCCCCATGGTGACAAAGCAAGTGGAGAGGACTGAAAAATGAACAGAGGAAGAGGATCGGAGGGTAAATGTTTATCATGACTAGAGAATGATCTGATCCACCTTGTCCAAAAGGCAAAACATAATCCAGAAGAAGCTTTCTGTCACAGAAAGGGGGCACTGTGGTCAAATAAAAGATGAATGTTTTTTTGTTGTTTTTACATACAAAAGCTTTTTGGCTGAGTGAACATACGTTTGTTTGGCTAAAATGGGAACAATCCCTCCATGTTTAGTTATATTTTTTATTATTTCTGTCAAGGAGATTATGCTTTTGCTTTGTTTGTCCATTTGATGGTTTTTCTGTCCATCTGTGAACAAAATTACTCAAAAGATCCCAACAGTTTCTGGTGAAATTTTCTATAAATGCTGGTCATGGCACGAGAGAGAAGTGATTGATTTAAGTCATGATCCAAATCCATCACGTAGATCGGGTTTTGTTGAAGGATTTGTCAACATTGCAGGCTGTTTTCCACATTTTTAGTAATTTCTCTGGAAAGAATGTTTAATCATGTAATCAACAAACATGAAGAATCAGAATTATCAATGAAGGCTGTTGCTGAGGCATTTTGGTTTTGCAGTTCAGTGAAGATATATTTGAATTTTAATGTCATAGCTGCATAATGTGATTTTGCTTTAGTCGGCACCCCATGATAGATATGGATATTATATGGAATCTTTGAGACATTGCCTTCAATATATAAAAGTTAAAATCATCCAAGCAGCTTTAAAATCAAGGTTAAGTATTTTCCCCAGTGTTTTATTGAGACAAACATATCATTTTTTTATTACAATGCAAGACTCTGAATTACTCTGTAACAGGAATATGTGCATAAAGTTACAAATCAAAGACAGAAACAGGCAGATCATAAGATGCCAGATGGTGCATCAAGTCAAAAAATTTAATAAATAATGTTAAGCAAATTTAGTACACCAGACAATTTTAGTGTTTAGTCACTCAGGCTATTTTGTTGGATTACAGGGCAGTCAAATTTCGACCCAGTTTTATGATTTTGTTTTTGGAGATTAAGCAAGGGTACTAAAGCCTAAATATTATTGGCCATCAAGAGCAGAACAAACAAGAAAATAAACAGAGGAAGTTTTTCATTAAATGTGCAAAGCAGTGGATTAAATGGAACAAAAGATTGCAGAAGATTTTCAGACTGATGAAATAATTAATAATATTTTAATTCATTTGTAAATTGTATCATTTATTTATTTGTTTATCTATTGATCCTTTTAACCAGCAACATGCAGTTGCCAAAAGTCCAATTTGCAATTCTAAACGGACTGGAGGATTCACATACAAGTAGCTATGAAATAAGCAAGACATTAACATTAAAATTACTAAAGTAAATACACAGAAAAATAAAGTTTCCGTAGTTAAACAAAATTGATAATTTCGAATAATTATAAAATAAACCAACAGCAAGTGCGGTCATCACGATTTGATCTACTTTGGCACACACCGGTGCAGACATTTAGACTTTTATTCAGCACAGCTAACAGTTCAAACCGCATATGCACCGCTTCGGCAGGATCCTCTGAACAACGTATCACGCACACCCTTGAATGTAGGCGGGGCTTGTTTTGGCTCAACCAATCACAGCAGTCTATCCGAAGGACCCACCAAAACAGTTGGATTTCAAATTCAAACGGACGCAGCGGGGAGAAGGTGGACTGGAGGCTTTACGTCGGAAAACCGAACTTTGGATAAGGTAACGACTTTAATGAATTCTTTCTATTGTTTAAAACTAAAATATTGAACGAAGGGCCAAAGCAGTCCTCCTAAACATAGCACTCGGTTTAACTTAAATGTGTTTTATGGCTACACGTTTAAAATCGGACTAACGGCAGCCCGGCGGACGTTGACGATAGTCTCTCTTTAATGCTATAAATCAATCAGTCGATGTTTATTACACAGGCAGTGAGACCAGGCCATTATCAATTCAATAAACTTATATGTAAGTGCTTAAAAATCTGGTAAATGTTTGTTGACTCTACACATCTAAGCTGCGGACCCAACCCCTGTTTTTATGGTAGTGGGACGAGGACTCCGGTTTATGGGAGTTTACACCAGGCTGAGAGAAAACGGAGGCCAAAGACCTCTGAATAAAATCATCCATAATATCATAACATAGACTCAAGTGATTAATGGGATATCCTAAGTATTGAAGACAAAGTTATGCTTGAAATTAGGAGAAAATCTATGTGTTACTGGTATTAAGAAGTGTTTGGCAAAGTTCACTGTTCATGGACTGCTGATATCATACCAAAAACATTGTGTATCCCTTTATAATATGTAAAAAACAAGTCCTGTTCATCGTTTGTATTGCATGAAACTAGATATTGTAAATAATCATAGATTTGAAAATACTTAATGTAAAAGCACCAACAGCATATTCAGTTCTTAAGCTGAATCCTCTGTGCACCAACTCTTATGATCATAACTTTGCATTTATTTTTATGGATTTATTTTACTTTTTTTTATTTTAAAGTTTAACTTTCATGTGTCTGCTTCATAGCTTTTGTATTTCTTTACATAGTCTGCTCTTTGGTCCTGTTGCTAATTTCTATTACGTTTAAATTTTATTCCATATATACGTATGTGATTACACTTGTCTATGGTCAATGCTTCTAAAAGCCCACTTGGAAACTATAAATGTTTTCAAAGCATGTAACAGTTTGTGTTTTTAAACTATCTGCAAGAAATGTCTGGAGCATTTGTGTGATTGCAGATGCTGATGTTTACATATAAGTGACACCAGGGACTGCATGGAGTGTGTAGTTACCAGTTTAATGCTTGTGTTGGGAGTGGATGCACCAAATTAATGGCACAAAGTCAGTGTCCGCATATATGATTCACCTCAGTGTGTTGGTTGTTGGTTTCGGCAGATATTAAAAATTTTTCTGGTGTTTATAAGCAAGATATTGACTCTTTGTATCGGTCATACATGTTGGTTATATAGGCCATAATATGACCAGTATGTACTAATGTATCATACAACTTGATGTCTACATTACTAAAACAAGACAGTATCACTAGGTATGCAGGATACTTTTTGAACATTATTGTATCAGCAAACTACCTAAAGGAAGAAACATCATTAGTCTTTTTGATTAAACAATTTCCTTATTAATTTCCTCCACTGACAGGAGTTGAAAGTGGTTCGACTTGTGTCTTACTTTTTGACAAAATGACGTTTACTGCATGACGTCCAGTGAGTGGGAACACCAGCAACTTTCAGAAGCATTAATCTGTGCAGATATTGTTGCCGCTGAAAACCTCCAGGCCAACATTTGTACACACAGAAAATCAACAGGAATCGATTAGGGAATCACTGAAGAATCACATCAATTAGCAGACTTATGAATACCATTGCTGTCATTAAAATCTTATCAATTACCATCCCTAACCACAATGATTTGACCTAAATAACTGAATGTCTGTTTCCATTCATCAAAAAGTAGGACAAAGAGATTTATTCAAGTTTTGGAGAAAAAAAAAGCAACCAGACATTAAACAAGATATAAGTTACAGAATTTGTTGTTTTGCTTGTTTTATCTCTTTCTGAGACAAATATGCTGTTAAAGTAACAGAAACAGGTGGATACATGTATGGAAGAGATTTTTAAAAAGAGTTTTGAAATGCCAATGTGGAAAACTAGGGCATAAATTAAATATTATAGGTGTCTGGTTAGGGAGAGAGACTGAAAGATTTTGTTGAGATGGTGTCTTTATCAATTCCGCTCATCAATCTGATTTCTATTTTTGTGGCCTTTTGTATTCCTGTGGTTTTTCTTTGTGGGAAAAAGTAGACATCATGAAGGTCTTAGCAGCAACAGTTGAAATAATACACTCCTGTTATTTAACGCTGTGCTGCATAAACAAATGCTTTAGCAGGTTTCTGTTTTTTTTCTCTCTTGTTTGAAATCACACACTGTGACTATTGTGCTGGTAGCATCATTTTTAGCCAAACAGAGCCTCTGTTTCAATCACCTCTGTTTCTGTTTGTCATGGTTACATCTCTGACTTCTTTGTTGTTTGTGCTGACTGCCTCTGAAAGTGTGACGTCATTGGTTTAAAGACATGCAGATCGAAGTGGAAGGGATTGAATATTTAAACTAAAAGACAAATGATTTTGATTCTTTGAGCTCTCTGATTTTATAAGACTTAGTTTTGATTCCCATCCCTTGTAAGAAGTGCTGGTGTTTAAGTGTTTTGTCTATAATCGTCTGTTTCCTCTTCACTCCTCCAGATGTCCCGCTTGCCGGTCAGTAAGAGGGTCTTCACAGGCAGCAGCTCAGAGAACGGTCAGGACATGGGACCTGCTCAGGTTTGTTCTAAAATCATCTCAAACATCCATCTGTAATATGTCATCAGCACTCCCTCGTATTCTCTGTCTCGACCTGTGACAGTTGAAACAGTGATTATTTATTCTGTAGTGAAGACACTTTGTTTTGATGTGAACTGTTGGGTAAAATGAAAATCTCACATTTAGAATATTCCACCAAAATGAGATTTAGAAGCTCATCTTTAAAGTCCTATAAAAGATTTTAAAACTCAAACTCTGGTGATTGTTTGTGTCGTTTTGCCCCCTTGAGTCAAGCACAAGTGTCTTAAAAGCCAGTGTGACAAACTAGTTGACCTTTCTTTATTTCTGAATGTAAAACAAAAACGACAAATTAACTTTCTGCATTTTCTTTGTTTTAACAGAAAAAGATCCGTCGGGACTTTGAGCCGGTCAAACCCCAGGCAGCAGCTACAATCATCGGAGGCAGGCGGCCTCCTGTCGCAGCATCCAGGGCACCCGTGTGTAAGTCTGGGCTTCAATGAATGAGTTTTTTGTTTTCAAGGGCGTCTACTGGGTCTCAGTGTAGCACAAGTTACATTATTACAGAAAAGTTCGGGTCTTTAACTCTTTTAAGCCTGAAAACAAATTAATGCCAGAAAATTCAGTTTTTTTGGAGCTAAAATGTTTACTTAATTCAATCAACATTTCCATTAAAATTAATATTTTGTTGTGTTTTATTTGATTAATTAGGTCTTTTGGACAACTGCTAATCCATTTGAGGACGGTTTTATAATTTGTCTGATCGTATTCAGCTGTTTATTTTAGTATTTTTTTTTGATAATATTGATTAGGTAGCAGTATCATGCAAGTATGTATCAAATATGATACAACAGCTGTTATAGGGTTAATAAATATTTAAAGCCAAAACTATAATGAACTGATAGATTTCTGTGAATTTGTTTTAGTTCCTAAGTTTTCTGATTTTGATTCCTAATTCATTTACTTTGTTCATCACTCTAGTGGTCTGATGCCGACATCCAAAGTGATTGTATCTTGTTTTTTCATTGCTTTTTTGTTGTGTAAAAATAATAATAAATCAAACTTGTATTGGTAAAGATACTCAACTCAATTTCTTCTTCTTTGTTCTGACACAAAAGTCTAAATCAAGCTGTAATTGTGAGTAGTGGAATGATGTGGACAGATTTCAGAACCAAATCTTTGATCTGAAGTGGACTTTACGAAGACATAATACCTGACCCTCTCTTTATTTCTGTCTTTGCTCTCACAGCGAAGCCGGTCAGAACTGCAGGAGCAAACACTGTGGCCGTCGCTCCTTCCAGAGGTGATTAAATAGTCACAGTCTACATGATGGTCCATTATGTGCTCTCTCTTCACTGATAAACAATCATACGTCCATGTCATGATGCATCGATTAAAGGATTGTTACCTACACCTCTGGTTTGAAAAAGAGCTGCTTGTCTGACTCTGCTTTTATGTTTTTTCCTTTCTCATCTCATCAGGAGTCCTGAAACAGTCCGTTGCTTCAGCTGCTCCAAAAGGAAGAAATGTGAGACCAACTGTTCCTCCAGCTGAGACAAAAACAGGTGATTCCTCCAATTCACTCACTCTGTATGTCTGACATGTTAGAATTTGGCAAGTGTTTTCAAACTCATTTTAGCCGATACCAAACACACTCAATGTCTGTCCTGTACTAGAACTGACCCTTTTTCTGATTCTGACAGTCTATTTTATTTGTCAAACAACTTTTTTTAGTGATGTGCTTATTGTAAAAGTCAGGGCCGATACCAGAGCTTGAAGTAATAACAAAGACCAGTGCCAGTGTTTTTGAAATGACCTCTTGTGGCTTAATCCTTGCACAATGTCATTCATCTCTCACATGTTTGATCATGAAAACAGTTAACCCTGGAATACCTGAAGTCTGTCAGACTTCCTGAGTAGAAATTCAAACCAAAGAAGATGTTCGCTGTGACACGTCTAATTTGCAGCTACGACATTCTGACTTTAAATTCTCATAAAACCTTTTTTGATGTTAAGTCCTGGAACAAAAACTATAAAGGATAGCATTCTGTGACCTGAGCTGTCACACATGTTCATGCTGCTACTGTGTGCAGGTGGGGGCGGAGTCGTGAAGCGGAATAAATGGGACCTGAAGGGGAAGGTCAGCGACATGGAGGACAAACTCCGAAACTACCAGACAAAGGTCAAAAGTGCAAACCAAGAGAATGAAGTACTGAGAGGCTCTGTGGTTCAGACCCAGTCCAAAGTGATGGAGATGGAGAGAGAGCTTCAGAGGCAGAGGAAACAGATCAGGTGTGATGTCATAAAAGCTCCTCTAAGCATACTGCAGTATTATCTATGTTTCTGTGTCTACATCACCATATGTTCTCTGTTTTCATCGACATCAGTGAGTACGAGGATGAGCTGCAGGCTCTATCAGGAGTCCAGGCAGAGTTGGAGAAAATCTGCAGCGATAAGAGCACTCTTCAAACGGAGCTCTCCAACTTAGAGGCAAAATATAAAGTGATGGAGACTCTGCGCGACAGCCAAGAGACCGAGCTGCAAACTCTGAAGGTACCAAATCTGATTCTGGATGTCAGCACATACTGTTGTGTTTACAAAAACACTGTTTGACTAAATCTTTCCCAGACTGGGTCATGCTAAGGACGCTCAAACAGGGAGACTGTAGATCCTTCAATGAGTTTTCAGGTTACACAAACTCAGCTCTGACTCTGTTTAAGAGCTCCTGCCTCTTCAAGGCTTCCTTCCCCACGTTGGCCTAGTGTGCTCTGATTGGTTGACGGTGTTTCCCTTTGGTGATTGGTCAGTTCTGTGCTATTTATCGCCCCGTGTTCTGTCATCAACCTGTGCTCTGCACTGGACTTGTGCTGGTGAGCTGAAACTGCCAGTGAAGCGAGTCGTTTCAGGCAGCTCCTGGTGTTGTAAACAGTTAGATGTCCTGATATAACAGACTTTCTGTCTTGTGCATAGACCCTATAATGTAGAGGAGATGTGTAAAACATAGTGAAGGGTATTGGAAACTCAAAAATGACAGGGTGGAGCAAGGATAAAGAGATGGTTTACTTCACACCTGCTGTGGCATTGTTTCATTATTGATTATTGCTGATAGAAGCTCTACAGCAAAAACAATGATAATGAAACTTTAATTAAGCCGTGATTGTAACATACTTTAAAGATGTAAAGATATTATTCCGCAGCCATTTTTTTAGTCCTTGGTAGCAACTTTGTTTAGAGACTATTGATTTATAGTGCTGTAAGATTCACAATAGTGAGTCATTTTGAATAAATTTTTTACCTGAAAAAGCAATTCAAATAAATCTTATAGACTTTCAGGTAGTGAGGGAACCTGAACAGCTAATGTGTAAACCTACTTCTGCGTGTTAGGACAACTTACAAAAACTCGATTATTGATAATAAAGAAAGGACCTGTTGCTTTCCTAAAACCCATCAGAGACTATCATCTTAAACTTGTAAAAGAAATGTTCTGGCTTTGAAAGGTTTTGGTTTAATGGGTTTGTTTCTTTCACCTCTAGATGAAGCTCTCAGTGCAGGAGTCCACTCTGACCCGTGTTCAGGGGACCCTCAGGGAAACGGAGGAGGAGGTCCGCTCTCTCAAGGAGACCGTGGCCCAGCAGGAAGACGAGCTTCACAACGGGGAGATGGAGCGCAGACGGCTCCACAACACCATCCAGGAGCTCAAGGTGGGTGACAGGGTTTAGGGAGAACTCAACGCTGCAGCTGTCTGACAACCTGAGGACAGTGGGAACTCAGTCCCCTGGTCTGGAAACAGCGCTCAGTATGTTTAAACACAGATTAAAAAAAAAAAGATTTATAGTGGAAAACCGACCAAAACAAGACTTTAAAAGATATGTAACAGAGTCTGACTGCAGAAAAACAAAGTCAAACTTCTTACTTGGTTGAACTTCTTGTTAATGCCTCTGTAGCTCAGGTTATCTTTTGTCAAGCTCAGCCCTTAATAACTGTTAAGAAGCTCTAACACGTTATTTCTCTTCTGTCCTGCAGGGTAACATCAGGGTGTTCTGCAGGGTGCGCCCTCTGGTGGGCGGAGGCGTCAGCAAACACATTCAGCTATCACCTGGCGACAACAAGGCCCTCACACTGGCCAAAACAGAAGAGGTGAGAATCTTTCCAAAGGAATGGACAGTGTTTGTTTCTGCCATGTTTTTAGTATTTAAGATCCAGATCAGTCTGATATCAGAATCACCTGAAGGAAAGTAAACTCAAACCAGTGCTGCTTTAATTCAGTTACTCAAGCACAGAACATTTGACTTTGACTTAAACTACAACTCTAATCTTTGCTCTTTTTAACTTTTCAGTCTCACACGGGCAAAACCGCAGACACACAGCGGAATTACAACTTCAGCTTTGACCGAGTGTTTGGTCCTCAGGCTTCACAACAGGAGGTGAACACATGAAACATTATTTATAATCAAAATGAAAACCTCATGATCGTTATGTTTGTTTCTCTAAAGTCTCACATCCATGGTGGTTTTATCTCGTTCAGGTCTTTGAGGAGATCTCCCTCCTGGTGCAGTCTGCATTGGACGGTTACAACGTTTGCTGCTTTGCCTACGGACAGACAGGAAGCGGAAAGACGTACACGATGGAGGGAGATGAGTTTGATGACACCAGAGGAGTCATCCCCAGAGCTGTGCAGCAAATCTTTAAAGCAGCCGAGAAACTTGGAAGTCAAGGCTGGGAGGTTAGTGTGAATACACTGTACACCAGAAAGCAAAAAGTATTGAAACAAAAAAGCCCCCAGAAAGCCCAAACCTCCATCAAGGTAGCTCACATGTAGCTGTTATCTATAAGCAATAGTTGTATGATGAAGTAACCATCATAATGTCATGATAGTAACAATCATGACCCTGAAACACACCTAGCACTCTGAATTATGTTGATATTTATATTAGTTTGACAGTCATTGAGCAAAAACAATTGTTCATTAATGGCAGTTATCTGGATCACCATCAAATTCTAATCATTTCTAAGTTGGGCCATTGCCAACATCCCCTGAAAATTTCAGCAAAACCCCTGAACCCCAAATCTGAAGGATTGATCACCGTAATTATCAGACAAATAGCTGTCTCTGTGAGAAATCAACTTCTCAGTAGTAACATACACTCTCAGGCGACTTTCAAGGTACATTTGTTCAACTGCTCAATGCAAATGGCTAATCAGCCAATCACATGGCAGCAGCTCAGTGCATCCAGGCATGTAAACATGGTCAAGATAACCTGCTGAATTAAAATCACCTAACACAATGGAGAAGAAGCCTTGTTGATACCAGAGTAGAAAGTCACCAGTAACTCGAATCATCACTCCTTACAACCAGAGTCTGCGGACCACCACGTCTGAACACGACACCATGGGTTCAAGCAGCAGGAGACCACACTGGGTGCCACTCCTGTCAGCAAAGAACAGGAAACCGAGGCTACAGTTTGCACAGGCTCAACACAATTAGACAACAGAAGGCTGGAAAATAGTTTCCTGATGAGTTTTGATTCCTGCTGTGACGTTCAGATCCATCTGCCTTCTGTCAGCGTTCAGGCATCACGAGGCAGATTCTGAAGAAGCAGCCGGGTGTCGTGTTTCAGACCTCAACTTAAAGATGGTCAGGCTTCTGTTACATCCAGAGAACCAAACATGTGTAAGATTATTGGTTTTCATGATACTTCTGCCTTTAAAGCTTCTTATTACAGTAAAGAAACTCTTGTATGATGGCTGGAGGGTGAATTTACACTTTAAGAAGCGACAGTGTCACACCACAGCGTGAGCAGACCGTCTCAGCGGAGGAATTTCACACTGGCATGAAATTATCTCCTGGAGTTTCACAAAAATATCTGTTTCCCTTTCCTTAATTTAATTTGAAGTGTGTTTGGTTCTCTTTTAATCCTAAAAATAAAGCCTCCCTCTTCTCATATAAACCCAGCAGCTGCCCCACAGGCTGGTGAACAATCTGACCTTTAACCCTGAGGTTTAACTCTGTCTCCTGGGCTTTTTAGTGTTTGTGTGTATGAAGTATTTTTGAGAGCAGACGGTGGAGAGGGGGTTAGAGAGATGTTTAATTCTCTGTTGGACATGTTCTGTCTCATTTCAGTTCAGCTTCACAGCCAGCTTTGTTGAAATCTACAACGAGAGCCTGCGGGACCTCCTGTACACGGGGAAGGCCAGCAAGAGGCCCGAGCACGAGATCAGAAAGCTGAACAACAACGAGGTGACAATTACCAACCTCACCTACGAGAGAGTGTCCAATGAGGATCAGGTAGGCGGCTCGGCCAAAGGATCCAGAATATCTCTCACTTTGTATTTTCACCGCACAGACTTCCTAACAGTGAACGATCTTCACTCTTGACTCCATCTGCCAGGTCCTCGGCCTGATCGCTCTGGCCAATCAGAATCGCTCCACCGCTCAGACGGCTCAGAACGACCGCTCCTCACGATCACATTCAGTCTTCCAGCTGGACATCGAGGGAGTGAACGCTGGCAGGGACGTCAAGTGCAAGTGTGAGTTTACCCACAGGTCATCAGACTGCTCCAGACACAAAACACTCTCGGCTCTGCCCTGAAGTCTCGGTTACTTTTCCTCACCGGGTTTGTCTGTAATTCTTTTTTAACACTCGTCTTTGTTGTGTTGGTGCAGCCACTCTGTGCCTGGTGGACCTGGCAGGCAGCGAGCGAATGCTGAAGAGTCAGAGTCAGGGTGAACGCTTCAAAGAGATGACGGCCATCAACGGCTCCCTGTCCAACCTGGGCATCGTCATCGCCGCGCTGGCAAACAAGGTCTGTGATAGGAATGTTCCAGCAGCAGCATTTGATATCACAAAGCCGTCCTGCTGTCCTGCACCTTCAGATAGTGAAATGTTTGAATGGAGGATTCTTGATTCCAGACTGAATTATCATTGTTTTACTGCTTGATTGATAGAAATAGACAAAGATACAAGTGGATGCTGAAATAGTGAGGGAGTGTCTGCCTGCTACATGCTGTATCTGAGTGAGGATCTGGTCTCACTACTTACTATTTGAGTGAAAATGCTTATATACTGTATGTGTTTGGCTTTCTTAAGAGAACCAAGTTACTGTGTTTCTGCTCTGTACATGTTCAGGCTGTACTTGTGTGCCAGACCTTCAGTGTGTCTGTGTCTCTTCTGTGTGCATGGACAGCAAGCTTAAATATGGATGGAATAAGTTCATAACTCAAATAATGATTAATGAGACATGAATTAATTCATGACTAAAATATTGATACATGACTTAAAACTCATGCCATCAGTCTGTGCAAGACAAAGTATGACGACAAAAAACTCCCAACTTCTGACTGTGAAAATGCAGGTGCTTATTAGGGGTGGGAGAAATAATTGATTCATATAAGTACCTGATTTTTTTTGTTTGGCGATTTTTTTTTTTAAATATATATTTTCCAAATTTATATGCTTCATTTTATTCTGTGTTAATAAGCCACTTTTGAATGCAATCCAGGCTTTTGAAGAGAGAGCATAAACAGCTGGTTAAAATATATTACTGAATAAATCCTAAAAACAGACTCACATGTGATGTGTATTTTTCCTGATATAGTCTGGAGGCATTATCATTGTTCATCTTTTTCGCTGGTGTTAAAGCTAACCAAAGGTTGCAAAAATTGACAATATCGTAGAAATGCAATTTAAATCAAATTGGCACCTAAAAAGTCGTTAAAAAAATGGAATTGGGAGAAAAGCGCATCATCCCAGCCCAAGTGTTTATGTTCATTATGTTCAAGAGGACACTGTGACACTTTTTAAAGTTTCAATTTATTTTCATCCTTCTTTTTGTTTCTAACACGACTCGATGTCCGTCTGTTTCAGGAGAGCTACATCCCGTACAGGAACTCCAAGCTCACCTACCTCCTGCAGGGCTGCCTGGGAGGAAACAGTAAAACGTGAGTTCTTGATCAACAGAGAGTTCATGCTGACTTTAGCCCAGTGCTGCTGATCTCAAAAAGACAGTGTCCGTCTCTCTGATGTCCTCTCAAATAATACATGTTAAGTCTAAAGTGTCAAATAGGTGTTTTATTCTAATCCAGGTAAAATAAATAAGCTCAGCTTTTTCCTCACGTCTTAACGTTGACAGCTTTTCTGTTTTTCTCATTTCAGTCTGATGTTTGTGAACATCGCCCCGGAGCAGGACAGCTTTGGAGAAACCCTCAACTCTCTGAGGTTTGCCAGTAAGGTCAGTGAGACTCTGAACAACTTTAAATCTGATTAATAAACAGTAAATAGACTTGAGTTCATGTAGAGCTGCTTTAAAAAGAGCACTTAAAGACTGCAGGTCATGTCCACCTGTGCACAGACGTTCACTCGCACATCAACGCTCTTTTCAAAATAAAAGAAAAATGAAAAAAACTTTTTTTCTGCATGTATGATGTAACGATCTGGTATGAAGATTTTAACAAATACATGAGACCATATTAGATGGTCATAAAAATAAGAGAACAAAATATTTCAGAAACCTGTTTAAAACTGAAATTGTTTATTATTTTACATTTTCAACAGGAATGAGGAATTTCAAATTGAATTTACCTTTTTAGACTGAAATATGAGCTGCTCTATGAGATTCTCTGAAAAGTCAGAAATTAATCAACATTACATTCGACCAATAAAACAGATTTTTCTGTTTCGGAATCAAAGTAAACAAATATAATCTGACATCTTTATCAAACAGTAATAATGTGCTTTACTATTTTTACTTGTGTAAAACAGTGCATTTAGAATTCATGGATAACAATAATAATTAAATTATAGCAAACCTGACATCAGGAGGTCTCTAAATTAGATCTGTATAAACAGATATTAAGAGGATGTTGACAAAGGTTTTTAGGCAACAACAAAATTCAACAAAGATGAAGTGAACTGACTTTAAAATCTCTCAGAAAACTTGATTTTTGTAAAAGAGTCTGAACTGTTTGGATCATTGTTGTTGTCCCTACATGATAATAAAATAACATTTAAACAAAGACGTCAGTTTAAAAAAACATGAAGAGTCCTGTTTAAATGTGACTTTATTTATGTTATTGCACCAATGAACAGTTTTGTCATGATTTTCTTTTGCTGCTCCTGCAGGTGAACGACTGCGTGATCGGGACGGCCAGCGCCAACAGGAAGTAGAGCGACGCCCTCCATCCTTTAACTCGCCACCTCAAACTTCTGTGTAATTCTGTGTAATTATTCTTCTGTCTTTTTGTATCTTTTATTTTGTGTGGCACGTGTTATTGTGTCCAAATGTAAAAACCAAAACCTAAAATTCTACTGTGTGTGTGTGTAATCCCCCCGGGCCGATGGGTGACCACAGCCGCAGCTTTTAAACATTTTTACTTCCCTTTGTAAATCAAGTGGCTGAACCTTTATCTGTGTACTTCTTCATATGTGTACCTGTACATACATGTACCTGTGGTCAGTTTTTCGATGTATTTTACTGCATGCTCAGCACTCGAGAGTTTTAAACTGATACCATATTATCAGCAGTTAAGACGTGTTTTTTTAAGTGGTCATTTTTTTATATTGTTTTTTTCTCTATTATTCTGGTAACTTGGACATTATTCTAAATAAATGTAGTAAGATTATTTGCTTTTGTCATTTTCTTTGCTTTTGATGATTACAGACACTTACTGGCCACTTTATTGGGAACACCCATCCAACTGCTCAATAATCTGAATAAAGATAACGAATGAAAATGAAAGTTAAGAATTCTGAGAAAATCTGTTTTGTTGTAAAATTCTCACTTTTTGTCCTTTATTTTAAATTTCAAGATTATGCAGAGAAGTATTGCTCTCTATTTAGACCTGTGTGACATACCCTCAATGGCCACTTTATTAGGTACACCCGTCGGGCTGCTTGTTAATGAAAATTCCTAACCAGCCAATCGCATGACAGCAACTTAGTGCATCTATATGTATGTTCATGTGGTCAAGATGATCTGCTGGTGCTCAAACTGAGCATCAGTATCGGGCTGAAAGGTGACTTGAGTAACACTGAACGGTACAAACAACTGTTGGAGAAGTCCTTTCCGAATTGGTCTGTATGGAAGAACTGCGGTCAGATCTCTGAGGTGGAAACAAAAACATGAACTTAACTTCAGGGAAACATAGGAGCTGAGGCAACAAGTCAACATCTGAAACATCTGGCTGAGTGTTTCACTAAACAGATGAGTCTGCAGTGAAGTACAGAGGAGGTTCTTTAGAAGAATGTGGTTAAATTTCTACAAAATGAAGTCGAGGACTTGGTCAGGCCTGATGGTGCTCTCATGATGATTCATGTTGGCGACTCCAAAGAGGCCTCAGGTGAAGGTGAGTGTTTGAAGAGTTGTCTGCCTCCGTGAGGCCCTGAGAGGGATCAGGGGTTACCTCCCCTTCTACCACACACCCAACACAGCATTGTATGTAACAGAGGGTTAATGATTGGCTATATGGATTGATGTTGGGTGTTGGATGTATATATTTGTGCATATATATAGTAGGGCAGTCACTTTAGTGCATTAATTAGATTAATTAATTACAACACAAATTAATGCATTAAAAAAATTAATCGCGATCAATCAAAGCACACAAACATTTAGATATTGGTCATTATTGGAGGACCCGTACATGGCAGTGGCACGTCACTTCACACATGCGTCTCTAGTCAAACCAAACAAAGCCCAGGTGACAACAGGAATGGCCTATTTAAGACTCAGCTTTATTTTATTTTTCAATTAATTTGTCTATCTTTGTACTGCATTCTTTCATAATGCATCAGGCCTAATTGGTTTGCTGGATGTCCTCGACCTTTTTCTTATTTTGAATTTGATTTATGAAACACACAAAGTGTAATTTGAGTTGCCTGATTGAGCTTAGAATTTTCTGGACAAGATGGCCTGACTTTGGTTTTATTTAGTCACCGATAAAAATGTGGATATACAATCTTCTCTTTTTAGTGCATTCATTTGATTAGTTATCCACTACAATTTTGTGATGTCCTAGAATTCAAATTCTTTATGTGGGGACTTTAAGCAGATATGAGATTAAAATGCGATTAATTAGATTAATTAATTACAAATCCTGTAATTAATCAGATTATTTTTTTTTAATTGCCTCACAGCACTAATATATATGTATATGTGTATATTACACATGTATCTATGCATATATGTGTATCCATAAAATTAGTTTTATGCTCTACTGTTTTGAAATTACCCTTGTGAATTGGCCCAATACAAATAAAGATTGACTGAAAGCTTAGCAAAAGTAAGAAGATAAAGAAACCACAAAATAACAGAAAAAGTGCAGCTGATTTTTTAAATGTGTTTGTCAGTTATTAATGTCAAATTTACTACTTTCATCATTTTCCAACGTAAAAAAAATCTAAATTCAAGCTTAAAATGTAATAAAATCTGTTCAAAATGTATGTGTCTAAAGGTTACAAATTTCAGTTTTCAACTTTTTTTATTTTTTTATTTATTTTCAGTATTTTGTCTTGATTTAAACGTGCAACTAACAAGACACTTCATATTACAGAAACCAAAAAACACGTTTTTCATTAAAAAAAAAGATGGACAAACCATCCTGTCGTTTCTTCCAGGCTTTAGTGACAAAAGAGGCAAACAAGCTCATCATCCTGTCTGCACAATTGTTTGGAAATAAGACAGATTTAATGTTTTAATATGAAGAGAAATCAAACTTCAGGCTGCGCAGAAACACTTACAACATGATATGGTCTTAAGTGTTTTGGTAATGACAAGATCATTGTTTATTATAAAAATGTTTAGGATATCATTCAAACAGTCATATTTCATTATTTATTAATCTATATTTATACAAATAATGGCTTACTGTTTTTCTTGTCAACATTTGCTTCTTGCATAAACAATTATGTCTTTTATTAAAACAATTCAGACCTTATCATGATGTAAGTCACATCACTGGAGTGTTTCTGCTCAGCCTAACTTTTGATTTCTCCTCACATCTGAATATTAAATCTCTGTCATAACTCCCTGAGTGTATATTTATTATTTATTTATTGAATGTATTTCCTGTCGGCTCAAGTCTGGCTCGGCTGTCTGGATCCTCTTAAAGGGGACGCGCCTCTGTCTGCCGCTGCAGGAGAGCCCAGATGGGAAGAACATTTTGGAAAAATGGTCCTCAAACTCCAGAACCGGGACAAACCGGCATGACACCGGGACAGCAGCTCGGCCACAGACTGTCCCGCTGAAGGCTGCAGTGTCGGACGAACACGGTGAGTTTTTAGTCTGCAGCGGACTCTGGTCTGTCCACCCAGCCGTCTGAGCTAACGGGAGCTAGCATGCTAACGTCACATCTGAGCCGTGAGAGCGGTCTGACGGTTGGAGGATGTTTTTGTGGGAACATGGAGATAAATCCTGATCTCCATCAAACATCATGTCCGACAGGTCACGGCGCTTTTCTCTAAGCCTGAACAGTGGAGTGTGTCCACGGCAGCGGCTTATTTTCTGGTTATTTACACAGAAACAAAGTGCCGAGTGCACGTATGTGATGTGGACATGTTAACGGCAAACATGATGTGTTCAGGGTCTCCGAGAAGTGTAGTTAATCCGAGCGTCACGTGAATCTAATTTTGTTATTAATTATAATTGGTACATGGACAGTCGAATATGATTCACCCGACGTGAAATAGACACACAACTATTGTTAACGTACAACGTCGGTGCAAATAAACACAATGTGAACGATACTGAGGCTGAACGACACGTTTCTGGTCTGAAGTTGACTTCTGCTGCTTTTGTGACATTAACCCAGTGGACATTTAGGTGAGGTGAGATTATTAAGAATACTTTGGCTGTGATTGTTCCCCGGCCATGGAGATTGATACGGATGTGTGTTTTGCAGTTATTTAAAAAAAAATCTTAGTTTCATCCTTCTTCATGTTATCTTGTCTGTGTGAGGCGTTTTTGTTACATTGAGACTCTTTGATGACAAGATTTGTACCATAGACTTCCATTATATCCACATTTTTAACACCCCTTTAAATCTAACAAAGGACTGTTCCCTTGATTTTCCTTTTTGCTTCAGCAAACTGAGCAGTTTTGTGAAATTAAAGTGAATAAAAAAATCTAGCCTCTCCCCCACTGACCTCTATAGTGACCCTTTCAACAAATTGTCATCCCTTTTTAATTCATGATTGCAAACCAGTTTAAAAACTTTTTTCGACAGAAATAAATTTGTTGCATAGTTAGTCTTTTTAGTCAGAATGATTGGAGTGAAGAAAGATTTTTCAGGAGTGAGTCTCTGTGAGATCAAAAGACAGACACTGGACCACTTTTGTCAAAATGTGCAACTTTTTGAACGATAAAAACAGGACTTTATATTCTTCAGCCATGGCAGAGTAAAATCAGGATTTTTATCATGGTGATTCCTTCATTTTGAAGGCAAGGCTTCAAATTAACCTGTTGATTTGATCATTTCATGTGGTTTCCAATAGAGGAACATACCTTATAAAACAAACCACAAAAAAAAAAAAAATTACATTTTCATAATTTTCCTTCAAACTTCAGGATAACAGGCCACTGTGATCAAACAAAACAATCTAAAAAAAGGCAAATTTGTGTGATGTGGACAGTGAGGACAACTGCCTACACGAGCATGGCAAAATACACAAAAATCACAATGAATCTGGGAAGTGATGTAAAACACGAAACTCTAATTCAGAGAGAAAAAACTTTATGTTCAAACTGAGTTGAGAAATGTTCAAAATGCTCTTAAAAGTTCAAACATAAATCTTGTAGTTATCAGCCTCAGTGTTACATTTTTGTTCAATTTGATATAATCAATTCATAATAATGCACCAAAACCAGTCTTTACACGTCTTGTTCACATGGGTCAGTTAGTGATGTTAAATAGAAATTTTGAACTATAGTGTATATTTTAAGAAAGTGTTTTTTATTTGATCAAACTGGTATCTAAGGAGTAATTTCTTTGTTATTAAAACACAAAAACAAACGATCCTCTCACGAAAAAGAAAATGGATTTCATTAGAGCTTAAAGTTCAAACTACAAACTTAAAAGTTCCAGTATAAGTCTTTTAGCAGGTCATAAGGGTTAAAGGTCTGTAAGGAGGGCCTCCAAACTAAAGCAGGGGGGCAAACAGTGGGCTTCTTATGTATTTGTTTAACATTTAAGCCTCATATTCATAAACTGATCATTTAATGTCAAGACTGTTAAAGGAAACTTGAGATAGCTTGACCAAGGGAAAACTGGACAATCAGAGTTATAAGGGTTTGCACAATAATAATAAAAACTTCACTCATATAGCTCCTTTTAACACAGATATTTATTAAGTGCTTTGACAATTATTGCCAGAGTATAATAAAATGGAAGTGAACAGGCAGGTCAAAAAAATGACCTGAAAATTTCAAATGAAAGGACAAAAACAAAATGCAAACAGAGTGAATCAACAAGCAGGACTAGATCAGGCAATTACACGGCATAAAACCAGAGACCGTCAGGAAACAGTAATTTTATGACAAGAACTAAGACCAATGCAACATCATGACAGGAGAAAATGTGCATTTAGGAAATAAATTAATAAATAAAATGAGACAAAAACACAGGAGGACAAAACACATCAGTGGAGACATTTCTCTTTGTCTGTTGGCTCAGTAACTTCTCTGTGAGGGACAGAAACAGTCTGGATTAGTTTGTGAAAATCTGAGATTGTTGAAGTTCGGCTGAAAGACTAAAATACACTGCTGAAGGAACGAGAGGTTTAGAAAGCAGAAAGAATCCTGAACCTACCTGACCAAGTCCTGAGGACTGTGCATTTGAGGGAAGAGCAGCAGAGAAGATGTGCCAGGATCCTCTGTGATGTTCTTCTGTTGCTGTTCACTCTTAATTTGAGCTTCAGGTGCTGCCAGGTGTGTGTCAGTCACAGCTGTGTCACCAGCACCTGATTGACAGCACGTGTGTGCATGGGTGTGTGCATGGGTGCAGCAGTATCCCTTCAGACCCAGGCATCGGAGCAACTGGAAGCTGTTCTGGCTCTCAGGGTGGGTCATCATGTGTGTCAGACCTGGACCCATTTATAAACTCAGGACCAGGATCTGTAGTAATACTGTTGTGAGTTTATGGCCACAATAACGGAGGCAAAATCTAATATGGTGACAGCCCCACAAGTACAGAGACCCAGAAGAGTTTAGCAGTTACCATGTATGCAGGAGCACCTTTTTTAAAATTGTACTTAAAATTATTATTCCAAAAGTAGAAAAGAAGTTACCTTAAATTTAATTTGAAGCATGAGAGTTATAAGAAGTCATGTAAAATGACTGACACTAAGTAAGAGGGCACTGTAGTTTACTTATTTTTCTGTATTTTCAATACATTCTGATTTTTTAACGTGATTAATTACGGTGACAACAATGATAAAAATAAGATTTTTTAACAGTGTCTGTCAGAGCAGTTAGTACAAAATTGTATACTGCAGTTTTGAAACATTACCAATATAGAAACAGAAAGAAAACTAGTAAAGCACTCGGAGAACGCAGACCTCCCACAAAGAATCCTTTGAACAATTTCTGGAGCCAGACGGTGATCTGGATCAACACCAAATTTGAATCAGTTCTTCCTTTTCCCATGCTTAACATTTCCTGAAAATTTCATCAAAATCCATCCATGACTTTTTGAGTTATTTTGTTCACAGACAGACAAACTCTCCCGAAAACATAACCTTCTTGGCAGAGGTAAAAACATGTTTCACATTCATTTTCCATCTCTACCAAGCATCTCTCTTTTTTAAGTTCTCAATAAAGTAACAAAAGTCTGTGTAAGTAGTAAGACTACATCTAACATGCTATTTAAATGAAATAATGGTTCAAATTAAAAATTGATAGCACATATAAATGCATATGCAAGTCTGTATGTAAACATAAGCAAATGTTTAGAAATGTCAAAGTCCTGCCTCCTTTTCTGGAGTTTATCTTTTCAACTTTTTACATTTTATCCCGATCCTTCTTCCTGTAGAAGCTCTCCCATATATTCATTTTTCTTTAAGTCTTTAAATGGTTTCTATGGTTTCTGATGATTCTTTCCATTGACATAAACTGTGCCATATTATCAAGTTAAGATTTATGGTGCAGCTCTAAAGCTCCAGACGTCGGCTGCACAAAGACGCTCTGTGACTGACGTCTAACAAAGACTCTTCACTGAGACACTCGAGGGTTTACAGCTGCAGAAGACTGCCTGGCACTTGTTGTTTTCAAGTGGGACTCATTTGCAGTGTATTCTGGGTAAATTAAGAGTCTTGTCCTGAGGCAGATCTGGTAAACTTCTTTGTTGGTTGGTCTCTGTGCTCTCATGGTCCCACACAGTCAACAACAGAGACGTGATTAAAGGAAAAGTCATCTTTAAGTTTTGTGTCTGTTTGAGGATTATCTAACTCCATAGATCTAGGCTGGAGGCGTCTCTGTTCTGTGTTTAATAAATGAAAATTTAAAGTTTGAAGGGTTAGACATGCTGGTCACCATAGAGTTTATAATTAACTATGAGCAGCCTTTTAGTTTGAATCATTCTCAGAGTCTGGTTTTACTGAAAGCCGACTAAAGAGCAATAGCATTTGTAAAAAGGCAAATTTAACCTTTACGTCCTGCAGTAAGAGGTGAATCACACCAACTGAGTCTCTACTGTGTCGTTTTTCTCTGAATTAGAAACAGTTTTAAGCTTCAGGCCCTCCTGTAAACAATCACCTTCTCCCCTTGAAGCCCTTTTAGGATATGGGATAGGATTAACCATGAAAGAAAATACTTGTTTTAATAGTTAACTCCAGTCCTAAATAAGTATAACAAAGTGAATTTATTTTCACAATTATAACCCTCAGTTTTTATGATTATTATAACTATTATTTACTTAATTTCACCTTTTTTTTAATTAAAAAATACAACTCCAATTTGGTTTCAATTAAGCACATATTTTGTGCAGGATAATTGTCTGCGATGTGTCAATGAGTAGGAACATCTCTTATTTTAATAGATTATTACTGGTGCAGAGTTTAATAATTTCAAAAAACTCAGGCGATCCCTCTTTATCCCCTCCTAGGATCTCGGATATACTTAGAAATAGTAAACATGAGAAATGTGAATTCGCATTCATCATTGTCATTCTCCAAGTCTCAGTTTATCTACATAATGCAGTTTTTATTACACAGAAATAACCATTTTTTGATTTGATGATTGAAAAGTGGATTTTTTGTGCATGGATTGTCAGTCAGAGATATATCACTGCCTAGAAATTTAAACTAGTGGAAATAATGACTTCCACTTGCCTACAGTCACTGTTCAGTTCACACAAGGTAATGATTCCCCACAATGCCTCTCTGCAAACATAAAAAAATTGTGAAATCTGCCTCTGAATTTTTTGGTGCTGAGAGACAGAGTTACAGAGGAATTAACAGGTACTGCAATGACAGTAGAATGAAAAACTGGTTTTATTGATGGTCAGTGGGGCCTAAAAGAGCCCGGGGGGAAAGACTGACGTTTTTTTATCTACTCAGTGGAAAGTGTCAACACGGTGTGGAGACAGTAACTCCAAAATTCATTAAAAAATGAACCTCATTGTCAGATATCCTCATCTCAGCTTTAAAACTGCCAAAATGAAAACAGGACTTCATTAAAGAACCTAAAGGGCTCGTGGGGAGCCAGAGGGTTAAATAATTCATCCTGAATGTTAGATTCTCTGAATACAGTTTAGTGCCACACAGTCAGAGCCATGAGGCTGAATCCAGCTAAAGCAGCTTCAGCTTTAATTCATAAATCAATAAAGTTAATGACCAGAACAATCAGCAGCTGTCCCTGTCAGATTATTTGTTTTTTACATTTTCATAGAACTGTTGATTTCTTGTCCAAACTTCTTTGTTATAAGATTTCTGTGCACACACAACCCGACAATCACTCCGACTTTCTGATCAAACAAAGCGAAGCCCGGATCATCTGAAGCCCTTAAAGATTAATTTACCTGATTATCCTGTGGCGTGAGGGGCGTTTGGAGTCATGTTACCTCTCTGAAAATTAGGGGTGTCCCGATACAACTATTTCACCTCCGATACGATACCGATATTGCAGCCTTGAGTATTGGCCGATACCGATATCAATCCGATACGATATCAGCAGGAATCATACAGACTTTTATTACCTATTTTGTAGTATGGACTGTAAGAAAAGGCTTGATCAGGTCAGATTACTCAAACAGAGAACAGTAGTCAGCAATAGTAGGTATGAGAAAAACTGACCCATTTGTTATTAACCAATAGGTGAAATAAATTTTAACCTTAAACATAAGAATATACTACAATTAAAACAACATGAATAAAAAATATTAGAAGACCCTGAAAAGTGACCTCAATAAATCAAACAAAAACATATTTCACCAATTGCAAAATAACCACTGTGTTGAACTTAGACATAAGCATATTCTACAACTGAATAAAATAAAAAATAAATAAATTAGAATGGACTGCTTGTATCGGAGTGCTGATATCGGAGATTTAGGATGCAGGCCGATATAATCCGATATTTGTTTTTTTGACCGATATCCGATATCAATATCGGATCGGGACATCCCTACTGAAAATGATCGGAGCCCTGACTGATAAAGATAACTAAACGTGTTCAATATCAACGACCAGAGGTCCTGATGTTTTGTCACGTGGACAAGAGCAGAGCCAATCAGGGAGCGAGTTGGCTGAAGCAGGAAGCAGACGTAGCCATGGCAACGAGAGTAAAGGGGAAGCAGATAGTTAGACGGACGTAAAAATGGAGGTGTAACTTATTTATAAGTGTAAAAAAACAAAAGCATCTCAACAGCGCGACATGTAAATTATATTTCACCGGCTGATAAGCAGAGGAGCTGGAGGGAAATCACATCTAACAAGGGTTTAGGAAGAACTGCCAGCCGCAAAAAAGCCTCCTGCCGTTGTCCGCCAGGTTTGTTTACACTGAAGTCGCGTTTGATCCCGCGAGATCATAAGCTGCGAGAGCAAAGGCGCTGCTTTCATAGTAAATTAAGTGGTTGGTGTGTGGTTTCCTTTCTCTGTCTCTTTGAAGCTCACCCCACACTACAGGAACAAAAATAATACATATGACATTATCTGTCTACATGTGTGAGCTCTCACTGTTTCAAAATCAGTTCATATTTTAGAAATCTTTATGTGTGGTCTGCATGGATAAGATATCAGACACTATCTTCATAGAGAGATGTTTGAATGTTTGCCCTATAAATAACAGAAATTTAAAATGAAGCATAAAAGGTGTGAATCATCCAGAAGGTTATGACTCAGTGTGATTTCTGGGGTCACCATTTGAGTTTAAGATTGATTTTAAAATCACATTACATTCCCTGGTTGTTTAAAAAATGTGCTTCTGCCTGCAGCACACCGAGGCTGTGTAATATGATTTTAGACAGCAAATGTGATACACAACTCATGTATTTTAGTCATTGTATCACCTTATTACTTCAGTGTAGTTACACTATGGATAAACTCAAACAAAAGATGATGCTGAAATTGGAAATGTTGTGATATTAAGGCTTTAAGGTTCATTTATCACTCCAGGATCAGCACACTCTTATTCAGTATGCACAGAGAGAGGAAAAAGACACTTCACTGTGCTGAAAATGTACATGAAAGGAATATTGTCAAATAATGGTGTTAAAAATCAATTTATGGATGTTTTGATAATTCTGAATGTTAATCGTTTAATTCCTTGTTCACCTCTCAGATGCAGTCTTTGCCTATGGAGGTGGGGAGCAGCAGCAGCAGCTCGGGTCCTGGTGACACCGCGGGTTCAGTCGTTCAGGTTTGTTTCCCTGGTGCTCAGACCTCGGTGCTGGACTCTCTGAACAGACAGAGAGAGGAGGGCGACCTCTGTGACCTCTCCATACACGTCCAGGGGCAAGTG
Source organism: Scarus forsteni (assembly GCA_036419115.1). NCBI lineage: Eukaryota > Metazoa > Chordata > Actinopteri > Labriformes > Labridae > Scarus > Scarus forsteni. The sequence goes on from JAZDUH010000458.1 coordinate 24,445,713, forward strand.
TTCAAAGCCCACCGCTGCGTCCTGGCAGCCTCCTCCCCTTATTTCCACGACCAGGTGAGAATGTTGTGCTGTTTAGAATAATGTACTTTGTAGGGCCGGACGATTATGGTAAAAATAAGAATCCTGATTATGTTAAGTGATATTGAAATCACAATTAATATACACAATTATTCATTTATTTAAAAACTTCAGTACTGATTTAAACACAACTTTAAAGAACCAGCGAGTGGCAAGTACAGTATTATTGATCCACATAAGTCACACACACTCACTGTGGCTGCACGTGGAACACAGAAGCGCTGTGAAGCGCAGGAACCTGCTTACACGACACTCCACACTGTGTGGCATATTAATCGTTTTTCTTCTATTATAATGTTTTTACGATTGTCAGATGGCAAAATTGAAATCACGATCATAATCTGATTAATTGTCCAGCCCTGGTACTTTCTTTATCTTCTGCTTTTGTATTCTCATACTTTGTTGCATTCATTTCAATTTGAAATTCTTCCTAAATTTCTTAAGAGAGAAAATGATGTTACAGTCATTGATTTGAGGATTTAAAGGGATCAAGCTCATTTAAACACAGATTCAAATGTTATCAAAAAACTATCAGAGCAAAAATGAGCTTTCAAATAAGATCAAACACTTTTGATTTGACATCAGTATTGTTTTAAATAATCATTATGTGTGGGATTGATATACATTTAAAGTATTAGCTACTCTTGTTATCATCACCATTATTTCTTTGTCATTCCATTGGGAGAGCAGTTGAGCTCCTCAGAGCAGCGACTGGGCCACACCTGCTCTCACAAGGTGGATATTAAGGACATTGCTAAGCCTTTGAGTATCTTATCTCACTTTAAAAACTCACTGATGGCACAGTGGGAAAGTCATGCCATATAAAACATTTAGTTCTTAATTTTCTCCATTTCTATTACTAAATTTTTTTTTTATTTTCATTTTTTATCTGTAGAAAGTTCTTTTTTCATTTTCAAGCCTGTGGCATTGCCCGCTTTAAGTTCTCTATTTGGTTTCAAAGTGAATGCAGGTTTATGTTTCCAAAATAAAAGATAATTACTTAGAGCTTTAATTGTACGAATGAAAGCATCAAATGATAGCTGTTCTGAAAATATCCCGGCTCAGTTGTTCACTGGATCACTGGATGCTGAACAGCCCCATGATTATGATAATATTCAATCATTTCGATAAATGAGCCATTGATCATGAGGCTGTTACAAAGACTTTGGTAAAGTCAGCCTTTTTGACAGACTGAAGAGAGCTCTTTTATGCTCAAATGTGAAATAAAAAACTGTGGCTATTAAGAAGTTATTTTAAAAAATCTTAAAAACATGCAGCTTAAGACCAGTATTTATTTACTAAACATAAAACACACATTTAGGTAGTTAGTATTGCCTCCTATTGTTTAGGAGGGTGAATAGATGGTGCCCCACTACATGAAAAATCCCATTGAAAAATAAAAGCTCATGATTTTTTTTTTCCACAGATTTTTTGCCCAGGCAAGGGCTCTGGACACACTTTTGGGTCACGACCCACCAGTTGAGAATCACTGCTCTATCCATTCAGTCTATGCAGAAAGAAGGAAGTTGAGAAGAAATGCTTTTAGTGTCTCTGCATGGAGGAGATGATTTTACGTTATCTCAACAGATTTGGATGAAACTTGCAGGGAGTGTTGGTCATGTTATGAGGCAGATGTGTTTAGATTTAGGTGGTTGATCCATTTGTTTCCAGATGAATTTCTCTCCTCTCTCCTTTAGGTGCTGCTGAAGAACATGTCCACGGTCTCCATCCCTGCCGTCATGGACCCGTTGGCGTTTGAGAGCGTGCTGAGCTGCGCCTACACGGGTCGGCTTAGGATGCTGCGAGAGGACATCGTCAACTACCTAACCGTGGGCAGCGTGCTGCAGATGTGGCACATCGTGGACAAATGCACCGAGCTGCTGAAGGAGGGCAGAGGAGGAGCAGGGAGCAGTGGAGGAGGAGGTGGACAGGAGGGAGCAGTAGTCAGAGGAGGTGGAGGGTCGTCTAGCCTTGGCTGCAGCAGCAGTAACGATGACACTGATGCAGGTGGAGGCAGTGCAGCCGGGAGCAGTGGTGGAGTCGGTGCTGGTCAGGCCCAGGGGGTCGAGTCCAACGAGCCCCTGCGCTCCTCCCAACCCCCCAGCCGACCGTCGGTGAGCGAGAGCCAGTCCCCCAGCAGCACCAACTACTTCAGCCCCAGAGACGGGAGCAGCTTCGGAGGAGGAGGCGCAGCTGCAGCAGGAGCTTCAGCGGACGGAGGCGGAGCGAACAACACCCCCAGCTACTGCACCCCGTCTGGAGGAGAGGAGGGGTTCCTGATTGAGGAGGAGGAGGAGGAAGCAGAGGAGGAAGAGGAGGAGGTGCTCTACAACCAGAGGAAGAGAGGAAGAGGAGGGGGGAGCAGCAGGAGGAAGAAGATGAGCTCAGTGGTGGAGCAGGGAGTCGGGGTCAGTGACAGCTTCGGGGTGTCGTCCTATCAGGTGAGGAGTGAGGCTCTAAGAGGGTGTTAGCATCGGCTAAACTCCTGTCCGAGGTTTCAGGGTTTTCTGGGGTCGTTGCTGATAATAAAGTCGGTGGCTTAAAAAGACTTTATAAACTTCAATGTTTAGTTCATCATGATTCATGAAGATTACATCTTTAACCCTTTAATGCCTGAAAACAGAAATTATAGCCAGAAAATTCAAATTTTTTTTAGTTTAATTGTTATTTCAATTTCTACTTAAATTCTTAAAAAAATAAACAATGTCCATAAAATTTTACATATGTATTTTTGTGTCTCATTTGATATTTTAGGTTTTTTTGGCAACTGATAGTCCACTTAAGGACATTTTTATCTTTTATCTGATTGTATTCACGTGTTTTTGTAATTTGTTGATCATAATTATTGGATAGAAGGATCATAAAAGTATGCATCAAATATGATACAAAAGTTTTTTTTTTTTTTTTCAATGTATTTTTTGTGGCATTTTGTGCCTTTATTGATAGGAGAGAGACAGTGGATAGGCTTGTGAATGGGGGTGAGAGAGTAGGGGAAGACACTCTGCAAACTGGTCTAGGCGGAATTCGAACCTGGACCGGCAGAAGCAAGTATATGGGGTGCCTGGTTGCTAACCACTCCACCAAACCAGCACCCCATGATACAAAAGGTTTTAAAGAGTTAAGCATCATAATAATTAGCAAAATAAAAATGTTATTATCGGGCTATTATGCAGCTACAAAAAGGATATCTCAGTATTTATTCAGCTGGATGATAATATTTGATGTACATATTGATGTTGTATTCTTGATTCACGATATAAAAATCACAGCCTAATGAAGCTTACAGTAGATTTGTTTTAAGGCAGAGGGCTACATCAACTTGAGGTTTTGCCATTTTACAGTCATTAGATTGCACCTTGTGGCAGTAATGTGAAATTTGTAAACATCATGCCTATGCTTTTTGTTTTGGCATTCTAAGCATCGACACTCATAATTAACCTTTCAGTGCAGATGGACCTGCCTGATTCAGGTAGCTGCATCTTGCCAAGCTCCAATTTATAATGATTGTGAGCATCCCAAGGCCTTTAGAGCAGGAAGAGGTGGGAACTACGAGGAAGACAACAACAGCTTGTACAGAGAGTTTTATCTGATCTTGACCACATTTCTTTATTAAATGTTAAACAAATAACATTGAAAACCTCACCCATCTGTGAAAGTGTCCACATTCTTCAAAGTGTTTGGGAAAGGGCAGAACTTTTTACAGATCTTGCGGATTTTTGGATAATTTTGGACAATCAGAGTCATCACGGGCCTATCAAATGTTTTAGGCAGGCGCTACTGTGGCAGTATAAAGGACAGAACATGAGTCATTTCATGAAACAGACCCAAGACATACATGTAGGAAAAGGAGCAAATATATTCCTCCTATCGTGAAATTTGTACTGTTGTTATTTGTTTGTTTGAAGCTGTTAGCATCCATGCTAATCCCTTTATAAACTCTGACTTACTGCTGTTGTCTTGTAGTTCCCACCTCATCCTGCACCAAAAGACTCTGATAAGGACGTCCTGCTTTGGGACACTCAGTTGTTGTAGATGAAGTTTGTCAGGACGGACCAGCCTAATTACAGACATTAAATCAGTCTGGTCCAACTACACGGAGGCTCTGACCTTCAGGTTTTCTGTCAATTAAAGAATCTGTATTGTTTACTAGATGCTCCTAAAGGGCCTGAACTTGATATTTGTCATACTATCAAATCTTGATCTGTGTGTTGACAGGACGGGGAGGAGGCAGCTCTCTCGCCTCAGAAGCGTCCCACATACAGCCAGCCCAGCATCATGCCCCGTAAACAGTGGGTGGTGGTAAAAACGGAAAGAATGGAGGACGATGACCTCATCGTCGTGTCTGGGGAGGAGGGAGGAGAAGACGAGGATGACGAGGATGAGAGAGAGATGGAGCTGGCCAGAGAGAGGGAGAGAAACGACCTCAACATCTCCAACGTCAGGAGCCTTTCAGCCGAGCTGGGGGGCCGAGCAGAGAGCGATCTGGACTCACAGGTGACTGAGACTCTTCAAAGAGTCAGCCCTTTAGAAAATTGTAAATTAGTATTTCTTTATGTTTTAAAATTTACAAACAGAAAAGACACAATTACTCAGAGGTGGTGAACATAAAAACAGCAAATGTCTGATTGATGACCTGCCGAGAACAAAGGTGTTCAGCTTCCGTCCAAATGCCTAAAAACATTTAATCTGTGATGGAAAAAACAAACACACCAGGTTTAGAGAAAGTCTCTGCAGGTAAAAGAGAAATAAAGCATGTTAAACTTTAGTGAAATGCAGAAGAAGTGGGTATTTCATGCATGGACTCAGGCTTCAGGTTCACAAGCGTTCACTCTGCTTGGAGAACATCGTCGTCCGACATTCAGACACTTTGGACTCTGTTTTTGTTTAAACACAAAGAAACTCGTCCCAGTGATTGTTTTCAATGAAATAGATCAACTCTACTGAAGTCATTGTTCATAACAGGCTATGGAAAACTCTTTCTTCTGTCATTCATCATAAATCAACAGTGACTTCTCTCTGTGTCTCAGGTGGACTACTGCCAGTCTTCAGAGGACTACCTCAAGTTTGAGAGCAGTCTGATGGACCAGACTTTGGCCCAGCACCTTCATGACAGCACGGCGGGTCAGAACCAGAGCGCTAACCGAGCTGTGTCAGCGCTGCTGGGTCAGGTTCAGTCCGCAGCCTCGGCCCGTGCTCAGCTCTTCCCTCTAGACATGCAGGGAAACCAGATCCTGCTCTACAGCCAGGCGTCCGCGCTCTCTCTGGACGCCGCCGCCCCCCCTCTGGGGCTGACGGGGGGCGTGATGGGAGGAGCCTCATTCAAAGGACCCGGTCTGGAGCACGGGGCGGTGCACCTGACAGTGCCTGGCGGTTTGGGAGTTGATGGTTTGGACAGTGGGGGGGTCGTGGGTGGAGGTGGGAATGGGGGCGGAGCCAGCAGCTCGGGGGGTTCAGGGAAAGTGTTCATGTGCCACTGTGGGAAGACCTTCACTCACAAGAGCATGAGAGACCGCCACATCAACATGCACCTGGACCTGCGGCCCTTCCACTGCCCCGTCTGCGCCAAGAAGTTCAAGATGAAGCACCACCTCACCGAGCACATGAAGACTCACACGGGCCTCAAGCCCTACGACTGCCTCGGCTGCGGCAAGAAGTTCATGTGGCGGGACAGCTTCATGAGGCATCGCTCACACTGCGAGCGCCGCGGCGGGCTGGGCGAGAGCGGCGAGGGAGGGAGCAGCAGTGAGGGGGGGAGGAGAGGAGGAGGGGGAGGTGATGAAGGAGCAGACATGATGACCCCTCCTCACCTCCTCCTGGCTGCTGGAGAAGTGGGTCAGGGGGGGATTCTGGGAGGAGGAAGAGGAGGAGCGTCTGCTTCTTCGCCACATCTGTCTGGCTCTCTGCTGTCGCCGCAGCACGGTGGCGTCTCAGCCGCAGGAAGCACCAACAGCAGCAGTGTGAGCAACAGCAACATGGCCGCTCTGGGGGTCGTTTCCAGCCCGGGTCAGGGGTCGGGTATGTTCAGTGGTCTGGGGTTGAGTCGAGGTCTGTGCGATGAGGACGTGTGTGAGGTCAGTGCCAACGACAGCAGTGTGACTTAAACCAAAAGTGTGTGTGATGTCGGGGTGGGGTCTGCCTGCTCCTGCAGCAGATTCAGAGACATCGTTCGTTTAGAGAGAAGCACTTTGACGTCTTAACGCTCAAATCAAACAGAAATTTTGTTTTTTTCATCGAGCCTCGAGATTTTATTGGACCAACAACCTGAAGAATCTGTTTGTGTTTTTGAATCAACGCCAGTCGAGACTCCACAGTCGATTATTGTGCCGTAAAGTGTGTGAAGTAGTGACCATTCAGCCGTCATAACACTGAGACTTTAGGAGACCTGCCTCCTCTAAGTGGCCTCATTAAAGTGGACCTTCACTCTCTGTGAGTAAGCTTTCATTTTAGATATCAGAAGTTATATTTTGTTTGCTCTAGTGTAAGAGGAGAGAGGGAACAAAATGAGAAGACAGTTCTTACTCTCTTTCCTTCTGTGGCAGCATCGTATCAGTAAAGTAGAGATAAGGTTTTCTTCTATATTTCATGACCATAACACTTCTTAATCTGAACAGGAAGTATGTTCTAAACACATCCTGTAAGATATGGAAATGAGACATTTATGTTTCTTTTCTTTACAGTCATACGCCTTCTGTATAAGCTCGTTGTTAGCACTGCCATGATGATGTACACACAGCAGCTGTTAACCGTCAGACTGTCTGTGATCGTTAATAAACAAAGTTTTACCCTTTAAAGAGTCAAAGATCGTCTATGACGTTTGTCTGAATACAGACGAGACAAATCAGATCAGTGGTTCTCAGCTGGTCCACGTCCCTCATGAGAAACTGAGGCCCAGACTTCCAAAAGTTTTCAACAACTTCAATCAGAACAAACATGAGAGACAGAGTAATACAAACCTGTGTAAAGGGCCCATGTTTTGCCTTCACTCAGGTTAACTCAGGTCGGGTCATAAAAAGATCAGAAAACTACACCCCTGATCCAGCTGTATTCTCTCCATCTGTTGGAGCTCCTGCTTCCCCATGAGGCCTCAGTCTACTCTGATTGGTTTACAGGTGAACTCTGGTGATTTGTCAGTTCAGTGCTGCATGTTGTCAACAGCTCTGCATTCATTCTACAGTCTATGGGCTTGCTGACACGAGCCAATGGGCTTAGACTGATGATAAAACAATGGTAGGACTTCCCACTGGTAAATCTATTTAGGGGCTAAAGTAAAGAGAAATCATAGGCCGCTACAGTTGCTGTAAACATGGAGAGAAGGGGGAGTCCTGATGCCAAAGACTTTTTGTCTTGTTTATAGAAGTTCTCTTCACACGGAGGAGACATGATAAACACACTGAAGGGCATTGAAACCACAAAAAGTAGAGTATAGGCTCTTTAAAACACACCCTGACAGGATCTGGGGGTCATGTGGGCAGACAAATGTTTCCTTTAAACACATGCATTTTTTTTTTTCTGAGATTTGGAGAAACTGACTTGTTTTCATTGGAAGCTAAATTTTAAGTAAAACAACATATAAAGAAAAACAGATCCTTCTTTATTTCTTTCCTTTTTTAAACTCAAGCTTGACCCTTAGAAAACTAACAGCCCTCTTTTGGACCTGATCACTCCAGCTGAAAACCACTGCTCCAGACATCTGGATTCTGTGCGGCTTCAGGCTCCTTCAGTTTGGAACCGGAGAGTAAATGTCAGGCACGAGACAGAACAAATAAGTTGAGAAATTTGTCTTCATTATTCACTTTAGGAAATAGAGGACACTCCAAAAATGTTAGGAATGATATAAAAAAGACAAAAAGGAAAAACTGCCAAAGTGCACTGAAAAAACAAGTAATTAAAATGGTTTTGATTTTTTAAAATTTATTTAATTTTCATTGGAGAATTACAAGATACATACAAAAATAAAGTTGTGTTTTTTTGCCAAGTTAATTTCTTTATAATCTCAGACTGAACAGGATGCTTTCTTTAAAATTGTTTTGTTTTTTATGAGTTTTGATGTCATTATCTGAGTAAAATAATAAATTAAAGTCAGCCTTTTTCAGCTGTCAGCCATAAGCCATTATTAAAATTTACCAGATATGTTTCAAAACTTTTTAGTGTTTTGGGGTGTTGACATGTTATCTTATAGGAATGATAAACCAAAACAAGTTCCTATTCTACCTTTTTGTTGCTGAATTAATTTTAATTTCATTTTTAATGTTTTCATTGCAGATTTTCTTAATGTTTTTCAAATGAAGCCGTGGGCCACAGTGAGTTAAGTGGGGGCCTAATGTGGTTTTCGGGCCACACTTTTGAGAAATAAGTTTGACTCAATGTTAGAAAGTCAATTAAAAAACCAGAACAATCCTGAAATTCTTTAACTTTTTTCTTGATGCTTTATCTTTATTCTCAAAGCCCTGCGTTGACATTGTTCTTGACATTTCTACTTGAGGTGTGATTAAACTTATTCACAGTTTTGTTTTTTTCCTCAAAGTTCATAATGAAGCTTTATTTCTCTTCTCATTGTTCTTTGTCTCGTGTTGCCTCAGACCTCTGCCACAGATGGGTTTTCAGGCTAATTGTCGATTTGTTGTTTTTTTAAGAAAATAATCAAAAACTGAAGTCATGTCTTTAAGTCCTTCAGGTTCATCCGTTAAAAACAGAAACTCTAACTCTAACAGATCAGACCTCCTCAGCCTGCTCACAGTCTTCACAGCTTATTTAATCACAGAGTTCTCGTGCTGTCAGAGTTTATATTATTACTGTAAATATACGGATAAATATACGTATGTAGTTTGAGACAATACTAACTTGTTACACGGATGTGTTGCTGCCGTCTGATCCTCTTGAATCAGACGCAGAGAAGGTTTTCAGCACAGGGTTTTTCTGAAGACGGCGTCTCGCTGTTGACTGTTGTTTTTTAATGAAGGATATTTGAACCTCTGATGGTCGACGTGGTCGAATAAGCTATACAGAGTATAGTGTGTTTACAAGATTACCTCCTCTGAAACAAGTGATGGACCTAATTTAACAAATGCCTCATATTTCTGTAGCTTTTTGACGCGCTAGAGAAGTCATTTATTTCTTTTTTTCATATGATCACATTTATTGCCTTGTATAAAGAGTTTTCATGACATCAGAGTTTTAAACCCTCGTGTGATATTTGTCAAAATGATCAGTATCACAGCAGGAAAAGGAAGTTTTTGATCCCTCTCATAATTAAATTATGGAGACTTGTTATTAAAATGTGGTAAAAACATTTTGAAATGTTGGCAGTCAAATGACATTCCCTATTTATTAGTTGATGTCTGATTAGAAAGCTCTTTCTTTTTGACATTAGAGGTGGTTTGTACACAAAAGAAGATTTTTTTTGGTGTCTAAATGCTGTTTTTGTTTTCTGAATGGTACTAAAGCTCATAACTCATAACTTTAGTATTAGGGCTCAGCGACATGGACCAAAAATCACATCCTAAAATTTAAGAATGAGGATACTGGACTTTTCCAAAATCCATAGTCTGATATTTCTAAACTCATTTTTGCTGATACTGGTTCAACGCTGATGTTTCAGTCAAGACCACGAAGCCTCCGCTGAACTGAAATTATCTTTTTCATGGTGACAGTCCATTTGTGTTGGAAACAAATGTGAAGTAGGGATGGAAGACAAACCCTGACGTGAGAATATTATTATTGATGGAGAATGAAACTGTTAAAACTAAGAAGGTGTACCTAACAAAGTGGCCGTTGAGTGTATATACTAATCAAACAGGTGGTAACAATAACAACAAAAGTGATGTTAACACTAAACTAGACTTTGCTCACAGACGAATGAAGAGGGAGAGTAAAAACATGACTTTATGGACGTGTTAATTATCCAACAAACATTTGAGGGAGCACAGATTCTCCACAAGGGGGCGCTCTTCACTCTCTGTTTCAGTTGGACTGGCAGACATCAGTTCAAAATCAAGCTTAGAGGCAAGTTTGTGGTCATTTTTAGGATCTTTTTAAACCAACTGTTTTCACACCTGTTTGTTACTGACACTAAACACTGAAGGTAGTTGTGTAGTTGTTGTCACAGCAGAAGCTGGAAAAATCTATTTGACTTCAGTGAGCTGCTCAGTGGAGATCCACAGTTTTCAGTGTAAAACTTTGGAGTGTAAAGAAAGACTGTTTGGGTATTTTTGACTGGAGAAAATAAAAAGCAGAGGAGGTACTTACACGTCAAACACACTAGTTAAATGCCACAATCGGAATTAAAAAAAAACAAAAAAACAAATCATAAACGGTGAGTAAAAAGATTTGGCTCAGATCAGATCAGAGGATCAGATCAGGCTCTTTTACCCTCCCCTTTGGAAACGCTAAGATCTGAGGGATTTCTGAGGATGTCTGATGGAGACAAATAAGGACGGGTAACAGACTATAGAGTGCACTTTCAAAACAGTCATGGCATCGGTGACAAGCAGAAAACACACATAGATCGAGGCTGTACAGCTACAACATCATAAACTACAGGAAGTAACAAACAGCTTTTAAATGAGTATTTTCTTTAAAGAGCAGAGCAGATTTCTCCATGACCTGAGACTTTAGTGGAAGGTGTCGTGTTCTGCTCCTCGAGCTCCTTCAAACAACATTAAAATCAAAGAAAATTGATTTAGTTGAACATCAGACCTTAAAGTCTTTGGACAGTCATCAGTGTTGTTCACTTTTTGATTAGATTTTGTAACTCTTTGGCCATTCAGATCGGCATGTGTGTATGTCCTCTGCTGAGACTCAGTTCAAAAGAAACATTGAAGCACTCGGATGTGATTTTTGGGAGATTTCAAAGCTATCCAGCCGTGTTCTTGGTGATTCTTGTACATCTTAAATCAAACTATGTGTAGATGGTTTGTTGGCTGCTGTGATCCAACAAAATCAGACTGTTTTAGAAAGAAGAAAACTCAATGTGACCTCTTAAATATGTGCATGCCTTCAGATGTTTGACTTTTCCTGCCAGAGAGACAGATGTTGAGCTCACTGTTCTTACCTTCTGTGAAGGTGGAGTTTGGATATTTTTATACGCAGGTTTGGACCTCAGAGTTTGTCAAAGACTGTTGGTTTTGTACGTGTTTACTTATCTGTGAAGTGAGACCTCTGTGTGCTGGATGACTTTACTGCAGACAGTTTTTGGTCACTTTTGTTCTTATTGTGTTTAAATCCAGCAGAAGTTCAGAGGTGGAAAATGAAGGTGATGCTGAAGTGCAACAAACTGCAGGTCCTCGAGTACCCAAAAGAGCAGAGGTGTCCAAACTAGAGATGCACGATATTGGCTTTTGCAGATTTTATGTGATTCGCTGATATTTCAGAACTTGGTTTTGCAGAAACTGATACTTTTAATCAAGAGCACACCTCTAAAGAGTTCATTTATGTTAGAAACAAATGAAAAAAGAAGAAAAACATTCAGTCTCTTATTAATGATAAAGGTTATTTTGAAATGACTGTTTCATACCCTTCCAGCGGGTTATGTTTAAAATTACATTTTTAAAAAACCTGAGATTCACCTCCTGGTCCACAAATCAAACACTGGACCAGATTTTCCATCTGTAACAACATTCATTACAAGATAGAGATAAACTCAAGACAAAAACTGAACAAAGAGAACAACAAACAAGGACAGAGTTCACCAAATTCCCTCATTAGGAGGCCAAGAGCGATCAGCCGGTCATCATTCAGCACGGCAGCCAATCAGGCAGTCACACCTTCTTCCACAGCCAATCAAACACAGGCACACATCTGCCAATACTGATGTTCAGATAATATCATGCATCCCTAGTTTATACAAATTTTAATTGAGAGCCATAGAATGAAAAGTACGAGACTGTTCAGCACCACATTGATGTATTTCACTTTTTTAAAGGTGAAGGATTTTTGGGGGACTAATGCCAGAGCTTTCCACAGACACGAGGAGCTGTCAACCTCAGAAAAATGAGCAATTTAGGTGTCTCCTTCATCAAAACCAAACAGGTCGAGCTGATAACCTGATCACAGTGAGGCAGTGTGTTTGTGAAGCACATTTCAGAACACAATGACAAATGAAAAAAAAAACACATCAGGATTAAACAGTCATGAAAAAATCAATGAAACCACAAAAGACACAAAGAATCAAAAAATGAGAAGAAGCTAAGCTAACACAATGCTAAAGTGTTGAGAAAATAATTTGCTTGCGCAAAATATTTGTGTCACAAGTAGCAGCCGATGGGGCTAAAGACAGAAAGCCCACGCTGAGGTGCTGAAAATTGCAGTTCCTAAACTGTCCACTTGAGGCTGGCTGCAGGAAACCCAGAAGTTATATGATTGTATATCTCAAACAAGTCAAGTTCAAGGCTAGTGAGCCAAATTTGGTCTGGGATCTAAATAAAAATGATAATTTCCTTTGCCCATTATTGATGGACCTCCATTAAATAACACTCCCTCTACTCTTACTACAAACTCCACAATGCACTGCACCAGTGCCTCCTCCCATTGCTGTAATATTCCTCTTATGAGATGAATGCATTGCTCTGTGCCTTCTCAGTTACCTTTGGCTTTTTGAAAAATATATTGATGAAAGTCATATTTCAGACAGAATTAAAGTGATTGATTAAGATGGACAGCCCTGTTGCTGGTGTTGTGGATGTTTTCTACAGCATAAACAAACATCTGTACAATCTGGTTCAGTCTTAATATTTGATAAACCTAAAGGACCACACTGTACAGGGAGTAGTTTTGTAAATGATGCCCATTTTTATCCTCTTCAGGATTGCGGGTTTTGTTTTAAAAACAATAACATTCTAAAATTCAAACCAGGGCAACATCACATGCATTATATGTTCCATTATAGAGAACCACTATAAAATGTGCTAAAACATTCAAAGCTCTGATGCTCATGTTCATCACAGACCCAATTTTCAGGCGTTTATGGGAAAGGCTGTTCTAAAAAGCCATTTACTTCAGGACTTAAGAACCTGAAGTGCTAAAAAGCTAATTCGCTGCTGCACTGTAGGACTCATTCCTCGATTATCTCTGTTGCTGGGCCTTCGGTGACGCAGCGGGTAATTTTGGTGCCTCTCAGAAACTGGCCTGCTGGATTCTTCAGTATTCACACCCCTAATGAACAAATGTAGGTATTTATACCCTGAATTGCAGCATATCTTTGGAGCTACAGAGTATAAATTGAAAAAACATTTACAAACCCTATTACAAATGTTGATAGCGTCTTCTTAGCCCCCCGAAAAGTTCTGAATTGATATCTGAAATATTTATTCATGTTAACCTAGAGAAGGGTGAAGAGCAAAACTTAGCTGTTGAGCTGGTGCTTGTGGAAAGCCCTGGTTTACACAATCACCCCAAAACCAAAGAGACATTTGTGTATTTGAGGCCCCTTCTCCCTGTTTTGATGCCTTTTGTGTGTTTTTGATGATAAACATCGTGGTGGTTTTCTGAATGAGTGACACCAAAGCTCATCATATCTAAGAAGAGAATGTAGTGGTGAGAGTGGAGCTCAGATCTGCTGTTGAAAATGTATTTTGTTTTTTTTTTTTCATTTTTTTGTACATTCCTCAAACTTTTCCTCCTCCTCTGATGACCAGATGATTGTTGAACAGAAAGGGACAGTGAACATGTCATGTAAATCTTATATTGTTAATAAACTACAGAACATCAGTATTCACCTCAGTCCTGTGACACAATAACAGAGTAATAAATTATTTGGTGAGAAAAATCAAATTTGTCTGTCTGGTGTTTTTTAAAGTCTCCTTAAATATAAAGGTCATCAGGAAGTCCTTTGCCACCAGCCGATGAGGAGCTGATGCTTTATTTTGTTTTCAAATATATGTGAGTGTATATGTAGGTGTATACATGTGAATATTTATGTACATGGTTATCATAAATATTACTTTTTGTATATCTTATACAGTTAAAAATTAAGAGCATGTGGGTGCATGAAAATTAAAGCTGTAACTTACTGCATATATTTTTTTATGCTTCCTAGTTTGTGTCAGACAAAAACTGAGCATTGATTTGTCTGTTATTGTAGATTTTTGATCTTGTTTGATCTGTTTTCTGTTTCATTTTATTTATCTATTCATTTCTCTTTTTGTTTTTCATCTGTTTTGTCTCTTTGTGGGGGACATAAATGAATGAGGAATAAGATTCATGTTTGTGTATTTTGTAGATATTTACAGCTGAAATTTTGTCTATATGTGGCTGTAATGTTGGCAGAATACTGGACAGGTGTTGAATTTAATTCCTAAACTAAGTAAAAAACTAGAATTAAGTTTCCTGAACTTCAAGTAATTTTCTTAGTTGAGTTAATTTACTTGGATTTTTTTTAACTAGCTTTAAGTTGAACATTTTCTAATCATTATGTTTCTAAAGTTAAAGTGTTTGATTAAAGGAGGGTTAATTAAAATAAAAATAAAAAATCCCAAGTTACATCTTTTTGGAACTGAATGTCCACCCTAGTTGATCAAAAGAATTTTTGTAATCAAATTTTCCTTGTTTCTTGTCTGTTTCTAACACAAATGGACTCACATCATGAAGGAAAACGTTTTTTTTTTCATAAAATGTTTTCTAGTGTGAGGCCTACATGAACACATTAAACTCTCTAATCAATATTTAATCTCATTTAAGACACAACTTAAGCCTAAACATGCTTGTGCCAAAGCTGACAAGGCCTACCATGATGGAAAATACTATAAATATTCAGTATTTATTTTTTTCAAACAACTTATTATTGCAGTAAGATGAGAAAAAAAAATCTAGATATTCATGTTTAAATCTTCTGCAGAAAACAATTCCAAGTTATAAGACATTTTTATCTCTGAATGTCCTCCCAAATAGATCAAAAGAATACATGTTTGTATTACTGTTTGATATATGATATGATATGATGTATGATATCTTGTAAAGTTAAAAGTTCATTTAAGAGCGTGTGGGTGCATGAAAATTAAAGCTGTAACTTACTGCATATATTTTTATGCTTCCTAGTTTGTGTCAGACAAAAACTGTGGATTGATTTGTCTGTTGTAGATTTTTGATTTTGTATGATCTGTTTTCTGTTTTGTTTTATCTATTCTTTTCTCTTTGTGTTCATTTTGCATCTGTTTTGTCTCTTTGTGGGGGACATGAATGAATGAGGAATGAAATTCACGTTTGTGTATTCCCCATATTTCTTTTGAAATAATAAAAGCTAGACTAAAAATTTATCATGACCCCAAAACGCTCCCTTTCCCCTTTTTTTAAACCCAGCACAGCGCTCTTCACTAAAACCGTGATCCATTAAAACAGGGGTGGGTAACTTTGACTATTAGGAGGGCCGCATCCATTTTCTTTCAGTGCATGAGGGCCGCATTGTTGCAAATTATTGGAAAAATATATAAATAAACAAAAAATAGCAAATAAAAAGCTTCAAAAAAGAGTTATACCAACATTAATATATTTTAATTTGAAATTAGAAATTCACAGTTTAGTGAGTCTGACACCTAAGTAAATCCAATGTAAGCTTCTTTTTAATTCAATAATATTAGGAATGTTTATCAGATTTTAAAGCATAAATATATTACCTTTATCACTGTTTCCAAATATAGTTTTTACTATTGCTATATATTTTATTTTAAGGCCTGGTTAAAATATATTTTGAGACAAAATTGTATCTAAATTCTTTACTGACTTGTAAAATTAAAAAATGGTACCAGCAATCTAAGGTTGGTAGAAATATTTTATCACCGACATAATCTGTGCATCATGCAGTACTGCTTACTCATGATAAATAATATGCAGCAGTTGATGTTATGTTGTCTTCATAATTCCAATTTTTTTCTGTTTTTTGGAAATGACTGGTGGGCCACATTGAGTGAGGTGAAGGGCCACAAGTGGCCCCTGGGGCACCAGTTGTAAAGGGACGACACGGCTGAGCTTTCACCACTCATCTAGCACATACAGTATGACTCACATGGGCAGACACACACTGACCTCCCCCACTGGGTCTGTGTGCTCCCCTCTCACCAATATTACACCTCTGGAGCCTGAGAACATCAGGGGTCCTTACTTTCCAGCTCAGCGATGTTCAGAGTGGAGGTAAAACTGAATATCACAGCCTGAAACAGCAGCGTGAATGGACATCAACTTTTTAGAGTTTGAATTCTGACTTCAGGAGGATATCCAGGCGACATATCCAACCTAAAACTTTTCCAGCTTCCAAGATAAAACAGACCCTAAAACCACCTGGTGTTGGATGTTTCTCCACCCAGACCCTGATTCTCTTCAGTAACCATAAATATATAGATCAAATAAAAACAGAAATATTGTTTTACTTTCTCAGAACTGCTCGACTCTCAATTAAACAAGTGATCCTGTTTTTCTTCTTTATCAAACTTTATTAAAAATAATTAACAGAACATTTGTCGGGACACTCATGTTTATGTTGTTTGGGGTGAAAACAAGCGTCTTTGTTTAATGATCCTGGGAACAGAGGAAGGACTTATAAAGGGCTACAGAAAAGGCTGTAAAACTGCAGTAGTCTGGAATCTGACTCATCCATCCAACTTTTGTTCCTACATTTTATTGTATTCTTTAAAAGAGGGTAAAGATGAAGTCATTTCAGGTCACACAGAGCCATCTTTACAGGTACGCCCTCGCTTTGCTCCAGGTGAAATTTGCTTTTTGTTGAATGAAGAGAATACCTGAGAGATGGAAGGACGGTGTGAAAACAGACCGTCAGCACAGAATAAAGATCATTTTGTAGGTCAGTTAGCATTTTAGCACTTCCAGTTCCCACAGCCCAAAAGTCTGAGATTTACAACAGCCTCTTGGATAAACACCCAAAGTGAGGTCTGTGATGAACACAGAAGTGTGATGTTGACATTCATTTTGCAGCATCAATCCTTCTGAAGTTGCCCTGCTTCTGAATTTGAAGTGTTTTGAGTTTTTAAGAAGACATTGGTGAGCTGCAAACAAGGGCTACAAAAATGTACGGGGATCCTGATGCCATATTTTCAAATCATTTTTTAATAATCAGTAATCATTGCACCACGGGCAGCAGCCATGGGCACCAACTTGATCAGGTCAGTACATAAGGAGATGATTCTCAAACACTCATACCTGTGGTTTCTGCTTCTAAGTCGACTGTTATGTAGCTCTATATTACAGCTTTTCACCCCTGTTGTTTATGTTGATGCTTAAAAAACTGTCAAAGTTGGGGTCGATATGAAGACGAGCTGATTTGATTAAGATGAAATTCTGAAACGAGAGGTCACACAATGGTGCTATGCTCCGTGGGAGTTATTAAACCAGGCGCCACGTTGGACTACTGTAAAAGCTTCTCACTGAAGTGATGATGAGATCTAAACTCAAATGGAAAGTTGATTCAGGTTTAATACATTTATTTTTGCCACAGACCTTATCATCTGCAAAGATCCATGAACAAAGGGAGTCAAAATAATCTTATAATTGATGGTCAATAATCATTTCTTGTTGCAGAAGCTGCTGTTAGACCGCTGCATCAGTTTAGCTTCTGAGAAAGAAAAAAACAAGTGTAGGACAATGAGACCAATGAAATTATTTTGGTCAACATTTAAAGCAATTTTTGCTGCAGTTGATCTCAAAAGCAGTTTCTAACTAACAAAGAGTCCATATTTATCCGACTGCTTGTATTTTTCATGTATAAAAAGTAGCCTGGTGCAGTAATCTGGAAAATCATGGATATCACTCACGCCATCGCATCATGATATCGAATCCAATTTTTTACTTAACAATCAAAACGTGAGTTTAGTGAAGATGTACAGCCCTGCTGAGAACATCCAGACCAGCCCCAGAGGAGTGTGAAGCTAACCTGGAAGACCTCCTCCCTGCATCACTCCATCCAACCAGGAGGTACCAGAGGAAGTGGACGTCAGCTTTCTTAATGTTGACTGATCTTTGGTGTTGAGGAACTTCCAGCTGGAGAAGCTAGGACTTTGGACACAGGCTGTCATGCAGCATCAGAGCTCTAACACTTAAATAAAATGGTCAACGTAAACTGTTTGATTTGTGGGCGTACCTGGAAAGATGTCAACAAAAACCTGAAGTCATCACCTTCTCTGTTCACACTAAGCTCTCTGGGAAATATTCTCTAACGTGAAGGAGACGATGATCACTTTATCTTAAACTAAAAACAGAGGAAAAGTTATGGGAGGAAAAGAAACTAAAACATAATTGTCGACACTGAAACCTTCAGATTGTGCAGAGAACTCGCTCGGTCTCTCTGGACAAACACCGCACCTCTTTGCTTTCACTGGGACAGACTTGTATTAAAATAGAAAAGTGTAAACAAACTGGCAGTGCGCTAAAGCAGCCCTCACCAGTCAAGAGTCTTAAAATCAGAATTCCCCCGACAGTTCATGTTTTCAGGCACTGATTTCTCTACTGAACCACACAAACAAAAGTCAAGAAAAGATCATCCAGAGAAAAAGAGACAAAAACCCTGATTTATCCTGAAAAGAGCCTCCAGTTTCCGCAGCTTTCTTTCAAAAGTTCTGATGCTTTTTATTTCAATCCTGAACAAAAACACTCGCCCCGGCTTTTGCTCTGTGAAACTCAAATCGAGGGACACGAGGTACTGAGTTCATAGTTTTCCCTGTTTTCCACAGCTCCTCGTGGCCGCTGCTGTTCTCTGTAGAAACTCATCGAGTATTTACACACGTGTCTGGATCAGGACTTTCACAGTTTGGATCTGGAAAACACAGATTGAGCTTTAGGTCTGTACACGGCAGCAGAGTGGAAGAGTCTGTATAAAATGAGTGCTTTGAGAAAAATAGATCACAGACGCCGTCGTCAATCAGAGTCTGAGAGGACGATGGTCTCCTCGGGGTCGCACTGGGTCGCCACGTTGACCTGAAGACACAAAGAGACGAGAACTTAAAGAAATGTGCAATAAATACGACGGTGACATCACACCAAGCTGCTGACGTGACTGTGGAGAGAATAAGGCTCATCATACTCATGTTTATACTCATGTCCGGTTTTGGGAGAATATTGGTCTGCAGTTGTGATATTTAAATGTGATCTTTTTTTAGACCCCAAAACTTAGTCTTGAGAATTCTCCTAAAGGTACTGTGCCTCAAATCTGACAAATCCTTGTACAGAATCTTAAGAACAACTGCACTTAAACAGATGACAAAAAACTGGTTAAAACTAAATCCACCGTAAATTACCAAATGGAAAGAATCAATAAAAGAAATATTTATAATATAATTAAACATGGGATAAGAAAACTCAGTGACACTCTTGAGTTGTGATAGAAAAAAATAAACTAATGTAACTGTAAGAACAATAAATAAATTCTCCAGGAAAAAGATTAAATAGAAGATCCAGGCTGCCAGTAATGTTTTATTTTTGTTTTCTTTCTCTCTGATTTTGTTCACTTGTCTTCTTTGTCTAGTACGTTTTCTGTTTCGCTCTGTTGTCTTTGTTTCAACAGAGAGGGTATTTGTTTATGTTTGCTCTTACCTTTACTTTTAGATTCATAAGTTGTTCTGTTTTTTAAACTTTCGTTATATGAGCTAACTATTAAATCCCTGATTAATCAGCTTTTAAAAAAGCTCACCTCACAATCAAAAAACACATTTAAAGTATTTAAAGCTGAAAGAGCTTAAACACTGATTAAAAATGAGAAAATTTTTATTTCTGGAAAATGACTCAGTTGCTGAATAAATTGTGTCTGTCTCAGTGTTATTCTGAACTTCATCTAAGCTATCTGTTGAAAACTGAGTTATAATCCTTATAAGAATAAAATATTGATGATAATAATTAGATGAAGGTGATGGAATGATTTAACATTTACAGCCTTAAAAATCAGAGAGATGTTGTGTCTCTTATTTATATTAAGAAAACATTTAAACCAGACTGAACGGCTCTTTAAATGTACAAATGTCACAGTGTGCAGAATTTGGCATTTTAGCGACATCTAGTGTTCAGATTCTAGAATGAACCTAATTGTAACTAAAACGTCACAACGCTGAGCAACGGAACACTGTGAAGCCCAAAAAGGATTGTGAACATGGCACAAAATGTATGTTGTGTGTGTGTTTATACACACAGTTTGAATCCCTAAGACAGATTAACAACTTTCTATGCATCCACTGCCATCCTCTCCTCTTCTTCACCTGCATTTCAGGTTAGGGATGGGAATTGATAAGATTTTATCAATACCAATGCTGTTAACGATCCTGTTAATCAATCCAATTCTTTTACGATTCCCTTATCGATTCCTGCAGATTTTGCGAGTGGGCAAATGTTGGTCTGATTTTCGGTGGCAACAATGTCAAACACGTCACAGCATAGATATCTGCTTCTGCAAGTTGCAGGTGTTTCAACTCACTTAAGGTTGTGTGGTAGGTGCAATGAAAATTAAGCTACAATTCTGATGCTTCTGAACCCTGTCAGTGGAAGGAGTTGATAAGGGAATTGATAAGCAAAAAGATTAATGATACTGATTCTTTGATGGAGCTGTTAACGATTCTCAACTGGAATTGGTTTTCAATTCCCATCCCTATTCCAGGTAGATTTCAGAACCGGCGGACAGATTCGCGATTCATTCTTTTTGTCCCTAAAAACCACCCGTAGACAACATGGCGGATCAATATGTCGGCTGACACGAAAGAGTAGCCCGCAGTAATGTAATTTTTTTTATAAAGATTTTTCTAACTAAATAAAAATAAAACAAACATTTTATGGGAATGTTTGTGCTCCTATTTTGAAGAATGTTACATACACATAGAAACATATATCTCCTATATTCACCGTTTCTGTTTGGCGAAATGTGGTGGATGTATAAAATGCCACATTCTACACACTGCACCTTTAAGTCTCACCTATTGCCCTAAAAAACTGCTCTGCTCTTTAAATCAAACTGACCTTAAAAGCTCAAACCCTGACTTCTCTTCAACAGTCCTGGACCCTCACCTTGTTCTTCTTTGGGGGCGGTGTCGTCTGCGAGCTGCTGACCATTTCCCAGGTCGGCGTCTCCGCTCTGGTGGGCTCAGTCGGGGAGCTGCAGTTGAAAACACCCATGTCCAACGGGATGTCCGTTTCACTGAGGACAGAGGGGGACACAGAGGGACATCAGGGAGAGACGTGAAGATAGAGGGACTTTGGCATAAAAGAACTTTAGACATGTAAAATGGTGACAACAACAACTTTCATGAGCCATAGTAAAACATTAAATCTTCACAGGTAAGAAGGAACAAGAGAAAAAACACAAAAATATCACTGAGACGTGACATCAGCGACGCTCAGGAGTGACGTGTTTGGACACTGCAGACAGAAAACATTCAGACCGACGGTTTGAGATCCCAGACTCAGAACAGAGACCAATAAAACAGATCAATCAGTAAAGTCAATAACTGATTCCTGTCAATAACTCTCATAACGGGTCATCCACAAGTCCACCACGTGAGGGAATGTCAACATCTGCTGCTCCAAAACCAGTCTGTACGGCTCAGAGGAAACACATTTTAGGTTTTCATTAATGAACCAAACGGCAGCTGAACATTTAGGGGAAAGCTGTCCCACATCGGTAAGTGAAAGTATGATCATTCTGTGCATACATGCTGATATTTTCACCCGTCAGAGTTACAATACGTCAAATCAGCTGTGAGGAGCTTTGTAGTTCTTCTACTTCCTCATTAACAGGGGAACTCTTTTCCTCTTTTCTAGTACTTTATCTTTGTAATGTACAAGAAAATATAAGACACAGATCCTTTAATGAGCTAACACTGTGGCAGCAGGAGGAGGCAGTCGATCTGTTTCTAGGAGCCGGAGTGAACGTGAGCATCAGCGGTGTGACACTCAGGATGTTTGAGGCATCAGTGTCCTAAAGTCTGTTTTAACTCGTGAGTAGGAGCTCTTAAGCAGGTCACCTGTCCTGAACCGGCCTTCTTGGTGTTAAATGAATCTAGAAGCCTTGACCAAAAGGCTGAAGGCTGTAAAATCTGATGTCACACAGACTTTATCAGGGCTTCTGCAGAAATCCAACAGTCTGCCACGACCGTGAACTCAAGACCATTACAAAAGTTTTTTTTTTGGTAAAGATGGTTTTATATGAAAGGTGTCCCCACAAATATCTCATCTTTCACAAATAAAGAACTTAAATCACACTGGAGGGTGACACTAGTTTCTCCACATGGTCCAGCTCTTGTAATTGTAATCGACAGACCAGAGACAGTTTTCAGTGTGGTTCCACATGTTGACGCAGATGCATGAATCTGGCATATCAGAGTTTACATTTCTGTATTATTATCATCATATTATTAAATATTTTTCTTGAAAACTACAGACAGAAGTTTTAAAGCCATTGAGAGTCAAATTTAATGTTTTTTTAATACCATTTAAGGTCTTATTTCTCACAAATTAAATTTAATGACTATTAGTTTTTTTTCATGCCGTGCAGAAACCCTGTTTAAAGTTCTGTGCTTCTGTTTGCATCAAAACAACAACAGCAAAAGTCGACACTGCACTGAAACTCTGTTCTTTTGGATTTAAAGCAGCTGAATCTCTGCTGCTCTCAGTACCTGTCCTGGATGATGATGTGCTTGGTGTTTCTCGAGTTCCCTGATGAAGAATCTTCTCTCTTCCTCTTCTGGCTCCTCGTGGTTCGGGGGCTGGGCGGTGGCGACGTGCCCGTCGTGGTCTGAGTGTCACACTCTTCTATCAGGACGTCCTGTGATGGAGACGCCCCATTGGCTGCCACAGGAGAGACCTCTGAGGGGTTTGTGGTGACTTTGCTGCTGCTGACGGGCACGACGGAGACGTGGCTGGAGGAGTCGACGGGCTCCTTGAACCCTAACAGGTTCCCGTTGGACAGTGGGTGGTCTTCAGTCTGCGTGGGCTCTGATTGGCCGGGGCTGTTCCAGGGCGAGGGGATGGACAGCGGAGAAGTCTGGGACTTGTCCTCGGAGGAGAGGGGACTGAGTCCGCTGACGGGCTCCTCGTCGTCGTCTCTGGTGTTTTCGTCTTCTACAGAAATGCTTCCTGACAGCTGGTCGGTCTGATCGTCCTTGTTTCCTTCACTCACTTGTTCTGCCTCTTTTTTTTCTTCCTCTTCGTCTTCGTCATCGTCTATGGAGAGAAAATCTTTGTGATTAAATATTAAACAGACTTTTTCAAGAGGTCCACATTAACACCATCTTTAGTTTCAGATTAATTTCAGGTTGTTGTGCAGCGTGTGGTGGATAAGTGCTTTCACCTCAGAGGCTCCAGATTAATTTTGTTTTGAAACGACTCCGACACAGTTAAGAGAAGAGTGGATGAAAAACAGCCACAGAAACAGCGTAGGGTGATTAAACGCTATAAACAGATCATTCACGACCAGCTGCCGAATTCTGCTGAGGAAAAAATCTGCCATAAAAACATTTTAACAATCATTTTTGATTGACGGATATATGAAGATCATATCATACCAATCCCTTAAGATACCACATTATTTGTTACAAACAAAAACAAATCAAAATACACACAAGGCTTTCTGGTGTCTTGGATACATTTAGAAAATATGTGGTTGAATAAAACTCTTTTTAAGACCATCTTCCTTCATCCTCAGACCCCACTGCATGTTTGATTGTCAGTGTTATATTAGCTCCACATTTAGACTGTCTGCTTTGTACTGATACCAAGTCATTTGGACATAATTAGGATCTTCACGTAGAGCAATGCAAGTAACCTTGCAGTGCGGCTGGATCAGCCTGATTGATGTCTGTAATAAGACAGATCCATCTGCCAAGCTCTGATTGTGAGCGGCCCAGAGTGGTACAGCCCAGTCGGTGTTTTTAGGAGCAGAAAACGACTGCTTGTTCAAGGATTAGCATGGATGCTAATGGCATCGGTGACCACTTTCCTTTATTAAATGGCAAACTCAAAACAACACAAAAAACTGCTTCATAAAAAAGATTTTCACTCCACCTCCAACACGTGTCGGTGAGTTTTAAGAAGGGGCTTAAAGTCTGACCTCTACACCGCAGCAGTAGCAGCAGTCGCGTGCCTGAATGCTACATCATCTGATTGGCCTGTAATAAATGTGATTGACAGAATGATCATCCAATCACCTGCTGATATGCTTCTGAAAGGTTCTGCCCATCATACTGAACGGTCCATCTGGTGTCAGGTTACAACGAAACAGGAAATGCAGCAGCTCACTGACTCAATAAAAGGTTCTGACACCCACAGCTAAACAATGATGACATATTTTAAAGGATAATAACGACTTTTACTTTTATTAATATTTACAAAATAAAGAAAAAAAGAAGTGATGTTTTCTGAAAAGAACTAAACTCTGGAAAAAATGTGGTCCATAGGGCTGTAAAGTCCAAGTCGACTGGTCGACTAATTGGTCGATGCGTGCTCAGTCGACCAAAATTCTGATTGGTCGACCAAATGTGTCAATTAATTTTTCATCAGGAGAAACGTATCAAGTGAAATGGAGGTATTTTCTGAGCAGCCCCATCATGTCTCAGAACACCATTTTAATGTATTTATCATTCATTTCAATATTTTTATTTAAGAACATTTCAATATTCTAGTCTAATAATCACTTATTCGTTTTATAGCTGTATGCGCACCTCCCGCTGCCCGCACTGCAGCGGTATCTCTCACCCAGTCCGCGATTTTATGACTCATATAAACACCCAAATGCAAAAACGACATCACAGAACGAATTGACAGTTTTATTTCTTAGGATATGAGGCCCATTGGTGTCGTGGAAGGCCAAGAAAACATTGAAACCTGGATATTCGGTGCCAGCGCGCCAGACAATTGTGCACGCACTAACGGCAAATTACGAGGGAGTAAAAAGAGAAAGCTTCGGAGTTAGATAAAGATAATAGGTGTGTACGTCTCTTCGAATGGAGTCCTATATGAAAGTAACTGCCCATTTCATTGATGAAGACGGGAAAGCAAAGAGTCTTGTGTTGAGAGAAAGAAAGGAGGGAAAGAGGCGCACACAGGGGAGAAACACGGCGGGGCCGGGGGGGGTTGATTGGTCGATTTCGGCCGGAAATTTTCTGTGTTTTAGTCGACCAACAATTTCTTTGGTTGATTACAGCCCTAGTGGTCCATAATCCACTTCTAAAAGTGTTTAACAGAAGCCACTTTATAAACATCTGAAAATGTTTTACACTTTTTAGCCCCTCTGAAGACCCGCTCACTTTGCCTGATAACTTAGCAACTTCTTGGACTCTGTAGACACTCTGAGCTTTCATCTTAGAGGAATGAAAGTCCACCACAGGGCAACAGGAGACACTTTTTAAGAAGGAGACACACTGTCCCACAGAAACGTCCTGAAACACATACAGCCTCTTAACATACGTGCATCTGCTCTTACCCGGGCCAACCTGCTGAGTGCTGGCCTGAATCTCTTCCTCGATGTCGGGGTCTGAAGACTCATCATCTTCATCATCGTCCTCGTCCTCATCCTCTTCCACTCCATTGGCCTCATTTTTTTCAGCTCCCTTTTCTGACGCTTGACCCTAAAAACAAAATGAGAGGGTTAAAGTGAGACAGAAAGAGAGAGAAGAGTGAGAAAAGGGAAAAAGAAAGAAAGAATCTGAAGTCATGAGGAGTTGGACTGTGATGTTTTCACATTTGAATAAATCAAAAATAAATAAATGAAGCTGCATGACATTTGCTGAGATTACCTTTTGTCAACTCTACTTAAAGTAATGAAATCAAACTAACTAATCAAACAAGTTAACTCAAATGTTTCTGTTGCATCTATAAGCAATACATTTATGATAAAAGTTATCATATTAATATGATTCATGACCCTGAAAACCCACACCTAGCACTCAGAATCATGTTGATTTTATATGTTGGACAGTTTTTCACCAGTGGGAGTTTTCTGGATCACCACCAAAATTGAATCATTTCTAAGTTTGGCCATTTTTAATATCTCCTAAACATTTCAGCAAAATCCATCCAGTAGCTTTTCTGTAATCCTGCTAACAAACAAACAAACAAACAGACATATGTCTTCTTGGTTGAGGTAATGATGACGTGATGGAAGTGTTGGAGCTCCGCATGGTATGATGGAGCTTTATGGTCCAGTCCGCTGTCATGTTTCATGTTCACACAAACAGAAGGAGGCCGTGATAACAGTCGCTGACTGCAGCCTGCAGACCACTGATGCGTCTTATCTGGACTTCGCTGCTGTTTGTTTACGTCACACTGAGGGGCGTTTTATGGCTCCTACAGCTCTGATCAGGAGAGTCACACTTCAATGTACTTCTCTATGTTTCATTTTCTTAACTTGACACCAGCACAGTGTCACTCTGTATCCTAAGTATGACCACTTGTTTGGGTCGTGGTTCTGGATGCTGATCCTGCAAATGCATGAGCCTTCAGCAGCAACTCTTTCTCTGGAAGATTCTGCAGACACAGGCTACATCTCTGAGTAACTCTGTAATTACTGGAGAGCCTGCATGATCCCACACTTCTGATTTCACTCTTTTCTTTGGAAAATAAAAGTTTGCTAGTTTCAGGATTTTTTTTTGTAAGTGTGAACTGAGTTTAAATGTGTGAATGTGACACATGCCTCTCTCTGGACTGCAGGAAAACCTTACTACGCTGAAAACCAACACAAACATCACATCTTTGTGACATTAATGTTAAATGTCTCAAAGTGTTACGGCATCAGAGCCTTGCTGGAGCTTTTATGCTTTTAGAACCTTATAAAAGGCTTAAGTCCTTTTATTTGTATTTCTGACAGTGGGGGAACACAAAACCATGCGCAGCAGAGGCTTTAAGACCAATAAACAAAAAACGGGAGTACAAGCAATATTAAGGTTTTGTTAGATTATGAGATACAGAACAACTCAACCAAAGCAGGGAGTGACTGCACTGATCACAGGTATATGGACGTTCAAAGGAGAGCAGAACAAAACCTCTGTCCACTCTGCACACCAGCTTCACATCGTTTACCTGCTGACACTGTGCTCCTGTGCTAAAGAGGGACTTATTTAATTATTAATTAATTTATTTAATCATAAATCATCCAGCTGAGGCTGTTACACTCACAGCAGATGACCGTTTCAGCCTGTTCCTCTGACCTTGGAGCTCTCATACCTCTTTGTCCTTGCGGTCTTTGTCCTGCCGTTTGACCCTCTCCTGCTCCTGCATGTCTTCCTGTTTGACGGCGTACTTAGTGATGACCTCCTCCAGACTGGACAGAGCCACTTCTCTGTTTGAGCGCAGCTTCCGCAGCAGCGTGGGGTCTGACAGAGCTGGGTCTGTGGCTATAGAGGAGAGTGAAAATTAAATTACTTCATTAATGAAAATCAACCCTACATCATTGATCGTCAGTGTCAGAGCACTTTGAGACTTCTTAATTCCTCTTCTAAGCCTTACTGGGCTTATAGGCGTCAGTGAGGTGTGAGCCAAAGTTGTAGACCAGATCCAGGTGACGTCTTTCCTGTATGCGGCTGCCAGTCTCTCTGAAAGCCTCTTCTGCGATCTGGTTCAGCTGTTTCCTGCTCAGACACAGGTTGTATCGCTCGTTGGCTCGCAGGACATGCTGGAGCATGTCTTGGTAATCTGGTGGATTCCTCTGAACTTCGGGGCTGTTAATGAAACGTTCAATCTGACAGAAGAGACAGAAGCAGGTTAAGAATCAGCACTGGGTCACACGAGCTGAGCATGACTTTAAACACACTTTAAAACTTATAATGGAGTTTAACCTCTACCAACATGTGAGGCAGGGCTGCCCAACAAGGTGCCCACGAGCACCTGAGAGCCTGCAGGGAGCCAATGAGGTGCTCTCAGGGACATTTAAAAAGAATAACACAAGCTACCATCACAGAACTTGAAATAAAAAGAGAAAAATAAATAATGGAAGATGCATGAAAGTATATTGTTTTCATATAATGTAATAATCTGTGGTAAAAATTAATGATAGAAATAATTAAAAGTAAAACAGTAAAGATGCAGTCAGTGTGCTATGCTGCCAATAAATGAATAATATTATTTTTCGTTGAATTATAACTTTTTTATTACTTATGAACTTTAAACCAATGTTGTGGTCCAGTGCTGAATAATTAGGAGCCCAGTTTTAACTGTGCTCGAGTTGTTTTGAGTGTAATTCTATTTCCATTTAGCCAGAACTAAATCTCTCGCCGAAGTTACAACTAAATCTGAGATGATGCTTTCCATCACTACTTCATCCAAACACAATGACTCTTCATAAAAGGAGGCAATGATCAAGAAACGCTGTCTGTCATGTTGGTGGCCACGATGACAGACAAGGTTTTGAAACATATCAGATAATGCAAATACTAAACCAAAAAACACATTTGAATTACTTCATGGGGAACAAGCAGCCTGGTCTGAAGGTTATTTCCTTACCCTTAGGCAACTTTCTGTCCCTTCTATCTCTCACTACAACAAACGGTGGATC
This sequence comes from Scarus forsteni, assembly GCA_036419115.1. Taxonomy (NCBI): domain Eukaryota; kingdom Metazoa; phylum Chordata; class Actinopteri; order Labriformes; family Labridae; genus Scarus; species Scarus forsteni. The sequence continues at coordinate 24,474,250 of JAZDUH010000458.1, forward strand.
AGTCCTAAAAACACAAGATTCTATACTTTGCCCCCACAGTATTATAAACGATGAAGGCTCATTTTTAAGGTCTGCGAGCAGCAGGACGGGTCCTCACACTCACGTGGACCTCAGGTTCAGGCAACCTCAGGGTGCGGCACAGCGATGAAACGCCCTTCCCTTGTGACGTAACAAAAAATGTTTAACAGCTTAAGCTCTTCTGCACAGAACGGTCTGGTTGGTGTCAATCAGTGAATCACATTTTAACATAAAAGCTGAATTAAATTCAATTATTATTCCACCTAACAACAATACTAATTTTACTTCTCTGAAGTCTTTTCTGAGCGGCCAATGTCAAGCACACAACAGTCTGTTGTAAATCTTTATATAAGAATTTCGTTTTACTCTCTTAATCTGCATTATATATTTGTTTTACTCCACATTAGCTTCAGAAGTTACTAGCTTATGCTTTAAAAGGATAATTACAAATATTCTCTTTAAGTGTTTGGTTTTAAAACAGTTTTATTTTAATCAACTTTCAGAGCCTTATTCCCTTTATTATATCTTATCATGGTTTCATCAGTTTATTCTTAGCTCCTGTGTTTCCTCATTTCTATTCAAAAAGTGTTTCCACAGTCCTCTGTGCTGCTGATTAGTCCTGACTTAGTGTCCCTGTGAGTGTGTGTGTGTGAGTGGTGGTCTGTGTTAAATGTGGGCTGGGGGGTTTGGTGGGGTTTTCTATCTTATTTTGCTCTCCTTACTCTAACCTGCTTGTGTTCTTGAATTTTCAGTATCACTTTGTGATACATGTTTTGGTATGAAAAGTGCTTTATAAATAAAGTTTATTGACTGGTTGATCTTTTGTCATAAAACAAGCTTTGATTGAGATTCCTGAATCTCTCTGATCAGAAATTGATTCTGACCAGTAGGTAAAGATTTACATCAGTAATAAGAGTCTCTGGTTTATTTGACAGTCGAGCTTCATGAATTAAAGGAGTTCTGTCATCATTTCAAAAGCATCTTCAACCACAGCGCTGCTTTAACTGGAAACAGGTTCTCACTCTTGAAGCAAAATAAACTGCCATGACTCAGCAGATTTTGTAATAAAGGTAATTAAAGGACTATTGTTGCTATTTTAAAGGCCATGGGATAATGTAATCCCACCCTTTCCAGGTAAAGAGCAGCTTCACTGCATAAAAGAAAATCACATCATAACATCAGTCCATCAACTCCAACTTCAGCTTTTTCACCGAGAACTTTCCAGAAAACTTTCTGCTCTGTCCACACATCATCTCATCCAGACTTCACTTCACGCACAGTTTGACTGATTTTACTTTGAGTACTGTGAGTGCAGCGTGTGAACAAGTGCTCTGTATCAAACTTTACCCGTTTGTTGATCTCGGGGTAGCGGGTGCTCTTGAAGGAGATCCTCTGCTCGATGACTCGGCCTGTCAGCGTGTTGCAGCCCTTCAGCTCACAAAGCTTTTCATAAATCTTCATCATCTGACAACAGGGAGGAAACAGAGGTGTGAGAGTGACACAATAATAACAATAATAAGGTTTATTTTTTATCTGACGGAGCTCATCCGGCCTGACCTTGCGTTTGAGTTTGTGCTCCTGGATGTACGACGAGTCTTCGGTTCCCAGTTCATCCAAACTGAGCTCAGCACGCTGCAGCCGGCATATCTCATCGTTATAAACCTTCAGTAAGTTCTCCAGGTACGCGATCTGAGGGGAATCACAGACACGAGAGGATGATGTGCTTACTGATGCAAAACTACCTGCAAAGAATGATTCTGTGTATTTTCCAGGCTGTATGACGACAATGTAAAGATAAAAAAGAAATGGACACACAGGGTTCCCTCTCTTTTCTGGAAATAATTTTCCAGGATGTTTTCAACCCCTTTAAACATTTTCTTATTCCTAACTTTCAGGTATGAACGTTCTCTGCTGATTATGTTTAGTCTGGCTTTTGTATAGTGTCTTATAATTACAAATGAATGGTTACTTCATTTTTTACTCTTATTTGACCTTGATTTACTGTTAAACCTGTTCAGGCCCAGCCTCTTTTTAAGCCTTCCGCTCAAAAATGATATATTCATAAGGAAAAGAGTTTATCTAAGGTCTATTTTAATTATTCTGGTGTCATAATAAAAGTAACACTTGAGAGATTTGTCCAGATGTGTAATTACCAGTTTATGTGTTACTGGGGCAGAGTCAATCAAGATAGAAGTCAGAATAATCTGAAAATAAATATAAAATATATTTTTTACTGTGAATATCTCTTGGAAATGATGCTGGAGTGGCTGTAAAACTCTAAAAATTAATCATAAAATATTTTTACGTCATCTCTGCAAAGGGCTTTTGTTATGAAGTGTTTCAGAGCAAAATTTAGAGCGGCTTTATAACAATATGGTCGAGCAAGAATTTTGAAAAACAGTTCACTCTGTCTTATGTTCTTGTTGGAGAGCTTGCAAGCATTCCTGAAATCAGGTACTTTGGGGTTGAAGAAGTTAAGTAGCCTCAGTTTTATTTTGCCATTTTTTTGTCCCCATTTTTTGGGGTTTTTATGTTTTATTCCTTCACTTGCATTATTTTATCTGCTTATATTTTATGACTGAGTGTGCATTAGTTACCAAGCACATTTTTTACTTCATTTCCTGTATTTGATTTTTGTTTAATAACAAGGTAGAAGGAAGATAAATTATTTTTCCAGGGCATTTAAAACATTTCCCAGACATTTTACTTTAGTCCTCATTTTCCATGTGTTTTCCATGACTGACTGGTAAACTGGTCAATCATCTGTTTTCCAGGACCTGTGGGAACCCTGACAGAACGAGACTTGAAATGACGGACTATAATTTTTTTATCATTGGCCCACTTAATCTATTCCAGCAGCATGTGACACGACTGAATGACAGTCAGCACCAAACTGTGGGCTCAGTTTGTTGTGTTCAAGGAAAATTCAAAGACTTTAAACAGCGACTAAACCAAATTAACAAAGCAGCAGCGCTCAGCACAGACCTGTTTCCTGGACGCCCTCTTCGCCTTCCTCTCTGCCTCCTGCTCCTCCGGTTTGTCGTCCTCCGCTCCCTCCTGCAGTCCAGTGGTGGACGGTTGTTTGTCATCTGTGTGTAACTTCTTCTCCTCTTCCTCCGTCTTCTTGTCTTTCGTCTTGTTTTTACTTTTGAGCGAGGTAGACGAGGGAGAGTTTGATGTTGAGGTACAAGGCCCCGGTTCGACCTTGGCGAGGGCCTGTCTCTTCTTGTCTGTGTGCTGCTTGAGCACGGTGCACAGTTCGTTAATGTAGACGAAGGTTTTGGAGCGGTTGGCCTGAGCGCGGGTCAAACATCGTCCTAAAGAGTTCCTGAACTCCACGGAGGAGAGAAAATCTGGGGACGCCTTTGAGTGCTTGGCTTGGAGGAAAGTCAAGACTTCGGGGCAGTCCTTTGTGAGAGCCGTGCAGTGCTCCACAAACTACAGGGAGGATCACAAAAGAAAGACAACATTAAAACTTACACCAACACACAGCATCAGTACAGTGAGATTCAGGTTTCTCTAGCAGGCTTTCACTTTTGATTTGATGTTGACAAACCGGGTGATGACATTCAACGGTCCTTGAATAATGTCAACAGTTAAGATGTTTGTTCAAATTTCCTTGACTACACCCTCTCATCAACAGCACTTTAGTCTCAAATAGACAAAGACACACCTCTATGACTGACTCCAAAGCCAACTCAGAGAGTAAACATGTATTCAAAACACTTAATCCAACTAATGTGCCTCCATGGCAGCTGCAGCGAGGGCGACACGTCACAGAGGCGTAAATAAAACACTGTGTGTCTTCTATAAGACTTCATCTACATTTTTGATTTATACATTTTTATGAAAAATAAAAAACTAGCAAACAGTTGACTAATTACTTGTTTTCGTCACCAACCTTTTTCCCCTCACGAAAACTAACCAGTAACTACTAAAACAAGTGCACATGAACAAAAACTAAAACTAAATTAACTGACAATTTCATCAATAAATAAAAACGAGACACTTATGTTTAACAGAGACTTCATCCAGTCAGACCTAATTTGGTCTTGTAGAAAGTAGAGACAAGTTAGGAATCTAACAGCTACTTTGGTTGTGTGGAAAGGCTGGATGAGTTCAGAGGGACACCCAATCACAGCTGCCTTAGCATCATGGTGGTGGGATAAGTTGTGGAGTGATCCAATCAGAGCTGAGGCCTATATCACGAAGCAGGAATAATGTCTTAGCGAGATAACTTCAGGGTTAACCCTGATTTATCGATAGCACGAAGCCGGTTCCCTTTTTATCAGAGTAGATCACCATGGTGACTTACTCTGAACGGCTATCCTGCTCCGGAGCAGAATAAGTTGGAGGTTGAATCTGATCCTGCGAAATGACACTCGCACTAGCCAATCAGCTTCTCCAAATCAGTGGCCTGCCCTCTTTTCCTGAACCCGGTAGAAGGAGGCGCACAACTCTTGAGACGATCATGATGATGAGAAAGAGTGACACAATACCGATTTGACCCCAGAGATCGACCGGATGACGCACTATATGAGACTTACATGTTCTCGTGGCCCATAATCATCTCCCTGTGTGATATATTGGAGCTGTTTATTCCCCGTGTGACCCGCAGGAGCGGAGCACGAACTGTCCCGCTGTCATTTTGCATCACCATGCAGTATAAACTTCACGTCTATAGCACCTTTCATACATTCAAATGCAGCACAAAGTCCCTGATAAATAAAAGGGATGTAATTCTTATGTGAAACAGCACAATCAGGTCCATCATGTCATTCCTGCTCTTTATTCATGTGTTTGAGGGGTTTTTTCTTGCTGATTTTTAAATTGTTAAATTTGGGTCAGAAATCAGCTCGGTGTGTTTTTATGTTTTCATTGAGGCGACGACTTAAATTTTAAATGTAGCTGATATGACATGAAACAGACCAACCTACCAGACGCAGTTATGTTTTTGTAGTTTTATTTTCTGCTCCCACGACCTCCTCACTACAGAGGGATTACATCTGAGGATGATTATTGTCAGACATGCAACACATGTTCATAGTATTTTGCTTCATGAGATTCATGAGTGTCAGATTTAGCTAATGATGAGTAATTTGCGCATTTTCACAGTCCGCCACGCATTTCGTCTATGATTGACAGCTGCTACTGTGTTTCTTTTCTCCATTACTCTGGCTTTTTCATCCTCATATTTTAACTCTATCAGACGCCGCTCTTCACATGTGTAATATAAAGCTCTGTGAGTGCATCACAGGCCAGCGCTTCTCAGCGTGTTTTCCACTCATGATCACGATTGGTCAGCTGCCTCTGGGCCCTCCCTTTATACGTGCGCATTCACGGCTCTTGCTAAAACAATCCTGGATTGAGTTACTGTGTTGATAATCTGCGTCGTGCTATCGATTATCCTGATGGCCATTGTTGTTTGTTACTCAATCCTGGATAGATGTGAGTTACCGGGGATAAGTTGACCGCGCTTCGTGATATAGGCCTCTGCTCTCTTTATAAACTGATATATTCATGTAGACCAGGTTCACTGTTTGTTGTCAGTTCTGGTATTGTAACTAAGATGCTCTGCCAGGTAGACTAAATAAAGGTGACTGCATTTCACACAACAGTAACATTTTTGTACATTAATTTACACATTCAACTTTACTAGCATTCAATAAAGGATTATTAGATGTTTCATTTTATTTAAGTGTTAAACATGACTTCAGAAATTCAAGGAAACATAAAAAATGTCTTACACTTTAAACTTCAGATTTTAGTCGACTAAATTAACAGGGGATCTCATTGACTAAAATGTTGTGGAATGTTCTCAACTAAAACTACACTAAAACGGGGTGCTGGTTTGGCGGAGTGGTTAGCACCCCATGTACATGCTTCTGCCGGTCCAGGTTCAAATCCAGCCTGTGACCAGTTTGCAGAGTGTCTTCCCCTGCTCTCTCTCCCCCTTTCACAAGCCTATCCACTGTCTCTTTCCTATCAATAAAGGCACAAAATGCCCAAAAAATACATAAACAAAAAAAAAACTATACTAAAACTAAAACAATTAAGATGACTAAATTATGACTAAAAATAAAATATATTAAGGCAGAAGACTGAAACTAAACAAAAAAGTTCTGTCAAAATGAACACTGCTGAACATGTGACTGTTGCTCAGACTCACACTGCACTTTGGATGTTAAACTAAACTGTTCAGCGTTAAAATGAAGCAGAGTTACAGCAAACATTTCTCTTCAAAGTAAACTCACCTCAGCGAACAGTCTCTGGTTCTCCACCAGCAGAACGTGGGCGTCCTTCTTTGCCGAGGCGAAGGGGGACTGGGTGATGTGGGTGGGGGCAGACTGCTGCGCCTTGAGCGCCGAGACGTTTTTGGTCTGCTGCCGTGGGGCCGAGGAGCAGGGCTGAGGAGACTCCTCTTCATCATCATCGAGGACTATGATATTATCGGCCATTGAGGCGGGAGCCACCGTGATCCAAAATGTTTAAGGTTTCTGCAGAGGAACAGGGAGACGGCGGGTCAGGGACACTTTAGAGAAGCAGCTTTTAAACCTAAAGATCAGCAGATTTTCACAGCGCTGTGGTTGAACATCATCATGAGTGTGATGAGAAGAAGAACAGAACCCAGAGCCCTGCTGACCAAAGAACTGGACAGACAACCAACGTCTGTCAAACAGCATCCAAATACTATCAGAAAAACAATGACATTTCTGAGGGTGAACTGAAAGAACCAGGAACAAAAGGAAGTTTCTGCTTCTATAACTCAAAGTAGATTGTGAAAAGAAAAAATCTGAGAGAAGGAAGAGCTGGGTTTGACTCCTCTGAAGAGTTCTTAAAGTCTGGATCAAATCTATGATGGCTGCTCCCAAACTTTGTTCAGTCTCTTTGGAAATCATTTAAGCAACAGTACAACCAAAAAATCAGGTATCATAGCCTTTACTAAATATGTTAGACTTCAAATTAACCAAAAATGTGAATATTATCAGAACATTTCGGTCACCTACAGGATAAATATCAATTGTCTTTGCTTAGTTGCCCAAAAATATAATTTTCAGTCACAGCCAGAACATAAACATTTTCTTTTTTTCAATGAGAGAATTACAGTGGATAGGGCATGAGAGAGAGTAGGGGAAGACACTCTTCAAGCTGACCACAGGCGGGATTCGAACCCGGACCAACAGAAGTATATATATGGGAGGGGCCTGGTTGCTAACCACTCCACCAAACCAGCACCCAGAACATAAACATTTTCTTACCAACAATCTGAGAGCTCGGCTTCAGCAAATAAGTTTATCAACATTTACTGAACATTTAAGAACAGCTGTTCATTTTTTTATTATTATTAAAACATTAATGTTATAAATGAAATTTTTTTCATAAATATGTGAAAATAAATCATTTGCCCCACCAAATGGGAGTTTGAAGAAGTTCACACATTTACTTTCACATCTTCTCCATCGTTGAACACTGAATAATAATTATCTGGTCACTCTCAGTAAACAAATCAACTTAAAAAAATATACTGTTTCTACATTTTGCCAAATTTATAAGTATAGATATCAATTTGTTATACTTTATCAATGTTGAGATATTACATTATGTATACATATATTAACACATCTGTATTCAAAAATTTTGTACAACTTTAGGTGAACTGACACACCAATCAAAACCAGTATGTGTGTATTTTTTTGAATCAGACTTCATGAGTAAAGTGTGTTCATGTTTAAAAATAGTTCATCCATCATGTTCACACACACAGCTGTCTTTGTAAATGAATTCCCAAAGCAAGTACTAATCTGTAGTAACACTGTAAACAGGCAAAGCAGCAGGTTACTGTGGCTGCAGGCCGTCCACAGACACATGGAGCAGACCGCTGAGGGACCACAGAGAGGTCCAGGGGTCTCACCAGAGCTCACAGAGGAATGAGACACATTTGATGAAGATAAAGAAATAACAATCACAACCAGGGAGAGTTTAGGGTCAGTTATTGTACTAATGTAAGAAGGATAACCTCAACTCAGGTTTGTGAAACTGAACTCTGACTTCAGAGAGATTCTTTAATGAGGATCCAATAGCAGTGGTCACAGTAATATTCAGACCTGGTCATGATCCACAGAATGTTGGGGGGGGGGGATGTCCATGATGGCCTGCACTGTGTCATGCTTAGGTCTCTCCACCAAGTCAGCCCAAACTCCTGCCAATCACAGACATCTTCAACAGCCTGTCCTGCTGCTTCTATCAGTCATGCTGCCCCCCCAGCAGGCTGCAGCAGAGACCACTGGAGACACTGACTGATGGACCATCTGCTGCTTTTCACTGCAGACATCTAAAGACCTGAACCTCCTGAGGAAGAGGAGCAGGCTTTGCCCCTTCATCTTTAGGACATCTGTGTTCAGGAATGTAACAGTTAAAGTAACAAAATGATAAATCGCGATAAAATTTCTACAAGTCCCACAATGCACTGTAACATCGGCCATGCAGACCCAGTGTCTGCCAAGTCTGCCAAAAATGAATACGCTGTTCAAATTTATATTTACATTTAAAACATGGTTCACTTTAGACCATCCAATAAATGTTAATCCTGTTTGGCCCACATCTTAGACCAGAGGTGGGTAACTGGCAACCCAGAGGCCACATGCGGCACGGCTGTCATTTAAAAAAAAATCCAATTTGGAAACATAACAGCTGCTAAATAAGATTCATCATGAGTAACTAGGACTAAATAATGCATACATTAGGATAGATGATAAAATATTTCTACTTAACTGTGATTGCTAGTGTATGCTTTTACAAGTCAATTAACAACTTACTTTGCTAAGATTGTATTTCTAAATATCTTTTATGAGGCATTAAAATATAACATACAGTATGAGTAAAAACTATATTTGGAAATGGAGTAAGGTTAATATATTTGTGCTTTAAAACTGGTGAATATTCATTCTTTTTTTGCATCAAAAAGAAGGCAAATTGGCTTTAATTGTGTGCTTTTAATTGTTCTTCAGTTAAAATATGTCAGTGCTGGTAAAATCCTTTTCTGAAGCTTTAGACTTGCTATTTATGTTTATTTATTTTTTCCTGAGAGTGCCTGACAATTTATAACAGTGTGGCCCTGATTGGGGCTCTCTTGGTTATCAAAGTTTCCCATCCCTGCCTTAAACTGTATTAGAAGTTTTGGCTCCTTCTGGGATTATGCTTGACACCCCTGTCCTACAGTCACTGACAACCTCCTTGTTTTGGAGGTGTTCAGCAGGGCGCAGTTCTTGGTGCTCCAGCCATTTTTTTTTTTAAAGGTACAGTGCAAATTAATGAACATCTATTCAGAAAACAATTGTTATAAATGTGTCAGATTATAGCATCAATGCTAGTTTACATCTGCTGTCCCTAGGCAGGTAACACACTAACATTATGGCAAAGACACACAAAGAAGGACCTTGAACAGGACAATAGATCATTTCTAAAACCCTGGAAATTAATGGTTACAGGACCTCTTTCAGCCACAGCCTGACATGTGTTTTGAAAGTATGTAATGTGGGGCACTCCCTTATGGCGAGTGGGAGATTAAAGACCCTCTTCAGGTCCCTGGACTCCTCTTCTTGGCTCAGTCCTTCCTATGATGATGATTAGACCTCCTCATCTCTGTACTTCTCACCTCTATCTCGTGGAAATATGTTCAAAACAGTATATATGTGTCAGTAAACACAAACCCCATCCCCCCAACCCTCAGACCCCCTAAAGTCCCCACTGCACCCCTGCACCTCCACACCAGCCATGTGCTTGTGATGATGATGATAGAGACACTGATCCATCACTCAGAGGGAGAAAGAAGCCTGTGAGACAAACACTGAGCTCCTGAAGTCTGACTGTATTTCCGGAAAAGTGAAACTTCCTCAGAGTTAAAAGTACGAGCTGGTACAGTGAACAGAGATGACATGTTAGACAATAGCAGCCGTGAAACCAGAAGAGACTAAACCACACGGTGAAGAAACCCTCACACTCACCGACCTCTGGTCCAGGAGCTGACAGACGCGACGACAGAAGAGGAAGCAGCTTCATCTGATCATCAACACGGAGAATCTGCTGCCTGTTAGCTCACGTTAGCATTAGCCTGTTAGCATTGTGACTAAGTGTGATAAGCGGAGAAAACACCGGATCGGGGTGAAGGCCCGGGCCCTGCTCTGCTCACGACATAACCCCACAAAATAAAGCTCAAGGAAAGTCGTCAAAACCGGAGTAACGATCTCCAACTGTCACCGAAAACCAAAACAACGCGCGTCAACTTAGATATGCTGTCGAACTGAGATCTAAAGTCTGCCCGCTCAAGCCTCGCAGCATCGCGCTCTCTGATTGGCTGAGGGGTGGTGAGACGTGTGTATTGTCGATTTCTATTGGATGAAGGCCTGCCGTTGACTCCGAGTGGAGAATCTCGAGTATGATTTTAAAAACAAAATAAAGAGTAAATAATATTAAAGGTAAATATTAAACACTTTCATAGGTAACAGAACGAGCCGTGAATTCCAACCCTCAAACAAAACCGTATTCTACAGGAATACTGTCAAATTTGAATAACTGCATCTTAGTATCGGAGTCTCTTTAAAACAATATCCAAATGTTATTAAGATTTCTGGGTTTTGTTGATATTTTTCTATCTTAACAGAACCCCTATCAATGCAGTTTGATACAACTTGCTTTACTTATCTATCCACTCCTTCCCTGTGCCATGAACGATCAAAAATTTTACCAAAACCCTTCAAAGCTTTTACTGACGGGAAAACTCCTCCAAAATAACATGAACACACCGGTGGATGGAACAATTAAAACAAACAAATCGTGTTTTATCAGCGTTTGAGACCCACACCAAAACAAAGCAGTACTTTTATTCTTTTATTTTGAAATGTAAAACGGAAGTTATCCATTTTGATGATTTGAGCTTGAAGAGGCTGTTGTCTTATTACAGTAATCATCCATCCTTATCTGTGCTGCTTTTTCCTTTAGAGTTTGCAGCAGTACATCCCTGTAGTCAATTGGCCAATCTGATCGCTAAAGCCTCTTTAGTATCTACAAGAAACTCATGTTTTATACAATAAATAGAACAAACGGTATTGAAAATGGATAAATACCTACAATCAAGAAACCTGAAGCAGCAGTTTTAAAAGAGACTTTATTTCTCATTAGAATTCTGTTGTTGAACAATTTCTTTATAATTTCTCGGAGCATAAAGAAGCATTTCTTTTTCAGATTCAAGCCATTTTTCACCATTAAGTTGCAAGGTACCAAAAAAAAAACAAACACACACATATGCCAACAATTTTAAAATATTCTCACATTATTTTCTGTCTATTTACATCAGTATTTCTCATTATGTGGGTTTCAACTGGGTAATCTGAATATCAACTTCATAGTCCTTATATCAGAAAATAAAGTTTAAACTTTTATTTCTCATTTTTAAAATAAAACATATTTACACACAGGTTATGTCTGATCCTTTTGTAATGAGGGTCAGATTCATTTCAGTAAGACAACTGTAAAACTAAAGTGTTGTTTTCTTGTTTAGTTCTTATTCCTTCTTTTCCTGTGTTTGTAGGAACATACTACAAACACACATGAAATTTTTAGGATTATACATAACAGCTACAAACTCTAAAGTGGTTGATAAAAGAATGGCATCAAACATTCTTAAAATAGGGATGGGAACTGACCAAATTTGAATGATACCAGTGCCTTTATTGATTCTGCTTTATCGGCTGATTGTTTATTGATTCCTTGAAACTGAACATTGTACAGTTAGCATTATTTTCTCATAAATTAAGCCCGATTGTGACCACTTCTGTCACCATGATCATGTTTGACTGCTTAGTTGTCACTTGTGCTGACTGCCTCTGATGAGAGGTTGACGTCCTTGATTTGCAAGACATCCCGAACAAAGTGAAAATAACTGATAAAAGACTTGTTAACCAAAAAGATAAATTATATTAATTCCATGAGCTACTTGTTATTGATTCTAAACTGAAATTGGTGTTCAGTTCCCATCCCGATCTAAGTTTTAAAATGTCCTCAGCATCTTTTATCACAACAGCATGTCTTCCTTGTCTGAAGTGTTTTTGTCTATACTTGAACATTGGTAAAATAACTGTATGAGTTTGGGCTCTGGAAAATGTCTGTCTTTGTTAGAAAAAGCTTTGAGAACATGCACTTTGACAACCTTAAACAAAATTAACTGTCTGCATCACGTGTTTGTAAGCTCCCTTGAAAACCCCAACAATAATATCAGAAGTAAGCAGGTTTGTTGATTCACCAACAGCAGGCTTCATTCTTCTTTACTTGTCCTTCTGTGGATGAAAAAAGCGGATAATTGTTAAAACAGTCAGACAGGTTCATAATCTTTAAACAATCATAGACAAGGTGAGCATTTATGTAAGGATATTCAGAATTAGCCATTTGACAGATCATTGTATGCAAAGTAGTTTTACCTTCTCTTGTTTTTCAGCCTCTCCACTGCCTGTGCACAGAGACATAAGAGACAAAAAGTCATTCCCTGAAATTAAACCCAGTTCAGACTGGAGATACCTGAAGCAATAAAACTGTTTTAGGGGACTGCAGAGTAGTTGTTTGAATAAAGTACTGCATATTTTGTTTTGACAGCCAATCAGGGCATCAAAATAAAGAGAGGAATATCTAAAATGGAAGTGTCAAACTCTAGGGTGAGAAAACAGCACACATATGGAAGTTTCATGAACTGCAGTACCCCGAGTGTCCACTTGAGGCTGGCTGCAGGAGCCCCTGGAGACTGATTATGTGCAGGGAACAGCACATTTTTACAGCCTCAATCAACATCTTTATAGCCTGCTAAAAGTATCTTTGGTCTTAATATCAAATATCTATAAATTCACCTACTGTTCAAGGGGTGATTTTTTTAACCCTCTGGATCCCAAACCCGCCGGCGGGTTCAAAAACGCACTTATTTTAAAACGACTGGCATTTACAAACCATTTGTCCTATTAAAAAGCCGTAAAAAGTGGCGTTTTCGTCAGATTCTCAAGTTTCCGAGGGTACCTGAATGTATCACACATGACGTCGGCAACATTCCGAACAATGGCGGAAAAGACAGATGATTTATTGCGACTGCCGTCAACATCGCATTTATTCACACGTCCATTTCAAAAATCTGCAGAAAATAAACCGTTTGCTCTAGTTCTATTCTGTAAAAAACAAATAATTTTACACATCTAACAGCATTCAACAAGCTTTGAATGATCGATATACGTCCTGTACTTACTTCTAAAGAATTATTTGAATATTGCCTTCCATTTGCCTGCTGTCATTTCAGCCTCTGTCTGTTCATCACCAATCAGCATGCTTCATACGTCGGCTCTGTGTCTCCAGAGACTGTTTCAGGGTAGTAGGACTTCCTAAACAGTTTCAGGGGGTCCCTTGAAACAGTTTCAGGGGAGTCCTGTCGCCTTGTACATAGTTATTCACAGTTTTCATTGTTCTGAAAATAAATATTCAGAAAATGTCACTGTCTGTTTTTCTTTATTGAATAGTTTCTTGCATTCTGGTTATGTTATATTGCTATGAGACATTGTTGAATTATATCTGGCTTCAGCCCTAGTTCTCCTGAGCACACAGAGGTGTAGAACTTGATATTGCAGTGAAAAATGAGTCCACAGTGAGTAAAAATGTGACAGAAGCAAAAACGGCCTAAAATTCCAATCAACTTATAAGGTCCCAGAATGTGTAGTTTCTGTAAAGGTAGAACCACACAACTTTTTTCCTGTGTTCCTTATGCTTGAGGGCACCTGAAAGTGTGTTATATATACTCCCACCCTATTTTTAGAATTTTTTTAAATCAGAAAATCAGAAAAATTAAATTTTCGCTTCTCTTTTTTCTGATGATTTACAGCCTTTAAATTTTGTTACACTGCATAAAGACATAATTGAGTTACATCAGCGTATAGCCATGGTTGTCCTGAATCCACAGAGGCGCTGGACTTCACTTTACAGAGAAAAATGAGACCACAGTGAGTAAAAATATGACAGAAGCAGAAAACGCTCACAAATGGCTTGGGATTCAGAGGGTTAAAAATCACATCCAATTTTTTTTGTATTATTTTATTGAGGTCCATGTGTAGTTGCTATTGTTCACCTGTAGAGCATTTCTCAACTTTCCCAGTCTCTTGTTGCCCCTGTCCCAGCTTTTTTGGAACATGGCAGTGAATACTGCAAAATAAATTAGAGTTTATGGGCATGAACTCTGAATACCCCATCCTGTGAACTTTGCTCTGGAACAGAAACTCTCCCTCTCAAGGCCGTACAGTCATCTTATTGGACAACAGAGACTTTGTGAGGTCTGAGCTAGGACAAGGTCACCGGACTCCTTCTGAATCAACGTCCCCGCTGCTTTTCCAATCTCTCACTGTGCTCCTCTGACAGGTGCCTAGTTTGGAATTGTTTTTCTACTCCTCTCTTTTTCCTCTTGTTTCTCTGCTGTAAGCACTTTTACACATGTTGTAGGAAAAATGCTATATAAATAAAGTTTGATTGATTAATACCTGATCTTTCTAGTTAATTCAATAATACAGGAACACATTGATTTGCAAATCACTGTATTCTGTTTTTAAAAACATTAAAGCAATGTCGAAACTTTTTGGGATCAGGGTTTGTAAGCTCATTTTCGACTTCAATATATCATTGTGCTACCTTTTTTTATTCCATTTTTGGGTCCAGCTCAAAATATTTTAGAGCAACAATGCCACAATAAGTACAACAACTTCCAGTACAAGTCACTTTTCAGGTTGTTTTCTTGGTTATTTTTGGCTACCTGAGCTGGGGAGGGTCCAGGAGACAAACTTGATGAGACCGTAGAGCACCAGAGCTACACCAACCATGGCCATGGAGTCCTCGATGGAGGGAGTGCTGAACCCTGTAAGGACAAAAGACAGAATTCAGGTCTTCACAAACAGCCATCCATCATCCATCAGTATTAAAACAGGCGACACCAGAGACCATGGGTGTTAAAGTCATATAAACTTTCTTCATATCTCATTTGCCATGTATTTAAGTACTTAAACTATAATACACAAATATTCGTCAGCTCTCCCACCCCTCACTCTTTTCACACGTATTTAACTCCTAAAAAAATTGGGGTTGATCTACATACATGGATGTCTACATTTTTGTTTCTCAAACTATTTCCTGTTATGTACTGTTCATGTTTTCATCAAAGACATTAGTGTGTGCACTCAGCAGGTGTTAAAATGGAAAAATCAGAATATGAAATGAACAGCAGATGATGCGCACATTATTCAATATAACATACATTTTCTTCATGCTGTCATATCATATTTTTGTTTTTTTTCACACTAAATCTGTGACAATGTATGTAGCATTGCTATAAAGGCAACTTGTGTCATCATAGCTTTGGATTTCATTGCTTTTCTGCCCTATGTGGATAAATTATAGCTTTACAGAGAGAAACCTGCAAAATCTGTGGAAGATTTTAAAAAAAAAGCCACCCAAAAAACGTATTTAAAATTTAAGGGCTGAAAACGTGAAGGGATTTGCATTTTGTACTCCCAGTGTTCCTCATCAGAAAATTCCAGATTATGCTGGAGAAATAGGTATATTGTGCTTATTTTATTTTTTATTTGATTAGACAATGCATGTCATTAAAACTACAGGAAATTAATGAGCTGTAATAATAGTTTCCATCAGTGTATCCAAGACAAAAGGCCCCAAACAAGACCACAAAACAAGAAAGGGTGAGAAAAGATAAATGCAGAACTTTGCAATAAACATCGCTATAAACATGAAGGAAATGTTAGAAATACATAAAGCATGTCAAACAAATTTAAAGTGGCATCAGGGAAACATAAAAAATAGTTTGCATGCAAGACATAAAAAGGCCTAAATAGTTAAATATTACTAAAGAAATCCAGGCAGGACTTTACAGAAGCACATGGCTCACACATTAAAGTGTGAGCCGTATGGTGTTGAGTCTCTGATTCAGTGAAACAAGAGAGCTGTCTCGTTCATCATTAAGACAAAAAGAGGAATTTATACCTTGTCTTGGGGGCCTGATGCAGCTAGCTGTCTTTTGTAATTCATTATTTTTGTTATCTTTGAATGACACTTAAAATGTTATAGCAAAAAAAGATCCAACCAAACAGAATCTAACGGTCCCCTATCCTCCCTGTCTACTTCACTGAACTGTGACCAAGAGCCCCCCAAACATCCTCATCCAAACATTCATCCACTTTACCGACGACTCTGAGGGCCGCGCTGGTCCGTCGTGTTCCCCCAGCGTGGACCGCCACACAGGTGACCTCCCCTCCTCTGCCCAGGTCCAGGTTAACCGTATCCAGTTCCAGCCGGGAGGTCTGACCAAAAGTCCCGTCCCAGGCCTGCCTATGCCCCGTCATGCTGCCTTGTCCCAGAGGTCTGGACTTCCCGTCTGCACCTTTAAACTCCCAGCTCAGCTCCAGGGGGAGGGGGGCAAACCCAGAGGCCTCACACTGAACAGTTAAAGGCTGGCCCGGGACAAGGAGGGGCAGGGGGGAGGGGTAGATGGTGAGGGATGGAGGTTCTGGGTAGAAAAAATAAAGTGGAGATGAGAAAAAACAAGACAGCAGAAGAGAGTTATCAACAGGGCAAAAAATAGAATATCAGAAACTATCACCCTTTAAATGCCTAATTCTAGGGATATATATATTGGTCATATATCGGCTGAAATATCAACAAAGTATACAAATGTTCAAAATTGATTCACCTTCTCCACAATGCATGGATACATTTAAACATTGAGGGTTTCATTTTGTCAAGAGTTATAAAAGCTTTTTTATGTATTTTACATCTGTTCATGCGATAATATGCTGTAAAACTGAAAGAAACAACTCCATTTTTATTATGCACAGAGCTTGTGCCCTTGACCTGAAATATCGTAATAGGTTTAATAAATAAAAAAATATCGGCATATCAGATATCAGCAAAAATCCAATACTGTGCATCCCTATTTTTTTCTTATGGTAACGTCAGGGTAGATCTCAGTTTTTGTACTGATTTAATTTCTCCTGGGGTTTTATAAAATAAAACTAAGTATTCATTGTTAATAAAACATAAATGAGGGGGTTAGACTCATTGTTTGAGGTGTGTCTAAGCTTCATCTTGGGCTGTGGCGGACACCCAAGTCTGGGAAAGGCTGATCCTGAATTAATGTGGTTTCATTTTTTTTCAACAACCACTGAATCAGGGGATGAGTTGACTAAGTGTTTAGTTGATAACAGCTCCAAGTTACAGACCAATAACAGACATGAGAAACATGGTTTTTAATTACATCATGGTTCAGTGAGAATCTGTTCCTCTGAAGACAGTTACAGGAAATATTAGCACAGTTTTGTCTTTAAATACAAAATGATAAACAGCAAAGTCTTTCTCCTCACCCACAATCTCGAGCTCCACCGCCACCTGAGCCACAAGGTACGGCAGGTAAACGGTGCAGATGTACATCCCGGAGTGGCGCACCTTCGCCTCCTGCAGGGTCAGGGAGGCATTTCCCTTCTCGTGCAAACCCTCAAAATCCAGCATGGCCCCCTCTTCTTGTATATCAGCCAAGCGGTCCGTCTTGCCATCGTAGGCTAGAACCAGTCGTCCGTTCCCTCTGAACTGGTAACGCCACTCTACGGCAAAACCAGTCTGGGACAAAGGGGAGGAGGGGTCGACCCAGAACCCACAGTCCAGCAACACGGGTTCACCAAGTCTGGACTGAACGGTGAGCGTTTTACTGGTCACCGTGAGAGCGACTGAGGAGACAGAAGAAGAGAAGAGGAACGAGTCAAAATGCTGCACAGAACTGAGACGAGGAGTTCGTTTACACGCTCATGATATGATGATCAAGAAAATAGGGCTGGACAATTAATCGAAAAATAATCAAAGCCGACATTTAGACCCTCAAATCGAGGTAATTTTACTCCTGACAACTATTTGGATTATTTTCCATGTGTAAGTCACGTGGCAGTGACCCCTTCGTTTGGTCTGCGTTCACTTTCACCAAGAGTGAAGTGATGTGCTGCCAACATGAAGGAGATGAGCGCCAATCTATCAAAGGACCTTGTAGCCAAGAAAAATGCTGTCTTCATTGTTTGGGCACATTTTGGTTTCTGTGCAGAGGATAATCAAGCTGAAAGAAGTTAGTGCAAACACTGCAGGAAGACCGTTTTTATGACTGTCGGTAACACCACCAACTTCTTCCAGCATAGCATAAAATAATTGTTAATTAATCGTAATCAAAGTAAGAGCTTCAATTAATCGTGATACTGAGATTAGGTAATATCTCCCAGGCCTACAAGAAAACAAATCAAACTCTAAAGGGAAACACATTGATCTCAATGCTTATTATTTAATTTTTAGCACTTTTGTTTAATACTTATTATCAATTCCAGCCTATCAAATACCATCTTTAGAGATTTACTGAAGGTCATGGTTTGTTTAGAATCACCCATCATGTCTGTTTGGCATCTGATTTGAAGAGTCCCTGCTCTCTCATGTATTGGTGTTTCACGTCTCCACTGTGGGAAAAAGGACATTCATGCACAAGACAAAAGTCCCCAGTATCAGTGCTTCTCCCCATCCTGTTAACAGCACCAGTAGCTGCCTGAAACATCTTTGCTATACAGTGTTTACACATTTATCAATTTTTACCAAGAAGGCTGTGCGAGTATTACAGACCTTCAATTGAAGGACAAACACACACAACCTAGCTCTCATTTCACCTTTCTGTTGTCAAAATTACACATTTGCTTTCAAAAGATTTTCTCAGTAAAAGAATATATTAAAAAATGAGTAAAAAAAATCCAAAAATACAATAGTGTTCGATCCTCATATCATGGCCCTCAGCTAATTATAGCTGCCCAACAACCAAAACAAACAGAAAATGTAGAATTGGACGCAAGTTACCGTTATATGTTAAATTAATTCTTAATTTTTGACAAAGACTTATTACTTGTTTTGTTTTATTTTTATTTAGGTGAAGGCTCTAAGAGCCGCTGTTGATACTACTGCCATCATGGTAACAATGATTAAAGCTTAGGAGTTTTGCTAAGTTTTGCAGAGGCAGCAAAGGTGTTTTTACATGAATACATTTTTATATGCAGTCTCTCATTCATTATTTTATTTGGATTAATCCAATAACCAATGACTGGGCCTGTGTTCAGATAATTAAAGTATCCCTATGCTTACTTTAGACTCGATAATGCCCCAAATGCTGTGACAGCAGCTGTACAATACACCAGGGTAATGATATCAGCTCAAAATATCACCACAGACACCAAACTACACAATACAGCTAACGTTCCAAACTTAAAACGAGTTTTAAGACCTCTGAGGACCTGAAATTAAAGAGTCTTTAGTTGCAGGATCATTTCAGCCTCGTCCTTGCTCTTTTTTGTTCTTGCAAAAAAAGAAGAAAAGTTGTTGTTGTTGTTAACGGCTAGGGATGGGAACTGATAAGATTTTATACCAGATTATATACCAATGCTGTTAACAATCCTGCTAATTGATCCAATTCTTTATCGATTCTCTAATTGAGTCCTGTAGATTTTCCATGTGGGCAAATGTTGGTCTGCAGATTTTCCGTGTCATCAATGTCAAACACACGTCACAGCATAGATAACTGCTTCTACAAGTTGCTGGTGTTTCCACTCTCTTAAGGTTGTGCAGTTGGTGTATTCTGTAAAAAATTTAAGCCACAATTCTGATGCTTCTGAACCCTGCTGTCAGTGGAAGGACTTGATAAGGGAATTGACTAGCAAAAAGACTCATGACATTGGTACTGTGATGGAGCTGTTAATGATTCTCAACTCGAATTGGTTTTCAATTCCCATCCCTATAAACAGCACAGTCAATAATATTATCGTAGCCTCAGTATCAGAACATGTGTTAAATCAGGAGGTAGCGGGAAGCACCCAGCCCTACCAACGACTGTTCCTTTTGGTGCCAAAGAAGTGCCAAATGAAACCTTACACACCCACTTAAATGAGATTATGGCCTGAGTGAACAGAGAAAGTTAACCAGCCTAATGGTTTACTCATTACTCTACCTGGAGTTTAAAGCTTTGCTCACTCTTAGAAAGATTTGTTACACTGAGAACATGTCATGTTTAACTCTCCCTGATCTTCTGTGTTCATACTCCTCAGTCCTCTGATCAGATTCAGAGCTTTAGGATAACTCTAACACAGCACGCCAGAAACTACTTCAAGTTCAAGCTGTGAGCGTCTGGTGTTAGCACGGCTAATAAGACAGGATGAATTTATCCTCTGCTGGATTTGTTTGCTAAAGAGAGGAGAGTCTGCACTGAAGAAAAAAACTGCTGTTTGTTTTATGTTGTGTTCCTGTAGGAGGAAATCCAACTTCAGAGAGAAACACGTTGTTTTATCTAAAAATACTGTTACTTGGGTACGTAAAATTGTGTCATTTCAGATTATTACACTGACCCTGTTAAAACCAATCATCAGATTTCTGTGATTACGTAAACACACTGAAGATAACGCCGTCACGTCCACCTCTCTTTATTCTCACCGCTGTGCTCTTTGCCTCCAGTGGGCACCCGCATGATGCTGGAAACGGTCCACTGCTGTCTGTAGTCCTGATGGGAGACTGTAAACCAATCAGCCTGCAGGAACAAGGGGCTGACGTTGGTCTCAGTGAGCGAAGCCACCCATCTGAGGTCAGAGGGCTGCGGCAGGAACGGGTTCATCTCACACTGGTTCTTCTTGGATGGGCCTCGGGGTCGGCTCACGGAGGGCTTACAGAGAGTGCCAGCAGGGTCTGTATGAGGGGAAGCATGAAAAGTTAAATCAGTGATTAGAAATAGGGATGCATGATGTTGGATTTTTGCAGATATTCAACATGCCGATATTTTTAAGTCATTATTGCTGACACCGATATAGTCAAAAGCATGAGCTCTGCACTTAACAAAAATGGACTTGTTTGTGTCAGTGTTACAGTTTATTTATGTGAGTAACAGGTTTAAAACAAGAAAAACAGCTTTAGACACTTGCAAAAATTAAACGCTTGATTTTTGAATGTACCCACAGTTAGTAGTTATTGATATTGTACATTTGGACAATTTGCAGATATTCCAGATGATATATTGCTGATATGTGTGGCCTTAATATCAGCAGTAAATATCTGAAAAGCTTCAATACTGACCATTAGGATACTTAACTTTTTAGGCTGATATTGGGCAATGCTAATATCAAACCGATAATATCCTGAATCCCTAAATAAAAAATACCAAAAGTGCCAGAAAGGTTAGAGATGGAAAGAATAGAGAAAGTTCAACAAATCAAAAGTCATTTCATAAAGTTAACATTGATTCCAGATTTCCCTAGAGCTGTTATTTGAAGCTTCATAGCTAAAACCCTTTTTGGATACTGGGCTAATTCACCCTTTTGTTTCAGCCCCGTTTAGAGCATGCTGTTTAAGTAAAAATCCTCAGAAACTGTTACTGATCAAACTCCTCTCAGGAAATGAGTGGCTTCAGCCCTCCACCACTGTGCTCTAATGTTTACTGTGGCTGCACAGACATGCTCTGACTTGTTCTTTACCCTTGTGCAAGCTGTGGGCTGACAAACACCCGCTCAGGGAGTGACTCCCATTTGAGGGACAAGATACATCGGCTAATTTTCAAGAACACATTTTTCTCAAAGGTGGAGGAAGATACAGATAAAAAGAAAGTTCAGGGTCCTTCTAGATAAGCCTTAAAAACATACTTTTGTGGAAAAAGTGATAGAAGTTGACTTTGCATCAAACACTACAGAAGGGCTGATGTAAAGCTCTCTGGGAAAATGGAGACACATCTCTCTCATAAGAGGTGGTCACCTTTTTCTTGATATGATAAACTTTGGTCAAAGTAAATAATCTGGTCAGTAATCCAACTTTTGGTCAAGTCTCTGTATCCCGCTCTAAGTTACTGCTGCTTCTGTTGCAACACAGCCCCATAAATGCTTTAACTTTTCTTTTCTCTTTCTCACCCACTTTTGTTTGCATCTTTTGTATAATTAAATTAATTCAGATTGAAAAATATCAACAACGACTAAACTAAAAACTTTATTACACCAACAAGTTAGAATCAAAAATGTACTAAAATGAAATTTAAAGCTAAACTCTATGACCTTCTTGTTGTTGGTGCAGTTTTCTTAATAATAAGATTAATTACTGAAAACAAAACAGTTTATTTTGTTCCACTTGCAGATCAGAGTCTTGTAGATTTGTACAGTTTTTACAAAATTTATTCTCTTCAAACTGTGTTATTTTCATTTACAGAGTCGCACTTACAAATCTGTAAAGTCAGATAAAAGTCAGCCGCACTAGGTTAAGCTTAAATCAGGGGCTTTGGTTATAAAACTACACGGTGGACTCCTTTAATTAGACTGCTTCATAACCGGCTTCATATTTCTGCACAAACAAGAGGCCGTGAATAAAAACGTGGGACAGTATTTCCTGGACTGAGAGCCCCTGCTGTGTTCACTCTGTAAGAACACTTCCTGTCTAAGAAGAAGTGATGACTCAGGTTCAAGCATTCATGCAGAATCTTACCTCTAAATAAACAACAAACAGATTCACTCTCTCTCTAAAGACCTGTTGTTTTCTGTCCTGTCATGAATCCTGATCAGTGTGTGTTTTCACACTCGCCTGTGATCGAGTAAACTCTGTTGGGGAGGACGTCAGCTGGAACACTCTGAGACTCTGCTGGGACTCTGTGCTCGTCTGTTGAGATGTAAAGAAGAGACTTTTCTTGACTTGTGGCTGCAGTCAAACCTCCTCGACCGGCTTTCTCCTGCACATACCAGCACTCCAACGGAGGACAGCTGCTGCTGCTGCAGACTTTAGACAACAGGGACAAAGACAAATCTCAATTACCAAAGAAATGTATGATTATAGTACATTAGAATCTGTAACACATTGTTTTAGACATGACACGATAAACGCTGCATCCATCTATGCTAAAGCTAAAACACAACAGAAAACGAATAAGCACTACAATAACTCAGTGAGTCTAAAAACAGGGGTCTTGACCACTGTTTGGGTCATGAGACACCAAAAAAAGGGTTACAGGACGTCGTCAGTACAACAAAGACAAATTCTATAAGATTTCAAACGGTCTATTAGACCTTTTTTTGCAAAGTCACATACTGTTCATACACAATGTGTTAAATTCAACATAATCAAAAGTCCACAGGTGAGATGTAAGATGAAATAAAACAATGTGTTCAAAAAATCATTCACATGATTATTTATTATATGCTTTATCCTCCAGAGACAGTGTGCATCTCTTGTGTGTTTTTTTATTTTGTGTCGGAGGCTTAAAGCTTGAGACTCCCTGTAAATAACTTAATGCATGACCAAGGATGCACAACACTGGAATTCTGCTGATTTAGAGTTTGCTGATATTTTTAAAGTCATTTTTATTCCTCTCCTGTTAGAAATATATTTAAAAACTGTATGACTGTGAGGAAAATCTGATTAAAACTGCCATGACAACTAAAAAAATGTTCCAAGAAAATATGGCCATAATTATGTTATGCCCACATTTAATATATGTGACAAAATGTGTAAGTTCAATATACTAAAATAATCATCAAAGTATTAGTCACTATTAGTACACACACCATGTCCCAGGCTAATAAATACTGCACTTAAACTTACTTGTAATGCTCTAAAGTTTTATTTAGTCATTTTAAAACAAACATCAGCTTAGAATCTACATTATCTATAATGAACATCATCAAAAGTATTTGGCCTCCTGAAAACTACAACAAAACACTAATTAAGGTGAATTAAAACGATTCACTGTTTCTTACCATCAATATCAATAACTTAACCCTCGTGTGGTATTAGAATTTTTGTTACTTAGCCGTTTTTGATGGGTCTGGTGGACCCGCTACAGTTTTGGGCTTTTAAAACACCACAGTCCAATAATTTTCTCTGAAAATACTCACCAGATGTTTACTACATACCAATTACAAGTTATATGAACAGCAAACATGATTAATATTTGCTCTTTACCTTTGTAAGATCACATCTGTGAATTAAATCAGTTATAATCAAGAGGAGTGAATGGAAAAACACATTTACAAATGAAGAAAGATGTTTCACAACCATTGATTTTTATTCATTTGAACTTGTTGGTGCTCAAACTCATCCTCTTCTTCAGAGTTACTGTCAGACTTTGAATTCTCAGAAACATGATCTTCATTTTCTGAAACCATTCACCATCAGAAGCTTCTGTGTCTTCTAAAATCAATTGGAGGGCCCTCTCAGCAGAAAATCTTTTGGCCATCTTGATCAGTCATGATAAGTAACCACACTGGCAGAGTCATATTTATAGTGTTACACACCATTTGCAGGTGGGATATGGCTGTGTCAGAAATGGCATTCTAACGTCCTACTCATACTAAGTGTGATGTCAAAATGAGTATGTAGTGCGTTCACGTTAGATAGTATGAAAAGATTGAATGTGCGAGAAATACCCGGATGTATACTATATCGGAAAAAAAAATTTACGTATGCGAGGTGGGCTTACTAGTCACAGTCAAATGCCCCATAATGCATTGCAAGCCCCATAATGCATTGTGCCAAGCAAGACCGACCGGCATTCAGCTAAATATCGGTCACTAGCAAACTTCCCATTTTCAAAATAAACACATCTTTTATTATCTCCTTTTAGTTCTTTAACACTTTTCTAAATTGGGCTCTTGTTCTAAAGCCGACAGGAAGTTTCTTCGATAGCATAATGGGGCACATAGCAGAATGTCCGAAATGCAGAAATGAAATTTGTATCAGTGCTTTTTATGGCTCAAATGACCACATTTTGGTATTCTACGTGGTGACTTTATCACCTATAATGCTCTCTGAACTTTCAACTGTGGTGAATCAACAGAGATATTTGATAGCCTGGTGTGCTTCTGATTTTTGTCGTCAGAGGTTTGAAATGCATCATGGGAAACTTAGTAGTATACTACAGTGTGAACGGTTGGCATTCTAATCATACTTATAGTATATAGTATACAACATGAGTTTGTAGTCTGTAGTACGTTAGTATGCCAATTCGGGCACAGCCTATGAGAAAAAAAAGTTTGGTTCCCCCAAGACAAAAGGGGAAAATGTGCAGGAATGTAAGAGTAGATGGTGTTTGTTGAATTTTCAACGTTTCAACTTTCAAGCCACACGCATGCACACACGCACACAAACAGACACACACACACAAACACACACTTGTGCAGGGGCAGGAGGGGCAGAAAACACTATCAGTAGCCCCAGAAAGGAGGAAGACAGAGTGGGGGTACACAGGACCTACACGTTACACACTTTTATTAGCTCCGGGTCCAGTGGACCCAAACACCCTGTATGTAATATAAATGCGTAGGGTGGGTGTATAGCATGCAGTCAGAGAAAATGTGTTTTGATTTATGTTCTTCACAGAAAATGAGCCAAAGCCAATGAATTTCAGGTTGAAAAATTAATTAATTGTATCATTTTTCTTTCGATGAAAACTGAAAACGGGTCCCACAGACCCGAATACCATACAAGGGTTAATGTTATTCTCTAAAACTCTGTGAATGGAAATGACCGTCCGCCGTGCATATTGTGACATCAATGTAAACCCTAAAAGATTAAAACAATCCTTTTTTAAGAGCCATTATGCTGTTTCTTTATCCCTTAAACTACCAGCTCAACTGTTTGGCAGAGGTAATCATTAAGTTCAGGGATGTTTAATGCTTTAAGAAACAGAACAAATCAAATCATTGTTTGACTACATTAATACTTGAGGGAGCAAAGAAAACCTCAAACAAACTAAAAATTAGGTATTTTCTTGTGGGACTGAAAGGTTTTAAAGACCACTATTGTGTGATGACAAAAATGCACAAAAATGTGGTTCTAAATCAATTAGAAATGTCAGAAATGTCTGTAAAAAAGCAAAAATAACATAAAATAGATTAGATTGAGTTTGACAAACACAAAAAACATTTTTGATGAACAACACACTTTAAATGTACATATATATAATCACATCAGTAAATGGCTAAGTGTTTTAAAATGATGATGGCAAAAATAAGAGTAGCTTAAAGCCTTTTCAACTTTTTAATCACACAAACAAAATATCAGTTCTTTTGGGTTTTTTGTAGTTTTTCTGTATCATAAAACACTGACAGAAACAAATGTTTTATGTTTATTCAACATATTAAATATTCCTGAAATAAATGACCTCTGCCAAACAGCTGAGCTGGAAGTTAAATGGTTATTATTCATGAAAAAGTAATAAAAATAATAATTAATCAAAGATTTGCGTTAATTATAAACATTCACATTAAAAAAATATACATGTATAATGAATTGAATGATTTCACATTTCTGCTGCGTCTCTTTTCCTCGCAGCAGAAATGTTTTGGTTCTGACCACAAGAGGGCGCTACTGCATGAACGCCTCAGACCAGATTTCATTTAAATAATATTTTGTTTTAGAAAATCATTGATGAATTATTTTGAGTAATGGCTTGTAATTATATTCTTACGTTTTATAACACAGCTAGACCATTCGTTTCATTCGGCTTTATGTAAATTCATATTGATATCCTGAAATGTCTTCTTTTCGGTTGTTTGATAATCCAAATTACGGTCGACATTAACTCGAATATTTCTTCAGTCTGACGCTTTAGTCTGCATATATGTCCTCTCATTGCTCTGATATGTTTCTCCTCATAAATGACATATGTAAAGACTCGAACTATCAACTATGTCTTAACGGAGTTTGGTTTTATCACGACAAAACTTCACAGCTCACCTTGGATAAAGTAGAAAACGGCCACCAGGCTCAGTTTGTAGATCGTAGAAAAGTCCGTCATGTTGGTCTGTTTTCTCTTTGTCCTCAGCTTCGGTAATTCGGTGTTACTGCACGAAGAAAGGACAGTTTTAGCCGGTTTTCCCCGTCAACTCCCGCTTCATGTTAGTTTCACTTTCACCTCCATCCTGGTAGTCGAGTTAGACTTCTTAAAACAGACCACTTCCGGGCAAATTTTCAAAATAAAGTTGACAAACCACCAACCAGTTTAGAGTGACCCTGAGGGCTTAGGCCGGGACAGGGGTGGGAGGAATACAAGAAAATATCACTCAAGTAACGGTACTGTAGTTTCTATTAATATTTTAGTCAATACAAGTCCAAGTAAAAGTAACACTAAACCAACCTACGCAAGTAAAAGCAATATAGTGTAAAGTCAAACTGCTACCCTTACTTTAAACCATTTTACCCATAGATATACATAGATATGTATTTCTATGATTTTACCTGTCACTCAATGCAAAAATGCATCACTTTATTAAATCCAACTGGACAATTACATAAATTGTCATTCACTGTAAAATATATCACTGCATTTAATCCATTAATTAAGTTGTCATTCACTGTAAAAAAAAAAAAAAGTCACTTTGTTTAATCTATACAGAGATTTATTAAACTGTTCTTCACTAATATATATCACTTTATTTAATCTATACAAACATTTTTTTACTTGTCACTGGACCTTATTTTGAATGTACATCAAGTTCAGACCGTTTTAGGAACCTTTTTTATTTGTGTTTGAGGAGAAATATTGTGTGTTCAGTCAGTTAGCAAGTTGCGCTTCTTTATAATGGAGTTCCCTTGTTTAGCCCCAGGGAACACACCAACATTTGACCAATAATATAGCTTAATCACTAAGCAGCAGGCATGATATATGAAATAATATATATTAAAGGTGAAAATTTGTTCCACATGATCTGTGCATCCTTACTAATTGCTTAATAACTTATTTAAAATTAAACTTTTTTTTAATTTTATCAATACATTTTAATTTCATTTTAATTCAAAATGACCAGCACTTGTAGTATCAAGCACTGACCCATACAAAAATAGGATTGATTTATAATAGATTCTTGGGATGTTAAACTTGGTTTCAACGTCAAATTTTGATTTGCACTGGACAGTTGCAGCTGCTGAAAAACAATTTTGAGTTTTCTTGTTAATTATCTATTTTTACTTAGAATCAAGCATGATGGCAACTGCAGTTAAGTTAATTACAGCCAAACCATAAACTCAAGTTAAAGTAAAAATACTGTTTGAAAGCACTTAAAACGAACAAACAATACCTAACCATGGTAACATGAGTAAATATAATGATGCAACCATAAGATATAAAATTTATATAAATAATACACATTATATAAAACATGATTGTTTGTTATTTTCATTTTTTTATTTGGGTTGTTTAACTGCTTACCATTAACCATAAATGTTCCCTAAACCAGTGTAATTTACTGGCTCTTGACTTGGACCTTAGATTTTAAAACTGTGGAAAGAGAAAGTAAACAAAGAGCCCATCAGAAGACCTGGGAAGACGTGTCTGAACACACACAGGTCATCTCTGTAAAGGAGTAAGAACTCCTTTACAGAGATGACCTGTAAGCTCCTGGTACTTTCCTGAGATTTCAACATTTAACACATTGACATGGAAAGACTTTCTTTCTTTTCTGAAAGTATTTTGTAATAGATAGATTTAAGTAACAATAACCCAACTTTACTGGCTGTCATAGATAAACTGAGTGAAATATAATAAAACATTAAATACAGATGAATGTCTGCTGTCATGCAGGGCTCTATTCTTGTGGGCTAAACCCTCCAGTTTGACTGTTGGAGAAGTTCTCAGTTTCTACCAGAAGGTGGCGCTCTTCTCCACGGAATAATTCAGCAGAGTTCAGACAGGACACCATGATGCCCTAAAGTCTCTGCATTAACTTTCTCTGGATCCTCTTAAACATCCTGTTGTTTAGACCTCTCATTACCTGTTTTGTCAGTGAATACAAACATTAGTTTGAGCCTAAGATTCAGTCTTCATACAGAGATAACAGAAGCATCAGAGAAGGCCAACATAGGTGTACATAACACTCAATACTTCAGTAAAGTGAAAGTAAATTCCTCCTGGTCAAACATTACTCCAACACAACAGAAAGGGACAACGTTGTATTATGTAACTTTCTGTACTGTGATGTTAAAGGTGATTTTCTTATTGAAGTTTGATTTTGTATAATGACAGTTTTAACATAAAATTCCACTGAAAATATATTACTTTTTTGTAACTTTATTGCAACATTCATACAGTTATAATTCATTACAGTTTTATCAAAAAAAGGAAAAACATTGCATTTTTTTCTTATTTCATTTTCACAAGAATTAATGATTGAAAAATAACAAATAAAGAATTCTATATAAATTTACATATAAACTTAAACATGTATACATATGCACGCACAAACCCATACTTAAACACATACATCTGCAAGCCCATGTACATATGTACACTATACCTATCACTCAATCTATAATAATACAACATGAATCAATTTATTAACAGACAAAAAAAGATTGAATGTATTATTAATATTGAGGAAACCAGGACAACACAAATATCACCTCTGCACCACCCTGTTACTGATCACTGTTTCAAAATATGTTAATTTCTTGGGGAATCATTAGACAAACAAAAAAATCACCTAAAGAGAGACTTAATAATGTGTTAAAAGAATAGTAAATGTTACTGATGATGATGATGATAACTGGTAAGACTTAATGTATAAGGTGTTACACAAGGCACTGAGGGAAAGGAAAATAAAGATTACTACTTGTCTTGTTGCACAGGGCTCAGTGTCTAAGGTTAGCTCCACATGAGAGTTATCAGCATAGTGTATGAACCTCTGTGTTTAAGCATCTAAGCAAACACAATTCATGTGTGACATATTCACCATATGAGATATTCACATTCTTATGAGGCAGCTTCTTCAATAGTAAAGGCTGGAATGTCAAACATCATTTTGATCTGTTGATGTTCAGTTTGATTATATTCCTGCAGGAAGTGTCTCCATCATGACCACAAGAATGTGGATAAGCAGGCAGGGTGAGAAGAGCAGGTAAGAACAAAAACATGTTTGCCATTTCTTCATTTGAAAAAATATCTACCCATGCCAGATCTCACCATAACAAAACTTAACAACCTGATCATGTGATTTCCCAGAAACAGCACAGAGAGGTAGTTCAGCTGTCGTCCAGTGGAGGAGCTCTAAGACAGAGACAGGGAGGGCAGACTGCAGGAGGGTTTTATATAAGAGTGTTCATCAGTTAAACCCTGAGAACCTTCATGTTGAAGTATGATTCGCTCATTGGCAGAGAACCAGGAGGGTGTAAACCAAAATGCACTCTGGACTGGATCGGAGTGACTCGGCCTCCTTCCTGATTATGTTTACCATGTGCCTAAATCCAGTTATTAAACTTTGTTTCTCTTTTTACTGTCCAGACAAGAAAACAAGATTCAGGATCTTAACATCCATAAGAATTCTTAACTGCTCATTGTGACAAAAAGTCTTGAGTCCTACAGAAACAGATGATTGTTTGGTCTACAGTGACCCGTCTGCCATTTTATAACAACAAAGTCACAAAATGGCCCCGTGTTGACGCTCTGACAGGGAAGGGTGTGGTGATGAGGACTGGTTTGAAATGATCAAACTCAAAATGAAACTGTGACCTAATACTGTGACTCATGGTTTAACTCCTAGCATAAAGTAGATTATTCAAGTGTACTATGAATACACTTTTTTTATACTAAACCTGAGACAGTATACTTGAAGCATACTAAACTAAAAAATACTAAAATATACTAAACTTTACATGCTTAAGAATAGTATAATGAGGTTTACTTGTCTTATACTGAAAAGTATAAAGAAAAGTCTGAGACTTAGTACATTAATACTAAGACAACACTTTACCTGAAGACTAAAACTTAATAAAATACTTAAGAGATAAGATGAGATAAACCTTTATTAGTCCCACAGGGGGGAATTTCAGATTTACAGCAGCAGCAGGATACAAGAGAAACATCAGAAAGAAACTTAAAAATTAAAAATAAGTATTAAAATAAAAATAGAATTAATACAACTAAAATGAAAATAAATGAAAAGGGCATGAAAAAATAAGTAAACAGGTTGCAACCTGCAGAGCCTTTAAGCAATATCAATGTCCTTATGAAGAAAAATAAGTAACATTTAAGTGGAAATGAGACTGAATGAGATGGAGGTAAACACAGTATTAACTATTAAAAATATTTTCGCTAAAGACGTGACTATATCTGTGACCGGGAGAGCAGAGAGGAGAAGCAGAGAGGAGAAAATTAACAACCAGAGATAAAGGCTGTTTTGGCCCACCAGTGCGACATGGTGTGTCATGAATTCAGTCCCAGGACAGAGACCATTTCACTTCACAGCCTGTGCACCATTTGTCCAAGAACCAATTTTGATATTTTTATGTTAGCTCTTATCCAGTGAGACATTTGGGGTATTGTATGTAAAAAATACAGTTTATTGGTTTTGTTATAGAGTCTAACAGCTGCAGGAAGGAAGGACCTGTGATACCTCTCCGTCACACACTACTTGAATTTACTTTTGCTTCTTTCTGCCACAAAGTACTGGTGTCTCTTGATTCAGGTACAGAATATGGTCAGGTAATTTTGCTTACATGAAATTTAGCAGAATATATTTTTTTCACAACAAACATTTGCTTTCAGGTATTCCTGTGTTCAAATCATGTAGTGCTAGATCATAAAGTTTACAGTAAATAGTATGTGTGCTCAATTTCACTCAGTTTTCAGTTGGAGACTTTTTTCGTTGACATTTCTACAAGCAAATGCTCTTTTTCCTTTCCCATTTTTTAAAGAAGGACTTGATCTAGAAACTTACCTTGGAACTAAACTCTGTTAAGTTTACATTTTTATGTGCAGATGTGCACTTCTTTCTTTTTATTTTACAAGACGGGGATTATTTTATAGAGGCTCTTAGCTTTTGAAATGCACATCTTTACTGACTTAAACAGGTATTTGTAAATATACTGTAGTTTAAAATGTTAAAAATATCAAACTTGTTCTCAGCATTCTGTCTTAGATTTGGTAAATATACTCAACAAAAATATAAACGCAACACTTTTGTTTTTGTTCCCATTTTTCATGAGATGGACTTAAAGATCTAAAATTCATTCCAGATAAACAATATTACCATTTCTTTCAAATGTTGTTCACAAATCTGTCTAAATGTTTGATAGTGAGCACTTCTGCTTTGTTGAGATAATCCATCCCACCTCACAGGTGTGCCACATCAAGATGCTGATCTGACATCATGATTAGTGCACAGATGTGCCTTGGACCAGTGGTTCTCAAATGGGTGTACGCGTACCCCTGGGGGTACGTGGAGGTATTGCAGGGGGTACGTGAAGCTTTTCAAAATATCTTCAAAAAAATCAGTAGGCTCATCCTAATAATAAGCCTTGGGGAAAATTATTTTGTAAAAACTTTGGCAAAATATAAATGTGTGTTCATGCACTGAATTTTATATTCAGTATTTAGTTTCAATATCCTTCTAAATAAATCCCCCCCCCCAAATCTTTATTTATTAAGTTAATTTATTTTTTAAACAAAATATTATTTATTTATAAATAAGTTATATATGTATTTCTGTGAACACATTTTTGTTATTTATATTTTTTATTTTGTACCATTACAGAGACCATATAAATTAGCAGCGTTTTACATATTTGAGTTTTGACGGTACCACCAGAAAGGTGGTCACCATCTTCTGTTTTTCTTTTTTGTTTCTACATGCAATGTTTGTAATATGAATGTATTTGTCGGGTTCACTGACAGAAGTTGTTTGGCCTTAATAAATCAGACACTTATTTTTACAGCACTGTGCCTCTTTTTTCTTCCAAAAATGTTTTGCCCGAGTCAGGGGGTACTTGACTAAAAATATATTTCTAATGCTGCGTTCACACCGGACGCGAATTGGCGTCAATGGACGCCCGCAATGCCTGTGACGCGCTGCGCTTAACGCCCGAGGCTGGACGCTGGACTTTTTGACAAGCTGAGGGACGACGCGCATCCTGGCGCAGGCGCAGTAGAGCTTGTCGGACTCAGTGATAACCCGTGCAGGCAAATCCAGCTGGAAACGAAAATTTACAGAACTTACCTTCAAAACCTGTCTCCTCAGCGACTTTCACCCAAGCCTGCTCCCTTTTGTTCCGGTCTCTGTAGAGTACACACGCCGAATAGTATAGCTCCGGATGATAGCAAACAGCGCAGATAAACTTCTCCTCCATCTTACAGAGGGCTTTGGGCGGGAGCAGGGGGACGTAGCGTCATACGTCATCAAATCAATGACGTCGGGGTGGGGATGTCATCGCTGATTGGCTGCCGTGCCACAGCGTCAAGCGAACTGGCGTCAAAAGTTCAATATTTTCAACTCGAGCGTCGAGGCGTCGAGGGTGTCAAACGCCTCGACGCTCGACGCCTCAAATGCGCTGGACGCTCCAAACGCGCCGCTCCAAACGCGCCGCGAATCTGCGTCAAGATGCGCCTTTGCATTGACTTTGTATGTAATCTCGACGCGCGTCGACGCAAATTCGCGTCCGGTGTGAACACACCAAGTTTGAGAACCACTGCTTTAGACTGTCCACAATAAAGGCCACCCTGAAATGTGCAGTTTTTTTGCTTTATTGGGGGTCTGGGGACTCAGAACCAGTCAGTATCTGGTGTGACCACCATTTGCCTCATGCAGTGCAACACGTCTTCTTCACATAGAGTTTATCAGATTGTCAGTTGTGGCCTGTGGAATGTTGGTCCACTCCTCTTCAATGGCTGTGCGAAGTTGCTGGATATTAGTGGGAACTGGTACACGCTGTCGTGCATGAGCATTTGCCCACTCAAGTCTGTTACGGCGACGATCTGGAGTCAGGTTAAGACCCCGATGAGGACGACGTGCATGCAGTTGAGCTTCCCTGAGACGGTTTCTGACAGTTTGTGCAGAAATTCTTTGGTTATGCAAACCAATTGTTTCAGCAGCTGTCTGAGTGGCTGGTCTCAGACGATCTTGGAGGTGAACCTGCTGGATGTGGAGGTCCTGAACTGGTGTGGTTACACGTGGTCCGCGGTTGTGAGGCCAGTTAGATGTACTGCCATATTCTCTGAAACGCCTTTGGAGACGGCTTATGGTGGAGAAATGAACATTCAATGCACGAGCAACAGATCTGGTTGACATTCCTGCTGTCAGCATGCCAATTGCACGCTCCCTCAATGCTTGCGACATCTGTGGCATTTTGCTGTGAGACAAAACTGCACATTTCAGAGTGGCCTTTTATTGTGGACAGTCTAAGGTACACCTGTGCACTAATCATGGTGTCTGATGAGCATCTTGATGTGGCACACCTGTGAGGTGGGATGGATTATCTCAACAAAGCAGAAGTGCTCACTATCAAACATTTAGACAGATTTGTGAACAATATTTGAAAGAAATGGTAATATTGTTTATCCAGAATGAATTTTAGGTCTTTAAGTCCATCTCATGAAAAATGGGAGAAAAAACAAAAGTGTTGCGTTTATATTTTTGTTGAGTATACATTGCAGATAGTGTACATATAGTGTGAGTTAACTTTTAGAATGCTTTAAGTATATCTGAAGTATATAAATAGTATGCTACAAGTAATATGATCAGCAAACTTGCAAGCACACTTAAAGTATAAAAACAAGTTAACTAGTAAAGTAGTATAAAATAGTGGTTCTAGCTCACTAAAGTATACCTAAAGAATACTTCAAAATACTAAAATGTGGACTACAACAATGGCAGTATATAGAAGGGTATGCTTGTGGGGTGCTGGTTTGGCGGACTGGTAAGCAACCAGGCACAACTCACTGGAGGACGGTTTGAATCCAGCCTGTGACCAGTTTGCAGAGTGTCCTCACCCTACTCTCTGTCACCCCCCTTTCACAAACCTATCCACTCTCTCTCTCTCCTATTAATAAAGACACAAGTAAATATATGAGTGTACTTGTACTTGTTGTATACTTGAAAATGTTGTAAACTTAACCCTATAAAGCCAATCGTATCATATTTGATCCATACTTTTATAATGCCTCTATACTCAATATGATCAACAAATTACAAAAAAAACCCCATCTGAATACAAACAGATAAATGTTAAAAATTTTCTCAAATGGATTATCAGTTGCCAAAAACACCTTGTGTATCAAATGAGATTCGAAAAATCTATTTGTTGAATTTTATGGACATTTTTATTTTAATAGATTTTAGCAGAAAGTGAAACAAACATTTCAGCTCCAAAAAAATTGAATTTTCTGGCTATAATCTATGGTGTTGGGCCTTAAAGGGTTAAAATGACCTTACAATGTAAACTAAAAGTATACTTTTATCAACTTAAACTGTTCCAGTTTAGTCTGGAGGAATATTAAATTAGTATACTTTCTTTTACACTACAAATATAAGGTCTGTAGTATACTTGCTGAACTTATAATCAAGTATACTTAAAAAAATTAACTTCAAGTATACCACTTTCTGCTAAGGGTTGGTGAACACAATTAACCATTGAACATGTTTGATTCACGGAAACTAAGGCTTTGCACTGACGCTGGTCAAAATGTCCCCAAATAACAGTATAGGCTCTCCACAGTGAGGAAATTATTGGTAGCAGTAAGGATCTTTTGTTTTTACGCAGCACAGTGGTGCAGTGAGTTCAAGCACACACCTCTCAGAAGGTCATGTATCAGTCAGTGACTTCCTGTGTGTGGTTTTTCATGTTCTTTTTGTGTCTCTGTGGGTTTTTTCTCTCATTTCCTGCAACAGACCAAAAACTTATTTGCTTGTTTAGTTGGTGATTTTACCTTCCCCAGAGTTGTAACTGTGTGTGTGAATACTCGTCTCTCTATGTGGTCCTGTGATTGGCTGAAGACCAGTCTACAGTGAACCCTGCTTCTTGCCAAATGTCGATGTGTGTGCATGTGAATGATCGTCTTTGTCTCTTTGTCAGCCCTGTGATTAGCTGGTGACCGGTCTGCCTCTCGCCCAGAATCATCTGGAAAAGGCTCCAGCCTCACATCTCAACAGAATCTGTGGAGTAGACGATGGATGGATGATTATTTTTCTGAAACACCTGATCTGAAGCAGGCTGGGTCGGCTTTTTAATTCAAAACATGCCCACAGCAAGTTTATTTACATTTTATATTGTTTATTTTCTTCATCTATTTAATCTGAAACCTTTCTTTTAGTCTTAATTTTTCAACCCTAACTTTCACAATATTAACTTTTTCTTTTACTGTAAATAATTTTCCATCCATCATCTACATCTTGTATTCCTTTTGGGATCCCGGTGAGCTGGAGCCTATATCAGGGATCGAGTCTGTAAACTTGTTGCTGCGAGGCAGACACACTACCTGCTGTGCCACCATGCCAACCTAAATATTCTATATATTTTATCGTAGTCTTCCTCTACTACTTTCAAGTATTTTTAAAAGAAAAACATGTCTGGTTGTGGGGTTCTAAGTTATGTTTTCAGGATTATTATTTTTGGTGATAACTTCTCATGATTTAAATTGAAAAAATTGACATTTTTATTCTACTGCTAAATCTTGGCATGCCAAATAGTGAAGTGTGTTTGCTTTCTGTACACCCCTTGATAAGAGAAGTCTTAATTTAGGAGAAACTAAACTGCATAAAGAAGAAAGAGCAAAAAAAGAGAAATGAGACAGATTCTGTCACACCAAAGCAAAACATTATCATTATCAAACATCAACAGTGCCACACTCTTCTTGTTTGAACCTGTTTCAGAGTAAAAAGCCTTAAATCATTTCAGGATGATTAAACCTGTGTAGGTTTTAAAGTGACTGTCTTGACAGGAGGCCTATTTGTGCCTACGCCTGTGTACTCTCTTATAATGTGATGCTCCACACATTTAAAGCCTATAACATGATAGGTCTTTAAAGAGTTGTTAGACATACCTGTTCACTGATCTATTTACATGTGTTTGTACATAAAGCTTCACAGATAGCCTATATTTTAGAAAACAGAACCACTGGTTAGAACAATAAAAAGAGCCCCTCACCACAATTACCCTTTATATCAATTAAATCAATTTAATTTACTTATAGAATTTTAGTTTGTATGTTTGTCGTTGTATTTGGAGTGATTTAATGCCAGCATAAACAGAAGAAAAATAAAGATTTGTGTGCCTCCCATGACTTTCACTTTCATTCATAACCTGTTCAGCTCACATTTACCCAGTGACCAGTCAACTTAAATTCTGATTGGCTGTGGCGGACTTGGAGCCCGCCCCTCCTTTTGTGTCCTCACCTCATTTCAACTGTGAGCTCGACAAAAGACTGCGGTCACGCCAGCTACGCATTGGAAACACTAAGTCGCGCTATCTACACTTTAAAATCGAGTGCGCGTTTAAACCTCCTCGTACGGTAAAGCTCGCAAACGGCTTTGTGGTGCACTCAGGTACACCTCGTAAACTTAATGAACTATATCGAAATGTTTTTTATTTGTTATTATTATCACTTGTTGACATACATGTACCGATCATTACTGCATTATTTTAAAGAATCAAAACAAACTGATGAAACAAAATTATATGGTAGGCCTACAACACAAATTTACATATATATATGTATATGTATGTATGTGTGTGTGTATATATATATATATATATATATATATATATATATATATATATACACACACACACACATATATACATATACACACACACACACACACACACACACACACACATATATATATATATATATATATATATATATATATATATATATATATATATATATATATATTAGGGGTGTCACTTGATTAATTAATTACAACACAAATTAATGCATTAAAAAAATTAATCGCAATCAATTATAGCACACAAACATTTTGATATTGGCCATTATTGGAGGACCCGTACATGGCAGTGGCACGCCACTTCACACATGCGTCTCTAGTCAAACCAAACAAAGCCCAGGTGACAACAGGAATGGTATATTTGAGACTCAGCTTTATTTTATTTTTGAATTAATTTATCTATAGGCTATTTGTACTACATTCTTTAATGATGCACCAGGCCTAGTTGGTTTGCTGGATGTCCTCGACCTTTTTCTTATTTTGAATTTGATTTATGAAAAACACTTAAAGTGTAATTTGAGTTACCTGATTGAGCTTAGAATTTACTGGACAAGTTGCCCTGACTTTGGTTTTATTCAATCACCAATAAAAATGTAGATATACAATCTTCTCTTTTTAGTGTAACATATTCATTTGATTAATCCTCCACTACAATTTTGTGATATCCTGGAATTAAAATTCTTTATTTGGGTACTTTAAGCAGATATGAGATTAAAATGCGATTAATTAGATTAATTAATTATAAATCCTGTAATTAATTAGATTAATTTTTGAAATCGCCTGACAGCACTAATATATATATATATGTAAATATGTATATATATATATATATATATATATATATATATATATATATATATATATATATATATATATATATATATAAAGGTAGATAGATAGATAGATAGATAGATAGATAGATAGATAGATAGATAGATAGATAGATATAGTAGGCCTACTACTGAATTTTGTTGCATAAGTTTGTTTGATTCTTCAAAAGAATGTAGCAGTGATCTGTACATGTAAATCATCAAATGATAACAAATTAAAAACATTTCGAGATTGATCCTAAGTTTTCGAGGTGTACCTGAATGCACCACAAAGCCGCCTCCAAGCTTTACCGTACCAGGAGGTTTAGAAGCGCACTCGATTTTAAAGTGTAGAAAGCGCGACTTAGTGTTTCCAAAGAGTAGCTGGCGTGACCTCAGTGATTCTCTAAAGATTGTGAGTTGGCTCAAAGTTGAAGAAACCACAGGTCAAATGAAGACTTTTGTGTTTTTGACTCTTGTGGGATTTTTCCTCCAGGACTCGACGGCTGGTGAGTGATCATTTATTTAAGTTCATTTGTGAGGACAGAAATGTGACTGTATTAGTTTTAGAGGCTATATTTTTATTCAGTCATCACACTAAGTACAACAATCCCAAAAGGTGTTACGATCCAAAAAAGTCAATAGTCACGTAATAAAGACATAGTTCAGTTTTTTAAAGTGGGATTGGGTGGGGTGTATGATGTGATCTTGAAAGTGCGCCACAGTGTCACAGCTCAGTTTCCTGTTCAGAAAACTCGGGACAGACGCAAATGTTACACTTATGTAACCTACATGGTGCCAAACTCTCCGTTTTATTAAAAGAATCGTGGGGTATACATAAGACTCATCAAGTCAACAAACGGTTTGTTTACATCTGGGGACTTTCCAACTACCAAGCTGCTTTGGTTAGATACTAGTTCGAGACACAGCACAGCTTCTGTGTCCTTCTGCCGACAGCATAAGAATCAAACTGAATTTTAAATCAATATAATATATAAATAATACCACATCTTAAATAAAGACTAGCCTAATGTACAGATGTTACAGAGTTTTTTTGATGACAAACCTGAGTAATTTCGATAAGACTGTTTTTCTTGCTCAGTTTAACTCCAGAATAACATAAATGGTGTGTGCTGTCATGAAGTTCTCTTTTACTTTATGTAGTGAACAGGAAGAAGCAAAATACATTTTAGGTAGTCTACCCTTTTTTAAACAAATTGTCACGTTAATCACCAGTTAGTCGATGCTTGGTTTTAACG
Source organism: Scarus forsteni (assembly GCA_036419115.1). Classification (NCBI taxonomy): domain Eukaryota; kingdom Metazoa; phylum Chordata; class Actinopteri; order Labriformes; family Labridae; genus Scarus; species Scarus forsteni. The sequence goes on from JAZDUH010000458.1 coordinate 24,513,934, forward strand.
TAGTGTTTATTGTTAACTCTCAGAGCGTTTTACAACCGTCCGGCCCCGTTTCCGCTGTTAATAACTTATTGTCCTCCGGTGACGTCATACACACGAGTCCCAGGTTATGTGTTGCATTCACGTACATCACTACATCTCCCCCTTTTCAAAAGGGTTGGAAGCTTAACCAGTTTAACTTGGCCTCAGTTATAAACAGTGTTGGGCACGTTACTTTGAAAAAGTAATTAGTTATAGTTACTAGTTACTTTACCAAAAAAGTAACTGAATTACTAACGGAATTACTCCTTCATAAATGTAATTAGTTACCAGGTAAAGTAATTGATGCGTTGCTTTTATGAAAAAGCTTTTGCTGCTTGAACTGTGTGTGTACGTGTCTGTGTCCTTCCTTGTTGTTACCTGCTGCTGCAGTTCACGCCGGAGCGTGTGCAGGGGAAGTTGCCTGATAGATCAGAATGGGAGCAAAGTACTCTGCAGTAAGTTTCAAGGACGCCGAACTGGGTAGCTCTGCGTGAGTGAAGCGCCGGCGCGCGACAATCCTGGAGGTTCGCTTCAGGTCTATTTTCTGCTAGACGGCTTCCAAACCTTGTAAATTCACTGTCGTTAAGAAAGCACCAGACAGGAAGTCACCATGCGGAGTATCCAGAAGTATCAAAATAAAGCGCTGCGCGGACTCTCAAACATAAATATGCTCAATTCTTTTTCACTATGTCAAAACCGGAGGCACGAGCGCACCTCAGCAGTCGGTCGGAGGGTCCCAGTGACAACACGACACCATGGACGAAGAAAATGAATCGTAGAGGTACAGAAAATACAACACTGTGTACATGACACTAAACAAGGATACAGGATATAAGCGGATAAAAGTCGAATAAATCACGAAGCTGTGTGGTTGTTGAGACCAGTAAAAGGACCTTAGAGAAGCAAAGTGAGGTGTTGTTTATTTATTTTCTCAGTCTATAACATGCTTTATGAGTGTGTGACATCAATAATCTCCTGAGAGTGGCTCTTCGGGGATCAGCCCTCCTCCTACGAGGCTGCGCCCCGCTTTCAGTGGGGGTTTATCTGTCAGAGCAAGACCGTGGTACGGTGCTTCCGCGTGCCGTAGATTACAGCTGCTTGACATCGGTGCAAAGTAACGCTCCACATTTCACTGTCAGTAACGGTAACGGCATTGTAACGCATGAAAAAGTAATTCATTAGATTACCCGTTACTGGAAAAACATAACGGCGTTAGTAACGCCGTTATTTCTAACGCTGTTACTCCCAACGCTGGTTACAAAGACCTCTTAACTACATGTTAACATTAATTCTAACATGGAGTATGTGCAATCAACTGAAACTAGGACTTCAGGGTAGACTGCCTTCCGTCCGCAGCAACGTAGGGATTATTCTGCCCTCTGTAGTTGCTGTTCCTATTGAAAATAAAATAAACCACATTAAGTGTTTCCAGCCCTCACTCTTCTTACTGTATCCCTCCTATGAACTTTGGTCTTTTTGTATCCTTCCTATGAACCCGGATACCACTAAATAAAGGCACATTTCAACTAACAAATGTCTTCTTTCATTGAAACATTCGAACAAAACCAGGAACTGTATTAATCAGTCTTTAAGTGTCCCTGAACCTAAGCGGTAACTTGATCTCACGGCCTCTAGAGGTCAGTCTTGCAGCACCTTCCTGAGCAGGCAGCACATGGGCCCCTGTGGTGATGAGCGGCTCACGCCTCTGCTTTGGTTTGTGCTTGATACAGAACCCGCAATTCACTACAGTCTTCCTGATATCGCCGCTAATACCCGGCCACCAGATGGACATTTTGGCCCTTTCACGGCACTTGGTTAAACCCTGGTGGCCCTCGTGAATCTGTCCCAGGATTTTGGCTCTCAGTGGTGCCGGAATCACTATTCTGTCCTGGTATAGAATCAGTCCCTCTGCTTGTGACAGGTGATGTCGGGATGCATGAAATGCAGAGGAGGAGTGGAATCCAGCCATTCCACATGGCCATCTGTTCCTTATGCAGGTGGTGACTGACTGGAGTTCTGCATCGTTCAACGTGGCCTCTTTAATTTCCTTGAGCTTGTCTGTTGTAACTGGTTTGTTTGCCACCACTGCCTCGACGTAGGCTTTAACGTGCAGGTCAGTTTCTGACTCTGTGTCGTGGCTCAAGGGACTCCTGGATAGCGCGTTGGCCACAACCAACTGCTTGCCTGGAACATGTACAGCTGTCAGATTAAACCTCATGAGGCGCATCAAGAGTCTCCGACATCGAAGTGGTGCTTTATCCAGGTCACATGCATTGATAAGAGGAACCAGTGGCTTGTGATCTGTCTGGAGACAAAAGCTATCCATTCCTTGTACATACCTTGCAAACCTCTCACAGGACCACACAGCCGCTAAGCACTCCTTCTCTATTTGGGAGTATCTTTTCTCTGTCTCTGTCAGAGTCCTGGAACAGAAAGCAACCGGTCGCAGCTCCCCGTCATGTTCCTGCAGAAGTGTTGCTCCTAAACCAAAGCTGCTGGCATCAGCACTGATCACTGTTCGATGGTTTGGATCATAATAGGCGAGTGCAGGTGCTGTTGAGAGCATAACTCTGGCTTTTTGCAGGGCTTGTTCCTGCAGTTCAGTCCATATCCACTCGCTCTCTTTTTTTAGCAGGTCCGTGACTGGTTTCAATGTTGTTGAGAGGCCAGGGAGGAATTTTCCCACGTAGTTAATAAGCCCAAGCATCTGCCTTAGTTCCCCGACGTTGGTCGGACTGGGCATTTCCATGATTGCCCTCACTTTACTCATATCTGGTTTTATGCCGCCAGCGCTGATCGTGTGTCCGAAATAGCAGATCTCTGACCTGTTGAAGCAGCACTTCGCCCTATTGAGCTTCAACCCGGAATGTCTGATGGTCTCCAGAACAGCATTCAGCCGCTGGTTGTGCTCTTCCTCGCTCGACCCGTACACCAGGATATCATCCATCACGACCACCACTCCTTCATGATCCTTAAGCAGGGTGGACATCAGCCTCTGGAAAATTTCCGGAGCTGATGAAATGCCAAATGGTAAGCGCCTGAAACAGAACCTCCCCATTGGAGTGATGAATGTAGTTAGTCTCTGACTGTCAGGGTCAAGAGGGATCTGCCAAAAGCCACTAGACGCATCCAGCGTGGAAAAGACTTTAGCGCCAGCTAACTTCGGCGTGATGTCATCCAATGTTGGCAGCATGTATTTTTTGCGCTTGACAGCCTGATTCAGGCGTTTCAGGTCGACACACACCCTGACCTCGTTCTTGTTCTTCTTTTCAGCTGGCACCATGGGCGCACACCAGTCGGTGGGCTCGGTTACCTGCTCAATGACCCCCAAGGCTAGCATGCGCCTCAGCTCAGCCTCTACTTTGAGGAGGAGGGGAAATGGCACCCGACGGGGCATAGCAGTGACATAGGGCTCTGCACCTGGCTTTAGCTTGATTTTGACCGGATCGCACTTCAGTAGCCCTATCTCTCCAAAGATGTCACTCAGATCTTCTGTGTTAACTGCATTCACTCTCCTCACTAGGCCCATTCTTTTAGCTACCCCGCCCCCTAACAGGTTTTGAGCAAACTGCCCCTTTATAACTGTCACCCAGTAGGCATATTTCTGTCCTTTATACTGGCTTGAGGCCAGGAATTTCCCTATGCATCTCACCTGGGCTGGTGGCGTCTTGAGTTTTAACCAGGCGGGGTGTCTGTGGCAGCATGCTGTACGTACTCTCGGTCACTACAGTGATATTTGCCCCAGTGTCTATCTTAAAGTCAACTGGACTGCCATTTACTGGCAGAGTCACCCGCCAGTCCTCATCCGAGTCAGGTTGGGTTATCACAGTGCATTCAGGCTCTACCACAGCCCCCAGGAAAAATGTCTCATCCGTATCTGTCTCCCCTGGTGCCACAGCCATGACCTCTCTGTGCAGCTTGGTCTTACAAACAGCCTCAAAGTGTCCCATCTTATTGCATTTCCTGCATCTTTTATTCCGTGCTGGGCAGGGATCGCTTTTTGCATGCATCCTATCACATCTTGGGCAGGAGCCCCGTTTTGACTCACCCTGCTTCGGGCTGTTCTGCCACCGTCCTCTCCCTCTTCCAGCTGGATGTTGCTGTGCCTTGCGTCTAACTGCATTGAGTGCTGAGTCGGCCTGCATGTTGACATTTTGTTTTTAATCCGCTCACTTTGCCGCGCTAACTGTATAGCTTTCTCCAGAGTGAGGTCAGGCTCGAGCTGCAGTTTCTGAGAAATATCATTGTCTAGGATGCCGATGACAATTCTGTCTCTAATGTGTTCATCTTTGCTTATGCCAAACTCACAGTGTTGGGCCAGCTCGTATAGGCTCCTCACGAAAGCTTCAACGGTTTCCCCAGGCTTTTGCATCCGCTTGTGGAAACAGGCACGGTCATGGATGATGTTCCGTCGCGGCACAAAGTGCTCGTCAAACTTTGTAATAACAGTCGCGTAATCATACTCCAGATGGTCTCCATCTCCATCATATACAAAAGACTCATAGATGGGCTCAGCCTCCCTCCCCAAGGCGTATAAAAGAGAGTTAATTTGTACTTCCCCGCTCTCCTTGTCGAGCTTCGAGGCCACTCGGAATCTGTCAAACCGGCGCCTCCAGATGGGCCACCCTGTCGGCTGTGAGAAGTCAAACGGCTCCGGCGGACCAAACTTCGCCATCTGTCCTCGGCGTTCAGTCCGTCACTTCTGACACCATGTCACATTAATCACCAGTTAGTCGTTGCTTGGTTTTAACGTAATGTGTTATTGCACAGTTTAACACCAAAACTTGAAATACAACTTCTCTCAAACCCCTCTCAGTTTTTTGTACATGCAGCTTTAAAACATCTCTTTTAATGTACTGTCATTCCCAAAATTAAAAAAAAACTTTAGCACATCATCTGGGGAGACTATGTTTTTGTTCTTAACATTAGTTGAAATATTTTATTCTAAAGAAGTAATCAAATTTTATAAATTGAGACTTTGAGAAAAGCACATTTGTGTGAGCAATATAATCAGTGTACGTCAAAATGTAGCTCATCTCACATATCCATCGGATTCAAAATTCACATTTAGGGATGTAACGGTATGAAAATTTCATATCACGGTTATTGTGACCAAAACTATCACGGTTATCATTATTATCGCAGTATTGTTGCAGTGTGCTCAAAATGTTGAAAAAAGTACTTTTACAGTCTTGAAATCATTTTACCCCCTTAATATTATAATTTTAACAGTCCTTTCGTCTTTTTTGTCAACAATTGTGTCAGGAAATGTCCTATAAATAAATTTGTTTCAGAAAAAAAAATCATTAGAAATAAAAGTAAACAATTCTTGCAAGCATTTGTCATTATTTTGTGATAAATGCTTAAGCTGTCTGTAATTAGAAGAATAGAAAAAATCGTATTTGTACTTCATTTGTATAACAGCTGCGTGCCTCTGTTTGCGACACACGGCTGCTTCATCGAGGGGCACACGCACATAGTTTCGCCTTTTTCAGGCAAAGAGCAACATCACTGTGAGTTATTAACAAATTGGTGATCAAGCACGGTATAACGGTAATTTTAAAAAGACACGGTAATGATTACTGTGGGAAATTTTACCGCGGTTTACCATTATACCGGTAACCGTTACATCCCTATTCACATTAAGGGCTCTAATTTCATAGACCAGGCACAAGCGCAGGCGCACCTGCCTGCGCCGGCCTTCGCCGCACGGACTGGGTGTGACCTGCGCACTTTGCAAGTTTCCTGCAGTGCCAAGAGAGGCGCACTCATGGCGCACAGGGGCGCAGAGGTTGCGCGTCCTCGCCCACGTCTCTGCCTCTCCGCGCAAATGTCAGAATAGGAGGAGAATAGACATGAGTGGGATTTACACAGCCGATCGCTGTCTACACCAATCAAATGAGCGCCTCTCCTCGCCTTTAAATGCGCTGTGGCTGAGGCGCAGCGTCTGATTGGTCTGAATTATCCCCGCCACCGCAGAAACAGTGTGCTGGAAAGACCCAGCAGTGGAGACGCTGTCCCTTCAGCAGGAGAATGGACAGCGGGGCGCCTCACCGTGTGGGCCAGCTCCCGGGACAGATGAACTGCACACTGGATAGATGCCAAATTTACACTGCAGAGAGCTGTGTTACACAGGGCCGTAGCCAGGATTTTGAAAATACCGAGGTCATTTTAGTGGGAGTGGTCAGGCAGTGTGGTCAGCACCGTCCAGTCAGTCATGTTCTAATCTCTGATATTATATTTTTTGCCTAAATGAATGCTTATATACACCATCAGGGGCATTTTTCTTGAGACTGAGGGCATTGGGAGCTGAGCCCGAACCCTCAGAAAAAAATCTCTTTGTATGCTTGCCTTGTTTTTTTTTCTACTGCTGAACTGCAACATGCAGGCATGAAAATGGGTCTGTGGTGAGAAAGGTCAGAAGACTGTAATGCTTCTAGGGGGGTCCGGGGGCATGCTCCCCCGGAAGAGAATTTTGAATATTTCATATTTAAAAGCATCAATCTGATGTATTTTGAGAGAAACATGAAGCAGAATTACAGGAAAGTGTGACTGTATAATAAAGTATCTATCAAAACATGCTACATTCTGCTACATAAGAAACGAGACTGACAGCTTCTCTCATGAAATATGTTCACAGTTCATTTCTACTGGAGGCTTGTTGTTGTTGTTGCTGTGTTAGCTCTCCTGCTGTGTGCTAACGTTATGCATCAATGACATGATGCCTCTTTCAGCAGCTTTAATTCTTTCAGTGATATATTACCTATAGCCAGAGGTGGGACCAAGTCATTGTTATACAAGTCATAAGTTAGTCTCCAGACAAGACAGTCAAGTCCAAACTCATGTCCTGAGGCCTTTAGTTTCAGTTTCAAGTCCTTTCGAGTCTATCTTGGCTGTTTCTCTCTGGTCTGTCATGTTGTCCAGCACTGACTTAAATTTAATTATTTAACTCGTTGAATGTTGGCTGAGAGGTGGATTTCTATAAAGCAGACCCAACAGTTTCAGGGGCTGCATTTTCAGCTGTAGGGAATCACTGAAAAGAAATAGACTTTTCTAACTCCAACTAAAACCCATCCACATTTTTTTAAACTTGACAATATTCTGGGGGCTGTGGAGGGCCTGATGTGGCCTCAAGGCCACCAGTGGATGATCACTGATGTCCAGTATGAGGACAGATTCGTCAAACAAGGTACATTCTGGGGTGACTGTCCTATTTATGGAAATGTATAAAAGATTTCCCTTAGCTAATATGATAAGTGGAAGCAAACAGTTATGTTTGACACTTTTAGATAAAACAGAGGAGTCGACTCTTACTGCTCTATTCTGAGAAACAATGATCATCTCAACAGTCAACATGACCCAAATCTCAAAAAGATTAACCACTTAAATTTGTTTAATGAAATAGCGTGGCAGTTTGGACCTCAGATTAAAGAAAACACATTTTATGCACAGAAAGTGGAAAATTTTTCAAAGCTTCAGCAATAGTGAGAGCCCTGGGAGTTCATAGCTTGATTAATCTTACAGTGTTTCTCATCATAGCATTCATGTTAGTTGTTTTCCAGATATCTAAAGTCAAAGGTTCATCATAGGAAAATCCTCATGTCTGTGCCAAGATGAGAAGGACACATCTAGATCCTGAGAGAACAGCTAATATGTGCTTGTTACAGCACAACAGAGTAAAATAAAATGTGTCTTCTCCTGACAAGACAAACTTGCCCCATTTTACCTGATTTATACACCGTCCACTGAATACAGTTCTGAGACCCAATTTTGGGCCTCGACCCACAGGTTGAGAATCGCTGCACTAGTAGACTGCATTTGGAGCTTGATCCTTTACAGATTGCTCTTATATCATGGATAATAAGTGATGCAGAAAACCTCAGGATAAATTAATAAACATTTACAAAAATTAAGTTAAAAAACAGAGCTGGGCTGCTCAGGAGTGCTGAGTTTTAATTAACCAAAAGGCGGACTCATACTTTTTTAAATTCTCTAAAAACCGTGTAACGTGAGCCAACCGTTTCAATTATAACAACACACCAGGCGACTGACGATCACTCACGGTCCCTGCGTCTTTACGCTCGCCGGCTCTCCGATCTTAAGGAGTTTCACCGCGCCTCAAATTTATAATCTCAGTTGAGTGCTGTCCCGCAGCCCCGCGGTCCCCAGTGCTACATTTCACGTAATTTGTAAGAATACAATTATTTCAAATTATTCATTTATCTCTTCTGGCAGCGGCAGTCAGGAGATTTAAGCCTCTGCCGAGTTTTCAAACGTAGATGCTTCACGCAGCTCCTCTCTGATGCAACGCACATGTTGCATTTACTGAAGACGGGAAACTAAAGCTTCTTCAGTGGCTCAGTCAATGTTCGGTTCTGTTATATTTCTGAACTGGATAAATCCGGGGTTACTGAAAAAACAGCGCAACCCAGATGTCAGTCAAAGATCGTCTACGAAGAGACGATGAGTCACTCCGTCATCCTCCTTCGGCTCTACCACATAAATTCACAACATATATACAGTATATAAATTTTTCCGGAAATATTTACCGAGGTCACGACCTCGGTGTCCTCAATGGTAGCTACGGGCATGGTGTTACATGCACGTGAAATCAGAGGCTCACACACAGTCATGCTATCACACAAGCCATGGAGGAGATGCTGTGTGACTGGAACATTGACAAAAATAAGGTCCATGTCGTTCTTAAAGACAATGCTGCTAATATGAGAAAGGCTATGGATCAGCCAGCCAGCGGGGTGTTGATTCAAGGAGTCCAGCTACTCAGACCTCACATAGTCTCTATTGTCCGATAAGATGACTGTACGGCCTTGAGAAAGAGTGAGTTTCTGATCCAGAGCAAAGTTCACAGGATGAGGGAGTGGAGGAGGGGATCGAGCCTCTGTTAGCAAAACATTCCAGGAGAGTAGATACCTCTGCTCAAGGGCAGATGGGAAGCCTTAACAAAAAGAGATAAGGAATAGTTTGGGTCAGACCAACTGTAATTTTCCATCAGCCTTTCTAGTCTTTTGGTCTCTCATGATGATGTTCTGAATCTGTGGGCCCATTCAACCGAGCCGAGCTGTCAACTTTCCCAATGTGTTGTCCTGCTTGTGAACAAGTTTGACAATCTCATCAAGCTTGCGATTGAGCTCACAAATCGCTTGAGTCTGAGTGTTGACAGCCCTACACATTCCTTCAGTCATGACGGGCAGCTTCTCAACAGCCAAATCGTCTTCTTAACTGTGTGATAGATCAACTGCTAACTCCAAACAGCAGGAAACCTGTTATCATAAATCCAATTATGTAGGCATCTTCCACATCCTCGACGGACAGAATCGACAAGCACTTGATCCTCAACTTCTCCCAGGAGTCCATCCTGTACTCAGCCGGGAAAGTACGATCGGTACAGGCGGGTTCTCCCTAACCTGGTCTTCTCGTCGAGAAAATTTGGTCGATGGAGGAGTAGCTATAGCTATTTTGCACTTTTAAAGTATGATTGTTTTTTTATTTGATTAATTGAGGTTATTTTTCAGGATCTTCTTATTATCTTTTATTTTTTCCAGAATATATTAAATGTTAAAATATCTTTACCCATTGGGTAATAATAAATGAGTCCGTTTTTCACATACCTACTCTTGCTGCCTGTTAATTTCTGTTTGAATATTACTAAACCCTTTTCTTACATGACAGACATACACACGTGGACGAAATTGTTGGTACCCTTCATTTAATGAAAGAAGAATTCACATTGGTCAGAGAAATAACTTGAATCCGACAAAAGTAATAATAAATAAAAATTCTATGAAATTTAATTAATGAAAGTCAGACATTGCTTTTCAACCATGCTTCAACAGAATTATTTGAAAAATTAAACTCATGAAACAGGCCTGGACAAAAATGATGGTACCCCTAGAAAAGACTGAAAATGATGTGACCATAGGGACATGTCAATCCAAGGTGTGTCCTGTAATTAGCGTCACAGGTGTCTACAATGTTGTAATCAGTCAGTGGGCTCATATATAGGGCGACAGGTAGCCACTGTGCTTTTTGGTGACATGAAGTGTACCACACTCAACAGGGACCAGAAGAAGCAGAAGAAGCAAAGGAAAGAGTTGTCTCAGGAGATTAGAAAGAAAATTATAGACAAGCATGTTAAAGGTAAAGGCTATAAGACCATCTCCAAGCAGCTTGATGTTCCTGTGACGACAGCTGCACAGATTATTCGGAAGTTTAAGGTCCACAGGACTGTAGCCAACCTCTCTGGACGTGGCTGCAGGAGGAAAACTGATGACAAACTGAAGAGACGGATAATAGGAATGGAAACCAAAGGGCCCAGAAGAACTTCAAAAGAGATTAAAAGTGAACTTCAAGCTCAAGGGACATCAGTGTCAGATCACAACATCCGTCATTTGAACCAAAATGGACTTCATGGGACACGACCAAGGAGGACACCATTGTTATAAAAATCATAAAAAAGCCAGACTGGAATTTGCCAAACTACATGTTGACAAGCCACAAAGCTTCTGGGATAATGTCCTATGGACAGATGAGACAGAAATTGAGCTTTTTGCCAAGGCACATCAGCTCTATGTTCACAGAAAGAAAAATTAAGCATATCAAGAAAAGAACACTGTCCCTACTCTGAAACAGGGAGGAGGCTCAGTTATGTTCTGGGGCTGCTTTGCTGCATCTGGCGCAGGGTGTCTTGAATCTGTGCAGGTAAAATGAAATCTCAAGACTATCAAGACATTCTGGAGTGAAATGTGCTGCCCAGTGTCAGAAAGCTTGGTCTCAGTCACAGGTCATGGATCTTACAACAGGACAATGACCCAAAACACACAGCTAAAAACACCCAAGAATGGCTCAGAACAAAACACTGGACTATTCTCAAGTGCCCTTCTATGAGCCCTGACCCAAATCCTTTCGAACATTTGTGGAAGGAGCTGAAACATGCCGTCTGGAAAAGGCACCCTTCCAACCTGAGGCAACTGGAGCAGTTTGCTCATGAGGAGGGGGCCAACATACCTGTGGACAGGTGCAGAAGTCTCATTGACCGTTACAGGAATCCTTTGATTGCAGTGATTGACTCAAAAGGTTGTGCAACTAAATATTAAGTTAAGGGTACCATCATTTTTGTCCAGGCCAGTTTCATGAGTTCATTTTTTTAAAAAATAATTCTGTTGAAGCATGGTTGAAAAGCAATGTCTGATTTTCATTGATTAAATTTCATAGAATTTTTATTTATTATTACTTTTGTCAGATTCAAGTTGTTTCTCTGACCACTGTGAATTTTCCTTTCATTAAACGAAGGGTACCAACAATTTTGTCCATGTGTGTACTACAAAATAAGTAAAAGTATTCTTGTTTTATGCTGATATCATATTGGATTGACATCAGGGTCGGCCAGTACTCGAGGTTGCAATATCAGTCTCGTATCGGCAGTCAAATTGTTGTATCGGTAGTTTGTATCAATTCTTTACTGCTTTAATTCCTGCTCTCTTTATTTATTCATCTAATGGGTTGAAAATAGAGTATATTTATGTATCAATTAATTTATCAAGCAGTAAACTAATCACTGTATTTTTAAGCCTTGTGTTAAAAAAAGACTCAAACAACCTGATTTGACATCCATATAAAAAGTGATGATTTATTCTGTGACTTAAAAATGACAACAGCTAAACAGCCCTCATATAAACCACATGAGAGTCATTTATGCTTTAGAGCAGGGGTGTCAAACTCAAATACACAGTGGGCCAGAATTTAAAATTGAACAAAGCCGCGGGCCAAGGTTGAACAAATGAATCTTTTAATATGTAACCAAACAAGTTTTGATTTAACATTGAATATTGAACCAAGCCAGGCTTATTCAACTTAAAAGTGCAGGCGTGCAAAATCGAGTTTCAAATAATAATGATAATAATAATAATAATAAAAACATATCAATGGCATGTTAAATACAATTTAAATAAAAATTGAATGTCTTATTTCTGTTTGCAGCCTTCTGAGGTAAATATCAAAATTAGCTTCTTACACAGGCTAATAAATTTGAAAATAAAAAAACAAAAATAAAAAAATAAACCATTCAGGCCTTGGAGTATCAAGAAAAAATGCATAGAAAATGTAATTTACTGCTCATTTTGCGACACACTGATCTAATCTGATGCGCTCAAACCAGATACCTGGCATCTTTTCCTGGATGCCAGTTCATCAATGTCGGGGCTCAGGCTTTGAGCTGAGGAAACCCTCATTATCGAACGAAGGTGTTCATCAGTCAGACGTCTCCTGTGAGACGTTTTCGTCACCTTCATTGAGGAGAAAAGTCACATAGATAAGTGCTGCCGAACATGGAGAGCAATTGAGCAACTTGGGTGCGGAACTGGGGCATTGTGTCAGGGATGAACTGTGGAAACTGTGCGGCCCCAACAGCATCAAACTTTGACTTCAGCATGTCATCACACTGGAGTTCAATCAGGTCCATTTGGAGGTTGGTTGGTGCTTTTTCCGGATGGCCAGCTCTAATATTAATTTGAAATTGCCTCGCAGGCCAAATTTGGCCCGCGGGCCAGAGTTTGACACCTATGCTTTAGAGTGATATGAGTCTTACCTGGTTTCTGAATTAACTATAATAGATGTTTTATGATCAAAGAGAATAAGAATTTGTTTAAATGAAGATTAAATTAATACACTGAAGAATGTTCATGTTGGTCTGAGTTTTTAAGTAATTTATAAGATTTAAAATAACTATAATTTCAGCTGAAGTGAATCAAACTGAGTGATTTGACAGTTTCATTCACTAAAATGCAGTTTCATTTTAAACTGATATGTCAAGAGTTAAAAATGCTGAATAATATGTATTTTTAATCAATGTTTGTCACATGACTGTAATTTATTTTAAAAAATCCAGACTGATGCATCCAAAATATCAGAATAAAGTTTTAAATCATTTATTTTTATTTTTACATGTGCAGTAAGTTCAGCTTTAAGTTCTTAAATTGTGTGCTTTGTGACTTTCCAGTGATGCATAAAATGTGAAATAAAACTGAAATAATGAAATATTTTTGTTCCCACAGTGCGTCACTCTTACAAGTATTTCTACACCGGGTCCTCTGAAGTCCCAAACTTCCCAGAGTTTGTTGCTGTTGGGATGGTCGATGATCTTCAGATAAATTACTACGACAGTAACACCATGAGAGCAGAACCCAAACAGGACTGGATGAGCAAAGTCGCAGACAATGATCCTCAGTACTGGGATGGGGTCTCTGAGATCTTCAAGGGCTCCCAGCAGACCTTCAAAGTCAGCATTGGAAACTTAAAACAGCGCTTCAACCAAACTGGAGGTTTGTTTGTTTTTCTCTTCTACACTGTAGATAAAATTATTTATATTTTCATCCTGTCCTTTAGTGAACATGTTACTGCTGAGGAAAACACACACACACACACTCACACACACACACTCTCTCTCTCTCTCTGTGTCTGTGTCTCTGAGTGAGTTTCCTCTGTGCAGCTGAATCAGTCTGATGAAGTCTCTTCTGCTCAGAAACAGTCAGACTCAGAAACATCACAGACACTCAGACTCCTGGATGCTGCTGCTCTGCTCTGATTCAGTGTTTCTGTCCATCCCATAATAATCTGCAGAGATGAGGAGCAGCTGATCTCCTCTAGATGAGCTGAGAATAACTCTGCTGCAGCGTCCACACTGAGCTGCTCCATGTTTGCTCTCCTTTAGAAAAGCTGATGATCACAGCAACACAGCAACATTGAATTTTGATTGTGTGACAAAATGTTCCTTTAAGAGCAGAAACATGTCATTGGTTTATTGATTTTTTGCTTCACTATATTTCACTTTAAAGGCAGAAACATTTTAAATAAGTTAACCAATTAAATAATTAAGTAGTATACGTTTTAAATAACAACCTTTCAAATCACAAAATAATCAATAACTTCATTGATTAACTGAATTTGAATAGTTTCAGTGTCCCATCATAAACTTTAACAGATTAGTTTAGTTTTTAAATAATTTTCAATACGTTTAATTATTTCAAGGCATATATATTTATCTAACTAATTAATAGAATTTTCAATGGTTTTTTTTCCATAATAAGTTTTAGAGGCTTTGAAACTAGACATCTGTTAAGTTTCATTAACTAATCTAAGGGTGTTCCTGCTATTATTAGATTTAAAGGAAAAAAACAATTATCTGAATTACTGAAGGACTTTTAATGATAGAAGCATGCAAAAACTAACAATTGAATCAGAAACACTTGATAAACTATCTTAATAATCAAGATTTGATTGTGTTTTAATGCAGTGATTTCCTTTAAATCAGAAATATTCAATGGTTCTTCTGATTTTTTGAAATTGGACATTTTAAGTATATCATAATTAACTTTAAACAAAGACATAGTTATTAAATAATTGAGATGTATAATTTTGAAGTAATAACTTTTTAAATCAGGAAATAGTAACCTGACTGACTTATTAAACATTTATGGCATCAGTATCCCGTCCTAAACTTTTAAAACATAAAATAAGTCTTTATGGTCTCTGGATCCAGACCAGTTTGCTCACAGAGCCAACAGGTCAACTGAAGATGCAGCAGCATCACACTCCACTCTGCGCTGAGTCGTCTTGAGCACCAAAACAGCTTCGTCAGGATGCTCTTCGACTTCAGCTCAGCATCAGCACCATCATTCTGGACGTCCTGGTGGAGAAAGTGCTAAACCTCTCCCCCTCCATCTGCTCCTGGATCAGGACTTTCTATCAGGGTGTTCACACAGAGTGAAAACTGGACTCTTCATCTGCTCCTCCATCACTCTGAGCACCGGCGCTCCACAAGGCTGTGTACTGAGCCCACTCCTCTACTCACTGAACACGTCTGACTGTTCTCCAGCTCACTCGTCCAGTGTTGTCATCAAGTCTGCAGAGGACACAGCCATCATGGGCTCATCTCAGGGGGACGAATCTGAGTACAGAGACGAGGAGAGAAGGACGTCAGAGTGGAGCTCGGCCAACAGTCTGACTCTGAACACTTCAAAACAAAGAACTGATTCTGGACTTCAGGAGGAAACACAGTGCAGCCCCCCCTCAGCATTAATGGAGTATCTGTGGAAAAGATCCAGATCTTCAAGCTGCTTGGAGTCCACATCTCAGACGAGCTCTCATGGTGGCCCAACATCAGGGAGCAGATTAAACATAAACAAAGGAAACTTGAAAAGCACTTGGAGAGCGCAGACCTCCACCAGCACCACAGTCCTCTCCCATATTGTGATTTTCTTCATAAATATTAGTCCTACCTTTATTTCATCTATATACATATTTAGATTCCTTGACCATGAAAACATGTGCAGACTAAGACACCAGTTATTGTGTTGCCAAGTCAGCTCATTGAAAGTGACTTTGGACCTGCTTTTCTACTTGTGTGAATCCCACATGATTATCACCCAGCTGCCCACTACAAAGTGAGACATGAGTGTGGTAGGTAGTTTATTGTTTCCGCACCCCCCATTTCCTGGTTATCACACCCACAGGAATCAACCCAGCACACCCCCAAACACACTCACGCATGTGGCGCAGGAAGCTGCTGGTGTCTTTTTACAGCGCTGTGATTAAGAACGTGATCACCTTGTGCTCACCAGTGTGGTGTGAATGCAGCACGGCTGTGGACAAAAAGGCTCTGCAGAGAATTATTAAATCAGCAGAGAAAATCACAAAGTGCCCCCTCCCCTCCCTGGAAGAAGAGGCCCCCTCCCGCTCCATCACACGAGCTGAAAACAGAATTAAGGACCCGTCTCATCCCGGTCACGACTTCTTTGAGCTGCTGGCTTCAGACAGACGGGACAGGGCGGCTAAAACGCTCACATCCAGACTCTGAGACACTTTTTATCCCACAGCAAACTGAACAAACAACATTTTAATATACCAGCCACAATGGTGCCTAATAACACTCAGTCACTTTATCTTTTTAAATGATTTACTGACATTTTTGACCTGTGTGTTGTTTTTAACCTAAATTATAAAAGAAATACACTGACTGATAGATGGACTAATTTAATTGAATTTAGATACAATAAAGTGATTCAGATTTATTTAGTTTTAATAGAATTTTCAAAACAACTACTTATTTTTAAAGCAGACATATTAGCTTAACTGATGGATTTAATTTTTACTGTGTTTATTTGCCATAATTTGTTTTAAAGTTAAAAAAAATAAATCAACTGTTCAGTTTATTTAACTAATATAAGGGTAGGCATGTCATAAGCCACAGATGACCATGTGTCCACTGTAAGACAGACTGTCTACAAATGGAAAAAGTTCAGCACTGTTGCTTGCTACTCTGCCAAGGTGTGGTCATCTTGTAAAGATGACTGTGAGAGCACAGTGCAGAATGCTCAATGAGGTGAAGAAGAATCATAGAGTGTCAGCTGAAGACTTACAGAAATCCCTGGCACATGCTAAAATTATTGTTCACAAATCTACAATATGTAAAACATTACACTAGAATGGATTTCATTGCTGTCCAAAAAAGACATTGCTCCACGTTTGAAGTTTGCAAAAGAGCACCTGGGTGTTCCACAGCACTACTGGCAAAATATTCTGTGGACAGATGAAACCAAAATTGAGTTGTTTGGTTGGCTGCTTCAGGGCCTGGACGGATTGCTGTCATCAACAGAAAAATGAATTCCCAAGTTTATCAAGACATTTTGCAGGAAAACTTAAAGCTATGGTCTACGATTTCGAAGATTGGTACATCTTAATAACACCGTTTATAAGGCCGTTATGGTCCTATGGTCTGATCTACGCAATATAAAGACCAAAAAGAATGAAAAAAATCCATTCAGTACATCCGCTGCAAAACGGCACAGTAGTTGACCAATCCGAACCGTGGGGAACGGCAGTTCAGGTTGGTCTGTGAGTCCATCCAATCCCCTGTCTCTCCTGCTCTGCATCTTCCCGCTTCCTCTCCACTATCTCCCTCATATACTGGTGAGCCGCTAGCTGCACAACCACTGAAGCGTCATGGAACTGGAGAAGACCAGCACCAATACCGGGAGGCCGCTTCTGTTACCCTCCACATCAAAGGGAAGGAAACGTAAAAGTTTTGAGGAAAGGGCTGAAGTAAGGAATAAATAAATATACATTTATATATATATATATATATATATATATATATATATATATATATATATATATATATATATATATATAAATATATATATATATAAGGTCTACCCTCAGTATTTTATCCATACACTTCTTAAGCTCCTGCCAGTAGCTGCGAATGAAGGGGCAACTCCAGAACACATGAAAATGATCAGCTTTTTTTTAAATTTTATATTTTATTTCACTTTCAAAAAAATACAAGTTCTCACGTGATATTATAGCACTCACAATAGATATTCACGGGCAGTTCCAAACCAAGTTCCAAAATGCCCTTCTTGTATACTAAGAGTGTATCCATTTTGAAGGTGCCTGATATATTTAAAGAAACAAACAAAACATTGTAGCATTGAACCAGGGTGTAACAAAATCTACCACTTGGTGTCTCACCAAAATACATGTATTATTTAAGCAAACTCTTACACATATCCATCAAATATAAAATAAATAAAAGTACAACACTGCTTGGATAGTTAAACCCCTCTATACAAAGTCTGATCTGTATTGTCTTATGTACTGTAACCATCCTTTCCATATATTACTAAAATTGTCCTTTTCCAGCCTGACAGCGGCAGTAATTTTCTCCATGTTATATACTCAGCATAACATTCAGCCATTCATCCACCTTAGGCACTGAATCAGTTCGCCAAAATCATGATTCTCATGATTTTATAGTCATCCCTTCTTCTTAAATGTAATGCATCAATCATACCTAAATACAAAATTTCAAAACTTAACTGAACTTTAATGTTTAATACTTTATCTATAGCACTTTTAATTTCCATCCAATATTGATTTATCATGGGGAAATCCCAAAAGATGTGGAAATGATTTGCTTTACGAGCACCACAAGATCTCCAACATTTAGTATCTGCACATTTTCTCTGTGCAGGAGTCAAGAAGAACCTTGTTATTTTCTTCCATCCATACTCCCTCCAAAACAAATAATTTGTAGTTTTCCATTGATATGCATTTAAAGACTCTCAATCCTCTCCAATCTTGATTTTTGCTTCCTTTTCCCATCTTTCTCTCACATATTCTGTGGTGCCCTCTTTTAAATCCTCCAATGCCTTGTACAGTTTTGAAATAACTTTGCAACTCAGCTCTGATTTATATGCATCCAGTATAATCTTCAAAACATCTGGTTGAGAGAAATCCAGTTTCACTTTTTTCATTTCTTGTCTTACATAATGCCTCAACTGCAGGTCTCTGTGAAAATCCCGATTGCCCAGACCAGATAGTTCCTTCATCTGCTGAAAAGTCATCACATTATCCTTTTTAATGATCTCCCAATACATTTTTGGGCCATTTTCCCACATTTTAAATGTGACATCTAGTTTATTTGGTGAAAAATCGGTGTTGTATGTGATCTATCTCAAAAATCTACATTGTTCTGTTAAGTTATACTTTTTCATAATTTCTGACCACATTTTCAAAGACACCGACAACCAAGGGTTAACAATTTCTTGAAAATCTGTCTGTAATTTCATATCACACATTAAGGCTTGTATTGGTGGTACCATCTTCTCTTCAATGTCTTTCCATTTTGCTGCATACTTTGGGTCACACAAATTTATCAAGACCTTCATCAGAGCAGCTTGATAATAACTCTTAAAACAAGGTAAAGATAAACCACCCTTCCTTTTTGGCAGCTGTAAAGTACTATATTTAATGCGGGGCCTTGCACCTTTCCATAAAAATCTAGACATAAACTTGTCCCATTCTTTAAAATCTTTATTTGTTAACTCTAATTGGAAGATTCTGAAATATATATATAGCAAGCAAGGCAAAACATTCATTTTAATCACCTCCGCTCTTGATGCCAAGCCCAGATATGGTATTAAGTTCCATTTAGAAAGGTCTGGTTTTATATTAGATATATGATCGTAATTAATGGCTTTTAGGCTTCCAAAATCTTTTGTCAAATGAATACCTAAATACTTCATCGACTGCTGATCCCAATTAATCAAGTAATTCTGTTTTATATTTTGATTTGGCTTGTAATTAAAAGCAAGGGCTTGGGTTTTTTGAACATTGATTTTTATAACCTGAGAGCCTTCCAAACTCTGTCAAGGATGTCATCAAGATTGGTAGGGATGAATTAGGGTCCTCCAGATAGATCAAGATATCGTCTGCTAACAAAGCCATTTTCTGTTCAACTCCTGACATGGATATACCTTTAATACTATTGCACTGTTTAATCCATTGACTTAGGGGCTCCAAGAAGATGGCAAATAAGAGAGGGCTGACTGAGCAACCTTGACGACACCCTCTCCCTAGTCTGATTACCTTAGACAAACTCAGATTAACTATATCCTTGCAGTATGATCTGTGTACAGAGCCTGCACCTAATAAAATCCTTGTGAAAATTAAATTTCTTCATTACTCTAAATAAAAAATCCCAACTAACGGAATCAAAAGCTTTTTCTGGATCCATTCCTAAAATTGCTGCCTCTAATTTCTTTTCTTTGATATGCTGTATGATATGTAGTGTCCGACGAATATTATCATGTGTTTGCCTATGTTTTATAAACCCAGTTTGATCTAAACTGACATTTTCAGGTAAAATGTTCTCCATTCTCCGGGCTAAGATTGCTGTATAAAGTCTATAATCCACGTTGAGTACACTTATTGGTCTGTAATTAGAACATATTGATTCATCTTTACCCTCCTTTGCAATCACTGAGATTATTGCCTCTCTCAAAGAATCAGGAATATTTCCTCCTTTAAAAATCCAGTTAAAAGTTTTATATAGTAATGGAATTAGAGTTTCCCTATAGGTTTTATACCATTCCGAGCCATAACCATCAGCCCCAGGACTTTCATTATTTTTCAGCCTGGAAATTTCTGAGTTGATTTCTTTTGTTGTTATTTCTGCAGGTGATTGTTTGCTCTGGTCCTCTGTTAACTGTGGTAAATTTAACTCCTCCAGGAATTTGTCTATTTGGGATCTATTGTCATTGTTTGCTTGAGCATACAACTGCTTATAATAATATTCAAAGCATGTACGGATATCTTCTGTCTTATACACAGTTTGGTTTGTTTGTGGATCTTTCATCTTATAAACATGTCTTGTTGTCTGTTGTTTGTTAAGTCTATGTGCCAATAGTTTTGTGGATTTACTCCCAGCCTCGTAATATTTTTGCTTAGTAAAAATAATTTTCTTCTGAATTTCTTGTGATAAAATATCATTTATCCTTGCCCGTTTCATCTTAATGTCATCAATAATCTTACTGTTAACATTGTTTTTATGTATTTCCTCCAATTTTCCCAGGTCAGTTTGCATTTTTTTTTAACTCTGCTTGTTTCCTTTTTTTCATATGAACTGATTTTGCTATCAACATTCCCCTCATTACAGCTTTGCATGCATCCCATAATACAGATGGGGAAACATCACCCTTATCATTTAGTTCTATGTATTCAGAAATATCCTTTTCGATTTCTTCTTTCATCTGACCATTAGGCAGGGTTGAGTTTAACCTCCACTTTGTTTTCTTTTCAATCCCCATGCATAGTTTTAAAAATACGGGACAATGATCAGATAAGTCCATCACTCCAATGTTACAGCTTATTACCCTAGAGCGATCCTTAATATGCAATAAAAAATATTATACCATGGTCTGGGTGAATACTCGATTCTGATTGGCTGCAGGGTGTCCATTAAAAGGTGATAATGGACACCTAGAAAAGAAGTTCCGGTCAAATAGCCTGATTCTTCTAAATTACTGTGCTGGATCAAACAGTAGTTGGTAACCGTGGCAACGGAAAGTCTCAACATCGCCTAGCTCATAGACAGTAGACAAAATGAACGATTTCATGGTTTCCTTCAACCAGTTTGGTGAATTTGATAATTTTGAAGACTGGGATGCAGCAGCAGAAGAAGAGAAGAGAAAAGAATATGAGAATAAGGAGATGGGACACAAGGAGGTGACACCGGAGGAATTGAACAATTAGAGGAGGACAAAGACGAGGTGAACATCCTATTTATAAAAATGATGTAGGATAGACTTACTTGCTTGATAGCACATTTAATGATCAGAATGAATGGTGGATATTTATAAAAATGATGTAGGATAAACTTACTTTCTTAACAGCACATTTAATGATCAGAGTGAATGGTGGATATTTATAAAAACGATGTAGGATAAACGTAGGCCTACTTTCTTGACAGCACATTTAATGATCAGAATGAATGGTGGATAGGCCTATTTATAAAAACGATGTAGGATAGACTTACTTGCTTGATAGCACATTTAATGATCAGAATGAATGGTGGATATTTATAAAAACAATGTAGGATAAACGTACTTTCTTGATAGCACATTTCATGATCAGAGTGAATGGTGGACAATATTTCTTACAATAAAAAAGATTTAGTAAACTAGGCTATCTGTTGACTTTGATTCTTTGAAAAAAAAATCGCATCATCCTCTGGATACACAAATGATAAGAGGGGCACTTGCCTTCTGAAATCGCACTTTTTTTCATGTAACATCCCGTTAAGCAATCATCTCACTTCCCTCCACTGATTAGGCCTGAAAACAACTGCGGCCGACCGAGCTGCAGGTTCTGTTGCCAGAGGAGGTTACCATAGCAACGTGTCACAACGAGCGATATTAAATAGTCCGCTCAGTCGCTTCTTGTTTAAAACGAATGATTTTAACGGTATAAAAACAACATTGACGTGTGAATAATTCATTGAATATGTATTTTTTTTATAAGTGACCATGGTATAAGCGGGATAATGCCCTCCGAGGTGTCCATTATCAGAAATTAATGGACTTCGCGGAAGCAACCGTCCTCCGCTTCGCGTCGGACGGTTCACGCCTCCGCGTCGTCCATTAATTTCTGATAATGGACACCTCGGAGGGCATTATCCCTTACATCAATCCTTGTATATACAGAGTGAGGTGCAGAATAATAGGTGTAATCCTTCTTAAGTGGATTAAGCTCCCCCCATATATCCAAAAGTCCGAGTTCTGACATTAATTTACAATTTTTTTTACAAGTAATATTTTTTTGGAAGGTATTTCCTAAAGAATCTCAGTGTGGATTGAGCCTCTGGTTAAGATCACCTCCAGCAATCAACACCCCTTCGCTCTCTATTGTCACCAGATCAAAGAAGTTTTTATAGAATCCCCAGTCAGAGCCTGGCGGGGGGTAAATGTTAAATAAAGTTACCAGGACTCCCTCCAATCTTCCTATCACTAAAACATACCGGCCTTCCCCATCTTTTATTGTTCTCAACATTTCAAAGCAAACTCTATTGGAAATTAATATACATACCCCTCGTCTATGCCCTGACTTATAGGATGAGAACTCCTGATTATAACCATTCCTCTTCAATTTTTCATGCTCTTTATCTGTCATGTGTGTCTCCTGCAAGAAAAGTACCTCCACTCCATCTTTTTTCATCATGTTCAGTACCTTGCTCGTCCTAATTGGGCTGAGCAGCCCATTAACATTGTAGGAGGCAACTTTTAAGTAGTTATTTGGTGATGCCATTTTGTGCATAAAGAAAAAGAAAATAAATATGCTCCACCCCTTGTGCTACAAATACAGAACTCTGAGAACAACAACACCAACCGAACATTACAGGAAAACAGAAAACACAGACTTCCAAACATGAGGTCCAAGATTTAACTTTTTCAGAGCTAACTCTTAGCTCTAAGGGATAACCCCAGGTCCCAAATGGTAGGGGGCCCTCCTGGTCACTTTTGGCCCTGTCCATTTCAACAAGTCCTTTTTTTTTTCCAAATAAAGAAAATAGTCGCCTCCCCGATCAATGTTTCAAGACATTAACGAAAAACCTTATTTGTCTATACATAATTCTTGTCCACTGGATTACTAGTTATAACCAAGTTACCTTAACCTTCCAGTTGTCGGCTTACTGGTTAGAGAACTCCTACCTTCTTGGTGTTCCCTCAATAGTCCTCCACTGTGTTTCTTCTGAAGGCCTGTAGTTTTTGTTTATATCCCACTGACACCAGGGGGGTATTCCATGAAGCTGGCTAAAACAGGCTGGGCTTTCGCCGGTAAGCGTGGCTTGAATAAGCGGCAACTTTAATCTTAGCTGCAAGTAGTTCCACTAACGAGGCTCGGCTGATTTTCAGAGACGCTTATTCAAGCCAGGCTGATCTAAGCTGCAGCTGAGCGCGCGTCCGGGGGAGAGAGAAAGCCCTGACATGTCGATTGCCGAAATGACGAATTCATGGCAAAACCAAGAGCAGAGACGTCTTCAACTGCGGAACAAAAGCTCCTCGTGGAGTTGTATGAGGACTACAAGGGGAAAATAACTAAAGGGCAACACGGCTGCAATTAATAAGGCAAAGACGCTGCCTGGCAAAGCACTGCCGACCGTTTAAAATATATAATGAAGCGCTTTGCCTGTGCGTACACACGCATACTCCTGCAAGTTTAGATTTTCAGAGGGCATGATTTTAAACCCTGATTGAGTTTCTGCTGTGGTTGACGACCTTTTTTTCTCACCCTGAAGCCCCTCACACTACTGTGGCCCTGAGGAAATCGATCTTGATGAAATGAAGCTGATCAAAACCTATTAAAGAAGTTGATCTATCTATCTATCTATCTATCTATCTATCTATCGATATACACACAGTACAGGCCAAAAGTTTGGACACACCAATTCAATGTGCTTTCTTTATTTTCATCTCCATTTACATTGTAGATTCTCCCTGAAGGTATATATATATATATATATATATATATATATATATATATATATATATATATATGTGTGTGTGTGTGTGTGTGTGTGTGTGTGTGTGTGTGTGTGTAGATAGATAGATAGAGATTAAACAGCATAGTCTGTTTCATTGTTTCTGCGTAACGTGATGGTGGTTTTTACTTGTAGGCCTATTTCATGTTCTTGATTTGACAAATATTTATATCCATCATAGATGAATATATCAGCAACACAGGTAACACCTAAAAAAGTAGGACTTATTAAAAAATGGTAACTTCATGGGGTGATGTTTCATCAAATATTGAATAAACAGTAGAAAAAACATGTAGGCCTACAGGGGAGATGTCATTTTTTTATTAGGGATGATAGTGCTGCAGTGCCCTACATTTAATTAAGGGAGAAGACACGAATGAGCTGTACACAAATAAAGAAGTTATCTCATCATTTGGCATCACCTTTAGATTGTCATCATGTTCAGATTGGACCACTGGGAAAAGGAAGGTATTCTTTATGGAAAACTGTGGCTGTTGTCACCTTCACCTGTCACCTTTTTTTAAGATAATTTGTGCCTTTATCCTGTTACGTGTGGACTGCACTTGAGGGTGAAAGAAGGAAATAAATCAGATCCATTTTCATATTGTCTCCGAAGGTGGATTCGAACCCACGGCGCAGTGAAAAGTAAAACCTCATATGTTTCCATGCTCTGCAGCCTAACCACTCCTCTACCTTCTCACTGATGTAAAAGAGAGAAAGTGCACTTAAGATCTCTTAATTTACGGTTCTTCCGCCGTTATTTAAAAAAGGTCACGATGTACGTCACCGAACAAGAACATCATTGATTACAGATCAAGATGAATTTAATGTGTAAGATGCAGTTTTCAAGGCGTCTTTCTGAAGCTCGTCAGAACCTTCTCTGACATGGAGCTAAAGTAAGCTTGACTGTTAGCCTGCCCCGGACCAGGCTTGTCGCTCTGGCTAAGTTACCATGGTTACCAAGCCAAGCTAGCCCTAAGCCTCGTTGGTGGAACAAAACTCTCACTAAAGTTAGCGAGGCTGACCGAAATAAGCCAGGCTTACACCTAAGCCAGCTTCGTGGAATACCCCTCTGGTCCGACCTATTTTCCCCGTGGGTGAATTGCCACATCTGACGCAGTATCTTCTCCATCAGGTCATTTGCGGGCTTGACAATGCGTACCTGGAATCCTCTTGCAGCCATATCTTTAGTTGCTTCTGTTGCTGAGTTGTAGATGCGGGTTTCCTCTTCATAAAAAACACTGAGCCTTGCAGGAAAAGGTGTTTGAAATGAACTCACATGTTGCACTCTCGATGCACTGGACTCACTCCTCTGTGCTCACAATGCGCCGTTCTGCTTTGTCAATCCTGCTGTTAGCCTTTTTAATTTTGTCCCTTATGCCTCTGAGAGACTCGGGAGAGTCTGGCGCTTCCTCTGTAGCCCCCGTGTCCCCGGGTGAGTTTAAAAAGGGATTTAAAAGGCTATTAAAAAGGAATATTTAAAAGGAATATAAAAAGGGCCGACAACGCCACCTAGGATTAAAAAGAGCCTAGGACTCTATTAAAACTACACAGGTTCTTGTCAATTAGGTTGGAGCAGAGTTACACAAGACCAGTCAGGGAGTTTACAACCATAGACTGTAAAAAAACATGGACGCCATGACACTGGGCTCAAATTGAAGCCTCCACGAAAACTGCTCCCCCTGGTGACTGGCTGCAGTATAGGTCAAATTTCCGTCTCCCCCATTCATCTGGACGGGCCGAAGTGAAACTTCAAAAAATTATTACACCCCGTACAAATATTTCTCCCATCTGTATGCTGTGGTGACATGAAAGTATTATTGGGCTGCATGTTTTCCAAGTCCTCTTTTTTCTGAAAAGTTTCTTTTTTATAAAGTTATTAGACTTTAAAAATAACCGCGGTTTACGGCAGCTTCACAATGATTGTGTACGGCGTATGCTGCGGAGTGCTGCGACCGTTTGCGACAGCTGTGTCTGGATTATGGCCCAAATTCTCTCCTGGCTGCACAAATGGCGGCACCCTGACGAGGGATATTTAGGCTTCAAATCCGTTACATGGTGGAAGGCGGAGCCACGCTATCCAGTTCTTATAATACATCCATGTTTACAGCAGGTTTATTATAAAAGCAAGATAAACAAACTCAGTCCAGTGTCTTTGGTGGTGGTCCCTTGGATATCCCCGCAACCAGCAGTCCATGTACTCCGTCCCTTGAAGGATTAAAACATGCAGTCAGACACCTTTGTTTGGCCTGTAATCCCTTAACCAATCTAATATGATGTCTTAAGCACAGCAATCACCCTAAAACACTTCACCACACAATAAAATAAAACACCCCCTGGTACAGGGTCAGTGCCGTGTCTGCTGAGTTCTAAAATCACAATAAAATGGGGGACTGAAAACACCAGGGAACTAAAACACCAGACAAGGGACACTAAAATCAAATAACTAAAAAACCCCAGTTAAAACAGGATAAGAACTATGCTAAAATCTTTAGTAAAAAAAGATGAAGGTGAGGAATGTCCTGTGAGGGTACTTAACTCAGAGAGGGGTGCATCGTAATCACACCCCTCTGTCGTCCAACGACGCTTCCCCTCACACGTCTGATCACGGATCTCCACACAGCAGTCCCCGTAGCTTACGCGTTGCCTAGGTGCTGGGGCTCTGCCTCCTTCTCGACCGGCGTGGCTTCGTCACTTCAGCTGGGGAGGACAGGTCCTTTTTAGGGCAACTCACAATTCTACCTTGCAGGAAATAAATAGAGTGGGTAAAATCAATCGAGGGTACTTAACTGGAAGAGGGGTGTATCACGATTACACCCCTCTGCTTCCCAGCAGCGTCCCCTCGTGTCTCCGTCGGCTCTCCACACAGCCGTGCTGCCGTCTCCGCTGAGGATCTCTCACTCCGTCCCAGCGAGCAGGTCGTCTGCTGTACGGCACTCTCTGACGCTCACGCTCAGTCCGACACTCAGTCCCCGCTGTTGCCTCC
The DNA here is from genome assembly GCA_036419115.1 of Scarus forsteni. NCBI lineage: Eukaryota > Metazoa > Chordata > Actinopteri > Labriformes > Labridae > Scarus > Scarus forsteni. Next base: position 24,540,834 of record JAZDUH010000458.1, read on the forward strand.
GACCCTGGCTGCTTTTCTCCGTCTCTTTTTGCTCCCTGCTGTCCTCCTTAAGTGTGCACACCGGTGCCTTGATTGCCGCTGCACACCGGTTCCTCCTCAGCCAAATCAGGGGAATGCGTTCAGGGCCCGCAGGAAAACACACAGTATAAACTTCAATAAAATACATGCAACTAAAAAAAGGTTAAAACTGACCCCGTCACACCCGCCCCAGCTTCTGTTAGCTCCAGTGCTACGTTGGCTTGTTTCTTGTTGTCGTTCGTGTCGAACCCAGCGGTATAGTTTAACTTTTTCTTGGTTTTACCTCTTGTCATCATCTGCGCCCCCGATTATGTCTTAATATATTGTATTTTCACTTCAGGATTTGGCCATGTGGGGCATATTCTCAACTCAATATTGGGGAGCGAAAGTTTTAAGCTGCCGCCATGTTGAAATTCCTGCCGGAAGTCGAAAATGATCAGCTCTAACAGCGCCACATGATCTCCAACACCTAATGTCATGATATTTTGTCTGTGCTGGTGTTCTTAAGAATCTTATGACGTTCTTCCACCTGTGTTCTCTCCACAGTAAGGAGCAAGTTGTTCTCCACTGCTGCTCATTTATATCTTCCCATTCTACAACTGATAGAACAATATTAGCCTCCCTCTCTCTCCCTCTTTTATATACAATGTGTCATTTTTCTTAAGGTCTTCCACTCCCTTATATAATTTTGAAATTAACTTTTTTCTCAGTTTTGATTCATATGCTGAAGTAAACATCTCTATAACTGCAAACCACTTCTCCTTTATTGTTCCTCTTAGTGTTTGCTCTAAATAATGCCTTATCTGCAGATACCTGTATTGATCTTGATTTGTGAGATTAAATTGGTCTTTTATCTCTTGAAAACTTTTAATCTTATTATTTCATAACAGTTCCCAGAATATTGTAGGTCCCCTTTCCCACTTGATGAAACTCTTATCTGTTCTATTAGGCATGAATTCAGAATCATACCAATCCACTGTAACAATCTACCTTGTATTCTCAAATTATTTTTCATGATTAGTTCAAACCAAAGTTTCAATGATGTCTCCAACCATGGATTCATCCCTTTTTTTATGTGTTTTCTCAAGTTACTGTCCTCCGTTATAGCTGGTATAGGGACCCCATCTGTTGTGCTTGCCTCAATTTCTTTCCATCTCGCTGAGTAAGAAGGATTAAGTATATTTAGCAATATTTTAATTTGTGCAGCTTGATAATAGGTCTTTAGTCATGGAAGTGCTAACCCTCCTTTATTTTTAGGTAACTGTAATGTTCTGTACCTAATCCTCGGTCTCTGCCCCTGCCAGATGTATCTAGAGATCATTTTACCCCATACCCTAAACTCATTATCTGTTACCTCCACCGGCAAACTTTGGGATAGGTACAGTAGCCTTGGTAGCATGTTAATTTTAAGCACCTCCACTCTTTGCGTAATGCTAAAATAAGGTATCAGATTCCATCTACTAATATCAAATTTAATTCTACTCAGCAGTGGATCATAGTTGATTGATTTTAATTGTCCTAAATCTTGAGGTAGAACAACTCACAAATATTTTATTGATTTTGATTCCCAGTTGATCTTATATTTGTCCCTAATCGCTTGGCATGGTCTATAGTTGAAAGCAATAACCTGCGTTTTTTGTCATCTATCAGGTTATAAAATAAATATAACCTGATAGATGACCATAGTCTGGAAGGGTTGTCATCAATTCAGGTAGAGACGTATTTGGACTGGATAAATATATGAATACATCATCTGCAAACAAATCTATTTTTTGTATACCTCCCACCATCTCTATACCTACTATATTTTCATTTTGCTTTATCCAATAACTCAGGGGTTCCAGAAAAGTGGCAAAAAGAAGCGGACTTGCTGAGCAACCCTGACAGCAGCCTCTTTCTAATACAATGAATTTTGAAAGACTCCCATTGATCCTGATTCTAGCTGTTGGTTTATTATACAGGGCCTGTATAACCTTAATAAATATCCTTTGGAAGTGAAATCGCTCTAAAACACAATACAGGAAATCCCATCTCACAGAATCAATTTGCCAGCCTTAAAGGTGTAGTCAGCGATGTGGGAGAAAACGAGTGGAGGGTTTGTTTATATTCGAATTTAGACCCGCCTCCCGAAAGCTGATGGACGTGCATCGTCATGGAAACGGCCGTAGAAACTGCGTAGCTGACGTAGCTAAGGAAACCCCGACTGGTCAGACAACTCGACTGTCATTATTGAAAACATCACAACAACATTACATTCAGATTAGACAATAAGATGAATGCCTGGCGGCTGTTACTGTTATGTGAAGCACCACAAAGCTAATGTTGCTTAGCCTACCTATCCAGCAGACGGACAGCGACATCCGCGTCTGTTTTCAGGTCTTTCAGTTGGTGGAGTTCCCTCCACCGTCGGAAAGCAACACCAATGTTCTTTTGGTCATAGCCCTTCTTTTCCACTTTTCACTCCTCTGACCTCTTTCTTTGGGCTGTTTTTCAGCCATTGCTACCGCAACTATTGTATCTTTCTCTTACGCTAACTGCGCACGTTACGCAAACTACGACTCCCCCTCCCCCTTCTGTCTGATCTGCGCATGACTATGATCGCCCCCTGGACGTGGGGGGGTTTACTTTGTTTTGGTAACTTGGTCCGAGCCACTGTATTTACCGGCTGAAATTCTGGGTCAAGGCTGTGTATTGAGACCGGATTTTTTTTCAACATGCTGTCAGTGGTGACGTCTTGTGGATGGAGAGGAGAAATACAGTGAATTTCACAAAAAATGCATTTGATTAGAAGATTAGAAGATCGCTGAGTACACCTTTAAGATTTGAAATTGCCTTATTTATTTCCTCATCTGTAATTTCTGCAATTAAAGCCTGATTCCGTTCTTCTGTAACTGTTGGTAAATTTAAGTTCCAAAAATTGATCCATCTCAGTTTTACTACTAGCTTTCGGTTGAGCGTATTGATTTTTTTTAAGTTTCAAAGCACTTTTGAATTTCCTCTGTTTTGTCTACTGCTGATCTTGTATATGGGTCTCTTATTCTGCAAATATTATTTTTTGCCTGCTGCTTTTTTAGTTTGTATGCCAGCAGTTTTACTGACTTACCCCCCACTTCATAATGTCTTTGTTTTATGAATAGTAATTTTTTTGGATCTCCTGCATATAAATCTCATTTATCTCTGCTCTTTTTTTATTTCCTGCTTTGTGTGCTCTTCAGGTTTTTCTTCATGATCTCTTTCTAACCTTTTTAAATCTGATTTTAGTGTTTCAAGTCTTAACTGTCTTGTCTTTTTTAAATGGGCTGATTTAGCTATTATCTTCCCTCTCATCACGACCTTCCAAACATCCCACAGCAAAGATGGTGATACCTCGCTGTTGTCATTATTCTCTATAAATGTCTGTAAATCCTTCACTATTTCTTCCTTCATGTGTCCTTTAAGTATATTTGGATTTAACCTCCAGATTGTTGTTTTCTTCTCATTCACCGGACGTAGTGGTCTGATAGGTCCATTACTCCTATGTCACATTTTTCTACCCTATGTCTATCTTTATTATACATCAGAAAATAATCAGGCCTCGAGTATATGTTGTGTGGTGATGAGTAAAAAGTATAATCTTTACTTGTGGGATTCAGATCCCTCCAGACATCAATAATTCCCAGTTCAGACATCAGACTGTTTATTTTATTAGTAATTGCACTTTTTTTATATTCCGCCTCCTGAAGAGTCTAGCTGTGAGTTACAGACGTGGACAAAATTGTTGGTACCCTTCCATTAAAGAGAGAAAAACCCACATGGTCACTGAAATAAGCTGAAACTGACAAAGGTAATAATAAATAAAAATTTACTGAAAATCAACTAATGAAAATCAGACTTTGCTTTTGAATTGTAGTCCAAGAGAATTATTTTAAGAAACAAACTAATGAAACTGGCCTGAATAAAAATGATGGTACCCTTAACTCAATGTGTTGTTGCACAACCTTTTGAGTCAATTCCTGCAATCAGGTGATTTTTGTAACTCTCAGTGAGACTTCCGCACCTGTCCACAGGTATTTTGGCCCACTTCTCATAAGCAAACTGCTCCAGCTGTCTCAGGTTTGAAGGGTGTCTTTTCCAGACTGCATGTTTCAGCTTCTTCCACAAATGTTCAACAGCATTTAGATCAGGGATCATAGAAGGCCACTTCAGAATAGTCCAGTGTTTTGTTCTGAGTCATTCTTGGGTGTTTTTAGCTGTGTGTTTTGGCCCATTATCCTGTTGGAGGACCCATGACCTGTGACTGAGACCAAGCTTTCTGACACTGGGCAGCACATTTCACTCCAGAATGTCTTGATAGTCTTGAGATTTCATTTTACCTGCACAGGTTCAAGACACCCTGTGTCAGATGCAGCAAAGCAGCCCCAGAACATAACTGAGCCTCCTCCATGTTCCACAGTAGGTACAGTGTTCTTTTCTTTGTCTGCTTCATTTTTGTGTCTGTGAACATAGAGCTGATGTGACTTGGCAAAAAGCTCCAGTTTTGTCTTATCTGTCCAAAGGACATTCTCCCAGAAGCTTTGTGGCTTGTCAATATGCATTTTGGAAAATTCCAGTCTCACGTTTTTATGATTTGTATTTAACAGTTATGTCCTCCATTCAGTCCACTTTGGCTCAAACAGTGATGGATGGTATGATCTGACTCTGATGTACCTTGACCTCAGAGTTCACCTCTAATCTTTCTGAAGTTGTTCTGGGCCCTTTGGTTTCCATTCCTATTATACATCTCTTCAGTTTGTCATCAGTTTTCCTCCTGCAGTCGAATCCAGAGAGGTTGGCTACAGTCCTGTGGACCTTAAACTTCTGGATAATCTGTGCAGCTGTAGTCACAGGAACATCAAGCTGCTTGGAGATGGTCTTATAGCCTTTACCTTTAACATGCTTGTCTATAATTTTCTTTCTAATCTCCTGAGACAGCTCTCTCCTTCGCTTTCTGTGGTCCATGTTCAGTGTGGTACACACCATGATACCAAACAGCACAGTGACCACTTTTCAGGCTTTAAATAGGCAGACTGACTGATAACAAGCTTGAAGACACCTGTGATGATAATTACAGGACACACCTTAGTTTAACATACCCACATGGTCACATCATTTTTATTCTTTTCTAGGGTACCATCATTTTTGTCCAAGTCAGTTCCATTAGATTATTTTTTTTTTTTTTATGACTTGCAATTTTTATTTTTCATGACAATCAAACAGTAAATGATGTGTCACATTACATTCCAAACACATTGAACCTCCCCTTTCCCGCCCCCACCCACATACATATAAACAAGAGGGGTCAACTTACATTTAGAGTGGCCTGCACACAGCACTAATGTCCATAATGCAATAGATAAATTAAGAAAAATAAATTACAAAATACATGTATATGAAATACAAAATACAAAATGAGTAACAAAAAAAAACGAACAAGGAAGTGCATCTCCAGCACATCATCACACTGGTTCCTTCATGAATGAAATATAGCTGCCCCATTTCAGGTGGTATGCTTTTGTCCTGTCCTGCATTCTATATGCCATTCTTTCATAAGCAGCTACCTTCCCTATTTCAATCTCCCAGTCCTGTAAGGAAGGCTCTCCCGGGTTCTTCCAATTCCTGAGGATGATTTGGCGTCCAATCATGATTGTTGTTTGAGTCCATTGTTTAAGTGGTTGTGGAAAAGATGATAACACCTCAGAGTCTCCTAATATAAACAGCTTTGGACAGAGAGCAAACTGCAAATTTATGACCTTAATGATATATCCATGAATCTTTGTCCAGAATAAATGAATCTTGGGACATGCCCATAACATATGGACCAGTGTGCCCTCATCCCCTCCACATTTCCAGCAGGCTGCAGAGTCTTTTAACTTCAGTCTGCATAATCTACTGGGGGTCCAATAGAAGCGGTGCAGGATCTTAAACTGAATAAGCCTAACCCTCAAATCTCTTGACATTAAACGGCAGTTACCGAGAACCTCCTCCCATTCCTGGTTATTAAATGAGACCCTCAAATCTCTTTCCCAAGCAATTTTAATGGCTGTGTTAGTTTTATTTCCAACACATTCCAAAAGCATTTTATAATACTTAGATGCTTCATGTCCCTTACCAAAAACCTGAAGGATTTCCTTTACCTTTTCTGTTGATATTAGGGGTTGTAAATTGGACTCATAAGTCTTCTTCAAAAGATGGTTTAGTTGAAAATATCTCCAGAACTGGGTTCTAGGAAGCCCAAATTGTCGTTTTAGATCTTCAAAAGATTTAAAGATCCCATATTATGCTCTTTTTCTGCAGTGTAATATTGATCTTTGATGTCTTCATGAAGCCTTAGTAGCATGCTTTGGTCAAAAAACTCAATAAAACAGCCACAGCCGTATCATCCCTATGCCCTCTTTGAGCCTCTCTGTAAAACACTTCATTCTTGTGGGCGTAACTATATGTTAATGAGCCCCCGCTGAAACCGCCCCGCACTTCCGTGTCGGCGCAGTCGGCGCATGCGCGTGAGTATGTCAACAGAGCTCCGGTTAGCGTCTGTGTTGCTACATGAGGAGCGCAGCTCTGAACGCTTTAACCGAGTCAGAACCCGAAAATAAGAGGAACCAGGAGAGAGTCGACGACCAAGGATAGACCGGGATGTTTCTCAGTGGTCTGTATATAAAGTTTGTTTCTTCAATGCTATAATGTTGACGAATCAAAGTTGTTCTGCCGTTCCTCTCCCCCTCCCCCTGTTGTTGTCGATGTTAGCATGTCTGTTAGCAGACGTGCAGTGCTTAGACTGGCGTTAGAGTCTAGTAAGGGCTAATGTAGAGTGAGCGGGTTACTGCAGAGACGAGAATTAACTAAAACACCGATGTGAATTAACTTTCACTTCTAAGTAACACTGAAGGGGCCGTTGCTACTGATGGTGAAATAAGACAGAGAGAGGGGGTCTTCTCTGTTGTTGTGATGTGTAAATTATGTCAGGGCTCTTCAGTGTTTTACAGAAATAACATTAGTAATGTGACTGACCCATCAGAATACAGCATTTAATAAAGCCATAGCCTTTAGTGACAGTAACAGTAACTGAGAAGGTTTATTACCTGTAACTGTGAGCAGCCAACAGTTTTCTGTGAACCTTATTTTGAAAGATTATTTTCTTTTCTATATGCCACACAGTAGCTGTCTTAAAAAACCTCTTCACTTGCATTATTGTATGTTATGACAGCTCTGTGTATATCCTTATACAATAACAGCACATTTCCTGTAGATAAAAATTCTCCTGAACATCCTGTTTTCACTCTTCTCCTACAGAGGTGCTCCTGTGGCAATTGTGTGAAAATTCCTACAGCCTGAAAATGTTTGTTGAATGGAGATACCAAAGGTATTGTGAAAAATTAGTGCTAAATAACAATTTAGTGCATAACCTTTCCTGTACTGTGTCACTGACTTACCTGTTTTAATTAAGTAGGTCAGAGGAAACCTGCAGGAACTCCCAGTCCAACCATCCTGGACTCTGACTCTGAGTGTGTTTTTCACTACAACATGCATTCTATATTTATAGATCAGACTATGAGCCTTTACAGCTAAGAGGAGTAATGCATAAGTATTTTGATATAAACACTTCCATGACTGTTGAACAAAAACAGTAAAGATTAAAAGAACTGTTTCCTCCATCTCATTTTTTGTCTTTCTTGCTATTTAATTATTAACATTACATGTAACATATGGAAAACTGAAAACACACAAAACAGTTCATTTAGACTTTTTATTGTGAAAGATATTTTGACATATAAATCACCAAATGTACTGGCTGGTACTCTAGACATTTTTACATAAAGGAGGTAAAAAAGGCATGAAGAAAGAAAAGGAATTTTTAAACACAAGCCATAGAACCATATTGATAAAAATATGAACATATACATAAAAACACCTATGACAGTAATTTTCATTTCTGACATAATCTTATCACGTCCAGCTCTTACAGATGCCTGGCCGACAGAGCCTTTGTGAGCTGATGCTGCCTGTGTTGTACTGCAGAGTTTCCTGATGCAGAAGACCAGTATGAGAGGGTCAGCGCTTCCTGGTATTTGGAAAAGGAGCATATGGTCTGGTATTTTCTGCAGCTCCTTCAGGTGTGGAGCAGGGTCCTGGAAAACCTTCCCAAAGACAAGGTCCAACAGTGCATCTGCATGATCTGAAATACAAGACACAAAAATATATGTTTACAAGAAATGGCACCAAAACAAAAACACCTCACTGCAGTGTTGTAATTTTTTTACATAGTCTTTTATTGTCACAATATCCTTATTAATTATATATTCTCAATTCCATTTTGATAACATTTTTATTCCAGTTTCCTTTATCTTTTCCTTTCCATGCTATGCCTATTTGCCAATGTTTTTAAATGTGTTGATTTTAATAAAGAATTGTTTGACTTACGGAAAGCTGGCTCTGCTCTCACTGGCTTTGCTGTACATCCTTCCTCCTTGGATTTTGAGAAGCTGACTGTAACCAGCGGTTTACCATCAGAAGATGCTGCCTGAGGTCGACCAGCATAGACACAAGAAAGAAAAATGTTTAACCTGTTAGTGCATGAAAACACAAATAATAGCCATGCATTTTTACCTCTTTTGTTGATAAAATGTTTATTTCATGTTGTACTAAAATCTAAATGAATTACATGAGATGTTACAAATAGTTACTGTTACTCATTAGATACATTAGGTGTTTCTGGCAAGTGATAATTCAGCTGAGGACTTTTATATTTATCATTTATCTGACTGTATTCATTTGTTTTTTTTTGTGATATTCTTTGATAATTTTGATCAGACACATACCAAAAGTAAGTCTCAAATAAGATCCAAGCTTTTCAAGGGTTAATGAGTTTTTACTTACAAATGTCACATTATGTGATGCATTATAAAATGTCTATGCCCATATATTGTTAGTAAATAAAACGGGAGGATAATTGAATCAGAATTGCCTCCCTCCGTTTTTCGTAAATCACTGACCTGTTAGTAATTGTAACTTATCCCCAGTCACACAGCTCGTATGACAGCATTCTGTGGGCATTCCTGAGTGTTTACACTCACAGACATCTGATTAAATTAGTTTGGTGATAACGACATCTGCAGCGTTAGCGTCACACTTCATATACACTCCCTGTTGTTATCAATATTTACATGATCTGCTGTACTGTAACACAAAGAGGAACAAAGCCTGATCGTTTCCCTCATCCACAGCTCAGACACGAAATGAGTTTGGATACCTTCTGAGATAATTTATCGATTACATAGCCTGTATTACAAAACAGCGAAGCTCGTTTCTCGTAGCATTACAGGCTAACACAACAGGCTAACCGCAGCTAAGCTTAGCCCCCGAGAGCTAACACAGATGCATCGGGGAGAGGAGGGCTGTACAAGGAATAATAATAATTATCCTCCAGCTGTTATACTCCTCTACTACTGTGAGAATATTCAAACATCTAAATCTGATTAAACCTGTTGGTAATGACGATGCTGTGGCCAATAAAGCCAGTGATCACATCTACAGATACACTGTTTTGAGCTGATGTTAGCGTAGAAATATACTTTCCCCTGTTATCAATATTTACATGCTGTGCTGCAAAACACAGAGAGACACAGCCTTCACTGGTCGTTTCCCATGTCCTCAGTTTAGACAAGGAATGAGTTTTGATACCTTCTGAGATAATTTATTAATTACAATGCCTCAGAGAGAGTAGCATGCTTCTACTCACACAGCGGTACATCTCACAGCAGCAAAGTAATAGACAACAGACTAATATTATGGCTTAGAAAAGACAATATGGTTAGAAAACAGCAAAGCTCGTTTATTGTAACATTACAGGCTAAAACAACAGGCTAACCGCAGCTAAGCTTAGCCTCCTGACGCTAACACAGAGGAATAGCTCTTACATCTGCTCCTCTTCCCTCTGCTGTTAGCAGCTCGTAGCAATTAGCAAAATAACAGCACACAGCATTTGGCATACTCACATTTCCAGGGTCCGAGGTTTGCTGGTGGATGGCTGGCACTGATCCTGGGTTAAGGACCAGTCTATTTGCGAGCCCCTTTGTGTACTGTCCAAAGTTTGCGAAACTATCAGCCGTTAAGTGACTGGCACAAACATGCACATTTTTTCTTTGTTTTTCTGGCACTTTTCCATCATATATGAACTCCAGCCACTTAGTTTTTAAATCTTCAGAGTCAGGCAGCTTGTGTAAGGAAGTTTGTGGCTTGTTACAGCCCACAACACTGCAGCAGTAACTCATGCTGAAGTCCGATGTCTCACTGCCGGTAAATCCATCATGGCTGCTCTGCACATAGCAATCTCACCAGCAGCAGAGAGAGGAGTGGGCGGGGACGGGGTGGGGGTGTCTGCTCCTGATTGGTCAAAAAATTCCCCTCTGACGTCGGTACAACTCAAATGAAAGAATGCCTCAATAGGGGGCGGGATTTTACATTCACCAGCACCACGCAGCACAGGATTTGTCACTAAATATCACATTTTTTGGGCTGGGGGGAAAGCCACAGACCTCAAAATTTCACCAAAAGACTTAATAAAGTGGTTTTTGCATAATATGGGCCCTTTAAGCGAATCATTCAAATAAATATCTTCTAATTTGAGAATTCCCCTTTCTACCCATTCCTTCCATAAAAAGGACTGCTTGCCAATTTTCAGCTTTGGATTTTGCCATATACTTGAGGTTCTATTTAAATATTGATTAAAACCTATCAGCCCTGCAATTTTCTTCCATTGACTCTGAAGGTGAGACACAATTGGATGGGTCTTCATACGCTTACATTTAGTGGACAGGCAAGATAATAAAGGGAGAGGAGCTGATACAGACTGCTCAATCTTATACCATGGAGGAGCTCTTTCTGGAGGTAAAGCCCAATGAGCCAGATGTCTCAGTCCAAATGCATAGTAATAGAAGAGAAGTTTTGGGAACCCCAAACCACCCTTTTCCACCCGCTGTTGCAGTTTCCCCATTGAGATGCGTGGCTTCTTTCCATTCCAAAGAAACTCCTTAAATATGCAATCCCACTTCTTAAAGTATTTTTGGGGGATTTCTAATGGAAGACACTGCAGTAAATAATTGATCCTTGGAACACAGTTCATTTTTATGACATTAGATTTCCCCCATAGGGACAGAGAGAGTGAAGACCATCGTTTGATGTCAACTTCAAGTTTCTGAATTAAGGGATCCAGGTTTGCTCTAATAATATCGTCCACTTTCGGAGTAAAAAGAATACCAAGATATTGCAAACCCTGATTGGGCCATCTGAACTTTCCAGCTTGAAATAATGTTGTTGGACAAAACCGTGTTAATGGCAATGCCTCAGATTTGTCCCAGTTGTTCTTGTACCCAGAAAATTTTGAAAATGAGTTGATTATATCTAAAAGTGCTGGTACAGATTTTAAAGGATCAGAAACCAGTAAAAGACCATCATCTGCGTATAACATTAATTTATGTACAGAACCATTGCATATCAGGCCGGGAAAATTTACATCAGCTCTTATTGCTGCAGCTAGAGGTTCCATCGCTAAGCAGAACAACAGAGGACTCAGTGGCGATCCTTGGCGTGTTCCCCTTCCTAATTCAAAATATGAAGATACATAACCATTAGTATGAACTGCCGCCATTGGTCGATTGTATAATAAACGTACCCACTTCATGAATGTATTAGATTTTTTTTTTTTTTAATAATTCTGTTGAATCACAATTCAAAAGCAATGTCTGATTTTAAATTTTTAGTAAATTTTTATTCATTATTACTTTTGTCAGTTTCAAGTTATCCCAGTGACCATTGTTGGTTTTCTTTCTTTAACAGAAGGGTACCAACAATTTTGTCCATGTGTGTAAGTCCTTGGTTCAGATCACCTCCAACAATCGAAATACCTTCTGCCTCTTTCATCAAATCAAGCATCTTTCTGTAAAATCTCCAGCCTGAGCCTGGTGGAGCATAGATGTTAAGAAAAGTTACCATCTCCCCTTCTAGTTTCCCCTTAACCATGATATACCTGCCCTCTTTATCCCCCATAACTGAAATTCTTTCGAATGAATTCTTCCCTGAAATTAAAATAGCCACCCCTCTCCCTCCGGTGTCCTGTATTATAGGACGCATAAAATATCTGGTTGTACCCATTCCTCTTAAGCTTTGTGTGTTCCTTCTCTGTTAGGTGGGTCTCCTATAATAATATCACCCTGACTCCTTCTCTTTTCATCTTACTCCTTTTGATTGGGTTGAGTATACCATTTACATTGTATGATGCTACTTTAATGCAGTTTTTGGATGTTGTCATTGGTCTCATTTCTCCTGCCTTGTACCTCTCTCCTAATCTCCCCTTCACATTTCCCCCTTTTGCTACAGAAACAATAATGAACACTGAACAACATGTAGAAGTGTATCTAGAACATCTTCAAACAAGATAATAAACGAGCTTCCTTATGTGAGGTCCTATTATTGACCTTATCTGAGCTCTGATGGTCAGTCTGCTCTGGGATGTCCTCTGTCCCCTATTGGCAGGGGGCCCTCGCTGCCAAAATCAGCTTTGTCCATAAGTCCACAACAGCTTCAAGTGCCGCCCCGACATCTTGAACTTATGAGGAAATAAACTTTTCGACACAAGATCATTCTACCACGCTGCAGTCTTATTAAAAAAAAACAACTAAATTTTCTCACCTCAGTTTCCTACAAACAGAACAGCTAAATCTACACTGTACATCACTGTATCACCTCATTTATACCGGTCTCTCCTGAAGGCTTGCAGTTTTTGTTTATACCCCTGTTGAGTCTCCGTTGCCCCTGGTCCATTATTCGCTCTGTACATCGTCCATGTTAGCCGTTTAATATGCTCTGCCCAGTTCACAACCTAACCCTACCCTAACAATGAGCCGCACTGCATGCTTCAGGGGAAGACAGGCGGCTACAAATCTACTTTCTTCTTCCAGTTTTGTGCAAAATGGACGAATATCTATCGGATGAAGATGTTGTGGAAGAGAACTTTGAATATGATGGGTGTCTTTACAGTTTCGAGCCAGAGTTACAGATGAGGAGCTCATAGAAAGGAGGAAGCGCTCCAGAGAGTACTGCGCATGCACGGAGGCACGTAAACAAACTCTTGAGTTCAGAGGTTGGCACAGCCACACAGGGCTGTGTGGAGTGACACAGACTGCAATGGAGGACTAGCCGGAGCAGACCATGATGGAATATTGGTGAAAAACATGAGTTTTTGGACGATTAATGCAGTTTTAGGAGCAGCGCTGTATGCCCTACGTGCTACCATTATACGGATGTCCGCCGCTCGATTTTGGATCTAAATATCTCCCGAAGCACTGTTTGGATCAGGAAAGCCTTCTGGATGAGTATATTGTTCTACTTCATTCTATAAACAATGTGAAAGCTGTAGGAACCGAAGTTATCCTTTATATCCCTAAATGTTTCATCAATAATCAATAATATAGTTTAATCAATAAAGTTTAGTATGTTCTCTTAATAAATAAATATTAGTTCAGATTAGATGATCCGCTCTGCTCTGAACTCGGTGTTGGTCCGTCCTCTCAGGAAGCATCAAACAAACATCTGCAGGTGGAAACAGCTGCTGTTAGTGTTGAATGATTGAACAGATGAACCAATCAGGACGCACAGACTGCCTCCCTGTCTCCATGATGGTGGTGGTGGTCCGAGCCTCATTGTGAGCAGCTGTAGTCCCACACTGCTGAACCTTGTGAGGGCTGCAGCAGCACGAGTCCACAGCCTGATCCTGGACTGAGACTCTCCTTCAGGGGAAACTTGTAGACCAGCTCAGGACCCTGGAGTGTGGAGTTTGTCCCAGGACCAGGACACCGTTGGACTGATCGACAGAGGGTCAACGTCAGTGGTGGACTGGGACTGAAAAACAGCCCTGGACTTTGACTCGGCCCAGCCCACAACAGCGGGTGCTCAAAAGATCATCAGCCAGAGACACAGGTCTCAAAATACTTAAATATTTAACCAATGATATTTTACCTTCAAAATTAAAGCATTATCACTGTAGTTGATTAAAAGTGGTGTTAAGAGCATAGTACAGAACAATGATTGCCAACCAGGGGTACGTGTACCCCTAGGGAAGGGGTCGGCAAGTAAGTTTGGCCTGGGGCCAAAATTTTTCTGGGCAACTGAATGGTGGGCCAAAAAGATCATCAACCAGAAACATGTTTTCTCTCTCTCTCTCTCTCTCTCTCTCTCTCTCTCTATCTTTTTTTTTTTTTTCAAAAAAAAAAAAAAGTTTTCCCCTTATCTATAGACCACTTGTATATCGTGTGAATACAAAATATAGTCTTATTTAAGGAAGTGTTTGTTTTAAATAAAGTAACTTTATTTCTCAGGCTATTAGTGTGTTATTACTGCTTTAGCTCCACTATGGCTGCTTCATAAAACTGCTTATAATAGTAACTTGGTGATGATAAAGCTGCTCTCTTTAATCAGTGAATCATTATGAAGACTGTTACCCAGACTGTCTTTAAAGTCATCATAAATGTGTCATAGCCAACTATATTTTCCCCCCACACATTTAATACAAATGTGAGTAATTCCATTATGAAAATAACTACTTCTTTTAGCCCAGTTAACATATTTTTAATAAAGATTTAAAAAAAAGATTTTAAGGATTGGGCTATGATTGTCAAGTGTTTTTACTGGGACATGGCTTCCCACACTTGATAAAGGAAGGACTGAACCAGACTTCAGGTTTTCACTCAATCTGCTTTTTATTTTTCATCAGGAATCAAGCAGGTGAAAAACCTACAATCACAAAACAAATCAATGTTAAATATTTCAGCATTTTTTTAAACAAGCAGAAGAACATTTAAACATTTGCTTTACAAATTATTAAATATTGTTCATTTTTTAACCCTTTGTTTGAAAACCCTTTAACTTTTTATTTTAGGCAGGATTTTACACTGATTTTAAACTTAAAACATAAACCTTACTTAAAGCTTTTAACAAACAATTTTTTAACTAACATGAAATAATTTTTTAAGTACCATGACAAGTTATTAAACTAGATTTAATAGGTTTTAATACTTCTATTTAACAGAAACTATTTTTGTACAGTGAATATTTTGAATTGCATTTAAATAAAGCAAAATTCGATATTTTCAATCAATACTTTTTTAAATTTGATTAACTCAGAAGAAACCAAACTTTAATCTAAAAAAAAAAACACATTGAGATCACAAAACCCAATGCCAGAAATCCAACACAAAAGTTCCCTTTTCAGCAGAGAAACCAGAGTGATGGCTTCTTATTTTTGAAACGTCCTCTTTCCATGCGCTTCCAAACTTATGCGTCCTCTGCTTCGCTCCTCACAAGCCAAATGACTGATACTCGGCATCTATTGTCTCTAGAACTCGGCACACGCCGCTGATTTCACAAACTCCATTCACCTGCGCTGCAGGTGAGTGTGCAGCCGAGTAGCGCGCAGTTACGGAGCGCGCCGTTGAGTAGCGTGCAGCCGAGTGCTGCAGAGCGCGCCTGGGGCAGGGGAGCATAATGATTGATTTTAGGAGGCACACACCCGCACTTTCAGACGGACGAACACAAGCCACCGCGCTGCGGCCGCTGGCCGTCAGTTTTGTCAGCTGCGCGGCCGTGATGTTCGTGATCGCGGGGGCTTGTGTTCGTGTGGCTGGGGACGGCTGCTGATCGATATTTTCAGTGGTGCGCGCTGTGGCCACTGGCCGTCTAGGTGTGCCGACCGTTTTTGAGCTTTTCGCGTTTTTTCTCCGATGGCCAGCACACCTCTGCCCCTTTTATATCAGTTTTTCAATTCCATCTGGCGGGCCAGATAGTATTGGAGACGGGCCAATTTTAGCCCGCGGGCCATTAGTTACCAAGCGCTGCTAGTGTATTTCTCCCATCTCCACTCGCACACAACACATATAAGTAGCGAGTCAGCTTGCAGCTCAGTGCGTTCCAGCCAGCGCATTGCTGCCACCCCTGGAACAGCCGTAGGCCTGTATTGTAAAGTAAGAGAGAGAAAAAACATGACGGGGGCGCAGCGGCCGGCCGGCTGCTGAACGACCACTCCCGCCGGTGGACCGGCAGTACCAGCCGTTCTGGTATTCTCCAGAACGTCCAGATGACCAGTCCGCCCCTGGTCAACGTTCAGTCCAGGATCAGTTGAGTCTGAGGCCCTCCTCACACGAGGACGGCACCGTATTGTCTTGGCGTCGGCATCAAAACACGGATCGATGTTTACACATCGTATTGTAGCCTACGTAGGCTTGTGTATCCCCTTCAGACCCGCATTTTTTCTGCTGGGCAATAAAATTTTTGTCCAACTGATTTTAAGTCCTCTCTAGCATAGAAACAAAGTGATTTTTTTTCTTTTTTGAAAACTCATGTTTTTAGTGGTATTTTTTAATGTCCATTACAATGGACGCCACGACTAAATGAACATAAAATGTCATAAAAACTTAGTACATAGAAACTAATCAGGTATGACCTAAAAAACTGGATGTCTGCCTATATACTACTACTTAAGGATTTTAGAGAAGAGTCTTGCACCATTTTTGTACTTTATTGCACCATTTTTGCACTTTAATATATCTCCTGCTATGCAGTGTATGAAAGCGCTGAACAAAATTTCATTTTTATACTGATGAAAATGATGACAAAAGATTGATTGATTGTTATTTTTGAGACTGTCTGCAGCTCTGAACATGCAAATGATCTTGGGAGATGTTTTCCAGCATTGGTAGGGAACATCGGTGAGCTAACCACTCCCTCTCTGAATCTGATAACAAAGCAGTCACATTCTTAACTTGTTTTATGTACTCCCTCAATATGTATTCTTTTTATTTTATTAAAGTATTTATTGTTTGCTATCATTATTGTTTGTTTTTTATTTTATTGTATTCTCTTATGCATTCTGTGCAACTTAGATCTTACATACAGTACAGGCCAAAAGTTTGGACACACCTTTTCATTCAATGTGTTTTCTTTATTTTCAGCACTATTTACATTGTAGATTCTCACTGAAGGTATCAAAACTATGAATGAACATGTAGAATTATGTACTTAACAAAAAAGTGTGAAATAAATGAAAACATGTCTTATATTATAGTTTCTTCAAAGTATCCACCCTTTGCTCTGATTACTGCTTTGCAGACTTTTGACATTCTCTTTATGAGCTTCAACAGGTAGTCACCTGAAATGGTTTTCACTTCTCAGGTGTGCCTTTCCAGGGTTAATTAATGGATTTTTTTGCCTTATTAATGGGGTTGGACCATCAGTTGTGTTGTTCAGAAGTCAGGCTGATGCACAGCCCACAACCCTATTAGACAACTGTTAGAATTAATATTATGGCAAAAACCAATCAGCAGAGTTAAGAGAAACGAGTGGCCATCATTACTTTAAGAAATGAAGGTCAGTCAATCCGAAAAATTGCAGAAAAATTGAATATGTCCCAAGGGCAGTCGCAAAAACCATCAAGGGCTACAACGAAACTGGCTCACATGAGGACCGCTTGAGGAAAGTAAGACAAAGAGTCACCTCTGCTGCTGAGAAAGAGTTCATCTGAGTCACCAGCCTCAGAAATCACAAGTTAACAGCAGCTCAGATTAGAGACCAGATGGATACCACACAGAGCCCCAGCAGCAGACACATCTCTACTACAACTGTTAAAATGAGACTGCGTGAATCAGGCCTTCATGGTCAAATAGTTGCTAGGAAAACACTGCTGAGGAGAGGCAACAAGCATGAGAGATGTGTTTGGGTCAAGAAACACAAGGAATGGACATTAGACCAGTGGTTATCTGTGCTTTGGTCTGAAGAGTCCAAATTTGAGATCTTTGGTTCCAACCGCCATGTATTTGTGCCATGCAGAAAAGGTGAGCAGATGGATTTTGCATGCCTGGTTCCCATTATGAAGCATGGAGTCTATGGTGTGATGGTGTGGGGCTGCTTTGCTGGTGACACTGTTGGGGATTTATTCAAAATTGAAGGCATACTGAACCAGCATGGCTACCACAGCAGCCTGCAGCGACATGTTATCCCATCTGGTTTGCATGTAGTTGGACCATCATTTATTTTTCAACTGGACAATGACCCCAAACACACCTCCAGGCTGTGTAAGGGCTATTTGACCAAGAAGGAGTGTGATGGAGTGCTACTCCAGATGACTGGCCTCCACAGTCACCGGACCTGAGCCCAATCAAGATGGTTTGGGGTGAGCTGGACCTCAGAGTGAAGGCAAAAGGGCCAACAAGTGCTCAGCATCTCTGGGAACTCCTGTAAGACTGTTGAAAACCATTTCAGGTGACTACCTGTTGAAGCTCATCAAAAGAATGTCAAGAGTGTGCAAAGCAGTAATCAGAGCAAAGGGTGGATACTTTGAAGAAACTTACTTTGAATTAAAAAGACTTCATTTCTAAACTCACCATCTATTTCACTGGTCTCATCAACCTCATTTCCTGAATTTAAGGAGTCAAGTTCAGATAACTCTCCATTTACGAGACGTTCAAGGAAGTCTTCGACTTTATACTATACAAGAGCATTATGTACAAAAATATATACATTTAACATTTTGTAAACATGATTAACAACACTGTGATAACAAAATTTACCTTTGAAAAGCTTACAGGTATATTGTTTCTTTGCATACTGACACTAAACATGCGACTGTTAGCTAACATCAACTTAGTCCTGTTGTCCATTGCAATGGACATCAAACTTTAAAAAAATCCTGTTAATTAATTATAAGAGTTGCAGTCAAAATAACTTGAAATACTGTAACTTTTAACAGTTAAGATTAGTCTCAGAGCAATTTTGTGTGACTTGCATGAACATAAATTTATATTTTTAATTGTAAATGGGGACTTACTCTTCCCTCTCTTCAGTCGCTCAGCCATGCTTGTCTTGTCTGATGTCTGTTACTTTTTTGGAGCATGTTCAGAGTCATGATTTGTTTCTGATTGGACAATCAGGATCCAATTAGCAACCAGAAATGCTGACATGACTCAATCACAGTGTTTTTATTGGTTTAGAGCAACAAATATGTCATGTCCATTCAAATGGACGCAGGGTCTGAAGGGGGTATTTACTTGAGAACGCGAAATCCACACCGCGACGTACCTGTGGGTTTCCGCGCATGCTCCCAACCCGTATTGCATGCTGGGTAATGTAGTTCTTGGGTTACTACACTCGTAACATCACAGTTCTGCTCCGAGGTGGATTCCACGTCAACAAGTGCTCATGCATGCGTAACATGCTGCGTCTCTGCATGAACACTTGTTGCTGTTGTTGCCGTAGTTGGTGTTGTTTGTGCTCTTTGAGAAAATGTTGGTATAAAAGTTGTAGCAATAGTTATAGCTGCTAGAACATCAGAATCAGCTCGGCTGATGCCATTGTTGTTGTTGTGTGTGACAACGTGGGTTGCGGGGCGGGGATCCCCCGGAGGAGGAGGGATGCTATGAGGTCACCGTCTTCTCCGGACTCATCTGTTTATACCAACTACAGCATGAAGACGAATACGCAGATATCCACTTGCATACCCGTTTTCAAAAAAGATGCGGAGTCATGGACAAATACGCGTCTTTGTGTGTCAATATCACCAGATCGATAGTTTATTTTACCGGAGTCGTACAGATTCGTACTCGTGTAAAGCCCACCTGAGTCTGAGGGTCAGGCTTAAAGCTGAAGGAGCAGCATCATATTTTCTGTTGATAAATCTGCAACACATATCAGCAGAATGTCTGCATGGACCACAGGGTCTCCAGAGAAGATGAAGCAGGAAGTTTGAGGAGTTTAAGCAGAACAAACAGGGGCCGTATTCCTAAAGATTCTGAGAATCCTCTCAGAGAGCTCCTAACTTAGCCTAAAAATTCCCAGCAAGGAGTCTTAGCTTACGAGTGATTCCAGAACACTCTCAGAGAACTCTGAGCAAGGAATGGACAGAAACTCCTATCTTAGTGAGGAGGTGTGGTCGACCCCGTTGCTAGGTATGAGTCATCATTTCCAAAGCTGTGATTGGTTGATCCTAAAAGCTGGATAAAAAACTTACTTTTGGTGATAATTGATAAACTTAAACATGCAATCTAATCTTATGAAGACTGTGTAATTGTAAATAACATATCACACAAAAGAAAATACATGTTAAATGAATAGTAAACTGTGCTATAAAATAATCTGACTGAATGCCCACATATTCACATAGTGATGGTTATATTCATTTGCTTTTATTAATTGCAGGCTTTTGTACTTTCAACGATCAACATCTCAGCTTAATTTGGTATTAATGAGTGTAACACAGCACAGCATGCTTCCCTCCGCCATTTTGTCCTCTGCTTAGGGAACTGTTAAGCTGCATAAAAGTCCTCTTCTCTGCTCCTAATAGATCTCACCTTAGGAGCACTCTTAGGAGCTAGGATTCTTTTGGAATAGCTTTCATCTTTACTAGGATCTACTCTTCATTTTTAGGAGAAATTCTAAGAAAACACCAAGATTCTAAGAATTTTCTTGAAATTTGGCCACTAGGAGCAACTCTTTGCGCTAAGAATCTTTAGGAATACGGGCCCAGATTTTTATCCTCATTTCTTTCTCTTTAAATGTGTTCCCAGGACTGAAGTTTACGGTGTGAGCTCCAGCTGGTTTGATGAAACACTTGAGG
Organism: Scarus forsteni; assembly: GCA_036419115.1. NCBI lineage: Eukaryota > Metazoa > Chordata > Actinopteri > Labriformes > Labridae > Scarus > Scarus forsteni. Next base: position 24,561,523 of record JAZDUH010000458.1, read on the forward strand.
AGGACGTGTTTTTGTTATTTAAAGCTCTTTGTCAGGATTGTCTCTCTGAATCAAACCTGACCATCAATCAGAAGAATTCATGTCAGTGTGAAGCTCCATGAAACAGAGCAGCTGATTATTTAGCCCCTCCGTGGCTCTCTGTCAGTCAGCTGGTTGATCCAGAGCTGTTTGCTGCTCTCAAAATGACACATGAAGCTCCTTCTTCCTCTGGCTGAGAAAAACAGCTGCTGCTAATAATGCTGCTGTGATTCCTGCTTGAATATTTCTGTGGACAAAGTTAAACTCTGTGATTTATTGGAGGATCAGATGTGGTGGTCTTGTCTGAAGTGTTTTTAAAGTGAATGGACATCACAGTCAGAGTAACAGGTCAGCTGTAGTTCAGGACAGACTCACAATCTTCAGGTTTGTAGAAAGAGCTGTGGTCTAAAATGAGCCTGTAAATATCAGCCTGTCTGCAACAGTCCAATAACACACATCCCTACTCTCTCTCACCTGAACTGTTCTCTTGTTCTCTCGTGCTGATTGGCTGTGAGCGTGGTCCATCCAGCCAATCACAGCAGGAGGTGTGAGGTAGATGTTTGTGTTGGTGTGTGTGGATCAGTGTGTGTCTGTGGTGAAGACGTGGAATCAGCTGATGGTGTGAGACTGAGCCGAGATTTACTCTGATTCACCCACAAAACTCTCTCTCCCTCTCTCTCTCTCAGGTGTTCACATTTTTCAGAGGATGTATGGCTGTGAGTGGGACGATGAGACTCAAGAGGTCACTGGTTTCTATCAAGATGGTTATGATGGAGAAGACTTTGTTGTTTATGACATGAAGACCTTCACATGGGTCGCTCCTCAACAGAGTGCAGTTGCCACCAAAGAAAGGTTTAATAATGACAAAAGTTATTTGACAGCCAGAAAGAGCTACATCACCAAGATTTGCCCTGATTGGCTGAAGAAGTACGTGAGGTTTGGAGAGCGCACTCTGATGAGAAAAGGTAAGATCATGACCCTGATGTCATTTTATTTTGACCATGTTCATGTTTCTTTATTTTTCACACTCTGACGTTACAATATAAATTTCACAAGCTCTTTTTCTTTGCTCTCTTCTCATCTCTCTGCTTCCTCCATATTGTTCCTCCATTTTGTCTCTGCTGCATCGTCCATTTTAAAGTTTCTCTTTTTTCGTGGTCACATCTCTGTTTTCATCTGGTCTTTCTAAAATAAGTCCCCCTCCTCAGCTCTCTGCTCCTGTCTCTGTCCTCTCTGCCCCCTCCTCTTTTCTCTTCATGAAGAGGAGCTCCTTTAAAGGAAAAGTTTGGTTCCTGCAGCTTTTACATTGTTTATAGAATGAAGTAGAACAATATACTCACCCTGAAGGCTTTCCTGATGCAAACAGTGCTTCGGGAGATATTTAGATCCAAAATCAAGCAGCGGACATCCAAACAAACGTAGCACAATAGGGCATGTGTAGCGCCGCTCCTAAAACTGCATTAATCGTCCAAAAACTCATTATTTCACCAATATTCCATCATGGTCCACTCGCGTTACTCCTCCAAGGCAGTCTGAGTCGCTCCAGACATATCTCTGAGCCTCTGCTGACCTCTGAGCTGACGAAGAATACCGGGTGCCTCTGCGCATGCACAGTACTCTCTGGAGTGCTGCCTCCACGAACTCCTTTCTATAAGCTCCTTATCTGTAAACTCTGGCTTGAAACTGTAAGGACACCCATCATATTCAAAGTTCTCCTCCACAACATCTTCATCCGATAGATATTCGTCCTTTTTGCACAAAACTGGAGGAAGAAAGTCGTTGTGTAGCCGGCGGTCGCCCCTGGAACAATAAGCCGTACTGCGCATGTGCGGAGGCACCCGGTCTTCTTCGTCAGCTCAGAGGTCAGCAGAGGCTCAGAGATATGTCTGGAGCGACACAGACTGTCTTGGAGGAGTAATGCGAGTGGACCATGATGGAATATTGGTGAAATAATGAGTTTTTGGACGATTAATGCAGTTTTAGGAGCGGCGCTATACATGCCCTATTGTGCTACGTTTGTTTGGATGTCCGCTGCTTGATTTTGGATCTAAATATCTCCCGAAGCACTGTTTGCATCAGGAAAGCCTTTAGGGTGAGTATATTGTTCTACTTCATTCTATAAACAATGTAAAAGCTGCAGGAACCAAACTTTTCCTTTAATTCTGTTTATTAGCTCATTAGGGCTGTACAACATGGACCAAACATTTAAGATTATTTTTGAGCCCACTGGTGAAGCATAATTCACATTTTATAATCAGCGCTGTTATTGGTTAATGATAGGGGTGAAACGAAATTTCGTGCCATGAAATTTTGCGAAATAAAAAATGACGAAATAAAAATCAAAGACGCTCGAAATAAAAGGACGAAATAAACCCTCCTCACCTCCCGTAGCAAAACACCAGCTGCAATAAGGAGGAGGACGAAGCGGAGGAATTAGCTGACGCTCCTTCGTCAAATAAATCGGTTGTGTGAACCTATTTTGGCTTCCCATGTAAAAGACGAGAGAACGGTGAGAAGATTGCGGACAAAACAACAACCGTGTGCAAAATATGCCGCTACAGTTCACCGTATAGTGCGGGGAGAACAACCACCTGCAGCTTGCGAATACCTGCTTTTATTTAACAGTCACTGTGGGCTGTGACAACGCCAACTTCAATTCTAATTCACGAACAAAACAGTGAGTAGTAATCTCCAGTCCTCCTGCACGGCTCTCTCCCTCCTGGCTAACACACACACTAACTCTCCCCTTCTGAACTCTGACCTGTTCGCCCCGCCCTCCTGCTCCATTCACTGACTGTCAATTCACAGGAAACATTAAAACCCACATTGAACACTTAAAGGTGCTATGAGAATTTATCGCCGGCGTAATGCTGCGTTCCTGTAACCTCGGAAATGGGAGTGATATCATCTCCCACTTATCGGCGTTCCAGTTAAAGTCAGAAAAAAACATGCCGATCTACCAGGCTATTGTTAGCTGTTGTTAGCACGCCCTGCGTTGTTGTATGAAGAATGTGATTATCACTATGGCAGCATTTTTGTAAATATAATCTAACAATACTATGTATACAGCTGATCTAGAGCGACACACCCTGGTCAGAAGTGCAAATAAATTGATTATTACAGGAGCTAAATAACTGTTCACACTGGGGGCATCCATCTTTGATTGACACCTCGGTGTGGCGAGGTTTCACCGAGTTCCCATTAGGAAATTCCGACCTCTGGGGACGTTCCAGTTTTAGTTTCCTACTCGGAGCTCAAAATTCCTACTTCTGACTACAACTTGAACGCACCGGAGACGTGAAGCCAAAGTGTGTTTGTTTGTTGTGGTAAATGCAGCATGGATCTTTGTTGGAACTCTGCATTGCTGTACAAGTTCTTTTTCAACAACTTACAGGATGCAAAGCCACGAGGTAATGTATCTCTTTCTAGTTACGTAGCGGTAGTTTTTGATGTGTGACGACAAGCAATGCGGGGAAAAGTTATTATCGTAGTTGTAGACGGCTAAAAATCGCTACTTACAGCCCGGCGCTCTCAGACGTGTAATATAAATAATAAAATAATATAAATTTGCTCTAGTTTTAATTGTCTGGTTCCCCGAAGTTGAGTATCCAGGCCAGTCCGGCCCTGTCTGACCCGAACGGAAGGCTAAAGAATAGCATTTATAGATAACCTATTTAGATGCTATAAAACTCATCGATACTCATCTTAAAGTGTGTATTTCGATCAGGCATACGTCTAAAAGTGAGATTTTTTTGTAATTACTCAAAAACTCCTCACAGTCTCTTTAACAAACAGTAGAACTGCTCGACTTTGTTTGTGTAAGTCTGCATAAAAAACAATATCTGATTTTTGCATCTACTGTTGAGTTGACAGAATTTGATCATACTTGAAGATCAGAAGTATATGCACTGTTATAGGCTAAATATTATAGTTCAGACATTTGTAGGTCTAAACTGCAGCTCTGAGGACTGCTATTTGTTTTCTTTTTCATTCAAGAATGTACTTACCCTGATTGTTACAACAACAAAGCACTTTTTATTGAGATTTGATGTTTGTATTTGCACTGTAGTCTAAATAAGGGAGAAAAAAACTACAATTTAGTTTTTTTTTCAAAGAGCATTTATTTTGTGCTGATGCAGCAATATTTTTGTAGGTCTGCATTAGGAAGAAAATAAAGAAAATGAGATTTTTTCACAACTTCCTACTGTTGGGGATTTTCCTTCATCTTTATTTCGTATCGTGGGCCCTGTTTCGTATTTCGTATCGTTTCGTGAGTTGACCATTTCGTTACACCCCTAGTTAATGATAATCTAATTAGTGACAGACTTAGTGATTAATTATTGTCTAAAATCAACAGTGTTAGCAGGACTGTGTTTCAGGTCGACTTTCTGCTTCATCTTGTTTTTATGTCATTTTTCACCATCTGAATTTAATATCAGCCTTTTTTTACTTTAATCAAATTTAATTGATAACTTAAATAGAAATTTGTTGTTCTGAGTTAAATTCTCTTATCACCTTTTTCTGTTCATTGATCAGTATATATATATATTTATATGTGTAAATATATATAAATATATTTTTCTAATGAGAACAAATATTAAAGTTCAAGTCAAATTCACATCAGCAGCTGATTGCACTATTTTTCTTATTTTTTAATTCTGTGATAAACTTTTGCTTTTGTTTCTTTTAAATGCTCTAATTTCTCTTTCTCACTGATTTCTAAATTGTATATCTGTTTCAACATTAAAATATATTTAAAAATATAATCTATAATAAACTAAAAAGTTTTAATAAGATTCTTTAAAAACGTTACCTGGGATGATTAATGGAGTGTTTACAGGTATTTTTAAAACTAAATCATACTGTTACATCTAGTTTTAATAAATTAATTAAATAAAGGATAATGACATAAAAATTGCCAGGATATATATTAGATAAAAAATGTAAATTGTTTGATCATTTTTAATTAATTAACTGAATAAGTAGGTAATTAAAATACTAATGAAATTTGAATTTATCAATATATTTATTCAGTAATGAAATATAAATTAAATGATGATTTATTTAGTTATTAACTGTACTAACACATTTTTTAAAAAGGATGGTAAAATTTTAATTTAGTAAGATTTGTAATTGAATGTATGGTGATGTAGGAAGTTTTAGCTGAATTAAAAATACTTGAATTTTGTGATGATCAATTAGATAACTTGAATCTTGAAAAAATAAATTATGAATTATTGTCATTCTCTACATTTTTAAAGTAACAGTGTTTAATGTAGTTAATAACTGAATTTGAAATACATACCTATACATCTTTGTGTATATTAGGCTTTACACAATCACGATTTTTGGGCCGATCACCGATCAGTGAGTTTAAATAAACCGATAACCGATCACCGATCCGATCACGTGAGGAGCAATATTTAAACCACTTGTTTATGTACTTATATACTTATGTACTGTTTCCTGAGTATCAATCTTGTCATGCCCCAATCTGACTGAGATACAAGGGTTAAACATCAATGACCTCTGGAGGGCATTAAGGGACTGACAAGTTCAGTTAAGTTCAGGCTGGACAATCAAAAATATAACCCAAGACAAAAATAATTAGCACAACTTATAGTAATTAAATTACTTTATTGTAATTAATTACTTTCCTGTAACAAGTTAATACTGCAAATTAAAGACAGTAATGCTGCCTCAAACATACTGCAGCGTATCAATGAAATTAATAGTCTCACCACAATACGTGTGCCCTGGGAGGCGGTAGCATGGATCAAAGTAAGATAGCAGCCGTTGAAATGCAGGGTTCTCCACAATATTAAACGGCAGGTCAGACAGCACAATGAACTCCAGCAGCCTCCTTGTGCCACCCATGGATACAGTCTATGGTGCCACCCCTTGCCTTCTCACTGTCCCGACTATACAGACGAGCAGCACTGTCTTAAGTTGTTTGCTTTAGCATCCGTTTCGGAGTTTGCTTTTCTTTTTCTTTCTCCGCGCTGCGTTTCTTGAACTTGACATGCTCCTCCGGATGTTTCTTTTCCAAGCGCCTGATTAAATTTGTCGTGTTGAGTTCTTTTGGCGATGTTCCCCCGCGAGGTACTGTTGCGTTGCATATACTGCAGATAGCTTGTGCTATGTCTGTTTCTCTCATTTTGAAAAACTTCCACACGTCCGACATCTTTGTTTGTGTCGCCCAGATGTTGCTGAAGATTCAAAGAAACTTTATTGTCCGTCACATAGCGACAGTACTCAAAACAGGAAGAGGCATGAAAGTGAAGATGAAAATGAAGTTTTTTTTAATCATGAATCATTAGCTCTCGGATACAAACAAATAAACATGTCGATGCTGTGAACTTAGTTTGGAGTAAATGAGACAGATTTTAAAAATTTCAACACGACCATGACGTCATTGATCGATCGGTGATTTATGACAAGACGCCCGATCCCGATCATTACAAAAAATGCCAAATATCGGCCGATCCAATATAGCCGATATGATCGGTGTAAAGCCTAGTGTATATATATACATATATATATATATGGGTGATTCTTCAATTAGGGGCACTTTTGGCTTTGGAAATTCTGAAAAAAAAATCTTCTTTAATCTCTGTTTTTTCTATTTAAAAAGGTTCATCAATTGGTCTAGAACAAAGATCTTTGTGTAGCTTTGATTATACTTCGTGATAATTTTGATATTTTGATGCTTTTTTCAAAGTTGTCACAGCAAAATGTCATTACCATCACAAAAACAAAACACCCATTTTATTACAAAATGATTTGACAAGCAAAGTTTTCACAAACAGTCCAGTAAGTACAAACCAAGCTCTTTAAGAATCATATTCTAAATATTTCTAAGTACATTTTAAATAAAGTTTATTAACATGTTCTCTCCAACTTTTTAATATATCACCTTGTCCTAACAATGAAATACTGTGTGCTAATCAGAATATTTGAATTACAATGTATGTTTTTTCAGAAAATGCAAATTTAGACTTTTAAACATTACCACAATTATTGAGGTAAACCCCAAGTCAACCAAAAGCAAACATTTTTTATCAAAAAATGTATAGTGATGGTAATGACAGCATGTTTTGGTAATGACATAAAAATTGACACTGGTGGTTTTTTTTATAAAGAAATAAAAAAAATTAAGAAATATTACTTTTTTAAAGTAACACCTTTTGAACACTTAACCTTCCATTAAAATTAATCACTAGGTAAACTACCATAATATTGCTAATGTAGTGACATCTTCCTCTAACTAGCTGACCAGTTTCTGACAAAAAAAAAGAATCAAACTGGCATGCTAAAGTCATTGTCCCATAGAAGCGTTGCCAATCCGAAAATGATAAAATTGAAAGTAAAGTTATCAGCACTCTCAAATAATTGTGTAAGATTTAAAATCATGCAAGGGAACAGTGGCATGTCCCTTATTAAACAACAGTCAGGGACCTGCTGGTGATCACCAACCAGCTTATACAAATCGTTGGAAAAATGCCATAAACCCACAAATACGAGTAAGACATACAGTATAGGAAAAAAATAGTTTTTAAGTTGTTAAGAAACATACAGTGGGTACCGAAAGTATTAAGAACCCCTTAAATTTTTCACATTTTGTTGTATTGCAGCCATTTCCTGAAATAATTTAAATTCATTTTTTTCCTCATTAATGCACACAAAGCACCCATATTGACAAAAAAAACTACAGAATTGTAGAAACTTTGGAGGATTTACTAAAAAAGAAAAACTGAAATATCACATGGTCATAAGTACTCGGACCCTTTACTGTGACACTTGTTTTTTTAACCAACGCATTGTCCATTTCTTCTGATCATCCTTGAGATGGGTCGACACCTTCATTGGAGTCAAGCTGTGTTTAATTGTATTGATTGGACTTGATTAGGAAAAGCACACACCTGTCTCTATAAGACCTTTCAGCTCACAGTGCATGTCAGAAGAAATGAGAAGCATGAGGTTGAATGAACTGCCTGAAGAACTCAGAATTGTGGAAAGGCACAGAACTGGCCAAGGCTACAAAAGAATTTCTACTGCTCTTAAGGTTCCTAAGAGCACAGTGGCCTCCAAAATACTTAAGTGGAAGAAGTTTGGGACAACAGGAACTCTTCCTAGAGCTGGCCGTCCAGCCAAACTGAGCAATCGGGGGAGAAGAGCCTTGGTGAGAGAGGTAAAGAAGAACCCAAAGATCACTGTAGCTGAACTCCAGAGATCCAGTGGGGAGATGGGAGAAAGTTCATGTAGGTCAACCATCACTGCAGCCCTCCACTAGTCAGGGCTTTATGGCAGAGTGGGCCGACAGAAGCCTCTCCTCAGTGCAAGACACATGAAAGCCCACATAGAGTTCACCAAAAAACACATTAAGGACTCCCAGACTATGAGAAATAAGATTCTCTGGTCTGATGAGACCAAGCTGGAACTTTTTGGCCTTAAAGGAAAAGTTCGGTTCCTGCAGCTTTTACATTGTTTATAGAATGAAGAACAACAATATACTCACCCAGAAGGCTTTCCTGATGCAAACGGTGCTTCGGGAGATATTTAGATCCAAAATCGAGCAGCGGACACTGATATAATGGTAGCCTGTAGGGCACAGATCGCCGCTCCTAAAAACTGCATTAATCGTCCAAAAACTCATGTTTTTCACCAATATTCCATCATGATTTGCTCCAAAAGGACCGCCATTGCAGCCTGTGTCTCTCCACACAGCGCTGTGTGGCTGAACTAACCTCTGAACTGACGAGCTGTTTACATGCCCTTTGCGCATGCGCAGTGCGGCTCACTGTTTCAGGGGAAGATCGGCAGCTACAAATCAACTTTCCTCTTCCAGTTTTGTGCAAAATGGACGAATGTCTATGGGATGAAGATGTTGTGGAGGAGGACTTTGAATATGATGGACGACCTTACAGTTTGGAGCCACAGTATACAGATATACAGATAAGGAAGCGATCGCAACGCTCCAGAGAGTACTGCGCATGCGCAAAGGGCATGTAAACAGCTCGTCAGTTCACAGGCTAGTTCAGCCACACAGCGCTGTGCGGAGACACAGGCTGCAATGGCGGTCCTTTTAGCAAATCATGATGGAATATTGGTGAAAAACATGAGTTTTTGGACAATTAATGCAGTTTTTAGGAGCGGCGATCTATGCCCTACAGGCTACCATTATATTGGTGTCTGCTGCTCGATTTTGGATCTAAATATCTCCCGAAGCACCGTTTGCATCAGGAAAGCCTTCTGGGTGAGTATATTGTTGTTCTTCATTCTATAAACAATGTAAAAGCTGCAGGAACCGAACTTTTCCTTTAATTCTCAGAGGTCTGTGTGGAGGAAACCAGGCCCTGCTCATCACCTGTATAACCCCACAGTGAAGCATGGTGGAGCAGCATCAGGCTGTGGGGGTGTTTTTCAGCTGCAGGGACAGGACCACTGGTTGACATTAAAGGAAAGATGAATGGGCCAAATACAGAGAAATCCTGGACCAAACATTTTCCAGAGTGCTCAGGATCTCAGACTGGGCCGAGGGTTCACCTTCCAACAAGACAATGACCCTAAGCTCACAGCTAAAATAACGAAGGAGTGGCTTCAGAACAACTCTGTGACTGTTCTCCAATGGCCCAGCCAGAGCCCTGACTTAAACCCAACTGAGCATCTCTGGAGAGACCTGAAAATGGCTGTCCACCAACATTCACCATCCAACCTGACAGAACTGGAGAGGATCTGAAGGAGGAATTGCAAATCCAGGAGTGAGGAACTTGTTGCATCCCTCCCAAGAAGACTCATGGCTGAATTAGCTCAAAAGGCTCCTACTCAGTACTGAGCAAAGGGTCTGAATACTTATGACCATGTGATATTTCAGTTTTTCTTTTTTAATAAATCTTCAAAAATTTCTACAGTTCTGTTGTTTTTTTTGTCTATATGGGGTACTTTGTGTACATTAATGAGGAAAAAAGGAATTTAAAGGATTTTGGGAAATGGCTGCAATACAACAAAGTGTGAAAAATTTAAGGGGGTCTGAATACTTTCTGTACCCACTGTATATCACATTCTGTGACAGCAACAACTGTACAAGTAACAAATTGATTTTGAACACACTATACAATAACAAAATGCACAATATAAACAACTCATGTGCAGAACCCCAACAGCAAAGTTAAAGTGTCTGGCTTTGTATTTAAACTCTATTTAGTGAACAACATTTTAGATGAGAACTGTCAGAAATATCAGGTTAAGGTTCAAGACTGGGCGCTTCATGTTCACGCTGACCTATAGGAGAAAGGGGAGGTGGGTTTCCTGCTATATATCTTTGTGTCTTCTCTCTGTTCTTATCACTGGCCCTTTTTCTTCTTTGGTTAACATTCCACTGTCTTTTCTTACATGTTTGTTCCCATTTTGATAACTGTGAAGTGGCTTTCAATCTCCCTGTCTCTTTTCTTTTTTCTGTATCTCTCTTTTTCTTTTTCAAGATATTGCTGATATTTTTAGGATTCTCCCTTATTTTGTCTCTGTATTTTTTTGACTGTGGAGCTGGTTTAGATGGGGCCACGTCAACATCTTCAAACAAGAATAATGTAAATTACAGTTGGTTACTGTTCAGTTATGTTTCAAAGTATGTATTAAATAGTAAATTGAGCTAATGCATTATAGTTTTAAGGTAATAAACAGATAAACTGTCATTACCATCACTGATTGTCTTTACCATCACAGTCACCTGTGTGATGGTAATGACATGTGATGGTAATGACAAATTTTAGTTTTTGCAGAAAATGTTGGCTAATTTTTATATTTGCTAAACTAACTGGTTAGGTGGCATGCAATGTACACTAAATATATATAAATAAAGTGAAATTTCCTATCAATTAATTGAAATACACAAATAGTAACTTGTTTGGTAATGACGTCTAATAAACATACTCGCAGATCAGGATGTATAAAACATTAAATTACTTACATTTGTGGGCATCAAAAAGTCAGGCTTCAGCCTCATGTCTTGGAATGTTCCTTTGGAGTATCTAATTAGCGTGCCACAATTTCAGTATTTTTTTGTTAAGCCTTCATTACTCTGTAAAATGTTGAGTGTGATGGTAATGACAGAAGTATGAGGGACAGCGGTATTTAACTAAAAATAAATAGTAAATTGAACAAATGTAAACTACATTAATTTAAAAAATGTCTTTTTAAGTTGTAATGAGGAAATGCAAAGCAAAATTTTAGTGAACTGGTAACGTATTATTGCTTTATTATAGAGGTGATGTCAAAATTCCTGGGTTGGGGACAAGCTGAAAACAGTGAAATTCTTGCACATTTGAATTTTCAACACACAGAAAAAGTATTAAATTGTTATCACTGAGACACACTGAATTTTTTCATAGCTTCTTTAACCTAACCTTAACAAATTCAATAAAAGTTTTAAAAAAAAACCACTTTTTTCTTGAAAATCTACCCTGGGGACATAAAAACTCCCCTAATTGAAGAATCACCCATATACAGTATATACAGTATAACTTTTTAAAGCAGAAGTTTACAAAGTGATTTGACATCAAAGTACAAAAATTACAGCACAAGGAAACAAACAGAAAGCTCAGTTCAAAGGCCTCTTTGACACAGAGACACAGAAGACTTGAAAAACACTAGCAAGAAAAGTTCAGAGGAGAGTGACTGATTCTTCACCTAGGGCCCTTTCCATATGTCATAGGAACCCAGACAGTACAGGAACCATGCAACATAAAAGGAGACCCAGAGGACAGAAATCAGAGCTAAAAACATCCATCAAACAAGCGAATGCTTTTTTTATTTACGCTAACACATAAAGTGCCCAACCCTCATGGTTTTACAAGACACCAGAAATACAGCTGCATGTTACCAAGACATAAATTCACCAAAAACAAAAAGACAAACAAAATGATAATAACAATGTTAAAAAGGAAATATGTATATATATATATATATATATATATATATATATATATATATATATATATATATATATATATATATATATATATATATATATATATATATATATATATATATATATAGTGCTGTCAGGTCATTAAAAAAATAATCTAATCTGTAAATCTATAATTTATTGCAGGATTTGTAATTAATTATCTTATTAATCACATTAAAATCTCATGTCTGTTTAAACTCCCCAAATAAAGAATTTGAATTCCAGGACATAGCAAAATTGTAGTGCATGGCTAATCAAATGAATACACTAAGAAGATTTGTAAATCCACATTTTTATAGGTGATCGAAGAAAAATTAAGTCAGGCCATCTTGTCCAGAAAATTCTGAGCTAAATCAGGCAACTTAAATTACACTTTAAGTGTGCTTCATAAATCAAATTCAACATAAGAAAAAGGTCGAGGACATCCAGGAAACCAATTAGGCCTGATGGCTTATTAAAGAATGTAGTACAAATATAGATAAATAAGTTCACAAATAAATTAAGACTGAGACTCAAATAGGCCATTTCTGTTGTCACCTGGGCTTTGTTTGGTTTGACTAGTGACGCATGTGTGAAGTGACGTGCCACTGCCATGTACGGGTCCTTCTGCTGGCCAATATTAAAATGTTTGTGTGTTATAGTTAATCTTACGATACATTGTTATAACGCATAAATTTGCATTGTAATTAATTAATCTAATGAATGCATTAAAGTTACCTAATCTACACACTAAGGCTGTCACTGATTCTCAAAATCAAAGTCGAATGGTTTTCAACCATACACGAAAATAATCAAAGATAACTGATCCAAGATACAGGAGCAGTGAGAGTAAGCAACAATAAATAATTAAAAGAAACTATAAACACTCTTTCTTTTTGTGCTCCAGACCTCCCCAAAGTGAACCTCCTCCAGAAGACCCCCTCCTCTCGGATCACCTGCCACGCCACAGGTTTCTACCCCAGCCAAGCTGCCATGTTCTGGAGGAAAGATGGAGTTGAGTTTCAGGACAACGTGGAGCACGGAGAGACCCTCCCCAACCATGACGGATCCTTCCAGATGAGTGTTGGCCTGGAGCTCCCCTCTGATGACTGGGGGAAGTACGAGTGTGTGTTTCAGCTCTCTGGTGTGAAGGAGGACGTCGTCACCAAACTGGACAGAAAGATCATCAAGACCAACAACGGTAAGACCTGAAGCAGCAGAGATGGACCAGAGGAGTTTACTCAAACAGTGAAGAGTTTGAATATCTCTGAACACATGAATATTATGCTATAATATACTGTATAGTTTACTGTATATAGTTTAATGAATGTTTAGACCTTTTTCAAGTGATGTCTCAGTTTTATCAGACCCCTGGCTGGACATCAGCACACAGCAGTAACTCACTGGATGTCTGAAATAATAAACATTATCTTTCTTATAGTCAGTTATAATCTGTAAATCATCCATATTAATTCTCTGCTGTGTACTGAAGTGTTCAAACAAAGATGAAATGTCAGGATCAGATACCTGCTAATCTCTTGGTAAAGTAAACTTCACAGCAGTCTCATTAGAAACCAAGCAGTGACCTCCAGAGCTAAATAATGAAGATAGTGTGGAAGTGCCAAAAACTTGTTTGTGTCTGAGGCTGCAGGAAACCCAGAGACTCTGTGACTGTGTTCAGGAACCAGTCAGTTTTTACTGCTGAAATAAACATATTTACAACCTTAACAAAACAAACGGTTTTAGTCTAAATATATAATTTATCTAAAGGATCTCACTGTACAGGAGAGGATTTTTTTCAATATCACATTCATTTTCTTTCTGTACTTTTTTTTTTTAATTAGGGATCTCATGGACATGAATATTAGCATGTGTGCAGTAAATGCACTAAACAGCCTCTTTGTCTGTGAGCAGGTTGATCCTAAGTTCAGTTTAAAAGGCATGTACAGTATCCCTGCCTCCACAGATCAGCCTCAACAATGTGCAGAACCCTCTGTTGATCATGAAATAACTGATGTCACATGGCTTCATCCAATTCTGTCTTCAGTGTTTGCAACAAGCACCAGTATCAAATTGGTCAAAGCTAGTGCTAGCAAAATAACATGACCCTTTCTTGTAGAGCAGTGCAGAAAGTCCAAAAACACCGAAACAAGTTTGCATTTAGCACTTGGATCTCCAGCTTAAAACTATGAGATTCAGAGTACAGGTTTAAGAGAAATGCCTTAATTGTGTGTTTCAAACAATAGTTGCACACCAACTGTGAACAAGGACCTATTATGACTTAATTGTCTGTTTCCTCCTTCTCAGAGAGCTCCATGGTCATGATCATCGGCATCATTGCTGCAGCTCTTCTCTCGGTCATTGTTGGTGTGGCTGGATTCATCGTCTACAAGAAAAACAAGAGTAAGAGAAGACAACATGTCATTATTTCTGTATTTATATTTAATTTTTTGTTGTTATCAACAAATATATTTACAGACATAATATTCGGAGACTCAGTGTACCTCTGAGTTGTATCCAACACTTTGTAGTAAAATGACAGTGATGATAAAGTGTTTTGGGCGTGTTGATTCAATGGAGTGATGAGAGGAAAAGGTATGTTCTTACATGAAGAGATCATATTAGAAAGGTGACTGAAGTGTTAACACCTTTTTCTTTTCTTTTTTTTTTCACCTCAGCTAAACGTCCCCCATCTCGTAAGTATAACTTATTTTCTTTCTATAAACACAATTTCAAGCAGAAAAGGAAAACTTTGTTAACAAAGAGTGATTCACGTACATTTTTCTCACTCCCTGAGGGAAATATTGTTACAAATTGTTGTATGTTTACATTGAAACTTGAAGAAAATCGCAAATATGAAGTTTTTATTGGACTCAATTATATGGAAATTCCCTTTTTTATACTCTGATACTGGTAATGATGCATCATACATGTGTTTGACACAAAATTACATCAGATTTCCTCAGTTTCATTCAGTGATACAGTTAGACTGTTGCAGGATTTTTTTTTTCTAATGTGTCACGACACAACTCAGCTAATCAGTCAGATTAACCAGAGAGAGAAAACATGAAGGATGTGTCAGCAGAGAGAGAGTCATACACACAGGGACGTAGGAGAGACACAGTGGGACCAACAAAGAGAGTCAGGGGAAAGTAACCACAGTAAATAAAACAAAATAGAAAAAAAAAGCTTTAATCAGATAGAGACAGATTTTTTCAGCAAGGGCAAGCACCATTTGTGGCAGCGGCAGCTCGTAGTGGCATTTCCGGTGGCAGCCACAGATGCCGATGCCAATGATTGTGGCAGCAAGGGCTGGCTCCTAGGGGCAGCTGTCGCGGCAGCCAGTCCTTCCTGCCTGTGATTGTAGCTTTATACGGGGCTCCGGAGGCCGATACCGGGTTAGTCACTCCGACCTGCCAGTGATTGTGTCACTGTATACGGGGCTTCAGAGGCAGCTAGCGGGGCAGCCGGTACAATCTGCCGGTGATTGTGTCGTTGTATACGGGGCTTCAGAGGCATGTTCCGCGGCACTTCTGGTGGCAGCTTCGGTGGCAGCCAGAGCTGCCACTGATTGTGGCAGCTTCGGTGGCAGCCTGAGCTGCCACTGATTGTGGCAGCTTCAGTGGCAGCTTCGGTGGCAGCCTGAGCTGCCACTGATTGTGGCAGCTTCGGTGGCAGCCTGAGCTGCCACTGATTGTGGCAGCTTCAGTGGCAGCTTCGGTGGCAGCGTGGCAGCTTCGGTGGCAGCTCATTGTGGCAGCTTCAGTGGCAGCTTCGGTGGCAGCGTGGCAGCTTCGGTGGCAGCCTGAGCTGCCACTGATTGTGGCAGCTTCAGTGGCAGCTTTGGTGGCCGCTTCAGTGGCAGGCTGAGCTGCCACTGATTGTGGCAGCTTCGGTTGCAGCTTCAGTGGCATCTTCCTGCCACTGAAGTGAATTACAACAAACAACAGCAAATGGTTACTGGTTGAATTGCAATTTCCCAATTTATTATGTTGTTAATTATTGATTTTATTTTGTAATCCATTATTTTGTTTGTGTTTCATTTTTTACCTCATCTATCACTGCTGGTCTGAAGGATCTTATCTTTGTCTAATGTCTCATAAAACAAAACAACTGACAAAACACAGATTGAGAAAAAAAGCACTCAAAAGACACTTCAAGAAATAGACAGCTTCAGTAGGCATGTGGCAATGATACACAAAGATGGACATTAGACAATTCAGCAAATAACATAGGTCTTAAGAATTTTCTTTCACACAATGAGAGTCACTCAGCCTGTATTATGTTTCATTCTATGTTAAAAAAAAAAAAAAAAAAGGTTGAAAATTTTTCGGTTTTAAGTCTATATCACTGACTTGACCCTGCAAGATTACAGTTTGAAACAAAAGTGCATGGGTCCCCACTTGGTCCAAAGGTGTTGTCTCTGTGAGCAAAAAGTCTCTGGATCTTAGTTCTCTAAGACAAAGTTGGCAGCAAATCAACTTTAGAGCCTGGAGGAGAGTGCATGACAATAAATCAGGTATGAAGATATTCATAGGTAGGATAGGTAAGATCAGAATGCAATCATTTGCAAACTAACAGTGTTTACAGTGTATGTATTAAAAATATATTAAAACATTAACACATGTATTAATATTTTTCATATTATTGTGTTTGACCTCTGCATTGTGAATTGTTTGAATTGAAGCTGTTCTACCGTAAGTAGGCTGAAATTATGCCAGTATGTAATTTCAGCAAAATGAAGAAACAGCACCTTCTTTAACTTACAACTGATTTTACACTGAGACATGTCAACAGAGGAATGATCAGCCTTAAACAGTTAGATCATATTACTTTTGTCTGATTTAGCATTGAGACAAATTATGTTCACTCAAAATATGGTCATTTTTATGTACTATAATAAGTGTATTTTGCTGATTAGATGTCTGTTGATGATGAGTGTTCAGCATCTTAAGCACAGTCTGAAAACATAATGGTGTGAAGACAAGATAGTAACTGATGCTTGGGGTCACAGTGAGTACATCTCAAGTTTTCTCTATCATATAAGCAACACATTTTCAAGATTTATCCAAGTGACTGTTTATGTGAAATGCGCCCTCTGCTGTTGATGTAAGGAAATTCACGTTTGTGGTGAATTTAATATTAATAAAATATTATTCAACAATTATGCATAGCAAGTATATCAACTGAAGAAATTATGAAACCAACTAACAAACAAATTATGGCCTACTGTTGTTATCCTCACATGAGGAACCCAAACTGACTATCAGCGTATTATGGACCTTTTCTCTTACATTAATACGCCACCTGACTTCTGAAAGTGTGCTTTTTAATAATGACTTTTTATGGCCTTTATATCCATACAAGAACCTACAATCACCCGCAGAACGGAGTGGATTCCACGGAAGCTGCCTCTGGAGCTCGGCGTAAATTGACAATCACCTCTTTTTTGGGTGGATTGTGCACATGTGGATAAAAGCACCAAATTTTGTATGAGGCCTCTTTAAGGCCAACTAAAGGATTTAAGCTTAGGAGCCCAACACAGGTATCGATATATACAACACCAACACCAAAGTTGTTTTCCATATGTTATTGTTCATGTAAAAGTAATAGTTCTGTGATTCATAAGAAGAACACTGATGATAAATTGTTCTTTTTTTGTCCAGTAAAGAGCTTGAAACTGATTTTAATTTATCCTCTGATTATTAAACTGAACTGTTTGGTCCTACATCTCTGCTTTTTAAAGATAAGTTATACTGACTCTATTTTTTAAAACTTTTCTGTTTGGTTGTTGGTCACGTTTTCTTAAGAGCTTTAAACACAAATAGAAGAATGCTGAAAATCAATTATGCATACAATTTTAACAAGTTCGACTTTGTTAATAATGGCTTTGTTCTATCTTTACGTGACTTCTAATTGCTCTAATGGCTCTTTCTTTGTAAAACTAACATGTAATGAGTAAATGTTTTACAATCACTTTCCTGTACTTTCATACAATAGGTCAGATATGGAACAATCACTGACATACAAAAGGCAAAGGGCTTTTTCATTTAATGAGCCCTCTGCTCTGGTTTTTGATATTTCATTTTTAATATAAATATATCAAAAACCAGGGCAAGATTTTGAACAATCTTGACTCCTTAAATCTACATTCAATTTACTTTATGAATTTCAGCACCACCAACAAACGCTAACTGGCCAAAAAAACAATTGTAATAGTCGTTTTTTTCAATGTCCTTAGATGTTTTCTCTGCTTGATGCCAATGATTGGACCCTTCTTAAACAGACTAACATCTTTTCCACAACCACAGGATGTGTCTTTGACATGGTTTAAGAAATGAGAAGCTACTCATTACATCAGCTGGGGTTAAATAACCTGTCTCGAGCTGAAAAATAATCACTCATGCAGTATTTATCCAATAGGAGGCTCGTACCTGTCTGTTTAGTTAAATTCAAATGGTTATTTGGGGTTTTTTTTTCGCCAGGTGGTGTGTACTGGAGCATTTAGATTTTTACCTTTTTTACTAATAATCATAAAGTATGTATTTTTAAGATCTAATAAGAATTGATAAATATCAGACCATTCCTTTATTTTATTATTTCTATTTTGACCACATCCAGTACTTGATTTTATTTTTTCCAGGTAGTATCATTTGAAAAAAATCCATCAAGAAATAAAGAAACATAAACAACACCATTTGCATACAAACAAAAAAGTTTGGGTTCTAGGACTGACCCCTGAGGTACCCAACGGGTGATGTTTTTTACATTCAATTTTATATTTTTTATCTGAAATAAGTGCTTTCTGTTTTTTAATAACTTGTTCTTTGAGTCCAGTTTTCTAATACCAAAGCTACCAAGTTTTAAAGAAGTATAGTCTGATCTATGGGGTCATGGTCAACAAAGATGCTTACAATGATTTTTCTGGTCAATTTCTGTGCATATTTATTTAGTTAAATCCATTTGCCCTTAATCCAACCTCACTGCTAAACCACTGTTTGTCAAGAAATGCATCTAACCTGGCAACAAATATTTTTTGAAAGTTTTTTAAAAATTGTGGAAAGCAGGAATACAGGTCTGAAATTAAGAAACAATGTTAATCTCTGCTCTTATGAAGTGGAATCACATTGGCAATTGTCATCTCATCAGGAAATACTCCTGTTGAAAAGGGTAGATTATATTTAATTAGAATTCATTCAATAGCAAATTCTATTATACTGTTTATCAGTATCATGTCAATTGTTTCACAGTCAGTTGATTCTTACTTGCACATTTTTTACAGTATTCAGTATATCTTCCTTCTCTGCTTTACCAAGAAAAATACTGTTGACATTACCCCTGATTGAGTGTCCCATAGCCTCATTTTCTGTTGATTTTGGATTTATTATTATTATTATTATTATTATCTTTTTGTGAGAATAGGAGCCACTTCTCTAAATAATTTATCAAATTAATTTACTACTGTATTTTTCCACATATGTCTTTATTATCGCTCACAAAATAGTTGGGAAATCATTTTGTACCATATCTTTCTTAATTACACTGTGTATTATGGCCCATGTAGTCTTAATATTTGTACTACTTTTACTATAGTATTGCTTTTTTATTTTCTTATTATCCAAACAAATTCATTTTTATATTTCTTATACATATTTTCTGCTTTTTTTTCTCTTATTTTTGTGATGAATTACTCATAATGCACAGCCATCTCTCTGAGACTGAGCAATTGTGACAGGTAGTCAAAATGCACAGCTCTATAACATGTTTTCACACTATGGTACTCTTTCATTTTTATTCATCATGGCAATAAAGACATTGATAAAAATGTCATGTTAGTGACTTTAATAATGTCAAAGCAAGTCAACTTTATCACATTTGGAAGTAATTTGATCATTTAATGATGCATATAGTCTGAAAAATACGAAGCGGATTTTCACATATTTCATTGATATTAACAGTCTTGAAATTTGATACTTAAAATAGATATTTGTAAGGGGCTCCTATCCTCAAATTCAGCAACTGACCCTAAGGAAACATCATACAATCTAGGAGTCAGTCCTAGCTGCCACAATCAGTTGGCAGCTTCAATGGCAGCCCAGGCTGCCACCGAAAGTGCAGCAGAACCTGCCTCTAAAGCCCCGTATACAGTGACACGATCACCGGCAGGTCGTAGCGGCCAGCGGCTACCCCGCTAGCTGCCCCTGGAAATCAGTCCAAGCTGCCAAATTCAGTGGCAGCTACACTGGCAGCTCAGGCTGCCACCGAAAGTGCCACAGAACCTGCCTATGGAGCCCTGTATACAGTGAGGCAATCACCGGCAGATCGTAGCGGCTGCCACGCTAGCTGCCTCTAAAGCCAATTTGTGTCATAAAGTGACACAATGACCGGCAGGACGGAATGGCTTCCCCGGCAGCTGCCTCTGGGAGTCAGCCCCTGCTGCCACAATCACTGGCAGCTTCAGTGGCAGCTCAGGCTGCCACCGGAAGTGCCGCGGCAGGTCCGTCTAGCTGCCACGGCATCTGTGGCTGCCACCGGAAATGCCACTACGAGCTGCCGCTGCCACAAATGGTGCTTGCTGTCTCTCGATTTTTTTACATGTTACTTCCCAGTTTGTATGTTTTGATATTCTCAGAGTCATTCCATACAGTATTAATAGACTAAATATGTCATTAGAGGAGTTACATTGACTTTAATATTTTCAAGGGCACAGACAATGAATTTATTAAGAGCCCAATAAAATCAATTTAGCAGTAGTCTTCACACAGCATTACCTGCTGACCACCAACAGGCCAACAACAACCCTTTAGGTTTCCTTAATCTATAATTAGCATTATAATCCTAAATGACTCAAGGTCTTCCTGCACAGCTCATTTGAAATCAGGTCAAGACATGTCTGTCATTATACAAGAAGAAACGAGAGAGAGAGAGAGAGAGACGGAAGTTAAAGCTGTTCCATTTTTATAGATTAGATTGTTTTAAATATTTTTACTGTTGTATTTAAATTTGGCCATTTCAAGAGCCTTGTATGTTTTAAGTACAAAATGTTGAACTGAAATGAGAACTTTTTTTCTCTGTTTTTATGTGAGACTTTTTTTAACTTCTTCATTTTTATTGCTGTAGGCTTTTTTCTCTAGCTCCTCATGAAACGGTATTAATAATTTGTTAAGATAATAAATATAGTATTTTCATTAAATATGTTTGTACATGATTTTTTTTTTTTGACTGAGTAATATAAGTCAGACATGATGATGTTCTTGACCTTTGCTCAGAATACATTTCCAAATCCATCCCAATTAGAGTTTGATTGATAGCCCTTCTCTGTTTTATAGTCTAATGGATCGTAAATGAGTTTAAAAGAAACAATCATTCCAAATGATGTTCTTGACTGCTTCAGACTACTACTTGTACTTGCAAGCAACAAAACAGACAAAGCAGAAACCCAAGGGCATATAATTTGTTTGTTTTAAGGCCTAAAACAGATTCTTTTGTATTTTCTTTGTTTATAATTTAAAGATTTCTGAAAATAATTCTCAGGCAGCATTGAGTGAGGTGGAGGGTTGTATGTGGCCCCCAGTCTGCCACTGTCCCACTCTCGATTTGTAGTTTTGGGAGTGTTACTTCTAATAATTCACAATAAAAGCACAAAGTATGATGCATGATGATCTTTGTCCTCTGACCTTGCAGCGGTGTATGACCCTGCTGTGCAGCAAGTGGAGCAACAGCCTCTGAATGAAAAAGCTTAAAGTCACCACCCTGAACTCAGTAAGTCACTTCATAGAATTCTGCTCTGGCTGAGGTTTATTTTTCTTTATAGCTGATTTTAAAACTGCTCCTATAAAATGGCGGACATTCTTTTTTTTTTTTTTTTTTTAGTCAATCTCTTTATTATAAATTTTCATATATAACATTCAAAGCACAGGGTTGGACAGTCATCAAGAACAGTAACCCCTCCCCCACACCCCCCCACCCAAACAACCCCCACCCAACATCCCCCCACCCCCCATTCCCTTTCGGGTTCCCACACCAGAATTAATACACCTAACTTCCCACAAAAATTACAATAAGAATACCAACAAACATACTCATCCACACTCACACACATACCCATGCACACCAGCCGAAATAAATACATAAATTGGATATTGAGGGCATGCACCTGGTTTAACTTTGCTGCAGTCTAGAAGACAGGATGTCAATGCACCCCATAAGCTGTCTAACACCCGGTGCACATCCACCAAACCCACCGAATACAGTCATTTCAACATATATATATATTTTCGTTGTCATTGCAATCATCAAGGTAAAGAGCTGTTTGAAAGGTCCACCATATATTGGACAAAAGAAGCCCAGATGTCATCAAATTTGTCAGATGCCCCCTGCATGCTATATCTAACTTTTTCCATATTTATGAAAATGGTGGACATTCTTGGCCTACTTTCTTTAGTTTTATGAATCTGTAAATACTTGGTAGCAACATTAACAATGATAGTAAGATAATAATGATAACATTCTCTTTTGTCTTGCCCTTTTCTACAGGAAAGTGGATGAATTCTGCTCTGAAACCAGATCTGAAAATAATTCAGGAGCTGATTTGCTGTTCATGATCATCTGAGCAACAAAGTAATCAGAGTGTGAAATGTAGATTCAGCCTCTTATTGATAATAATACCAAGAAAAGTTTGAAATCACTTTGGGAATGTAAGATAATTCTTTTTAACGATTTTTTTCCTGATATTTGGCTCTTTGTTAAACTAGTTTCAGATTTAAAACATGGTGTCTACACGGAGGAAACACTGAAAAAATGCTGAAATATCATTTTGATACTCTTTTTGGCAATAGGAATAAATGCAAGATTCATCTGTAGCAGCATCACCCTGCTCTTTAAATATTTGTTCTGAAAATTTTTGATTTGGTGTTGGGAGCTTGTTGTGAAAACTAATGTTTGCCATAAATGAGTTATGATGAAAATATAGACACACACACCAAAGATGTGCCTCTGCATTGTTTTTTTGTGCAGGTCTGGTAACAGAAAACATGAAGTAAATAAAGAATACAGTTAGTAAAAAAAAAAAAAAAAAAGTAGACATTTGGAGACCATGCATAATCACTCCAGTGGTTGTGGCTGACTCAGTGATAGCTGTCATGTGTCGGCTCACACTTACTAAAACACCTGTCTGGTGAACAAGAAAAACTTCCTTCTGCTTCAAGTTGTTAAAATGAAGGACAGTTTTTGTTTTATTGGATGAACCAACCACTGAGGTGACATCAGGATTAAACATCTATTGAACCCGGTCCCAGAGAGAAAACCCAGGGAGGAGCGGAAAGCAAATTAATGCTGTTCGAAGCTCCACTGTCTCCTAATTTTATAGCAGACAGTAACTACTCGCCTTTCCTAAAACATGATGTGAAATTGGACAGAAAATTATTGAATTTGGTAAAATGACTCTGTGATGCTTGGTGAAAGGAACAGCTCACAGTGATCCTGAAAACATCCTCAAACGTTAATTAGCTTATAATCACTCATTAATCCTTAAATGATGCCAAACAGCAGCACTTTAAATCCAAACACATCAAATATACACAAAGCTTTTTACACTTTGTAGACTTCCATCCTGTTGGCGGTGTAAGGGGAAGATTCTCCACAGTTCCTGCACATAAACGTCACCTCAGTGAAATTATGTGGAGGGCTGATCAGTTTTAATAGCTGAGAGGACGCCCAGACTGCTGTTTAACCATCACAACAGTCTGAAGCTGCTTTAACTCCTCAGGTCAGTGGAGGCTGTGCTGTGTGGAGTTTACATGTTCTCCTCATGCATGTGTGGGTTTTCTTTGGGTACTCTGGTTTCCTCTCAGACCAAAACCCCCCTCATTAGGTTGACTGGTGACTCTATAAAGTGCCCAAAGATGTGAGTGTGAATGTTTCAGTGCATCAGCTCCAATCCAGGTTCATTTGAAAACTAAAGTAAAAATCATTGGCTGTTGATTGAGCTTTTATGGGTTTGTTTGTTTAAGTTACCTGCACTTTACACACAAGTTTGTTTTCAGTTTTGTAAATATTGCTGCATATATTTTAAAAGTGCTTAGTTGTATTGATTCCACTGAGGCTTAAGTTAGGCGTGTGTATCTGCTGTCATTGTTAATCAAGACTTTGTTTTTGATTTTAATTGATTTTTCTTCATGTTTTGAAAGCTTCAGAAATGGGTTGGATTAATCGAAACAAAAAATTATTTAAGCAGATCTTTAATGGTAATTGGGTGTTTTTTGTTTGTTAAGCTTGATATTTTTTTCTATTATTAAGGAAGATTTAATGTTTTGTCTTTAATCACTTATTGTGTGGGCAAAAACATAAATTTAATTGAAGTTCCTTGTGCTTTTTTTGTATTTTGATTTTCCCTCAATAAAGTAACTTAAAATCCAAATGTTCTTTTTTGTGATCTGTCAAAGTGAAGATAATTTTTTTGCAAATAAAATGTAAGAAAAAAAATATTTGCAAAATGTTTTTAATGTAATTACACATACAAAGATAATAAAATCAAAATAATCTTACCTTTTTACAGACTAAAAAGTGGTTATATGTACCTTCATTGTATGGTTTTTAATATTTTTTGTTCAACTGTTTTAAATTTATTTAATATTTATTTATTTATTTATTTGTTTGTTTACTCGAACAAGTGAAAGACATAACATAAATCTTTATACCTTGTTCGAAAGGGTGTAGGATGAAGTCAGAAGACTTTTCTAGTCCTACCCCTTTGTCTTTACATATTTACAGTCTAATCTGCTCGAGCTTGTGCAGAAAAACAGAAAAGAAGAAAAGAAAGTATATCACAATAAAGCAAACAAAAGAAGCAAACAAAAAAGAACACAAACAACACAATTTTTTTTTTTTTTTTGTTAGTTTAAGTTTGCTTCCATCTCACTCTTGTATCTACTTAGAATAAGATTTATATAAATCTGTTTGAACTGTTTAAGTGATCTACATGTTTTCATTTTTTCACTACATCTGTTCCACAAATTGACTCCTTTGGCTGATACACTGTGTTTTGGTGGTTGTACGAACTGGCTGTTTTATGAAAAAGCATAATCCTCTGAGATTGTGTTTATTTTCTCTTTTTTGAAACAACTTTTGGATGCCCAGTGGTAACTGATTTTGATTTGCTTTGTGCATTA
Source organism: Scarus forsteni (assembly GCA_036419115.1). Lineage (NCBI taxonomy): Eukaryota > Metazoa > Chordata > Actinopteri > Labriformes > Labridae > Scarus > Scarus forsteni. Next base: position 24,586,654 of record JAZDUH010000458.1, read on the forward strand.
TTAGAAGTGTTTTGAGGTTGACCATGTCCATGAATTTTAGTGTTTTCAGTTTGATGAAGAGGGGGTTTGATGGTTCTCTGTTGGTGCTGTTATTTATTATTCTTATTGCTTTCTTTTGGAGTTTGAATACTGTTTCTGTGTTTGTTTTATATGTGTTTCCCCACACTTCCACGCAGTAGGTGATGTACGGGAGAATGAAGGAACAGTATAAGGTGTAAAGTGAGGACTGGTTTATTAGATGTCTGACTTTGTGCAAGATTGCAATTGACTTAGCTATTTTGGCTGCAATATATTGTATGTGTGACTTCCAGGATAATTTGCTGTCAATTATGACTCCAAGGAATTTTATTTCATTTACTCTCTCTATTTCAATGTTATCTATCGTGAGTCTCTTCTGTGTGTTATGAGTCCGATTTCCAAATATTATGAACTTGGTTTTGTTTAGGTTTAATGTAAGTTTATTTGAGTCAAACCAACTCTTCAGTTTCTTAAGTTCACCTGCCACTGTATCCAAAAGTTGTTCCAAAGTGTCCCCGCAACAAAGCAAGTTGGGGTCGTCTGCAAATAAGATCAATTGAACGGTTTTTGAAAACTCACAAATGTTGTTAATGTAAATAATGAACAACAAAGGTCCTAGCACTGAGCCCTGAGGCACCCCACACTTTAGTTTCTTCAATTGTGATTTGTTGTTATTGATTTGCACATATTGGTTTCTGTCACTTAAGTAGCTGGATATCCAGGAAAGTGCTAGACCTCTAATTCCATAATTCTGTAATTTTATTAATAAGAGGTCATGATCCACTGTGTCAAAAGCTTTTTTCAGATCTAAAAATATACCCAATGCGTATTGTTTTTTTTTCTATTGCTGATGTTATGCTTTCTGTAAAGTCCACAAGAGCTAGTGATGTTGTTCTTTTAGTTCTAAAACCATATTGTTGTTCACTGAGTACATTATGTTTAGTGATGAAGTCTTCCAGCCTTGTATAGAATAGTTTTTCCAGTATTTTAGAGAATTGTGACAATAGGGAGACAGGTCTGTAATTTGAGAGTATATGTCTATTTCCAGATATGAATATCGGTATGACTTTAGCAGTTTTCATGTTCTTTGGAAAAACACCAGTTTTTAAAGACTGATTACAAATATATGCGAGTGGTTGCACCACACACTCAATGATTCTTTTGACTAATGACATATCAAAGTCATTACAGTCTGTTGACTTCTTGTTCTTGAGCTTATCGACAATGTCAAGAATTTCTTTTTCATTGGTTTCTTTTATGAACATAGATGCCATTACATTCACGGTTTTACTTTCCACTTCATTTATATTGCCAGTGTTTGCAATCTCTCCAGCTAGACCACGACCAACACCAAGTCATTAAACCCATTTACAATTTCAGTTATGTCACTACTAGTAATATTATCTGTGGTTATGAAGTAATTTGGATATCCCTCTATGTTTTTCCTTTTTTTGATGATGTCATTCAGTACTTTCCATGTATTTTTTATATTGTTTTTATTGTCCTTTAGTAAGTTACTGTAGTACTCCTTTTTGCTGGTTCTCATAATTGCTGTTAGTTTATTCTTATAAGTCTTGTATTTTGTTTCAGCTTCAGTTGTCCTTTTCTTGAGAAAAACTTTATACAGTTGGTTTTTTTTCTTACATGCATTTAATATACCTTTAGTTAACCATGGTTTTTTTTCAAGTTTGTGTTTCACCAGTTTCTTTACCAGAGGACAATTTTTATCATAGAGAGTTTTTGTAATTGTCAGGAATGTGTCATAGGCTTCATCTACATTGCCAACATAGACATTGTTCCAGTCTTGTTCCATCAGGTCATGTTTGAAAGATTCAATGAAGTCTTCAGTTTTAAGTCGTATCATCTTGTATTCTTTATTTTCTTTGTCTGCCCCTGGGGAGGTCTGGATAGTTGCAAACACTGGCAAATGATCACTTGTGTCTTTTATTACAATTCCACTAATTATGTTCACATCGATTGCATTAGTGAAAATGTTGTCTATTAGTGTTGCACTGTGAGTGGTTATCCTGGTTGGACGTGTTATTAGTGGATAGAGGCTCATGCTGTACATTGAGTTAATGAATTCCTTAATATTGTTGTTGTCTTGTGGGTTTAACAAATCAATATTGAAATCCCCACATGCAAAAAACAGTTTATTTTTATTTATTTTCTCATATATACTTGATAGTTTCTCTTTAAATGCTTCAACACATGACCCTGGTGCTCTATATACACAGCTTATCAGTATATTTTTTGATTTCACTGTTTCTATTTCTACCGTAACACATTCCATTATGTTGTTTGTTGCTTCAGACATGTCTATAATAATTTTACTTTTGTATTTTTTGTCAATGTACACAGCAACTCCTCCCCCCTTTTTCTGTTTTCGATTCATATAATACATCTCATACCCATCTATTTCAACCAATGCTTCTTGTTCATCGCTTAGCCAAGTTTCGGAGATTGCTATTACTGTAAATTTGTTCTTTAGCTGTTTTAAGCAATGTTTGATTTTTGTCAGGTTTGAGTTTAAGCTTCTACTATTGAAATGTATGATTGAGACTACCCCATCCCCCCAATATGGGAGAATTACGGGAAAATATTAATACGGGAGGACGGCGGGAAAGAGGGGTAAAATACGGTAGTTTCCCAGCCAAAACAGGAGACTTGACAGCTATGTGCAGAGGCGTGAAGAACAAGATGCATGATGCTTAATGTAGTGTTTAACCGACTAGTAAAATACTAAACGATTAATAAATAAGCAGGCGGTTAAACGATTAAACGACTAGTCGCGCACATCCCTAATATATAGATAGATAGATAGATAGATAGATAGATAGATAGATAGATAGATATTAGGGCTGGGACGATTCACTTTTCTCCCGATTCGATTTATTGCGATTTTTTAGGTGCCGATACGATTTAGATTGCGATTCTACGATATTGCCGATTTTTGCAATCTTTAGTTAGCTTTTTTAAAACCAGTGAAAAAGATGAACAATGATGATGCCTCCAGACTGTATCATGAAAAATACACATCACATGTGAGTCTGTTTTTTGGACTTATTCAGCAATATATATTAACCAGCTGGTTATGCTCCCTCTCTTCAAAAGCCTGGATTGCATATAAAAAGTGTCTTATTATCCCTTCAGGCAACAGAGTTTTTTCAAGAAATATTCAGTTTTGCTATCAAGATTTAAAAAGGCTATAGTTTCAAAGTGGTTAGCTTTCCCAGCCATCATCATCACTGTAATTTACGGGCCGAGCATGAACGCCTCTGCTGCCTGCACTGTTTACCCCCGGCTTCTCCCTCGTTTGACCAGACCTCTGCGGTCTCTCTCATTCTCCGCTAACACCGTCACTTTTCCCGGTGTTTTGAGCTTCCCTGCATCCCAGACTATGTACCCTTTCTTCGGCAGTCGCCGGCCATGGAGAGGAAAAGCTCTCGGTATGTACTGCTCCGTGACTGTAATGGCGCGCGGAGCCGCTCCCGCTGCGCGGACACGCTGTCAGTTTCGTCCTCACTGGACGACTGACCGTCATCCTCAGAGAGTAAATATTCCTCAGATTCAGAGTCAGACAGTACTTAAAAAAGTACTCTCGGCATCGTGAGTACTCTTACGAAGTCTCTATCACTCTGTGCCTCTCTCTCTGCTCCGCTCCACAGCCTCTGCAGCCACACTCACGTTCCTCGGTCCGGTGTGTGTGTTTCAAAATAAATATACGCTAAAACTTTGAATAGAAACCTGTCACCTGTCCACTATCTGCTGGTGAAAAGTAGTAAATCTATTCAGCACTATTTTAACAGCTATGGCCTGTTTTATCCAGCAATGTCGCTTGACTCAGTTTGGCGACTTTAGCGCCTATAGTGTGTGCGTGTGCGTGTGTGTGTGTGTGTGGGGGTATCGATTTTTGAATAATAATATATTATTATTATTATTATATTATTATTATATATATTGTATATATAACAACATCACTAGCTCTTGTGGACTATTATATTATTATTATATATATTTTAAAATCGGCAGACAAAATATATATATTATATTATATATATATATATATATATATATATATGTATATATATATATATATATATATATATATATATATATATATATATATATATATACATGTAGGAGCAGATTATGTGAAATGTTGTGGGTTGTTGAATTATTGAACCGTCAAATCCTTAATAAGGGCGGAACCTTAGTTGTGTGGGAGGTGTTTCACCCGGAAGGTCAAACAGTTTTTGACCGCTGGACGGGAGAGTAGTGTGGCAGCATGACACGCAGCCATAAGTTTGGTGATGGTATTTGTATTGGACTGTGGATTGTATGGAAAATAAATGGACTCATCGTTCAAAGAGCAAACATTAAGTGGGAGTTTCATTCATCAACAAGGTAAAAATCAGCGCGTCAACTGTATCCCGGTGCAACGCCTCAGTGGCTTAAAGCATTGGCTTGGCCTCTACAACTTTAGTCAAAAACTGTTTTATTGGAAGTTTGGATTCCACTCGAGTTTGGAGCGAGTTTCTTCAGTTAAAATTGTTAATTGGAGTTGCGACGGAGACGAGGAAGATGGAGTTGGCCATGTGTGTCTGTGTGCCTGAAGCGGCGTAAGCAGCTGATTGCCAGGATCTCACCTGCTACCAAGGACCCGGACGTCGGAGAGGAGCCAGGCTGGTGAGGACAACGCGGATCCTGTCGGGGCTGGATTTAGAGCATTGTTCTTCTGGAGTAGGACCCGGACACCGGAGAGGAGCCAGGCTGGTGAGGGCAACGCGGATCCTTTCGGGGCTGGATTATTGTTCTTCTGGAATAGGTATGTGTAGCGCTACCACCAGTTAAGATGGCCATCTGTGTTTAACTATGTGTGCACACTAAAAGGCGTAATTCCAATGCATTGGTTGCGAAAAATCGACGAACAAGTAACTGTGCTTTAAGCTATTTGTGGCTAACTTTCGTCTAATTTACTGTTAAATATGGAAAACTGCACAGAAAATGCGAACGAAGTGGCGGGTGCGAGCGCGTCTGCTACTGTCGGCAAATCAGACTCTGTGACTGGGCCAGGTGACATGACAACAAGTAAGCGTGTTGTTAAACTTTCTGCTAAAGGTCTTGCTGATAAAATAGTTAGACTACAAACCAGTAGAAAGACTAAATTAAATAAGGCAAATGCTTTGAGAAAAAAAATACACGAGTTGATGCAAAGTGGTAATATCTCAGAGGTTAATAAATCTCACCAGGATTTTCTTGAACTGTGTGATGAAATACGGTGTATTCATGATTCTGTGATGGGTTTACTGCCTCATGGTGAAAGGGAAAGACATGAAACATGGTTTAAAGCCAAAATGATGTTTAATGATGAAGTACCTCAAAGTGTTGAAGAGTGGGTGAATTCAAATGTTACCTGTGTGTATGAAAATGAAAATAATGCTGGGTCGTTAATTGATGGTGAAAAACATGATAATATTGAGCCCAATGACAGTGTTTCTAATGTGGGTAGACGTTCTAACAAAAGTTACACCAGCAGTAAGTCAAGTTCCACTTCTTCTGCAAAAATAAAAGCAGCAGCAGAAAAAGCTGCACTTGTGGCCCGGATTGCATCTTTAAAAGAACGCCATGCATTGGAGGAACAAGAGCAGCTGATAAAAAGGAAAAAAGAACAGCTAGCATTGGAGACAGAGCTTGCTGCATCTAATGCAAAGTTGGCAGTCCTTCAGGCTTCGGATGGACAAGGTCTTTCTTCTGCACCAACAGACGGCATGAATTCTTATTTCGAAAAAGAGAAGAGGAAAGTGGTATCACTAAATACAATGAACCCAATGGCAAAAGAATACAAGCCTGAAATACTTACAACAGGTCAACAGCTACAACAACTGGAACAACCTGGAAAGCACACTCTCACATCAAATCAACCACTCAAGAGAATCAATTCCAAGCCTGTGGAAACAACTCATCATTTAACATCAGATACAGCAACTGACTGGATCAATAAAACAAATGGACAGCATACATGCCATAACCAAAAGGAAGGAGACATGTTAACTATAATGCAAAAGCAGAATGAAATAACAGCTACGCTTGTCCATCAACAACGCTTATTGTCACTTCCAGCACGAGACATTCCTGTGTTTAATGGAGACCCCTTTCAATACAAAGCTTTTGTAAAGGCATTTGAACATGGAGTTGAGGATAAAGCAAGCAAAGCTGACTGTTTGTATTACCTGGAGCAGTTCACCAGAGGACAGCCGAAGGAATTGGTGCATAGTTGTCAACATATGGATCCTGGACGTGGCTACATTGTGGCAAAAGGCCTGCTTCAGGAACATTTTGGGAATGAGTTCAAGATTGCTACTGCATACATAGAAAAGGCTATTGCGGAGTTCTTGTTGCATCATCTTGGCAGACAAAGCAACTGGTGACAGGAACCCCAAAGGGTCATACACTGAACTGGTGATAGACAACATCCCACGCCTGGTTAGAGGTCCTGAGGCAGTGGCAAAGGTGGTTGCATGAGATTAAGTTGCTGACTTCTTTTAGAGTTGAACGGTGCATAAAGCCAAAGAACTTTGGTGACCCTGTACACAGTCAACTCCATCATTTTGCTGATGCTAGCAAGGAAGGTTACGGCACTGTAACTTACATCAGGTTGAGAAACTGTAATGGTGATGTTCATGTGGCTTTTCTTCTGGGAAAGGCCAGAGTTACGCCGCTAAAAGCTGTAACCGTCCCAAGATTGGAGCTGACTGCTGCTGTCCTCGCTGCCAGAGTGGATGTGATGTTGAAAGAGGAACTTAAAATTCAGCTTGACATGTCTGTGTTTTGGATAGACAGTACATCAGTTTTGAAGTACATAAACAATGAGGAAAAACGTTTCCACACCTTTGTGGCAAATAGGATTTCAACCATAAGAGAAAGATCGAACCCTTCTCAATGGCGACACATTGGCTCCAAGGAGAATCCTGCTGACCAGGCTTCAAGAGGAATGAAAGTGTCAGACTTTCTAAAAAATACAGGATGGCTCAAAGGTCCTAGTTTTCTGTGGAAACCAGAAGAAGACTGGCCATTAGGAGGCATTGACATTCAAGTGGATTGTGATGATCCAGAAGTTAAGAGAGAAGTATCTTCAAACTGCACTGTGGAAGGGTTACCTAATGCAACTGATCAACTCATAGATAATTTCTCAGATTGGCTGAAGCTTAAGAAATCAGTAGCTTGGTTTCTCAGATTCAAAACCCATTTAATGGAGCTCAGTAAGAAGAGAAAAGATTCTAAATCCTCTGATCCACAACCAGGTCAAGAGGAAGGACAAACTGTCTCTGTCAAGTGCAAGGGTAACATTCTGACTCCAAAGGATCTGTTGGAAGCTGAGAGGGCTATCATTAAGTACTGCCAGCAACAAAGATTTGAAGAGGAAATTTCTTCCCTGTTATCTGAGAAAGGCACAGTGAGCAGACAAAGTCCCATTTACAAGCTGGATCCCATTTTCAAAGATGGGTTTCTCAGAGTTGGAGGAAGATTAAGCAAAGGAGCAATGCCCATGGAGGAAAAACATCCCCTCATCCTCTCTAAGGATCAACACATCTCCAAGCTTATTCTCAAGAACATTCACCAATGTTTAGGACACAGTGGACGTAACCATACCCTGTCTGTTCCAATGCAAATGCTGCTGTGCGGAAAATCATGTCTGAATGTAGCCATTGCAGACGCTACAATGGAAAGCCCCTGGAGCAAAAGATGGCAGATCTTCCAATGCAAAGAATCATTCCAGACTTGCCTCCATTCACAAATGTTGGAGTGGATTATTTTGGACCTGTGGAGATAAAGAAAGGAAGATCAATTTGCAAGCGTTATGGAGTGGTATTTACTTGCATGGCAAGTAGAGCAGTTCACCTCGAAGTGGCAAATTCATTGGAAACAGATGCCTGCATCAATGCAATACGACGGTTTATCAGCAGGAGAGGTCAAGTGGTTCATATCAGATCAGACAATGGGACAAATTTCATTGGGGCTGAAAGAGAACTGAGAGAGGCTGTTTCAGAACTGAATCATCAGTGCATTCAAGGAGCTCTGATCCAAAATGGAGTTGAATGGAGTTTCAATCCCCCAGCAGGATCTCATCATGGTGGAGTGTGGGAGCGTATGATACGCATGATAAGGCGCATTCTCAACTTAGTTTTGCATCAACAGATTTTGGATGATGATGGACTTCACACACTTGTGTGAGGTTGAAGCCATACTGAATGATCGGCCAATCACCAAGCTGTCAGATGACCCAAATGACTTGGAACCTCTAACACCCAATCATCTCCTCCTTTTGAACGGAAAACCAGCTTTACCTCCTGGACTTTTTGATCCCTCTGATATGTATGTGAAGCGTCGTTGGAAACAAACTCAGTATATTGCAGATCTGTTTTGGAAGCGATGGATCCGGGAGTACCTGCCATTGTTACAGGAAAGGCAAAAGTGGAATCAAAGAAGGCGGAGTTTAGTCGTGGGTGATATTGTTGTCATTATGGATCCCTCAGCTCCACGTGGTTCCTGGCCTCTTGGCAAAGTAATGGAGATTTTTCCTGACAAAAAGGGCATGGTGCAATCTGTTAAACTGAAAACCAAGAACAGTGTTGTTGTGAGACCTGTTACAAAACTTTGCCTTGTACAAGAGGTGTAAATTGAGTTGTACCTAATTTGCATATGAAACGTTTTTTCACATTGCTCCTATTGTTAATGATTTGATTTGAATTGTTTTGTCTTCCTGCCATAACAATTAGGGGCCGGTGTGTAGGAGCAGATTATGTGAAATGTTGTGGGTTGTTGAATTATTGAACCGTCAAATCCTTAATAAGGGCGGAACCTTAGTTGTGTGGGAGGTGTTTCACCCGGAAGGTCAAACAGTTTTTGACCGCTGGACGGGAGAGTAGTGTGGCAGCATGACACGCAGCCATAAGTTTGGTGATGGTATTTGTATTGGACTGTGGATTGTATGGAAAATAAATGGACTCATCGTTCAAAGAGCAAACATTAAGTGGGAGTTTCATTCATCAACAAGGTAAAAATCAGCGCGTCAACTGTATCCCGGTGCAACGCCTCAGTGGCTTAAAGCATTGGCTTGGCCTCTACAATACATATATATATATAGATAGATAGACAGATAGATAGATAGATAGATAGAATTTACTGTCATTGACTGTATTTAAAAACCTTATACTATAAACACTCTTTTTATTGTGTGCCTCAGACCTCCCCACAGTGACCCTCCTCCAGAAGACTCCATCCTCTCAAATTACCTGCCACGCCACAGGTTTCTACCCCAACCAAGCTGCCATGTTCTGGAATAAAGATGGAGAGGAGCTTTATGACAACGTGGAGCACGGAGAGACCTTCCCCAACCATGACGGATCCTTCCAGATGAGTGCTGACCTGGAGCTCCCCTCTGATGACTGGGGGAAGTACGAGTGTGTGTTTCAGCTCTCTGGTGTGAAGGACTTCGTCACCAAACTGAAGAGAGAGGACATCAAGACCAACTACAATAAGACCTGAAGCAGCAGAGATGGACCAGAGGAGTTTACTCGAACAGTGGAGAGATGAAGTGAAGATTTGTTTTTTTCTCTTTATACAAACCTGTCAAACATTTACAGGATATGTGTTTGAAAAAGTCTTTACAGGCTTAAATCAGCACAAACCAACACAGTCGTCCTTTGGAGCCAACAACAAATCAAAGAAGGAAACTTTTCCTTCTTCGAGATATATAAGTATAAAATGTAATATTAGTTTATTTATTTTTAATTTTAATACAAAAATGAAAGTCAAATCTTGACTGAAAGGGATCAGAAAGAATACCTCCTTGGCAGAGGTAATAAGCAGAAAAGTAAAGCATCACAACACAAATAAAAATAAAAGTAAAAGGTGTTTGTCAAGACTTTTCTTAGTGCTTAACATCAATGTGCTGTGGAGAAACCAGTGTTTAGGTAAACAAGACAAACAATGAAAAAAGAAACATGTTTGATTTTGAGAACATGTATTTGTGTTTTGTTCTTCTCTGTTATTAGTATTATTATCTGTTATCTATCGTTATCTGTATTATTTTGTCCTTATCATATTGTGATTAAAATGTGACATGAATCAGGACAGTGTAATTTAATATATGTTTATTTTTGCATTTCTGCTCAACAGTGAAGCCCGTGGATCCCGTGCCCATTGTCCTCGGCATCCTTGCTGGGTTCGTGGTTCTTGCTCTCGCCGTCTTTGGTTTCTTGAGATGCAAAAAAAGAAACTGTAAGAGACAAAAACACGAAACATTTTCTCTTTTTTTAAATATTTTAGATTATTTAGAACTCTCTATCAATCTTTGTAATACTCTGATAGATAACATTTATCCATGTTGGCCTTAAAGAAATCTGTCTTCCTTGCATCACTCTGTGAACACACTGGGCTCAGTGTCTCCAGTTAACACGGTTACTTGTTCAGTCATAACAGCGTGATGTTGCTGAACAGAGGAAATGGTTGTAGAAACAGAGTGCTGATGATGTGTTCTGTCTTCCAACATCAGTCGCCTTATTTATCTAATGTGACTTTTGTTTCATTTATTTATTAATCTCAATCTTTAAAAACCAACCAAATCCATGCAAGCAATATGTACACCAAACTGTACATGCACTGTTACTCTATATCAAACAAATGAAGCATGTGAGTACAAACACATGGAGAGCAGCCAGTTTGAGAGGGAACAGATAGAAACAAAGAGCTTATCTGGTCCTGCTCCTTCCTTACAAATCAGAGACAATACTGAATTATAGATCAATATCCCCTGTCATTATTCTTGGAAAAGATGTAAATTCATGGGTAATAGTAACCCCTTCTTCATATAAATCCCCAAGAAAATAAACAAAACATCATAATAATAAGTAAGCACTTCAGAAAAATCAATATACTGTAGACATTATATTTGATTATTATGTGACAAGTCTTTCTCAAAATTAACATCTAGATTTCATAGTTTGAAACTCACACAGCAGGTAGTTGTATACAGCCTGAGTTCTCTGGAGCTCTCTCACAAAAACATCCCCAACCGCTGAGCTGCAGACCGACACCAGGCCGTAGATTATTTGATGCTGAGCCACAGAGGAACAAAATCAACACATTTTACTAACCTTTGTTGAATAGCAGAGACATAGGAGTGTTTTATTTTGAAAGGATGACCAGATCCTTGCGTATCCATCTGTGTAACTTGACTGCACAGACTCTGTTTTTGTCACCGCTGTGATGAATGAAAAAGTTTAACCTGAGATAAACTCCAGGTTAAACCTTGTGAAACCAGACAAGTGTCTGCCTGTGCTCTGGGCATAGTTGTGAATATATTTGACTCTGAACGATGTGTGTAAGTGGAGGACAGTCGCACACGAGAGCGCTCAACTTCCTGATGTGTAAGGATTAAGTTCAGAGGTGAGACCGAATGAAAAACTCATCAATAATCAACAGAGCACTCAGATCTGCTCAGACTGATGACCAATGGTTAAAATATTCACCATCAGCATCATGTGAACGCTGTTTTTACAGCATTTTCCTCTGTGATCAGAGGGTGTAGTTGCAGTTTGATTTGTTACCATGCCAAGTGGTGACCTTCATTTGACTGTTCCTTAATGTCATTGTTAATCAGCTGATAAAAACAGAGTGAGTCTTCTTGATAACATTCTTGTCTTTTTGTATTTCAGCCCAGTGTGACAAAGCTTCTGAGACCAGCTCTGAGGTCACTGAGAAACTGAATCCAGCCCCTCAGTGCTGAACACACCACCCTGCAGCCTGTGAGCTTCTCCATGAGGGACACGACTATTCACACATTTAAAAAGCTGCTTTAAATGTCAAGAGCCCTCTTTGTAAAACCTCTGTGACACATGTGAGAAGTTTTATTTTCTGATTATTTCACCAGAACGTCCCACTGACAGGAGAAACAGTTTATGGAGAGAGACAAGGCCGAGGCAGCAGCTCTTCAAAATCATAAATACATTAAGAATAAATGATTAAAACAGCAAAACATGGAGAAATACAAGAATTCAAATAATCAGTGACCTCTGAAGAAAACATTCACACATCTCTGTCACCATGATTTTAAGAAAACTCTTAGAGGTCTGTAGTTCAATCAGGAAAGACTAATAAGAAGTGAGACGAAAGTACGAGTGACAAATTTAATGAACAGATATAAAGAATTGATGAATGAAAGTCTTTGGCGCTTAGACCCCGCAGGAAGTGATCATCTCAGGGAGCAGGAGAAATGAATGATGCTCCCCGGAAACTTCCCCCGGAGCCTAGACACTGGTGGTGGTGATGAGGAGTGGTGCTTCGAGTGAAGACTTGAAGGAAGACCAGCCTGAAGAGGTGGTGAAGGGGTGGAGGTGGGCTTCGCGACCTTTTCGCTGAATGACAGCTGACCGACTGCAGAGAGGGAGAACATATTTAAATATGATGGCCAAGACGTGATTGGCTGAGAGGTAATCATAGGCTGGCTGTGATTGGGAAAAAGAGGTGAGAGGTGGAGCCAAGACTGATATAGAAGTGACAGAAAGACGCATGTGCAGAAAGATAGTCTGCCTGACTGACCTTGCGCTAAGCTTCATTTCAATCAGGAAAGACTAATAAGAAGTGAGACGAAAGTACGAAAGTGACAAATTTAATGAACAGATATAAAGAATTGATGAATGAAAGTCTTTGGCGCTTAGACCCGCAGGAAGTGATCATCTCAGGGAGCAGGAGAAATGAATGATGCTCCCGGAAACTTCCCAAAATAAGGTATACCATACCTTAAACTCGTCGCTAGAACAGAGAAGGAGAGACGGGATTAAGGAACATCAAATATGCAGATAAATAATAATAGATGCAATAAGGATATAGCCAAAGAAAAGAAACAATGTAGTTAAAGTGTAGTGATTTATAAGGAAAATGAAGTTTTCATAGGCTGCTTAAAGGAATAAAGATATTAAGCAATATAGAAATAGCATTCTAAAGGAAGAAAATGAAAACGGCGAAGAGAGAAATCAGCTTGTTGCAGGAAGCGCCAGTGGAGAGATAATGGTTACCCAGATGCAGTGAAACAGCTGCTGATAGTGGGAGCAAAAGATAATTAACCAGAAAAAGTTCATAAATGTAGAAGTAAAATACGAACCAGCCTGGGTAGGTAGAAGAATAGAGGTATTAGTTAGGACAAGCAGGATGTAGTGATACAGCCTACCAAAGTAGAGGAAATAACCGCTAGAAGCTGAGAAACAGATGTTGATAGAGAGAAGATAACCAGCCGGATGCTGTGTAACAGCTGCTGATGGAGATGAAACAGCCAGCCGTAGGCTGTGAAGTAGAAGTGATTGAGAGAAGATAATCAGCCGGATGCTGTGGAACAGCTGCTGATGGAGATGAAACAGCCAGCCGTAGGCTGTGAAGTAGAAGTGATTGAGAGAAGATAATCAGCCGGATGCTGTGGAACAGCTGCTGATGGAGATGAAACAGCCAGCAGAAGGCTGTGAAACAGGAGAAATAGAAAGAAGATAACCAGCTGAGCTGTGGAACAGCTGCTGATGAAGAGGAGACAGCCAGCCAGAGGCTGTGAAATGAAAGTAATAGAGAGGAGATAATCAGCCGAGCTGTGGGACAGCTGCTGATAGAGAGAAGAAAACCAGCTGGATGCTGTGGAACAGCTGCTGATGGAAAGAAGGGAACCAGCCGGATGCTGTGGAACAGCTGCTGATAAAGAGAAGAAAACCAGCCGGATGCTGTGGAACAGCTGCTGATAGAGAGAAGAAAACCAGCCGGATGCTGTGGAACAGCTGCTGATAGAGAGAAGAAAACCAGCCGGATGCTGTGGAACAGCTGCTGATAGAGAGAAGAAAACCAGCCGGATGCTGTGGAACAGCTGCTGATAGAGAGAAGAAAACCAGCCGGATGCTGAGGAACAGCTGCTGATAGAGAGAAGAAAACCAGCCGGATGCTGTGGAACAGCTGCTGATAGAGAGAAGAAAACCAGCCGGATGCTGTGGAACAGCTGCTGATAAGGAGAAGAAAACCAGCCGGATGCTGAGGAACAGCTGCTGATAGAGAGAAGAAAACCAGCCGGATGCTGTGGAACAGCTGCTGATAGAGAGAAGAAAACCAGCCGGATGCTGTGTAACAGCTGCTGATAAAGAGAAGAAAACCAGCCGGATGCTGTGGAACAGCTGCTGATAGAGAGAAGAAAACCAGCCGGATGCTGTGGAACAGCTGCTGATAAGGAGAAGAAAACCAGCCGGATGCTGTGTAACAGCTGCTGATAGAGAGAAGAAAACCAGCCGGATGCTGTGGAACAGCTGCTGATAGAGAGAAGAAAACCAGCCGGATGCTGTGTAACAGCTGCTGATAAAGAGAAGAAAACCAGCCGGATGCTGTGGAACAGCTGCTGATAGAGAGAAGAAAACCAGCCGGATGCTGTGTAACAGCTGCTGATGGAGAGAAAATAACCAGCCAGATGCTGTGGAACAGCTGCTGATAAAGAGAAGAAAGCCAGATGGAGGTTGAGAAATAGAAGTGATATAGAGAATAATAATTTTAGGGATGCTGCGAATTGGCTGCTGATGGTGAGGAGGTAAACAGCCGAAGCTGTGGAACAGATGCTGATAAAGAGAAAATTAGTCATGGTAGCAAATACACTGCTGATAAACGATGAATATTAAGTCAGCAAAGATAAAATGAATAAGAGTAGATGAGCTGAAAGAAAATCACCCCGAGCTGCAAAGAAATATTAGCATGTAATCTAGATAATAGAGCAAGATAAGGAATGAGGAAAGTCAAAAATGAAAAATCAATAAGAGAATATAACAGATATTAACGAGGAAGGTTTAACATTAATGAGATGAATTAAGTAGGAGATGAAGAGCTAGAATAAGAGTATGAGAACACCACGGAGCGTAGATGAGCTAAACGCAGCACCACCACCAGAGAAATGTATTACTTACTAATCAAGGTTTCAGAGATCTTTGAGCGTCCAGGATAGAGGAGGAGTCGGGACGGATATAGGAGGTATAAGCAGAGGAAGACCAGCGGCCCATTTGCTGGAGTGAGGTAGACGATATGCCTTGAGATGCTGCTGTAGTGGCAGCACCTATCTTGAAAGAGTGACTAGAATAGTGTAGGGGCGAGAGATTGCATGAGGCGAGAACTTTCTTGAGGTGATGATTAAACCAGGTTTTTGACATGGGATGATTGTCGGGGTGAGAAAAAGAGGAGAGGAACTAGCAGCTGATCGAGGCGTAAGTATTTAATCATGGCCTTATACGGGCAAAAGAGAGAGTCGATCGAGATATAACTATAGAGCAAGCGCCTTTAGCCTAAGAATGTTTGAGGAATAGGTTGTAATATTTAGGAGAGAAGGCCAAGTCAGAAAAGGAGATATCTACAGAAGGGTTGAAAGCATGAGAAGAGGTAGTAAATTCACTGATTCTTAGAAATCCATAAAAAGCAAGTAAAAATACGCTGCTTAAAAGGGCATCAATATACGGTGAAAACAAACCTTTATGAAGAATGGATAACATTTTGTGTAGGATGGAAAGTGTGATGGGTCTTCTGTTATCTTTCTTAGAAGGAAAACATTTCGAAATGCCCTTGAGCAAAAGCTTAACTGAAGGATTAGAGAACAAGCTGGGAAAAGAAGGATCATAACATCTAATGTTAAATTGAATCCCAGCGAGTAAGCCACGGATGTACTGTGATTTGAAATGGCGAACGTCTGAGCAGTAAGTGATGAAAGCGCAGATGTTAATTATAAGCACAGGTTTTAATGAAACGTTAAAGTTGGAACAGAAAGTAGCAAAAGTAAACCAGGCAAAATCATACATTTTTAACGTGAAAGCTGCTAGCCCTTTCCTCATGTAGTATTTTGCAGATAAAAGAAGAGGTGAAAGCAGTGAATTATTTAATACAGGGCCAGCTCGTTCAGAGAGGGGACAGGTGTTGGCGAAATGTTGGCGTCTGGGCAGATATTCCGGAAAACCTGAAATTTAAAACGGGACAAAGAGTCAGCAATAGCATTGTGTTGCCCAGGCACATGACGAGATGTAATGATGAAATTGAGATGAACTGATAGCCATGTAATTCGCCTCATGAAGGGCATGATTGCGCTGGTGGAAGAGCGACCTTTGTTAATTATGTCTACGACAGCTTTGTTATCACAGAGCACGGCAATTCTTTTACGATGCCAGAGATGACCCCAAACATGACATGCAACTGCGATGGGATAGATTTCATAAAGAGCAGAGGAGAAATCTAGCTCTGAAAAAGACTGGGGCCAGTGACTAGCGAACCACTGGCCTTGATAAAACCCCCCAAAACCCACGGATGGGGCCGCATCCGTGAAGAATTGGATGGCATCAGAAGAATGCACGATGTCATCATAGAAAAAAGAGATGCCGTTCCACTGATCTAGCAGCTGCGACCAGAATTTTAGATCAGAGCGACAGCCTTCATCTAGCTCTAACTGATCGTGTAGATTAGGAACGGAAGAGGCCAGGTCTAGAAGTCTAGAGATAAAAGAGCGACCCTGAGGAATGATACGCATAGCGAAGTTTAGGTGGCCTAGGAGAGATAGTAACTGCTGTTTTGAGAAGAACCCTGCAGAAGAAAAGGACTGACTGATGCTACGAATTCGTTGAAGTTTCTGCTCTGGAAGGGAAGCTTTCATCTCCAAGGTATCGAGTGAGATGCCTAGAAATTCTAGAGATGTAGCGGGGCCATGTGTTTTCTCATCAGAGAGAGGCACACCGAGCTTAGAAAACAATTGCCTTAGTTTTGTCAAGGAGGAGCTGGAGTTGTCGTGGGGGGGATCGATGAGCAGAAAATCATCCAGGAGATGGAGCACTGCTGGGAGTCTAAGGTTATTTAGCAAAATCCAGCAGAGGGCCTCAGAGACGAGATTAAATATGAAGGGACTACTCCTGCAGCCGAAAGTGAGTCTGACGGCGAAATAAAATTTTTTGTCCCACTTAACGCCGAAGAGGTGCCATTGAGAGGGATGAATGGGGACGATTTTAAAAGCATCAGTGATGTCTGCTTTGGATAACCAGGCTCCCCTTCCTGCTATTTTTATCAATTTTATAGCATTGTCCACGGTAGAATAATGCAGAGAAAAAGGAACGGGAGGAATGAGGCTATTGGCCCTGAGTGCGGAGCTGACAAATCGAAGATGAGCCTTTTCTTGCCGGAATATTTCCTGGTGGCAATACCTATAGGACTGGTGCGAAACACTGGAAAAGGAGGAGAATCAAAGGGGCCAATTAAGTAACCTTTATTAAGTTCTTTCCCTAGCAGCTGAGACACAATATCGGGTTCTCTCATAGCGGACTGCAAGTTATTTGAGACGAAATTAATGTCCGGGAGAGAGATAACGCCCACCTTGAAACCCTTGAGAAAGTCCGGTGATCAGGTGATTTGTGAAGGAAGAGTCAGGGTGATTTGAAAGTTCTGCTGCCAAGGCTTGAATGTTTATGGGGGTTGAAGGATGAATTTTCAGGAGTTTTTGAGTTGGCGCCGGTTCATTTGGCGAGCACGAGCCAGACGGAAGGGATCAGGACGGCGGGGCACACTGATTTGGGGTGCGCATCCTTGCACGCGCTGCAAATATGAAGAAAAAGGCAGTCTGGGTAAGTGCAAATATTCTCATTAAAGTTATTGCATATTGGTTTGTTGTTAAATAGCTCCACCTTTCTACCGCGTTTATCAGTCATGGATGAAGCAGGAGGAACACTGGAGAGGGGAGGAATTGCTGCTCGAGAGGATTGCTGTGCAAAAGGTAGCTGAGGGCACAGGGACTGAATGTGACCTATGTTGCCGCATGACAGGCAGGAGACGGCCTGAGAGCCCCCGATGACCATGATGAGGATCTCCGAATCCAACACTGACCAGTTAAGTAACAGATTTGATTGAGAAATGAGCAGGGCAGCCTTATTAGCAAAAGCTTTATGATACTGATAAAAGAGTTTTTTCCCATATCTGAGGTAGAGATCACCGATCAGTGCTAGATAAGCATCTAATTCTATTCTACGTTCGGGATAGACGGTACAAATAACATCTCTATATATTCCGAACGCTACGAGAAATTCTCCTATGGAGAGATCTCTGGAAAGGCGGGGATCAGAAGATTTGAGAATGACTGACACGTTCTCGTTAGATGAGATTTTTTGATCACACTCTGGAGAGGGAAGGATGATGCTGACCAGGTTGATGTATTTTCCTTGCAGAATTTTTTGTCTAAGTTTCTGAGAAATGTTTGCTGCTGAGGGAATATAAGGCCTACCTATCATGGGGGCGGGCACAGCGGAGGCCAGAGATTGAGATGACGAGACTGAGTTGCTAGTGGCAGGCAGAGGAGGAACACTGAATTGCTGCAAAGGAGCTGAAGAGGATTCTACGCTTCTGAGACGAGAATCTATGACTTGGACAGATCTCACCAATTGTTGAATGCTGGATAGAATGATGTCCTGAGGCGCCGTAGAGGGGGCAGCGCTGGCATGGGCAGGAATTGCAGGATCGGCGGCAGAAGCAGCGACGCCAGCAGCAAGAGGAGCGTTGAAAGCGGCTGCGAAAGGAAGAGCATTGAAGGTGGTGGCGGCAGGTGTAGCGCTGAAAGTGGCAGCGGCATGAGGGGCAGCGTCGGTGGACGTAGGCGGAGCGTAGTAGACAGCAGCCCCAGGAGGAGCGTTGTAGACAGCAACGCCAGGAGGAGGCGTTAGACAGCAGCGCCAGGAGGAGCGTTGTAGACAGCAGCGGCAGAAGGAGCAGCAGCGACGGTCACGGGAGGAGCGATGTAGACAGCGGCGGCGGGAGGAGCGGGGCAGACAGGAGCGGCAGGAGGGGCAGCAGCAAAGGCCACGGGAGGAGCGGTGTGGACAGGAGGAGCGGTGTAGACAGCAGCGGCAGCAGGAACAGGAGCGGCAGCAGCTGCGGTCACGGGAGGAGCGGTGTAGACAGCAGCGGCAGCAGGAACAGGAGCGGCAACAGCTGCGGTCACGGGAGGAGCGGTGTAGCCAGCAGCGGCAGCAGGAACAGGAGCGGCAGCAGCTGCGGTCACGGGAGGAGCGGTGTAGACAGCCGCGGCAGCATGAACGGGAGCGGCAGCAGCGGCTGCGATCACATGAGGAGCGGTGTGGACAGCGGCCGCAGCAGGAATCGGAACAGCTCTAGTGGAGGATTTACCCTTTTTTGAACGGGTAGTTGTTGCTAACCTGGGTCGTTTGCGACTGCGGAAGGACACTGCAGGTCCGACGGCTTCATCGGCCGAGGAAGCGTTGGGAGAACCGCTGGTAGCCAAGAGACTTGCCATCTCCTTGAGCTGAGATAGCTTGAGCCCGGGTGCTGGGGATATGCCGCTTGCTCTCAGCTGAGAAATTAAGAAGTCCTGTTCTGCCTGAGCAATACGAGCGCTCTTGCGTTGAGCTGAAGAGGAATGGGCTATTTCAGGCAAAAGTTCTCCGGATGGATCCAGATGCTCCAGTATGTTGTCCGAATCAGAATCTGACATAATGCAGCAAGCGGCGACCACACACAGGCAAAATGAAGAGATAAACGCCATGCGAAATGACACGTCAACCTTTTCGCTGAATGACAGCTGACCGACTGCAGAGAGGGAGAACATATTTAAATATGATGGCCAAGACGTGATTGGCTGAGAGGTAATCATAGGCTGGCTGTGATTGGGAAAAAGAGGTGAGAGGTGGAGCCAAGACTGATATAGAAGTGACAGAAAGGCGCATGTGCAGGAAGATAGTCTTCCTGACTGAACTTTCGCTAAGCTTCATAAAGATTTGTGTCTCACTTTTACAGGTGATTAAAAAAGATTTGCAGAATAAAATAGAGGAAGGAAGTTTTAATCACAGCGCTGAATTTCCCTGATTTGGCTTCCAGTTGTGCAAATAACATGTTTGGATATTTTTGTATGTTTTGCTTTGAATTTAATCGAGCTGGAGCTAGTCATGATTCACATCTTTCAGTTTGTTTCTCTAAATGAATAAGGAGTGTGATTTTTTTCTCATTATTTCTGTTCTGATTTATTTTGTAACACTTTTTATATTTAATTCTAGAGGAGATTTTGACCCATCTCAGTCCGTCTCGTAACAGAAACCTAGTAGTTATTGTCAAATCAAGAATAAGACAAACTTTAAACACCTATTTGTTGATCTAAATTGTTGACTGTGTCATTTATAAAAGTTGGACTAACTCACCAGTAGAAAAGATAAAATCATTTTGGTTGTGCTGCTGTGAACATCACACATTATACAAGATCTGATGATCCTGAGAAGTCACTCCCATTGATCAAAATGACACAGACCAATATTTAATATAAATCAATATTTTAAATCTTCACTCCCTCAGTATGTCATAACCCTGCAGTTAAAGAAAACTTTGTTATAATGTTGAAGTACATGAACCTTGAGTCTTTCTGGTTTGATTGAAAAGACTCCTAACTCAAAAGATAACAAGTGATCAGAGGAGGTGGGCAGAGCGACTCGCTGACTTTGAGTCTTTACTTCACAACTATCACTGCAGGCTGAAGCTCAGATAGTGTTGTAGCTCACAAAGAGCAAACTGAACATGATGAAAATGATTTTAAAACAGCTGCACAGAAACCATCACAGAGGACTGTTCAGAGCTTTAGCTCCTCTGAGGAGCCTAAAAACAGAGAGCGTCTTATAAACTGGTTTAACTTATAAACTGGTTTAATTTATAATCTGGTTTAATTTATAATCTGGTTTAATTTATAATCTGGATTTGTGTTGATTCTTGTGAGGATTTGGGTACAAGGGATATTTTCTGTTTTTGTTTTGTAGATAAGAATTAAAGATTTATTCTTGAAATCTCTGGTGTTGGGTTAAATTAAGAAGTTGTGTTGAGCTGTTATTTCGTACTTTTCTTCTGGAAAATTAGTTTTTAATAAAGTCCCTCAGACTCCAAACATGTGTGTTTCTTTATTTCACATTCATGTAAAAACTGAAACAGCTTCACAACATTTTCATAACAATGTGACTTTTATTTGATATTTGAATTTCACTAAATGTCCTGCCTGCTGGTTTTACGCCTCCTTGAGGTTTATAACAGCCAGCAGGGGTAAAGTACACAAATATTGTACTTCAGTAAAAGTGTAAGTACTCTGATAAGATTTTACTCAAGTAGAAGTAAAAGTAGCACCTTACAGATGTACTGGAGTAAAATGTTCTTCATTTAAAATGCACTCAGAGTATTGTGAGCACATTTTATGAGTCTGCTGGTCAACAGCTGCAGTGTGACGTGTCAGCAGGATTTTAGTTTCAGTATAATAGTTCTCTCTGGATCATAACTTTTAACCTCGTTAATATGTAACAGTGGAAATTTTATTTGATATATTCTCTCTGCTAACTTTGGGTACACCTGATCGACTACGTTAGCTCATGAGCCAATCACATGACAGTAACTCAGCATATTTGGGCATGTAGACGTGGAGACGACCTGCTGAGGGTCAACCTGAGCATGAGACTGGAGAAGAAAGGAGATTTAAGTGACTCTGAACATGGCAGTGCTGTGAGTGTCAAATGCTGGTCTGAGTTTTTCAGGAACTGCTGAGCATCTTCTGGGATTTTCACATCAAACCATATTTAGGGTTTACGGTCCAAAAAAAGAGAAAATATCCAGTGAACAGCAGTTTTCTCTGTCATAGTGTCTTGCTGATGCCCAAGTTCAGAGGACAATATTCAGAGTGTTTCTGGGTAAAAGAAAGGCCAAACTGACTCAAATGTCCACTCTTCACATCCAGAGTGTGCAGAAGACCACAGGCTGAATCTTGGAGCAGATGGGCTACATCAGCAGAAGACCTCACAGGGTGCCAGTCCTGTTAGCCAAGATCAGAAAACTGAGGCTTCACACTGACTCACCAAAATCTGAGGATGATGGATTGGAGGATTGTTTTCTTGTCTCATGAGTCAGATGTTGGGTCAGGGCTGCTGGTTTGTAGACTGGTTAAAGCCATGCTCGTACTGTACCTGAAGACTCTTGTCTTGTGGCCTTTTTGCTGTGTGTCTTCCTCTGCTCCCTGTCACACCTTCCCATAACTAAAGCTGATCAGTAAAAATCATGGAGACATTTGACAGCTCATGAAAATTTAACAATCAGATCAGCTGTCTTGTCAAAACCAGCTTTTTCCAACTCAGACTCGTGCTAAAGTATAACCTTATTTAAATAAAAGTGGCCTTGACAGAGTTATTCATGCCTTTTTAAACTCCAGGCTTGATCGTTGCACACTTGTACTTTGGTCTTGATAAATTTTCTCTTTACCGTCTGCAGCTCCTGCAAAATGCTGCTGATGCCTCCTCACAGGGAAACATGTGACAAGATAACACCAGTTTTAGCTTCTCTTCATTGGCTTCCAGCACATTTTAGGGTTGATTTTAAAATTTGATTGATTGTTTTTAAAGTTTTAACTGGAACAGGATGTCCTTCCAAGTTTCAGGTTCAGCCACCTTCATGAAATGGCCCAAACCAGTAATCAGCCATGGTAATGGGTCGAAAATCTTTGACCGTCATCTTTGTGAGACTCCTTGTGATGTCTCTGGCTCTTTGGGAATCATCTGAAAAGGATAATGGTTTCTTATTTATCATTTTTGAACTATAAACTATATTATCCTACCTGAACTAGTTGAACTTCTTGAAAGTCAACGTTGTGTGCATTTTATCCACTACTCTTAATATTTCTTCAGTGTTTCACTATCTATAGCCCTCTACCTATATCTCTATACTGTATTTTACTTTACACTATGTTTAAACAGAGCTCCAAAAAGTGTTGTTCTAAAGTGCAATGAAAATAAAGTCCATCCAGTTTTATTATTTCATTTCTGGGCTATAACTTCATATCAGTAAAACTGTGAAGATACAGTGAAATAACAAGTTCATTAGACCACCAACCAAAGTAAGATTTATGCAGCAACCGCCCTAAATTAACAACATAGGTAATTATTACCAGAATTAATTTCTAATTGCTATCTAATAGTTTTAATGGTTGGATGTTGTGCTTGATTAATACTGACTTCTCAGAGAATCCCAGTGTTCTGACATAAATTTGGGTTCAAACAGATGGATTCAGATGGAAATTTCTCTTTCCTGTTCAAATGTACAGTAACAAAACTATTGTAAGTTTTATGCTCTCTTAAAAGAGTTCTAAAATATTTGTTTTCTCATTTTATGACAGGCGGATTAATAACTTTGTACACCAAGACCCTGCACTACCATGTCCTTAAAATAGACACACACAAAGAGGCTCAGCAGGACGTTAAAAGATTCATTTCACATCACTTTACTCCTGACCTGTACTGTGGTTACTGTGGGCCGTAACCACAGTAAATAAACACAATCAATATAATTTGATCAGATATTCATTAACAGGGCTGCTCCTGCACACTGTCTCGTCCCCAGGACACACAGACAGACACACAGACAGTCTCCTGACCCTCTCACCCCAGTTGTCCCCCTTCTCTGATCTCAGCCACTCACATGTAAACTCACTCTTGATAAGAAGCTCAGGCACCAACAGGACATCCTCACATCATCTTTAACCCTCACAGGACACTCAGCGGGGTGGGACAGACTTGGCTGCACAAACTTCTTCAAACTTCTCTCTGTCGTTTCTCTACATAAATCTCTGGGTGGAGGAAGAAAGAAAAAGTAACATTAACCATACATACAGGGAATGTAAGGAAATATAAATAATGTAAATAACAAACACCGGTAAAGAAAATCTGTCAACAACCATAGGGGGAGCACTTTTTTAATGGATTTATGTAACTATGCTATTCAACTTATCCTGATTTTGGACTATGTATCAGTGGCATTTATATCTATCTTACTATGTTTGTGGTTTTGAATCTATATATGTATTATATTTATTTCTTACTTTACTATGTAAAAAGTCTATCAATTGCTAAGGTTTAACTATTGTATAGGTGTTTATGTTAATATAGTCTGATTTATACATATTTTTTTTAATATGGTCGCTCTTATTCATCTAAATATTTTGGGGTTTTCTTATATTGTTTTAGTGTTTTGATACATTTTTATGGTATTTCTCTTGATTTGTTGTATAAAGAAGGCATTTCTCAGGATTTTTTGTAGACGTTATGCATCACAGTGGTGGTGCACAACTGGGAAAAAAAGGGGGGAAAAATCCGGGTGGGTTGTTTTCGGATTCTTGACATGGTTGCTTGTATTTAAAGGATTGAACAGTGAAACAATGAAGGATCTGCTGCTCACAAACCTCGCACATTTTTTCTGTCATGGTGAAATAGTCCCAAACGTCTCCATCCGCGTCGCTTCACCTGCAGACTGGACTCTGTCGTCTCCCTCGTCACGTGACCACAGGTAGGATCACCTGCTCTCATCAAGGTAGATCCGCTGAATAACGCAGCAATAGAATCAGAGATTTACCAAAAGACTACAGTAAGAAGAAAAATCCAAGTACTTGAGAATCCTGCTCCTCACCTTTAACCTGTGAGCTCTACAGCAGACACACCGAGTCTGGATCAGAGCAGACAGGAGCAGGAAGATCGAGAGTTGGCTCAAAGTTGTTAAAATGAAGAAGTCAAAGGTCAAAATGAAACCTGTGGTGTTTTTGGCTCTTGTGGGATTTTTCGTCCAGGACTCGACGGCTGGTGAGTGAACATTGATTTAAGTTTATTAACTGTGTGATCCTTCTGACTGTAGAAACATCTGAGATCATTTATGTTCACTTTAAAGACTTCATCGGATCGTTGAATTGTTACAAGTCAGAATTTATTTGATGTTTTAAATCTGGTCTGTTTGGTGTTACAGCTCAAAGTAACAAGAAAAGTCTGTTTGTGAGAAAAGCTGCAAGTTTGATGTTAAGGCGCTGTTCACATCAAGACATAAATAATGTGAAAATCTGAGCAGAACTTCAGAGTTCAGACGAGAAACATGGAGAGAAAAAACAAGAGCAAACAAGTCTTTAAAATGAGCTTTACTGTTTCAGAAGTCTTTGACATAGCATTATTCAGTTTTTAATGTTCATCAGTTTGTTGTTGTAAACTGTGAATCTATTCTTGTAACAGTTTTAAAGTTTCTGTTGTTCATGGAGAGAAATAAGTGTGCATGTGTTTTCTCCAAGACAGTCCAGCAGTTTGACAATAAAGATCAGACAAACTTTATGCAGATCCTCATAGGTCTCCACTCACTTTGGGAGAAAAATCCCTTCAAATTATTTAAATTATGTTTGAAATTATTTTAAGAGGAACATCTTCAACAGCCTCAAACACCCAGTATTAACAAAGCTAAAATGTTTTATTTATTTATATTTACATAACCTCACCATCAGGGGATTTCAGTCATCATGTCAATAGTCTATATTTTATTAAGAGTTCTGGAGGGTTTATTTTCTGTTGTTTTATCTTTTTCTGAAGTTCTCCCAGTTTCATGAGGAATGATTGAAATGGGGTTTTTGAAAATCCTTTATATGTAGATATTTACAGAGTCATTGCTGCTGAGAGCATTTTTTTTGTCAAGCAAACCAAGTCTCTTCTTTAAATGGTTATAAAATTGTCTTTTTCATTGTGATAGTGTATTTGTGTCAGAAACAAACCTGAAACGAGAAAAACCATTTTATTCTCTTATAAATGACTGTTGATTTTTAAATGAAGATATTCAGTGATAATAAGGTGAAGTATTCATATATCCTGCTGATAAAATACTCCCTATAAGGTCAATATATATGGACCATATATTAGTAATTAATATCTGTCAATAATCATCTTCATATT
Source organism: Scarus forsteni (assembly GCA_036419115.1). Taxonomy (NCBI): domain Eukaryota; kingdom Metazoa; phylum Chordata; class Actinopteri; order Labriformes; family Labridae; genus Scarus; species Scarus forsteni. Next base: position 24,612,480 of record JAZDUH010000458.1, read on the forward strand.
TCTGATTGTTGGGGCCAAAAGGAAATCTGATTTAAATAATGAATTAAATTATGGTAAACTGAAGAAAGGAAAGAATATTGATTTAAATAATCTGTTATGAGTTCTCTTGCCTGCCTAATTTATTTGAATAAAGTTCTAAAACAAGGATACATTTTTGTTTGTTTATATAACAAATTGATCCAGTTATTTTTCACCGTTCTACCCATCCCTATGTTCCCGAGTTTCTGCCTGCTCCAGGTTATTTTGTGTGATCAGTGACATGTGGTCAGAGGTTTGAGAGAGCGTAAAAGTTTGTTGACCGCAAAGGGCAGATACTTACTTTTTTCATTTAGGTTTATCCAGAAAGTAAACTGGATATATTTATCCCTCATGACATTTGTAGAACTTCAGAAAAAGATAAAACAGTAGAAAAAGAACCCTCATAAACTTTAATTAATAATAATAAAAAATATTTACATCTAATGACTGAAATGCCCTGATGGTGGAAGATTAAAAGATCATAAAGTTAATTAAAAAATGATTTACTTTTCTTTTCAAAAATGTTTTCTTTCCATGAGAAATAAAATTACTGCATAAATATACAACTATGTCTGATCTCTTACATCTGGTATTTTTATAATTAACAGAACATTTTAAAATCAGAAAGTAAAATGTGAAAACTCTTTGCAGCAAACAGATTTGAGTTTCAGTGAGTCTCAGAAGTCGGTCTGATGTCTCTGAATTCTCTTCAAACGAGGAGTCAGTGAGTTCATATCTGAGCTCTGGATTTATGAAACACTCTGAACATTAAAACAGAAAAACTGGACTGATTCTGATCTGGACGTCCATGAATAAAGTATTTTTGATGGTTATAAAGAAGATGAGGGACTGTAGTATCTTTTCAGATGATGTTTTAAATGTTTTCTTCTGTATTGATTCAGGATGATTGTGTGTTAAATATGTGCTGCTGAACTCGAACACCTTTGATTCATGTTGACTTTATTAACAATGTTGTTGTTTAGGTTCACATTATTCATTCTTTACTGCTTTAATTCATGCTCCCTTTATTTCTTCATCTTATGTGTTGAAAATAGGATTAATTTCATCCATCAATCTGTCAACTAATCTCTGTGTTTCTAAATCTTGTGTTAAAAAATGACTCAACCAATCTGATTTGACATTCATATAAAAAGTGATGATTTATTATGTGACTTAAAAGTGACAACAGCTAAACTCACATAAATCACATGAGAGTCATTTATGCTTTAAAGTCTTATTGGTCTTTTCTGGTTTCTGATTGAACTATTATAGATGTTTTATTATCTAAGAGTAGAAGAAGAATTTGTTTTATATGGAGATTTATTTGAAACACTCAAGTATGTTCATGTTGGTGATGTTGGAGTTTTCAAGTATTTTACTGATGAGATTTAAATAATGATAATTTCAGCTGAAGTGAAAATTATAATTGAGTGATTCAGTCGTTTAATTCACTAAAATGCAGTTTCACTTCAAACTGAAATGTAAAAATACGAGCATGACTTTTTTAATGAATGTTTGTCACACAAATGTAGCTTTAATGAAAAAAATCCAAGGACTGATGCATCCGAAATATCAGAATAAAGTCTTAAATTGTTAATTTTTATTTTCATCTGTGCTTTAAGTTCAGTTTTAATGATGTAGTTTCTCGATGGTTGGTGTGTAGATGCAGATGATGAAGAAGCTTCGCCAACGCAGACTTGTTTGCATATAAGAGAAGTTTATTTACAATCCAAGCACATGTTTCTGAATCAGGCACTCTGGACAGCCTGAGAGGCTCAAAGCCAAAATGAGACCTCTCGAGCATTGTAAGAGGACATATGTTTATACCAGTCACATCGATTGAACTATGCAAAACCATACATGTGGAGTGGACTCATGACTAGTGACCAACAGGGCAAACCCATGATAGCCTGCAGTGAGGGTCCTTTAACCTTTAACCCAGTGTGTATCACTTTACTATCAGTCTTAAGTCCTCAGCTATTTACCTAACCCCAAGGGCTTGCATCCTGGGCATGAATCTGGCTATCTGTATATTGAGTGAAACCGGGCCAAATTATGTCTACTCATGAGCTCACCCCTAAGGCCATCTATTTTCTATCTAAAACAGTCACATCAGACAATTCAATGACAACAAGCTTTAAGTGTTTATTAAACTGTGTGCTTGGTGACTTCTCAGTGATGCATAAAATGTGAAATAAAATTGAAATAATGAAAATATTTTTGGTTCCCCAGTGCTTCACTCTCTGAAGTATTTCTACACGGCTTCTTCTGGAGTCCCAAACTTCCCAGAGTTTGTGACTGTTGGGATGGTTGATGATCTTCAGATTGATTACTATGACAGTAACACCAGGAGAGCAGAACCCAAACAGGACTGGGTGAACAAAGCAGTGGATCCTCAGTTCTGGCAGAGAAACACAGAAATCTCTAAGGGTCACCAGCAGACCTTCAAAGTCAACCTTGAAATCTTGAAACAGCGCTTCAACCAAACTGGAGGTTTGTTTTTTTTCTCTTCTACACTGTAGATAAAATTATTTTTATTTTCACCCTGTCCTTTAGTGAACATGTTACTGCTGAGGAAAACACTCATCCACCCGTCTCCTCCTGGTCACAACTTCTTTGAGCTGTTGGCTTCAGGCAGACGGTACAGGGCGGCTAAAACGCTCACATCCAGACTCTGAGACACTTTTTATCCCACAGCAAACTGAACAAACAACATTTTTAATATACCAGCCACAATGGCTCCTAATAATACTCAGTCACTTTATCTTTTTAAACGAAATTTTTGTCCTGTGTATTGTTTTTGCTACATGTTGTTTAACCTAAATTACAAGGGAAATACACGGACTGATGGTCGGACTAATTTCTTTTTGGTTAAATACAATAAAGTGATTCTGATTCAGATTTATTTAGTTTTAATAGAATTTGGAAAACAACTACTTATTCTCTAAGCAGACATGTTAACTTGACTAATTAATGTAATTTTTTTTACTTTGTTTATATTTGCCAGAATTTGTTCTAATGGCTTAAAAAATAAATAAACTGTTTGGTTTATTTGATGTGAGCATGTAACAATTAAATTAAGAAGAAAAAAAAAGCAGTTTAAGTAATGGATTGAATTTTGAAAATGTTAGCATACCAAAATTAAATAAAAAAACAATAATCTTACTAATTGAATTTTTTAACATATTTTATTAGTTTTAGATCAACAATCACGGAACAAGTCAGCACAGAATCAATCAAAATACAAATCTAAGGAAGAGAGAGAGAAAGAGAAGAAAAGAACATACATGGGTCAGAGTTATAGCAACAATAGACAAAGAGAAAATAGAGAGCGCCAGGTGAAATACAATCTAAATCAGCAATGTCAAAGGGAGCACCTTGGCAAAGGGGGAAAAGGGGGGGGGGGGGGGGGTGCTAAATTGATTTGTTTGTGAAGATAAAGTGTGGGTTTCCCCTCTGTAGTAAACTTGACAGATCGTTGGGAAGATAATCTAAAAAGGGTTTCAAAACGTCATAAAATATGTTGTCGTTTCCCTTGAATTTAGCACTGAGATGTTCCATTGGTGCAATGGCGGCGACTAAGTATCAGTTAAATTAAACTAAGGACTTTATCTGAAATAAACCCAAATACATTGCTGTGCATAGCCACCAGCATACCTCTATGTACTTCACAATTTGAAGTGGACACTCAATTAAATAACTGTGGAAGGAGACAGACTGTAATTATAAGGGCATTTTTTTATATGGGAAAAAATTAAATCTCTTCACCACATGATTGATCCCTTTGACATTTACTGTAATAATTTTTATGTTACTTATTATATAGTTTGTTGATCAGATAATAAATGAGCTTGCTCAGTCTAAGATTTAACCCACTGTATGATGAAGAAACAAAACTACTCGTTACATATACATACTGTGCTGACAAGAACCTGACCATCAAGAACGGATGGACAAACAGAACAAACCTCTACACTCAACACACCATGCAAGTTTAGTGGAAGCATAGAAGCATAAAGATTGAGATACATTGAGCTAAGGAATAAACCAAAAGGAACATGTGTTGCTAGAGAAAGTCATTACCTCTGGAGTGAGACAAGAAAAAACAAACTCTATATCTCACCCCTACCCCCACAAAGTAAAATTTTAACATGTGAGGTATCAATGTAATCTTCCAAATATACATAGGACTTCCACAGCCTGAGTATCAGTGATCAGATAAAGTAAAAGGTAATAGAAATAATTGTTAAAATAATAAAAATAATAAAAGGGAGAGGGGAGCAGGGAATACCATAGACCCCTCAAATATTTATAATTTTACAATAAAAGATAGGTCATGTTTACATTCATCAGTGGGTAAATGAGGGGATAGCTTTATTTGGTAAAATTTTAAATTAGACCTATTACAAGCATGATGTTTCTAAAATCTCTCAGGAAACAAAATAATGATTACCACAAGAGATCTTAACTACTTATGTCCATAGTGACCTCTTTAAAGGGACTGTGAGGAGTTTCTAAGTTATTCTAAGTTATTATTATTATTATTTTATAGCATCAAAATAGGTTATCTATAAATGCTATTCCTTAGCCCTCCAGTCGGGTCGGTCAGGGCTGAACTGGCCTGGATACTCAACTTCGGGATCAAGACAATTAAACTACAGCAAATTTATATCATTCAGACACTTCTTAGAGAACCGGGCGGTAAGTAGCGTTATACAGCCGGCTACAAAACTACGATACTATGTTTTCCAAAAATTGCTTGTTGTCACAAATCAAAAACTACCGCTACGTAACTAGAAAGAGATACATTACCTCGTCGCTTTGCATCCTGCAAGTTGTTGAAAAAAGAAGTTGTAAAGCAATGAAGAGTTCTGATGAAGGTCCTTATTGCATCCATTAGCCTCAAAACAAACACACGCTGTGGATTGTAAATGTCTGTGGTGCGTTCCAGTTGTAGTCAGAAGTAGGAATTTTGAGTTCCAAGTAGGAAACTGCAACTGGAACGTCCCTCAAAGTCAGAATTTCATCCAGGGAACTCATGCTCCTTTTCCACCAAGCTGGTTCCAGGGCTGGTTCGCAGCCACAGCCAGCTTAGCACCAGTTCTTGGGTTTTCTAAGACTAAGCACCGGTTGCTGGCTCTCAAACCCGGTGCTTGGCAAGTACCAACTCTTTGCTGGGCCAGCAGAAAGAACCACATTACGTCAGGGTCTACGGGCTTAAGTCAGGGGGTGGGGGCTGGTAAAAACACGGAAGCACCAAAACAGAGTAAAAACACAGAAGCACTCTTACCCGTCTTCTCAAGCGTGAACGCTATTCCTTGCATAATCGTCGAGCAGCATTAACTTGCTGGATCGCCAACTTTTGCTCTACAAAGGAAGGCTCGAAAAGCCAACAACAACACTTGATCCACAACGTAGTCCTCCATATTGGCAATTGAATTTGGCGCTAGTTGTTATGGAAAACTGGCGTGACGTATACAGACGTATACATCGACGTGATGACGTAGCCCTCTGGCCCGCACCAGTTTGTAGAAAAGCAAACGTTTCTTAACCAGTTCGCACTTAAACAAACTGCGAACCGGCTCTAGCACCAGCACTAGCACCAACCCTGGAACCAACTTGGTGGAAAAAGGGTATCGGTGAAACCTTGCCACCCCCTAGTTGACAATCAAAGATGGATGCCCCCAGTGTGAACAGTTATTTAGCTCCTGTAATAATCAATTTATTTGCACTTCTGACTGGGGTGTGTTGCTCTAGATCAGCTGTATACATAATATTGTTAGACTTATATTTACAAAAATGCTGCCATAGTGATAATCACATTCTTCATGTGATATTTGTGAACAACAACGCAGGCGTGTTAACAACAGCTAACAATAGCCTGGTAGATCGGCATGTTTTTTTCCGACTTCAACTGGAACGCCGATAAGTCAGAGATGATGTCACTCCCAGTTCCGAGGTTACTGGAACGCAGCATGACGACAGTCGCCGCACATGCTCATGGGTAGCAGAGTCTTTATGTCGCTGGTTATAGATTCTCCTCACAGTCCCTTTAAAGTAAAGTGAAGCGTCACTATTATCAGTCATCTATACTGATCAGATTTCTTCCAGAATGTTGCCAAAGTTATCTGCGCCTCTCTGCGTTTCAAACCTTTGCTCGGTGCCATTGTGGTTCACCATCAGTGTTACTGGGAAGCGCATGTTAAACCTTATGTCTTTTTGGATCAGAGCTTGGCACATGCCGTTAAAAGCATCTCACTTCTCCCAAACCGTAGAGGACAAATCTTGATGTATGAAGATCCATTGGCCTTTCGTATCCTAAGTCTTGCGTTGCCATCACTGCAGCCATTATCTTCAATTTGTCCCATGAGTTGTGAAGATAGATGATCAACGGACAAGGACGCGCGCCTCGCGGCCCAAGGTTCTGATGTGTACAGTCAATTTTAATGCAGCGCCAGTTGCCAGGGCTCCCCTCCAGTTTAAGTACAGTGAGTAGCCAGGTTTCAAAGAAGTCTATCGGGCATTTCCCCTCCACACCTTCTTTCAAATTGAGTACGCGGATATTATCCCGTCTGCTCCGGTTTTCCATGTCATCCAGGCTATTGGCCATTACCCTTAACTTCTTCTCTGCGTCGGCGAGCCTCGTCTCCAAGCCAGTTACCTTATCCTTCACATCCGATACCCTCTGCTCAGCCACGCTGATGTGCTTGAGTTTCAAGCATTGAGGATATTTTCTCCAAAGTCTCAGACATCTTTGAAAGTTTTTCTTCCAAAACATCGCTGAAGTTTTTTCCAAAACATCTGAAGTTTTTTACGATACCTCATGAATCAAAGCTGTGGCGTCCATCGTTGGTTTTGCTGTATCACTTTCGACCACGTTGCTCATTTGGTTAGCAGTGGTAGCAGTTATTGCCCTACGTGGTTGGACGTTTGTTTGTTTAGAAATATTTCTAAACCATATGGGCTCCTCTCTTTTCACCATTATTATACCAGCACTCCCAGTAAGTACTGATCACAAGTGGGCACAATTTAGCGTACTAAGAGTCATAAAACATAGAGTGAGGGCAGGAGCTCAGGGAAGACCCCTAGCCAGCCATGATCAAGTCAACAAATGAATTTTTATTGTTCTTAATGCAGAAAAGAATCAGTTGTTCTCTGATTTATTGAATTTAATTGTGTTAATGTGTCATAGTTAACTTTCTGGCAGAGGAATTTATGATTTATTGATCCAAAGAAAACTTTTTCAGCATCAGCTTTGTTAGTAAATGAATCATTAAAGTGTATTTTATTTAAAATGTGAAAAAAGAAATGTTTTAGTTTTTTTAATTAATTTTAATTAATTAATTTTGTTAATTTTCAGCTTAAATCTGTTTACCATGATTTCAGATTAAATTCTGCTCTGTGTTGTCATGAAGCAAATAAAAAAGTTCACATCAGTCTTTAAGTTTTAAATCCCTATATGTTTCATCAATAAATCAATAATAACAGTTTAATCAATAATGTTCAGTGTGGTCTCTTAATAAATAAATATTAGTTCAGATTAGATGATCTGCTCTGCTCTGACCTCGGTGTTGGTCCGTCCTCTCAGGAAGCATCAAACAAACATCTGCAGGTGGAAACAGCTGCTGTTAGTGTTGAATGATTGACAGACGGATGAACCAATCAGGACGCACAGACTGCCTCCCTGTCTCCATGATGGTGGTGGTGGTCCGAGCCTCATTGTGAGCAGCTGTGGTCCCACACTGCTGAACCCTGTGAGGGCTGCAGCAGCACGAGTCCACAGCCTGATCCTGGACTGAGACTCTCCTTCAGGGGAAACTTGTAGACCAGCTCAGGACGCTGGAGTGTGGAGTTTGTCCCAGGACCAGGACACTGTTGGACTGATCCACAGAGGGTCAGAGTTCAGTCCAGGATCAGTTGAGTCTGAGTCTGAGGGTCAGCATGAGCGCTCAGTGTGGAGGGTTTGAACTGTGTGTCCTCACTCAGTTTCCCAGCAGCCTTTGCTCCGTCTGTGAGGGAGGCTGAAGATCACAGACATGATGTTGGAGCTGCAGATAAAAGCTTAAAGCTGAAGGAGCAGCATCATATTTTCTGTTGATAAATCTGCAGCACATATCAGCAGAATATCTGCATGGACCACAGGGTCTCCAGAGAAGATGAAGCAGCAAGTTTGAGGAGTTTAAGCAGAAGAAACAGATTTTTATCCTCATTTCTTTCTTTCTCTCTCTCAGGTGTTCACATGTACCAGAAGATGGTCGCCTGTGAGTGGGACGATGAGACTGAAGAGATCAGTGGTTACAGACAGATTGGTTATGATGGAGAAGACCGCCTTGTTTATGACATGAAGACCTTCACATGGGTCACTGCTCAACAGAGTGCAGTTGCCACCAAAGAAAGTTGGAATAATAACAAAGCTGATATGGAGTACAGAAAGACCTACCTCACCAAGGAGTGCCCTCATTGGCTGAAGAAGTTTGTGGAGTTTGGAAAGAGCTCTCTGATGAGAAAAGGTAAGATCATGAGACCTAATGTTATTTTATTTTGATCATGTTCATGTCTCTTTGTTTTTCACACACTGACGTTATAATATAAATTCGACAAACTCTTTTTCTTTGCTCTCTTCTCATCTCTCTGCTTCCTCCTTATTGTTCCTCCATTTTGGCATTTTAAAGTTTCTCTCTTTTCTTTCTTTCTTTTTTTTTACTTTTTATTTAGTCGTAAATTTCATTTTAACATTGAAAACAAAAGTAGAGAAATATAAGACACATAGAACAACTCAGGTATTTGTATCATATCTGGATCTGTTGCTGACCAAAGAAAATCATTAAGGTATAGTGTCCTTTTCCGCTGTTGTGAAGAGTATCCATTTCTCCCACCTCTTGGTAAAGATTGTCCCTTAAAGTCTTAAAGGAGACATATCATGCTTGTTTCTCCTTTTCGCTATGCCAGACTAGGATGCCCGTAAAGCATTTCTGCCCTCAGTACAAGTCATTTAGTTCCTTCATTGCCCCACAATAGCGTTCTCAAAATCCTCATTTTAGGCCATTATCAAGCTCTCGTTGAAACGCTCAGTTTCCAGGCTGACCTCCAGTTACCTCGCAACGTCACAGCCCTTTGTGCTCTGATTGGTCAGTTCTGTCAGAGCTGCCGAGGGGTTGAGCCAGCCTGTCCTTCTTCTTCTACTGTATTTTCCGGCAGGCTCAAAGCAGCGACCGCGTATTGAGGCCCCCTACAGGCCAGAGCTGGTAATGAGTGAGTGTGAGCTAGGGATCTATATACTGCTGCTGGACGGATGTGTTCCTCGGTGACGGTTTTGTGGCTAATGGACATCACAGAGGAGGAGCTGTTTTATCAGATTACTCCAATAAAAAGGAAGGTACCTTGTGTCGATAGACGATTTAAATCTCACGATTATCTCGCAATGACCTATTTTCAGAGGCATCAAATCTTGTTCTAGGATATCAGAAAAAATACAATAGCTCATTTTTTGAAAATTAAGGGGGTGTAAGGTCTTGTTTTCAAATTTATTATATTATATGTAAGTATTAAATCATGCATCAGCATGAAATGTCTCCTTTAAAGAGAAAGTTATCTTTTCCATAGCGAAGACCTCCTTGACTATATCCATCCACTCAGAGAGACTTAGGGGTTCAGAGTTATACCACTTCCTCGTTATTGTTTTTTTGCATGCAGCAAGCAGGATTTTACATAGATACAAGTCTTTTCTTGAAATGCCATCACCAACAATTAAACCAAAATACAGGACCTTTACATCATTGGGGACCTGATATCCCAGAATCTTACTTACAGTGCCATGAAAAAGTATTTGCCCCCTTGTTTTCTGTGTTTTTTGTATATTTATCACTCACAAAGTTTTCAGATCATCAAACCAATTTTAATATAACAGTGACAACCCAAGGAAATACAAAATGCAGTTCCTAAATGATGATTTTATTTATTAAGGCACAAAATAAATCCAAACCTATCTGGTCTTATGGGAAAACTAATTGCCCCCTGAACCTAATAGCGTGTTGTGCCACCTTTGGCAGCAATAACTGAAATGAAGCATTTGCGACAATTGGTGATGAGTCTATCACACCACTGTGGAGGAATTTTTGCCCACTCTTCTTTGCAGAATTGAAACAATTCTGCAATTGAAACAATTCATAGTGGAGGGTTTTCTAGCATGAACTGCCTGTTTAAGGTCACACCACAGCATCTCAATAGGATTTGAATCCAGACTTTGACTTGGCCACTCCAAAACCTTAATTTTGTTTTATTTTAAGCCATTCAGAGGTGGACTTGCTGGTGTGTTTCAGATTGTTGTCCTGCTGCATGACCCAAGAGCGCTTGAGTTTGAGGGCAGAAACTGATGGCCGGACGTTCTCAGGATCTTCTGGTAAACAGCAGAATTCATTTTTCCGTCAATCACACTAAGTTGTCCTGGTCCTGAGGCAGCAAAGCAGCCCCAGACCATCATGCTGCCACCACCATGCTTTACTGTTCTTTTTATTAAATGCTGTGCCATTTTTATGCCAGATGTAACGGGATGCACACCTTCCAAAAAGTTCAATTTTTGACTCATCAGTCCACAGAATGTTTCTCAAAAAGTCATGAGGATCTTCAAGATGCTTTTTGGCAAATGTGAGACGAGCCTTTGTGTTCTTTTGTGACAGCAGTGGTTTTCGCCTGGGAACTCTCCCATGGATGCCATTGTTGGCCAGTGTCTTTCTTATAGTAGAGTCGTGAACACTGACCTTAACTGAGGCCAGCGAGGCCTGCAGTTCTTTGGATGTTTTTCCAGGCTGTTCTGTGACCTCCTGAATGAGTTGTCGTCGCACTCTTGGAGTAATCTTAGTTGGTCGACCACTCCTGGGAAGGTTTGCCACTGTTCCCAGTTTTCTCCATTTGTGGATAATGGCTCTGACAGTGTTTCTCTGGAGTCCCACAACCTTGGAAATGGCTTTGTAACCTTTTCCAGACTGATAGAGATTTCAATCACTTTTTTTCTCATTTCTTCTTGAATTTCTTTGGATCGTGGCATGATGCATTTGTTCTTGAAATTTTGTAGCCTACTCCACTTTGTCTAACAGATTCTATTGAAGTGATTTCTTGATTGAACAGAGGTGGTGGCAATCAGATTTGGGTGTGGCCTGTGAAATTGAACTCAGCTGTCCCAAAACTGTGGTTAGACACAGTTACTTTGTGATTTAACAAGGGGGGGCAATTACTTTTTCACATAGGGTCAGATAGATTTGGATTTTTTCCCCCTTAGTAAATAAAATCATCATTTAGAAACTACATTTTATATTTCCTTGGGTTGTCACTGTGTTATATTAAAATTGGTTTGATGATCTGAAAACTTTGTGAGTGATAAATATACAAAAAACACAGAAATCAGGAAGGGGGCAAATACTTTTTCATGGCACTGTATAGTTCGGCATACATTCGTCCAAAACATCTTTATTTTTGGTCACATCCAAAATATGTGGGAGTGATAGGCGTCCATGTGCCCACACAGCCTCCAGCATGGCTGACGTGAATGAGAATGTCAGCTTTTAATGAGTGGTGTCACAAAAAAAATGTACTACATTTTTCCAGCCAAATTCTCTCCATTTTCTGGAACTTGTGGATGAGTGCCGTGTGTTCCACATTGAACACTAATCCTCCTCCGATATTTCAATGTTTAATTCTTTTTTCCATTCTGACTTGATGTATCCTGTGTTAGTTCTTTTCTGCCTCTGGAAAACTTGACACAGCCTGGATATTGTTTTGTTGATATGCTTTAACAAAAACACCCACCATTGAACTACCCTTTTCTGTTATATCTGGTTTAATCTTTTTTGTATAATAATCTCTTATTTGTAGATTTCTATAAAATTCACAGTTCTGCAGTCTAAACTCCTTCTGCAAATCGCTAAAACTTTTAGATTCTCTGCCCTGAGTTAAGGTGCAGATTACCGTGATGCCTTTATCCCTATCACTGTTTGAAACCAGAACCATTCATTCCAGGCTGGAACTTTGAGTCCAGGGCAGGCCAAATTAATAATCTGACATCACCTGCCAAGTTATGTTCTTTTACAACTTTACCCCAGATGATCAGGCTTTGTTTGATAATTTCATGATTGCTTTTCTGATTAAAAAAATGTCCCACTTATCTCCCAATGTTGTATGAAGCTGGAAGGTTTCTACATTCAATTCAATATTTTTCCATTTGGCCTGGTAGAAAGGACAGCACAAGCAAACAAGATATCTCACCTGAGCCGCATAAAAATATTGCCTTAAGTCAGGTAGAGACATACCACCATCCTCTTTATTTAGCATTAGTGTTTTATACCTGATCCTCGGTCTCTTACCTGCCCAAATAAACCTAGAAATTTACTTATCCCAAGACCTAAATTGTGACTCTGGGATTAAATGTGGAATCGATTGGAATAAATATGAACGTCTCAGCAACAATATCATCTTATTCATCTCTATTCATGTAACAAAATCCAGGCCGAATGCAGACCAACGCCTAATGTCTCTTAAAATGCTAACATCTATTTCGTTGTAGTTAATCTCAAAAAGATCAATGATATTGTCTTGGCCTCCAATATTTATCCCTTTCAAAGTGTTACTCTGCCTGATCATTTGTGCCAGTGGCTCAATAATGATTGCAAACAAAGTAGGGCTCAAACAGCAACCTTGATGAGTCCCTTGTTGTAAAATAAACATGTCAGTCAAATGCCTGTTTATTTTTATTCTGGCCATAGGTTCTTGGTAAAGAGTTTGAATACATTGTATTGATTCTTTTGAAAAAACAAATCTCTCCCACACCTGATAAAGAAACTTCCAATTGACGCAGTCAAAGGCTTTCTCTGCATCTAGGCTAACCAGTACAGCACTTTTTCTCTGCTTTTGAATCTGATCTATTATGTGAAGAGCTCGTCTAAAGTTGTCTTGAGTTTGCCAACCTTTGATAAAAACCTGATTGGTTTTCATCTATTAAATCAGACATAGTATTTACAAACCTTTTAGCAGTGATGGAGGTAAATATTTTATAGTCGAAATTTAAAATTGAAATAGATCTAAAGGATTCACAATACTCTTTATTTTTTCCTTCCTTTGGTATAACTGAAATAATAGCTTCTTTCCATGATGGAGGAAGCTTCCCTTCCTTCAGAGTTTGATTAAATGGATTTAAAAGCAATGTGATTAATTGTTCTCTATAAATTTTGTACCATTCACTGGGGAATCCATCACTGCCTTAAGCTTGGTTTGATTTTAGTCTGCTTATAGCATCTTCTATTTCTTTCTTAGTTATGTCTGAGGTTAGTTTTTTATTCTGTGATTCACCAATAGAGAGTAAGTCCAATGAATTTAAAATTTCTTTCATCTAGTGATCCTCTTTAGCTGGTGGTTGTGTCTATAAGTTTTTATAATTGTTTCTAAAGACTTTCTCTGTCTTCATGTTTGTAAAGTAAGTGTTTTGTGTGTGGGTCTCTAATTTTATGTACTGTGTGAGAGAGTTGTTGTACCCTGAGATGAATAGCTAAGTATTTATTAGCCCTAAACCGAGATTCAAAGTAATTCTGTTAAGTAAATCTAAGTTTTGTTAATCTGTTGTCTAACCTCCAGTATGTTTTTTAATATTGTTGGATCCTGTTTTTTTATGATGCCATTCCAGTGTTTTTAACTCTTTGACCAACCTTTTATGTCTTCTCACTAGCCTTTTTTTAAATGTGCTGGTTTTGATATAAGACTACCACTCATGACAGTTTTAACTGTATCCCATAGTATAGTACAATCTACAGGGCTGTCTTTATTTTCTTCGAAGCAGTTAATTATCTCCTTTCTAATGTCCTCTTTTAATTTCTGATTGTTTAACATACTCGCATTTATATTCCATTGGGAGTTTCTTTGTCTCCTGTCTACAAAAATATTGAGTTAAACAATACTGTGGTCTGATAAATCAGTCACTCCAATATTACAATCCCTAATCCTATGTCTGTCAATTATATTCATAACGAAGTCATCTATTCTTGAGTACACAGAATGGGGTGCAAAAAAATGCGTATAGTCTCTCTCCACAGGGTGGAGTTCCCTCCAGGCATCGAATAGTCCTAGTTCCTTAAGCGATGTGCAAAGGAGCCTGGAGTGTCCTGTCTTATTTCTCTTTCTATTAGTAGTATCAAGTTTAGCATTTAAAATCATATTGAAATCCCCAGCACAAATTAGTATTCCCTCACTTTCTGAAATGGTGTGTTCAAATAACAATTTTATGTATGTTTTGTCACTATTGGGCGGTACATAAACATTCACTAAAGTGAAAACAACATTATCAATTTTCCCTGTGACTATTACAAACCTCTCCTCCTTGTCAAGCATTTCCTTAAGTAATTCAAAATTAACTGAATTAGCTATTAGTATTGTTTCTCCCCTCTTAGGACTCTTTTAGGAACTAAAACAAAGGGTTTCTAAAACTAAACCTCTTCAGTTTTTCATGCTCCTGGAGAGAAAGCTGGGTTTCTTATAAGTACATCACTTGAATTTTTTCTTTCTTTAGTTTGGAAATTATTTCCCCTCTTTTAATGGGATTATTCAAACCATTGACGTTTAAGGACGAGGTTACTACAACTTATTTGTTTGAATGGACCAGAAAAGTAAACAATTGTGACCCCACAATAACTGCCTGAACGCTGGCATGAAACAAGAACAAATAGAACAGCTGACCTCCAAAAATTGGACAGATCTCTTCACTATCCCTAACTATGATCCCGTCAGAGGGATAGCTATGACTTTACAAGCCATACTAAAAAAAATCCAACTTTAACTGGAGAAGAAAAAAAAATAAGCAGTTCAACACGTTAGCTCCCATAGTCCATTGTGTATGCACTTATAGCTGGGGTCCAAGTGCAAATCGCACGGAGAAAAGAGTTTAAACATTCTTATCAATTGTGCTGTAAGTTACCCTCATAGACAGTTAACAGCAGATCTCTGGAATCCCTGGAGCTTTTCCTTGGCTCGGAAAGCTGCTGCTCATGATCTTGATTCTAAATCGGCAAGTTTTTCTTGAAGTGTTTTCTGTTGATTCAGGAATAGGATGAGGACATCATTCACCTCCTGGGCTCAGTTTTCTAGCTTCTCTACTAAGCGTGTCTCTACTCGCCGACTCTTCGGCTCTGTTGCTGTTGTTCGGTGATTAATAAGGAAAGCCTCTGATCTGTCGTAATATTATCCGTCTTTTTTACGTCGTCCCACAGTATTTGACCAAATGTATGAAAATCTTCCCTTATTTCTGATTAAAGGCAACTTAATTCTTTGCTGATGTTTTCCAATCCATACCGGATGTCTGTGTCACAGCCAGCTTGGGTGGTGTTTTCATGGAGTCCCCCTTCTTCTGTTCCATGAGTAGCTAGCATGTCCTCCAGTTCATCTTTTTCCATGGTTTTAGTAGCAATTCTTCAATGTTTAGGACCCCTTTGTTTCTTGTCCCCACTCATTTTCAGTAAAAGTGCAATCCAGTCCTTTAAAAAAACGAGTTTTGGGGAGTTTTTGAGATTGACCAAGCTCGTCCTGCTGCCTACTCCTCCATAACGTAACCCAGATGTCAAAGTTTCTCTCTTGTCATGGTCACATCTCTGTTTTCATCTGGTCTTTCTAAAATAAGTCCCCCTCCTCAGCTCTGTGCTCCTGTCTCTGTCCTCTCTGCCCCCTCCCCTTTTCTCTTCATGAAGAGGAGCTCCTTTAATCCTGTTTATTAGCTCATTAGGGCTGTACAACATGGACCAAACATTTAAGATTATTTTTGAGCCCATTGGTGATTCATAATTCACATTTTATAATCAGTGCTGTTATTGGTGAATGATAATCTAATTAGTGACAGACTTAGTGATAATTATTGTCTTAAAGGTGTACTCAGCGATCTTTCTGATCTTCTAATCTAAAGCACAATTTGGCAAATTCACCGTATTTCTCCTCTCCATCCACAAGATGTCCCCACTGACAGCATGTTGAAGAAAAAAAAATCCAGTTTAAATACACAGCCTTGGTGCTGAATTTCAGCAGGTAAATACTGGGGCTCGGGCCGAGTTACCAAAACAGGGTACACCCCCCACCTCCAGGGGGTGATCATACTCATGCGCAGATCAGACAGAGGGGGGGAGGGGGAGTAGTAGGTTGCGTAGCTGGGCAGTTAGCGTCAGAGAGAGATACAATATGTGCAGTAGAAATGGCTGAAAACAGCCCAAAAGAAAAAGGTCAGAGGAGTGAAAAGTGAAAAAGAAGGGCTACGACCAAAAGAGCGAAGACCCGGGTCAACATTGGTGTTGCTTTCCGATGGTGGAGGGAACTCCGCTAATTGAAAGACCTGAAAACAGATGCGGATCTGTCTGCTGGATAGGTAAGCAACATTAACTTTGTGGTGCTTCACAAAACAGCCGTCAGGCATTCATCTTATTGTCTAATCTGCCAAATTGTACAGTTGTTTTGATGATATCTCTAATGGCAGTCGAGTTGTCTGATGAGTCAGGGTTACCTTAGCTACGTTGGTCAGCTACGCAGTTTCTACGGCCGTTTCCATGACGATGCACGTCCATCAGCTTTCGGGAGGCGGGTCTAAATTAGAATATCAACAAACCCTCCACTTGTTTTCTCCCACATTGCTGACTACACCTTTAAATCAACAATGTTAGCAGGACGGTGTTTCAAGTCCACTTTCTGCTTCATCTTGTTTTTATGTCGTCATTTTTAAACATCAGAATTTATATCAGCCTTTTATTTACTTTAACAAGTTTCATTGATAAAGAAATTAAATATGATCAAGTTGTTATTAGCTAAATTCTCGGATCCCCTTTCCTGTTCATTGATCAGAATATTTTTAATGTGAACAAACACCAAAGTCCACTTCAGCAGGTGATTGTCTGATTTATTTTTCTTTAATTATGTGATAAACATTTGTTTGTTTCTCTTTTTAATGCTCATAATTTCTCTGTGACCTTTCAATGATTTCTAAATGTTATGTCTTTTTCAACATATTACAATGTATTTAAAAATATAATCTCTGGTAGCCAAAATGTTTTAGTAATTTTCTTCAAAAACATGACCTGTGATGATTAAACAGGTGTTTACAACTATATTTAATACTAAAACATACTATGACATCTTGTGTCAATAAATTAATTCAATAAAGGATAAAATTAAATCTTAAAAGGATGAAATAAAAAAAAATTATCAGGATATGTATTTCATAAAAAAATGTTTTTTATTAATTTACTGAAAAAAATCAGAATTAAAATATTAATAGAATTCAAATTGATCGAGATATTCATTCAGAAGAAAAATCTTTTAGGAAGCTTTTTCTTTTGTAAAATAAAAACACAGAAAAAAGATGTTTATTCAGTAACAAAACATACATTTAATGATGATTTATTAAGTTATTTACTGCACTTGATTCATTATTTAAGAATGATGATGAAATTTGATCTGGTTGAAATTTGTGATTTAATTGTATGATAATCTATGAAGTTATAAGATGAATTTTAAAATAGCTCAAATTATTTAATATTTAATTAGGATACCTACATGTAAAAAATAGATTATGAGGATTTATTGCTATTCAGTTTTTTTTAATGCAGCAGTGATGAAGTTATTAAGCAAATTTAAATAAAATCTCGAATTATATGATGATTTATTGACATTGACTGCATTTTAAAACCTTATTTATGTGATGGTTTAATACTTGTTTCCATATAATAACAGAAAATTCTTTGATTATTTTCAAGTATTGATAAGTCTGTTCAAACAATTGATGTAAATTATTTGAACTCTGATCAAGTTTCAATAAAATCATGAATTATATGAGTCGAAATAAAGTTGTTTAAGTCAAGTATAAAGAATTAAAGAAGCACCAATCACAGCTCTGATCCCTGAATCAGAGCCAATCACGTCGTGTCGTGTCGTCACAGAAAAGTCTCATGACTCAGATCTGATGACATCAGTATGAAGCAGAGGACCAGAGCTCATCTGTCCTCACAGCGTCTGTCAGAACAAACCGTGCTGTGAATGCATCACTACAGACATGGACATGATGGAGATTACAGACCAGAGCTGACTCCTGTTTTTAATCAACATCAACACAAACTGTAGATTTAAATCATGTCGTCTCCTCCTTTATCTTTTTGAAACATGTCTCTATATCTTTAAATCCTGTTATATTGCCCAGCCCTACACTCTTTATACGGTCTCTGTGTTACTGACACATTTACATCCATGACATCAAACAGGAGCAGTGACAGTAAACAACAGTAAATAAAGATAAAGAAACTATAAACACTCTTTGTTTTTGTGCTCCAGACCTCCCCACAGTGACCCTCCTCCAGAAGACCCCCTCCTCTCGGATCACCTGCCACGCCACAGGTTTCTACCCCAACCAAGCTGCCATGTTCTGGAGGAAAGATGGAGAGGAGCTTCAGGACAACGTGGAGCACGGAGAGACCCTCCCCAACCATGACGGATCCTTCCAGATGAGTGTTGACCTGGAGCTCCCCTCTGATGACTGGGGGAAGTACGAGTGTGTGTTTCAGCTCTCTGGTGTGAAGGAGGAC
Source organism: Scarus forsteni (assembly GCA_036419115.1). NCBI lineage: Eukaryota > Metazoa > Chordata > Actinopteri > Labriformes > Labridae > Scarus > Scarus forsteni. Next base: position 24,631,085 of record JAZDUH010000458.1, read on the forward strand.
GTCGTCACCAAACTGGACAGAAAGATCATCAAGACCAACTACGGTAAGACCTGAAGCAGCAGAGATGGACCAGAGGAGTTTACTCAAACAGTGGAGGGTTGAAGTGAAGATTTGTTTTTGTCTCTTTTATACAAACCTGTCAACATTTATGTGTTTGAAAAAGACTTTACAGACTGAAATCAGCACAAACCAACACAAATGTCTTCTGGAGCCAACAACAAATAAAAGAAGGACACTTCTCCTTCTTCTAAATATAACAAAGTATAACACTCTTTATCAGTTTATTTTTCTTTTTTGATGCAAAAATTTATGTCAAATCTTGAATGACAGGGATCAGAAAGAAGAATGCCTCAAAGAGGTAATAAGCAGAAAAGTAAAACATCACAACACAGAAATAAAAATAAAAGGGTTTTTTGTCAAGACTTTTCTTAGTGCTTAACATCAATGTGCTGAAGAGAAACCAGTGTTCAGGTAAACAAGACAAACAATGAAAAAATGAAATCAAACATGCTTGATTTTGGGATCATGTTTTTGTGTTTTGTTCTTCTCTGTTCTTAGTATAATCTGTGTAATTTTTGTCCTGATCATATTGTGATTAAAATGTGACATGAATCAGGACAGTGTTATTTAATTAATGTTTATTTTACATTTCCGATCAACAGTGGAGCCCATGAATCCTGTGCCCATTGCTGTTGGCATCATTGTTCCGGTCGTTGCTCTTGCTCTCGCCATCATTGGATTCCTGATTTACAAAAGAAGAAATTGTAAGAGACAAATACACAACTTTTTCTATTTTGTTTTTATGTTTTAGAGGATAAATCATAGAACTTTTTATCAATCTTTATCATACTCTGATGGATAACATTTATCCATGTTGGCCTTAAAGAAATCTGTCTTCCCTGCACCACTCTGTTAATCCAGTGGACTCAGTGTCTCCAGTTAACATGGTCACTTGTTTAGTCATAACACCGTGATGTTGCTAAACAGGAAAAGGTTGTAGAGTCAGAGTGCTGATGGTGCATCCTGTCCTCCAGTCATCAGTCACTTTATTTTATCTAATGTCACTTTTATTTTGATTTTTTATTTTATTTAGTTATTTATCTCAAACTTAAAAAAAAACCCAAATCCATGCCAGTAACATTTACACCAAACTGTACATGTACTGTTACTCTATATCAAACAAATTAAATGTGTGAGTACAAACACATGGAGAGCAGCCAGTTTGAGAAGGAACAGAAAGAAGCAAAGGGCCCATCTGGTCCTGCCCCTTCCTTACAAATAAGAGACAATACTGAATTATTAATTAATACCAGCTGTCATTATTCATTAAAACAATTTAAATTCATGAGTAATAGTAACCCCCTTCTTCACATAAATCACCAAGAAAATAAACAAAACATCCTAATAATAAATAAGCACTTCAGAAAAATCAATATATACACCATATATGCTTATTATAGTGTATGTGATAAGTCTTTATCCAAAATTAACTTTATTTAGAATTTGTTTGTAGTTTCAAACCCACACAGCAGGTAGTTGTGTACAGCCTGAGTTCTCTGGAGCCCTCTAACACAAGCATATCCAACCGCTGGGCTGCAGACCGGCACCAGGCCATAGATTGTTTGATGCTGAGCCACAGAGAAACAAAAACACATTTAATTAGCCTTTTCTGATATTTTGAAAGGATGACCAGATCCTTGCATATCCATCTGTGTAGCTTGACTGCACAGACTCTCTGTTTTGGTCACTGCTGTGATGAATGAAAAAGTCCAACCTGAGATAAACTCCAGGTTAAACTTTGTGCTCATGCACTTGCCTGCCTGAGCTCTGGGTGTAGTTGTTAATATATTTGACTCTGAACGATGTGTGTAAGTGAAGGACAGTCGAGGCACACGAGAGTGCTCAACTTCCTGATGTGGAAGGATTGAGTTCAGAGGTGAGACCGAATGAAATACCATCAATAATCAATAGAGAACTCAGATCTGCTCAGACAGAATGGTGTTGTGTGTTACTGTGCCAAGTGGTGACCTTCACTTGACTGTGTTCCTTAATGTCATTGTTAATAAGTCTCTTGTTTTGTAGGTGGTCAGATAGGTAGGCCTATCATTAGTAGGTGTGTTTCTGTGAGAGCTAACACACACTTGTCTTTTTGTATTTCAGCCAATCACGTCATCTGAGACCAGCTCTGAGGTCACTGAGAAACTGAATCCAGCCCCTCAGTGCTGAACACACCACCCTGCAGCCTGTGAGCTTCTCCATGAGGGACGAGACTATTCACACATTTAAAAAGCTGCTTTAAGTAATAAGAGCCCTCTTTGTAAAACCTCTGTGACACATTTGAGAAGTTTTATTTTCTGATTATTTCACCAGAACGTCCCACTGACAGGAGAAACAGTTTATGGAGAGAAACAAGGCAGAGGCAGCAGCCTGTCAAAATCATAAATACATGAAGAATAAATGATTAAAACAGAACAAAATGGAGAAATCAAACAAGAATTTAAATTATCAGGGACCTCTGAAGAAAAGCATTCACATGTCTCTGTCACCATGTTCTTTGTAAAACTCTTATGTCGCATTCACACTGAACCGAACTCCTTGGTCGTGTCTTGGGAGTCTTGTGGCAGCGCCCCTGTTGATGCAGATGGGAACTCTTTGGGTCGCTCTGGACGTGCCACCAGGCCACAGAGCCCAGTCGCCAATGAAAAAAATGTTAACCTTTCAGGGGATGTCCCAAGTGGCTGTGCCATGACGGCTAATCAGGTGCAGGACAACACCCATGACACTGTTTTTATTCCAGTGTTGTGCCATAGAAAGCACTGCTGCTGTGAAATGCAACCCCTCATGGGAGCCCACACTCACCACTCAGCTGCTGGGAAAGTGAAGTAATTGGCCTTCATATCGAAGACAAACACAGGGGAGAAAAACTGTTGTATTATTTAATTATTTGTGAGGGAGATAAAAGAGAAGAACAGTTGCTTATAGCTGCTCTAAAGAGTGTAAATAACAGATCTTCTTCTAAACACAGAATCAGATAATAGCAAATACATACCCACACTTTAACCTGAAGCCTTTATAAGCTACTCATGCAGGTCAAAACAAGCAAAATCCAGCCTTCACAAGTATGGCCGTGAAAAGCACCCAACCTTGATTTTTTTTTCTGTTGATTGTAATATTTTGGTTCATCAAAAAAATCACGAGAATAGATTAGAATGGAGTTTTTCCTGATGGTTGCAGCCAAAACAGCAGGTGGTGCTACTCCAGTTAACACTGGAACTCACTACGGTGGTCTGATCACAAGCCTGTCCTGCCATGAGTTTTCCTAGTTATTTGTTCTGTATGGCTTTAGAAGCTTATCAGGTTGCTTGATGAAGCACTAAAGATTTCTGACATTTTATTTCTCTAACTGCTGCTGCAGTCACACAGACAGAAAGAGAAACAATGGTACATTCAGTGGAGGTGATTTTATCATGTTGCAGCTCGAACTTCAGCAGCCACAAGAAACAGATAACAGGAGACAGTGCCATAAAATAAGACCCTTGTCACCTGCAAGTGACCTGCACTGAGGTCTGAGAGCATTTGGACGTAGTGATGTGCTGTCCATGAACCTGACAAATGGACCAGATCAGCACCGCGGACAGCACAGAACTACCATGTGCAAAAGTGCTCAGACTTTCATCTTTGTCCTAAGCCTTTGTGCTGCCTTGTCCCATCTGGCCATTTTAGTTTGTTTTAACCAATGTTTATGAATGTGCTTTATGAATAAAGTTTGACTGGCCTTGATTTTCAGAGTCAATCCACTGTCTCTCCATGACCAATTAAAGGCCGAAATTGTCCAAATGGACATAAAGATATTAGGATCAGAACTTGGATTGAACGCGAGAGCTTGGATCCATCCTACATTGTTTCAGCAAATCAAGCTGATTGTGGTGGTGTGACGGTATTTGAGACATTTTCTTGGCACACGTTTGGCTCTTATCATCGTTCAAGCGCCACAGTCTACCTGAGTATTGTTGTGACCATTTCCATCCCTTTAACCAGTGTCCACATCTTCAGGATAACTCGGAATGTCAAAAAGCTCAAATCATCTCAAACTGGTTTATTGAACATGACGATGAGTTCACTGAACTCCAATGGCCTCAGTCACCAGATCTAAATCTAATAAGCACCTTCAGGGGTCAGTAACTTTGTGAAGCCTTCATGTTCATATGGACCAAAATCTCTGAGGAATGTTTCAGCACGTTGTTGAATTTATGCCTAAAAGAATTAAGGGAAATCTGAGGTCAAACAGGACTAACCAGAAGCAAGAAGGTGTACTTAATAAAGTGGCCAGTGAGTGTAAAGATTGGACATGAAAGATATGAGTGAAAATATATTTTGTACATACTGTGAGTCATAGTTCTGCACAGTCCCAGTCTATTTGACTGAGTAAATATAGAAAATCTTGTATGATTATTGATCATCAGCTTACTCTGATAGACATTAAATTGGTAAAGATTCATTGCAAATGTTTTTATTTGTTTTTCTTAGAATTGTTAATAAGTTTAATTCCAAAATGTGACGAAGCCCTGTGAAAACACTGTCTCAGATTTATGAAGTGTGGAGTATCAAACAGTATTATTCAGTTTTTTTCTTGATTTCTTTTAGTGTTTCTTAAAGCAAGAACATTGCCATTTGAAATGACTTTAGTTTTGTGTCATGTCTGTGATCTGCCTTTTTTCTACTAAGTTCAACAACTGAATGAACATCCTCCAAGACTGGTGAGTCCATAATTTTTGCCAGGGGTTGTATTTCAGTTTCATGTGTAACTTTAGTGCTGAGCATCTTGTAAATAAACTTTGAGCCCATATTAAAGTTAATCTGTTTTTTTCACTGAAACCTCAGTGGTGGAAAACTTTGGCTGGTTTCTGCTTTTTGATATTTTTTCTCAGCGCTCAAATGCTTTGACAAATGTAACTGAGTGCAGTAGATTCCAGAAACATACTCAAGTAAAATCAGAAGGTCTGATTTAAAACTCTGTTACAGTAACTTGAGTAAGTGTAATTAGTTCCTCTCCTCCTCTGATAGCTGGACAGAACAGTGTTGGGTCATGAAGAGGAGCTGGGCTGTTTTTTTTGAGAGAGTGAGGTTTGTGCAAACCTGCGTCTGATTGTGTTGTGCATGTTTGAAGTAGGGCTGGGCGATATGGCCTAGAAATGGAAGCTTTGGAAGCCTTCCGCTCTACCCTGAGAAACCGACAACATGAATCCATCAAACAGTGCCTGGCTCTTAAATTTGTTTCTTAAAATAACTCCTGCATTTTATTGTTTGTATTTTAATCTCTGTTGCTGTACTCTGTCTGTTTTGTCTGCTGTGACGTGCTGCTGCCTGTCTTGGCCAGGTCCCCCTTGTGAAAGAGGTCTTGACCTCAATGGGTCTTTTACCTGGTTAAATAAAGGTTAAATAAAATAAAAAATAAAATCCTCAACTTTTTTTCCACAACATTCGATTCACGATTTTAATCGATTTTTCCCTCCCTAAAAGAAACAAAACTCCCAGTGACATAAAAATGAAACAAAACAAGTTTTGCCTTTATGTTGTCTAAATATTTCCCTCTTAAAGTCAAAGTCTGGGTCATAAAAGGTTGATTATGTAGTATAAACGTGGGCAGGTTTGTCTACATAAACACTAAAAGGCTGAGCTATTTTTACAGTATTAGCATGAAACCCTCTGATCAATATTTTATCTACTTAAATAACAAATACAAGCCTAAAAAAGTGCCTATGCAAAACCTCAAAGGCCAACCATCATGAAAATTGTAATTTTTTTCAAAAATTGCAACTACTTACAATTGGTCTAAGGCAAGAAAAAAAATCTCGATTTTTAATTTTTTAAATCTGCAGAAAATAATTAGAATTAATCGATTTAGTCGATTTTTTGCCCAGCACTGGTTTGAAGTTGAAGTTTTGATTACAGCTCTGTTTCAGTGTGTGGAGTCAAATTTGGTGGATGAAGTCCATACAAAATCGATTAAATGGTAGTTTAGGTGACTGTGGTGGTCGGAGAAGATGAAGTTTTACTAAACAAATTCTTCTTTGATGGAATTTTCTATAAACAGGAGATTTTCTTGTTTTATTTGATATTTTAAAAGATGATATCAAGAGTTCAGTTGTAAAACTTGACGGGTTCTTATTAGTAAATATTACTCAAAGCATTTCCCTTGTTGGGATGAACATGAGGCCTGATGACCTTGAGTTCTTGACTTATGGTGTTCATGAGACAGACAGACAATCAGGAAACTACCCACCTTCAGCTGCAGATGTCACCTGTAGAGAGGCATATGAAGGACCATGAGCATAAGCCCCTCACACAAAAGCCCCACAAAGAAGCTCCTTCATTACTCCTCTGGACATCCACATTCCTCCATGAGGGTGTAATATCTGTGTCATTTCATGGTGTGAAACAGTTTAGATGAATGTGAAGTGGTCAGTGTGTCATGACACTCCCTGCTTGGAGTTATGCAGTTTCATTTTTTATTATGTTCCTGGGTTAGACCTCTCCTGTTTTCCTTTTGCATCTTTGATTCTGTTCTTCTTTTTAGTTAACTTACTGGTTTAGTGTCTTGTCTTTTGTGTTTCCTGTTTTATTTTGAAATCTCTGTGTTCCTCGTGGTGTGTTTCTGCCCTCCCTTCTGTCTCTCTCTGATGATGATGATTCCCTCCACCTGTGTGATTGTCTCACCTGTGCTTGATCTTTCCCCTGTGTATTTATGCTGCGTTCCAGGCAACCCGTAACTCGTGTTTTTCCCACCTGTAACTCGTGAAAGTGCACTGGAACGGCAGTCAAACTCGTAACTTCTGACCCGTGAACTCGTACCAGATCGATGTACTCAAAGTTACGACTTGTGACGTCGCATCACTGCCTAAACAGTATGGCAGCCTCGAAACACGGGGTGCTGGTTTGGCAGAGTGGTTAGCAACCAGGCACCCCATGCACTTGCTTCTGCCGCTCCAGGTTCGAATCCCACCTGTGACCAGTTTGCAGAGTGTCTTCCCCTACTCTCTCTCCCCCTTTCACAAGCCTATCCACTGTCTCTCTCCTATCAATAAAGGCACAAAATGCTAAAATAATACATTAAAAAAATAATGACAAACACTGTAAAGTATAAACTTCTGTTATCTTATGTACTGTTTCCCTGCTTCTAATTCACTCATCTGAGTTATTTGATAAAGCATAAATCTAATAATGCCTGCCATGTTGGTCAATTTACATACCAGAATTCCTTGCGCTCAAACCGAAGTCGTATTTTGCCTGGAACGCTTTCAGGTTGAAACTCTGAGATTTTAACTGGTAAAAAAACGAGTTACGGGTCGCCTGGTTCCCTGTTTCCAGTGCTGGGTCATTGATCGTCTTCCCTGTTTCACCATGTGCTCGTGTTCTTCAGTGTTTCCAGTGTTCTCATAAGTAGTCTTTTTTTTTTTTTAAGATCTTTAAGATCTTTGTTGATTTGATTTGTACTTTTTTGGGGGGTAGTTTAACAATCAAGGTTTTTGGGTTTATCTGCATTTGGCTCCTGCAACTTTTTTTGTTAGCTTAGTTTTTTAAAAAACCTTGACAGAGTGCTCCCCATAAACACAAAGGCAGAGACCCTCACTCACAGCACTCCTGTCTCCCACTGAGTCCACTGAGTGACCCCACCCCTCTATTACACCTCTATTATGACCTCTGGAGACGCAGTGAGTCAGGGGTCAACTTCGTCCCCCACTCTCTCTCTGTGAGGCTCACAGTGGAGGTGAAGCTTCACAGTGGAGGTCACAGCAGCGTGAATGGGGCTGTAGTTTGGTCTGAGCCTGGTATGAAAACAGAGCAGAAATCTGACTCACACAGGTGGAGGGTTACATCCCATAAAGCTCATCGTCCATTTCAGGATCAGTGTGCTTCATTAACAACAGCTGTCCAGTCTTTCTTGTTACTGGATGATCTGCAGACACTTTATTGTCACGACTCTTCTACTTGCAGCCTTAATACTTTTTAATTTTATCAACTGTTCTAACTTTTGATCTTATAATCAAATAAATAAAAAAAAATTAAATCAAACACATGCAAATGTCTACTAAATCACCATGGAGATGTATGCAGGCTAAATGATTGTCAACAACAAGAAAACAAACAAACAAAAAAAAAAACAGAAAATCACAGCTACTGTAGTGAAGAATGTTAAGCAGAGGTTGGACAACACGCTTTAACCCTTTAACTACCAGCTCAACTGTTGAAACTTCAGGAAACAGATTAAACCACAAAAAAAACAGATATTTTCTTGGTGTAGAATTGAAATGTTTTTAAATCCAACAGTTGATCATGTTGCAACATAAAAATGCACACATTTTTGGGACAATTAGATTAGAAAAGGCAGAAATGTCTGTAAAATACTAAAAAAAAAGACTTGAAATAGATGATATTGAGTTTGACAAACACAAAAAAGTTTTTGATAATTAACAGACTTTATACTGTATGTACATATATATATATCATCATACCAGTAAAAAGTTAAGTATTTAAAATAATGATTGTAATTATTATAGTAGCTTTCAGCTTTTAAAACCTTTAAATCCCACAAACAAATATCAGTTCATTTGGTTTGTTGGTTGTTTGTTTCTGTATCATAAAACATTGACAGAAACAAACTAGAAAAGCACTCGGAGAGCGCAGACCTCCGCCAGCGCCACAGTCCTCACCCATATTGTGATTTTCACCATTATCAGTCCTACCTTTATTTCATCTACAGTCATGGAAAAAATTATTAGACCACCCTTGTTTTCTTCAATTTCTTGTTCATTCTAATATCTGGTACCACTAAACGTATAATACAATGAACATCACAAAAAATGCAGCTGGTCACATAATACTTTATGTCCTATTTGACATTCTTAAGCTTAATTGATTCCCAGGGTATATAAGAGGCCATTTCATGTCACAAGCAGCACTGCACATGCAAAGGCCTAGAGTGGTTTCCTGCTTACATTCAAGCCGTAGCACAACTCAGAAGTTGTCAGCTCTCACATAATGCCTAAAACAAAAGAATTATGTGAAGCCACAAAGGCAGCCATCTTGGCACTGCTGGAAATTGGCATGAGTGAGAGACAGGTAGCGAAAAAACTGAAGATCTCCAAGACAGCCGTTCATTACAAAAAAAAAACAAGCTGAACATGGCACTACCAAATTGCTACCTGGCCGTGGCAGGAAACGCTCTTTCTACCCCACGAGATGACCGTGCACTCATCCGCTCCTGTGTCAGAATCGCCGCCAGACCTCCAGGGACCTTAAAATGAGTGGGCACTGTCGAGAAATGTGACTTGTTCAGCAAGGACAGTTCAAACCGACTTGTTGAAGCTGGTTTGAAGTCACACAGAGCACGCAAGAAGCCCTTCATCAATGAAAGGCAGAGGAAGGCCCGGTTACTCTTTGCTCGAGACCACAAGGATTGGACTGTTGATGATTGGGCTAAGGTTCTCTTCAGTGATGAATCCAATTTTGAATTGATGCCCACTCCAGCCAACTTACTGGTTAGGAGGAAGCCTGGAGAAGCTTACAACCCAGACTGTCTTGCCCCTACAGTAAAACATGGGGGTGGATCAGTCATGATCTGGGGTTGTTTCAGTCTGAGGAACAGGGCAAATGCAATTGTGTGAAGGCCGAATGAACCAGGTCATGTACAGGACTACCCTTGAAAACAGTCTTCTTCCATCAGCTGGAAAACTCTTTCCTGCCTCAATGACTGGATTTTCCAACAAGACAATGCCCCTTGCCACACGGCAAGGTCAGTTAAAGCCTGGATGGAGAACCACAACATTCGCACCATGCCTTGGCCTGCTCAATCACCAGATCTTAATCCAATTGAAAACCTGTGGAAAATCATCAAACTCAAAATGGAGAACCACAAGCCCAAAAACAAAGAAAATTTGTTTGAATTTGTCCAACAGGAATGGGCTGCTGTGACAGCAGAACAATGTCAGAAGCTGGTGGAGAGCATGCCAAGACGCATGGCTGCAGTCATCAAAAACAATGGTTATGCAATCAAGTATTAACTCTTGTGTGTATCATGTGTTTAAAGCAAACAGAAAAGAAAACATGGAATGCTTAAAAGTAGTGTTTTTGGCGGTACAATGCCATAGCTATTGATGTAAGAATTTAAGTAATTTTGGTTATTATCAAGAAAACCATGGAAAATGAATAGTTCTTAGTTCTTAAATTAAACTCTCATGAGCTATTTTTGTTGTTATCATTATAATTGTCCAAACAAATGTACCTTTAGTTGAGCCAGGCATTAAAATTAACAAGAAATTGAAGAAAACAAGGGTGGTCTAATAATTTTTTCCATGACTGTAGATATTTAGATCCCTTGACCATGAAAACATACCATTAGGAATTGGATTCATAATATCTATTTTAGTTCAGTAGTTATTCACAAAAATCACATTTTCATCATGGTGGATCCAGACGCTGATCCGGATCAACACCAAAATTGAATCACTCCTTTCTTTTCCCATGCTGAACATTTCCTGAAAATTTCATAAAAATCTATCCATTACTTTTTGAGTTATTTTGTTCACAGACAGACAGACAGACTCTCCCGAAAACATAACCTCCTTGGCGGAGGTAACAATGACATGTGATGTTTATTTGACACATAAAATATTTCTAAATTCAATGACTTCTGCCAAACAGTAGAGTTGGGAGTTACAAGGTTAAGCCCAATTTTGTGGATAGTCACAGGGTATTGACCTCTGACCCTGATCTGGCGGATTTATCTTGAGTAGTGTGTATTTTTTTTTTTAGCATCTAAGACTTTAAACAAAATAATCTCATATCGTAATCGAAGACGGTAATTCATACATTAACAGACATCATTACATCAAGTATAAAAGTTGTAGTTATGGGTAAAAGTTTGAATTCAAACATCTTTATGTTCCTAAACTGCAATATCCACCTCGATCAGTCCAGTCGAGTCTGGACCTGGTGGTGGTGAGGGATCCAGGATTTGATGAGGAGTGGACTTCTGAGCAGCTTGCTGGGACCCTGATGAGATGGACTGAGGTGCTGATGAGGCCTGCAGGATGAGGTGAGGGGTCAGACTTCTGAGGGTTGGACCTGGACACTGATGAGACGATTGGAGGTGTTTGGGTGGAGGAGGAGATCACACAGCATGACACCACCACCCTGACTGTGGGGGAGCAAAGACACCATTTCTCAATCATCCATGAAGGAAACTGTCATGATCACAGTTCCCCTTTATATTTTCTTATATTTCTCAGGTTTGTCTCATGCTTCCTGTTGTATTTCAAAATTTCTCATGTGGTTTCTGTCCTCATCCTCAGTCCCCTCTTCAATTAAACTCTCGTCAACAGATTGTTGTGCCTTCATGTCACTTTCCAGCTCTTCTTCTCAAAGTCTTGTTCATGTTCACAGATTTTTTTGCCTTGACTTTGCCTCTGGCCGAGCACTTTATTGGAGATCTTTGCCTGGTTTGTGTTTTGTCTTTTTGTGTACTGAATCCTGGACTGCCATTAAAACCTTGTTTTTTGCCTCATGGACTTGTTGAGTCTGTACTTGAGTTCTTCTAGCCTGAGCGCCTGCTCTGACATAAATAGAAAATTTGATATAGGCTTGTAGTTAGCTAATGTGCCTGAATCAAGGGTAGATTTTAAAGAAAAGGTTTGATTACAGCTTCTTTAAAGGATTGTGGCATGCAGCATGTTCATAAAGATCAAGTATTGAACCAGAAACCATTTAGTTCACAGCACAGAGTTAGAATGAGTATTGTGATCTTAAACTTGGTTTCACCATTAAAGTCTGAATTTTGTGTAATTACAGTCATAGTACTGAATTCCACTGAAAATATTATTGTTGTTTAGAAAACCAGGACAACCTAATGTAATAACGCCTGAAAATGTAATAAAATTTACACTTAAAGCTGGGGTCTACGTTTTGAAACTGCAGCCTGCCCCCCCTTCTCTCACCTCTCCCCTCCGTATTCCAAGATCCCGCCCCCAGCTCGTGTCGCCTCACCTCTTAACAACAAGCACCCTCGGACAGAGCTACGAGCGACTAGCATAATATATCAGCAGCAAACTCAATCAAAAACAGCTCGGCTCAACTGAAAGTATCAAACACGACAGACATCCCCCTTATAACACACAGCGGTAGCCATTTCAACTGGACCGGCAGCAATACGGGTCTGGCGCCGCCAGAGCGGAGCCGATTGTGGGGGAGGATTTATCTTTCTCGGCCTGTCCTCCACAGCTCAGCTTACAATGCTAACGATTAGCGGCTAACAGGCTAACCCGCTCCGCTACAAGTCATTAGCCGGGACAGGCACAGACTAACCAGAGTTATTCAGCAGACATCTCCCACTGTAGTAAACAAAGCCATTACCTGATCAACCAGGGGCGAAACAGCCGATGCTGAAGATCTGACGGCCGGCTGAGGCCATTCGTTAGCCGTTAGCCCGCTAACAGGCCTCAACCCGCGGGCAAAGCTCCGTTGGGCCCTGCGGGAGAGGGAGGCGGCTTCCCGGTTTCGGCGCTAGGCTTTTCTGGCTCCATGATAGTTCAGTAGCTAACGCTGCTGGCTGCTCACCGGAGGTGGAGGGGAGGAGGCGGGACCATGGGCATGACGCTGCGTAGTGAGGGAGACAAGGATTGGATGGACTCATGGACTAACTCACGGACCAATTGAACCTTACAGGCTTCAAGGCTTGATTGGTCAGCTAGTATGCAGCTTTTCAGCGGATATACTGAATGGATTTTTTTTGTTCTTTTTGGTCTTTATACTGTGTAGATAGGACCATAGGACCATAACAGCCTTATAAACGGTGTTATTAATATGTACAAAGCTTCCAAATCGTAGACCATAGTTTTAACTCAATTGAAAATGTAATAAAACCCAATAATGTAATAACGTCATCAGTAATGAAATAAAGTATCCTGACTGATATTGCAATAACATTTTTACCAATAATGAAATACCCTATTGCATTATTTGGGATTTATTACATTTTCAGGGGGGTCTTTTTTTTAAACTGATAATGTAAAATTTGACAGATAATGTAATATTTATATTCATTTTCTGCCCAAAGTTCTTAATTTTGTGCTTTGAGAATCTAAGACTGTTATACACACTGGGTTTGAAAGAAGAGAATGACTGTTGCTTCTCTAAACATAGCAATTCTCTCCACAGTTTTCCAACAAATCACTACCTCTTGAAAACAACTACAAACCAACAAAACAAGTTTAAGTAACACTTTGAAGTGGGTATACACGAGTATTATAACACCCACACATTAAATGACATTTGACATAAATATAAGCCTATATATCCACTTATTAAAGGTTAATATATCAGTTTCAATGTCGAATTGACATCCTGGCCACTACATGGTCTGCTATGTCGTAGGCCTGTGCTCAAAATATCGATACGGCAAAATATCGTCATGCACTTCTTGGGGTTACGTGTATCGATACGGATTCTACAGAATCGATGCGGCCGATACGGTCAATGTTTGGACAGTTGTTGTAAATGCACTTTGGGTAATGTTACTGTTCGAAGTAGATGCCAAGCTACATGATAAAACACGTTCAAAATTTAAACTTAAGTCTACCATCTTTGGGGACCTGAATTAAAGTTCTTAAGTTAAATAATTATTTAAAAATCATGCTTGTTCTTTTTCTTCTTGAAATAAAAACAAAAATTGCTGGGAATTCTGTTAAAACCGCAGTCCGTGTTCACAATTTATGTGTATCAGGATACGTATCCTATCGTGACCTCAGTGTCGGGATATGTATCGAATCGTGGAGTTGCTGGAAATACCCAGCCCGACTATGTAGAACTTCATCAGGGTCTCTTCCAGGGTAAGCTGGCCCATAAAGACATTTCTCTCTTTATGTGACGACTTGGTAAGTGAGTAGGCTATAATGTCTCAGCGTCAATACTTTCAGATTTCTGTCATACCAGGAAAAGTCTGATAGTGTTTGGGTAATGTTAGGCTTTAGACAATTTTTATTGACCATGTGGCTACATGCTAGTTCTTGATGCTAACTTCTTGACACATTAGCCAAGACTTAGCTACTTCTTTAGACAGCTTAAGACAGGGGCTCCCAGCATTTTTATCACATGGACTGATCACAGGTGAGCAATTTTACCATGCTCCACAAGTTTTATTGAAAATTTTATTTTTCAATCGACTTTTGAACTTCATAATGGTTTGTTATGGAGATTAGGACTAATGGTAATTTCAGTCCCATGCAGGTTTAACCGTCTGAAAACAGTGTTAAGTTACACTATAGCCCGATTACACATCAAGTGCTTCCTGTGTGATTATCCCTGCTATCAGTCACTCCATCACCCACCGGCTAATGTGTGCTATAAGAGTCTGTGCACAGCCTTGTTCGCAAAGTTTTTAGGAGGGTGATGTTCATTCTGCCTTGGTTTCATTCATCAGAGGTTTCATTTAGCCTACACTGATGTCTGAATCTGCGTGACTTTGTGTTTGTTAAGGAGGCGTATGTTGAAAAAAAAATAAAGTCGACAAAAGAGACTTCCTTCAAAGTCAGAGTGTAAGGCATGCATCACCCCAGCCTGCAACACCTTCACTGGTTTCCAGTCCACTTAATATGTTTAAAAAATAGTGCCACTGCTACATTTTGATGTTGAAAACTGTTTAGAGTCTGTAAGATGTTGCAAAAGGCACTGAGGGAAAGGAAAATAAAACTTTTGAAAATTGCTCATAAAGTTACATTAATATGTGGAAATTGTGTTTTGTTGCCCAGGGGGTCAGTGTCTGAGATCAGCTCCACATGGGAGTTTTCAACATAGAGTTTAGGAACCACTGCGTTCAAGCACCTAAGACATTTTAAAAGTTTTTTCCAGAAAGCAAACATTATCCCTGTGTGACATTTCACTCTATGAGATATTCACATTCTTATGAGGCTGCTTCTTCGATAGAAAAGGCTAGAGTTTCAAACAACATTTTGATTTGTCACTGATGTTCAGTTTAATTGTGTTCAAGCAGAAAGTGTTTCTATCATGACCACAGGAATGTTGAAGAGCAGGGAGGGTGAGAAGAGCAGATAAGATCATACAAATGTTTACCTATGCCAGATCTCACCAAAATGAAGCCTAACACTGTCATCAAGTGACTTTCCAGAAAGAGCACATAGAGCTGCTGTGGCCCAGTGGAGGAGCTCCAAGACTGAACATGACTCCAGGAAGGATGGCTTTCGTGTGTGTGTTAATTAGTTAAACCATACGAATCTACTTCATGTTGAAATATGAGCTGTTGTTTGAAAAAGAACCAGCTGGAGGGTGTAAACCAAGTTACACTCTGGGCTGGATCAGGGTGACTCGACTTCCTTCAATCTTATGTTTACCATAATGTGTCTAAATCCAGTTATTTAACTATTTTCTGTTATTTATGTCCTCACAACAAGAAACTTTTATTCAGGGTCTTAACACACAGCATTCTTAACTCCTCACTGTGACAAGAAGTCTTAAGTCCTATAGAAACAGAAGCCTGTTTGCCTACTTGAATGTACAGCACTCTGTGCTACATTTCATGTATAAAAAGTGCTTTATAAATAAAGTTTTATTGATTTATCTATGATTCCCTCTCATTTTAAACACACACATATTTAAAGAGTATAAAGGAGGAAAAAATATGCTACACAAAAATAAATACTTACAATCAACATTTTTTAATATCATCGACTGCCTCTTACACTGTCCCATGCAGCATGGTGAAGATCAGTGAATGTTTTTCTTGTTTCATAAATCTTCAAAAAATATACTTTGT
Organism: Scarus forsteni; assembly: GCA_036419115.1. Lineage (NCBI taxonomy): Eukaryota > Metazoa > Chordata > Actinopteri > Labriformes > Labridae > Scarus > Scarus forsteni. The sequence continues at coordinate 24,646,908 of JAZDUH010000458.1, forward strand.
CTATCAGGCTGTAAGATTTTAGTTTAGACAGTCCAAAAACAACGAAGAGTTAGAATTTCATTAATGACAGGGCATTTGATCAAACATGTGGGTCTTTAACTCTATATACCACTCACTTGCTCCATGTGAAGGGCAGAAATTAGAGCAGAAAATAAGCTACTTCATGATCCAAATCAGACAAATGATAATGTTTGGTTAGAAATCATTAATAGTACATATTAATCACATGTTAGTAAACTGACGATCTGTGTTTTAATAGACATACACAAACACTAGAAGGAGGGTTTTTGTTTTGAGCTTCAGCTCATCGATCTGGTTACTTATTTCACTGAAAAAATCTGGCAACACAGCTCCACACCTCATTTCAGGTATGAGCTCAAACGACAGATACACCGAGTCTGGATCAGGTTAGACAAGACCACAGAGACCGAAAATATTCTTGAAGATGAAGAAGTCACCTGTCAAAATGAAGACTGTGGTGTTTTTGACTCTTGTGGGATTTTTCCTCCAGGACTCGACGGCTGGTGAGTGAACATTTATTTAAGTTTATTTACTGTGAGGACAGAAATGTAGCTCGCTTATGACACTGACCGCAGTCTTATGACGGTAGTTTTTGAGGTTGATTTTTTAAAATTCAGTATTCACACCAAATACATCAATCATAAAAGGTGTTACAGCCCGAAAAAGTCAATAGTCAATAATATTAAAGGATAGTGCATGTTTTTGAAGTGATGTTGTGTAAGGTGTATTTTGTGATCTTGAATGTGCGCCACGGTGTCACAGCTCAGTCTCCTGTTCAGAAAAACTCGGGACAGACGTTGATGTTATATTCATGTAGACCTACTTGGTACCAAACTCTCTGTGTAATTAAAAGAAATATGGGGGGAAACGCCTCAAAAACAGCGTGGGGTCATCTTGCAACAAACAGTTTTTTTTTTTTTTTTTTTTTTTTACATCTGCTGACTTTTCAACTACCAGCTGCTTTGGTTGGGCACTATTTGAGACACAGAACAGCCACTGTGTCCTCCCGGCGGCAGCCGAAGAATCAAACTATGGTCTGACTTAACCATCCTTTTGAAAACAAATAATGAATTTAAATGTTATATTGGCATCATTTCACAGTTTGTCACAAAAAATGAAAATACATCTTCTCTTCGGACCTTTTTAGCTGCACATAAAACTAGAAAAACCTCTTAAATTATGCAGTCTTCCCCAAAATTGAAATAGTCTTTTTTTTTTATAGTGTCTTGAGGGGATGTCGAGATTATTTTAACATGAGTTACAATTTTTACGGCAATATGAGTCATCAAATGTTATAAACTGAGACTTTAATAAAGCAGATTTGTGTGAGTTTTATAATCTGAATAATTCATGTAACGTAGACTTTCTGTATGCCTTTTGCCAGTGAATCAAAATTCACATTAAAAGACAATTGATGTGAATATATGTGCAGAACTTTAGAGTTCAGAGCAGACACAAAAAGATTTCTAATTGATTAATTGAATTTTTATTTGACGTAAATGTATTTTGAAAGAGGAAAATAATGAAGGTTTAGACATTTATTAGCTCTCGAATTTAATCATGCACAACTGTTGGAGCCATTTCAGCAAGCAGCCACTAGTGGTGCTGTGAACAGGTCACGTCTTATTTAAAAGGCCACAGTGACTGTCTCAGGTGTGGCGTATACGTGGACCTGTTGTTTTTTGACTGTTGCATGGCATGAAATAGATGGATTGATCGCTCTTTTGTTAAACTTAAAATGGTTAAATAAATGAACTAATTATTATAGCACAGAACGAGCGAAGTGTGGATTTTTACTTTAACGTTTAAACATCAATAATTTTGATTTTTGGACATTATCTTGCCATGACGGAGTAGCCGACTAGATCACGTCAGCTAAGTTAAACCACACGTTCTTTAAGGGAACTCGAGTGTGCCTCAACAACAACTTTAACCCTGTAAGGCCCAAGTCCGTAGATTATAGCCAGAAAATTCTAATTTTTTGGAGATTAAATTTTTATTTCACTTTCTGCAAAAATCCTACAAAAATAAAAATGTCCATAAAATTCAACATATAGATTTTTTAAATCTCATTTGATACATGGTGTTTTTGGCAACTGATAATCCATCATAAATAATCCATCATTTATCTGATTGTACTCAGATGGGTTTTTTTTTTGTAATTTGTTGATCTTATTGTGTAGAAAGAGGTATTAGAAAAGTATGTATCAAATGTGATACAATTGGTGTTATAGGGTTAATTATGGTATCGTTAGAAAGTGGTTTAAAAACTTTTTTACTGGCAGATATTAAACTTCTTGCAGGTATTAATTACTTAGACACGAGCCAATCTAAGGAGTATTATATCAGCAGGATATATGAATGCACTGAATATCTCCATTTAAAAGTCAACAATCATTTATAAGAGAATAAAATGTTTTCTTCTTGTCTCAGGTTTGTTTCTGACACAAATACACCATCACCATGAGAGGAAAAGGTCCATTTTCAGTAATGAAGAGTCTTGGTGTGCTTGACAAAAAATAAATGCGATCAGCAGCAATGACTCTGTAAATATCTACATCTCAAGTATTTGCAAAAACTCAATTTCATTCATTCTTAATGAAACTGCCAGAACTACAGAAAAGAGATAAACTGCAAAATATGAAACCTCCTGAACTTTTATTTAAAATAATGAAGTATACTTACAAATGACGACTGAAATCCCCAAATGGTGAATGAATTACAGTTATAAAAGTTCATAAAGTTCATTTAAAAATCATTTACTTTCCTTTTAAAAAATGTTTTCACTACATGAGAATACAATTACTGCATGAGTATAAAACTATGTCTGATCCCTTATATCTGCTGCTGTTATCATGAACAGAACATTTTAATGTCAGAAAGAATAATGTGAAAACTCTTGTCAGCAAACAGGTTTGAGTGACAGTGAGTCACAGAAGTCGGTCTGATGTCTCTGAATTCTCTTCAAACGAGGAGTCAGTGAGTTCATATCTGAGCTCTGGATTTAGATAGATAGATGGATAGATGGATGGATGGATAGGGACTTTATTAATCCCTTGGGAGGGTTCCCTCAGGAAATTCAGATTCCAGCAGCAGGTAACACCATTGTACAGAAAAGATGTGCAGATTAGATAGGAGTAGAGAGAAGATAAATAAAAACACAGGTTCTATACAGCAAAAAAACAATAATAATAATAATAATAATAATAATAATAATAATAATAATAACAATAACAATAACAATAATAATAATAATAACAATAATAATAATAATAATTATAGCAGCAGCAATGGGGATTTCCAGCATAAACCACAAGGACAATCACAATAAGTTATTCTTACGGTAGAAGTTAAGATGTTTGTTAAAAAAATAAGAATAAGATAATTAACATTAGTACTAACCAGGTGGAATAATTGCCATTAATAAACTACAATACAAGTAGATAAACCTTAACACTGAAGCAGCAGTTAAAGTGACAACAGCAGTTAAAGTGACGGGAATAAATAAATAAACTACAATGCAGATAAGTTTACAGATAGACTGTACACTGTAGCAGCAGCAGTGGGAATTTCATCATCATAAGAAAATACAGCAATAAACTCAAGGTTATTATTGCAGTCAGCTGGTCCCTGCAGATCCATTTTACTCCCCCTCTGTCCTCCCATTCCCCCTTCTACCACCTCCAAGTGAAGAGTTGTACAGTTTGATGGCGCGAGGGACAAAGGAGTTTTTAAGTCTGTTTGTGCTGCATCTGGGGAGGAGCATCCTGTCACTGAACAGGCTTCTCTGATTGCTGATGGCAGTGTGCAGAGGGTGGCTGGTGTTGTCCAGAATGGCCAGTAGTTTGTCCAAAGCCCTCTCAGATTTATGAAACACTCTGAACATTAAAACAGAGAAAAACTGGACTGATTCTGATCTGGACGTCCATAGATAAAGTATTTTTGATGGTTATAAAAAAGATGAGGAACTGTAGTATTTTTTCAGATGATGTTTTAAATGTTTTCTTCTGTGTTGATTCAGGATGATTGTGTGTTAAATATGTGCTGCTGAACTCAAACACCTTTGATTCATGTTGAATTTGTTAAGGACGTTGTTTTGGTTCACGTCATTTATTCTTTACTGATTTAATTCCTGCTCTTTTTATTTATTAATCTTATGTGTTGAAAATAGGGAATATTTATTTATCAACCGATCAATTGATTAATCAATCAGTCAACTAATCTTTGTGATTTTAACCCTTGTGTTAAAAAAAAGACTCAAACAACCTGATTTGACATCCATTTAAAAGTGATGATTTATTATGAACAGCCCTCATATAAACCACATGAGAGTCATTTATGCTTTAAAGTCATATCAGTCTTCTTTGGTTTATGATTTAACTATAATAGAGGTTTATGCTCCAATAGAAGATTTTTTTTAAATGAAGATTAAATTGAAAAACTCAAGCATATTTATGCTGTTCTGAGGTTTCAAGTATATAATTAATGAGATTTAAAATAATTATAATTTCAGATGAAGTGAATCAAACTGAGTGATTCAATATTTTTATTCACTAAAATTCAGTTTCACTTCAAACTGAAATGTCAAGAGTTAAAAATGAATGCTTGTCACATAACTGTGTTACTGAAATAAAAAAGTCAATTTCTAAAGACTGATGCATCCAAAATATTAGAATAAAGTTTAAATTTATTTATCTTTATTTTCATCTGTGCATTATGTTTAATTTTTAATGACCACAAGCTTGAAGTCTTTATTAAACTGTGTGCTTGGTGACTTTCCAGTGATGCATAAAATGTGAAATAAAACTGAAATAATGAAAATATTTTTGTTCCCACAGTGCGTCACTCTCTGAAGTATTTCTACACAGCGTCCTCTGAAGTCCCAAACTTCCCAGAGTTTGTTGCTGTTGGGATGGTCAATGATCTTCAGATTAGTTACTACGACAGTAACACCAGGAGAGCAGAACCCAAACAAGACTGGATGAACAAAGTCACAGAGGATTATCCTCAGTACTGGGACAGAGAGACTCAGGACTTCATGGTTCACCAGCAGTCCTCCAAAGCCAGCATTGAAATCTTAAAAGAGCGCTTCAACCAAACTGGAGGTTTGTTTGTTTTTCTCTTCTACACTTTGAATAAAGTTATTTGTATTTTCATGCTGTCCTTCAGTGAACATGTTACTGCTGAGGAAAACACACACACAAACATACACACAAACACACACTCTATCATCTGTCTTTGATTTCTCTGATTCTAAAGTGAGTTTCCTCTCAGTTGATGCATCAGTCTTGTAGTCATTCATTCATTCTTTTATCCCCTTCAGGGTGGGGGGGAGGGGGGGCTGGAGTTTATCCCAGCTGTCATTGGGCGAGAGGTGGAGTACATCCTGAACTGGTCGCCAGTCAATCGCAGGGCCACATAGAGAGACAGACAACCATTCACGCTCACACCTAAGGGCAATTTAGAGTCACCAATTAACTTAATGAGCATGTTTTTGGTCTGTGGGAGGAAGCTGGAATGCCCGGAGAGAACCCATGCATGCACGGGAAGGACATGCAAACTTCACACGGAAAGGCCCTGGCCAACCTGAGGATTGAATCCTGTACCTTCTTACTTTGAGGCACGTGCACTACCTGCTGCACCACCGTGCGCCCCAATCTTGAAGTAGCTAAATTAATAATAAGTTGACAGGCTACCAAAGGGCTAAGTGACCAATGTGCTCACCTTGTAAACCTAAACTAAATGACATCTGACTTCATGAAGAGTAAAATTATTTTCCTTTCATTTGCTCACCCAGATGATGAAGCAAACAACCCACAATACAACAGACAACAAACCTCACTCAGTGATGTCTCAGTGGTGCAGTGTTGCATTCAGAAACCATTTGTGCTCGACCCCATCAAGCAACATCTGATGTCAGCTGCACTGAGTAAACAAATACTATCTTATCATGAAGAGCCTCCAAGACCTTTCCAAGCAGCCAAAAGCCTTGAGGAGCAGACGAGTCTACGATGATGATGAAATCTCTGGGTTTGAGATTTCTCCTCTTTTGGTCTCATGAACTGAATATCCTCCCCTGACAATCCTTTCTCCTCTGTTGCTTTCTCATTCAAATCAGGGTTGAACTGCTCACAAAACAACTTTTTCAACATTGCTGTAGAAATCCTTTAGAGCAAAGCTGAAGGTAAATGTGATGCCACAGTGCCGTCATAATTAAAGACTGTTCAGCCCAAGACTGCTCCATCCCAAGTTCAGGATAAACAGATTGAGGAAGTCTTTTGTCCCTCAGAGCATCAGAGTGTACAACTCCACACTGTGCATCTCGGCATCATGGAGAAAAAAGGATATATAAGTCGCACAAGGCTTTGAGTGGCATTTATTCAGTGTTCTGATAGAGAGGTGGTTGCCTTGTATGAAACGGTAACACCAAGAAGGCCCACTGCGTCCTTTCCGTTGGCATTGCTGTTAGCCAATAAATCCACAGGGGGGCTCCAACAAATCTGTCTCGCACAGACCTCCACTTCTCCTTCACTACCGGCCAACTGATGTTTAATTGCTCTCCAGTCTCCTCCTAAGTCTTATTTTGGCATTCGTTTATCCCAGTGTCCAGATTTAGCAACATCACACAGCTGTTTGTAATTCTAACTAACTCGCAGAATTTCTTTTCCAAAAGTTTTGCCATTATTATTTCGTCTTCCTGTAATGCTCGAGCTACCAAATGGCTTGTAACAGCAACTCTGCCCCTACGGTTTCCAGTGATACTGCTCCGTTTGTATGAGGCGCTGTTTGTAAAGTAGCGCATGCTAAAACAACCAGCAGCAATTTGTCACATTTAGCTTCAAACCATGTGCAAAAAAAAACTGGTGTGATTTTTTTATAGTGACCTTTTATGACATTTAGAGCAATATTTGTCATCTTAGAAATATCTTAAGTAGTTAAATGTAAATATTAAATGTCACACGTTTGCACGTTTCTGTAAAGCTTACAGATATGGACCAAACAGAGCAGTACCGCCAGAAACTGTGGGGTCAGCTCTAGCCATCATGCTTTCAGCCAGCTATTAGCTTTCTTCAGTTTCTTCATTGGAGTAAGAGCAGCCTCAGTTTTTTTCAAGTCCCACATGAGTTTCTCACTCACTCTAAACTTCATTTCTACTCGATTATACCACTGCAGTTAGTTGGAATAGGATTTTCACTTTGGGGTAATTTTGTTTATGTTAAGCCTAAGCCTAAAGATATACTCTGATTCAACCACAGAACTCTCTCTCTCTCTCTTTTTTTTCTCTCTCTCAGGTGTTCATATTCTCCAGAGGATGTACGGCTGTGAGTGGGACGATGAGACTTATGAGGTCAACGGTTTCAAACAATATGGTTATGATGGAGAAGACTTCATTTTTCATGATATGAGGACCTTCACATGGGTTGCTCCTCTACAGCAGGCAGTCATCACCGAAGAAAAGTGGAATAATGAAAAAGATTATGTAGCAGTTTATAAAAACTACTTCACCCAGATTTGCCCAGAGTGGCTGAAGAAGTACGTGGAGTTTGGAGAGAGCACACTGATGAGAAAAGGTAAGATCGTGATTCTGATGTCATTTTATTTTGACCATGTTCATGTTTCTTTATTTTTCACACTCTGACGTTACAATATAAATTTGACAAACTCTTTTTCTTTGCTCTCTTCTCATCTCTCTGCTTCCTCCTTATTGTTCCTCCATTTTGTCTCTGCTGCGTCGTCCATTTTAAAGTTTCTCTCTCTTCATGGTCACATCTCTGTTTTCATCTGGTCTTTCTAAAATAAGTCCCCCTCCTCAGCTCTCTGCTCCTGTCTCTGTCCTCTCTGCCCCCTCCTCTTTTCTCTTCATGAAGAGGAGCTCCTTTAATCCTGTTTATTAGCTCATTAGGGCTGTACAACATGGACCAAACATTTAAGATTATTTTTGAGCCCATTGGTGATGCATAATTCACATTTTATAATCAGTGCTGTTATTGGTTAATGATAATCTAATTATTGACAGACTTAGTGATTAATTATTGTCTTAAATCAACAATGTTAGCAGGACTGTGTTTCAGGTCGACTCTCTGCTTCATCTTGTTTTCATGTCGTCATTTTTCACTTTTGCATGTTTCTGTTTTTAACACTTGGAATCTCTCTGCGTCCTTCCTCTGATTTCCACATTTTATATCTGTTTCATCAACACAATAAAATGTATTTCAAAACATAATCTCTAATAAACTGAAATGTTTCAAAAAAATCTTGAAAAACATGAACTGTGGTAATTTAAAAGTGTTTACAAATGTATTTAAAACAAGGTCATATTAAATGTTTAAAAATAATAATAAATTAATTCCATAAAGCATGATGAAATAAAAAATAACCATGATATGCATTTGGTAAAAATGTAAATTGTTTGATTAATTTACATTTATTACTGCAAAATAGGTTATTGAAATATAAATAGAATTTAAATTTATCATTATATTTATTCAGTAACAAAACATAAATTTTAAATGATTTATCAAGTTATTGGCTGTTCTATTGCATTATTAATAAAGGATTATAAAATTAATATTTATTAAGAATTGTAATTAAATTGTATGATGAGTTCTGTGTTGATTAATTGGATCACTTGAATGTAAAAAAATATATAATGATGAAATATTGTCATTCACTACATTTTAAAACAGTGTTTAATTGAGTTATTTACTGTTTTTTTAGAATATATATATGAGTTATGGTTATTGACTGTATTTAAACATCTTATTCATGTATTGGTTAATTAAATTATTCTGTATAAAAAGGATTTTTGTATTATTTATGAAGCATTGGTAAATGTTTTCAAACACTTTCTGTAAATTATTTTAACTCTGATTTAGATTTAATAAAGTAATGAACAATTCAAGTTTAAATGAATGTCTGACAGACTGTAAAGTGAAATATGAAGAATTAAAAAAGCATAAATCAAAGTTTGATCCCTGAATAATAGCCAATCACATCGTGCCGTCATCACAGTAAAGTCACATGACTCAGATCTGATGACATCGGTATGAAGCAGAGGAGCAGAGCTCATCTGTCCTCACAGCGTCTGTCAGAACAAACCGTGCTGTGAATGCATCACTACAGACATGGACATGATGGAGATTACAGACCAGAGCTGACTCCTGTTTTTAATCAACATCAACACAAACTGTAGATTTAAATCATGTCGTCTCCTCCTTTATCTTTTTGAAACATTAAGCAGTGACAGTAAACAACAGTAAATAAAGATAAAGAAAATATAAACAGTCTTTGTTTTTGTGCTCCAGACCTCCCCAGAGTGACCCTCCTCCAGAAGACCCCCTCCTCTCAGATCACCTGCCACGCCACAGGTTTCTACCCCAACCAAGCTGCCATGTTCTGGAGGAAAGATGGAGAGAAGCTTCAGGACAACGTGGAGCACGGAGAGATCCTCCTCAACCATGACGGATCCTTCCAGATGAGTGTTGACCTGGAGCTCCCCTCTGATGACTGGGGGAAGTACGAGTGTGTGTTTCAGCTCTCTGGTGTAAAGGAGGACGTCATCATCAAACTGGACAGAAAGGACATCAAGACCAACTACGGTAAGACCTGAAGCAGCAGTGATGGACCAGAGGAGTTTACTCAGACAGAGGAGAACTTCAGTATCTCTGAACACATGAATAATGTGCTACAATATACTGTTTAGTTTACTGTTTATAGTTTAATGAATGTTTAGATCTTTTTCATGTAATGTCTCAGCTTTATCACACCCCTGGACATCAGGACACAGCAGTAACTCACTGGATGTCTGAGCTAATGAACATCATCTTTCTTATCGTCAATTATAATCCATAAATCATCCATAGTAATCCTCTGCTGTGCACTGAAGTGTTCAAACAAAGCTGTAAATGTCAGGATCAGATACCTGCTAAAGTAAACTCCACAGTAAAGTCTCATTTGAAACCAAGCAGTGACCTCCAGAGCTGAATAATGAAGCCAGAGTGGAAGTCCCAAAAACTTTAATCTGCTTGAAGCCACAAGAAACACAGAGAATCTGTGACTGTGTGCAGGGAACAGTCAGTTTTTAACCGCTGAAATAAAAAATATTACAACCTGATTGAACTAACAGCTTCAGTCTGGACATATAATTAATCTGAAGGCTCTCACTGTACAGGAAAGGATTTTTTTTCATTTTCTCACTCATTTCGTTGTTTTTTTTTGTTGTTTTTTTTGAGGATTTGTGGTTTTGGATTTTAGAGACATGATGGACATGATGATAAGCATGATGATAAGCATGGACTAAACAACGTCTCGTCTGTGATTAGGTTGATCTAAAGTTCAGTTTGAAAGGCATGTTCAGTATGCCTGCCTCCACAGAGAAGCCTCGATAATGTACTAAACTCTTTGTTGATAATAAGATGTTTGATGGCACATGGATTCATCCAATATTTTCTTCTTTTTTTTAACAAGCAGCAGCACCAAATGGGTCAAAGCTAATGCCAAACTAGCATGACCCTTTTTGGTAGAGCTGTACAAGAATGAGTCCAAAAACACAGAAGCAAGTTTGCTTTTAGCACTTCCAGGATCTAAAGTCTAAAACTATACAGAAAGGTTTTGGTGTAAACATACACTTTAAATTTTATTGTTTAATGGTAAATAAAATGCATCCTATGTTGTCTGCTTTTGAATCTTGAGCCATTGTTGAGTGTTTAAAACAATAGTTGCACACTAACTGTTAAAAATGACCTATTATGACTTCATTGTCTGTTTCCTCCTTCACAGAGGGCTCCATGGGCTTGATCATCGGCATCGTTGCTGCAGTGCTTCTCTTGGTCATCGTCGATGTGGCTGGGATCATCATCTATAAGAAAAAGAAGAGTAAGAGAAGCAGACATGTCATTAATTCTGGATTTATATTTTATACTTCACTGTTATCAACAAATACATTTACAGACATATTCAGAGACTCAGTGTACCTCTGAGTTGTATCCAGCACTTAGAAGTAAAATTACAGTTTTCATGATTTGTATTGGGCGTGTTGATATTATGGAATTATAAGGGCAAAAGAAATGTCGATACATGAAGAGATCATATTAGAAAGGTGACTGTCTAAAGTGTTAATTAACACCTTTTTTTTTTACTTTCAGCTAAACGTCCCCCATATCGTAAGTACAACTTATTTTCTTTCCATAAACAGAATTTCAAGCAGAAAATGAAAACTTTGGTTACAAAGAGTGACCTTTTTCTCATCCCTGAGGGCAACATTGTTACAAACTGTTGTATCCTTAAATTAGAACTCGAAGAAAATTGCAAATATAAAGATTATATTGGACTTAATAAAATGGAAATATCCTGTTTTACACTCTGATGCTGAAAATGCATAATTCATGTGTGTGACACAAACTTACATCAAATTTTAGCTATTTGGTTCAGTGAACCAATGAGACATTTCCAGAACATTTTCTTTCCTCATGTGTATTTAATAATGCTTTATATTGAGCATCACCAAATGCCAGAGTCCAGTTCATTTCCAGGGAACATTTTCCATCTATCTGGCCCCAAGTCCAATCTTTGATAATGTTTTTCATATAATCAATGATACATGTGGTGCTATTTCGAAAAAAGAAAAAACACAGTGTCTCTTGGATTTACAGTAGCTACAGTCACTGCCAGCAGGATGCCCTACCAATGAATTTATCCAAAAGCGTCACACATGACACACCTCAGCTAATCAGTCAGATTAACTAGAGAGCAAACATGAAGGATGTGTCAGTGGAGAGAGAGCAAGCAAAAATAAGCTTTAAGTAGATAGAGACTGATTTTTACATGTTTATTTCCCCCTTTATATGTTTTAATATGCTCAGAGTCATTAAATGCTGTCTTAAGAGACTAAAGTGTCGTTAGAGGAGTTAAACTAACTTAAGTCTTTCCAAGGGCACAGAAATGAATTTATTAAGAGCCCAATCTCATCAATTCATCAAAAGTCTTTACACAGTATTACCTGCTGACCAACAAGTGTCCTATGTTTCTAATGAACATTTTAATCCTAAATGACTCAAGGACTGAAGCTCACATCTGTCATTAAACAAGAAGAAACATGAGAGAGAGACAGAAGTTGAATTTATTCAAGATTTTATTAGAAGAGCTTGTTTTAGATATTTTGTCCTGTTGTATTTTAATTTGACCCTTTCAGTAGCTGTGCATGTTTTAAGTACAAACATTGAACTGAAATGAGAAGTTATTTTCTATTTTTCATCAGTAAGCCTTTTTCTTTCTACTTATTTTTATCACTGTAGGCTTTATTTTCTCGTTACTGTTGACAATGTTACTATTTGTTGTTATATTTTCAGATAACAAATATATTATTTTCACTAAATATGTTTGTACATTATGAGTATTTTTTTTTATTCTGACTGAGCAATAGAAGTCAGAAATGAGGCTAATCTGGACCTTTGGTCAGAAAACATTTCCAAAATCTGTTCATCTAATCTAATCTATTCCCAATTCAAGTTTCAGTGATGGAGCTGCTTTGTTTTTTAGTCTAATGGATCATAAATGAGTTTAAAATAAACAAACTTGACAAAGGATGTTTTTGACTGCTTTAGACTACTACTTTTACTTTCAGAAACAAAGCAGACAAAGCAGAAACCCAAGGTCATATAATCTGTTCTGTTTTTTTTTTTTTTTTTTTTTTTTGCCTAAAACAGATTCTTTTGTGTTTTCTTTGTATATAACCTAAAGATTTTTGAAAATGACTCTCAGGCTGCATTGAGTGAGGTGGAGGTTGTATGTGGCCCCTAGACTGCCACTGTCCCGCCCCTGATTTAAAGTTTTGGGAGTTTTATTTCTTAAAGGAACACTACACCCAAACAACGATTTGGCCTCATTTTCTACTCACCCTCATGCTGAACAACACTGTGGAGTAGTTTTGGAACATCTAGGATGCAGCCGGAGATCTGGGGGAATCCTCGCTGTCCACTGACATTGATAAGCCTAATATTCCTCAGGCCTGTAAAGTCATAAAAAGTCCGTGCGCTGTCGGGTAACATCCACATACTGCTCGTGCGCAATATTAAGCTCCTGTTTATGTAACATTAGCAAGCAGTACGACGTCATTACGCACATGTTTATTATACTACTATTCAATTTTCTTCGCATTCTATGATGATGCACTTACGGGTGACTGCAAGGCCGCGGAACCAAACCCAAGCAAATACACTCTGCAACCAACTGTGAGGCGTAGACGTGGAAAGACACAAGGGGTCACCACACCTTGTGAGCAACGGAGCCGTGTGACAGCACAAGCAGAACTCTTGTGTTCTTGTTTCTTGTTCATTAACAGCAATCCTAACATTAGCACGTATTATGATGCATGTTGATCTTTGCCCTCTGATCTTACAGCGGTGAACGGCCCTCCTGTGGAGCAAGTGGAGCAACAACAGCTTCTGACTGCACAAGCTTAAAGGCAAAGTCACCACCCTGAACTCAGTAAGTCACTTCATAGAAGCCTGCTCTGGCTGAGGTTTATTTCTTTAAAACTTATTTTAAAATTGCTTTTGCAAAATGTTGGCAACTCTTGGCCTAATTTCTTTATTTTTATGAATCTGTAAATATTTACTTAGCAACAGTAATAACAGTCTTGATAGTAAAATTTAATGATAACATTTTCTAATTTCTTGCCCTTTTCTACAGGAAAGTGGGTGAAGTCTACACTGAAATAGATCTGAAAATAATTCAAGAGCTGATTTGCTGTTCATGATCATCTGAGCAGCAAAAGAATCAGAGTTGGAAATGTAGACCCAGCTTCTAATTGTTAATAATACCAAGAAAAGTTTGAAATCACTTTGGAGAATGTAAGAAAATTCTTTTTACATTTTTTTTAAATATTTGGCTCTTTGTTATATTAGTTTCATTTGTTTTATTTTATTTTGGATCCCCATTAGCTACTACCAAAGCAACAGCTACTCTACCTGAGGTCCACACATTAAAACACAGTTAACAAAATACATCTGTGACAGTCAAGATGCTCTAAAATTTGAAACAGGAAATAAGACAGTAAAAAACTTCAAGTTTTTGGAGGAGTCAGTGGTCTGGGTTACCAACTGTGTGGTATTTTCTAGATTTGTTTTGAATGTTAAAATGAAGGACAGTTTGTTTCTTTGGATTCACCAACCACTGAGGTGATAGTCAGGATTAAACATCTACTGAACCTGGTCCCAGAGAGAAAACCCAGAGAGGAGCAGAAATTTAATGCTGTTAGAAGCTCCACTTCTACAGCAGACAGTAACTACTCAGCTTTCCTAAAATATGTGAAATTGGACAGAAAATTACAGACTTTGGTAAACAATCTGCTGTGATGTTTACTGAAAGTAACAGCTCACAGTGATCCTGAAAACATCCTTAAACATTAATGAGCTAATATGAGCTTATAAACACTCATTAATGCCTAAATGATGTAAAACAGCAGCATGTTAAATCCAAACACACCGAAAATACACAAAGCTTTTTACACTTTGTAGACATCCTGTTGGCTGTGTAAGGGGAAGATTCTCCACAGTTCTTGCACATAAACATCACCTCAGTGAAATTATGGGGAGGGATGATCAGAGAGATCTGAGAGGACGCCCAGGCTGCTGTTTAATCATCACAACAGTCTGAAGCTACTTTAACTCCTCAGGTCAGTGGAGGCTGTGCTGTGTGGAGTTTACATGTTCTCCTCATGCATGTGTGGGTTTTCTTTGGGTACTCTGGTTTCCTCTCAGACCAAAAACCCTCATTAGGTTGACTGGTGACTCTAAAGTGCCCAAAGATGTGAGTGTCAATGTCTCTGTGCATCAGCTCCAGTCCAGTGTGTCCTGCCTCTCACCCAGTGTCAGCTGGGAGAGGCTTCTGCCCCCAAAACCCTGCAGGGGAGAGGCGCTATAGATAATGGATAGAAAGACTTTTCTGTCATTGTCATGTTATGTAAACATGTTATTTGAGGAGATCTTTATTTAAAAGCCTGAGCAGCAGTTGTGAGTGTTCAGTAACATCTAACACTCTTTTCCCCCTCCAGTACACAGCACATGACTGAAAATTATTCTTCTAAATAATTTAACAAATCATCGGCAACATCCAAACCTACATGTTCATTTGATACACTGGCCTGCCTGCAAGTGTTTATAGAGATTGTACCATTTTGATATCCATTCATTAACTGGACTTTATACTTTATACTTTACCCTGTTTTGAAAAGAGCCAGACAGGCTTTTGCATCACAGTTTTGTATTTTATTAAGTCAAACTTGACTTATTGGACCAGGTTTTAAACCCAAAAACAACCCTATCTCATGTCAGAGGTGGACGGCCTGAGGGCTGCATACATTCCTCCTCCTCATTAATTTTGACCTGCAAATTTAATTTAGAGAGTTAAAAAAAACATGAGGAAAACAAGACACAATATTGAAATGAAAATGTAAGTATTTTCATTATGACCCTGAACAACATAAAGCTTCATAACTGTGCTGTAAAGTTTGTCACATTTATGTGATGCATATACAAATCAAAGATATAAAAAAGTAATCACAGAAATTACAGATTGTCTTGACATTATGGAAAAACAGTGGGAATTAGCTTATATCCTTTGAATAGTTAGTAGAAATAGCACAGCTACTTCCATTTAAATTAAGACATCAGTAAGGATTTATTGTAAAAAGGTGTCCTGATTAGAGTCAGTGAGCAAGCCACACAGGAAGAGAGTTGCTGGATCAAGACAGGGTCCTTGTGTGTGGAGTTTTCTAATGTGTACATTGGTTTTCATAAAGCACTTCAATTTCCTCTTCGGGAAAGGTGCCTTAAAATAAAATGTAATGCTTTTATTTATATTCACAAAAAATGCTTATGAGGTTAATTGGTGACTCTCAATATCCTGCAGGTGTGAATGAGTGCAGCTGTCTGTATGACTCTGAGATGGGCTTCAGCCCCGTGACCCTGAACGTGATAAACATTGTTGGATGGATGGATGGAGAGCTTGTAATAAATTCAGATAAAAGACTTTAAATACAAAAAACATTTGTTATGTATCTGAATAAGTCACAAGAGTTGAGTTACAAGTGTCCTACTTTATGTTGCATTACATACATTAAATTCAGATGAATGATATTAATACAAAAGACATTTATATGTGAATAATAGTCATAAGTGTACGTTACAAATTCACTCCCTAAAGTAAGACAAATGAACGTGGCCCTCTTGGGGACCAAAGTTCAGTCCTTCCTTCTTAAAATAATGCTAAAATTTAGCTTACAGCAAATATACATAATGAAATATATCAGAAACATCAACAATAACATCATTAATGTCAAAGAAAATCAACAGCTTAAGAACGAGTCTATTTTCCAGCCCACATTTAAAGGTAAAAGCAGGTATGAATAAGAGGTCTATGATTATGGTTAAAATGTTTTGCAGTCAAACTCAAAAGATTTGTTCATGTTTTTATTAATGTTGTGGTGTACAGTCGACTAAGCCCGTTAACACCTGCATCAAATCAAGTCAGATTAATTTGAAGTCTGAAGTGAAAATACTCAGCAGTTGATTTAACTTTTGTTTTTTTGAGTTACCTTCCCTTCACACACAAACACAAACAGACAAAATAATTCATGATAAAGTTTTTATTCATTTTTGTAAATATTGCTGCATGTATTTTAAAACTGTTTAGTTTTATTGATTCCACCGAGGCTAAAGTAAAGTGTTTATTTACTGTCATTGTTAATCAAGGCTCTGTTTTTGATTGTAATTGATTTTTTCCTGTATTTTAAAGTTGAAACAGAAATGTATTCAAACATCGTGGTGACTGGTTGTTTTTTCTCTGTAAGCTTAAATTTTTTCTACTGTTATGGAAGATGGAATATTTTATGTTCAAAAAGTAAGCCATATGCCCATAATCACCTATTGTGTTGTGAATAGCAAAAATTCTGTGATTCTATTGATACTTTCTTTGGTATTTTAATTTTGCTTCAATAAAGTAACTTAAAATCCAAATGTTTATTGTTTGTGATTTTTCAAAATGAAGACATTTGTTCTGCAAATGAAATGGAAGAAAGAAAAATAATTTTTGTTTGTAAAATACTTTTAATGAAATGACATTTATAAATATTGAATTTAAAACCCATGTTCCTTTAATATTTCAGTTTTTAATGTATGTTTTTGGCCATTTTGTGCCTTTATTACTGTAATAGGAGAGAGACAGTGGATAGGCTTGTGAAAGGGGGAGAGAGAGTAGGGGAAGACACTCTGCAAACTGGTCACAGGCGGGATTCGAACCTGGACCGGCAGAAGCAAGTACATGGGGTGCCTGGTTGCTAACCACTCCATCAAACCAGCACCCCAGTATTTCAGTTTTGTTAATGTTTCAATTTATTTGTGTTATTTTGAAGGACAGGTTTGTTTTCCTTATGTGTCATTTTGCATACACCACTAGCTGACATTTGTAAGAAAAACATGTACAAGTACTTTAAAGATAAAAATAGGTAATGCCTTTTTTCTAGAATACTGTATAACACACAAACATCGGTCAGTAATAACCAGCAGAGGTCATATCAAAACATTTTTAATGCAATATACTCAAAGTTTTCAATTACCTTCTTTGACCAAGACTCTTTCATTGGCTACATTATGATCATTTGACAAATTCCTCGACAGATTTTTTTTTTCATTTTAGAGATGTGTTGAATTAACTTATACCAACATATTATAAGTTTTATACCAGTATTCAAAGTTTTGTTTATTGTGCACTTGACCAGTGAAAATGGAAAATGGTGACCAGTCCTGGATCCTGAACTGTTGCACGTACAAAACCCAAAACCAGTGAAGTTGGCACGTTGTTTAAATCATAAATAAAAAAGAATACCATGATTTGCAAAATCCTTTTCAACTTATATTCAATTGAATACACAGCAAAGACAAGATACTTAATGTTTGAACTGAGAAACTTTATTTTCTTTTGCAAATAATCATCAACTTAGAATTTAATGGCAGCAACACGTTGCAAAAAAGTTGGCACAGGGGCATTTTTACCACTGTGTTACATCGCCTTTCCTTTTGACAACACTCAGTAAATGTTTGGGAACTGAGGAGACCAATTTTTGAAGCTTTTCAGGACGAATTCTTTCCCATTCTTGCTTGATGTACAGCTTAAGTTGTTCAACAGTTCCGGGTCTCCATTGTTGTATTTTACGCTTCATAATGCACCATACATTTCAATGGGGGACAGGTCTGGACTACAGGCAGGCCAGTCTAGTACCTGCACTCTTTTACTACGAAGCCACGCTGTTGTAACACGTGCAGAATGTGGCTTGGCATTGTCTTGCTGAAATAAGCAGGGGCGTCCATGAAAAAGACGTTGCTTGGATGGCAACATATGTTGCTCCAAAACCTGTATGTACCTTTCAGCATTAATGGTGCCTTCACAGATGTGTAAGTTACCCATGCCTTGGGCACTAATACACCCCCATACCATCACAGATGCTGGCTTTTGAACTTTGCGCCTATAACAGTCCGGATGGTTCTTTTCCTCTTTGGTCCGGAGGACACGACGACCACAGTTTCCAAAAACAATTTGAAATGTGGACTCGTCAGACCACAGAACACTTTTTCACTTTGCATCAGTCCATCTTAGATGAGCTCGGGCCCAGCGAAGCCGGCGGTGTTTCTGGGTGTTGTTGATAAATGGCTTTGGCTTTGCATAGTAGAGTTTTAACTTGCACTTACAGATGTAGACGAACTGTAGTTACTGATACTGGTTTTCTGAAGTGTTCCTGAGCTCATGTGGTGATATCCTTTACACAGTGATACCGGTTTTTGATGCAGTACCGCCTGAGGGATCGAAGGTCACGGGCATTCAATGTTGGTTTTCGGCCTTGCTGCTTACGTGCAGTAATTTCTCCAGATTCTCTGAACCTTTTGATGATATTACGGACCGTAGATGATGAAATCCTTAAATGCCTTGCAATAGCTTGTTGAGAAATGTTGTTCTTAAACTGTTGGACAATTTGCTCACACATTTGTTCACAAAGTGGTGACCCTCGCCCCATCCTTGTTTGTGAATGACTGAACATTTCAGGGAAGCTGCTTTTATACCCAATCATGGCACTCACCTGTTCTCAATTAGCCTGTTCACATGTGGGATGTTCCAAATAAGTGTTTGATGAGCATTCCTCAACTTTCTCAGTCTTTTTGCCACTTGTGCCAGCTTTTTTGAAACATGTTGCAGGCATCAAATTCCAAATGAGCTAATATTTGCAAAAAAAAATAACAAAGTTTACCAATTCAAACGATAAGTATCTTGTCTTTGCAGTGTATTCAATTGAAGATAGGTTGAAAGGCATTTGAAAATCATTGTATTCTGTTTTTATTTACGATTTACACAACGTGCCAACTTCACTGGTTTTGGGGTTTTGTAATAATCAGATCAAAGCAACAAACAAACAAGAACAAGTTTGAGCAGCAGGGCCTGTGGGACTCTAATCGTAGTCTTCCACTACATTCAAGTATTTTTAAAAGAAAAACATGTCTGGTTGTGGGGTTCTCAGTTGTGCTTTCAGGATTATTTTTGGTGATTACTTCTCATGATTTAAATTGAACCAAATGAAAATATCATTCTGCTGCTAAATCTTGGCATGCCAAACAGTAAAGTGTGCTTGTTCATGACCTCCCTTTGATAAATGAAGTCTTAAATCAGGAGAAACTAAACTGCATAAACAAGGAAGAGCAAAAAAGAGAAATGAGAGTGATTCTGTCACACCATAGCTAAACAGTATCAGGTGTTCAAACATCAACAAAGGTGCCACACTCTTCTCGGTTTAATCTGTTTGAGTGTAAAAATCCCAAAATCATTTCAGGATGATTAAACCGGTTTAGATTTTACAGTGATTGTCTTGACAGGAGGCCTATTGGTGCTGAAACCTGTATGCTCTCTTGAAATGTGATGCTCAGCACATTTATATAACATGATACAGCCTTTAAAAAGTTGTTAGATGTACCTGTTCACTGATCTATTTACATGTGTTTGTACATAAAGCTTCACGAGTGCATTTTAGAAAATAGAACCACTGGTTGAACACTAAGAAGAGCCCCTAACCACAATTACCCTTTAGCCTATATGAATGAAGAACAGAAGGAGAAGAAAAGCGGGAAGAAAGGAGGAGAAGAGGAAACGAAAAAGAGAAGAAGGAGGAGAGGAAGAAAAAAGGAGAAGAAGAAAATTGACAAAATTTTTGAGAAGTTGTATTTTTTTCGACATCTTGGCTGCGCCTACTTAACAAACTCAAAGTCACGCGGGTTCAGACGTCAGTGAAGGCTAAATGAAACCTCTGATGAATGAAACTGAGGCAGAATGAACATCACCCTCCTAAAAACTTTGCGAGCAGCGTTGTGCACATGAGCCGACATCAGCCGGCGGGTATGATACCACAGCAGGGATAAGAAGGCCACGTGTATCAGGTTGGCAGCGTAACGTAACACTGTTTGCCACGGTTCTGGTGACATTGATAGAAAAAAATAACAATGCGTGGCCACGAGAAAAGGGCGAGGCCACGAGATAGTAATGCGTGCTAAAACAGAGGGATGCGTGGCCACGAGATAAATAACGCTGTACACGAGATAATGCATACAAATATAGTTAATGCGTCACTTGTGTCTACCTTTAATGCTAAATGACTCTCGGGTTATTCTGTTACACTTTGCTCAAATGTAACGTACAAGATTTGTGGTAAGCGCTCAGCGGCACCGCGGGAAAATAACTGCTAATTTGGCAGACAATTTACTGCAACATTATTGATTAAGAGTCAAACTGTGGCGCTTTGGAGGCCCATTTTTACTATAAGCCCTGTTAAAATTATGAATATGTTCAATAGGTTATTATATATTTCAGTGCTTTTCTCAAAATTTACTGTAATTATTACATCAAATGTGTATTTGAGACTATTTTAATGAACAGCAAATATTTAAAACATCATAAAAAGTCAAAAAGCCAGTACTATGATCTCTAAAGTCCAACAGATCAAAAAATTAGATCATAGTACAGATGAGAATTTTCAAATATTTGCTTGCTCTCATAAAAAATGAGCCTCAAACGCCTGATTTGATGCGCTCTCAATCAATAATGCTACGGTAAATTGTTTAGAAACAAGCATATAGGTACCTGAGACAGGACTTTACAATATTCTGTTGGACTTTAGAGATCATAGTACTATTTTGATTTTTTATGATGTTTAAATATTTGCTGTTCTTTAAAATGAGTCTCAAATGCCTGATTTGGATGTGCTGTCAATCAGTAATGCTACAGTAAATTTTCAGGAAAGAAGCACAGAGGTAGGCCTACCTGGGAATGTACTGTACAATATTCTGTTTGACCTCCTAGATCATAAGTACAAGTTTGATTTAATTTTTTAATAAATTTTACTAATTTTTCTGATATTCGCATAAAGTAAAATAGGCGTCAAATGCCTGGTTTAAATGTGATTGTAATCAATAATGTTGTGCCACTGAACGCACCACCATAAATACCTCCGTAACCTTTGGCCTACCGTAATATTTGGGCAAAGTGCGCAACAGAATCACGGAAGCACAGATGGTATGACCGCAGTCATTTAGAGCTGCCGAATTAAGTGTCTCTTGCTAAGAATTACTCCATGCCTAAGAAGTGACTTAAGAATGTCATTGTAGTTCATTCCCAAATTAAAATAACTCAAAGTCACGCGGGTTCAGACGTCAGTGAAGGCTAAATGAAACCTCTGATGAATGAAACTGAGGCAGAATGAACATCACCCTCCTAAAAACTTTGCGAGCAGCGCTGTGCACATGAGCCGACATAAGCCGGCGGGTGATGGAGTGACTATCTCGTGGCCACGCATTATTTTTTTTCTATCCAATGTCACCAGGGGGGCTCCGTAGTTTCAGACCTGCAGGGAACTGACACGGACTGGGTGGGCAGAGCTTTTCAGTGGGTTGCCCCCCGCTCCCCGGTAACGCCCCCGATTTCTAATTTTACCCAGGACAACATACTTTACCAAGTCTGGATTATATCAGACAGGATTTCATAGACCGAGACTGGGCTCTAAGGTCGATGAAGCCACAGGTCAAAATGAAGACTGTGGGGTTTTTGGCTCTTGTGGGATTTTTCCTCCACGACTCGACGGCTGGTGAGTGAACATTGATTTAAGTTTCTTTATTGTGAGAACGGAAATGCAGCGCGTCATTATGACTGTAGTAGTTTGAGAGTTTGTATTTTTTAATTCAGTCATCACACCAAGTTCAACAGTCCCGTTACAGTCCAAAAAAGTCAATACTGACGTATTAAAGTAACGGTTCAGTTTTTTTTTGTTTATCCCGGATTGGGTGGGGTGTGTGTTGTGATCTTGAAAGTGCGCCACAGTGTCGCAGCTCAGTTTCATGTTCACAAACAAATGTTATATTCATGTACATGGTGCCAAACTCCCCGTTTTGTTAAAGAATCGTAGGGGACACAATACTGCATGACTTATCAACTCAACAAACAGTTTGTCTAGGCCTATATCTGCTCTCTTTTCAACTACAAAGCTGCTTGGGTTAGATATTTGAGACACAGCACAGCCTCTGTGTCCTTCCACCAGCAGCGTAAGAATCAAACTGACTTTTAATTTAGTATAATACATTAATAATACCACATCTTTAATAAAGATGATCCTCATGTACAAATGTGTAAGGATTATCTTGCTGGCAAAGTTCAGCAATTTTAACTAAAAGTGTTTTTCTTGCTCAGTTTAACTCCAGAATAAAATGCATGGTGTGTTCTGTCATAAAGTTCTCTTTTTCTTTATTCTGAACAGGAATACGCAAATTACATGTTAGGTAGCCTACCTTTTTTAAAACAAATTAAGACACCAGCTTACATAAACAAAAAATAAATGTGTTACAGGCAAACCATCAATGCATGCATGCTTCAAAAATAATCTACTAAACATCCTTTTGAGAACAAATACTGAATTTCACATTTTAAATGTTATATTGCCTTCTTTCTGCCGAGGTCTTAATGGACCTGCTTTGTGCACTAGTGTGCAGTCTTGGAGGAACAGGAAGAGGCTGTCCCCAAACTCCATCAGACAGTGGTTACTAGAGTATTTTTCTTAAAAAAGAAACCTGTTTGATTCCTCAAATAAGATTTGTTTAGAGACTAATGCATTTCTAATCTTCGTGTGTATTTTTAGTTCCACTTTTAAGTTTTAAAGTTAAAGACAAATGTTATTTATCCTTATGATTTGAATTACACCCATTAAACATGCAAATGAAAGAAATTATTCAATGTTATTTCATTGATTTGAAGATGTGTGTGGGATTTGGAAATTAGTAAAACTTAGAGAAAAACTTATCTTTGAACAGTTTTAACTTTTTTTTTTAAATGGACAAATATGTATGTGTCTGATGGTGTTGACAAAAATGCATGTGCTGATCTGGAAAACATACAAAATCTATTAAAAAATGTTTAACGGGGAGGTTGAACCTAAACAGGGCTTTATAACCAAAACATCGCCAAACAAAGATCTATTCTTAGATTTCTAAAAAAACATTTTTTTTAAAGAAAAAAAAAGAAAAATGTGTTGTCCCTAATTCCAAGAATTCCTAAACTAGAATTTTAGCTGACATGAATCAAACTTAGTAATTTGATAGTTTGATTCACTAAAATTTAGTTTGACTTCAAACTGATATGTCAAGAGTTAAAATATAACTGTATTAATTTTTTAATGAATGTTTGTCACATAAATCCAGTTTTTATCACCTGGGGCTTTTATCCAAGATTAAATAGTTTTTATCTTTTAATGATTATAGTAATTATGGTACTGGTGATGGTAATTTATGCTCTTACTTATACACAGTTGGACTACTGTAATATTCTTTACGTTGATGTTAATCAGGCTTCCCTTGCACGCTTACAGCTTGTCCAAAATGCTGCTTGGAGACTTTCTATTGATGCATAAAATTTTAAAATCAAACTGAAATATTGAAAACATTTTTTTCCCCACAGTGCTTCACTCTCTGAAGTATTTCCACACGGCGTCCTCTGAAGTTCCAAACTTCCCAGAGTTTGTTGCATTTGGTTTGGTTGATGATCACCTGATGATTCACTACGACAGTAACACCAAGAGAGCAGAACCCAAACAAGACTGGATGAACAAAGTCACAGGAGATAGAGCTGACTACTGGAAATGGCAAACTGATCTCTCGAAGGGTCACCAGCAGTGGTCCAAAGACACCATTGAAGTTGCAAAAGAGCGCTTCAACCAAACTGGAGGTTTGTTTGTTTCACTTTTCTACACTGTAAACACAGTTATTTGGATTTTCATCCTGTCCTTTAGTGAACATGTTACTGCTGAGGAGCACACACACTGTCTCTGTCCTCTGTGTCTCTGAGTGTGGAGTGAGTTTCCTCTCTGCGGCTGAATCAGTCTGATGAAGTCTCTTCTGCTCTGAAACAGTCAGACTCAGAAACATCACAGACACTCAGGCTACGTTTACACGGACACTCCTGACTTAAAGACGCAAAGATTTTTCCTTTGGGTTTTCAAATTCTTCTGCGTTCAGACGACGACGCTGGAGACATATGGACCCGCTGTAGTGTGCATGCCGGTTCAGTAGATGGCGGTGTAGGTATGCAGAGAGGCAGCGCTGCTACAATACACGAACGAAGAAGAAAAACTTTTCACCAACAACAATGGCGAATAGACACACAGAGACGCAGGAGTTTCTTTTCTGGACAACAAATCAGCTGTTGTTGTTCCTGGTATGCGCGCACAGCCTTCATGTGAAAATGTACTGCGCATGCGGTAACATCAGCATTTCACCCTGAAACGCTCCGATGCAGGTTTACACGGAGCTGCATGGAGAGCGTTTTGGAAACTTTCCACCCTGGAGCACGTTTTCAAAAGTTACCATTTCAACGCGTTTCAGTGAAAACTTATTGGATTTGACCGTTTTCTGCAGGGTAAACAAAATGACCCTCACAGCCAGTCGGGAATGTCGTACAGAGATCAAACCAACGGTGAAACGTTTGTCTCATCGAGACCTACAAAGCTTGAGCTGACACCCCTGACCTATCTCAAACAGGAAGCCAGCAATTTGCCTTTCAAAATAAAAAAGACTCAAATTTTCATCCAAAAAGAAATGTATCTCCTCCTTGGCCTTAAATGGTGTCAGCTTGAATTGTGGAAAAATAACAGAATAGGCCATGCTGATCAACAGTTCGGAAGGAATTTGTTGTTTCTCACAGTTTACAGCTGGAGGTGTGAGGTAGATGTTTGTGTTGGTGTGTGTGGATCAGTGTGTGTCTGTGGTGAAGAGGTGGAATCAGCTGATGGTGTGAGACTGAGCTGAGATTTACTCTGATTCACCCACAAAACTCTCTCTCTCTCTCTCAGGGGTTTTTTTCCACAATACAAACGGCTGTGAGTGGGATGATGAGACTGATGCAATCAGTGGTTTCTGGCAATACGGTTATAATGGAGAAGACTTTGTTGTTTTTGACCAGGAGACCTTCACATGGGTCGCTGCTCAACAGCAGGCAGTCACCACCAAAGACGAACTAAATAATAACAAAGGTCATCTAGATTATCTGAAAAATTACGTCACCAAGGAGTGCCGTGATTGGCTGAGGAAGTACATGGAGTATGGAAAGAGCTCTCTGATGAGAAAAGGTAAGATCATGATCCTGATGTCATTTAATTTTGACTGTGTTCATGTTTCTTTATTTTCACACTCTGACCTTACAATAAAAATTTGACAAATCATTTATGGATTTAAAAGTCCAAGCACAACGAATAAAACTTCCAGCTTCAACATTACATTTCTTACAGAGCTCAGATTTGTTATGGTCCAGTTTGTGTTGAAATTGGGGAATTATCTGTAAGTGGTGCAATAACCTGATTTTATTTTCTTGCATCCTGCAAACTGAAATATTAATGGTTAGTTTTCATATTTGCAACCAAGTTGTCTACTTAATGTTTACACTTAGATCATTATTCCGATTAATGGACAGGAATGCAGGCTTGCCTGTATCAAATGTAGACACTACTTTATATTCAAACCCAAGAATACCTTTTTTCTTCCCAGCAGAAAGTATGTTTTCTAATGGAGATGGTTCTTAAGATGGACCCAAGTCTTTTCTATTATCCATCTGGTCTTTCTAAAATAAGATAATAATAAAATAAGTCCCCCTCCTCAGCTCTCTGCTCCTGTCTCTGTCCTCTCTGCCCCCTCCTCTTTTCTCTTCATGAAGAGGAGCTCCTTTAATCCTGTTTATTAGCTCATTAGGGCTGTACAACATGGACCAAACATTTAAGATTATTTTTGAGCCCATTGGTGAGGCATAATTCACATTTTATAATCAGTACTGTTATTGGTTAATAACAGTACATAACAATGTATAATAACAGATAATCTAATTAGTGACAGACTTAGTGATGTATTATTGTCTGAAATCAACAATGTTAGCAGGACTGTGTTTCAGGTCGACTTTTGTAACCATTGGGCAGAATTCAGTCAGAGTCCTGATATCAGTTTACAATCAAAACCAGAATTTATTTGTATACATCTCCCACATCCTTCAAAATACCAGTGAAAGTCAGTTCAACAAAATATAATCCAACACACCTTTTTTTTGGCAATGAACTTAATGTTCTGTATAAATGCACTGATGAACCATAATAGCTTTCTTTGTTTGACTCCTTTTCTAATTCATAAAAACATTTATTTAACCAGTCCTAAACAAAAGAAGTGTCCTTTAACTGTCCTTAAAGAAAAAATCTGCTGGCCGGCAAAACAAAGAAAACTAGAAAAGCATTCCAAGAGCGCAGACCTCCGCCAAGCAGCTCAGCTCCACCGATAAACTGTCATATCCACCCAACATTATGGTCCTATATTTATTTTGTACGCACTGGGGATTTAAAAATATCAATCTGCAAAAAGTGTGATTATTGTTAATATAAATATCATCCAGTAGAGTGGCCTCGTCAGTAGTGGGTCTTTAACTTGTTGACTTTACTGGTGCTGCTGCTTGTACAGATGTTTGTGTTTGAAGACTTGCTCTATGTGAAATTTGGGGGTTCTCACACCCACACACACACATACACACACACAACAACTTCTGCTATGACGGACTATTTCAGTATTGACATTATCAGCAACCTTTGTTTTGAGAGGGACTGCAGGGACTAAACTCAAATCTCACACATTTCAGCTGGATGATGATCCACAGTTTGTGTTTGGATCAGTGGAGTCAGTTGATTTGTTAAAGACGTTTTGGATGCTGACAGCTGAGTGGTTTGTCAGAGTTTTTGTGTTCAGAAAACTGCAGAGTGAGATCAGGTCTGAACATCTCTCTCTGCTGCTCCTCCTCACCCTCTCTCACCCTTTCTCCAATTCCATCCTCTGTTTCTCTTCTTTACCCAATAAAGGCAAGAAAATCATGAAATAAAGTCAGAACTAACCCTGTTTCACTGAGATAAAGCTCTTTAAAATGCTTAGTTAGATATATTTTGTAAGTATTTATAACTTTCAAGAATGTCAAATCTAGGATGAGGAAAAACATTAAAATGTATTTAAAATATAACTTCTGAGTAACTACGAGATTTAAGACTAAATTTGACTATGACAATGAGTTTATTCAATAAAATATAAATTATCAGGATGTTTATTCAGTAAAAAATGTTAATTATTTGATGACTATCAATTTATTAACTAAATAAATATTTAATAAAAAGAAAAATACGAATGAATATTATCAAGATGTCGACTCTAAAAAAACGACATGATTTATTGATCAAATTGAAAACACAACTTACATGGTTACATGGGATTTATGAAGTAATTCTATACTATATTTCTAATTCTATATAAACATGAAAATTATTTGATTATATTATATATTATTGCTGAATGTGTCATGGTTCAGAATTAACCAGAGGTGTTTGTAGAAGGAAAGCAGATGGACCAAGAAGCAGTTTTAACTGAGTTCATTGTAACAGGTCGGAGGAAATGACTGATCATCAGGGCCCAGTATTTCAAACATAATCCACCAGGATTAATCCTGGTGGATTGGATTAAACCCAGATCTAATCCAAAATTGGGTATTTCAAACAGCATTTAATCTTGATAATTTAAATCCAGATTTGGAAATCCAATCCTGCTTTTAATCCAGATTTGAGCCTGTGTTGGGTATTTCAAAACTTCAGTCCCAAATCTGGATCAGTTTTATCCTGAAAAACAGCATTAAATGAATCCCACCTCAGGGTAGGATCAGAGTGTGATCCCATGTATTAGTTCCACATATACTCATCAATAGATAGCTTTTACTTGCATTTCTCGCAATCATTAGTATAAAAAGATATTTTTAATAAATTAAGCCTCTTTATGTACAGTTATTTTTTATTGAACAGAAAAAAATCCAAATTTCACAATTGTCAGAAAAGTAATTCGGACAACAAAAATTTCCTCAACCCAAGATTGTAAAACCTAAACTTAAAGTTTTCACACTACTTTGCCATTTGCTTTTCCAGTAATTGTATTTTTAACTTGATGTGTTCTTGCTGAAGCATGGTAAGTTTTATTTGTTCCTCAGCAAGTAGAATTTGCTGGTGTGCTCGCTCAGTTTCCATCTTGAGGAGATTTTGGTAGGCATGATCCTTATCATGATGCCTCTTCGGGTGATGTCTATGTGGAGGTACAGGGGGAACCTCCCCACAGCTCTCACCTGTGCTTGGCTCCCCCTTCTGGTCTGTCTGTGACCCTGAGGGCGGGTTGATCCTAGGGGCGGGATGGATTTGAAAATCTCAATCTGAGAGGATCAGGATTATTCTGATCCAATCTAGCAAAGTTTTGAAATACCGGGATAGAAGATCCTGATCCATGGATCAGGAAAGTGGGATTTGGAAATCTGGATCAATTTAATCTGGATTTAATTTTTTGAAATACTGGGCCCAGGGGATCTTGATTTATTGTTTGGTGCATGAGCTTGGCAGTGTGGTGAATTGGGCAGCTGAGCAGGAAAACACGAGGGAGGCACTGGAGGAGAAAAGAGCACAAAAAAGGGGTTAATACTCAAAAAAGCGGAGCAGAAAATCACTAGCATACAAGAGTTGGCCGAGATACCACTGAGGTAGAACAATTCTCCGGCGCCGATCCTTCAACTAGGAGACCCCTAAATACTCTGGTTGACGAGCTTGATTCTCTGCAGGTATGGTGTGCAGCACAGGTGCAAGGAGCAGATAATTAGGTCAGAGCCCAGACTCAGGAAGGGAGGGAGGAGGAGCTCAGCTGAGTGGAGGAGGCTCAGCAGAGCAGATCACAACAGAATGTAGTCAATGTATCAATGCTGAACGTGGGCTTGTTGCACATTAGTGAATCCAGCCATGGCCCAGTCTTGGATGATTTTATCAGTTGTTGCAAATGCTCCTTCTTGGTCTTTAACAGATCCAAAACAAAGCACATAATTATTGATTTTAGGACATAGAATCTGAAAAATGAACCCACAGTCATCAAGAATGCCTCAATGTGTGGAGAGCTACAGATACTGTATCTTGGGGCTGTCACTGATGCCAAAACAGATGTTTAACAAGAACTATGAATCAGTTTGTACGACAGGACATTAGCGTCTGTTTTCACTTTGGAAACTGTCCTGTTTTAATATTGACATAATCATGCTGACCCCTTTCTATCGAGCTATTATTAAGTCTTTGTCATCTGTTTCTATGGTCTCCTGGTTTGGTATCTTGTCACTAAAGGACAAAAATGCACTGCGGCAAATTGTTAAATGGGCTGGGAGGTTAACTGGGGAGCATTAACACAATGATAGCCCTCTAAGCCAGCCCCATCCTGAAAGACAGCTCACATCCTTTGCATGGCAAGTTTCAGCAAGGTATGAACAAAAAACCTTACATGTCTGTCAGTAAAAGAAAGTATAAGCATATGAGTGCCAGTTCTTTTGATCAGACTGTCGTTTTGTGGTCCCTAAGGGTTGGATAAAAAGGTACTTAATAATAATTTTACCTTCTGGTATATAGAAAGAAATCTTGAACCTGAAGCTGTAGTTTTCATCCTTACACACTTTATACGGTCTCTGTGTTACTGAGACATTTACATCCATGACATCGAACAGGAGCAGTGACAGTAAACAACTGTAAATAAAGATAAAGAAACTATAAACACTCTTTGTTTTTGTGCTCCAGACCTCCCCACAGTGACCCTCCTCCAGAAGACCCCCTCCTCTCAGATCACCTGCCACGCCACAGGTTTCTACCCCAACCAAGCTGCCATGTTCTGGAAGAAAGATGGAGAGAAGCTTCAGGACAACATGGAGCACGGAGACATCCTCCCCAACCATGACGGATCCTTCCAGATGAGAGTTGACCTGGAGCTCCCTTCTGATGACTGGGGGAAGTACGAGTGTGTGTTTCAGCTCTCTGGTGTGAAGGAGGATGTCGTCACCAAACTGGACAGAAAGGACATCAAGACCAACTACGGTAAGACCTGAAGCAGCAGAGATGGACCAGAGGAGTTTACTCAGACAGAGGAGAGTTGGAATATCTCTGAACACATGAATAATATGCTACAATATACTGTATTGTTTACTGTTTATAGTTTAATGAATGTTTAGACCTTTTTAATGTGAAGTCTCAGTTTTATCACAACTCTGGCTGGACGTCAGGACACAGCAGTAACTCACTGGATGTCTGAGCTAATGAACATCATCTTTCCTGTAATCAATTATAATCTGCAAATCCATCCATAGTGATCTTCAGATGTGTACTGAATGGGTCAAAGCTAATGCCAACAATCGCAAGCATGACCCATTTTTGGCTTCTTTCACAAGGACCATACACACACTTTTTAAGCTGTTTTCACACAAAACACAACTTCGCAACCAAGATCCAGTCGCCAATTCAAGTCGCGTCAACGCCATCCCTGCTGCTCAGCGACATCTTGCTTGGTCAAGTTTCACAGCGATCATAATATATTATAAAATAGGATGTATTAAGCTGACATTATTCCAGCTCTATCCTTTTCACTCACCTACCAACCACAAAACACTGCAGCTGATGACCGCTTCATCAGCATCGTCTGTGAGTTCCCTGTGGTCCCGTCTAGGCAGAACTAATGTCCTCACCAACTAATGTTTCCCGCACGGACATGAACTGGAATAAAACCACTCCATCACTCGCCCACACAACACTGATTGACTGTTGCAGCACAGCCACATGTGATTCCACCTGAAGAATTCAAACATCAACTTTGACGACTAAACGACGAGCGACCAGGTCACCCAGAATGTGTCTGTCGCACCACAGGAGGATTAACCCTGCCCCATTGTTACAGTACATTGATTTCATATGGAGAGTGGTAACCCAGGCTGCAAAGTCATGTTCAGTGAGTAGGCAGCTTTAGGTTCATGGTAACTCCAAATTGCTCTTAAAGGAGACATATCATGTTGATGCATGATTTAATACTTACATATAATATAATACATTTGAAAACAAGACCTTACACCCCCTTAATTTTCAAAAAATGAGATATTGTATTTTTTCTGATATCCTAGAACGAGATTTGATGCCTCTGAAAATAGGTCATTGCGAGATGTCCGCGAGATTTAAATCGTTGTGACGACACGAGGTACATTTCTTTTTATTGGAGTAATCTGATAAAACACTTCCTCCTCTGTGATGTCCGTTAGCCACAAAACCGTCACAGAGGAACACATCGACCAACCAGCAGTATATAGCTCCCTAGCTCACACTCACTCATTACCAGCTCTGGCCTGTAGGGGGACTCAATACGCGGTCGCTGCTTTGAGCCTGCCGGAAAATACAGTAGAAGAAGAAGGACAGGCTGGCTCTACCCTCTCTGCAGCTCTGATAGAACTGACCAATCAGAGCACAAAGGGCTGTGACGTTATGAGGTTACTTTAGGTCAGCCTGAGAACCGAGCGTTTCAACAAGAGCTTGATAATGGCCTAAAATGAGGATTTTGAGAACGCTATTGTGGGGCAATGAAGGAACTAAATGACTTGTACTGAGGGCAGAAATGCTTTACAGGCATCCTGGTCTGGCATAGTGAAAAGGAGAAACAAGCATGATATGTCTCCTTTAAGTATGAATGAGAGTGTGAATCTATCTGGCCCTGCAATCACTGGCGACTGGTTCAGAGTAGACCCCGCCTCTCGCCCAATGTTAGCTGTTGTGGTGTCTACGGGAACGGTACAGAAGAAAGAAAGAGAAAAAAGAAAAAGAGGGGGAAAAAAGCTCTCTTTCCAAAATCATTTCAAACTCTGGGCTCATTTAAGTGATAGACTGCACATAATGAACATAGATAGGATGGAACCAATCCCAGAAGAGACATATCAAGCATATCATATATCAACAGCATCCAGTGGGTAAACCTCCTTAACAAAGGTCTAGTCAGCTTTGGCAAAGAGCTCACAGTGGTGAGTGAGACGTCTGCAACCAGTCCGGAGACATTTGGCGGAAGCGCTTGTGTACAAAACATCACCATAATCAATCAAGGACAGAAAAGTTGTTGAAACAAGTTATTTTCGAGTTTGAGGGAGAAAACAGGATTAATTCTGGAAAAAAACAAAGTTTCACCCTCAGTTTGTGGACCAGGTTGGCAATGTGAGCCTGGAAAGAGAGCTTTTGATCAAGCAAAAAGCCAAGATACTTTTAACTGGAGACCAGTCCTATCTGTTTGCCATTGAGAGTTGATACAGTCCTGATGGGCTCAGAGGACATGAATCACTTTGCTGTGAGCATGTGAACCTGGTCTTACAGTAGCTCATGATGTCAGTGTGGCATATGTGGTACCCACTGTGTTAGAAAAAACAAATCTGATCATACCATTCACCATTTCAGGTGCACATAGTGTATGTAAATACTTTGTACTTTATATATTTATTTGTTATTATTGTCACTTTTTCCCTCTTTCTCTGTTAGTGCCTTTGCTTCTCCCACATATTACCATCTTCACCCTGATACATTTGTCCCCGTGTACTGATCAATATAGGTTTTCATCTTTTTGTATTTTGTACTTTTAAATCTATGTATAAAATACATGATATACTTTGATCAGCATTAAACCAATGATAATGGTAAGTGAATGTATTGTTTTTATTTCATTCTCTTAATAACCTGAAGTAACCTGTCACACAAATTAAAAACAAATGAACAGCATTTTATCCAATTCATTTTAGAATTTTTTTTTTTATTATTTTATGTAATATTGTTTTAGGAAGTTTGTTTTAACATGATGTACAACATTATTTTTAGTTTACTTCTTGATGAGATCTTCTGCAGACATATGTTTCAGATTAAAGGCATCAGTTTGACTCCATTATTAGATCACTGGATTTCTACGCTGAGTTACATTGGTTATGGGACGTTGAACTACTAAACTGTTTGCAGCTCTCGCAAACATAGAGTGAAAAATATTTTTGACTCAAAGCTGAAACAAAAACAAGAAATCAAATCCCTAATGAGTAAACTTCTACAGATGTCAGGATTCATTTGTAAAACTCTGTGAAAATGGAATGGAAAATTTGGCCCAGTGTTCTCAGCAAACAGTCTGGATGACCTAAAACTATTTTTGGCTCTATGACCTTATTCATTCAAACCCATTTTAACTTCACTGAATTGTTCCCTTCTTCACAGTGAAGCCCAATAACATGATGACCGGCGGCATCATTGTGGCAGTGCTTTTGATCATCGTCTGTGTGGCTGGATTCTTCATCTGGAAAAACAGATCTCGTAAGAAAAGCAGACACATAATCATAAATTCTGATTTTTCTTTTTATACGAGGTTGTTATCAACAAATATACTGTATATCTAGACATATTAAGAGACTCAGCTTACCTCTGCGTTGTATCAACACCAAGTAGTAAAACAACAGTTGTGATGAAGTGTTTGGAGTATGCTGATGTTATGATGTGATGTTTATTAATACAACTAGTTTTTGTCTTTTTCATCTTCAGGTACACGGCCCCCACCTGGTAAGTACAACTTATTTTCTTTCTATAAACACAATTTCAAGCAGGAATGGAAAAGTTATGTTACAAAGAGGGACAAAAATGCCCCTTTCTCACTCTCTAAGGGCAACATTGTTACAAATTGTTAAACGCGGGC
Organism: Scarus forsteni; assembly: GCA_036419115.1. NCBI lineage: Eukaryota > Metazoa > Chordata > Actinopteri > Labriformes > Labridae > Scarus > Scarus forsteni. The sequence goes on from JAZDUH010000458.1 coordinate 24,681,098, forward strand.
AAGAGGAACAAGACCTCTCCCGTCAATGATCTGATCCAATGTAAAACATTGAGAAATATGACAGAAGGACATCATGCCTCCATGCAGTTTATTTTTGAATTTAAGGAGAGCGGCCCCTTTGTTTTTTCTGAGACATGGTTAAACGCTACATTTGATGCCAACAGCCTTGCTCTACCAGAGTATGGAGCTCCAGTTCACCTGGATAGAGACCACCAAGCTATAGGAAAGATGATGTGAGGGGACGTGTGCCTGTGAATAAACAGGAAGTGGTGCAAAAACTACATTGTGAGAAGCACAACAAACACCCAGGACATTGAGCTCCTGTCAGTATCACTCAGGCTGACAAACCTGCCATGAGAATTTGGACAGATTTTTGACATTGGTTTAACTCCCCCAGATGTAAATGACAAAGCAGCTACAGGGACAATCTACCAGCATGCACAGAACTTTGAGGCCATCTCACCTGACGCAACAAAATTTATATTGGGTGACTTTAATGGTTACACTTTGACATCTTTGCTGTCACATTACCATTAATGTGTTAAATATCTCACATGAGAATCAAAGACCATTGATCTTTGCTATGCTAACGTAAAAATGCCTACAAGGCCATTAAGAAGCCACTAATAGGTGCATCAGACCATAACACTGAGTTTTACTTCCCTCCTACAGGCAAAAATTGGAAACTGAGAAACCCAACTTAAGATCAGTGAAAGTATGCTGCTGTGATTGGTCTTGTAAACGATAAAAATTTTGACAGCAGCTACAGAGCAGAAATAAATCACTTTTATAACTAGTTTATGGATAACTCATTGACTTTAAACACAAAGAACAACAAAGAAATTGTTCCTGATTTTTGGTGATCTTCATCCTTTTCTCCCATGATACGGAGTAATTCAGCTTTGAAATTGGGCAAGTGTACAGATAACTGGTTACAATAATTGATAACAAATTAACATTGAATGCTAACACCAATGCAAGATTTGCCAAGGCTAAAAGTGTTTTCATATCTTAAGGAAATTGTAGGCTTTCACTGTGGAGTACACTTTGCTGAAACTTTTATAATAGTTTTTTATTGAAAGTGTGATTTTTTTTGCATTAAGTCCTGGGAGCAACACTGTCCCTATAAAACAAGAACAAGTTGAACAAGACTGTTAAAACTGGTACAAAGATAACTGAGGACAAATGGGCAGCATCTCCCACCTGACAGACTGACACACACTGACCCCGGAAAACAAGATCCTAGCAGACCCACAGCACCCCCCTTGGTCTGAATTTGTATTCCTAAACTCAGGGCGCAGGTACAGGATGCCCAGAATGAGGACTAAAGGAGGTATCACATCCATTATACCACAGAGCATCCAGCTGCAAAATTAAACCTGCTCTGACAACATGAACATGGCACTCTGCACTTTAAGACCACTAAGTGATCTTTTTTACTGACCAACTTGATATTGTTATGGCAGATAATTCATTCATTTATTCAACCTTTATTTAATCTGGAAAAATCATTGATGGTGTTCCCTCATTTTCAATGATGTCGAGAGTACAGAGAACAGCAACAGAACAACACAGTTAAAAACAGTTACATTCAAAAGCAGAGTAATTCATTATCAATGTTCTAAACTGACCAAAAGAAACAAGTGCCTGCAGTTTAAATGTTTGTTGTAAGATGTTCCAGGTGAAAGCAGCAGAAAAGCTGAAAGCAGTTCTTCCAAATATAAAGTGTTTACCGGTGGAACTTCAAGCATCAGAAGGTCACTGTATCTTGTTGGATATTGATTATAAGATTGATTTTACAGAGATGTGATGTATGATGGCATTTTACCAAGTAAGGCTTTATAAACAAATAAGAACCAGTGACTGTCACGTCTTACATTCAGGGGTTTCCAGCCCACTTTTTCATATAAAGTGCAATGGTGGGTGGAGTAACCTTCCCCAGTGATGAACCTGGGGGCAGAGGGATAAATGGAGTCCAGGGGTTTAAGAGTAGAAGCAGAGGCATTTCTATAAACAACATCACCATAATCTAAAACAGGTAAAAAGACAGCTTCAATAACACGTTTTCTACTTTGCAATGGGAAGTTAGTTTTGTTCCTGCAGAAAAACCCAATTTTTTGTCTTAGTTTGCTGGCCAGCGAATCGATATGAAATTTAAAGCTGAGATTATGATCTAACCAAATGCCAAGGTATTTCTACTCTGATACTCGGTCAATGCTGTGTCCTGTTAGGATGGTGATGTAAAAAGATACGATTTTATTCTGACTAACTTTTAAGTGTTACTATGTGTTGTCTTGGGAGGTTGTTGATTTCCTATGCAGTTTGTGTTTTTTATGCTTTTTGTGTAAGAATAATTCCTGAGTAGGAATAAAAGTTTCATTCATTCATGCTTATGTCAAAACTTTGAAGAAAAATGCAGATGAACAAATTATCCGACTCTATTCGGAAATTCCCTTATTTTATTCTCTGATACAGTTATTAATGTATTATTTATGTGTGCACCACAAAATTAAATTCAATTTAAGCTATTACGTTCAGTAAAACAGTGAGGCTTTTCACAGTTTTTTGAGACAGAGTGGGTCAACAAAGAGAGTCAGGGAGAAGTTCACAGTGTGTTAAGAGATAAAAAAAGACAGCAAAAAACAAAACTTTTAGCGGAAGGAGACAGATTTTAAAAGGTTTATTTTCCCCTTTGTGTGTTTGATACACTTGGAGTCATTGAATGTAGTCGTATGAGACTAAACATGTCAGTAGAGGAGTTACGCTGACTTAAACCTTTGACAGCAAGCCAACAATAACCCTTTAGGTTTTCTTAAATTATAATCAACATTTCTGTCCTTAATGATGCAGGAGCTTCCTGCTCAACTCATTTAAAGTCAGAACAAGACTGAAGCTCATGTCTTTCTTTAAACAGGAGGAAACAAGAGAGAGAAGAAGAGACAGAAGTTAAAGCTGTTCAAGTTTTATTAGATGAGATTGTTTGAAATATTTTGTCCTACTGTATTTTAATTTGTCCATTTGAGAGCTGTATATGTTTTAAGTACAAACCTTAAATGAGAAAATATTTTCTATTATATTATATTTTCCTCTTTCTTTCAGCCTCATTTATTTTAATCGCTGTAGATTTTGTTCTCTAGCTCCTAATAAAAGTGTTATTAATCATTTATTGCTTTGGATTCAGATAATTAAAATAGATCATTTTTACTTAATCCATTTGTCCATGATAAGATTTTTTAATTTGGACTGAGTCACACAAGACAATGTTCTGGACTTTTCCTTGGGAAAATTTTTCAAAATCCATCCATTAAAGGATCGTTGTATTATTGTCTAATTTGATCATAAAAGAGTTTAAAAGAAGGAATCATGACAAAGGATGCTCTTGACTGCTTCAAACTTCTACTTGTACTTGCAAAACACCAAACAGACAAAGCAGAAACCCAAAGTCATATGATTTGTTCAGTTTTTTCGGCCTGAACCAGATTAATTTGTGTTTTCTTTGTGTTTATAACTTAAAGATTTCTGAAAATAAATCTTAGGCTGCATTGAGGTGGAGGGTTGCATGTGGCCCCCAGGCTGCCACTGTCCCGGCCCTGATTTAAAGTTTTAGGAGTGTTATCCCGAATAATCCACAAGAAAAGCACAAATTATGATGCATGTTGATCTTTGTCCTCTGTCCTTACAGTGGTGAACGGCCCTCCTGTGGAGCAAGTGGAGCAGCAACAGCCTCTGAATGCATAAGCTTAAAGGCAAAGGCACCAACCTGAACTCAGTAAGTCACTTTATAGAAGTCTGTTATGGCTGAGGTTTATTTTTTAAAAGCTGATTTTACAAGAAGTAAAATCTGTGTTTATGTTGTGAATCTGTAGATACTTACTCAGCAATAATAGTAATAATAATAAAGATAATAGTGAGTATTTACAGTTAATGTCCTTTAACTGAAAATTCCCACAACCCATTTTTCAGCTCTGAGTGACAAAGTGATTTTTGATTCTAGCTATGAAAGTGATTTTTTAAATTTAGGTTAAATGACCTCCATCGCAATATTGTTGTTACACTCCTGCTAAAGAAAGAAAAAACCCTCAATTGTCACTGAAATAACTTCAAAATGACAAAAGTAAAATTAAATAAAACATCTCTAAAATTAACTTGTAAAATCAGACATTGCTTTTAAACTGTAGTTCAACAGAATCATTTTTAAAAAGCAAAATAATGAAAGTGGCCTGGACAAAAATGATGGTACCTGATTTTGATAATTTGCTGCACAAACTTTTTGAGTAATCACTGCAACCCAGCGATTTCTGTTACTCTCAATGAGACTTCTGCACCTGTCCACAGGTACTTTGGTCCATTCCTCATTATCAGAGCTCATAGAGGGCCACTTCAGAATGGTCCAATCTTTTGTTCTGAGCCATTCTTGGGTGTTTTGGCTCAAACAGTGATGGATGGTGTGTTCTGACACTGATGTACCTTGACCTTGGTGTTCACCTCTAGTCTCTTTGCTCTTTGGTTACCATTCATATTATCCATATCTTCAATTTGTCTTCAAGCTGCTTGGAGATGGTCTTATAGCCTTTACCTTAAACATCCTTGTCTAAAATGTTCTTTCTAATCTCCTATGACAGCTCTCTCCTTAGCTCTCTGTGGTCCATGTTCACTGTGGTACACACCATGATACCAAACAGCACACTGACTACCTTTCAACTTTTAAATGATGGGGGCGTCGGTGGCGCAGTTGGATAGTGCGCTTGATCAGTGATCGGGAGGTTGCAGGTTCAAGCCCAGCTCCGGGCGACACATGTCAATGTGTCCTTGGGCAAGACACTTAACCCCAAATTGCTCCCACTGCTGCGTCAGTGGTGTGTAAATGGTGTTACAATGGTGTTGGTATTGGTATTATTGGTATTATTGATGGATAACTAACATAGAAACTCTGAACCATCAGTGAGTGAATGTGTGAGCGAATGAGTGTGAATGGGTAAGTGTGACCTGCGGTGTAAAGCAGCTTTGAGTAGTCAAAGACTAGAAAAGCGCTATATAAGCTCAAGTCGATCTACCATTTACCATTTTAAATAGGCAAATTGACTGATAACATCTGTGATACTAATTGTAGGATAAACTTTAGTTTAACATGCCCCAATGGTTAATTAATTTTAAATCTTTCTAGGGGTACCATCATTTTTGTCCAGGCTTGTTTCATTATTTTGTTTTTTAAGTGATTCTGTTGAACCATAATTTAACATCAAAGTCTGATTTTCATTAGTTAATATTTAGTAACTTTGTATTTATTGTTACTTTTGTCAATTTCATGTTATTTCAGTGACCAGTGTTTTTTTTTTTTCTTTCAATGGAAGGGTACCAGCAGTTTTGTCCACCTGTGTAAAAACGTAAAACAGAGAGGGTTTACTTTACGTGTTTCTGCATGAGTATGATGGCATACTGTATTGTCCCTCTTTTTCCAGTCCATCAAAATGACAGACAGCCTCTTAATCTTTGTTATTCATCCAAAAATTCAGTCAGTGATGGAAAATATTAAGTGAATGCTGTTTATGACAGTTCAAACATGTTGAAACATACACAGAAGATTCTCTTACTCTGTCATCAGCCCTCTGTGCATGATGCTGTGCCAGTTTGCACCTGCCTTTCAGACATGCAAAATTTAGAATCAAAATCACCGAGCACAATCAGTTGGGTTTGGTAAATCACATTGCAGGTGCTAGATGATCACATTTGCATCTCTTCCTCCCAGTATGTTGTATGGTCTGGTCATCTACATGTATTCTGCATATTCATGAAGGCAAACACACATAATGAATGTGGCCCTTTTTGTGACCAAAGTTCAGCCCTCCCTGTTTAAAATAATGCTGAAATTTAACTTACAGCCAATATATATAATAAAATATATCGGGGACATTAACAATGACGTCGTTAATACTAAATAGAGGACCAACAGCTCAAGGTCTAGTCTGTTTTACCATTAATTTATAAAGTGAAGACAGGTTTTAATTAGACGCCTTTGATTAAGGTTGAAATTTACTTTAAGTTAAAGGATTTCTTGATACTGTATCTTTACATTTAATTTATGATACAACGTAGATTAAGTCCATTAACACACGTCCCACATAAAAGCAGGTTAATTTGAGGTGTAAAGTAAAAATTACACACAGTGTATCATACATGTTATAGTTTTCTCAGTTTTGTAAATACTGCTGCATATATTTGAAAACTACTTAACTGTTGTATCGATTTCACTGAAGCTTAAGCAAAACATGTTTAATCCCTGTAATTGTCAATTAAGACTTAGTGTGATTTGATTTTTCTTTCTGTATTGTAGAATTTCAGAGGTGGATCGATCTGGTTGAAACATACTTTCTTAAACTAAGATCTTCTGCACTTCTGCACTGCCATCAAGGAGTCCATCCTCACCTCCTCCATCATGGTCTGGTACTCTGGAAACACCATCAGGGACAAGGGCAGGATTCAGCGTGTCATTCACAGCTCCTTCACTGCACCCTCTGTGTAGATCATTGGGTTGTGTTTTTGTTCTTTGCTCCTTTTGTATGTAATGTAGCTTGTGTGTTTATATATATATATATATATATATATATATATATATATATATATATATATATATATATATAGTCATGGAAAAAATTATTAGACCACCCTTGTTTTCTTCAATTTCTTGTTAATTTTAATGCCTGGCTCAACTAAAGGTACATTTGTTTGGACAATTATAATGATAACAACCAAAATAGCTCATGAGAGTTTAATTTAAGAACTAAGAACTATTCATTTTCCATGGTTTTCTTGATAATAACCAAAATTACTTAAATTCTTACATCAATAGCTATGGCATTGTACTGCCAAAAACACTACTTTTAAGCATTCCATGTTTTCTTTTCTGTTTGCTTTAAACACATGATACACACAAGAGTTAATGCTTGATTGCATAACCATTGTTTTTGATGACTGCAGCCATGCGTCTTGGCATGCTCTCCACCAGCTTCTGACATTGTTCTGCTGTCACAGCAGCCCATTCCTGTTGGACAAATTCAAACAAATTTTCTTTGTTTTTGGGCTTGTGGTTCTCCATTTTGAGTTTGATGATTTTCCACAGGTTTTCAATTGGATTAAGATCTGGTGATTGAGCAGGCCAAGGCATGGTGCGAATGTTGTGGTTCTCCATCCAGGCTTTAACTGACCTTGCCGTGTGGCAAGGGGCATTGTCTTGTTGGAAAATCCAGTCATTCGAGGCAGGAAAGAGTTTTCCAGCTGATGGAAGAAGACTGTTTTCAAGGGTAGTCCTGTACATGACCTGGTTCATTCGGCCTTCGCACAATTGCATTTGCCATGTTCCACTCAGACTGAAACAACCCCAGATCATGACTGATCCACCCCATGTTTTACTGTAGGGGCAAGACAGTCTGGGTTGTAAGCTTCTCCAGGCTTCCTCCTAACCAGTAAGTTGGCTGGAGTGGGCATCAATTCAAAATTGGATTCATCACTGAAGAGAACCTTAGCCCAATCATCAACAGTCCAATCCTTGTGGTCTCGAGCAAAGAGTAACCGGGCCTTCCTCTGCCTTTCATTGATGAAGGGCTTCTTGCGTGCTCTGTGTGACTTCAAACCAGCTTCAACAAGTCGGTTTCGAACTGTCCTTGCTGAACAAGTCACATTTCTCGACAGTGCCCACTCATTTTTAAGGTCCCTGGAGGTCTGACGACGATTCCTGACACAGGAACGGATGAGTGCACGGTCATCTCGTGGGGTAGAAAGACATTTCCTGCCACGGCCAGGTAGCAATTTGGTAGTGCCATGTTCAGCTTGTTTTTTGTTGTAGTGAACGGCTGTCTTGGAGATCTCCAGTTTTTTCACTCCCTGTCTCTCACTCATGCCAATTTCCGGCAGTGCCAAGATGGCTGCCTTTGTGGCTTCACATAATTCTTTTGTTTTAGGCATTATGTGAGAGCTGACAACTTCTGAGTTGTGCTTTGGCTTGAATGTAAGCAGGAAACCACTCTAGGCCTTTGCATGTGCAGTGCTGCTTGTGACATGAAATGGCCTCTTATATACCCTGGGAATCAATTAAACTTAAGAATGTCAAATAGGACATAAAGTATTATGTGAATATATATATATATATATATATATATATATATATATATGTATATATATATATATACGTATATATATACTGTATATATATATACATATATATATATACATATATATATATATATATATATATATATATATATATATATATATATATATATATATATATATATATATATATATATATATATATATATATATATATATATATATACATATATATATATATATATATTTATATATATATATATATATATATATATATATATATATATATTATATTTTTATATATTATATATAAACATTTTTTATACCCAGGCCAGTCGCGATAATCAGTAAATCAATTAACCGCACGATAAATAAAAAACGTCCTCGATAAGTTTGCCGGCCACGATAAATTGACACATACATATGTGTTTCTATTCCTCCTCTCTCTCTACCAAACAGGCTGGATGAGAAGATGGCTCACCCCGTACATCTTTCTCAACATAGAGGTGTGTTGGTTCTATAGTGGATTTAGCGGATTGAGCATCTGCCGACCATTCAATCTTTGGGGGGGAGGTGGACCGCTCGCCTGTACGCACAGAGCTGAAGTGTGCATCGGGAGGAGTAACAAGAAAACAAACACAAATATGAATGATGGCATGAAATTTACGGTTCTTAAGCCGGCTGCCACAGCCCCATGGGGGAATATTTTAGGTTTTAAATAGAATGAACAAGGTGTGGGCCCACGAACACTGACGAGCCGATATGTCACATTTGTTTGAAAGTAGTGACGACGAAGAAGGGGAGGTGCAGTGGAGTCTTCGCCCTGACAGTCAACGCTTACTGAAGATTTGGTCTGCAAAGTAAAATATAAATAAAACAGAGCAAAATGGTGCGCACTCACAGACAGTGTTGTTTACTGCATTGCAAAAGAAATGGGGCCCTTCAATACGGTTGAACAGCCAGCATTTCAGGAAATGTTACAAACGTTTGACAGACAGTACGGATTGACTGGGAGAACGTACTTGTCACAAACAATTCAGGAGCTGTATAAACTCCGTTTTATTTATATTTATTGTGTGTGTTATTATTGGAGTGTTTTTTTCTTTAAAAGGAGAGTCATTTTTTTTTTATTTTCTTTATTTGTTTAGTGATTTTTATTTACATGCAATTTTTCCCAAAAAGAGTCAATTTCATTTTCATTGGTTTTTCTCTTTTTTTGTTTGTTTAATTTATTTTTTTTTAAAGATATAGACCTTCCAATTACAGTTAAATTCTCTTAAGAAATTGAAGTTTATTGCTTTTGATATGGCGTACTCACTTTATTGTGAGTAAATAATGTTTCCAAATAATATTGACAATAATATCAATTATCAGCAATAATTTTTGGTCAATTATCATCCAGCAAACTTTGTTGTCGTGACAGGCCTATTTATACCCATTTTTGTACTTTACTTGTCCTGGCACATTATTTATATCCTCACAGCAGGTTTATTTTTTGCACTAACTCACCAGGTCAGATTCTTTGTATTTGTAAATATACCTGAAAATAAATACAGTTTCTGATTTTCTGACATATTTCCATTGATTTCTTCTGTAATATTGCTCATTATTCTCTGTACCTAAGAAGAATTTGGACAGTTCTACATCTTTGCAGTGCTTGTTTGTTTATTTGTCTGCAACTTCATTCCTTTAACCCCTCATGTGTTGACACAGAGCTGTTCATCAGTCTCACCTGTGAAGTCTTAGCAGGCTGTGCTGAATTTCACTGAGCAGGTCCTCTCTGATGTTGACTGCAGACTTTCCAGTTAAGAAAGTGAATCTGTGCTCCTAAATCCACTGTAGACTAATGACAGCAGCAACCATCTCTACTGTAAACTCTGACAACTAGTCTGGTAATCTTTTACAAATGTGGATATTAAAGTCCAGTCTGTGCTCCCCTATTCCCACGCACTCTTCTGTATTCTTGATTCCTCTGGGGTTTTTAGGTAGCGAGTTCTTCCTTGATGTATCTGCTTGATTTAACTCCCACTTTACTCATTCTTCACTTGGTTTTCATTTCTAGGATCCTCATGTCTACCTCAGCTTCAGGGTAGAGCCATGGAGGACTCTGATAATTAGGATGGGCTTGGTAAACTCAAGCACGTCCATACCAGACGTTTCAGCACGTTCACTCTTTGTCCATCCAAAGCCTCACCTCTCTAACCTGACATACTCAGTTCTGTAGCTTGTTCATGGCTGTGTTTTCCTCCCTAAAGCTTGATCCCGTAGTCAGCTGTTAGCTTTCCTCTTCTTCTCTCCAGAGCTGTCTCAATTGTTTATTAGTAAAGTGTTTACCAGGGCTGTCTTCATCACTCCTTTTCAAACTCGTAAAGCTCTGAGATAGAATTTGTCCACTTATTTGTTTTTGCTGCTGCTTCATAAATTATACAACCATGATCTAATGTTGATCTCACCAGTGCTCCATAAATGTCCACTAACTGACCCACTCTGACCCACAGTCACACACAGACACAGCATCTAACAGATTTATGACTTTCTGACACTTCAAGATGTGTCATCTGTTTTTTTCTAATATTTTCTATCAAGCTATAAACTCAGACACTTTAATTCAGGCACCATCTCCATCGGCTGACCACACAGTGTCAGTTTTTGAGTTTCAATCTTTGATTTAAAAATATCATTTAGCACAACTTGTTTGTTGACAGCTTAAAGCCGCACTCATATCAAAAAATATTTAGTTTTGTTTCCTGAAAAATGGAGTGATTGTTTTTATTTTTACAAATGCAGGGTCCTTAAACACATCAAACATCAGGTTAAATACTTTTCCATTAGTGAGGTGTTGGATAGTATCTTTGGTAGGTTGCAGGTTCAAGTCCAGCTCCGGGAGATGCATGGTGATGTGTCCTTGAGCAAGACACTTAACCCCAGGTTGCTCCCTCTGCTGCGTCAGTGGGGTGTAAATGGGCATGAAAGGGTATGAATGTGGTACTTGATACTGGTGGATAACTAACATAGAAACTCTGAACCATCAGTGAGTGAATGTGAGAGTAAATGGGTGTGAATGGGTAAGTGTGACCTGTGGTGTAAAGCAGCTTTGAGTAGTCAAAGAAAAGAAAAGTGCTATAAGCTCGAGTCCATTTACCATTTACTATTTAGCTATGACACTCCTGTCATTACATTGGAGTGAAGAACCAGGATGAATGTTTTAAACCGCACTTTGTACATTCTTATTTATTTCAGTGGTTGTTAATATTGCATGAATTTGATCTGCTTTAATCTTTCATATCCAGGTGTTTACCTGCTGCCTCCTCTGTTGTTTTGATTTTGTTACTTTTATTAATCATATGAACAGCAGCATTAATGGTTTAAAAAATAATGGCCACAAAGTTTTTTGTTTCACAAATGTTTTGTTTTCAACTCTGCATTCACACATAGACATTGATGACAGGTGGAGGGGCCACATGAGCCTGTGCCTGATTCACAGGAGCATTGTTTTGGATTTTTTTCTGCAGTATGAGGCGATTTTGCTGGTTGACATCCATTCTCACTTTCTTTAGTGTCTCTGCATGTGACACCTTATCAATACTTTGACTCTGTGGGCTAGCTTCTTTTTACAGTGTACATCCCCAGAAGCAGCACCATGCTCTCCTCTACAGTGACAGCATTTACTTTTGGCATATTTTCTTCATTGTTCATACTCACATAATCTCTACATACTTTGCATTATTTGACTGTGTGTCTGATTCTTTGGTTTAGGGATATATCACCTCAGAGTAGTTCATATAACCCATATGCACTGACTTGAGGGGAGATTCCTCAAATATCAACCCAACCAACATTGTATCTGTCAGAATACCTTCTCTGTTGTGTTTGAAATGTGCAGCCTCCACAGTTTTACCTCCTGGATTTGGTTTATCACATCCATGGACGTGTGAAAGGGGTCACCTGAAATAACTCCCCTCAGCTTTGCTGTCGCCCCCAGAATATAAACTCTCAACTTTTCCCTGAGCTGTGTGATCATGTTCCTTGATTACTTTTGTATTTTGATTTTAAACTATTAATTTAACCAGAAAAAGAAACTCATTCATTTCATTCAAACTCATTGAGATTAGAAATGTCTTTGGCCAAGGTAGATTGCAACACAGTTTGCTCTGGTTAGTTTGACTGGATGATAATGCTCAGCTCACCGTTCTGTCAAATCTCAATCACTATTTTCCACTCAGTCAGTCGTATTTGATTCATTCCAGCCTGTATTTTGTGTGTTAGTCTTTGTGTTCCCCCTGGTTCCGGGCCTGGAGTCATTCTCATCTGACTAATTTTAGTCTCTTTCTTGACTCTGCCCTTGTACCTTTTTGGCCTGCAGACCTGGACAGCATCTACTACGCCCCCCTGATGTAGTAAACATGAGACTACAGTCAGAGTAGAGTTTATACAGTCAGCCAGACAATGTTCAATCCTGCCATGTTCATCTCCTCTTCTGCTTTCTGCTGAATCTCATGAGAAAAGACTGTTACAATGTCTGACAGGAACAGGGAGGGTCAAGAGGTTTCATCAGGTTGGGGTGTGACCATTTTGACTTTCTGTCTGCTCATGCTGCCTCTGCTCCTCCAGTCAGTTTGTTTGTCTTGTTTACTTGAATGATTGACAATTTTAAGATAAATTTCATGGAGTGAATCTTCAGTAAATTGGTAAGTTGTTTTGCCAAGAGCTCTGATGTTTATATAGGGAACAAATAGTTGTAGAAACTACATGTGCTGAGTCTCTTAAAAAATCTAAGAGTTTGCAATTTAAGTTTAAGCTCTACAAATGTAACAACCATCCCCGGTCTCCCCTCATGTGCAAACATCATTGAATAGCCATTCACTTGTACATGCCTAGGCTTATGGGTTTACTGAAAAGGATATAAACTAAAATTCTGTGATCTGTGTGTCATGATGCTGCTGTATTTTCTAAAAGATGCTGTCAGAGCTGTGATCGATCTGCAGGCGACAAACTGAAATGAAGCACAGAGAAACATTTATCAATGAGGCCCTTTAGGCCCTTTAGGCTCTGAATGAGCTTTGACCTCAACAGAAACATGAACACATGATCACCTCAAGAGCCTTGTGCTGAATCGCTGGAAATGGATTTAGGGAACGTCATGAAATTTCAGAACATAAATATATGAATACATAATAATTTCAGTTTGTTTCAATAGTTTCCATGTTATTTGAACCAGTGACTCCAAACCACTATCCAGTTGTTTTAATGAAGTGGACACATCAGACACCACTGTTTATGGTGAACTTGTGTTTCCTTTACTTGATATGAATGTTAATATGCAGAAATCATCATTTTTTTGTGACTCCAGACCAGCATCTAATTGTAGTATTCCACCCTACAAATAAGACACACCACTTTTTCTGGTATTTTAGAGCTTCATCTATTTTATGAAAATTAACATGCAAATGTAACAGCTAATGTAACTAACTGAGACAGTTACATTTGGGTACAAATAAATTTCATTTGTACTTTATTTTATTTGTACCTGTAAGAGCAAAAAAGTTGTAAGGCTTCCTATCTTAACAAATCACTCAGTCATATTCAATGCAGACTGACTCATGTTAACATAGAAACTAAACAAAATTCATATAAGTAAAATAACAAAAAAAACTTGTCTCTACCATGACAGTCAATCACATATAGAAAGAGATAGTGCATGTATGCCATAACAAAAATAAAGAAAAAACATTTACTGGACATGGTATTAGCAGTGAAACATCTTGACACTACCTGTAGTGAGTTAAACAACAGCAAAAAAGTTGTCAGGCTTCCTATCTTCACAAATCATGCCTAACGGGAGAAGGGAAAGGCATAAACACATATTCAAGAAGAAAAAATGGTGAAAGCTTAGCCACTTAACATGACAGCTAACACGTTTAAGTTATTTTTAATCTCTCAATACTCACATTTACATGTAAAAACACGATATAAGAAATACACAGTACTTATACAATAAAAATATTGTAACTTGTTAAACTACTGTGCACACTTAAATCAGTGTTAAACTTCATATTCAGACTTTATGATGCCTCTGTTTTGAGTCTGTTCCTCTCAGTCATGTTCAGACTGAATGAAGTGCTGTTCCACTGACGGCCGCCAGAGGGCGACATGACACTCCTGAACACAGATCTCCCATAGCAACGAGAGAGTCCACAGGATAAATCAGCGCCCTGTAAAGGGTTTGGTTTGGTTATGAGAATACATTTGTACTATTATATGAATATGATTGTATATATGAGTATTTTTAAAATGAAGAGTATGGTTTTGGACTGCTCTCTTGTGAAGTGTGTTGAAATAACACTTGCTATGTATTGGTGCTATACAAATAAAGACTGAGATATAAATTGGAAACATCATGGTCTTCTTACTCAAACTTACATGGTTTAGTTCATAGTACCCTGACTTCAGCCTTTTACTCTCACCGATCGTGTTAAGGCGTCAAAAGTTGTAAAAGCTGTGTTTGTAAGTAAAGATTTTTAAGATGTGATTTTTTGGGGGGACTTTCTCTTTTGCCACAGAGCTTTTTAACAACAACAAAAAAATAATTAATAAGACAAACTTTTTGTCAAGCCGACCAGTCTGATGCTAACTTGCTGAAATGCATCTTCCTGCAGCATCTTATTAGGCAGCTGCCTGTAAAAAGTGCTCAACAATCTAAAGTTATTTCTAGTACATACAGAATAGTTACATTTGACATGTGACTGCAGAAGTTTGGATCAAACAATTGACACATTAATATGACAGACTCTCCCACTGATCCACCCTGAAACAGTCACTGCAGTAAGTGTAATGAATACAAATTAATACATTGCAAAAAGCATTGTTAAAAGTTTTAAAATGTGGTGGTTCAAAACGTTAACAAATATGTTATAAATATAGAATTTTATATTTCGTTCGGTTGATTTTTCGTTCATAAATAATGATTTTTTTGTTCAGTATTATTTGTCAGTTCATCAGTTTGGCCACCAGGGGGAGCGCGCTGTTTGGCTTCATTACACAGTTGAATGAAAACTTACAATAAAGTCTGTCTCCTTCTTCACTTCTCTCCTTTCAGTAAAGTAATATAAACAGTTATATAAATGTTAAAGTTTGTGCGGATGTTTTTAAAGTGCCATTGAACATGTAGGTTTTACATTGTCCTACTTTCAAGTTGTGTAATTTTTTTTATTTGTTAAAATGTCAGATCCCACCAACGTAGCACGTCGGCTAGCAGCACGTTTTAGATATTGTAAAATGTGTATTAATGAAATTGTTCATTACACTATTGAATAGAAGCTTAAACAACGTGTCTGTTTCCTTCTTCACTTCTCTCCTTTCAGGGGTATATAACATAAGCTCACACACAGGAAGCTCAGACAGGAATGATTTCACCCAAAACAACAAACATTTTTATTTCTGTAATAAATTAAACATTTGAAGTTGAAGAGTTAAAGTGACTCTAGAGCTGTGTGATGAACTTTTTACTCTTCAGCTTCATTTTCATCCTCAGCAGCTGCTTGGTTCAAACATCAACAGAGGCCTCACATTTCTGTTGTTCAGCACTTTTCAGCGTCCAAAGCCTCAGTTAGTCCAGGATCATCTAACTTGTCAAATGAAGCTGATCTGATGTTATTTCATCTTGAACATCTTCATTAGTTTCTCCTCAGTGTCCTCACAGCAGGCTTATCTGAGCCTGAACATGTACAGACCTCTACTGACATGTAAAGCAGAACACATGAATCAAAACATCCAAATAACACGATGGAGACATGAAGAAGATCTAAGAGGTCCTCTCCATCTGATTTAATAATGTTATCTGATGTTGTGCTGAGCACTGATGTGTGTGAAATGATTTAAAGTGAAGCTGTGACCTGTGGTGTTAAAGCACTTTGAGGTCAGACAGACGAGAAAAGAGCCACACGAGCTCAAGTCCATTCAGAGTTTAGTCTGTTGTTTCTGTTCAGATGAGACTGTTTTTAATCTGAGCTGAAGGTTCAACACTTTTACACACAGACAAACAGAAGAAAACAGAAGAAAGTCCTGTGTGTCTCTGTCTGAAGGAAAAAGGAATATCTGAAAAAAAAACCTCACAGGGGGATCAGGAGTTATTATTGTATTTTTTTCTCATTTATATTTATCATCATAGAGAGGAGTGCTGGACTCAGAGCAGAGTTTGTTTAAAATGCTCTTTGAAATGGGATAAACACACTTATGAAAGTAAAAAGAGCAGACTCCAGAGTCTCTTTAAACATTAGTATGATTTTATTTCTATAACATGGTCACACAGACCTAAAACAGGCATCAAACCTTTATCAGGACGTCTTTATATTCAACATCCTGATGTATACTTGATGTCAGAAGTGTGTTTTTAGGGCCTAGATGACCACACCATAGAAATAAAGTCATGTTAATGTTTAAAGAGAGATTCTGGAGTCTTTTCTTCTTCATTTCATGAGTTTTTAAACTTCTTTAACAACGAAAACAGAAATCCTAACACACAGTATTGTGTATTTAATGTCTTTAAATATCAGATAATTGCACACTAACATCTACACACTGTCCAATTGCTCTTATATGTTGTCAACATTTGGTGGGTTTAACCTGGCCTTGCAGAGCAGCTGGATCCACCTGATTGAATGTTGTATCCTGTATTAGATATTTTGAACTGTCTACCTGGTGTGTCAGGTTAGGTTGAAGCAGTGAGGAGCAAGAACCAGGTCCACTCTCTTTTCCTCCTGTTTCCAACTTATTTATGCAGTTTAGTCAGCGCTCTCTGTCCTTTGGTTAAAAATATGACTGAAAATCAATTAGTTTATGTGGTTTTGAAACCACCTATTATTTATGTTTATTGTTAAGTTTTATTTTCTTTGTTTTGTTTATTTATTAACATCCCTCAGGGCAGCAGATGAAATAAAGTTATTGTACCAATTCCTGAATATTTACAATGATGCTTTGAGCTGGTTTGGTGAATAATATGAACTGACCTAATTCAACATATATATAATTTTGTTTATTCTTTATGCTTTTATTACTTATTGTCCCAATCTCTTCTTACTCTGTCATGTTTTCTGCTTTTACACCTTTCAATTTACATTTTCTTTTTCTTACTGTTTTAAAGTTTGATGGGTTTTTTTAATCCTCTTGGTCTCATTTTATGTTGCTGGGTTCTTATGACTTATGGACAGATTCTGGTGGGTGTTGGGGTTTATTTTGCTGTATGTGTTTGTTTATGAGAGTTCGTTGCTTTAAATTGAGCTTTTTTGTGGGTTAATTCCTTTTAGCTCCAGTTTTTGTGCATTTTCCTCTGTATTTTCCCTCCTGCGTCATACTCTGATCAGGCAGTTTTAACTTTCGCTTTCATTCATAACCTGTTCAGCTCAGTCTTACCCAGTAACCAGTGTCGTCATATTAAAGCTGAATTCTGATTGGCTGAGACGGGCTTGAAGACCGCCAATCTTTTTCTCATCACCTCATTTAACCTGTGAGCTCGACAGGAGACGCACCGGGTTTTGGTCAGTGAAGAGAGGAGTTGACAGACCGACTGTTGGCTTGAAGCTGAAGAAACCACAGGTCAAAATGAAGAGTGTGGTGTTTTTTGCTCTTGTGGGATTTTTCCTCCAGGACTCGACGGCTGGTGAGTGAACATTGATTTAAGTTTATTTACTGTGAGGACAGAAATGTAGCTTCAGAGCAGACACACGGAGAGAAATAAAGACAAAAACAAGTCTTTAAAATGAGCTTTACTGGATCAAAAGTCTTTCACAGGGCAGATAAATTCAGTTTTTAATGACAGTTCATCTAAAATGTGTTTTTGATCCTGACTGTGAACAGGAATGAGAATAAATAGAAATGACTTGAGTTCATAGAGATGATCAACAGTCTGATTTGATTCATTTTGTTTTAAATGTGAAATTGTGCTCAAAGAATCAGAAACATCTTCAGTCTGAACCTGCTGATCATCCAAATGAAGGTCATGGTGTTTTGTTGTTTAAACTGTGAATGTGTTTTTGTAACAATCAGAGTTTAAAGTTTGTGTTTCTCAGATGATCTTTAATAATGTTAGTGAGCTTTAGTCAGATGAGCTCTTTATTTGATGGAGTCCTCAGATCATTGAGTTCATGGAGATAAACGAGTGTGCATGTGTTTTCTCTGCTGTCTGATATCTGAGAGGAAACAGAGAAGCACTTTGACAATAAAGATCAGACTGAGTCTTCATGACACAGTTTGTCCACCAGAGAGCAGACAACACTTTATTCTCATCCTCACAGGTCTACACTCACTGTGGGAGAAAAATCACTTCAAATTATTTTTTTCTTGTTTAGATTATTTTAAGAGGAACTGCATCTTTAACAGCCACAGACATTGAGCATTAACAAAACTGTAATTTTTTATGTATGTGTCTATTTACATAATTTCAACATCACGAGCTTACAGTCATCATGTGTAAATATACTGTATTTGATTATTTTCAATGAAAGTTCATTTTCTGCTGTTTTGCCTTTTTTCGAAGTTCTGCCAGTTTCATGAGGAAAGCATGAAATATAGTTTTTGCAAATTTTTGATATGTAAATATTTATGGAGTCATTACTGCTGAGAGCATTTATTTCTTTTTTGTCAAGCACGCCAACTCTCCTCTTTACTGAAAATGGACCTTTTTGCTTTCACTGTGATGGTGTATTTGTGTCAGAAACAAACCTGAAGTAAGAAAAACATTTTATTCTCTTATAAATGGCTGTTAATTTTGAATGGAGAAATTCAGGACAATAAGGTGAAACATTCATACATCCTGCTGATATAATGCTCCTTATATGATCAATATATATGGACGATAAATTAGTATTTAATTTCTGCAGGAAGTTTAATATCTGCCAATGATCAACTTCTTTTTGTCATTTTCTGACGATACCATTACTTAGGTTTTGCATCACTAAAGATAATAACTACTAATGTTGAAAACGTAATTGTTTTCTTCTTTCAAAATACATAAACATCAATTAAAGAAATGTTTTATGTTTTTTAATTTATTTTAAGAGTAACAGCATCTTTAAGAACTTAAATGATCTAATTTCATCAGATCCATAATGTTTGATTTAGTCGTGTTTTTTTTTAAAGCCTCCATCATGGTTCTAAAGTAATTGGGCAGATTTTTAAAAGTTTAGAATTTGTTTTTCTTTTCTTCTTTGTCTTTATTATCACATTTTGTTTACAATGTTAACATTGAAATAAAGTTATGAATGTTTATATATTTTATGTTTAATATATCGTATGTTTTTATATGCATTTCTTCCCATTATTGGTGTTTTCCACAATGAATTTGAAGTAAAATAGTGCATTTTAAATTCAGGTAAATGTATTTAGACAGCAGAAAACAATGATTGTTCCAGACATTTATTTTCTGTACAACTTTAGTAATGGTATAAAAAAATGGCTGCCCAAAAAAATTTGATTCTTGGCAGATGTTAACACTTTATCCATATATCAGCAAATCAGCAGGATGTGTCAATGCTTCACCTTATTATCACTGAATATCTCCATTTTAAAATCAACAGTAATTTATAAGACGATAAAATGTTTTTTCTTGTTTCAGGTTTCGTTATAACAAATGCACCATGACGATGAAAGGCAAAGGTCCATTTTCAGTGAAGAAGAGACTTAGTGTGCTTAAAGAAATAAATGCTGTCAGCAGTAACAACTCCATTAATACCTACATATCAAATATTTGTAAAAAATCTATTTCATATATCCCACATGACACTGACAGAACTTCAGAAAAAAGATAAAACAGCGAAACAAGAACCCTCCTGAACTTTTATTAAAAATAATACAATATATTTATTAATGTATACTTTTGCATGACTGAAATCCCCGGGTGGTGGATTAATTATAGTATAAAAGATCATAAAGTTCATTAAAAAATGATTTATTTTTCCTCTCAAAAGTATTTTCACTACATGAGAGATAAAATTCCTGCATAAATATAAAACTGATTCCTAATATCTGCTGTTATAATAATCAGAACATTAGAACACAGTGAGTCACAGAAGTTGGTCTGATGTCTCTGAATTCTCTTCAAACGAGGAGTCAGTGAGTTCATATCAGAGCTCTGGATTTATGAAACACTCTGAACATTAAAACAGAAAAACTGGACTGATTCTGATCTGGAGGTCCATGAATAGTATTTTGATGGTTATAAAGAAGATGAGGGACTGTTGTATCTTTTCAGATGATGTTTTAAATGTTTTTTTCTGTATTGATTCAGGACGATTGTGTGTTAAATTTGTGCTGCTGAACTCAAACACCTTCATGTTGAATTTGTTAATATCTAATATATAAAAAGATCTAACTGATATATAATGTATATATCAGTCTTTTCTGGTTTCTTATTTAACTATAATAGATGTTTTATGATCTAAGAGAAGAATAAGAATTTGTTATAAATGAAGACTAAATTGAAACAGTCATGTACATTCATCAGATTTTTTGAGTATTTAATGAGATTTAAAATAATTATAATTTCAGGTAAAGTGAATCGAACTGAGTGACTCAATAGTTTGATCCACTAAAATTCAGTTTCACTTTAAACTGAAATGTCAAGAGTTAAAAAATACTGACTAATATGAATTTTTAATCAATATTTGCCCCATAACCGTGTAACTTTAATAAATAAAGAAAACATCGAAAGACTGATGCATCCAAAATATCAGATTTAATTTAAATTTTTTGTTTTTCATTTTATGTATTAAGTTCAGTTTTTAATGACCACCAGCTTGAAGTCTTTATTAAGCTGTGTGCTTGGTGACTAGCTGAAAGAACTAAAATGTTTTTGTTCCCACAGTGCTTCATTCTTACAAATTTTTCTACACCGGGTCCTCTGAAGTTCCAAACTTCCCAGAGTTTGTGACTGTTGGGATGGTCGATGATATTCAGATTATTTATTACGACAGTATCACCAAGAGAGCAGAACCAAAACAAGACTGGATGAACACAGTAGTGGATCCTCAGTTCTGGGACAGGAACACCGGATACTTCTTGGGCTCTCAGCAGTCCTTCAAAGTCAGCATTGGAAACTTAAAGCAGCGCTTCAACCAAACTGGAGGTTTGTTTGTTTTTCTCTTCTACACTGTAGATAAAATTATTTATATTTTCATCCTGTCCTTTAGTGAACATGTTACTGCTGGGGAAAACACACACACACACACAAACACACACACTCACTTTCTCTCTCTGTTGTCTGTGTCTGTGAGTGTGAGTGTGGAGTGAGTTTCCTCTGTGCAGCTGAATCAGTCTGGTGAAGTCTCTTCTGCTCAGAAACAGTCAGACTCAGAAACATCACAGACACTCAGACTCCAGGGGCCTGTACTACGAAGCTGGATTAAGTCATCCAGGATAACTCTGCGACATCCGGATCTGCCGTACTACGAGGCTCGTTATCAACTCGATAAATTAATCCGGCTTGGATCTATGCGCGCACACATAAAATGGGCGTGGTTAGCGGCCCCGGAGCATTTTCCACAATGGAGAAGAGAGCAGCCTACTTCACGGCAGAGGAGCAGCAAATAATCCTGCAAAAGTATGAGGAGTACTGCAGTATTATCCAGGCCAGAGCAACACGACTGTAGCCGCGAGAAGCCGGAGGGATTGCAAGCACATTTTCCACATTTTCCTACATTTTCCAGAAACACAAATCGCTTAAAATGTAATAAAGAACTCATCCACATTAAACCAAAATTATGTAATTAAATAGTCTTTGAAATGGTGATGAATAATTATCCTTTTTATTTTAAATGTAATGTAATTAGCCTAAATATAATATTTAATTTCACTTTTAGTGTACTTTGGATCTAAAACAACATTTGTCCCACTGTCATGATCCACCGCTATTGGACAGTGTAAAACATTTCCTCTTTTTTGTTAATTAAAATAATAAATGGACAGTGTTGATAACACTGGGATAAATCTATGAATGAAATTAAATGTAAATTAGATATTTAAAAATATTTCTTCAAACAAAATTCTGTCCCTCAGTTTCATGGTGTTACTACCAAAATTTGGAGATCATATTACATTAGACAACATTTAAGATATGATGATTACTTATGTAGGCTAATTGTAATTGAACTTTAAACCAAAATTATTGTTACTTGACTTTATCCATAATAAAGTTCAGTACAATTATCAGCATGCGTTGTCTTTTCTCAGAAGTAAACATCCCCGGATCAAATGTTATCACTGACATTGAGAAATAATGTCAAATAGTTTGAATTAAACAAGTTAATGTTTTATTTCGTGGAGTTTTGTCAGCAGTCTTCAGATGTTGTGATATGTGCCTTTAGATTAATTTTATTGCATTCATGAATCTTGTGATTGTAACCTAAAATATGTTAACACCAATGACAGAAATAACATAAAAATACTGACAAGAACGATTTTTCTGTGTCCATTATTGTTGCTAAAACATCATGGTCAACATACTAATAAATAGGCTACTCTACATTTGTCTAAACGCAATTACTTTTTTTAAGTTGTTTGACCAGGAAAATCACATTCATATTTTTAAAATGACCTTAGTGCATTATTTGCCACGTAAGGCTCCAGCAGGTCACAGATGTGTATAAGTCCCTCCCGTGAAAATCTGTACCTCTCGTACAAGATTTCTTCTGGTAAATCAAGTCGATTACTTCTGTCTCGAAAAAAACGCTCACGACGAAGCGCTCCTCTTACAATTTGTGCACCGACATTAACCGGTTCTGGCAGAAATGGGCAAGCCATTTTCCAAGACAGCAAATTGGTGACTGTGCGGTCTTTTATGCCTGCCCGAGAGAACCGATTGGTCAGCGGGCGGTCTGTCACACCCCGTGAGCTCTTATCCTGGAACTTAACCTGCCTCGGACCAGGTTTGGCGTTCAGCATCAGTTACCGGGGCAACGTGTCTGGATAAAAAGAGATCCACATTCGTAGTGCGGAAAATCCGAAACTTATCCAGGAAGTTATCTCTCGAAGAGCTAATCCAGCTTCGTAGTACAGGCCCCTGGATGCTTCTGCTCTGCACTGATTCAGTGTTTCTGTCCATCCCATAATAATCTGCAGAGATGAGGAGCAGCTGATCTCCTCTAGATGAGCTGAGAATAACTCTGCTGCAGCGTCCACACTGAGCTGCTCCATGTTTGCTCTCCTTTAGAAAAGCTGAACAACACTCAGCTGATAGAGGAGCATCACTGTTTATCAACCTGAGGAGCAGGACCCCAAGGGGGACACAGGCCGCTCCTGCTGGGTCCTCCCATGAGAGGAGGAGCAGTATGTTTCCACAGAGCTGACTGATCAATATTAATCTGATGATGTGATCAGAAACATTCAGATCAGATCAGAGACAAACTTTAACAGAGAACAGATCAGATTCACTTCAGACACTGAATTTAGATTTAATAAAGTCAAATGAAGACAGAAGAGTTAAAATGATGTAACTGTTCATAATTACTCAAACTAATGATGTTTAAGGATTTAATCTGAGCTCAGTAGAAGTTGATTTGACCTTTTTCTACTTTTTATTGACATTTAACAGATCAAACCGTCTGACACTGACTTTAAATTTAATGATTATATATTCAGAAATGACAAATAAATTTAGTTTGAGCTCTAAATATTGAGATGATCACATTAAAGATTTAAAACTGTATTTATACTGATCTACAGTGTCCATCCTTTAATATACATTAAGTTTAGTTATAGATTACTTGAGATTAATTTAACATTTAATCGTCAAAAAGAACAAAAAGTCAAATAAATTTTAATCATTAACTGAATTATAGAAGTTTAATAATGTGTTTTTGTCATAACTTGCATGAAAAACAATTTAACAAATAAACTGATTAATTGAATTTCAGGAGTGTTGGTGCTCCATCATTAACTGTAAAGACAGAAAAACAATGATTTTTAAAGTGTACATGTTCCACTGTTAACTACAACAGCAAGAAAAATCAATTATTTAATTTATTTAATTTATTTAATTTTAATAGTGACAGTACAACATAATCAACTTTAAGAAAGACAAAAATTAATTAAATTATTTATTTAATTTAAATGTGTTAGTTTGTTTAAATTATTTATTTAAAAAACTTTCATCAGTGAATTTATTAACTTTTTTATTCAAGTGTTTGTGTGCAATAAACAAAATAAAAAAGCAGTTAATGATTATTTGATTGAATTTATTATCTGTGACAAAATGTTTCTTTAAGAGCAGAAACATGTCATTGGTTTATTGATGTTTTACTTCACTATAATTCACTTTAAAGACAGAAACATTTTAAATAAGTGAATCAATTAAATTAAGAAGTATAAGTTTTATATAAGAACCTTTCAAATCAGAAAATGATAAATAACTTAATTGATTAATTTTCTTTAAATAATGTCAGTACCACATAATAAACTTTAAAAACAGAAAAACATTTGTTATTCGACAGATTAATTTAGTTTTAAAGTAATTTTTAGTACAACTTATTTTTAGGGCAGATTTATTAACTTTACTGATTAATAGAATTTTTTATTGTGTTTTTTCCATTATTAGTTTTAAAGGCTTTAAAATTAAGCAACTGTTTAGTTTAATGAACTAATCTCAGGGTAATCCTGCTATAAGTAAATTTAATGGAAAAACAACAATAATCTGAATTATTGCAGGAATTTTAAAGATATCAGCATGTCAAAATTAACAATAAAATCAGAAACACTTGATTCAAGATTTGATTTTGTTTTAATGCAGTGATTTCCTTTAAATCAGAAATATTCAATGGTTGTCCTAATTTATTGGAATTGGACATTTTAAGCAAATCATAGTTAATTTTAAACAAAGACATAGTGATTGAATAATTGAGATGTATAATTTTAACATAGCAACTTTATAAATCAGAAAACAAGTTACCTGACTGAATTATTGAATTTGACTAGGGTCAGTATCCCATTCTAAACTTTTAAAACAGACAGAAGAAATTATTTAGCAAATTAATTTAGTTTTAAACTATTTTTTAATAAAACTTATGATTTCAAGGCAGATATATTAATCTTACTAATAGTTAGAATTTTCCATTTGGTTTTTCCATAATTAGTTTTAAAGGCTTTAAAATTAAACATCTGTTCAATTTCATTAACTAATCATAGGGTCATCCTGCTATATGGAAATTTAGAGGAAAAACAACAATTATCTGAATTATTGAAGGAATTTTAATGATATTAGCATGTCAAAATTAACATTAAAGTCAGAAAAACTTGATAAACTATCTTAATAATCAAGATCTGATTATTTTAATGCAGTGATTTCCTTCAAATCAGAAATATTCAATGGCTAAACTGATTTACTGTATCTAGACATTTTTAGTTTATCATAATTAACTTTAACCAAAGTCATATTTATTAAATAATTGAGATGTCTAATTTTGTCATAATAACTTTTAACCATCCTAAACTTTTAAAACATAAAATAAGTCTTTATCGTCTCTGGATCCGCACCAGTTTGCTCACAGAGCCAACAGGTCAACTGAAGATGCAGCAGCATCACACTCCACTCTGCGCTGAGTCGTCTTGAGCACCAAAACAGCTTCATCAGAATGCTCTTCATCGACTTCAGCTCAGCATCAGCACCATCATTCTGGACGTCCTGGTGGAGAAAGTGCTAAACCTCGGCCTCTCCCCCTCCATCTGCTCCTGGATCAGGACTTTCTATCAGGGCGCTCACAGAGAGTGAAAACTGGACTCTTCATCTGCTCCTCCATCACTCTGAGCACCGGCGCTCCACAAGGCTGTGTACTGAGCCCACTCCTCTACTCACTGAACACGTCTGACTGTTCTCCAGCTCACTCGTCCAGTGTTGTCATCAAGTCTGCAGACCACACAACCATCGTGGACTCATCTCAGGGGGATGAATCTGAGTCCAGAGACGAGGAGAGAAGGACGTCAGAGTGGAGCTCGACCAACAGTCTGACTCTGAACTAGGGCTGGGCGATATGGCCTTAAAATAAAATCCCCAATTTTTCCCCACAAAACTCACAATTTTAATCGATTTCTTTTCCTCTCAAAGCAAAAAAACTCCAAGTGACACAAAAATAACATAAACCAAGTTCTACCTTTATGTTGTCAAAACATATTCCTAAATCAATCACAATTTCCCTCTTAAAATTAAAGTGTGTGTCATAAAATGTTGATTATGTAGTTCTAACACAGGCAGGTTTGCCTACATAAACACTGAAAGCTGAGGGATTTTCACAACTTGTTAACATCAATCAATCAATCCTTTATTTAACCAGGTAAAAACTGATAGAGATTTAAAAACCTGTTTCTCTCTGATCAATATTTAATCTAATTTCAAAAAATAATGCAAGCATATAAAAGTGCTTGTGCACAACCTGACAGGGCCATCAAAGTTTCAGTATTTATTTTTTTCCAAACTTATGCAAGTGAATGAATAGAATCTTGGTTTTCAATTTTTAAATCTTCTGTAGAAAATAATTTGAATTAATAGATTAAATATATATATCGCCCAGCCCTACTCTGAACACTTCAACACAAAGAACTGATTCTGGACTTCAGGAAGAAACACAGTGCAGCCCCCCCTCAGCATTAATGGAGTATCTGTGGAAAAGGTCCAGATCTTCAAGCTGCTTGGAGTCCACATCTCAGACGAGCTCTCATGGTGGCCCAACATCAGGGAGCAGATTAAAAAGGCTCAGCAGAGACTGCATTTCCTTCAGGAGCTCAGGAGGAGCAGTGTGGAGAGGAAGCTGCTGGAGTCTTTTTACAGAGCTGCCATTGAGAACGTGATCACCTTCTGCTCACCAGTGTGGTGTGAAGGCAGCACGGCTGTGGACAAAAAGGCTCTGCAGAGAATTATTAAATCAGCAGAGAAAATCACAAAGTGCCCCCTCCCCTCCCTGGAAGAAGAGGCCCCCTCCCGCTCCATCACACGGGCTGAAAACAGAATTAAGGACCCGTCTCATCCTGGTCACAACTTCTTTGAGCTGTTGGCTTCAGGCAGACGGGACAGGGCGGCTAAAACGCTCACATCCAGACTCTGAGACACTTTTTATCCCACAGCAAACTGAACAAACAACATTTTAATATACCAGCCACAATGGCTCCTAATAACACTCAGTCACTTTATCTTTTTAAATAATTTACTGTCATTTTTGTCCTGTGTGTTTTTTTTAATTAGTGTTGTTTTTAACCTAAATTATAAGGGAAATACACGGACTGATGGACGGACTAATTTCATTTTATTTAGATACAATAAAGTGATTCTGATTTATTTAGTTTAATAGAATTTGCAAAAAAAACCGACTTAATTTCAAAGCAGACATATTAACTTAACAGATGAATTTAATTTTTACTTAGATTCATTTGCCATAATTTGTTTTAAAGGCTTTAAAAAATCAACTGTTGGTTTGTTTAACTAATATAAGGGTAAGCATGTCATAATTAAATTTATTGAAAAAAAAAACAGTAGTTTAAATAATGAAATGAATTTTAATGATGTTAGCATGCCAAAATTAACATTAAAATAAAAAAACTAATCTTAATAGTTAAATTTTGATTGTGTTTTAATGCAGTGATTTCCTTTAAGTCAAAAATAGTCCATAATATTACTGATTTATATATAGAGTTTTGACATTGTTCATTCATCATAATTCACATAAAAAGCAGAAAACATCAAAAGTTTCCTGAATAATTTAATTTTGATAGTGTGAGTATGTTATAATTCACTTTTCAGACAGAAGAAAATCAATTGTTCTCTGATTTATTTAATTTTAATTGTGTTAATGTATCATAGTTAACTTTTAGGCAGAGAAATTAATGACATATTGATCCACAGAAAACCTTTTCAACATCATCTTTGTTAGTAAATGAATTATTAAAGTGTATTTTATTTAAAAATGTAAGAAATGAAAAGTTTCATTTATTTAGTTTCATAATTTTCTATCTTTAATCTGTTTATGATTTCAGGTTAAATTCTGCTCAGTGTTGTCATGAAGCAAATAAAAAAGTTCACATCAGTCTTTCTTTAAGTTTTAAATCCCTAAATGTTTGATCAATAAATCAATAATAACAGTTTAATCAATAATGTTCAGTGTGGTCTCTTAATAAATAAATATTAGTTCAGATTAGATGATCTGCTCTGCTCTGACCTCGGTGTTGGTCCGTCCTCTCAGGAAGCGTCAAACAAACATCTGCAGGTGGAAACAGCTGCTGTTAGTGTTGAATGATTGACAGACGGATGAACCAATCAGGACGCACAGACTGCCTCCCTGTCTCCATGATGGTGGTGATGGTCCGAGCCTCATTGTGAGCAGCTGTGGTCCCACACTGCTGAACCCTGTGAGGGCTGCAGCAGCACGAGTCCACAGCCTGATCCTGGACTGAGACTCTCCTTCAGGGGAAACTTGTAGACCAGCTCAGGACGCTGGAGTGTGGAGTTGGACTGATCCACAGAGGGTCAACGTTCAGTCCAGGATCAGTTGAGTCTGAGTCTGAGTGTCAGCATGAGTGCTCAGTGTGGAGGGTTTGAACTGCGTGTCCTCACTCAGTTTCCCAGCAGCCTTTGCTCCGTCTGTGAGAGAGGCTGAAGATCACGGACATGATGTTGGTGCTGCAGATAAAAGCTTAAAGCTGAAGGAGCAGCATCATATTTTCTGTTTATAAATCTGCAGCACATATCAGCAGAATATCAGCATGGACCACAGGGTCTCCAGAGAAGATGAAGCAGCAAGTTTGAGGAGTTTCAGCAGAAGAAACAGATTTTTATTCTCATTTCTTTCTCCTTAAATGTGTTCCCAGGACTGGAGTTTACGGTGTGAACTCCAGCTGGTTTGATGAAACACTTGAGGAGGACGTGTTTTTGTGTTATTTAAAGCTCTTTGTCAGGATTGTCTCTCTGAATCAAACCTGACCATCAATCAGAAGAATTCATGTCAGTGTGAAGCTCCATGAAACAGAGCAGCTGATTATTTAGCCTCTCCGTGGCTCTCTGTCAGTCAGCTGGTTGATCCAGAGCTGTTTGCTGCTCTCAAAATGACACATGAAGCTCCTTCTTCCTCTGACTGAGAAAAACAGCTGCTGCTAATAATGCTGCTGTGATTCCTGCTTGAATATTTCTGTGGACAAAGTCAAACTCTGTGATTT
Source organism: Scarus forsteni (assembly GCA_036419115.1). Lineage (NCBI taxonomy): Eukaryota > Metazoa > Chordata > Actinopteri > Labriformes > Labridae > Scarus > Scarus forsteni. Next base: position 24,710,381 of record JAZDUH010000458.1, read on the forward strand.
ATTGGAGGATCAGATGTGGTGGTCTTGTCTGAAGTGTTTTTAAAGTGAATGGACGTCACAGTCAGAGTAACAGGTCAGCTCTAGTTCAGGACAGACTCACAATCTTCAGGTTTGTAGAAAGAGCTGTGGTCTAAAATGAGCCTGTAAATATCAGCCTGTCTGCAACAGTCCAATAACACACATCCCTACTCTCTCTCACCTGAACTGTTCTCTTGGTCCTCGTGCTGATTGGCTGTGAGCGTGGTCCATCCAGCCAATCACAGCAGGAGGTGTGAGGTAGATGTTTGTGTTGGTGTGTGTGGATCAGTGTGTGTCTGTGGTGAAGACGTGGAATCAGCTGATGGTGTGAGACTGAGCTGAGATTTACTCTGATTCACCCACAAAACTCTCTCTCTCTCTCTCAGGTGTTCACATTTACCAAGAGATGTACGGCTGTGAGTGGGACGATGAGACTCAAGAGATCAGTGGTTATGATCAGCGTGGTTATGATGGAGAAGACCGCCTTGTTTATGACATGAAGACCTTCACGTGGGTCGCTGTTCAACAACAGGCAGTCGCCACCAAAGAAAGGTGGAATAATGACAAACCTTATCTGGCCAATCAGAAGAACTACTTCACTCAGATTTGCCCTGATTGGCTGAAGAAGTACGTGGAGTTTGGAAAGAGCACTCTGATGAGAAAAGGTAAGATCATGATCCTGATGTCATTTTATTTTGACCATGTTCATGTTTCTTTATTTTTTACACTCTGATGTTACAATATAAATTTGACAAACTCTTTCTTTGCTCTCTTCTCTACGGAAGCCCTAAAAGGTCATGGTTTTTCCATGTTTTTTAAGCACCGTTTTCTCGTGATAACGACTTGATTTCAGTCGTTTTCTCGAGATCTCGACATAAATAAGTCGTTATCCCGTGATAACGACTTATTTATGTCGAGATCTCGAGAAAACAAGCTTCGTTATCCCGAGATAACGACATAAATAACTCGAGATCTCGGGAAAACGACTGAAATTAAGTCGTTATCACGAGAAAACGGTGCTTAAAAAACACGGAAAAACCATGACCTTTTAGGGCTTCCGTACTTCTCGTCTCTCTGCTTCCTCCTTATTGTTCCTCCATTTTGTTTCTGCTGCGTCGTCCATTTTAAAGTTTCTCTTTTCATGGTCACATCTCTGTTTTCTTCTGGTCTTTCTAAAATAAGTCCCCCTCCTCAGCTCTCTGCTCCTGCCTCTGTCCTCTCTGCCCCCTCCTCTTTTCTTTTCATGAAGAGGAGCTCATTTAATCCTGTTTATTAGCTCATTAGGGCTGTACAACATGGAACAAACATTTAAGATTATTTTTGAGCCCATTGGTGATGCAGAATTCACATTTTATAATCAGTGCTGTTATTGGTCAATGATAATCTAATTAGTGACAGACTTAGTGATTAATTATTGTCTTAAATCAACGATGTGAGCAGGACTGTGTTTCAGGTCGACTTTCTGCTTCATCTTGTTTTTATGTCATAATTTTCACCATCAGAATTTAATATCAGCCTTTTGTTACTTTAATAAAATTTAATTGATAACTTAAATAGAAATTAGTTGTTATGAGTTAAATTCTCTTATCACCTTTTTCTGTTCATTGATCAGTATATATATATTTATATGTGTATATATAGAGAAATATATTTTTCTAATGAGAACAAATACTAAATTTCAAGTCAAATCCACATCAGCAGCTGATTGCACTATTTTTCTTATTTTTTAATTCTGTGATAAACTTTTGCTCTTGTTTCTTTTAAATGCTCTAATTTCTCTGTCCTTTCACTGATTTCTAAATTTTATATCTGTTTTAACATATTAAAATGTATTTAAAAATATAATCTATAATAAACTAAAAAGTTTTAATAAGATTCTTTAAAAACATTACCTGGGATGATTAATGGAGTGTTTACAGGTATTTTTAAAACTAAATCATACTGTTACATCTAGTTTTAATAAATTAATTAAAGAAAGGATAATAAAATAAAAAATTACCAGGATATGTATTTGGTAAAAAATGTAAATTGTTTGATCATTTTTAATTAATTAACTGAATAAGTAGGTAATTAAAATACTAATGGAATTTGAATTTATCAGTATATTTATTCAGTAATGAAATATAAATTTAATGGTGATTTATTTAGTTTTTAACTGTACTAACACATTTTTTAAAAAGGATGGTAAAATTTAAATTTACTAAGATTTGTAATTGAATGTATGGTGATGTAGGAAGTTTTAGCTGAATTAAAAATACTTGAATTATGTGATAATCAATTAGATAACTTGAATCTTAAAAAAATAAATTATGAATTATTTTCATTCTCTACATTTTTTTAGTAACAGTGTTTAATGTAGTTAATAACTAAATTTGAAATACATACCTATACATCTTTGTATATATATATATATATATATATATATATATATATATATATATATATATATATATATATATATATATATATATATATATATATATATATATATATTTAAAAAAAAAACTCCCCCTCCTGGTGGGGTGGGTGGCTGTTCATCCTCTTCAGCTCGGGTCCTGGGAGCTTGAGGGTCCTGCGCAGTATCTTAGCTGTTCCTAGGACTGCACTCTTCTGGAGTGCATATATATATATATATATATATATATATATATATATATATATATATATATATATATATATATATATATATATATATATATATATATATATAACTTTTTAAAGCAGAAGTTTACAAAGTGCTTTGACAACAAAGTACAAAAATTACAGCACAAGGTAACAAACAGAAAGCTCAGTTCAAAGGCCTCTTTGACACAAAGACACAGAAGACTTGAAAAACACTAGCAAGAAAAGTTCAGAGGAGAGTGACTGATGCTTCACCGAGGGACCTCTCCATATGTCATAGAAACCCAGACAGTACAGGAACCATGCAACATAAAAGGAGACCACGAGGACAGAAATCAGAGCTAAAAACATCCATCAAACAAGCGAATGCTTTTTTATTTACGCTAACACATAAAGTGCCCAACCATATATATATATATATATATTATTACAGGATTTGTAACTAATTATCTTATTAATCACATTAAAATCTCATGTCTGTTTAAACTCCCCAAATTAAGAATTTGAATTCCAGGACATTACAAAATTGTAGTGCATGACTAATCAAATGAATACACTAAGAAGATATGTAAATCCACATTTTTATGGGTGATTAAAGAAAACTTAAGTCAGGCCATCTTGTCCAGAAAATTCTGAGCTAAATCAGGCCACTCAAATTACACTTTAAGCGTGTTTCATAAATCAAATTCATAATTAGAAAAAGGCCAATGACATCCAGCAAACCAATTAGGCCTGGTGCATTATTAAAGAGGGCAATACAAACAGAAAAATCAATTCAGAAATAAATTAAGACTAAGTCTTAAATAGGCCATTCCTGTTGTCATCTCGACTTTGTTTGGTTTGATTAGTGATACATGTGTGAAGTGAAGTGCCACTGCCATGTACGGGTCCTTCTGCTGGTCAATATTAAAATGTTTGTGTGCTATGATTAATCTTGGGATAAATTGTTATAATGCATTAATTTGCATTGTAATTAATAAATCTAATTAAAGCATTAAAGTTACAGCCCTAATCTACACACTATGGCTGTCACTTCCTCAAAATTAAATTCTAACGGTTTTCAACCGTACACGAAAATAACCGAAGATAACTGATCCGAGATACAGGAGCAGTGACAGTAAACAACAGTAAATAAAGATAAAGAAACTATAAACAGTCTTTGTTTTTGTTCTCCAGACCTCCCCACAGTGACCCTCCTCCAGAAGACCCCCTCCTCTCGGATCACCTGCCACGCCACAGGTTTCTACCCCAACCAAGCTGCCATGTTCTGGAGGAAAGATGGAGTTGAGCTTCAGGACAACGTGGAGCACGGAGAGACCCTCCCCAACCATGACGGATCCTTCCAGATGAGTGTTGGCCTGGAGCTCCCCTCTGATGACTGGGGGAAGTATGAGTGTGTGTTTCAGCTCTCTGGTGTGAAGGAGGACGTCGTCACCAAACTGGACAGAAAGGACATCAAGACCAACAACGGTAAGACCTGAAGCAGCAGAGATGGACCAGAGGAGTTTACTCACACAGAGGAGAGTTGGAATATCTCTGAACACATGAATAATAAGTTACAGTATACTGAAGAGTTTACTGTTTATAGTTTAATGAATGTTAAGACCTTTTTCATGTGGTCTCAGTTTTATCAGACCCCTGACTGGACGTCAGGACACAGCAGTAACTCACTGGATGTCTGAGCTAATAAATATTATCTTTCTTATAGTCAATTATAATCTGTAAATCATTCATGGAAGTGTTAAAACAAAGCTGTAAATGTCGGGATTAGATACCTGCCAATCTCTTGGTAAAGTAAACTCCACAGCAAAGTTTCATTTGAAACCAAGCAGTGACCTCCAGAGCTGAATAATGAAGCCAGTGTGGAAGTGCCAAAAACTTTAATCTGCTTGAGGCCACAAGAAACCCAGAGGCTCTGTGACTGTGTGCAGGGAACAGTCAGTTTTTACTGCTGAAATAAACACATGTACAACCTTAACAAAACAAACGGTTTTAGTCTAAATATATAATTTATCTAAAGGCTCTCACTGTACAGGAGAGAATTTTTTTCAATATCACGTTCATTTTCTTTCTGTACTTTTTTTTAAATTAGGGGCATCATGGACATGACTAAAGGCATGTGTGCAGTAAATGTACTAAACTGCCTCTTTGTCTGTGAGTAGGTTGATCTGAAGTTAAGTTTAAAAGGCATGTACAGTATACCTGCCTCCACAGATCAGCCTCAGTAATGTGCTAAACCCTCTGTTGATCATAAAATAACTGATGTCACATGGCTTTACCCAATTCTGTCTTCAATGTTTGCAACAAGCAGCAGTATCATATTGGTCAAAGCTAGTGCTAGCAAAATAACATGACCCTTTCTGGTAGAGCGGTGCAGAAATGAGTCCAAAAACACAGAAGCAAGTTTGCATTTAGCACTTCCAGGATCTCCAGTTTAAAACTATGAGATTCAGAGTACAGGTTTAAGAGAAATGCCTTAATTAAGGTTTGTGGTAAACACATGCACATGAGATTATAATTTTTAATGAGAAAGAAAACACATCCTATGTTGTCTGCTTTTGATTCTTAGGCCATTGTTGTGTGTTTAAAACAATAGTTGTACACTAACTGTTAACAAGGACCTATTATGACTTCATTGTCTGTTTCCTCCTTCTCAGAGAGCTCCATGGTCATGATCATCGGCATCATTGCTGTAGCGCTTATCTTGATCTCTTGTGTGGTTGGATTCATCATCTACAAGAGAAACAAGAGTAAGAGAAGACAACATGTTGTCATTATTTCTGTATTTATATTTAATACTTTTTTGTTATCAACAAATGTATTTACAGACATATTCAGAGACTCAGTGTACCTCTGAGTTGTATCCAACACTTAGTAGTAAAATGGCAGTGATGATAAAGTGCTTTGGGCATGGTGATGTTATGGAGTTATGAGAGCAAAAGAAATGTTGATACATGAAGAGATCATATGAGAAAGGTGACTGTCTGAAGTGTTAATTAACACCTTTTTCTCTTTTTTTTTTTTAACCTCAGCCAAACGTCCCCCATCTCGTAAGTATAACTTATTTTCTTTCTATAAACACAATTCCAAGCAGAAAAGGAAAACTTTGTTAACAAAGAGTGATTCACGTACATTTTTCTCACTCCCTGAGGGAAACGTTGTTACAAATTGTTGTATGCTTACATTGAAACTTGAAGAAAATCGCAAATATGAAACATTTTTCATCTATCCAGGCACAGGCTAAACTTTTTTTCTTAAATATTCAGTGATCCATGTGGTGCAATTTCAAAAACAAAGAAAAAGATACAGCACCTCTAGCATTTACAGAAGCTATAGTCACTGCCAGCAGGATCACCTACCAATGAATTTGTCCAAAAGCGTCACACACGACACACCTCAGCTAATCAGTCAGATTAACCAGAGAGAGAAAACATGACGGATGTGTCAGCAGAGAGAGAGTCACAGGGACTTAGGAGAGACACAGTGGGACCAACAAAGAGAGTCAGGGGAAAGTAACCACAGTAAATAAAACAAAATAGAAAAAAAAATAAGCCTTAATCAGATAGAGACAGATTTTATACATGTTACTTCCCAGTTTGTATGTTTTGATATTCTCAGAGTCATTACATACAGACTTAATAGACTAAATATGTCATTAGAGGAGTTATATTGACTTAAATATTTTCAAGGGCACAGAAAATGAATTTATTAAGAGCCCAATAAAATTAATTTAGCAGCAGTCTTCACACAGCATTACCTGCTGACCACCAACATGCCAACAACAACCCTTTAGGTTTCCTTAATCTATAATTAGCATTATAATCCTAAATGACTCAAGGTCTTCCTGCACAGCTCATTTGAAATCAGGACAGGACTGAAACTCATGTCTGTCATTAAACAAGAAGAAACAAGAGAGAGAGAGACGGAAGTTAAAGCTGTTCCATTTTTATAGATGAGATTGTTTTAAATATTTTTTCCTGTTGTCTTTAGATTTGGTCATTTCAAGAGCCTTGTATGTTTTAAGTACAAATGTTGAACTGAAATGAGAAATTATTTTTCAATTTTTTTATTAGTGAGACTTTTTTTTCAACTTCTTCATTTTTATCACTGTAGGCTTTTTTCTCTAGCTCCCCGTGAAAATGTTATTAATAATTTGTTATATATTAAGATAAGAAATATATTATTTTCATTAAATATGTTTGTACATGAAAAGTGTTTGTTTTTATTTTGACTGAGTAATATAAGTCAGACATGATGATGTTCTGGCCCTTTGATTTTGAAACCTTTTCAAAATCCATCCCAATTAGAGTTTGATTGATGGCCCTTCTCTGTTTTATATTCAGATGGATCGTAAATAAGTTTAAAATAAACAATCATTCCAAATGATGTTTGTGACTGCTTCAAGCTACTGCTTGTACTTGCAAGCAATAAAAACAGACAAAGCAGAAACCCAAGGGCATATAATTTTTGTTTTAAAGCCTAAAACAGATCATTTTGTGTTTTCTTTGTTTATAACTTGATGATTTCTGAAAATGACTCACAGGCTGTGAGTGAGGTGGAGGGTTGCATGTGCACCAGGCTGTCACCTGATTTAAACGTTTTGGGAGTTTTATGTTAATAATTCACAACAAATCCTCATATTATGATGCATGTTGATCTTTGTCCTCTGACCTTACAGCGGTGAACGGCCCTCCTGTGGAGCAAGTGGGGAAACAGGAGAAAGAGCCTCTCAATCAAGAAGCTTGAAGGCAAAGGCACCACCCTGAACTCAGTAAGTCACATCATAGAAGTCTGTTCTGGCCGAGGTTTATTTCTTTATAGCTGATTTTAAACTGCTTCTGTAAAATGGTGGCCATTCTTGGCCTAATTTCTTTATTTTAATGAATCTGTAGATACTTTCTTACCAACAGTAATGTTAATAATGATCATAAAAATAAGATAACAATGAAAAAAATGTATCTATTTTCTTGCTCTTTTCTACAGGAAAGTGGATGGATTCTGCTCTGAAACCGATCTGAAATAATTCAAGAGCTGATTTGCTGTTCATGATCATCTGAGCAACAAAGGAATCAGGGGTGTGAAATGTAGATTCAGCTTCCAATTGATAATAATACCAAGAAAAGTGTGAAATCTCTTTGGAGAATGTAAGAAGATTGTTTTTAAAGATTCTTTTTCCAATATTTGGCTCATTGTAAAATTAGTTTCATATTAAAAACAAGGTGTCTCTCTTGATATAACACTGAAAATTGCTGAAATATTTTTAATTATCTGTTGATTAGTTTATCTGTCGATAGGATGAAATGCAAGATTTGTCTGTAGCAGCATCACCCTGCTCTTTAAACGTTTGTAATGAAAATTTAATCCATCACAGTTGCAGTTATTGATTTTGGTGTTTGGAGCTTGTTGCAAAAACAAATCTTTGTAATAAATATGATGTAATGAATACATAGACACACACACACCATAGATGTGCCTCCACATTGCTTTATTTGTGCGGGTTTGGTAACAGAAAAGATGAAGTAAAATCAAGAATACAGATTGTTACTGAAAGGACATTTTTGAGACCATGCAAAATCTGTCCTGCGGTTGTAGCTGACCCAGTGATCTTCCATGTGTCTTCACACTTTTTAAAACACTCATCTGATGAGCAAAACTTTTCTACTTCAAGTTTTGGACGAGCAAGTGGTCTAGGTTACCATCTGTGTGTTTTGGCTGGATTTGTTTTTGTTGTTAAAATGAAGGACAGTGTATCTTTCACTGGATTCACCAACCACTGAGGTGATGTCGGGATTAAACTTCGACTGAACCTGGTCCCTGAGAGAAAACCCAGAGAGGAGCAGATAGAAATTTAATGCTGTTTGAAGCTCCACTGTCCCCTTAGTTTACAGCAGACAGAAACTACTCAGCATTCCTAAAACGTCAAATTGGACAGACAATTACAGACTTTGGTAAACAATCTTCTGTGACGTTCATTGAAAGTAACAGCTCACAGTGATCCTGAAAACATCCTTAAACATTAATGAGCTCATATTAGCTTATAAACATTCAGTAATGCTTAAATGATGCCAAACAGCAGCACTTTAAATCCAAACACATCAAAAATACACAAACCTTTTTACACCTTGTAGACTTCCATCCTGTTGGTAGTGTAAGGGGAAGATTCTCCACAGTTCCTGCACATAAACATCACCTCAGTGAAATTATGTTGAGGGCTGATCTGTTTTAGTAGCTGAGAGGACGCCCAGGCTGCTGTTTAACCATCACAACAGTCTGAAGCTGCTTTAACTCCTCGGATCAGTGGAGGCCTTGCTGTGTGGAGATAACATGTTCTCCTCATGCATGTGTGGGTTTTCTTTGGGAACTCTAGTTTCCTCCCAGACCAAAACCCCCCTCATTAGGTTGACTGGTGACTCTAAAGTGCCCAAAGATGTGAGTGTGAATGTCTCAGTGCATCAGCACCAGTCCAGGTAATTTGAATACTAAAGTTAAAATCATTGGCTGTTGATTGAGTTACCTGCCCTTTACACAAAAACAGAATCAAAAATGATGTTTGTTTTTAGTTTTGTAAATATTGCTGAATATATTTTAAAACTGCTTAGTTGTATTGATTCCACTGAAGCTTAAGATAAGTGTGTTGAATCACTGTCATAGTTAATCAAGACTTTGTTTTTTATTTTAATTGATTTTTCTTACTGTATTCTAAAGCTTCGGAGATGGGTTGGATTAATTGAAAAAAATATTTAAGCAGATCTTCAATGGTGATGGGGTGTTTTTTGTCTGTTAAGCCTGATATTTTTTCTATTATTAAGGAAGATTGAATGTTTCATCTTTGAAAAGTAATAAGAAAACTCTTAAACACTTATTGTGTTGGGAAAAGTATAATTTTAATCGAAGTTGTTGCGCTTTTTTTGTATTTTCTTTTGCTTCAATAAAGTACTTTAAAATCCAAATGTTCTTTTTGTGAATTATCAAAATTTTTACAAATGAAATGGAAGAAAGAAAAATAGCATTTGTTTGCAAAATACTTTAAGTGTAATTACACATATATAGATTTTAAATTTAAGACAATCTTACTTCTTTTCAAAGACTACAAAGTAGTGTGCCATAATATAGGTTTGTTATATGATGTTTTAATAATTTTTGTTATCTTTCAACTGTTTTAAATTAACTTTGAAATACAGGTTGTTCTCCCTTACGCGAGTTTGCATAGTACACATCTAGTTGTTTAGAAAGGATAACTTGTATTTTATGATACAGAAGGTAGTAACATTTTTATCAGGCAAGATCCAGTCAAACATGTCGATGATACCCAGCAGAGTTTACATGTAAACATTTTTAATCTAATGTCGAAGTTATTCAAAGCCCTTAATTACCTTCTTTCACCAAAACTTTTTCATTGGCTACATTATGATTTGACAAATTTCTCTACAGAGAAGTTTTCATATTAAAGATGTGTAGAATCATGTGATAATATATATATATATATATATATATATATATATATATATATATATATATATATATATATATAAATATATAATGTACCCTTTTTTACACCAGTTTTTATGATTTTGTTTATAATGGACTTTTTTGGATTAAAATAGTGAAAATGGTGAGTTGAGCTTTTTTGCATGTGTGTGCTTACACGAACATTTTCACGATTATCTGCTGCTGGCACCAGTGAAGTTGATCAGAGGAACAGAGTGGTGCAGTAATGAGCACTAAATCATAGAAATGAGACAGCATTTTATTACTGACAGCTCCATTGCCTCAAAGTCTTAAGGATTTTTGATATCATTTTTTGTACATTTTTGGTTAACAAAAAAATTAAATTTTCGAACAGCATAAAGAAAATTTTGATTTTTTTTTTTTTTACTTTTTACAAGACCTTTTCATTTATACAGTTAAAGTTCAGCATAGTTAACATTTTCAATAAAGACATGGAAACTATGGTGCAAACCTGAATTCATGAGCCACAAAAGGATGAGAAAGGGCAGAGATGTAAAAGCTAATGAATTCATGTCGATTCCAAACACATGACAAGAAAGAACACAAGAGCATAAAAAATGTTGACTTATTTTAGTTTTCCAGTAAAAAAAATCATTCTTACTTTTTGGGGGGGGTTTTCAAACTGTATTCTTCCTATTTCTTGCTTGCACAGGAGATCTACATCACAAAAATAGGTTAATAAGAACAAAAAAGATGGGAGGGGAATAGATACAGAAACTGATGAATGTAAACACAAATGACAAATCAAAAACACAAGAGCATAAAATGTTGACTTAGCCTATTTAGTTTCCTAACAAAAATCAATGGGACTTACTTCTTAAATGTTTAGAACTCCAAAACTGCATTATTTATATTTCTTGGTGTCAAACAGTGACTGTGCTTTTAGTTGATCAGGAAATGTAGCAGGCTTACCCTCCTTCAACTCTACACCCTAAACTGTTTTCCCCTTAGCAAACCTGTCATGCTGAAATCTGCCTCACAACAAATTATGTACAGTAACAGCCATTGTGTTTAGTAGCGTAGCTCTGTTTTGTCTCTGATTTAATCTTACTTTTTCTACCTGTGATACTGTCTACACCACAAAAAATTGAAAGTAAAATCTATATTTTAAGGGATTTTTTGAGTTAAATATGTTTGGAGTTTAAACATTGTTTCAATGAAAATAGCAAACTGTTTAAAAGAACAACAGTTGATCTGTAACATATACTCATTTTTGGTATTCTAAATTTCTTTTGATATGTTTGTTTTATTTCATGTAAAGGTATGTCAAATGGTTCATGGACATGAACTTGTCAAGAGTTATTCTGGTTGACAACTGTTACAACGCGGCTAGGGGAAAGGAGAGAAATAAACCGATTCAGATGGTTGAATAAAAGTTATTTATTGATTTAAAGATAAGACAGTCAAAATGTACAAAATGAGGCAGAGAAATGGCAAACTTATTCTGGAGAAACTAAAAGGCTCCTAATATAAAATTAACTATAACAAAACAACTTTAGGGAATAGTTAGACTACGGCCTGTCGCTTGCCAAAACATCCAAAACACAGACGACCAAATTAAGTCTCTAACAAAGTTCTTGCGTGGCAAGAGCTGCAGGCCCCCACTGTATGGCAATTTTGGGCAGTGCCTTGGGTGGTGATTGGCTGCGTGAGACTCCTGCAGATGCTCCGTATTAACCTGATTGATGCAGCTTTGTGGCCTCACACACACACACACACGCACACACACACACACACACACACACACACACACACACACACACACACAGCTCTTTAAAGGCAGACTAACACGGGAGAGGAGGGGGCCATAACACGACTTGCATTTTTACATCACAGGTCACACTGAACTATTTACACCCCTATGCTCTGACATTCACTCTCTGATGGCTGAAGTTGTTGCATAGGTTGTCCTTCAGTGTTAGTCAACACATAAACTTGCTCCCATACCCAGTAAAACAGCACTGTAGGCAGTGGGCGCAACTTGGGATCATGCCCAAGGACACATCGACATGTGACAGTCCGAGCTGGGCACAAACCTTTGACCCTCCGATTTATGGTGGGGCACTTTCAAGTCAGAGCCTCTGGTGCTCTATGACTCAACTGAAATCTTTGATATTTTCATAGACCACAAAAAAATGCTGCTCTGATTAAGTTATTTGGCTCAAATGTCAGCAAACTGTACCAAGAATTTGAAAGAATTAACTATTTAAAATCATCCTGTTATCCTGCTTACATGATAGGCAAAGTGTACTCAAAAGTCTCAATATTTTATGGACATTTAAAAGGAGGTCACTCGTACTTATGAATGTGTAAATTCATTGATTGTCACTGTTACTTGTGTAAATTTATATCAGAATCACATTACTTTACTATAACACAATGCTTGTGTACTCTTTCCACCCCTGGTACTATGCACAAAATAAACAAATAAAATGCAGAGCTACACCAATCAAATTTTCACACCAAAGAGTGCAAAATTTTAAACTGAAACATGGTTAGTATCATAATATCAGGGGATAAAACCACATTTCCATAATGGCTTTTCCACATTTTGGAATCAGCAGTAAGTTTTAAACTTAAATCTTTAATGAAGTTTTAGTGATCTAACATTTATCAAGGTGCAGTGTACTCTGTTTTCTTTATTTGGCCGTTGTCTATTAAATCAAATGAAGAGTTCTTATGCAAACCAGTGACTCACAGGGTACAAAGTACAATACACAGATAACTTTATTGTCTAATATATCTACCAGCCAAGATTCTGCTTTATTGCTCTGTTATATCATCATTGGGTCAAATGTTTTAATCTGTCCTATATCATACAAGGACAAAAAAACCTGTTGACTGAAAAGATACTTAAAATACTCTGAATAAATTTTACTAACACACTTTCACCTCTGACCTGGTTTATGTAATGCTACTTGGACTTGAGTAAAAACTGATCAGAAAAACTACACTGTTGGAATAACTGGTATTTGGATGTTTTCAGTAAACAATAAAAGCATTGCTTATATTGATTTTTTTTATTAAATGCACAACACTCAGTTCAGATTTAAATGTAGAAAAATACGTCTGTTTAGTTCGAACAAAAAACTAGTTACAATCTTATGTTTGCTGATACTTGGACAGTCAATGACAGCTAAAGTCAAATGTGTCTTTCCCTCTTTGCACTACAGACTCTCTTACATTGAGATCTTTTAACTTTTTTAACATTTGCTTAAGAGTATTTTCTTACAGCCCTAGGCATGAATCTATTCAACAAATTCAGTTAATATGTTAACAGTTTATTGGTTTGGAGCAACTCTGACATAAAATGTGAAAACATGGATAAAACTTGCTGGCACATAAACAATAATCATTTAAAATAGAACCCAAAGCATACAATTAGGACAGACTAAATTGGTTAAGACTAAATGAAAAAAGGGAATAATACCCATAAAGGGATAAATTGACCGATAGGTTAAATGATGTATTTACAGCACTTTAAATAGACATGGCAACTACACTGCAAAACACAGGAAAATAAAATGTATAAATAAACTGAATTCATGAAGCCCTAAGTGATCCATGTTACAAAAATAGGTGGAGAAGGGTTAAAAATGATGGGATGGGCATGGATATAGAAACTGCTGAATGAATGCATGTGAATACATACGATAAATCATAAACACGAGTGTAAAAATGTTTTTCATATCAACAAAAATTGTTAGGTGTTACTTTTTGAAAAGCATATAACTTAAATCTGTATTCTTTCTATTTCTTGTTGTCAGTGACTGTACTTTTAGTTAAGAAGGAAATGTGGCAGACTTACCCTTCATTCAACTAAACATTCTGAACTGGTTTTCCCCTGCGCAAACCTGTTATGATGAAATCTGCCTAGCAACAAACTACGTTGCAGACATTGTATTCAGTAGCTGCTTTTTGTTTTTTATCTGACTTAACCTTATTTTTTCTACTTGAGATGCTTTCTACACAACAAATTGAAATTATACTTTGAGTTTATACATTTTTTAAATGAACCATGTGTACTATTACAAAGAACAACAGCTGATCTATAATCCAATGTGAAAACATGGATAAAACTTACTGGCACCTAAACAATGAATTAAAATAGAGCCCAAAACATAAAATTAGGGCAGAATACTTCAGTAAGACTAAATAAAGATATTAAAGCACAAATTACCATAAAAAGGATAAATTGACTAAAAGGTCAGATTATATATTTACAGCCAAGTATTTTATAAAACAGGTAACCAATTTCTAAATGCATTATATACAGAAAGTGGATTTAATAGGCTAATATCTTCAAACTAATTCACTTGAATTTATGTCCCTCTAGGCCTTGTATTTTCTTAGTTTTTTTGCCTGTATATACATTTTGTCAACCATATGTAGAAAGGTTTGGTAATTTTTTAAATAAAATCATTGTCACAAAAATTATTGTTGTCCCTGTTGTTGTATAGTTAGTTATAGTTATGGATCTGTCATTCCTTTCTTCACTAGCCTTATTCATCTGAATCTATTTTGAGTGAAATAGGGTTTCATGGATGAAATCACAGAAAATGTACATCATATGGCATCATGGTCCATGGGCTCAGATTAAAATGGAAAAAAGGACACAGAAGATTGACAAACAGCTTTTTATTCAAGTTTTGAGTTCTGAGAGTGGTGGTTAGTACAAAACAAAAATACATAACCAACACATACAAGTTTATGGGCAAAAGTATCAACATGTTCAGTGCCTGGATGAAATTAAGTAATTAAACACTTTTATTCTGATGTTGTTGATCATTGATCTGCATTGACTTCTACTGATGAAAAGAGACAAAGAGAAGCTTTCACTATGGTGTTTATTACATGTTGACAATGCAGACATATGAAATCAGGGTGCAATGCATTAGCAATCTGATAGAACCGGCCAGACTCCTGAGTTAAAAAAAAAAAAAGTAATTAAAAAAGCATAAATGCAGTGGAGTCATAAGTGCTGCATTTTTTTTCAATGTGATTGAGTTAAGTAATAGATTTCTTAAAAATTATCTTCTCAAGTCAAGTACAAAACCCCCCAAAAATACTCAAGAAGATGTACATTCTTACTGTCCACCACTGTGCATTTCCAGAATCAAGGACAAAAATATAAAATATAATCACGATTTAAAGCTGATCTTGGCCGTAGATAAATGAGTTTATCTCAGAACATCCCCTTCCTGTAGCGATGGATCAGCTCTGAAACGTCCTCCTTACACACCTTTATCCAGCCATCCTCCTGCATGTGGTACACTTCACAAACACACAGATACAAACAGTTAAGAGGACGTATTTACTCATTTTCCCATCAACTTTCTCATGAGAAAATCATGGCCCAAGTTTCTCAAAATGTATCTTAGATTTAAAAAAAATGATAATGTAATGAACAATGTTGTAGTTTAAACCTTGGCAGGAACATAACATGACTGAAAAAGCAGTTAGGAAAATCTCAAATTCCTTGCAACAGTCCAGAAAGGACACGCATGAGTATTTATTATTTTACTTTATTTTTAATTGGTCATGTTTGTTTTGTTGCTTTCTAAGAATCTTAAAATCTAAACAGATTATCACAGAAAAGAACAACCTTGTTATCTGAAGATAAAAAAACTGATTTGCTTGCAACAAATGCGATCCTGAAAATGAGATGTTGGAATTCAAGGGACTATCCTAAATAAAATTTTAATTCAAATATTGATTGAAGGATTTGTCCACTGGTCTGCTGGGTATGTTTCTGGAAGGTTCTGCCTATTTCTAACACTTTGTATGGGATCTTTCCTAGATGGAGCAGTGACATACATTGAACGATCCACCTGGAGTGTCAGGTTATAATGCTGTGGCTGAAAAAAAAGGAATGAATGAATGACTATGGAGGGGTAGCAGTGAGAGTTCAAGCTCTTCTTTATTGCTAATGACTATTTAGGGTTTGTTTGGAATCTGACATACTACATGGACTGTTTCACATATCCATGGGGATCCCAAAAAAACTGTTGTCATCATTCACCAAAAAAAATTCAAATGGGTTCTGTTGAAACCATATTCTATTTTGTATTTATCCTTACTTTGGTTATGTAGTTTTCCTGTTGCACGTGCAGTTCGGGGGTTTCACCTGGAGGGAGCCCCAGTGCTAGAAGATAAGATTAACCACAGGTGAGGAAGAAGGTGTGCGTGTCAGCGGGGAAGCAAACAGTTTTTCGACCGTGTCTCATGGGAGCGAATAAAAAGGAGTATAGGGTAAAACTATGATTTTGATGGATGCTGTAAACTGTAATATGTCTTCATGAACTGCGAAATAAATGTATCAGAGGGATCCGAATGTATGGTCTTCGCTGGACATTACTGTTCCTCCCAAAACACGCGTCTAAACAGATTCACCCGCACGCCACCTCAGTGGCTTACTAAATTCTTTTTTTTGTTTGTTGAAGTCACTACAGGTTCATTCATCAGTTCACCTAAAGATAACCAAGAACCTGTGTAAGGTTCTGTTTTTCTTGTAATTGACAAACACATAAATTTTGCTTTATGTTTTTTTTTCTTATGCATAAATTGTTTACCTCACAAGATTGTTTTTTTCATTAGGGTTAGGGAGTTAGGGTAAAAAATCAACCAAGTTTGTGTCAAATCTTTTGTAAGCATTACATTTTTGTGTTCTTTTTACAACTGTACAGTGGAAAAAGGTTTAAACAGTAGAAAATTAAATTAAATTAGACAGCCGAAGACATTAGGGTCAGAATTTGGTGTAAACAACAGGAAAACTGGATCCATCCTGCCTTGTCTCAACAATTCAGGCTGATGGTGGTGGTGTAATTGTGTGTGGGGCATATTGTTGGTCCCTTAGTCCCAAGTCAGCATCACTTAAACTGCACAGTTTGGATATTGTTGTCGATCATGTGGTTCATTCAGGACCAGTGTGCCCATCTTCTAATGGCTACCTTAGGCTGGATATCCCACCCTGTCAGAGCTAGAAGTCATCCCAAACTTGTTCCTTGCACATTACAAGGATATCACTCTTCTCCAGTGGCCTCCACAGGATGTGTGCCCAACAAATCAGCAGCAACTGCATGATGTTAATATGTAAATATGAACCAAAATCCACAAACTTGTTGAATCTACACCATGAGGAAATAAGGAAGGTCTTAGGGCAAAAAGATACCTAACCTTGAACACAGTGTACTGATTAAAGTGGCCAGTGAGGGTATTCTCCTTAAAGGAATACTACACCCAAACAACGATTTGGCCTCATTTTCTACTCACCCTCATGCTGAACAACACTGTGGAGTACTTTTGGAACATCTAGGATGCAGCCGGAGATCTGGGGGGATCCTCGCTGTCCACTGATATTGATATCATGACTTAGATAGGAGCCCGAACGAACAGTGTCCTTAAAAGTCCACAAAAAGTCGGCAATATTCCTCCATACTGCTCGTGCGCTGTAATCCAAGTGTCCTGAGCGGGTAACGTCCACCATTTACTCGAAACGACATCATTTAGCACATGTTTATAGCCTAAACAGTACTACTTGGCATTTCTATGATACACTTACGGGTGCCTACGAGAGCCGCGGCTGACCAAACCAAACGAATGCGCACTTTGCAATAACTAGGAGCGTACAACAAGAAATCCCACATTCTGCTGTGAGCAACGGAGCCGTGGACAGACACAAGAGGGGTCAGCAGAATGTGGGATTTCTTGTGTTCTTGTTTCTTGTTCTACGCTTTTTGTGGACTTTTAAGGACACTGTTTGTTCGGGCTCCTATCTAAGTCATGATATCAATGTCAGTGGACAGCGAGGATCCCCCCAGATCTCCGGCTGCATCCTAGATGTTCCAAAAGTACTCCACAGTGTTGTTCAGCATGAGGGTGAGTAGAAAATGAGGTCAAATCGTTGTTTGGGTGTAGTATTCCTTTAACTAAGCAACAGTTAAGAAGCATTTTCAGATGTACTCACTGTTGACCACGCCTCCAGAATAAGCATCCCTGTGTGTAGCATGAGCGATGCCACGGCGGCCAAGATCATACGCCTCCTCCACCGTCATGTCCTCCCGATAACCGCTGTCCACCACACCGTAGGCATAACTGTTCCCACATCCCGTAGAAAACATCCATCCAGACAGACGCGTCCCGTTATCGTCCACATAATACAGACCGGGCCCCTGAGTGAAAAATACAGTTTTTAGGTCTATGTGGAAATTATATATAAGCATCAATTTGTCTAATCAGCATCATTAAACTGAATACAAAAGTGCTTACAAATGGAGTAACAGTAGAGTTACAATTTGTCAACCTGTCATCAAAGTCTTAAACTTTTGTATATAGTAATTTTGAAAAACCAACTGATCAAATAAACTAAATCTAAATAAATTAATCCTAATAAACAATAGCAATAATAAGAAAAGCACATTAACCATTGCAGCTCCGAAACATTTCCTGCAATAATTTAGCCCAATTGGATTTTCTTGCAAAATGAAATAAACCTCCATCTTTTCAAGCAGGAACAAGTAAGATAATTTTTTTAGGACAACCTGGGCTCTCAGAGCATTTATACTGCAATATTTTCAGATTGATCTATCTGTTGTATGATAGAACAGAAATTCAATTCAGAATTTAGATTAATGAGAATTTGACAAAATCAAACAGAAAATAAATATTAACAAGCCTTTTCATGTCTGAATATGGTTCCCTCAAGCATTGGGAAAAATCTGAATAATTTAAATTATGCTAAAAATCTCACAACAAAAACTATTTACAGATTTACATTCATTCCTCTACACTCTTTTTCTGTTTCATAAAGTCATTGGTGCCACTCTTGCAAGCATGTTCTTCCCCAAATGCTACACAGGGTCACATTAAATTGTTCGTTTCCTTTTAACTTTTTAGGAACTGATGAGTAACTTCTTTTTCATCTGTTGACATTTACCTCCTCTTGATTGGGCATCACCATAAAGAAAACAAGGGAAGTAGAGGCTTGGAGCATCTAACTGGTCAATAAACTGACATGAAGTTGTGACTTTCTCAATTGGTCAAATGGATGACTAATTAACAACTTACTATCTATTTATTGCTACAGATCCACAAACACAATGTTTAAAAAAAAACACTGCACTTCATGACTGGATTAAAAACTTCATTGATGTTATGCATTTGACCCAAAGTCCTCCATAGATGGACAAAAGAATGAGCCTCGGTTGTCCCCACAAGTATCATAGTACAGTTTCAGATATACAAGACAACAGTGTTAGCATTAATACTTAGGTGCAGGGGTGATCCCATGGAGTTAGAGGGGTTGACAGACAATTGTTTTTCATCTGTGTAGGTCTGTTGTGAGCTAACTGTACACCTTATATAATGGTATTGTTTTTGCATGACCTAACATTTATTTCTGTTGTAGCACCACTTCAAATGAGATTCTGAATTGCAAGGTTCACACTTGATATTATTTCAACTATTTAAACATGTATTATTATGCATTTAATTAACTGTCTTTTTTACAGGTTTATTCTTCAGTGTAGGCTTTCTTCTGTTTTACTTGGATCAGTAGGTAATTATCTAATTGTTTTTGAGGTCTTTTAAAAGGCTTGACCATGATAAAGACTGTTGAATTGATATGAAGGGTTTTTATCATGCATGTAAATTACTGAATAATCAAGCATGAGTTAGATTTGGTTTTGTATCTTTTCAGTATAAGCTCTCTGATTTGGTTTATATGTGTTTGTTACAAAATTTACCCGTCTTGTGTGTCAATGCTTTTATCTGAGCATGTCCCACACATGGACACACCAGCAGCTTACCTCTTTGTCCCATCCACAGATCATGCTTCCCATTGACAGACCCATGCCTCTGTAGCCCAGCATCATGTTCGACAGCAGCTTGGAGGCAGCAGCCACAGAGATCCTGTGGTTGTTTCTCAGTCTGTACAGCCTGAAGGGAGTAATAACAACAAAGTGAGAGATTATCTTTACGTGCCCAGAATCGTGTGTATTTTGTTCACATACTTTTCACATCCAATAACTTTACATTTAATTTGATTGCAGAGAGTAGAAGAGGAAACATTGACAGTGAGTAGAGGAAGCAGGTGTAGGGAATGCTTTCATATGTTATAGAAATGTACATTAGCTGGTTAAATTATCTTAGTATCCAAGTATGATATTATTTGGTCCTAGAATTAAAGTAAGCAAAATAAGATCATCAATATGGTACAGTAGTAAATGCAATAGGCACTGTCATATAAAAAGGTTTTAAAAAAGTTTCACCACCATGTCTGTAAATTGCTGCTCCCTCTCCCTCTCTCTCTCTCTGTGTTAGTATTGCCTCTGCTGTTCTCATACAGTCATTAAGCTATACCCAAATCTCTATCTTCTTTTCACAGTGTAAGCCAGAGGAGGACAGTGACATGGACAGGCCGGGCAAAGCCAGCATCAATATACACAGCCAACAAGAACGGACGCTTTCAATTTAAGCATAATATTGTTTGTTGTTCACTTTGTTCAAATAAAGGAGTGTATGTTGAACTACAGGGGATTTTTTTATTTTTACCATGGTATCGAGTGGTATCGAGTATCGAAGAATTTAAGTGGTATTGGTATCGACTACTAAATTTCTGGTATCGTGACAAGCCTATTTTGTAGTATGGACTGTAAGAAAAGGCTTGATCAAGTGAGATTACTCAAACAGAGAACAGCAGTCAGCAATAGTAGGTATGAGAAAAACTTACTGACTTGTTATTAGCCAATGTGTTAAATAAATTTTAACCTTAAACATACAACTAAATAAATAAAAAATAGAAGACCCTGAAAAGTAAGCTCAATAAATCCAATAAATACAAAAACATATGTTTTTAAATGGCAAAATAACCACTGTGTTTAACTTAAACATATGCATGTTCTACAACTGAATTAAATATATAAAGGATCAATTAGAATGGACTGCCTGTGTCAAAGGACCGATATCTAATATCAATTCTGGATCGGGACACCCCTAGTGAAAAATGCTGCATGCAGCTTTAGAAAATCTGATTAATTAAGAAATATTTACCTTAATGGTGTAAATACATAGACACCCCCACTATTGGGAGTGGTGGTGGTGGTGTGTGTGTGTGTGTGTGGGGGGGCAACAAACACTGACCTGCACTCTTTGGCCAGGAGTCTCTCCCAGTATTGGCAGTCTGCAGCGCTGCCTGACATGGTGCCCAGCAGGTAGGGGTTGATCTCAATGACCTTGTTGACATCGTTGGATGCTGCAGAGACATGAAACACTTTAAAAAAGAAAACTTTTAGTAGCCAAGGTCAAAAGACAAGAGTGTGGACAGCATGCTGTGACCCAGTACAGAGGTATCTTGGTGTTTCATGTCAATTATTTCACATTTTCCTTCCATTCCACATACAGTGCCTTTCGCTCCCCTCCTCTCTGAGACCTTTGCCAGCGTTTTCTCTTCTGATTTGATTTGATTTAACAGTGTTGACACACTTTGACTTAACAGATTAATTCTCAAATTCCTTTAATATAAGCTAAAAGAAATTAAAAGCTGCACATGTTCAACAATGATACCCTATTGGGGATCAGAGGGGCCTGAAACATCCTTTTTTTCATATACTTGTATTTACCCAAATAACGACCAGCTGAGGCTCTGGAGTCCACAGCAACGATGACTCCATGTCTGAACTTGAAGGCCAGAGTGGTGGTGCCATGGTTCATTTCTATACACACTCCTCCATCACGGCTGCAGGACTTCAGAAACCCTGAGGGCTACAGTGAAACCAAAGTGACTCAGAAGGACGCATGGCGCAGTGATACTTTATATGTTTATGACGGAGAACCCAAGAGTAGAGTATCCATCCTGACTCTATTTTATTTCACATTAAGTCGCTGTTACTGAGAAAAATGCTTTTAAGACTGAAAAAAAGGGTGAAAATCACCAAACACTGAGAACCACAGACGCGTAAAAATGGCATCACCCACGCCGATGCGTGTGACGCTTCCTGCTTGTAGCAGGTTTGCTGAATAAGATTAAATGAATGAATATTTTGCTCCCTAACAACAACAACTTTGATTATACTCACGTCTACACCCAAAGGTACAGCAAATTCTTCAGTCTTGGTTCCGAAATTGTAGTGGTTTGTCTTGTTGACGTGATGCGTTTGCCCAGTCGGAAGAATCTGCCTCTTTATGTCAAAATAAGGCTTAAAGCCGCTCACTTCAAAAAGAGCCATCGTGTACAACAGTAAAATATGCAAAACTGTGTGTGTATATAATTTCTTTTGGTGATTAGTTTCAAAAAGTGAAGAAGTGTGCGACGCCGTCGAGGCTGATTTCCTTGTGCGTAACAAAGATCGAAACTGAAAGAGTTTTAGTGTTTCATGTAGTTCAGTCCTCTGTGTATAAATTAAACATCATTTGGGGACAAAACGCATGCGTGTTTTGGGCCAAAGCTTACTTTGTTGATGAAATAATCAAATTAAAAAACATAATTTCAAAATAAATCTCTCAAACTCTGTAATATTCAGATAAAATAATAAAAAAAATCCCCCCAATATGCTTAAACCAATGATACAGCTTTTTATTTATGTCGTCAGCAGTTGCTAAGATGAAGTGTTGTAAACAGGTTTGGGAAGAGCCCTTCTGAATGTTTTTCTTTAGTAACCGTAAAACTTTAAAGAAAGCCTTAATCTTTACTAACAGATGTTAACACAGTAAGAAACTGCGACACTTCAAATGTATTTTTCAAATAAAATAATGTGTTGTGATCTCTGTTGTCAATCAGTTTAATTTGTTTCCAGAACATTTTAACATATTCTAATGTAAGGTCATCGTATAAAGGTCATTTGTGGCAAGTCTCTCACGGTTAGTTTTGAAATAAAAAAGTTTTAAAATTCCACTAAAAACTCAATTTGGTCTCTCAGCTAGGGTCATTTTTGATCTACTGGGTCAGAGATAAAAGTCACTGATTTGTAATATAACACAACACGTAAACCACTAGATACTGAAATATTGTTCATGATACATTGCATGTTTTTTTCCTACAGTGAAGTTGTCATGTATTTCTCCTTCTGTAAAACACCTGTCTGAATGGCTTTTAAAATAAGTTGTAAAACTGAATGGACCTCTCATGGTCTATTACTACAGTAGATATTTTAATCTTAAAATTGGTGTTTGTAAATCTTTCATCATAGAGTCATTGTCTGTTCCAACAGAATCATTTGTCATATTTTTTACAGACAGCCCAACATATAAAGTGACCAATGACATATATTTATATGTCTTCTGCAACATATAAAAAAAAAATACATACGGTGTCTTTGAATTGAATGTTCAAGGAGGAATGGCCGGTTTTGTCAGTATACCTTCCTAAACCTGGGTTTAAACTTTACATTTGACTGTTTGAGCATCATAGGTTGCATATAAATGCTGTTAAGAAATCAAAACTTAAGTACTAGTCATTCATCTTTTGGACATTATTTGCTCATTTAAAGGAAAGCAGTGTCAGTCTTAAAAATCAGATTTTTTATTTGAAGTTAAAAAAAGAACAATCTTCAAGAACGAGATGCTGAAAAAACTGTGGGGACTGATTCAATTTACATGGAAAAATGTGTTTTAGTTTAATACAATTGTATTTTCACTAAGTTGTTTATATGTGTTTGTTAAAACGCCCCCTTTTTTTACATTTTTTAAGCTAATGTCATACTATAGTTCTCTTTGTGTATATTTAGTGTAAGTACTTGTCTACTTGGCCTTTTCATAAAAAACACTTATTAAAATTATTGACTGTCATGCTTTTGAAATCCAGTCTTCAAATTCATATAAGCACATTTCAAAATATAAAGATGAGCACTAACTAACCCAGCAGGGTCACATGAATGTTTGTGTTATATTTCCTGGATTAATAAATAAGCATCAAATATTAGAGTCTTCTAAAATCTTTAAAAGTTCTCTTTTTGCTTTGTCATGTCTATCACACCTTCATTTTGTGAGGAATAATGCATAAATATATTACAAACACAGAGTCAGTTCAGAGTTACGCATCCATCATAAAACACTTTATTACCAGAGTCAAAATGAATGTTATTTACTGATTTTTATTCTAATCCATCAACAGTGTAAAAGACATTAAAGCGTACAGCACTGTGGTCTCACAGCAGTTTGTCTGCTGCCTCTGATGCTTCAAAAACTTTCTGAGCTCTGCCTCAACAGAACAATAACATTTCTAAGAGGACGTCCAAGATGTTATGCCACTTAGATGAAATATCTAGTGTACAAAAATTCTGTGACATTAGGTCTTGAGTTGAAGGGAACTTGTTGTGTAATTGCTGTGGCGTTGTGCATGGCGGCTCAGGCTGTGTCCATCTGCTGCACCGTCTCCTGCACGAGCTCCAGCTTCAGGGGGACAACTTTCTCTGTGAGAACGGCTGTAGTGCCAGGACGATACCTGTACTTCATTTCCCTGATTGACAGATAAACAAAGATCAATGTGTATTAATACATGGCATTAATTTTAAAATTCTCCCATGATTTTGTCCATAGATCACGAATAACAACAGCATCTCTGTAGCTTACCTCTTGTCTTTGTACTCTGACACCCGATAAGGTCTGATGTAGTCCACTCCGTCTCTGGTGATCACACAAATGTCGATGTTGTGGCCGGAGCCGAGGTCGTTCATGATTCCAGCGTGGATGGCAACCTGCACAAGTTCCTTTGCCTTCTCTAGCTGTGACAGTGGGTAGTTAAGCAAAGGTGTGGTACAAACGAAAATGAACAAACAAAAAAGAACATACGGGAGAAAACTGAGGCATTTATATTGTTTTCAATTTTCAATTCATTTGCAACAGCTCCTAAACACTAAACACCCCCAAAATTGTTTTGAATTTGTCAAACACAGTATGAACATTTTTTATCTACACCCAGGACATACCATCAGCTCCTAAATATGAAGTTACAACCTACATTTCCCACAAAAAATCA